>BTCW01000006.1:35135833-37549166 GCA_033239725.1 Echinochloa phyllopogon
CATTTTCTCAAAAACGACTAAAATTCACTTCAGGAAGAATCCTGGATTGTTTGGGGATCTTGCGGGTCACACCCGTTAAGATTAATGACCCTGAACTCTTCATGGATTTCCATATCTTTGACCTACCCAGCGACACCACACATCCCATCTTCATAGGTAGACCAATCCAGAAGATATTAGAAAAGGCACCAACAAATCAGCTAGTAGAGCTCAGGATCGGCAAAGAACTCATCCCTGTCTCCTATTATCAATCCTTGAACACCCCATTAGAGGCAGACCCCGATCCTGACCCATTAGAGGAAGTTAGGTCAGCTCACCTATTAGACCTAGAGCAGCCTATTCCAGAAGAAGATCTCCCGTTTTTCTCGGAAGAAGAGGAAACACATCCTCCGATTGAGCTTGACACAAACGAAACTCCAAAACCATCCCCAATCGAGCTCAAACCACTTCCACCTGGACTTAGGTATGCTTTCCTCTTTGGAGATAAGCAAAGTCCAGTGATCATCAGTGATAAGCTCTCCGAACTAGAAACCCAACAACTCATCATTGTCCTGGAGAAGAATCGATCGGTCTTAGGATATTCTCTCCAAGACCTGAAAGGGATTAGCCCAAATCTCTGTACTCATCGCATCCCGATCGATTCTGAAGCAATGCCGTGTCGGGAACCTCAAAGACGGCTGAACAATGCCATGAGAGAGGTTGTGAAAAAGGAAGTTCTCAAGCTCCTTCATGCTGGGATCATCTACCCAGTTCCCAATAGCGAGTGGGTTAGTCCCGTCCAAGTCGTTCCAAAGAAGGGAGGAATGACAGTAGTGCGCAATGACAAGAATGAGCTCATTCCTCAGCGCACTGTTACCGGGTGGCGTATGTGCATAGATTATCGTAAACTCAACAAAGCCACCAAGAAAGACCATTTCCCTCTTCCGTTCATAGACGAGATGCTTGAACGGCTAGCCAAACACTCCTTCTTCTGTTTCCTTGATGGTTACTCTGGATATCACCAAATCCCAATCCATCCTGAAGACCAGAGTAAAACCACGTTCGCATGCCCTTATGGGACGTATGCCTATCGGCGTATGTCCTTTGGGTTGTGTAACGCACCTGCCTCTTTCCAACGTTGCATGATGTCCATCTTCTCTGACATGATTGAGGAGATTATGGAAGTGTTCGTGGACGATTTCTCAGTTTATGGAAGGACCTTCACCGAGTGTCTGAAAAATCTGGACAAGGTCCTCCAGAGGTGTAGAGAGAAGCACCTCATTTTGAACTGGGAAAAGTGCCATTTTATGGTGCGAGAGGGTATTGTCTTAGGACATCGGGTGTCGGAACGTGGAATGAGGTAGACAGGGCAAAAATAGAAGTGATTGAGCAACTTCCACCTCCCACAAACGTTAAGGGAATCCGAAGCTTCCTTGGTCATGCCGGATTCTATAGGCGCTTCATCAAAAAATTTTCCCAGATATCTCGGCCCTTGACCAATCTTTTAGCCAAAGATGCCCCCTTCATTTTCAATGAGGAGTGTTACGCCACTTTTCACACCCTCAAGAAGGCACTCATTTCCGCTCCCATTATCCAGCCTCCCGACTGGAGCATCCCATTTGAAATCATTTGTGATGCGAGCGACTATGCCGTAGGAGCTGTGCTGGGCCAAACTAAGGACCGGAAGCACTATGCTATCTCATACGCTAGCAAAACGCTCACCGGCCCTCGGCTCAACTACGCGACCACGGAAAAGGAACTCTTAGCAGTCGTATTTGCTATAGACAAATTCCGGTCCTACCTAGTCGGGGCCAAGGTCATAGTCTATTCAGATCACGCTGCTCTGAAGTACCTTCTGACCAAGAAGGATGCAAAGCCGAGACTCATCCGCTGGGTTCTGCTACTCCAGGAGTTCGACATCGAGATAAGAGATAAGAAGGGAGTAGAGAACTCAGTGGCTGACCACCTGTCCCGAATGGAAGTACCATCTGATCTTCCGATCGACGATTACTTGCGGGATGACACGCTCCTTAAGGTCACCACTGGCGATCCGTGGTACGCTAACATAGTAAACTTCATGGTCACGGGGTATGTCCCTCCTGGAGAAAATAAGAAGAGATTAGCTTATGAGAGCCGACTCCATCTCTGGGACGACCCGTACCTCTTCCGGATATGTAGTGACGGACTCCTCAGAAGGTGCATCCCTGCACATGAGGCATATAAAATCCTAGAGAGGTGCCACGCAGCTCCGTACGGAGGACACTACGGTGCATTTCGGACCAATGCTAAAGTCTGGCAGAGCGGATTTTATTGGCCCAGCATGTACGAAGATGCAAGAGCATTCGTCATGCGATGCCCCCGCTGTCAGAAACACGGAAACATTAACACTAGAGACGCGATGCCACTCACTAGCAATCTCCAAGTAGAAATTTTCGATGTTTGGGGAGTGGACTTCATGGTTCCCTTCCCAATTTCCGAGGGTTGCCAGTTCATCCTAGTGACAGTAGACTATGTCTCTAAGTGGGTGGAAGCTCTACCTTGTGTAGCCGCCGATTCTAGGAACGCGAGACGAAT
Organism: Echinochloa phyllopogon; assembly: GCA_033239725.1. NCBI lineage: Eukaryota > Viridiplantae > Streptophyta > Magnoliopsida > Poales > Poaceae > Echinochloa > Echinochloa phyllopogon. The sequence continues at coordinate 35,138,387 of BTCW01000006.1, forward strand.
GTTTCATGAGTACATCTTTCCGCGTTTCGGCGTTCCTAGGATAGTCATTAGTGATGGCGGATCCCATTTCATCGATTTAGCCTTCCGTAAGTATCTTTCAAGTCTGGGGGTGCAGCATAATGTTGCTACACCCTATCACCCTCAGACTAGCGGTCAAGCAGAAACATCAAACAAACAAATCAAAAATATTCTGCAGAAGACCGTAAATGAGATGGGTTGGCAATGGAAGGATAAACTCCCGGATGCACTCTAGGCATATCGTACGGCCTATAAGATGCCCATAGGCATGACCCCATATCAGCTAGTATATGGCAAGACCTGCCACTTACCAGTAGAGATGGAGTTCAAAGCTCACTAGGCCATTAGGAAGTGGGGTATGAACCCTCCAGCTGTCGGCCTCAAGCGAAAGATCCAGTTGGCCGAATTAGATGAAATGAGGGAACGAGCTTACCACAGCTCCCGGCTATATAAGGAACGGACCAAGAGATGGCATGATAAGAGAATCAAGGTCAAGACGTTCAAGCCAGGAGATAAGGTCCTCGTTTTCAACTCCCGTGTCAAACTTTTCGGTCACGGGAAGTTGAGGAGCAAGTGGGACGGCCCATTCACAGTAATCAATGCTGCATCTCATGGGGCCGTCACTTTGCAAAGCGAGGACAGAAACACCTTTAAGGTCAACGGACAGCAGTTGAAGGTTTTCCTAGAACCAGAACCTCCGCCACTCGACGAATTAGATGTCGTCGAATTCATAGAACTCTGAACCTCGTCCGTCTTTAGATAGAGCACCGTTTAGTTCAGTTTAGTTTGGTGTGTTAGTTAATTGTGTGATTCATTTATTTTCCTTAGATTCATGATTAGGGTGCTCTGAATTTTCCCTTCCAATCATTTGTTCCAAATTTTAGTTCGAAGAATAAATAAAATTAGAGTTGAATGCAAAAAGAATAAAATTGTCGCTCTGGTTGGTGCATTTGAACCAACCGGAGATTGCCCTGTTTAATGAAAAGATACATGAGTACAGGCATGACACAGTGGAGGAACAGGACGAGAACGAGCAGGCCGACCAGCTGACTCAGTACCTTTCAAGGTTGAATCCCTACCAGTGAAGAGTCCAAGCTTGGGGGAGCACCCCCATCAGGTACGTTCCAAATTACTCAGCACTTTGGTCATTCAATTGAAAATTCTTCCCTTGAATAAAATTGACTCTCAACCATGCATGGAATGAATCATATGCCTCTCACTTTGGAAATGATGAATGGTTGCTCTGTCATTAATTTTGCTAGTACTTTGTTGCAACTAGTTGCTTGACTATGCTTGAGTTATTTGGCATGAGTAGAAATGAACCTGAAAACCTTGTGGGAGCATATGCCTTATTCCAAGTCTAGGTTGTTGTGGGGATTGATATAGTGATACTTTGGTTGAATTCTATTTCTGCTCTTAGTATGGTGAAAATCTCGGATGTTTATGTTTTCAAAACAAAGTTCCTCATTGGTCAAACATTCCTACCAGAGCCATATGATAGGATTAGTTTCAAACTTTCTACTCATATGATGCTTGTTATCTTAGTGAGCTTTGTCAAATTGTTGTGACCTTTGAGTGAAGCTTTCATATTCTTAGAGATCGAGATCCACGTACACACACCACCTCTCACTTGCAATTCCTACACTGGGAGTTAGCAAACATTTTCCATCATCCATCCACAAAAATAAAATGCTTCATGTTCCATGATTTTCCTCTCCAAATATTCTTGATAGAGACATGGGCTATGCAAAAAGAAAAGCATGCCAAAGAAGCATGGCAAAAATAAAAAGAAAAAGAAAAGCATAGCAAAAAGAAAGAAAAAAAGAGAAAAGCATGTCAAGTGGCATGGCAAAAAGATGAGAATAAAAGATAGCTCATGTTCTCGAAAATAAATCAAGGAGAGGGAGATTCATCCCAAGAAGCTCCATCATATTCCATCCCACCATATTCCACTCCATATATCCCACACACTTCCACTTCTTGATCTTAAGGTATGATTTGTTTCCTCAGAGATCCGGTCTTTGACTTAGAAAAATATAAGATGCTTGTATGCCTTCATTCTTTGTCCCCGAGCCACACAAAAAGCCAAATTAGATGTTAGGATGAAAAGAAGGCAAAGCCTTTGGTAAGGATTCAAATACACTTGAGCGATTGAATGAGCCAATGAGGAACAATTTATCTTTTCACAAAAGGGTGAAAACTCCGAGATAGGATCCTGAAAAGAGTAGAGTAGGATAAAACTAAGTTAAATTGTTCATCCTTTCAACCGCCCAAGATAAGGAGATTGCTATAAGCCCCATAGGTAAAATGGTGAATTAATACCTTGCTAATAATTCAAGTAAATTTGAGTACTTGTTGTTTATAAAATTACCTGCAAGAGAAATGACATTATAGCAACTCCAGATCCACCGAGCCTAAGTTTTATCTTTGCTCGAGGACGAGCAAAGAGCCAAGCTTGGGGGTGCTTGTTGGCGGTCGTTACAACCCAAATTCGACCACCAATACTCGGGAATAAATGAGAGTCTATGCAACATTCTATGTACTTAGGTTTTATTTCTAATGGAGTTCCACGAGTTTTGGTGAGTGTCGCTTGTGCAGGTACAACAACAAGAAATGTGTGCTATAGGGGTCGGAAATGACCGATTCGGCCGAACGACACGATTCGGCCGGTTACCCCCCTTAGCCGTGCAAGCCACCGGGAGTCGTCCACGTCAGCGCCAACTCATCCCGGGCTTCCGCCACATCACCCTGGGACCAAACTCAACCTGACAAAGACCCCAAAGTCAACCAGAAGGCCTCCGACCCAGCCCAGGGCGTGAACCGACCTGCCAACCGACACCAGGAGCTGGCCCAGCACGTGTGCAAGCTCAAGGCGGTGCAGAACTGGGCCGAGCCCAGTTCGGGCGAACACGTGGGTTTGGCCGAACCAGGGAACCGCCTCCAGGGTGCAATCCTGGCCTTTGGCTGTTGAGGCAGTGCATCCCTCGGTTCGGCCGAACCGGGGAGTTCGGCCGAACCGGGATTTTCGCCCGAACGGCTCGGCACCGACCTCCAGTTGCTTGGCCGCTGCTCCACTTCTCCACCGACCCTGGCCATTATAAATAGAGGCCGGTTTCACCTGCAAGACACACAACACAAGAGTAGAGTGCAGGCGAAGCACTGTTAGTTCTCCACTTGTATCAGTAGAGATAGGGAGAGAGGAGAGGTGAGCGTCCCGGAGAGGAGCCGAAGTGTCGGCCCCTCTTCCCGCTGTACCTCTACGGATGCGACTTCACTTCGAGTAACATCCGGGTCTTGTCTGGTAACTCTTGTATCTCTCTCTGATTAATTGAGCATTCAGTTCTTACTTTTATATGCTTGCTGGTTCTTCGTTCAATGCTTAGTTGTGTAGTATAATTGTATACTAGCTGCTTAGCTTGAGTGCTTATCTGTCTGCAGTAGATAAGTATTAGTCAACTAGTGTAGGCGTGGTGCCTATACTTGAGGCTAACTTAGTTTCTGCCCGTCGCAACGGAGGTGGTAGCCGTAAGGTGGTGACAGCCCTTTCGGTCTTCGTAGCCCATCACGTTAGTTCCGGTGTCTTAGGACCCAAGGTTCAGGGTAACCGGCACCCCTTCTCACCCCTTTCTGTGTGTCGGAGGCTCTGTAGTCCCGAAGCAAGTATCTATCTGTATCCTCTGATCTGCTCAATCAATCGGCAGAATACCTTTATCAGACCCGTACCCTCTCTACCCTTTTACCTCTTCTCTTCTCTCCTTGTTGTCGTCATCCATCTCATCCATTCCATTTCATCCACACCATCTACCTAGGACAACTTAGTTTAGGATTAGTACACTTCTCGTTCTCCGTGGAAATCGATACCTTGGAATACTCCCGGGTGAAAGCTACATCGGTATCCGTCTGCTTGCGAATTTATCTGTAGGCCGTAAGGAGTGCCAAAAGACATTTTTCCTATGAAAGAGGTAGTTAGCACATCTAGTCATGAATTGTCTATTAACAATGAACCTAAAGAACCCACTACTGTGATAGAACACAATGAACAACCACATGTGGAGAATCCTGAGGAGGATGACAATGAAGCAGCTCTCAGAAAGAGCAAGAGACAGAGGATTGTAAAGTCCTTTGGTGATGACTTCATTGTGTACCTCGTGGATGACACTCCTAGAACCATTGAAGAGGCATATTCCTCTCCAGATGCTGACTATTAGAAGGAAGCAGTTCGGAGTGAGATGGATTCAATTATGTCTAATGGTACTTGGGAGGTTGTGGAGCGTCCTTATGGGTGCAAACCTGTTGGATGCAAGTGGGTGTTCAAGAAAAAGCTTAGGCCTGATGGTACAATTGAAAAGTACAAGGCAAGGCTAGTGGCTAAAGGCTATACTCAGAAAGAAGGGGAAGACTTCTTTGACACCTACTCACTGGTTGCCCGATTGACTATTATTCGAGCACTACTTTCCTTGGCAGCTTCTCATGGTCTTATCGTTCACCAGATGGACGTTAAGATAGCTTTCCTAAATGGAGAGTTGGAGGAGGAGATCTATATGGATCAGCCAGACGGATTTGTAGTAGAAGGTCAAGAAGGAATGGTGTGTAGGTTAGTCAAGTCTTTGTATGGCCTTAAGCAAGCTCCTAAGCAATGGCATGAAAAGTTCGATAGAACTTTAACATCAGTTGGCTTTGTTGTGAACGAAGCTTACAAATGCGTGTACTATCGCTATGGTGGGGGCGAAGGAGTGATCCTCTGTCTGTATGTGGATGACATAATGATATTTGGGACAAGCCTTAATGCGATTAAGGAAGTCAAAGAATTCTTGTCCCAAAGCTTTGAGATGAAGGATTTGGGAGAGGCTGATGTGATTCTGAACATTAAACTAGTAAGGGAAGGTGATGGTGGGGTTGTCCTTACACAATCCCACTATGTGGAGAACATCTTGAGTCGTTTCGGTTATAATGACTGCAAGTCAGCTCCAACACCTTATGATGCTAGTAAAGTGTTACGGAAAAACAAGAGAATAATGAGAGATCAGCTGAGATACTCCCAGATCATTGGTTCACTGATGTACCTAGCCAGCGCTACTAGACCCGACATCGCGTATGCTATGAGCAAACTGAGTCGATTTGTGTCTAACCCTGGAGAGGCTCATTGGGAAGCTCTCGAACGGGTGATGCGTTTCCTGAAAGGTACTGTGGACTACGGGATTCACTATACCGGGTACCCTAGGGTACTAGAGGGTTACAGTGATTCAAATTGGATATCTGATGCAGATGAGATTAAAGCCACAAGTGGATATGTGTTTACACTTGGAGGTGGCGTTGTCTCCTGGAAGTCTTGCAAGCAGACCATCTTAACGAGGTCTACTATGGAGGCAGAACTCACTGCATTAGACACCGCCACTATTGAGGCCTAATGGCTTCGTGAACTCCTTATGGACCTGCCGGTAGTTGAAAAACCGATACCAGCTATCCTCATGAACTGCGATAATCAAATGGTGATTGTTAAGGTGAACAGTTCAAAGGACAACATGAAGTCATCTAGGCATGTAAAGAGGCGGCTGAAGTCTGTCAGGAAAATGAGAAACTCAGGAGTAATAGCCTTGGACTACATCCAAACGGCTAAGAACCTGGCAGATCAATTCACAAAGGTCTTTCACGTAACGTGATAGATAATGCATCCAGGGAATTGGGCTTGAGACCCATGAATGTTACTCAGTAGTGGTAACCTGTCCTATGTGATCGGAGATCCCGTGAATCAGGATGGTGAAACAAGCTATCGTTTAACTGAGAGAAGAGAACTTTTGTAAAAGGCTCATTCCGATAGAGGTGCATTTCTCTTCTAAAACTGTATGGCAGGTTGGTGAAAACCTTAATGTGATCCGAGTGGCTCAATGAGAAGCAAAGATGTTGGCCTACAGAACATTTTAAAGGATTACACCTATATGGGTCCGATTGCTAGTCACAATCTATTAGATAGGGTGATCTCTAGATACCCATGAAAGGCACGGAGTATGACTTATACGCTCCAACCTGAGGGGATGCTTACAACAGCCTAGTACTGGTAAGGGGCTCTAGTCAAGCTTGTTTGCACGAAACTGCCAATTCAAGGCATAGTCCATTGGTCAGTTGTGAATAAGTGTAGCTTTTGCCTCAGGTGGATATTCAACTTAACAGTCTCCACCATGAAGCCGGTATATCAAAACAACATTTGAGTCGAGGGCATTTGTTGTGAACCTTGAAATTCTTGGTGGGGATTGTTGGATTAATTGGGCCATTGGCCCATTTTAGTCTCAATTAATCAAAAAAAAATTAAAGGTCCACTAATAAATGCTAGGGGTCTAAATCCCGGATTGAGAGTCAACGGGAATCCTAACTAACATAAATGGTGGACCAAATGTGGACCGCTTGTGAAGTTGGTAAAAGAAGAAGGGTGTGCCACGCGCGCGCGCTCGCTCGCCTCGCCGAGGCCGTGGCCGTGGCCGAGCCGCTCGGTGTGTGCTGTGTGATGACCGTTTTTGCCAGTCAAGTCTAACGTTACAGCCTTCATGAGTGACTAGTAACTGACAGCCGTTACTGATTGCCTCATGAATGACTAGTAAATGATAGCCGTTATTGATTTGGGAATCAAAGTCTGGTAAAGACTGTCCAGGTGCATTCCCCCCTTCTCCTACCCTGAGCGCCTATATAAGGAGGACCCTCCTCCATGGGCAAAAACACCCGAAAGCTCTCTCTGTGGTATTCCCCCCTTCTCCCTGTTGTTTGCTGCTCTCTCGCATTCCCAACGCAAGCTTTGCGCGCACTCTACTTGCGTGAGCAGTTGCCTCCGAACCTCGTCTGCCTAGTGATCCTGCTCGGGATAGGCGGGCGATAAAGTTTTTGGGGAGCGTACTCGTACGCGCCTGCTCGCTGCCATGAACGTGTGGCAAACCACCCCAATTAAACCGGCTCAAGCGCATTGACCCTTATCGAAAATAATGAAGTACATGTCACTCGCACTTCAACCAATTTAACCGAGCAGTCTGTCGGGTAGAATCCCGATTTAACCACTGAATCTGATCGAAACGACATACAACAAGTCTTACCAAAGGTAAGCTCAGATGATACAAACATCACAGGCTTTTACATAAATATAACCAGAGTAGTGGAAACTGTTGTCTTTACAAACCAAGTTTGAAATAGATAGGTAGATTATTAAAAGCCAACACAAATAAAAGTAGTCTGACGATACAACTAACGAAGGTCCATAAGATAATATGAGCAGCCCAACAACATATCATCTGAATGCAAACACACAGCTACAGATAGCACATTAGTTCTCCCACTCCACAGTCCAACCATCAGGTAAATTAGTGCAAGGCCAAGTGAGAGAATCTACAGCACCAAGAGTACCCTCAGAAAGATAACCTGAAAACAAAGCCACAAGCAAGGCTGAGTATACTAATACTCAGCAAGACTTATCCGACTATGGTATATACTTAGCCGACTCCTAAACATGCAAGCTTTTGGCTTGAGGGGTTTGTTTTGCCAAAAAGCAACTAAGGAGTTGAACCTTACTTTCAATTTTTAGCAACAAGATTTAAGTTGACTAACCATTAACTATATTAGCAATCTATCTTAACCAATCATTGTGAACAAATAATTATTTAGAAAACCAGCAATATTCTTCATCATAGTTCCACTTTCTTACTACGATGCAACACAGTGAACAAGCAGTTTCAATAACCGTGAAAGGCGGACGGCTCGAGTTGATTTTTAACCTTGCAAGGTAAAACCCAATCACACGCCACGAGAGCGCTCACACAAGCCTCCCGGGGCAACCTTTCCCATCAATCCCCGAACATCTACACAGAGCCCACTCCAATCGGGTGCAAAGTCCCAACGAACCCCAGGTGAACCTGTGTCGCGGCCACGGCTCGAGTTGATTTTTAACCTTGCAAGGTAAAACCCAATCACACGCCACGAGAGCGCTCACACAAGCCTCCCGGGGCAACCTTTCCCATCAATCCCCGAACATCTACACAGAGCCCACTCCAATCGGGTGCAAAGTCCCAACGAACCCCAGGTGAACCTGTGTCGCGGCCACTAATACACCCGCCATCTCCCTCGACGCCCAAAGGAGTGGGGAGAAAGTCAAATTCCGGTTCAATCAGGTACATCAGTTTACTGGGTCTCTAGGCCAGCATGTGACTGGTACGTTCAAAAACTTGCCCAACAATGCAACAACGGACAGTGTCTTAACCGGTTTCTTCTATACAGGCGGGGCGATCATCACCACACATGAATATCACATAAAGTCCCGCCCGTCGCCCTTATAATTATTCCAACAAGTAAATTGCATAAACAACCTATATCTCGCGAGTGACAGCCAATCACTCGACTTGTACCGTGTCCTAATTAGCAAAGCATTTCTATCGAACTACACATGCTAGTAAACTCATGGTACCTATGGATCATACATACTAAGGTTTCATAGCAACTCCTATAAACTTAAATGCACAAGTAATCATAGATAAATAAATTGCATAGTTTTGAAAATAAGGTCATGCTCCGGGGCTTGCCTTGTTGCTCAACGTTAGCCTTTGGCTCTCCTGAACTTTTGTTCGGGTCTTCAGCAATAGCAACTTGAGAGGCTTCAAGCTGCTCACTCTCGGACTCGGTAATCAGCTCATAAACTCCATCAGCTAGCGTGTTATCTATATGAAGATGCATATGTGTGAGATCATGCATGGAAATAACACAAATAAAGGTCTAGGCTTACTAGTACAACAACTCATTCACACATAAACTTTACTTTAGAACTCACAAAGAAAGTTAATTAAACCTATCAACAAGTAAGCAAGTATTTTACCAAAATAAAGTTTAGTGATATTCTAAATTTACATGACAAGCATGGTTTAATAACAGATCATGCACACAAAAACAGTATTGTCCAAGTTTCGTGATTATAGCATGAGCACATAAGTTACAGCAATTAAATTATTTTTTTGACCGAACAGCAATTAAATTATTGTTTAAAAGCTAGCAAAAACAATAGATCATATAAAAATCTACACATGCCATATGAACAAGCTGACATTTTTATGTAACCGATATGATCATAAGGAAACTAACAAACTTGGTTTCACATTTTTATCTCAAGTAGAACATTTATTGTACATTAAACAATATTCTAGCAACATTTCATGGAATAAAACATTTCGAGATATAAAACAGGGAAAAACCATATGAATCATCACTATGGTGATATAGATCTGTCTACCAGGAACGCAACAAAATTGGTTTTGCATTTTTATCATTTTTCTGCAGTTTCTAATGAATTAAACAAGTTTCAGCCGAAAATAAAACTGAAAAACACAGCAACTTCACAGATATACCACTGGGACTTATTCATCTAGACAAACCAACCCCTGCACTTTATGAAACACCCCCCTGCCCTTCTTTCTTCCTTTAACTTCTACCCTTCTACCTCACAGCACACCTCACGCACGCACAAACACACAGCGATGGCAATCCATGGGACCGGTGCTGTGATGCCTCCTGTTGCTCCCAACTGACCCTAGAGCAACCCTGACTTACATGGATTTGATCTGTGGTGTCGATTTGGTTGGGAAAAGCACGAGCAAGGCTGCCCACGGTGGAGGTCCGGCGGCAACAATGGCTGCCCCGCCGTCCCTGATTCCGGCGTGGTGAAGGCTAGGGGTGAAGGTGAAGCGGTCGAGGAACTCGAGGGTGGAATGAATGAACTACTGGTGCGGTGAATCGAAGGAAGGTTAATCGAGGCGTAGTATTTTTTGGTGGAGACCGGTGAACGACATAATGCCGTCGATTAAACCATTAATATTGGCGCCCACGATTTATGACGAAATTAAGCGGTTTGCATGGCATTAGAGGGGTGGCAACTTGGTGCTTGGACAGCTGGTTACGAAGGGTGAGGCATCGACACGACGCGCGGCCAGGTGGCACGACGCCGAGACGCGCACGTCCAGCTCCCTCCCCTGACGAAACTGAATCAAAAAGGTTCAGTTCTACTTGCTCGAGCAGCACATGTTCAGGTGGCCAAAACATGGAAAAATGACACACGACCCGACCTTAGAGTCTATAGCAAAGTTGGTGCTGGTATAAAGGGATTCAATTTCTAGTAAAGATATTTATGTTGTTTAAAGGCAATTAAATTGGTAAGCACTCAACTTAGCTAGATAAACATATGAAATGCATATGAACAAAATGCAATGCAAATGACATGCTTAAATTTTACTCACTCTTGCTCAAAGATTTCATAACACCAGAGGTGTTACAGAACGTCTACTTACTGGTGGCCCAAACGACTACGTCCCGGCGTCCGTCTTCATCAAGCGAACAACTACTTTCTGGTGGCCTGTTCGTCTACTTCCAGGAGGCCGTTCGAGAGACTCCACTGCAGCATCTCATCACTTCATCGAATTAGATCGACTACTTCAAGCAGGCTAGTCACAATGACCGGTAACGGAGATACTGGTTCCTCCTGTTCCGGTTCCCTCCCTTGGTACATACTAAACCTTCTCTGGTTATGCTTGTTGTTCATGTTTTATTTGAGATTTAACCTGAACACTAGCGCATGCATTGCTCTCACTGGATCACTCACAATAGTCATGAATTTGTTGATAATTTTTAGAATTAAAATGTACCGAAAAATGCCTAGATATCTAACGGTTCATGTAAATTGTAGCTTATGAACATGCACGGGATGACAGAACAAGAACTTTGGTCCACGTCTTCTTGAGTTCTAGTAGTATTAGATTTTTTTTTTACGAGTAGTAGCATTAGAATTCTGTGGACTCGAATCCCATCCGTATTTGCCTCCTTGGACCTCAAGTTTTCTACTGCCTCGATGGTCGTCATCATATACATCTCGGCCGCTGAAACAGGAGGCCCGGATCGAAACAGGGAAACAAAATTTCGTCGGCGATGGCTTCTTCGGTGACGACTACGGCTACCGACTGCGAAGCTACGACGGCCGCGGCGGACACCGGCTGGAACCTCCCCACGGACGTCTTCGTCGAGATCCTGCTACGCCTCCCGCCGGCCAACCGGTGGCGGCTCCGCATCGTCTCCCGGCACTGGCGCGACGTCATCCGTGAGCAGACGCCGGCGCCGGTGCAGCCCACGGCTCTCGCTTTCGTCGTCAACTACGCCGAAGGCACGGCGAAGGCGATGTCGGCCTCCGCGTACGCCATCGACGACCCGGCGGGAGGCCGCTGCCGGGAGCTCTGGAGAAGCAACAATGTCCGCCCCGTGCGCTACTACAACCAGAGATATCACCGCCACGAGTACGACAGGACGTTCGACACGGCGATGGTCGGCACGTGCAACGGAGTGCTCTGCCTCTGCGACAACACCGTGCCCGGCGGCGCCATCTCCTTGGCCAACCCGGCCACCGGCGAGGCCCTGGCCGTCCCGCCGCTGCCGGGCTCCGTCCACTGGAGGATCTGGGGCACGACGATCTCGAGCTGGCACGAGGCGTACGCGTTCGCATACGACCCCGACGCCACGCGGTACGCGGTGGTGCACGTGCCCGGCTGCTTCGACCAGAACGGGGCGTTCGGCGCGCTCAAGGTGTTCACGCCGGGGCCGGCGGCGGCGGCGTCGTGGCGCGACGTCCCGGTCCCGGCCCCCGGCGCGAGCTGCCGCCTCGCCGCCGGCCTCGTCGGCATCGGCAGCGCGCTGCACTGGCTCACCGAGGGCACCGAGCGCGTCGTGTCGTTCGACCTGGTGTCGGAGCGGGTCACCTCCGCGCTGGCGCTCCCCGCGGCGGCGCGGCGCGACGTCAGATGGCGGTTGGCGGAGGTGCACGGGAGGCTGGGCGTCGTGGGATACGGCGAGTGGTGGAACAATCCGGACAAGACCGACGTCTGGGTCCTCGTCGGTGGCGGCGGCGGCGGGAGGGATGGCCGGCAGGGGTGGAGCCGCCGGTACAGCGTGCAGGCGCACGGCGTCCCGCAGCGGCTGGCGGCGCCGCACTTCGCGCACGGCGAGTACGTCCTGACCACGGGGTCGGGCGTGTTCGCGCACAAGATGCGAGACGGAGGGAGGGTGCGGCGCGGCGAGGTGGGGTCCGTGCGGATCAGCGAGGAGACGCCGGGGGTGCGCGTGTCCGGCTTGAGTGGTGGCGATGGCGACTCCATCCGCATCCTCAGGGTGTTCGCCTACGTGAAGAACGAGGAGCCGTTCCGTGCTTAAATTAAAACTCACAAGCTTCATGAATCATGAGTTTTTGGTAAAATTATTGTGTGACATCTTGTGTTATTGTTGCGTTGCGTCCACTGCATGACGAAATACTAAATGAAATTGGTGCGTCGGTGACAATATTACACGATCCACTTACAAAGTTAGGTGACTAATTAGTCCAGTTTCAAAGAACGTCGACCTAGTGTGACAATTCCATGTCACGTTTGTCAACTCCGTATCCTCTCTTCGACACTGTCACTAGAGGTGCGCACTAAAATGTTGTCCTAAGAGATAGGATATGATGTACAACTTTATAATGTAGTAAAAGTATGGACATATTAATCAACCAGCCAAATAAGGGGGCATAAAACAAGAATAATTGAGTTAATAGAACATCATGAACTAAGTTGATAAAAGAAGCCTAGTTTTGTAGTTGTTTTTCTTACTTTATTTTTGCATTCTTTCTTGTAATAAAATTTTGGCAAAGCTCTTGCCCTACAACAAAAAAACATTGATACAAGAAAATATTTTTTCTCGAATACGTAAGAGAGCTGCGCATCATTGTATTAAGAAGAGAAAAAAAATAAAATTTGGGTTGCAGCAACCTCAGACAAATGAACCAAGCAACAACCCTATCGGCCCTAGCTATACGGACTGCTCGCATCGTAAGCAACTGAGTCTATTAGCTCCGGCTCTTGCACCGGGGCTTGGCGGTGCTCGTAAAGCCGTGAGTTCTGCTCCTTCCAAAATGATCATATGATCAACATGAAGAGCGTATCTGTGCCTCGCCGTCGTCCTCTTGGCTGTAGGTTCCGAATATGGCACTACCAATAATCTTGCAAGCGGATGTTGCCCGTTTGAAAACTGCAATTGCAGCCCATCCAAGATAAGGAGCCCCACCATAATTTCTTTGTGTAGCTGCAGCTGACCAACATATGATCCGCTGTCTCATTCTCCTGATTGCAGAGCCAGCAGATGTCGTGAGCATCAAGTCCATGCCGCCGCTGACGGTCAGCGGTCCATATGCGGAGTTTCGTTGCCAACCATGTGAAGAACTTGATCCTCGGTGGCGCCCGAAGAAAATAATTAGAAGTCCACGAACAATGATCCATCTGTCGCCACGTACTCTTTCCAGTCCAACGAGATACGTTCAACCCTACTCCCAGGTAAAAGGGGTAAATTAAACCAGCTTCCATTCTGATGGAAGGAACACGCCTTGTTTGTCGGTGAGCCAAATTCGACACCCATTAGATGCCCCGAAAACAAGCAATGTAAAGATTCCCCAACTAGGGTTGACTCTACACCAAATCGATTTTTCTTAATATAAATTCAATCACAAATTCCCACATAAATAAATAATCAAATCAAACTCGATCTTAATCCAGTCAGTCAGCAGTGTTTTTCTCTCAACAGAAATCAGCATCAACCACCATCCATCAACCAGCCAGCAATGTTTTTCTCTCAGCAAAAACCAGCACCAACCACCATCCAAACGAACAGATCAGTGTCGTCAGTAACAAAGTGTCAGAAATGCCAATGCCCATCTCTAAGCTTGGCGTACTCCATGTCTCAGCTCGTGCTCATCCGCGGACACTCGCAATGGCTCCCGAGTCTCGACGTAGGCAAAAGTCCTTCCGACGACCGCAGCTGCGTCCTCCTCTTCCTCTTCGTCGCTTTCCTCTTCATCGGTTTCCTCCTCCAACGGCCGCAGCTCCGTGGTCCTTCCGTCCTCGACGTTCGTGCACTCGCCCACCTTGCGCCGGTACAGACGTCTCCTGTCCCACGATAGGCTCAGGACGTACTCACCATACGTCCAGTGCGGCGTCGAAACGATCCATCTCCCCCTCACATCCTCAACGACGTTGTACCTCCGGCTCCACCGCGGCGGCACTCCGCCGGCGCCGCCGCCGTCCAGAACCCACACCTCGGCCCTCGCCGCCGCCGCCGCCTCGTAACGCGAGACGGTGACGCCCAGCCTCGCGTGGACGTTGGTCACCTTCCACGAGGCCTCCCCCATGGCCTCGACGGGCCGCACGACGCCCGGCGGGCCAGGGAACGACGCGACGCGCTCGTCGTCGTCGAGGTCCAGCGCCACCACCCGGTCAGCGCGCGAGGCGAACCAGTACGCAGACCCGTCGGCGCAGACGATGCCGCAGAAGGGGTTGTAGCTGCCGCCCATGTCCGGCGACACGACATCCCGCCACGCCGCCGCCGCCGGGTCGCCGTCGCCGAGGGTGAGCACGTGCACGGCGTCCTGCCGCCGGGCGAGGCGGCTCGGGACGTGCACGACTTTGTACCTCCCCGTCGCCGAGTGGTAGCCGAAGGCGTAGAGCCCGAGGTGCCGGAACGTGTCCCACGCCTCGGGGAGCGGCGGCAGCGGCAGCGGCAGCGTCTCGCCGGTGATCGGGTTGGCCACCGTGATGGCAGAGAGGTTGTTGCCTGAGCCGCCGACGGCGGTCTCGTGCAGGCAGATCAGGCCGTTGCACGTGCCGACCATGTGGACGACTCCGCCGCGGGTGCTCGGGTCGAAGGTCCACTCGTGCCGGCGGCGGCCGTCTTTGCCGTCGTCGAAGACGATGGCGCGGGAGCTCGGGATGTGGCTGGTGAAGGTGAGGATCTTGGTCCGGACCTGCCGCTCCGGCGTGCGCTCGTCGACGACGTCGCGCCACCGCTTGCACACGAGGCGGAACCGCCGGCGAGCGCTCGTTGGTAGCCGGAGCAGGACCTCCACGAAGACGTCCTCGGGTAGGCTGAAACCCTCGTCCGCCATCGCGGCGGCGCCGCCTTATCGCTGGTCGATCGATCTTGAGGTATACGTAATTAATCGCTCTGCAGTCTGCACGGGGTGCTCACGTGTCTCAAGTTAAGTTTTTTCCCCTATAAGTGTTTTGTAATATTGCGCTAGGGAACGATTTGGGCGAACGATACAAACTTGAATACAAATTCGACTACGATTTGTATGCTCCCTCCATCAAGCTAAGGTATGACTTATTTATTTTCCAGAACTATGGTGCAACGTTACATCAACCTAAACATGAATGAGATCGAAAAAAACAAAAAGGACACGATTTCCATTGTTGATGGACCATCCTTCCGTGATCAATCAACCCTGTAACTCCTCAACGGCTCCTTGGTCTCGACGTAGGCGAACGTCCGAAGCCACCTGCTGTCCTTGCAGTAGGCCGCCGCCGTTCCCGGCTCCCTGATCCGCGCCGACCGCACCTCGCCGGACGGCAACCTCCCGGCGTCGCGCATCCTGTGCGCGTACACGTGCTTCCGCCCCCGGTACCCTTTCTCCTTGGACTGAACGGCGAGCACGTACTCGCCGCCGTGCGCGAAGTGCGGCGCCGCCAGCCGCTGCGCCACCCCCTGCACCCGCACGCTGTACCGCCGGGTCCACACCTGCCGGTCGCCGCCGCCGCCGCCGCCGTCCCCGAGGACCCACACCTCGGTCTTCGCCGGCGACGGCCTGTCGCCGCTGACGGCGAGGCCCAGCCGCCCGTGGAACTCCACCAGCCGGCAGCGGCAGCCCGGCCCGGCGCCCACCGGCAGCGGCGCGGCGAACGCGACGCGCTCGTGCTCGAGGTCGAACGACACGACCCTCTCGGCGCCCTTGGTGACCCAGTACGTGGCGCCGCCGGCGCTCACGAGGCCGGAGTCGAGGCAGCAGCTCGCGCCGGGGACCGCGACGTCGCGCCACGACGCCGTCCCGAGCGTGAACACCTGCAGCACGTTGAAGCCTCCCGTCGTGTCGACGCGGCACGGGAGGTGCACGACCTTGTACTGCCCCGCCGCCGGGTGGAACCCGAAGCTGTACTCCTTCCCGGCCCCGGCGCTGTACCTTGCCCGGTACGAGACCGGCAGCGGCGGGACGCGGAGCTTCTCGCCGGTGAGCGGGTTCACCAAGGAGATGGCGCCGCCGGGCTGCTCGTTGTCGCACAGGCACAGCAGCCCGTTGCAGGTCCCGACCATGGTTATGTCCATGTAGCCCTTCGTGTCGGGGTTGATGCTGATTCCCCACACCTCTCTGCACCGCCCGGACTCGAGGTCGTCGACGACGCAGGCGGAAACCGACCTGGTGCTCGCGAAGAACGCGAGCACCTTGGGCGGCGCGCTCGCCTGCGTGCGCTCGTCGATGACGTGGCGCCAGTGCCGGCAGACGAGGCGGACCCAACGCCGGCAGCTCGGCGGGAGGCGCAGAAGGATCTCCACGAAGGCGTCCGTGGGGAGGTTCAAGGCCTGATCAGCTTCTGATGTAGCTTCGCGGTCGGTAGGCGACGCCGCCGTCGCCATTGACGAGGCACCTTGCAGTTTGGAGTTTGCTGCACGGCCACACTTGGGGCTGATTTGGGACAGCCAATCCCGGGGCGCGCGTCACGGGGAAATCCGTCCAGCCTATATACGTCGGGCGCCCTGCCCCGGGAAAAGACCGGGTTCCCGGCGGGGATAAAAGTTTCCAAAGGAGCCCTTGGTGTGATGTCTCCCGTTTCAGGTGATATGTACGCCGAAGTAAACTTGAGGGCCAAGGAGGAAAATACGAAAAAGGACTCGCCAAGATCAAGGATACCGGATTGCCAGGAACGAACTCTGCTGGTCTGGTTCAATGTCAAAATTGCAACATTTTTTTGGGAAAAAAAACGTGACACGTGTCGTCGGTATATGGTATGTCCCGTACTAAACTCTTGGGATTAGATAGATATCATAGATCCAAAGATCAAGCAATGGCGGACGAGGGTTTCCATCTACCCACCGACGCCTTGGTGGAGATCTTGCTCCGGCTACCGACGAGCGCCCGGCGGCGGTTCCGCCTCGTCTGCAAGCGGTGGCGCGACGCCGTCGACGAGCGCACGCCGGAGCGGCAGATCCGCACCAAGATCCTCGCCTTCATCAGCCGTCGGGAGGGCTCCCGCGCCGCCGTCGTCTTCGACGACAGGGACGGCCGCCTCCGGCACGAGTGGACCTACGGCCGACCACCCGCGGCGGCGGCGGCGGCGTCGTCGACATGGTCGGCACGTGCAACGGCCTGATCTGCCTGCACGAGACCTGCGAAGGCTACCGCTCCAAGATCACGGTGGCCAACTGTTGACACTCAAATTGGGCCAAAGGCCAAACCGGTCTGACCGGTTTGCCAAACCGGTCAGACCGGTTTCGTTCTGTAATTCGAGTAGGATTAGGATTCCGAGTTTAGTTCCATATTGTAACCTATTCGAAAGGGGTAAGACTTCCCCGGCCTATAAATATAAAGGCTAGACGGCCGATTGAGGCATTCCCAATCGAATCAAACACTTTTATCTTCTATTTGTGTATCTCTCAAACCCTAATCTTTTCCAACCCCCATATTCTGTTCTTTGCTCGTCTCCACGGCGTTCAAAGGCGTTCTAGGTGGCCTGCCGACCTTAGAACAACCCTAGATCAGCTTGAGCTCCGACGGGGTCCCTCCCGAGCTTGAGTTTCTAGGTCTTCACGACTTCCCGACGAAAAGCGGTCAGACCGACTCATCAAAGCGGTCAGACCGGTTTCGAGGCTTCAAAGCGGTCAGACCGGTTCTGTTAACCGGTCAGACCGGTTTTCCTGAGGGGAGCCGGGTGTTGGCCGTTGTGACGGCCGTGCTGCACATTTGATCGATCTCAAGTTTGTTGGCGCGTTTCTGTGTCAACATACTTTTTGGCGACTCCGCTGGGGAAGATTAATCTGGTGCCACAACCGATTATATCTACTCCAATCATGTCTGGATCGACGTGCGACCTCGACAAGGACAACATCATCGCCGCGACGATGGAAGAGCTCACGGACGAGGAGCGGAAGCGGTACCTGATCGCTGAGGAGCACTTCAGGACGCAATTCCTGAAGGGTTTCAAGAAAGATCGCGGTGGCCTTGTCAAGAGGGTGGAGGAATTCGTCATGCCGGCTTTCAAACTGGCAAACGACCAAGTTGAAGAACTTCCTAAGGTAACTGGCGAATCCTCTGACTTGATGCAGCAGATTACTCGCATGATGGATGATAAATTACTTGCTGCACAAACCGTTACTAGTGAGTTGATTGCTAACATGTCGGGTAATTCTGATAAGGGTAAAAATAATGTAGGATGTAATGAATTGCCTAACTCAACTCCTAGCTCATCAGGCATGCCAGAAAATATTTTAGATCCTAATGTGGGCATGCCGTTGAATTTTTATGCGGGTCAAACACCTTACCCTGGTTCGGTCCCCGAACCGGTCAGACCGGTTTGTATAACCGGTCAGACCGGTTTGCCGCCCAATGGCGGTCAGGCCGGTTCCATGAGTTCAGGGGCGACTAGTGCGATGGTTTTATCAAATACTACTAGTTCTAGTCCTGTTTTTACTGTTCCACGCACTACGGTTCCAGGAGGTATACCCCACGGATCTGGCTCGTTTCACGCGCCGATTCCGAATACTTCCTATAACACAACGTATGGTGTTCCCCGCATTCCACAAAACAGAGGTGATGGGAACTATCAAGCCGAGTTAGCTAAGTTCAAAGAAGACATAGCTAATACTCTTAGGACTAGACTCGGGCTTGAATTGGGTAGTTCACGCTTATATCAGAAACCGTATCCGCCTGAATTTGATTTAGTTGCTTATCCTAATGGTTGGCGTGTTCCTGATTTTATTAAATTCAGTGGTGAAGATAATAGAACTCCTTGGGAACACATTAGTCAATATGTTTTGCAGTTAGGAGAGGCATCATTTTATGAGGCATTGCGTATACGGTTGTTCTCATTATCTTTAACTGGAACTGCCTTTTCATGGTTTTCTTCGCTTGCTCCTAATTCTATTCAAAATTGGACTCAATTGGAGCGTAAATTTCATGATCATTTCTTTAGCGGAGAAAATGAGGCTAAGTTATCTGATTTAACATCGGTTAAGCAAAGCCGAGAGGAATCGGTTCTTGATTATTTTAAAAGATTTAAAGATGTTAAGAACCGATGCTTTAACATAACTGTTTCTGAAAAAGATTTAGCAGATTTGGCTTTTGTAGGCTTACGGTCTCATTATAAAGAAAAATTAGAAGGTTCTGATTTTCTCACTATTAATCACTTGCAAATGAAGGCCATGAGTCTAGAATTGAAATTTAAAAATGCAAAAGAATCTGCTAAACCCCATCGTTCGAACGTGCATATTATTGATAATGATTCTGATAGTTCGGATGATGATAAAGAAATTTATGCTGCTGAATTTGTTTGGTCATCAAAAAGTAAACCTGGTTCTTGTCCTTCATTAAAGCCGATCCAGAAAAATCGGCAAGAAGAAAAATTTACTTTTGATGTAGCCAAGTGTGATCGTGTTTTTGATGAATTGCTTAAGAATGGCTTTGTTAAACTTTCTCATGCAATTCCACCAGCCGATCAATTGAAAAATCGTGCATATTGTAAATGGCATAATTCTTTTTCTCACGCAACAAATGATTGCAATGTTTTTCGACGACAGGTACAATCGGCCCTTAATGAAGGTCGATTAGTGCTCGCTGAAATGCAAGTTGACAAGGCTCCTTTCCCTGTTCATACCTTGGATGTGAACACCAAGATGCTGATTCGGCCGGAACAAGCCGATGGAGCTAAAGGGAAGAACGTGGTGATTGGAGATCCGAGGCCGGAAAAAGTTGATGATAAAATTCCGGCCAGAACAGTGATGATTGGAAGGACTCTTGATGGAAAAGAGTCTCTGAAAATTACAATTAACACATCAAGGCCCGGGGGGCAAGGAAGTTCTTTGGAAGAGAATCGGTCCGCTAGTCAGGCGAAACCGGTCAGACCGGTTTCCCAAACCGGTCAGACCGGTTTGTCTCTAGACCGTCCAAGAACTTTCAAGCCTAAGCGCCCGGAAGTGGGTACTTGGAAATTCAATGAGCCAAAGATTCAAGGGAGGGTTCTGAAGCAAGGACCTACTTTTTCGCAGCTCATGAACAAGTACACAAAGGCCGTTCAAGTTGATCGGCCGACAAAAAAGAGACAGAGGTCACCACAGCGATGGAACAGTCCTACAGATTATAAACGTCGTGGTGGTGCTATTGGAAATTCGGTGCATAACCGATTAAGCTCATACCAATCAGGTCACTTGACCGCTTTCCAAAGCAGTCAGATCGGTTTTATGAACCGGTCAGACCGGTTTCGGTCTGAGCCACATTTTCAAGCTCCTCCTAAGCAAAAATACCGTGTCAAGGAGAAAAAGGAGGATGTGCAAGCCCAAGCCAGTAAATTTATAAAAATTGGCGAGATTCCAGTGGCTATACAAGACTTGGGTAAAAAGCCGATAGTCATTGGAGATTCGGCTCCTGTTCCAGTCAAGAAGCCGATCATGGTTAATGATCATGAGGCTAGCAGTAGCAAGGGCGTGAAGAAGATCTTCCAGCCAAGGTGGTGTCCTTCTGGGTTGACTCATACACAGAAGCGGAAACTTCAGCGCTTGAGGAACAAAGAAAAGAGGGAACAGGAAGCCGAGAAGTTGAGGGATGAACATTTCAACAAGTATAGACCCATGATTCCTCAGATCAAGACCTGGCAAGTTGTGCAGCCAGCAGCACAACCGGTCAGACCGGTTTCAGAGACCGGTCAGACCGGTTCTGATCAGCCCACCGCTGCAGAAGCGGTCAGACCGGTTTCTGGAACCGGTCAGACCGGTTTGTCGACAGAGGCAGGGGCCAAAACTACTTCAACCATCAATGCTACTCCACCAATTTCTCCAGTGGTTGAAGATGAAGAATTAGTTGATTTTGAGCCTTCTCCAGAACGTGACAACATGGAAATTAATGTTGTCTATTTATCTTCTGATTATTATGTCGTGCCAGAGGAGGAAATTTCTCATCTTCAACTTGGGCCTCGAGATGCTGTGTTTCAGAAACCTAGTGAATCAGAAAATCATCTCAAAGCTTTGTATATGAGAGGGCACATCAACGGGAAGCCAATTTCTCGTATGTTGGTTGATGGTGGAGCCATTGTGAATCTCATGCCATATTCTCTCTATAAGAAGATTGGCGGGAAAGACGAAGAACTGATCAAGACGAACATGACGGTCAGTGGAGTTGGTGGAGGTGATCCCATTGGTGCCAAGGGGGTGGCCTCTATGGAGTTGACCGTCGGGAGCAAGACTATTGCTACGGCTTTCTTCGTCTCCGAGGTGCAAGGTAACTTCAGTTTAATCCTTGGTCGAGATTGGATTCATGCGAATAAATGTATTCCATCTACCTTGCATCAATATCTTATTCAGTGGATCGGCGATGAAGTTGAAGTTGTCCATGGTGACAATTCTTCCTTTGTTGCAACGGCCGATTCCGATTCTCTTAGTGCAAATGAGAAGGTCCAATGTTTGTCGGGCATGGATTTGACCGACTATGAGTTGATCAGTTGCACCAAGGATGGTTTTGTTCCTGCTACATTAAAGCCGATGGAAAATCGGTTGAATTACTTATTGTAATTAATGGAGCAACAAAATCAACAGAGACAAACCGGTCAGACCGCTTCTGGAAACCGGTCAGACCGGTTTGGGTCTGAACAGCGCCGACCGAGCCAAACCGGTCAGACCGCTTCTGGGAACCGGTCAGACCGGTTTGCGTCTGGACAGTGGCTTCAAGACCGAATTGATCATCATCGAGCTCATTCGGCCGGCACGTTCGAAGCTATTGAAGATCTTGGTGATATGGACAAATTGGGTCAGGGTTTTACATCAGCTGATCCTTTAGAAAAAATAGATATTGGTGATGGTACTATTCCTAGGCCTACTTTTGTAAACAAAAATTTATCGGCTGAGTTTAAAGCCGAATTAATAAATTTGTTGAAAGAGTATGTCGATTGTTTTGCTTGGGAGTACCGTGAGATGTCTGGTTTAAGTCGTGACTTAGTTGAGCATCGTTTACCGATAAAAGCCGGTTTTAGACCTTTTAAACAATCGGCTAGACGTTTTAATCCCGCTATTTATGACCGAATAAAAGAAGAGATTAATCGTTTATTAGATGCTGGTTTTATTCGGACTTGTCGTTATGCGGAGTGGATTTCTAACATTGTTCCCGTTGAAAAGAAAGATTCGGGAAAGCTTAGAGTTTGCATTGATTTTAGAGATCTTAATAAAGCCACTCCAAAAGATTCATATCCAATGCCTATAGCCGATGTCTTAATCAATGAAGCTTCTGGACATCGTGTTGTTAGTTTTCTTGATGGTAATGCCGGATATAATCAAATCTTCATGGCCGAAGAGGATATGCACAAAACAGCCTTTCAATGTCCGGGATTTATTGGTTTATTTGAGTGGGTAGTTATGACCTTTGGATTAAAAAATGCCGGTGCAACTTATCAAAGAGCTATGAATTTAATCTTTCATGATTTACTTGGCGTTATTGTGGAAGTATATATTGATGATATTGTAGTTAAATCGGATGGCTTAGATTCTCATTTAGCCGATTTAAGACTTGCTCTTGAAAGAATGCGGCGGTATGGTTTAAAGATGAATCCACTCAAATGTGCTTTTGGTGTTTCGGCTGGGAAGTTTCTTGGGTTTGTTATTCATGAGAACGGCATAGAAGTTGATCCCAAGAGAATTGAAGCTATGAAGAAAGTCGAAGCTCCTATTTGCAAGAAGGACTTACAAAGGTTTCTAGGCAAGGTAAATTTCTTGAGAAGGTTTATAATTAACTTGTCTGGAAAGGTTGATGCTTTTACTCCTTTACTTCGGTTAAAGAATGAAGCCGATTTTAACTGGGGGGCAAAACAGCAAGAGGCTTTTGAGAAGATCAAAGAATACTTGTCTTCACCACCGGTGCTTCGGGCGCCTAAGCGAGGAGTCCCATTTAGACTTTATGTGGCGGCTGAAGATAGAACTATTGGAGCTGTTTTGACTCAAGAAATCGGCAACAAGGAGTATGTGATTGCTTATGTAAGCCGACGGCTCATTGATGCAGAAATAAGGTATACTTTCATTGAGAAGCTATGTTTATCCTTGTATCATGCTTGTACTCAATTGCGGCATTATCTACTATCTAGTACTTGCATCGTGTTGTGCCAAACCGATGTGATTAAACATATGTTGCAAAAGCCGATATCTAGTGGAAGAGTCGGCAAGTGGGCTTATGCTTTGGTTGAGTATGATTTGACTTGTGAACCTTTGAAATCAATGAGAGGGCAAATTGTGGCTGATTTTATTGTTGAACATCGGATAAATGGTACTTGTGAGTTCGACGTCGGCTATGTTAATTGTATACCATGGAAGCTATACTTTGATGGATCGGTTTGCAATGATGGGCAAGGAATTGGTGTCGTTTTGATTTCTCCAAGTGGCGCCGTTTTTGAGTTCTCAAACCGATTGGAAGAAAAGCGAACCAATAATCAAGTTGAATATGAAGCTCTTCTATTTGGCTTGGAATTTTTGCAAGACATGGGAGTAAAACATGTTGAAGCTTTTGGTGATTCGCTCCTGGTGGTACATCAAGTATCGAAGGTATGCCAATGTTATAACGGTTCATTAAATGCATATCTTGATAGATGTCTCGATATCATTGCTTCTTTTGATGAATTTACTATCAAACATATTCCGAGACAAGATAATGATAAGGCAAATACTCTGGCTCAGAAAGCATCTGGTTATATGGTTGCAAAGAAATATTTCTATCTCCAAAAACCGATGCGAACAAAAGCCGAGATTCTGGTTCTGGACGAACCGGTCACACCGGTTTCAGAAACCGGTCAGACCGGTTGTACTGCCAGAACCGGTCTGACCGGTTCTGAAAGCGGTCAGACCGCTTTGTCCCCTGACAGAAGCGAAAATACTTTGGATAATGCTAATCAATCCAAAGTTAAAGATCAGGATTGGAGAGTGCCTATTATCACTTATTTGAAAGATCCTGGTCGTGGTGCAGAGAAAAATATTCGGCGAGTATCATTTAAGTATATTTTACTTGGCGATGAACTCTATCGTCGAAACGCCGAAGATTTGTTGTTAAAATGTCTTGACTCGGATCAAGCCAAAGTTGCCATGGCTGAGGTCCATGAAGGAATTTGCGGTACGCATCAATCGGCTCCGAAGATGAAGTGGTTACTTAGACGAGCCGGTTTCTATTGGCCTACTATGACGGCAGATTGTTTTAAATATTACAAAGGATGTGAAGAATGTCAGAAGTTTGGAAATTTGCAACTTGTTCCTGCTGCATTGATGCATCCTATTATTAAGCCATGGCCATTCCGAGGTTGGGGATTGGATTTTATTGGACAAATTAATCCTCCATCATCAAAAGGACATCGTTTCATATTGGTTGCTACGGATTATTTTACTAAATGGACTGAAGCGATTCCTTTGAAGAATATGACGCATCGAGAGGTGATTGAGTTTGTTACTCAGAATGTTATTCATAGATTCGGTATTCCTCAAACATTGACAACAGATCAAGGTACTTCTTTTATGTCTAAGGAGGTACGTGAATTCGCCGAATCCTATAGAATTAAGTTGCTCAATTCATCTCCATATTACGCTCAGGCTAATGGACAAGCCGAGTCAAGTAATAAAACTTTGATTAAATTAATCAAGAAAAAGGTAGCTGAAAATCCTAAGAGATGGCACGAAGTTTTATCTGAAGCATTATGGGCTCATCGTATATCTAGACATGGAGCTACTAAGGTTACTCCTTTTGAGCTTGTTTATGGTCAAGAGGCCGTTTTACCTGTTGAGGTGAATCTGGACGCTTATAGATTGGCTAAGCAAAACGACCTTGATGCTGTTGATTACCACAATTTGATGTTGGACAATATTGATGAGGTAACCGACAAAAGATTGAAGGCTTTAAAAGAGATTGAGAAAGATAAGCTTCGGGTTGCTAGAGCTTACAACAAGAAAGTGCGAGGAAAATATTTTCAAGTTGATGAGCTTGTTTGGAAGACGATCTTCCCTATTGGATCAAAAAGCAACAAGTTTGGTAAATGGTCACCAAGTTGGGAAGGGCCTTATAGAGTTGTGAAAATCATCTTTGGGAATTCTTACATGTTGGAGACACTGAAGGGAGATCCTTTGCCTAAAGCTATCAACGGGAGATATCTGAAGAAATTCTATCCAAGTGTTTGGCAAGATGCGTGAAGATCAATGGCCGATATATTGGTAAAAATCGCCCTTAGTATAAATTTTTAGCTCCTGAGTTGTATTTACTTGCTTTTTAGTTCTCAAGTTCACTAAAAATGCAGGGGGGCATGTGTTGACACTCAAATTGGGCCAAAGGCCAAACCGGTCTGACCGGTTTGCCAAACCGGTCAGACCGGTTTCGTTCTGTAATTCGAGTAGGATTAGGATTCCGAGTTTAGTTCCATATTGTAACCTATTCGAAAGGGGTAAGACTTCCCCGGCCTATAAATATAAAGGCTAGACGGCCGATTGAGGCATTCCCAATCGAATCAAACACTTTTATCTTCTATTTGTGTATCTCTCAAACCCTAATCTTTTCCAACCCCCATATTCTGTTCTTTGCTCGTCTCCACGGCGTTCAAAGGCGTTCTAGGTGGCCTGCCGACCTTAGAACAACCCTAGATCAGCTTGAGCTCCGACGGGGTCCCTCCCGAGCTTGAGTTTCTAGGTCTTCACGACTTCCCGACGAAAAGCGGTCAGACCGACTCATCAAAGCGGTCAGACCGGTTTCGAGGCTTCAAAGCGGTCAGACCGGTTCTGTTAACCGGTCAGACCGGTTTTCCTGAGGGGAGCCGGGTGTTGGCCGTTGTGACGGCCGTGCTGCACATTTGATCGATCTCAAGTTTGTTGGCGCGTTTCTGTGTCAACACCAACCCCATCACCGGCGCGACGCTGGCGCTGCCGCCGCTCCCGGCGGCGTGGGACACGTTCCCCCACCTCGGGCTCTACGGCTTCGGCTACCACCCCACGACGGGGCGGTACAAGGTGGTGCGCGTCCCGAGCTTCATGGCCTGGCGGCGGGACACGGTGCACGTGCTCACCCTGGGCGACCCGGCGGCGCCGGCGCCGGTGGCGTGGCGGGAGGTCACCGCCGCCGCTGGCCATGGCCACAACTCCTTGTGCGGCATGGTCTGCGTCGACGGGTGGGCGTACTGGTTCGGCAGGCGCGCCGACCGGGTGGTGGCCCTGGACCTCGACGACGGCGAGCGCGTCGCGTGGTTCGCGTGCCCGCCGGGCGTGCGGGCCGTCGAGAGGACGGGGGACGCGCCGTGGAAGGTGACGAACGTCCGCGGGAGGCTGGGCGTCGCGGTCCCGCGCTACGAGGGGACGACGACGGTCGAGGTGTGGGTCCTGGACGGCGGCGCCGCCGCCGCCGCAGGCGGAGAGCCGCCTGCGCGGTGGAGCCGGAGGTACATCCTCACCGAGAGCGGGGAGATGCGGAACTGGATCGTCTTCGCGCCGCAGTTGACGCACGGCGAGTACGTCCTGAGCATGTGCTGGGACAGGAAGCGGCTGTACCGGCGCAAGGTGGGCGGCTGCACGGACGTCGATGGCGACGACGGGAGGACCACGCGGCTGCGGCCGTCGGAGGGGGCGGAGCTCATCATGAGGAGCGAGCTCTGTCTCGGGACTTTTCCCTACGCCGAGACTCGGGAGCCATTGCCGAGAGCTCGCGGATGGCGACGGAACCAGCCTGACAGCAGGCTGTCATCGCCGAGACCTGGCGGCGCCTGCATCCACGGCGAGTGCGAGGACGACGCGAAGGTTGCTGGGCGGCGGCTGTCTCTAGTGTCCAGCAGGTATGAACGTCGTGACTCCGTAGTCAAAACCAATTTGAGTTTGTATTCCTTTGAGTATGTGCCTCAGAGACTTGTGAAATAGAGTTAGGCATGTATCATGTGAAGCTAGGACATTTATAGGGCATCTATGATAATTTTATTGTAACTTGGCCTGTTAGTTTGGATTGTTTCCAGCGAGCCAACAATGTTTTTCTCTCAGCGAAAACCAGCGCCAGTCACCAGCCACCAACCAGCCAGCAGTGATTTTCTTTCAGCAAAAACCAGCGCCAGCCACCAGCCACCAGCCAAACGAACAGAGCCTCGAGTATAAAAGGCGATCTTTGTAATCAGAAAGGGGAATGAATTTTAAAAATTGGAGAGTCAAATGGATTGACTCGAGAAGTACATAATATGAGTTGTGTCCGATGATCTATTACTGTTTGGTTATGACCTGTGAATCATATACCAACATCTAGTGCAATGGGCCAAAGTGAAAAGTCCAAAGAAATTTGGAGAACTGGGTGTGCTTGATCTAAATATTTTCAGCCGTGCACTACGCTTGAGGTGGCTCTGGCTAGAGTGGACTGCTCCAAACCGGCCGTGGGTAGGGACTGCAGTACCATGTAATGACACTGATAGACAATTGTTTAGAGCTAGCACGGTGATGACGGTAGGAGACGGTTGTATGGCGAAGTTCTGGAAGTCAACTTCGGTTGAATGGCCGCGCACCGATGGATTTGGCATCAAATCTGTACAGGCTAGCGTGGCGTAAAAACAGAGTGGTGAAGGATGAACTTGAGAACTTGAATCGGACATGGGGGCTTTGGCGCATGTCAACAATTTATGAAATGGCTGAGTTTGTGAATCTTTGTGACTTGGTCCAAAATGTACATTTACAAGATAGACCACATGAAATTAGATGGAGATGGACAACAAGTGGAGACTACACAGCAAAGACAGCATATGGTGTTCAGTTCAATCAGAAAGAGAGCTGCTCTAATTTACCCTTTCTTCCTGGGAGTAGAGTTGTTCTTTATAGCTGCTCTAATTTATCCTTTCTACCTGGGAGTAGAGTTCATTTTTTTTGCCCATGTACAAGCTTGATGCGTTGATAAGTACTAGATGCAAAATGCTTCATGTACAATTCAAAGACAACCATGCATTTGAGTTTGAGCTATCAGATGTTACTGCGCAAATGATTTGAACAGTTAGTCGCAAGAAAAATCATTGACCAGAGTCGTAAGAAATATCATTGTACGCATACTAGCGCTCATAAAAGATAGCAAGAACATGGCAAGTACGGTTTTTATGTCCGCTACATCTAACCCCGGGAGTTTAGTACGGGAGAGATCATCGATTCGTCGTCATATCATATACATACCGACGGCACGTGTCACGTTTTTTTCGAAAAAAAAAGTACAAGTTTTGACATGGAATCAGAGTTCGTTCCTGGAATCCTGGCAACCCGACATTCTTGATCTTGGCGGGTCCTTTCCGTATTCGCCTCCTTGGCCCTCAAGTTTACTTCGGCGTACATATCTTCCTGTGCCTGAAACGGGAGAGATCACACCAAGTGTGGCGCGCCGTCCAGCAGAGGTGCCTCATCAATGGCGACGGCGGCGTCTCCTACCTACCGCGAAGCCACATCAGAAGCTGATCAGGCCTTGAACGTCCCCACGGACGCCTTCGTGGAGATCCTGTTACGCCTCCCGCCGAGCTGCCGCCGTTGGGTCCGCCTCGTCTGCCGGCACTGGCGCGACGTCATTGACGATCGCACGCCGGCGAGCCCGCCGCCCAAGGTGCTCGCGTGCTTCACGAGCACCAGGTCGGTTTCCGCCTGCGTCGTCGACGACCTCGAGTCCGGGCGGTGCAGAGAGGTATGGGGGATCAGCATCAGCCCCGACACGAAGGGCTACATGGACATAACCATGGTCGGGACCTGCAACGGGCTGCTGTGCCTGTGCGACAACGAGCAGCCCCGCGGCGCCGTCTCCTTGGTGAACCCGCTCACCGGCGACAAGCTCCGCGTCCCGCCGCTGCCGGTCTCGTACCGGGCAAGGTACAGCGCCGGGAAGGCGTACAGCTTCGGGTTCCAGCCGGCGGCGGGGCTTCACAAGATCGTGCACCTCCCGTGCCACGGCGACGCGACGGGAGGCTTCAACGTGCTGCAGGTGTTCACGCTCGGGACGGCGTCGTGGCGCGACGTCGCGGTGCCCGGCGCGAGCTGCTGCCTCGACGCCAGCCTCGTCAGCGCCGGCGGCGCCACGTACTGGGTCACCAAGGGCGTCGAGCGGGTCGTGTCGTTCGACCTCGCCGGCGAACGCGTCGCGTTCACCGCGCCGCTGCCGGTGGGCGCCGGGCCGGGCCACCGCTGCCGGCTGGTGGAGTTCCACGGGCGGCTGGGCCTCGCCGCCAGCGCCGACAGGCCGACGCCGGCGAAGACCGAGGTCTGGGTCCTCGGGGACGGCAGCGGCGACCGGCGGTACAGCGTGCGGGTGCAGGGGGTGGAGCAGACGCTCGCGGCGCCGCACTTCGCGCACGCCGGCGAGTACGTCCTCGCCGTGCAGTCCAAGGGGTACGGGTACCAGGGGCGGAAGCACGTGTACGCGCACAGGTTGCGCGACGCCGGGAGGTTGCCGTCCGGCGAGGTGCGGTCTGTGCGAATCAGGGAGCCGGGAACGGCGGCGGCCTACTGCAAGGACGGCTACCACCTCCGGACGTTCGCCTACGTCGAGACCAGGGAGCCGTTGAGTGTATACAGGATTTATCAGAGAAGGAAGGTCCATCGGCAAAGGAAGTCGTGTCCGTGAATCCGTGATGGCTTTTCTAATCTCTTTCATGTTTTTAGCACAGTTTATTTTCGTTCTAACCTTGATTTGCTAGCCAGTCTTTGGCATTCAGCTCTGCCATTCGAAGTGCCAGCAGCTTTTCGTGGAATTTTTAAGATGTTATTGGACAGTATATTTATCTCAACTACTGTAGCAATGTGCCGTGTGTTGATATGGGCAAGAAAATTACATTAGTCTTATATTTGTTTCATGATGAAAAACTTCACAATTATTGCGTTCCTCTTATCCCATCCGGGTTCTGGGTTGATCCTGGCTCCGCCCCTGCATACACAGATATGAGATCTCATTCGATGCTGCAAAGGTCAAATATTCCACAGTGAAACCGGCCAGATATACAACAGCGGCTTTTTACTAATCTTAAATTTTACTCTCTAACATAGAAAATGAGTAAATAAAATGTGCGGTGCCCATCTTCTCAGATCTCAGCAGTAAAAGAAAGCAAAAGCTAGTCCAGGAAAGAACATTGCATTAAAGAATTAAATTTACCAAGATTACTCTTTTAGGCCATTTAAAACATATAAATCTACACTATGAAAATTCGTGTGATCGCTCCTAGAAAATATTACAGGATCACAACAGAAATCAGCATCTTGCACACTTATTGCCTTGTTTGGTAAATCATCATATTCAGACGGCACGTGTGTATCAGTGTATGCTATGGACAACGGTGCACGCTTTTTTGGAATTTTTGACATTGGATCAGAGTTCGTTCCTGGCTTCTTGGGTCTTGGCGAGTCCGTTCGGTTTTTGCCTCCTTGGTCCTCAAGTTTACTTCAGCATACATATCTTCCTGTGGATCTGAAACGGGAGAGATCACACAAAGCAAGGACGTGCAAACGACAAGGTGACATGTCAACAGCGACGGCGGCGTCGCCTACCGACGGCGAAGCTTCAGTCGCAGTGCATGAGGGCTTGATGAACCTCCCCAAAGACACCTTCGTGGAGATCCTGCTCCGCCTCCCTCCGATCTGCCGGCGCTGGGCCCGCCTCGTCTGCCGGCACTGGCGCGACGTCATCGACGAGCGCACGCCGCGGAGCGAGCCACCCAAGGTGCTCGCGTGCTTCACGAGCTCCAAGTCCGTCTCGGCGTACGTCGTCGACGACCTCGCGTACGGGCGGTGCAGGGAGGTGTGGAGGCTCGACCGTGGCCGCGCCAGGGACAGCTACCTCGACGTGACGTCGGTCGGCACCTGCAACGAGCTGCTGTGCCTGTTCGACAACAGGAAGAAGCCCGGCGACGGCGACGGCGACGGCGGCGCCATCTTTCTGGTGAACCCGGTCACCGGCGAGACGCTGCGCCTCCCGCCGCCGCCCGCCCCGTACCAACGGCACAGCTACGGCCCCTACGGGGATGGGTACAGCTTCGGGTGGCACCCGGCGACGGGGCAGTACAAGGTCGTGCACCTCCCGTGCGGCGGCGGCGGCGACGGCGAGGCGAAGGGGCGGTTCGACGCGCTGCAGGTGTTCACGCTCGGGACGGCGTCGTGGCGCGCCGTCGCGGCCCCCGGCGCGAGCTGCTGCCTCGACGCCGGCGTCGTCAGCGCCGGCGGCGCGACGCACTGGGTCACCAAGGACGTCGAGAGGGTCGTGTCGTTCGACCTCGAGGACGAGCGCGTCGCGTTCGCCGCGCCGCTGCCGGTGGGCGAGGCCGGGCCGGGCTACCGGTGCCGGCTGGTGGAGTTCCACGGGCGGCTGGGCCTCGCGGTCTGCGCCGACAGTCCGACGCCGGCGAAGACGGAGGTCTGGGTCCTCGGGGACGGCGGCCGGCAGGGGTGGACCCGCCGGTACAGTGTCAGGGTGCAGGGGGTGGAGCAGCGGCTGGCGGAGCCGTACTTCGCGCACGGCGGCGAGTACGTGCTCACCGTGCCGTCGACGGGGCGGGACTGGGAGCGGAAGCACGTGCACGTGCACAGGCTGCGCGAGCTCAACGCCGGGAGGCTGCCGTCCGGTGAGGTGCGGTCGGTCCGGATCACGGAGCCAGGGACATTGGTGGCCTACTGCAAGGACGGCTCCTACCTTCGGACGTTCTCCTACGTCCCGACCAGGGAGCGGTTGAGTGTTTACAAGATTGATGATAGCAGACCGAAGGTCCATCCACAAAGGAAATGGCGTCGTTGATGGCTTTTGTAATCCTTTTCATGTTCTGCTAGGGAGTCTTTGGCATTCAGCGTTGTCATTGGACATGCCAGCGGCAAATTGTTGCGTCAGGTTTTCCTGAAAATTATGAAACGTTATTGGATACTAGTATATCTTTATATCTGAATGTTCTAAAATCTTGGTCTGGCAGGTTTGTGCTGCTGTTTGCTGCACGCCTTCTGA
Organism: Echinochloa phyllopogon; assembly: GCA_033239725.1. Taxonomy (NCBI): domain Eukaryota; kingdom Viridiplantae; phylum Streptophyta; class Magnoliopsida; order Poales; family Poaceae; genus Echinochloa; species Echinochloa phyllopogon. Next base: position 35,170,443 of record BTCW01000006.1, read on the forward strand.
AACCGCAAGCTGAATTGATAGTGCCCAGCAACAACCCATTTGATTTGATCAATGCCGGTTTTCTAAAATAAATGACATAACGCTGCTCCATTGATCTCCCTGGCTTGTACATCTACAAATGGTGAGCCGTTCCCTCCTACGGTCGCCGTCCAAGTCCAAGAACGCAGAGCATTGGCACACATAGCACAGCTCGCATCTGTCCTAGTGCACACGTACTGCTCCCGATACACTGCGGCAATGGCGAGCGGTTCGTCGGCGTGCTGCCGTGTCCTCCTCCTCGTCCTCCTGGCCGTCGCAAACGCCGCCGCCGCCGCCGCCGCCGCCGCGGCGGCGGCCACAGCGGAGGCGCCTGCGCGCGCGCGCCAGCTCTTGCCCCGCGACCGCGAGAACAGCCTGCCGCCCCCGTCCCCGGCCGGAGATGAAGGAGAAGGCGCGGCCGTGCCGGGGGACGCGGCCGCCTGCATGCGCTCCGTCCTGGAGGCGCCCGGCCCCTGCGCGCGCGACGTCCTCGAGACGCTCGTGTTCAAAACGGTGCACCTCAGCGAGGGCTGCTGCCGCGTGCTCGCCGGGGTCGGCGACAAGTGCATCGTCGAGGTGTTCTCCGGCGGCGCCGTCGGCCCCGCGCTGCTTCCCGCCGTCTACAGCGTCTGCGGTTTGATCGGCAGCATTGGCTAGCTAGCGGATCGGAGCTCACACAACACAACTGAAGAACGGTCTATGCAACCATCGCCGCGGTGTTTTCGCATGTTTACACGGATTTAATCATACTGTTTTGTTTTTGTTTAGAAGATAATAAATTGAATTTACACCTTGGAGATTAATCATACTGTTTTGTTTTTGTTTTTGTTTAATCATACTGTTTTGTTTTTGTTTAATCATACTGTTTTGTTTTTGTTTAGAAGATAATAAATTGAATTTACACCTTGGAGATTAATCATACTGTTTTGTTTTTGTTTAATCATACTGTTTTGTTTTTGTTTAGAGGATAATAAATTGAACTTCACTCTTATCCATTCTTAGTCTTCGCATCATTTTCCTCTTTTTTCTTATTTTTCTTCACAATAGCGAGTTGGAGCAAACATCCCTCACCGGCTCACGGCTCCATCCAAAATACGACCGTGTCTCCAACCATGCCATCACTTTGATCTCTATTTTTTATGAAATAGTAGGAGAGCCGCCTACTAAGTCCTATTTATTTATATGTAAAAGATATGTACAGGGTCTTTGTGCCTAAAAAAATCCTACTAGAAGACTTAAAACTCACTACTATCACTGATCTAATAAGATTTTCGAGTAAGATTAAAAAGGCCATCATAACTCTGAAAACCACTAGGCCCAACGCCCTCTACTAGCCTCTTGTCGTTGTTCGGTAGTTAACTCAAATTTCTTATGGTTTCAATATGCGCTTAAGTGATGTTTGAGTATGATTGAAGTCATTTATCACTACTCCAGGTACCGCCATCACAAACGGTTGGGAAGGGCCATCACAAACGGTTCTCCCAATCGTTTGTGATATACCGTTTGTGATGCCTGGAGCATCACAAACAGTTCAGGAACGAACCGTTTGTGATGCTCAGCATCACAAACGGTTTGAGACACGAACCGTTTGTGATGTTCCAGGCATCACAAACGGTTGATGCTCCAGGCATCACAAACGGTTGATGTCTCTAACCGTTTGTGATGTCTAGAGCATCACAAACGGTTGATGTCTCAAGCACCGTTTGTGATTTTCTTTTTTCGATTTTTATATACAGCACATATACAGCCCATATACACATCACAATCACATATACAGCACATATACACATCACAGGCACATATAGAGCTCAAAGATATCACATATTCACATCACAAGCACAATTCAACAATATTTGACAAGTTTCGAACTTAAACCAAATTTGAAACTTATTACAAGTCCAACGAATCTAAAAGTTCTACGTATGCCATGTGTCTTACACCTTCATAATGTTAAACTCGCCTTGTTCGCTCACAATTTCATCCAGAATGAACCCAGCTAGTTGTTCTTGGAGCGTCAGTACCTCTCCTGCAAGCATCTCCTCAGCACCTAGTTCTTTTTCCTGCATAAATGGCATTAGAATCAAAGGAATGCACTAGCATATGGTTTCAAAATAATGTTCAAAAAGCAAAAGTCATGATTAGATTGCTAGATTAGTACGAACCATTTCTTCTAATGCGGAAAAGTCATCTCCGCTGTATTGGTGGATGTAGTGCATCGCATAGAACCCGCATGTGCAGGTACCCGGCCGCTGTCTTTTAATCCACTTGGCATCATCTACGGTGAACCTTTTCTCATAAGGTCTAAACATCCCCGGGTGTTTTTTACAGTACATTGCGAATATCCTAAACAACATTAAATAGTAATTGAGGGTGGGTTGATGAAATAAAACATAATACGACTCGATACAACGAACCAACACAACATTAAATACTTACATGTCAAGCACTTCGAGCAGTGGCTGGATGAGTTCCCGAGGCCTTCTTAATGAGTCGAGAACCGTTATGTGGCTCTGTAGAAGGGAGATTTCCAAGACAACAAAATGCATCCTGTAAACATTTCACACATGTTAGAAAATAGAAAAATGATTCATGTTATTTTATAGATGCATGTAACTACGAACACACTTACGAGCAGTTGTACGGTAGAATTATGCGTTCTTTCTCTTTCAGCGCGCAAAAAGCAGTGTACAGATAACGGTGTGTGTCAGGGTTATGCAAGGCCTTTTCATTTACCGCGCACTGGTCCAAGAAGGCTACATCTTTGCATATCCCTCTTCGCCTAAAAGTTTGGGCCTCCATCCTACAGAAAGATCAAGTTATGAGAGTTTATGTCATTAACAAAAGAACGGAAGAGATTTAGTTACGATACTTACAAGCACCAAAGGAAGACGATGCTGACATCGAGGTAGTCTTGTTGGTACATCTCATATAGATGAAGAAACTCAATCCACAGTATGATATGAGATTCTTTCTCGTCGTTCTTGCCGAACCATTCGATTGGGTACCTGACCCCAAATTGTTTAGAATCCCCTTGAGTTTTGTACCATTGATGCAGTTGCCTAAACCTCGTTGGTAGATTAGGGATATCCTCTGGGCGAACCAGGTCGTTCCCCAACACAAACGACCATTTTGGTGGCGCGAGTGGCGCGAATGGCAGATCCACTCGAACGGTGTCTTGTTGCAACATATGAAGGTCTTGTGCTGAGAGACCGGTTTCTTCGAGGAATTTCTGCCTAGCTGCTTCCTCCCTTTCCGCAACGGATTGTAGAAGCGCTTCCTTGCTGAAGGAACGTGTCGCCCTTTTGGACGTTATACGCTCAAATTCTGACTTGCGATGTTTGTTATTCCCTGTCTATTTTGCCAATGCCATCTTGGTAAAATGATCAATTGCAGATTGGGGTACCACTACATCCTCCTTAGCAGGGAGCAGGGATGTTACGCTTCCACTCACCGGTTTTTTCTTCGACTTTCTCTGAGGTGGGCTTGAAGCGGTTTGTCGCCGCTTCAGCGCCTGAGGTGTACTCGGGTCCTTAGGAGGCGGACTTGGTTCCCTAGGAGGCAGACTTGGTTGTCTAGGAGACGGACTTGGTTCCCTAGGAGGCGGACTTGGTTGCCTAGAAGGTTTGCTAGGATCATTGATGTCGCCGTCGTCATCTGACTCCGAATCAGAATCGCCAAAGGATATATAGCATTTGCGCCACCCGACAATGCAACCAAGGTTGTCTCTCAACTGTACGGCGTCATCCTCCGCCGGAATTTCCAGCTCCACTCTACCATACCGCTTTTTGACTAGTGCATCAAGTGTGACTCATGCAAAGCCAGCAGGCAATTCACGGCAATACAACACCTCTCGTTCCTTGGTAGGCAGAGCTTGACCAATGGCCACCTTGGTCTTAATTAACCCTAACATCGCATATAACTTGAAACTTCGGGGTTCCGTGATATCATCCACTGGAAATCTCAACTTGGGATCTTCTACGATGGGATGAGGATGCACGTTACTCCCGCAGCTGCTCTGATGCACCATTGGGCTAGGGAGAGCTGAGCCACCATCTAATGCTGCAACAGGCCCACGCTGGCTCATGTGAAACTCTTCACGCAGCTTATCATGTGAAGCCTGCATTTCATCACGGACCTGTTGCAAAAGCCTCTCGTAGTCTGCCTGCATCTGAGCTTTGCCCCGAGACCGACTTCTGTACGAGCCTGAATCTGCCTCAAAGCCTTTGTCCCACGGAATGATTCTGGCACCTCGTGTGCGTCCGGGATACTCTTTGTTTCCCAAGGCACGGGTAAGGGCATCATTCTCCCTTTCTGATTGAAAGGAACCTGAGGCAATATCTGAATGTGCTTGCTCGATCCGTTTGACCGCTTCTTCGGCACGAGAATCCTTATGGATAAGCTTTCCATCAGGCCCGTATTTACACTCGTGCCCTAGAGCCCAAGTCACAGACCTTTGCTCCCAGTTTGCTGTCTGCAACTCAACACCACGGCTTTCCAGCTCATCAGCCTGCTTCTCCCACTTGGGTATTCCTTACATACCCACGAGATCATGTGGTATGTGGGTGTAAATTTTTCTTTGCGATCTCAGTATTTCTGGCGCTAGCTTTTTTGTCTTCTTCAGAGAGCTTGTAATCCACAAAATCTCTCCAGAAAGGTTGCTGAATTGTGCATTGTGAGAAATCTGGAACAGTTCCTTGCAGGACATGGTCTTTGTATAGTGTATGCTTGTAATATTGAAACTGGCAAGCCATTACTTGCAATGCTTTTTTCTTCATCATGTTCTCCGTATCACGAGGGAAGGTGAACTTTTCTTTCAACTTGGTCCAGCATATCTCCTTGGTCGCATCCGGAACTTGCCACTCGGGCTCTTTTTTATTCCTCCACCACCTCCATTTGATGGGAATATTCTGCCTCACTATTCTGCCGATGGCCGTCTTGTATGGCCCCTGGGCCTCAATAAGATCTGTAGGCTCTCCGGCGTCATTGACCTCGAGGATTACAGTTCGGCCTTCCGACATCTTGCTTGGCCCTCGGTTGGTCTTTTGTTTCCCTGATGAGCTGGCTTCATTGTCAACTGCTTGCTCATCGCCGGCGGCTTCGTTGTCAACTGCTTGCTCATCGCCGGCGGCGAGGTTCAGGAATTGGGTCGGGCTTCCATCTGCATGGTATTCGGCCCCTGATCCATCGGCACCTTGATTGACCACGTCATCGGTGGCGGGTTGGGCACGACGGGTCTTGATTCGTGAGAAACGACCCATTGTAGCTACACAAAGATTATTTTGTGACCAAATTTTAGCGTAAGATCATTTATTAAACGTATTGGTCTCAACTTTCTCCTACAAGTTATATAGATCATATCTAAGCCTCTAGCCAAAGCATGGATGAAGATTCAAATTATTTTTCAAGTTATTAATTTAACATCCTACACAAGATTAAATACAAAACATATATCAAATAATTCCCTAAATCATAAATAGTTCATAAATCATAACTCAATATGTACTCATAAACATCATGTCAACTTTTGCTACAAGCCTAAGCATATCAAAAGGAACAACATATCATAAGCTCATTGTCATATCTTGAGCATATTTTGAACTACACCAAAAACACATAAAACTCAGATTGATTTAGCATTCAAAAACTACACGGAAAAACCCTATACAACCTGTATATAAAAGGTAGATCTCTTTACAAGGAATCCAACAAAATTGGGTTTGCATTTTTCTGATTTTTCTACGATTTTTAATGATTTTTTGAAGTTTCTGCTAACACCCAAAAGATTCATTTACAGACAGGCCCTCGGAACAAGTTTTAGAAATTACGTAGAGGCCCCTAGGTCACAAAAAACACCCTAAAACTAACTAAATCGTTACAGACAGGTCCTCCGGCGGCCATGGGCCTCGCCGGCGGCGATAGCCGGTCGTTCTTCGCCGGAGTTGGAGAGGGGAAGGTGCTGGGTACTTACCTGCGCCGGAGTTGGGTCGGGGTCGGAGGCGGGCGACGGCGCAGGCAGGGGCGCCGCGGAGAGGATGCCGGGGCAGGGGCAGGGACGCCGCAGGAGGCCGCCGCGGGCAGGGGCGCGCCGGGCAGGTGCGCCGCAGGAGGCCGCCGCGGGCAGGGGCGCCGCAGGAGGACGTCACCGCGGGCAGGGTCGCCGCAGCAGGCAGGAACGCACGCCGGGGCAGGGGCGCCGGAGGCAGGGACGCCGCAGGAGGCCGCCGCGGGCAGTGGCGCGCCGGGCAGGGGCGCCGCAGGAGGCCGCCGCGGGCAGGAGCGCGCCGGGCAGGGGCGCCATAGTAGGATGTCGCCGCGGGCAGGGTCGCCACCGCAGGCAGGGACGCGTGCTGGGGCAGGGGCGCCGGGGGCAGCGGCGGAGCGGCCTGGCGGCGGAGCGGGAGCGGAGCGGCCTGGCGGCGACGCAGTGGAAGCGAGGGGGCGCGGGACTTGAAAAATTTCAGGGGAGCGCGCGCTATATAACCCTGGGCTATCACAAACGGTTCTAGAGGCCAAAACCGTTTGTGATGGCCAGCCGTAGGAACCGTTTGTGATGGGTACCCATCACAAACGGTTTTGGTCTGCCGAACCGTTTGTGATGTCCGGCTTTCACAAACGGCTCTGGTTAGAGCCATTTGTGATGGCTGGCCGCCGCCTGCTCTTGGCCGTAGCCTGCTCGTGGCCGTGGCCGTGGCCGGGGCCAGGCCGTGGCCCAGCCGGCGGCCGGTCCGGGGACTGGCCGGGCTGGCTCTGTGGCCGGCGGGGCCATAGCCGGGGACTGGCTGTCAAATCAATAGGTGCGGGAGCTGCGAGAATTGCATTAATGGGAACTGTTGTCGGTATTAGAAACGTCCTCGGTACTTTGATTCATTCCGTGGTGCGAAATCACACATTATTTAATTCAATATTACTTCGCCACACTTTTTTTAGTCTTACAGCATCACACACACATTATTGCAGTCTTAGAATATTATAACGATAACACACACATCTTCAAAGACATAATAATTAAGGATATCCCCCATGTCGCATCGCAAGGTACGTAGTATGAAATGAGTCCCTGATGTCGACCCCTATAAATCTGTCCACATAGTCTAGTGCATATATTAATGCACTATCTTTTGCCTTATAGGGTCCATCACAGGTCTCACCGTATATTTTCAACATGCCTTGCCTTGACGTCAACGTTACTGAAGATTGAAAACCACCTTGTACTCGACTATCGTGCGGTGCAACGAATGAGTATCCCAGAGGTGGCATAATCTGACGCAACACTTCTCCCAAACCATACTCTATGTGTAGGCGGCCAGAATACAGGGTGTCCTATATATACAAGAGACATATGTAGAAAGATATAAATACATATATAACCAAAGGCATGATTTGCAATAAAAAATCAAAGAAATAGTAACTTACGAATTCCGTTTCATAAAGAGGCCACATCCTGTTTGGAACTTGTCTGACGTCTGGCTCATTGAGCTCGAGAGCCTTCATCTTCAAGAAACTATAGTCCGGAATACAACGACCCGTATGAATTTCGAACTCTTCCACTGCCCTCACGACATCACGTGCAGCAACATATTCCTGATGGTATGCTCCAGATTGGATGTGAAAAATAACTGTATCACCAGGATTCGGGTGGCGCAAGGAACGCTCTTGGACTGCAAGAGAAACGACATACATCCCATTGTATAAGCCGTTGTTATGTCTCACCACCAAAGGACGGGTGTCATTGATGTGATGTATTACATCGTTGAACCATTGCATTACATTAATATCCTGTTTCACATATTAATTAAGAATATATCAACATTATGACATAATAATCAATAAAAGATTGTAGTCTTACAAGTATTAAATACATCATATGGTACCAGAGGAAAGCGGCTGTGAGGCTCGACAGGATCAAAGTTGATGAGGTCGTACTGGTCGGATACCGGCCCAGGAGGGTGGGCTGGCGGTGGCGGTGGAAGGGACGGCAGAACATCGTGCGCATTGTGTCCACCACGTCTAGCTCTTTGGCGTTCTCTCGGCATTATTTTCCTAAAAAATTCTTAAGAGTTAATAAACAAATCCATAAATATCAAGATTTTCTATTAGTTTTCTCCGGCGTGTTAAGCCACCATCATCTACACTGGCTCTCCAACTTACATGCCTACATAAATATCAAGATTTTCTATTAATTTTTCTATATTATTATAGCATTTACTTAAAACTATCAGAAAAAATCATATATATCATTTACAAAAAATAAAACAGCTCTAAAAACCTTAATCTACGTATTATACATGCGTGTTGCCGTGCGAGCCGGTCTTGCCTTGTGGGCGTGGCCGCGCCGACCTGTAAGAGGAGAGCCAGGTGTGTAGATGAGTGACAACCAGAGCGAGAGAGCGAGAGCAACGAGAGCGAGAGAAAGAGAGCGACCAGAGCGCGAGAGACTGCGAGAGAGTCGCCGAGAGAGGCCTGCTATTTATGAACGAGTGGGAGACAGCGCAGGGAACACGTGGGCCCACATCAATCATAAGTTTTGGCATTTATGCACATCACAAATGGTTCTGAACACGAACCGTTTGTGATAGTGTACATCACAAACGGTTCGTGTTACAAACCGTTTGTGATGTGAACTATCACAAACGGATCTTCGTATGAACCGTTTGTGATAGTTCACATCACAAACGGTTCATAAGAAGAACCGTTTGTGATTTACCCAGCAATAATTGCTGCATGCACCCACCGACGGTTTTAATTTTTAAAAAAAATATTTCGTATGAATCATTCCGAAAACCATATAATTCAAAGAAATTCCATATAATTCAAAGAAAATTCATATGACTCATATAAAATTCATATGACTCATAGAAAATTCATATAATTCATTCCAAAAACCATATAATTCATAGAAATACCATATAACTCATAGAAATTCATATAATTCATTGCAAAAATCCATATAATTCATTGCAAAAATCCATATAATTCATTCCAAAATCCATATAATTCATAGATAATTCATGTGACTCATAGAAATTCATATAATTCATACAAGACATGGATATAATATAAATTAAATAGTACATGGATGGAGTTATATATGTTTCGATTACAAAAATAAAAGTAGTGCATAGAGAACTAGCTAGTTTTGGATATTACATGATACACGTATCAATTATTCAATTGACAATGATTGCCTCATCGTGATCAAGCCGCACGTATGCCGGTTCATCGCCATCTTTTTCTTCAAACACAGGAAGGTCGACATCCGGCCCAAGCGGAGGCATGTCGTGGAAGCCGTTCCCTTCTTCCTCGGTTCTATCTTCAACACCGACGATCTTCCTTTTGCCCTGGAGGACGACGTGCTTTCCATGATGAGCGAGGTCCGTTGCGTAGAAGACTTGCACTACATCCTTAGCCCAAACAAATGGTTCGTCTCTATACCCGGTGTTTTTTAGATCGATGACAGTCATTCCGTACTTGTCCTCGAAGACCCCCTTGGGAAGTCTGACCCACTGGCACCAGAATAGAGGGATCTTCAATCGTGGCCCGTAATCTAGCTCCCATATCTCTTCAATGAAACCATAGTATGACTGAATCCGTTGATTGTTGTCGTAAGCATCAATACGAACGCCGCTATTTTGGTTGACACTCTTTTCATCTTGCTTTCTCGTGTAGAATGTGTATGCATTTATGTCATATCCTTGAAACGTGGTCAATGTACTTGATGGTCCAATGACCAACAAATCGAGCTCACTACTCCCGGTTTCAGCGCCACACAATTTTAATCTTAACCAGTCGACAAAGGTTTCTCTATGTCTTTTCTGGACCCAAGATTCTGACCGTCCACTGTTCTGGTCATGTAGTTCTTTCACGTGCATATCGATATATGGGGCAACTACGGACGCTTGTTGTAGAACAGTGTAATGTGCTTGCCTGAAAGCATCAATGTCTTTGACAAGTACCCACCGCCGGCCGATCGTTCCTCTCCCACCTAGCCTTCCCTCATGACGTGATACAGGGACACCAACAGGTTGTAGATCCAAATAGTACGTGCAAAACTCAACCGCCTCCTCTGTCTCCCATCCAGCAGCCATGCAACCCTCCGGTCTGAATATGTTTCTAACGTACTTCCGAAGAACACTCATTAACCTCTCAAAAGGAAACATCTGATGTAGAAACATTGGTCCAAGGGCTTTTATCTGAGCGACCAAGTGAGTAATCAGATGCAGCGACATATCAAAATATGTTGGTGGGAAATGCATCTCGAGCCTAGTTATAGCATGGATCAGGTCTTCTTGAAGCTTGTCTAGCGTGGTCGGATCTATGACCTTATGCGAGATTGCATTGAAGAAAGAGCACAACTTTATGAGAGGATCTCGGACCTTAGTTGGGAGCACACCCCTTAGAGCAACTGGAAGCAGTTGGGTCATGATAACATGACAGTCGTGGGCCTTCAAGCAGCTCATGTTGAATTTTTTCTCTTTTTGTTGACCAGCCTTCTAATGTTGGAGGAGTATCCGGTTGGCACTTTAAGTTCATCAAAGAATTTACAAATCTTCTTTTTCTCTTTGTCACCCAGTGTCCATGCAGCAACCGGAAGTTTCTTCTTCCCATCAGGTTGTATAATAGGGTGTAGTTCTGGCCTGACACCCATCTCTTCTAAGTCTTGTCGAGCTTCCAAGGAGTCTTTTCCTTTCCACTTGGCCTCCATTAACATGCCGAGTGTGCTCTCAGCCACATTTTTAGTTAGGTGCATGCCATCCAATGCGTGGCGGACATTCAAGATTTTCCAATAAGGAAGTCTCCACAACAAAGAGTTCTTTTTCCATATGGAACCGGTTGGTGCGTGTACACTTCCTTTTCCCTTTCCAAAAACAACTTCAACTTTGCTTACTATTTTGTATATCTCACTCCCATTGCGGTACTTCAGAGGCAAGCGGTTATCAATTGTACCATCAAAGGATTTCTTGTTCCGACGATATGGGTGGTCTCGGCGAAGGAACCTACGATGCCCCATGTAGACCATCTTCTTGCTTTTGTTCAACCATCTAGCGTCAGTGTCATCGACACAAACCACACAACCATTATAGCCCTTTGTAACCTGGCCTGATAGGCAACCAAGGCCGGGTAGGTCAGTTATTGTTACGAACAACATTCCTTTTAACGTGAAGTGTTCTCGCTTGTATTCATCCCAAACCTTCACACCTTCATTCCACAACAAAAGCAGGTCATCCACCAATGGCGCCAGATACACATCAATATCATTTCCAGGCTGCTTTGGCCCTTGGATCAACAAAGGCATCATAATGTAGGTCCGCTTCATACACAACCAAGGGGGAAGGTTGTATATGCAAAGAGAGACGGGCCATGTGCTGTGTTTGCTGCTAACCATGTTAAAAGGATTCATCCCATCTGTACTCAAGCCGAACCTAACGTTCCTGATCTCCTTTGAGAATGTTTTCTTGAAATGATAATCAATAGCCCTCCACTGTGAACCATCTGCCGGATGCCTAAGCTTTCCATCTTTCAGACGCTCTTCTGCATGCCAACGCATAAGCTTTGCCGTCTTCGGGTTAGCAAATAGCCGCTTCAACCGAGGAATTACGGGGAAATACCAGACGACCTTGGCAGGTGGCCTTTTATTCCTGTCACATGTCATATGTATAGCTGACTGGGACTTGTACCTCGAACTTTCGCACACTGGGCGTGCATCCAAATCCTTATAGTCACCACGATACAGGATGCAATCTTTTGGACATGCATGGATTTTCTGTACCTCGAGCCCCATTGGACATATCATTTGCTTCGTCTCGTACGTGTTCTTAGGCAACCCATTCGGGCTTGGAAGCATCTTCCCCATAAGATCCAACAAACTGTCAAAGACTGTGTCCGATAGGCCATTAGATGACTTCAACTCCAGTAGCAAGAGGTCAGCTTCAAGCTTGGACATGCTGCAGTCATGGTACAAAGGAGTTTTGGCATCCTGCCTCATCTGCTCTAGCTTCTTCAAATTCTTCGCATCAAGGCATTCTGGCTCACCATCACGTATCATCTGGTCAATGCCATCCATCACATCATCATCTGCTAATGTCTCTGCAAAGTTATCCATGAATGATCCATGGTTGACATTTCCCATATCATTTGGTTGTGAGGCTTCATTCTCACCACGTGTGGTCTCTTGGAACGTTTTCCGCAATTTCTCAACCACATTTGGTTGTATGGCTTCATTCTCACCTTCCTCCCCATGCTTGTTCCAAACCCTGTAGTTTGCCATGAAACACCTACACAGCAAGTGGCGTCGGATTTGCTCGACGTTTCGAAACTGCTTCTGGTTTTTGCAATCAATGCACGGACAATATTGATATCCATCGCTTGTTTGGTACGACCTCGCAACATTCACAAAGGAGTCAACCCCGTTGACAAATGAGTCATTTGAACTGGCAACGTACATCCAACCTCGTTCATCCATCTATTACAAACAAAATGGGTTTGTCCTTAAACCAATATTCCAATAAAAATAATAATGCCAAATTATTTGCAAATCAATCGCACCGCTAGATACAAACCTTGAGTCAAGTGAGTTGATCAAATTGAGCCGAGGACCAAATTGAACCAAGTGGAGCCGAGGACAAAATTGATGAAGAAATTGATGACAAACGGCCTAGAGGCAAAAAAAAAAGAGTTTTCATCACATTCTTCTAAATTTTGCAACCATTCAAGCTTCTAGAAATTTATAAGCAAAGCAAGCTAGATACTAACCTTGTTGGAATGAAATGAGAGCTACACATTTCGATAATCCATGAATAAATTGATGAAAAATTGCCTAGAGGAAAAAAATAGATCTTTCATCACATTTGTCTCAATTTTGCAACCATTCAAGCTTCTAGAAAGTAAGCAAAGCAAGATAGATACCAACCTTGTTGGAATGGAATGAGAGCTACACATTTCGATAATCAATGAATAAATTGATGAAAATTGGCCTAGAGGAAAAAAAAGAGACATTTCATCACATTTCTCTCAATTTTGCAACAATTCAAGCTAAAGAATCATGGAAGAATGCCTATAATGTGTCCTCAAGCAAGTTATTAATGATCTACCTACTAAATTCAAGTTGCTCCATTGAACTTCATGAGAAATGAGCTCTAGAGAGGATGAACAAGCCCCCTCCATCAAATTCATGTCAAATTTCAAATTTAGTGGTTAAAACAAGCTATAAATTGGAAGAGTTGAGTGTTACCAACCTCAAAAAAAGTTGATGGAGAGCTTTCTTCAAAAAACGTGACCTTCCTTGAGCAATTTGGTGAGAAATGGCCGCAACAATGGTGGAAGAAATGGTGGGCGTCGGGTTGGAGAAGAAGAGTGGGAGGGGGAAGTGGGGTTTTGTACTGTACGAGCCATCACAAACGAATCCTAATACAAACCGTTTGTGATGCTGGTCCATCACAAACGGTTCGTGTTACAAACTGTTTGTGATGGCCCTGCAGGCCATCACAAACGGTTCCTAACATGAACCGTTTGTGATGGACCTCATCACAAACGGTTCCAAGGCGGATGGGACATGTAGCCGTTGGAACCGTTTGTGATGAGAGCATCACAAACGGTTTCGTAGAACCGTTTGTGATAGACAGTTCTGTAGTAGTGTATGGTCTTTAACCAAAAAAGATCCTTTAGCATTTCTGATGTTTCTTCTTCCACAATCAAGCGTGCTTGACATTACTTGATTGGGTCTAGATCAGATTGAGGCTACAATTAGCTTTGAATGCATATGTCACTCATCCAAATATAGCATTTTGCCACCACATTAAGATCCAGGTGTGAGAAAGAATCAATATGCCTTAGATTGTTTCTTTCCTGTCTAACTTTGTCCCCATTCTTCCGAACTCTCCGCTCTCTTCTGTCCCTTGTAATTGTCCCGTCGAGGGTTATGAAAAAATATTACTCCCTCCGTTCCAATTTATAGGTCGTTTTGGCATTTCATGATTCATAGTTGGTAGTATGTATCTAGATATAAGTATATATGTAGATACATACTACTAACTATGAATCTAGATTTGCCAAAACGACTTATAATTTGGAACGGAGGAAGTAGAGAATAAGATAGGTTAAGTTTAAGAGTTTAGGTTTAGATCGGCGTAACCTTACGGTTATGGTTCATGAGTGTGGTATGCCTAGTGGTGACTGGTGATCTTAACTGGCGAGACGAGTATGATGCCACTTGAGGCACATACGACTCACCCTGCAAACGGTTTGTGTTCAAATGGGTTTAATGGGTTGGGTTTTGATGTGGAGTGTATTGGAGTGGGTTGAAATGGGCTATATTAGTTAATGAAGTGGGGTGGAGTAGGTTCTATGTAAATATGGGTTGGGTTGGATTGGATTGGGTTGAAATGGGTTCTTTGTGTAGAGCTGGACCCTGGAATTAAAATTTCGCGTTCACACTATAAAATTTTATCAAAATTGACCGAAATTTGTTGAAGATGACTCAGTATGACTGACAGCTACTCTGTGTAAAGCAGTGTGGCTAGATCTACACGTGGGCCCCATATCAAGAGTCGGACCCTAAAATTAAAACCTCGCGTTCACACTATAAAATTTTATCGAAATTGACCAAAATTTATTAGAGATGACTCAGTACGCCTGACAGCTCCTCTGTGCAAAGCAGCTTGACTAGATCTATATTATAATTTTTTTTTGAGAAACGGGTTCTTATTGGGTTGTAACCATAGTTTGGCTAATAGTTATTACATTATGAGTTCAAATGTTTGGGTTGGATTGGTGTGTGGTGGTGATGGTTTGGGGTGGAGTGGATTCGTATAATTTCTGTCATGAGAATGGGATGTTGTGGATATAGTTTGGTTTCCAACCCACAGGCTGACATACGACAGCAATCATAAAAAGTGGCAGAGCACTCAATCCATGTTACATGAGAGGGTGTTCAGTTACGTGGGCCAATAAATAAATCGGTAATGCTAATCTAAGGACGTCCGACGCGTGGTAGAAATTCGGACGCCGACGCACGCGGCACGCCACGTGCTCCCACGGACCCACAGACCTCGTTCTCTCTCCGGTTACTTTTTACCCCTTCGGCTTTTTCTGGGCATACCACACCCACCGCTGCTCGCTCCTATCCGCGCCCGCCGCCGCCCGCGGATGCGCCGCCTGCCGCCATTACCATCTCCCCTCGACGCCGGTAGCTCGCTCCACGGCTCTCCGCTGGGTACCTCCTCAAGCTCCTCCGCCTACGCCATCAGCTCGCTCCCTCCGCCCGGAGATCCCAGCGTCAACGCTGCTTGGCTCCCTCAGCCGAGCTCGCCCCGCCCGAAGATCTCGCCGTCGGCGCCGGTTCCTCCGCTCTGTGGCCGTCATCGCCCCTACACTCTGTGCGCCGTTGCTCCTCGCGCCGCCGCTGCCGCTCCGCGGCGTCGCCGTCGCCCCGTCGCACGCCACGCGTCGCTCCCCGTTCCGGTTGCTACTCCTTCACGGGTGCCGCCACCGCGTCGAGCCCCTCCACCGCCGACCCTCCTCCGCGTCAAGGCTGGCCTCCCTCGTCTCCGCTTCGTCGTCGCCGCCATCGTGCCCTCCTCCGTGGCCGCCGCTGCCACCGGCGGCCATCTCCTCCGCGCCAGCGCTTCCTGCGCGCCATTCTCCTCCTCGTTTAGTTCTCATTTTTTAGCTAGGGTTTTGCTTCGTGTTGCATAAACATGTTCACATGTTTCAGACATTCCGGAAGAATGTTGCAATTGTTTAATGTAAATGTTGCAAAAATAGATCTAGGATTTTGGATGTTGCATATATTTCACATGCACGTCGCAAGTGTTCCATCCGGATGTTGCATTTTCATTGGGAATTTTTGGACTGCTGCCGTGCGGCTGAGAGTTTGTGATCTCGTGTTTTCTAGTGTTGCAAACGATGACTATTTATGTTGCAGATACTATTGTTTGATGTTTCATACGTTATTTTTCGATGTTGCAAAAATTTTACATGTTGCATGCAACATCATATTTATGTTGCGGTGGGGATTTTTTTTTCTACGGTAGCTTCGAAGAGGATACTTGGTTGTAATTGTGCCACGTCACCGTCCGTTTTTTTACTCCCATCGGACGTCCGGCGCTAGCCAGACCGTAAATAAATATATGTGACTTAGTTGTTTTAAAATATATACTATATTAAGTTAAATTTCTTTTTAGAAAAAAAGGAAATCACTTTTATGATAAAGATAGAAAATAGAAACATATATCATTAACTTTGTTTGTACTTTATTTTTCCTTAATCGAGAAAGAGTGAGTTAATATCTTGGCCATTAGAGACATGGCTTGGTCCGAGATTATAACAAGATTTAGAGTGAATTCTGTAGGTCTATAAATTTTTTTCAAGATCTCATCTAGTTCCGCAAACTAAAAAAACGGTCATCTAGGTCCATTAACTTTTTTAGGTCTCATCTAGGTCCGTAAACTAAATAAGTGGTCATCTAGGTCCATAAACTTTTAAAGAGTTGTTGTCTAGGTCCAAGGCAGTGACGATGAGCCTAACTTTGACGACCGCTCTTTAAAAGTTTATGGAACTAGATGACCACTTTTAAAAGTTCATGGACCTAGATGACCGTTTATTTAGTTTGCGGATCTAGATGAGATCTCGAGAAAAGTTTACGGACCCAGATGACCACTTTTTTAGTTTGCGGACCTAGGTAGATCTCGGGAAAAGTTCACGTACGTACAGTAAAGTTCACTCCAAGATTTACATTGCATCGAGGTAGTAACACTCACTAGGTTTAAGGCATTATCCCCTCCAAGTCCTAATGCGCGGCTAAAAGGTTCGTTGTTAAAAATTTACGCGTTTGAGGGGTTTTTTCTTTCCAGAAAATTGTATAGATTTTGAAAAGGTCGGGAGGAGTGTAGAGCGTGCACGTGTCTTTGCTCGACACGCAAGCCGCGCACCCACCGGCGACCATTCCGCCGCGGCGCTGCGCTGTGCTGCTCGCGAAAGGCAAGTCGTTAATTAAACTCGAGAAATTAAATTAAATCCGGACAGCGACGCCCATCACTTCCCCCAACCAAAGGCCAAAGCCAAAGCCAAAGCCGAAGCCTCCTCCCCTCTCCTCTTCTCCCCCGCATCGGCGGAGCCAGCCAGGCCAGGCCACCTCCTCTCTTCCCCAATCCGCCCGCCCCCTGAAACCCTAGCAGCAATGGAGCCCAAATCCACCACCCCTCCGCCGCCCCCCGTCATGGGCGCGCCCGTCGCGTACCCTCCGGCCGCGTACCCCGCGGGGCCCTACGCCCACGCGCCGCCCGCCGCGCTCTACCCTCCGCCCCCTCCCCACGCCGCCGTGGCCCAGCAGCAGGGCGCCGCGGCGCAGCAGCAGCAGCTGCAGCTGAGCCAGTTCTGGAACGAGCAGCAGCGCGAGGTCGAGGCCACCACCGACTTCAAGAACCACAACCTGCCGCTCGCCCGCATCAAGAAGATCATGAAGGCCGACGAGGACGTCCGCATGATCGCCGCCGAGGCGCCCGTCGTCTTCGCCCGCGCCTGCGAGATGTTCATCCTCGAGCTCACCCACCGCGGCTGGGCGCACGCCGAGGAGAACAAGCGCCGCACGCTGCAGAAGTCCGACATCGCCGCCGCCGTCGCGCGCACCGAGGTCTTCGACTTCCTCGTCGACATCGTGCCGCGGGACGAGGCCAAGGACGCCGAGGCCGCCGCGGCCGCCGGGATGGGGGCCGGGATCCCGCACCCCGCCGCCGGCATGCCCGCCACCGACCCCATGGGCTACTACTACGTCCAGCCCCAGTAACTCCTCTCCATTCCTTATCTTTTCCTTCTAGCTTCGATCGAGCCTCGCGGGTTTAGTAAATTATTATTACTGAGAGAGCACTGTTGTTTTTCCCTTGTTCTGTTGTCGCCGTTTAATAACTCTGAGATGGCGTGATGATCATCTGATGTGCCCCCTCTTTAGTACTACAGGTGATTTGATTTCAGATTTGGGAGGGGTCACTGGTTGTAGTTGGGAGAGGGAGGGCTGTGTGATGGTGATGATTCATGCGTAACAAATACTCCTCTGATAATTATTAATCCAGTGCTATTCTCTGATTATTCTTATGCTTCATGCCGTGGGATGTTTTTTATTCCTGAAGCTATAATTGTGTTATATCATTCTGTTCTTTAGATTTTTTTAATAGGTTACAAATGCAATGTTTGTTAATTGTGTGTAATTTGGAGCGCAGTCTGTACATGTTTGAATACTTTTTCATTTTGTATGTATCGGTCAATCATTTGGTTGTTTTATCGTGTATAATGAATATCATGTTTCTCCTTGAAATAATTCGGTGTAGTGTTGTTTACCAAATTTTAAATGGAATTTCTCCAAGGAACAGTTTCAGGCCAGTGTTCGTTGCCAGATTTCCAGAGTATGGACATGTTGCTATTGTCTGTATGAATTTGTGATAGCCATGCTACTGAAAGTTACCTTGCAGTGCTGCTCCTTGCAACAGATGTATGCAAGCTCCAGCATTTGCCTTTGCGATACAAACTTCCGACATTTCCCATCGGTTTGTAGGTGATGATGTTCAACTTATTTTAAACTTGCTGTCTCTCTGAATCTTGAAGGCATTTTTGGATGAAATTATGGCCTGTTTCTGAACAGCTGACTAGTGGCCCCTCAGTTTATTTTGATAGCCGTTCCTTGTCTAGCGGTCTAGCCAGTAGTGGCTTTGTGAAACAATTTTCATACAAAATCTATAGGTTCTGCATATCCATGATTTACTTTGGCTCGATTGAGTACGGTGAATATATAGACTTGGTGCTGAAATGGGTGTCCCTTCTGTTTCCGTTTTGCTTAAGTTGGCTCTATAGCTTGTGAGCATCTTAAGCTAAGTAATTGCTGCAAACACACGCAATTGTTTTAGTTGATTCTTTATGGAGTACTCATGATTAGCACTAGCATTCCACAGTTCGGATGATACCTTCACATCAATCACTTTCAGAGCTTAGAATATAATTGATGGTACTCTCAGCTTGTCGAAGGATTATCAGAGCATCGGAGTCGCTATTTCAAAATTATTGTTACTGGTGAATTGGTTAAAATCGATATTCCCCTTAAATCCAGGTATTTGGGTGCTGCAGCAACATTGATTTATATGAATTACGATGCTGCTGGAATGGTGGCTTCAGCAATTTTTTATATACCGATACTGGAGGATGAGAAAACGCGCTGCTGTCGTGTCATGTAATTTCTGCATCTAGAAAAGAGTACAATCACGAAATCACATGTAATTCTGAGGCACCGATGTTTGGCATCAACCCAGGGCTAGAAATATAACACCTGCCCACAAAAGTGGTTTTTAGCGAATAGATCTGGAGTATGTATCAACTCCTGAGTAAGGGCGAATTGCAAGGAAAATGTATTTGAATGGGCTGAAAATGCATAAACTTTTCAGGCTAAACAAGGACCCTAATATCAAGCTGCAGCTACCGTAAAAATTAGGGAAAATTGAATCCTTATTATCATCAAAAGAACCGGACTTTGGATATATACCATCAAAAGAACCAAGCATCAAAAGATCCCAACTTTATGGGTATGTACCATTTTTCTCACCTCCGTCGCTGCCGCCGTCATCGTCTCCGACGTCGCTGGCGCACAGGGAAAAATCGTCGTATTCGTGGCTCCCTCCCACCCTCAAGCAGCAGGCTCCCTCCCTCTCGACGCTGGCTCTTCTTCCTCGCGCAGCCTCCTCCCGTCCTCACTCCGCTCCGCCGCTCGCACGGCCTCCCGCGCCGGGATGGAGCTTCTCGTGCGCGGATCTCCGCCGCGCGCCGCGGTGGCCCGGCGCGCCGCCGCCTGCTGCGCTCCGAGTTGACGCCGGCGAGGGCGAGGGCGAGGGCGTGGACGGCGCCGTAGCCGCCGGCGATGCAGCCGTCCCGACTCCGCCCCGACGCCGCCGCCCGCCCCGCCGACTCCTGTCGACGCCGCTCGGGACGGGACGGCGTCAGGATCCACGCAGAGCTTGAGGGCCGGCGGCACCTCGGCGCGCAGCGCGTCCGCCTTCTTGCGGCCGGCCACCACGAAGCAAAAGAACGCCACAGTCTATCCGCACACACAGCGCCCGCAGGCTCTCGGCGAGCCGCGCCTCCACCGCATCGGCGTCAGCGGCTGGAGCGGGCGCGGCCCCTTTGTCAGCGGCGGCGGAGATGGAGGAGAGGTGGTCGAGCGCGCACGCGACGGAGCCGTTGATGGACGCCTCCCTGCGGTGGAGCGAGTCGAGCGCGCCGCCAGCCTGCGCTCGAGCGTGCCGAAGTGCCAGCGACGACGGAGAGTCGGAGACGATGACGGCGGCAGCGACGGAGGTGAGTAAAATAGTACATACCCATGACGTTGGATCTTTTGATGCTATATATCTCAAGTTGGTTCTTTTGATGATATATATCCAAAGTCCAGTTCTTTTGATAGTAAGGATCCAATTTTTCCTAAAAATACGTCTGCGTCTATATATACTACAGATCCGGGGGACAAAAATACGTGTAGTAGTAATCGAGAAAGAGGGGGTTCCTGGAACGGCTCAGCCGCCGCCATCCGGATCCATGTTCTCGTCGATGCTCCTGCGTGCGTCCCGTGTCGCGGCTCGCGCAGCTGTGTCGGCTGCATCTCGCCGTGCACCCGTGGCGGGTTCAGGCGGTGCGGCCACCGCAGGTCTGCTTCTGCGCAGATCCCTCGTCGCCTCAACGCCGTTCGGGAGGCGCCTCTTCTCCCACATGGCCGGTCGCGATCCAGGTAATCCAATCTTTCTCCCGCTTCAGACATCAGACCCACGTCTCGTAGTTTTTGATTGGGTTGATAAAAGGCGATATCTTTTAATTACTGCGAGAATCCGCACTCTTATAATCCGTGTTGTGCATGCATGCAGTTGAATGCAAACCATCATATAAACTCGCCTTTTTCTCATTTGCTTGTTTCTTTAGGACAAATCATAAAAGTACCGGGTCATGTGCGTGAATATATAGTGCAACATATTAATTATAGTAGAGGTTATTTAATAGCTATTTCGATCTCCTGGCGGATCTAATTACAATCCGATATCTTGTTGATATGATTCGATACGCACACCTGCATGCGCCTGTAGGCATGGTGGAATTTGTGGTCGACGACAAGGACATGGAGTCTGATATAGCGCTGTGGAACTTGTATGAGCGCTGGTGCAAGGCTTGGGGCCAGGAGCGGAGCCTTGAAGAGATGCAGCGGCGCTTCATCCATTTCAAGTACACTGTATTTTTTGTGGCCCATAAAAACGAGAAGGCTATCAAAGAGGGTCGGTCCACAAGGTTTGCAGTTAACATGTATGCTGATGGGAAACTCACGGAGGAGCAACAAGCAGAAATGGATCTGGACATCCAGTTTGACCCCTGCACGCTTGTTGGGGATGAATATGTTTTCCCCTCCGAGGAGGAAGCCTCTGAGGAAGAGGATTCCCGATGACCACTTGCCTGAATTTCTTCTTGTCTGAACCTGGAAGGCCCCTTGAATAATCTGCCACCCTGAGTTGTGTACACATGGTGTGCTTATTTGTGTAAGGTTATGCTTTGGAACTGTTAAGAAGCCCAAAGGTCTGCAATATTTGATCTCATCAAATGCAGCCACAGCTGCCCAAGTTATGGCAATAATCTCCATAGTGGCAGCCACAATTATCACTAGTGGGAGAAACTGAAGAAATTGAAGAAACTCCACTAGCTATGCAATGAATCAGATTGTGTAGTGCTTTGTACATTCATGTTGAGGCTATTGAGCTACCCTGTAAATATCTCTATAAATACAGAGCTGAGATCAATGGAAAGGATAACCCAATTCACCTATCTACGGTGTCCTTGTTACATTTCCTAACATGTCATCAGCACTTGGTTCTAACCAACTGAGCAAGGGAGAGAGGAATCACCGGCACTTGGTAAGATGGCTCGCCGCTTCCCTGTTCGCGCCGGTCCCCTTCCCCACCACCTTCTCGCTCGTCAACTCCGTCGCCTCGTGCACGATCAAGTTGACTCGCTCCTCCGAGCTCTCGTCCGCCGTCTTCAACGCGGCAGGGGTCGTGGCGCTGGCTTCGCCGGCCATGGCCCCCGGTCTCCTCCCTCAGGAGGACGGCGCCACGCTAATGGCGCTCCTGCTCGCCGGGCTTCTCCATCAGGCAGCAGCAACTCCGGCGATCTTGCTGCGCGGCGTGGCCCACCGGTGATGCCGGACACCTGCGACGCACCAGATCGTTTTCTGGTGGAGTCTCCACGCCATCGTGACGCCCATGGATGGACGGCCAAGCTGAGGCTGCAGCCCGACGGGCTGCCGCAGCAGATGCCCGACGCTGTCACTGCCCACTGCCCTCGGCACGGCTGGACCGAGCACGCCTTCGGCACGCCTCCACCGCGCTGTGCCGCTACTCCATCTCCTCGCCGAGTCGCCACTCCATCGTCTTCACCGGACTACTCGCCGTCGACCCCACTGCCCTCCCCAACGCCGGTCGCGCCGCCAGAGTTCCTCCTCAGAGGCACCATCGCCGCGCGCCGCGGAGCCCCACCGTTCTACCTCAGCACCGGTGAGGGCTCGAGCAGCGCGGCTGTGGCCGCGGCGGCGCCCCCCGGCTTCGTCAGGCCCGCGCCCGTGGCTCCTGCGCCTCCACCGCCTCAAGCTCCGTTCCCCGGCCGCCCGAACGCAGCTGCGGCGGCCATCGCGCGCCCCGGCCTCCGCCGGCGCCTCATCCCGACCGGGCATGTCCCGGCCGGCAACGCCACCGGTGGCGAGGGCCGCAGCCCCCCACCATCAGGTGCGGGGGACGCCTGAGCGCGCGCGAAGACGGGGCCAGCGGAGGGGGAAGCGGGGGAGGCGGGGGTCGACGACGCCGGCGACGACTCGAGCGGCGGCCGACGCATCAGCGGCGGCGGCGGCAGAAGACGAATCGGCGGCGGCAGCTCTAGGCGGCAGGCAGCGGCGGCAGGAGCGGGTTAGGGTTTAACCCTAACCCCACCCGACCGGGCCGCTTATAAGCGGCGGCGACAGGTAGGCCTGGGCCGGTTCCACCGGCCCACCAGCCCAAGCCGCGCCGCGCCTAGCCCGCCTTGCCCCTCACGGGCCCAGAGCGGCAGTGGGCCGAAATCTCAATTTCGGCCCACTTCCCAATAAATTTTGTTTCTAATTTCCAGATGTTATTTTCCTTTGAAATTTACATTTCAGTCCTGAATTTTGGTCTATTTGCATTCCGCAGTTACACTGCGAAGAATAAATGTTATATTCAGCACTTGCATTTCCATGTATTTTATTTTACAAGTTTACTGTATTGTAAATTTAATTTCCTCGCCCTACTTTAAGTTATCTTTATGCAATTCGATCTCTAAATTGAAAGCAAAATTCTTTGAAGTTTGGGATCATGTAGATTTTCGCATTCCTCAGTATAGCGCTAATCCCTCGAACTCTGAATTATTTTTGGCACACGCTAATAAAATTCCTCTATTCTTTTACCAAAGTTGGTCATATATCAAAGTGGAATTCAAAACCACCGAGGGATCTACACTATTTTGAATAGTGATTACCCGATTATGACTCTTATACTATGGAAAATTGAATATCGAGCTATTTGATCATGCGACGTCCACATGCTATTCAATTGAGATTATTTTGTTCAAACTCATTTTGAATTATTGCACAATTGCATAAAAATGCCATAATTTCTCAAAAATTTTGGCACTCATAATGTAGGTGAGATGGCAAAAACAAAGTTCGATTTACTTGCTATTGATGGCTCCAATTTCCCCGCATGGGCGATGGACATCAAAGTGGAACTGTCGACTGAAGGACTCTATAGATGTATAGATGAAACAGTTGCAGGAGGAGTTGCCCCCTCTAACATGTCTAAATACTCCGCCTTAAGAATCATAAGGCAACATATCCATCCGGATTTGAAAATGGAGTATAACAATGAGGAGGACCCACTTGCTTTGTGGACACCTCTTAGAAATCGCTATGAACAGCATAAAAAGATTATCCTCCCCGCGGCAACGCATGAGTGGAATCATCTTCGTATACAGGATTTCAAAACTGTAGACGAGTACAATCATGTTGTTCATAAGATTTGCTCCAGGCTTCGGTTTTGTGAGAAGGAACCTTCTGACGAGGAGAAAATTGAGAAAACTCTTTCTACAATGCTCCCATCAGAAAGGATCCTCACTCAACAATACCGGGAGAAGAATTTCACAGTCTATTCTGAGCTCATTCAGACATTGAAACAGGCAGAAAAGAATCATGAGCTCACTGTGTGGAACTCATCCCAACGTCCGTTGGGGACTCTTCCAGTGCCTGAAGTACATGCGAATGCGCAGAAAGATGGACCATCAGGACCAAAACAGACTGGAAATTCTTTAAGCCAAGGGAAGTGCAAGAGAGCCAACAAGCAAAAAGGGAAATTCTCTAAGGGGAAAGGCATTTCTAAGCCGAAAAATGATAGTGCCACCAAAACCTCCTGTTTTAGGTGTGGGTGCAACAATCATATCACTAAGAAATGCAGAACTCCTAAACACCTGGCTGATATATACATGAAGTCCATGGGGCGTACACCAAACTCCCAGAAGTTTGAAGCCCACTTCGCCTCTCAAGAGCTGGAGACTGAAGCTGCGGAACCTATCCCTCATGGAGCGGGACCAAGCAACACAAAGACTCCATCAAATGAAGAGGACAACTCTCTGGACATCGACGACATGCTCGTGGAATTTGCTTCCAACGACATTTTTGGAGACCTCAAATAGGCTTCATAGCATTAGAATTTAAATTCTGCAAATAAAGTGCTTGTAATCCGAAACATGATGTTGCTACTGCTATCTTAATATTTATGTTATGTACCTTCTATATTTTTGCATTATTTTTATAAGTTTAAATTCTGCATTATATAGATTGTTACGGGTCAATTCAATGGAGGAAGAGATGTGCCTAGTGGACAGTTGTACCACTAACTCTATACTTAGAGAAGTCAAAATTTTCCAAACTCTCACAAAGAGAGAAGGGCAAGTTTTGACCATCGCGGGCCGCGATGCTATGATTGTTGGTTCTGCTAGAGCCACTATCATACTTCCAATGGGTACACAAGTACATATCGAGGAAGCATTATTGTATCCCGATTCAACTCGTACCCTACTAAGTTTTAGAGATATCTGAAACAACGGGATTCATGTGGAAACACATGCGGAAAACAATGAGGAGTTCCTCCTCTTGACCAAAGACACCGGATATGACAAACAAACACTTAAAAAGGTGCCTTCTCTCCCATCTGGATTGTACTACATATATATCAAACCCATACCACACGTTGCATACAAGGTGATTTTTCAGAATGTGGATACATTCAAAACTTGGCATGAACGCCTTGGCCATCCCGGCATCGGGATGATGAGAAAAATCATAGGCAATTCAAGTGGACATGGTATGAGCGACAGAAAATTCCCAGAATCCTCAGATTTTATGTGCACCTCATGTGCAATTGGGAAATTAATTTTGAGACCCTCATATCTCAAGATAAAGACTTAACCACTCAAGTTCCTTGAACGCATTCAAGGTGACATATGCGGTCCCATTCAACCTTTGTCTAGACCATTCAGGTACTTCATGGTCCTAATAGATGCATCCACAAGATGGTCTCATGTGTGTCTATTATCGACACGGAACCATGCCTTCGCAAAATTGATTGCACAAGTCATCAGACTTAAAGCCAGTCAGCCTGAACACCAGATAAAATCTATCAGATTGGATAACGCTGCAGAATTTTCTTCCAAAGCCTTCCATGATTATTGTATGGCCTTAGGAATTGAAGTCCAACATTTTGTACCATATGTTCATACTCAGAATGGTTTAGCTGAATCTCTCATCAAGAGAATAAAGCTCATTGCTAGACCACTATTGCAAGATTGCAACCTACCAACCTCATGTTGGGGTCACGCAGTGTTACACGCTGGTGACCTTATACAATTGCGCCCAACTGCATACCATACAGCTTCCCCGCTGCAATTGGTTCGTGGTGATCCTCTTAGTATTTCCCATCTGCGGAAATTCGGTTGCGCCGTATACGCACCGATCTCACCACCAAAGCGTACATCAATGGGCCCTCACAGGAAAATGGGGATCTACGTGGGGTATTTATCTCCGTCGATCATTAAATACCTGGAGCCCCTTACAGGGGATTTACTCACAGCCCGGTTCGTTGATTGTATCTTCAATGAAGAACATTTCCCGACATTAGGGGGAGAATTCAAGTATCACACTGAATGCCCGGAAATAAATTGGGATGCCATAGACACCCTAAAGGAGGATCCTCGTACCTCAGAATCCGAACTTCAAGTTCAAAGGATCATTAATTTGCAAAACGCTGCAAATAATTTGCCAGACTCGTTTACTGTGAGCAAAAGTGTCAATAAATCATATATTCCCGCAAGGAATGTGCCGGAAAGAATAGAGGTACCAAATAAAACTATTCAACTCCCTACCTCAAAAGAGAGTGGGAGAAGTACGGCAAGTCCTCGCAAGCGCACGAGGAAACAGAGGAATAAATCCCCTGACACAGTAAATGAAACTCAACCTCAAGTTGAGAGACACCGAGTGGATTTACACAGTCCACCTCCCACATCAACAGTGCACTCAATTTCTGATGATGGGACATTGGAACGCCCTGACGCCATCGTATTGGGAAATACCGAGCCGTCATCAAGGGTAAATGAAATTTCCATAAACTATATTGATTCCGGAGAATCATTCGATCGTAAGACTACAATTGTCGACACATACTTTGCCTCATCAGTTGCAGAAACCATCCAAAATGATCCAGATCCAAAATCCATGGTAGAGTGCAAACAGCGCTCGGACTGGAACAAGTGGAAGGAAGCAATTGAAGCAGAGTTAGCTTCCCTCAATAAAAGAGAGGTCTTCTCATCAGTGATACCTACACCTCCTAAAACCTTCCCTGTGGGTTTCAAATGGGTCTTCATTCGAAAACGGAATGAGAAAAATGAGGTGGTGAGATATAAGGCGAGGCTTGTAGCACAAGGGTTCACGCAGAGACCCGACATTGATTTCAATGAAACATACTCTCCGGTCATGAGTGGAATTACGTTCCGATATTTAATATCTCTGGCAATTCAAAAGCATCTATCTATGCAGTTGATGGATGTCGTGACCGCATACTTATATGGGTCGCTAGATTCGGACATATATATGAAGGTCCCGGATGGGATCTCTATACCGAATGGAAACGCAAATCGCAACATGTATTGTGTAAAACTCAAAAGATCACTCTATGGTCTTAAACAGTCGGGAAGAATGTGGTACAACCGGCTGAGTGAGTACCTTCTACAGAAGGGTTACTCCAACAATGATGATTGTCCATGCGTCTTTATAAAAAGATCATCCACTGGATTTTGTATCATATCAGTGTATGTAGGTGATTTGAATATCATTGGCAACACAAAAGATATCGATGAAGCACGCAATCATCTCAGGATGGAGTTTGAGATGAAGGATTTGGGTAAAACCAGATTTTGCTTAGGTTTGCAAATCGAGCACCTTCACTCTGGAATCCTAGTGCATCAATCTGTTTATGTCCAGAAATTATTGGAGAAATTCAATATGGACAAAGCCTATCCAAGTAAGACTCCCATGGTGGTTCGATCTCTCGAAAAAGAAAAAGACATTTTCCGACCACGGGAGGAAGGAGAAGAGATATTGGGATCAGAGTTCCCTTATCTCAGTCTCATCGGAGAACTAATGTACCTTGCAAACAGCACCAGGCCTGACATTGCATTTGCAGTGAATCTGTTGGCAAGACATAGTGCTGCCCCAACTAAACGTCATTGGACCGGAGGAAAACAAATCCTTAGGTACTTAAATGGCACTAGAGATCTTGGGTTATTCTTTCAGAAAACTAATGATCCTAGCTTAACTGGATACACTGATGCTGGCTATATGTCTGATCCCCACAATGCCAGATCACAAACAGGTTTTGTATTCCTTCATGGAGGAACAGCCATATCATGGAAGTCATCTAAACATACATTAGTGGCTACCTCCACAAATCATTCTGACATAATTGCACTATTTGAGGCATCACGTGAATGCGTGTGGCTCCGCAGAATGATAAACCACATTGAGCAATCATGTGGCATTGGTTCATCAGAATCACCTACCATTATCTATGAAGATAATGCTGCTTGTATTACACAGATGCAAACGGGCTACATCAAGAGCAATATCACCAAACACATTGCTCCTAAGTTGTTTTATCCCCATCAGCTTCAGCAAAGTGGAGAAATAAACATCTTACAAACAAAGTCATGCGATAATCTGGCAGATCTCTTTACTAAGTCCCTACCTACATCCTCATTTGAGAAATGTGTTAAGGGAATTGGTATGAGACAGCTCAGAGACTTGCAAGCTTCAGGGGCACATTGTGTCACTTTTCTTTTATGAGTTTTGCCCTCAGGTTTTCTCATACAAAGTTTTTATGATACAATGATTAATCCAAGCATATGTCTCATCTTGTGTTTTCCCCACCGGGGTTTTTCTAAGAGATGAAACAAGGCATAGTTGAACCTAACAGGTTTATCATCAATCAAATTATTCCTATTTTTTCCCACATGGTTTTTAAAGGAACTAAATAACATATTGATCTCAAGACGGACTCGATCAAAAGGGGGAGTGTTAAGAAGCCCAAAGGTCTGCAATATTTGATCTCATCAAATGCAGCCACAGCTGCCCAAGTTATGGCAATAATCTCCATAGTGGCAGCCACAATTATCACTAGTGGGAGAAACTGAAGAAATTGAAGAAACTCCACTAGCTATGCAATGAATCAGATTGTGTAGTGCTTTGTACATTCATGTTGAGGCTATTGAGCTACCCTGTAAATATCTCTATAAATAGAGAGCTGAGATCAATGGAAAGGATAACCCAATTCACCTATCTACTGTGTCCTTGTTGCATTTCCTAACAGGAACCAAAGTTATGCTTCGGCAATGCAGGTCATGAATATTTGTACTATGTTATCAGCTATGCTTGCTTCTGCAAGTCATGCCTATCTGTACCGAGTCAATTCATGCTTGCTTCTGCAAGTATGCGTATCTGTACCAAGTCCAGTAATGCTTGCTTCTGTAGGTCATGTGTATTTGTTCTAATCTACGCATTTGTAAGGTACTCGTAATTGCTGTTATGTTCCAAGGAAGGGGCCATGCACATGTTAGACATTATTCTGTGTTTATCTACCTGATCCGTTTTTTGTGCAAGTTGCATGTTGTCTATCTTTTAAGGTTCTCTCATTATTTATGTAGCGTTATCAATCCCCACCTGGCTAAAGTTCAGGGTAGGGATAGCCAATTTGGTGATAAAAAAGATTGGAAGACACAGTTGAACAATCACTTGGTAGTTGGTACTACTAAGTTTTAACATAAGGAGCCTGATCCTGCCATAGAACTACGGAGTACACCCAGAACCATATATGCACCAAAGTGCTGCTGCTCCATTGATTTGTATGAACTACGATGCTGCTGGAATGGTTGCTTCAGCAATTTTTTGTATTCCGATACTGGAGGATGAGAAAACGCACTGCTGTCGTGTAATTTCTGCATCTAGAAATAGTACAATCACGGAATGCCATGTAACTCTGAGGCACCGTAGCATGTTTGGCATCAAGGCTCGAAATATAACACCTGCTGGGTATCAAGTATGTATCAATTCACGAATAAGGGCGAATTGCAAGTAAGATGTATTTGAATGGGCTGAAAATGCATAAACTTTTCAGGCTATAAACAAGGACCCTTCAATCGTAAAAGTTAGTTCTCATGCCACAGAATACTCAAGGTGCAGTTAACTAACAATTACTACAAAGAATGCGCCCTTCAATCGTTTCAGCTTTCAAGGCAGGAAACAATGATCCCTCGGCTCGATCTCTCTTTGCGTGGGAGCACAAGTAGTGATCTGTCCCAGATGCAGCGACGAACACTCTGCAGTTTCCCTCTTCCGTTTCCCCGGACCTGCTCAAGAAAGCCGGCGACCCTGGGAGCAAGCAAACAGAATTGTGTCAAGACTCAAGAACAATATTTGGTTCATGTACAACTCAATTCCAATCTTTTGTAGTACTGAATTGCGCAGAACGCGTCATGCTAACTAAAAAGTTATAGCGCCTCTGTCATTGCGTACTTATTTTGCATCCGTGTGTGCTACTGGATTTTATTTTATTTTATTGAAAAAAAAGGAAGCAACTTCCCGGTTTTCGTCAAAATTTGAAGGAAAATTCATGATAAATTCCGAAAACTTGGCCGAAGTTACAAGGGGAATGGAGACTGGGTAGCTTCAGAACTCACCCAACACTTTGGCGTCCGTCCTAAGCGCAGAGGATGAATTTGCCGGAGGGCAACGCGGCGGCGGCGACGGCGAGCAGGCAGGCGGTGACGACGTTCTGCTGGCACCACCGGAGCGGCGCCCACGCGCCGGCGCCCTCGACGCTGGCGCACTTGGCCCGCGTCACCCCGTACTGCGGCTCCTTGGACAGGTCGAACGCCGCGCCCTTCATGCGGAGCTCCTGCACGGCGCGCGCCAGCGCCCGCGCGTCGCCGCGCTCCCGGCGCAGCCGCGCCGCGGCGCGCCAGTAGGCGCAGACCCGGAGCTGCACGGCCCCGGCGAGCACGAGGGAGGCCGCCAGGGACACCGACGACGGCGCCCACCACCGCCTGCACGCGGCGCCGCTCGCCGGGCCGCCGCCCGCGGTAACCGAGGCGGATGCGGCGGCGGCCACGGACGCGGCGAAGAGGAGCGCGAGGGAGAGGCCGTGGAAGGCGAGGAAGGCCGCGCAGAGGTAGAAGGCGTCCCGGCGCGCCGCGTCCATGCGCGCCTCCAGCGCGCATGCGCGGCTGCCCAGGCGGTCCTCCTCCCGCTGCCACAGCTTGAGCAGGAGCAGGTGCCCCGCGCTCGCCGCGATCTCACCGAGCGGGTGCGCCCCGCCTGCGTCCGCCTCCGCCGCCGTCGCCGCCTTGTCGAGGTCCGCCGCGCCCCCGTCGACGGAGACCGGGATCTCGACGATGTGGGCGTCGTTCTTGGCCGGCTCCGCCATGGCAGCAAATGTTTCTTGTCCAAGAACGAATCCCTGTGGGGAAGAAAATGGGAAAGTGACGATCTCTTGGGGAAAGATCTGAGTTGGGTGTGAGATTGGAGTGGGGAAGGGGAAGCACAGATGGCAAAGTGAGGTTGGAAGCACGATGATCTCTGGGTTGGGGTGGGTTGGGCGCGGCGCGGCGCGGCGCGGCTTAAGGCAAAGAGATCGTGCTGCGTCCAACGGTCGGGAGGGTGAGCGCTTTTGGGAGGGGGCGAGAGCCAGGGAGGCAGGCAACGGTCAGATCCCTGTGGTGCGGGCCTGGAATTTTCGTCGGGCCGCAAGGGCCTGAGAAGTTGGGCCACAAAGTGCTGGCAGCAGGCCCGTATGCTAAACAAAAGGCCCAAAACACGAGCGCTGCTCGTCCGGACGATGTCATCATCATCTCCTTCGAACGCCCTCCCTGGCGCAATATTCCATTCCATGCGAGTGGTGACGTCCGGGAGATCAAGGACGCGTCACCAGCATCCGATGCGCCCGACGTGCGTGCGCGGCCGATAACCCCGGCGAGCGGCGACAAGCCGACAACACGATACGCCGGGGTACGGCGGATGTCACGCCCAAGATTATATTCTCCGGCGGGCCTCATCAGGCGCGTTGGCACTCGGCAGCACCGGGCATCCGCATCTCTCTGTTATCTGTCACCGTCACCTCTCCGGCTCCATGGCAACACTCCTGCTGGCTTCACGAACGGGGAGGTGCTTCGCGATCGCCTATAAGTATCCGCCGGTCGGGCCGCCACTGCATGTTCCCATACAAGGACGGGAGACCTGGCTTGACTCTGGTAGCTCGCTAGCATCCTGCTCCATGGCGCGCTTCGCTGCCGTTCTCCTCGCCTTCGCCGCCGCCGCCATGATAGCGGTAATGGCCGCGGGATGCACTTGTCGATGCATGCGTTTTGATCCTCTGTATGATCGCATAGTCCAAGCACGTTGCTACAAAGAACTCATCGACGTGTCTCTTCTCCTTTTGTTCAGGCTGGACGGCTGGCCCACGCAGCGCCGTCGACGGCCGAGGTGTTCTGGCGCGCCGTCCTGCCGGGCTCCGCCGTGCCGGACGCCGTTCTCCGCCTCCTCCGCCCCGGTCGGTTGTCATCTCCTTCCTTTGATTTTACCTGACCTCCATCAGAGACGAATACGCGCCTGAAGGGCATGTCGCCATGGCCTCTCATGGATGATGCAGACAACTTCGTAAGCAAACCCGAGGCCGACGACGTGGGCCCACCGAACGCTCCCTTCAACTACCAGAACTACGAGCGCCGCTCCTCTGCGCCGTACGGCTACGACTACAAGGGCGGCGCCGTCGCCGGAGACGACGACTTCGGCTACGACTACAAGGCGCCGGCCGTCGGCGGCCACCACCACGCGGCGGCCACGACGACGGTGTTCTTCCACGAGGAGGCGGTGCCACGTCGCGGACGCCATCCCGTTCGCGTCGCCGGCGCTGCCGTCCGCCCTCGCGCTCCTCGGCGTGCCCCCGGGCTCGACGCAGGCGGCCGCCATGGCGGAGACGCTGCGCGCGTGCGAGCTCCCCCCGCTCGCCGGGGAGGCCAAGTTCTGCGCGACGTCGCTGGAGGCCCTGGTGGAGCGCGCCACGGCGGCGCTGGGCGGCACGAGGCGCGGCGGCGTCCGGGCTGTGACCTCCTCGCTGCCCCGCGCCGGCGCGACGCTGCAGGCGTACACCGTCCGCGCCGTGCGCCGCGTCGAGGGCGCCGGCGACGGCTTCGTGGCGTGCCATGACGAGGCGTACCCGTACACCGTGTACCGGTGCCACGGCACTGGCCCGGCGAGGGCGTACATGGTGGAGATGGAGGGCGCACGCGGCGGGGGCGCCGTCACCGTGGCCACCGTATGCCACACCGACACGTCGCGGTGGAACCCGGAGCACGTCTCCTTCAAGCTCCTCGGCACCAAGCCCGGCGGCGCGCCCATCTGCCATCTCATGCCGTACGGGCACATAATCTGGGTGAAGGACGTGAAGCGCTCGCCGGCGTAAGGAGCGGAGCACCATCCCGCCGTAGCATTTCTGATCGATACCGATTGCTGTACGTGCCACCTAGTCGCTCCTGTACCTCCGCAGTTTCTGGCCACAAGAGAAGTGTCTGCAATAAAAGGACCGATTGTGCTTGCATCTACATGAACACTTCGTGTTGCTGCAATAAACCATGAGCACAGTACCACACTATGATTGCCATTTTCAGCATATTGACAAAGAACTGAAACTGAATAGACAAAGGTAACGTAAAGGAACCACTGAAGCACAAATGGCTGCCACATGAGAATGGGAAACATGGATTATATGCGACTGGAATTAGCCAACATCCATTGCCCAGAAACACACACACACGTCAGTCGATCTTAGTGTAACAAAGATGGCATTAAGGGATCATCTCAATCTGAAGAAAGATGATAAATACCAGCAGCACTTCAATCGTATTGAGAAACTTGATCATGAAGCACTTACAAGCTAAAGAACTAAGCAATTTTCACTAGCTGTCCAAAACATGCAGCAAACCAGCAAACATGCCATTTCCACTCCATTACAATTTGTGGAACACACACACTGGAGTAAGCATACCACCATTGCATCTAAACCCTTACAAAGCTGGATTGTAATACCTAGAATTCTAGATCGAATGGAGCAGTTACAACTCAGAACAAACTGAAATAACATACTGAGTCTAGTGGGGATACTGCACTCCATCTACTTGCAACCGAAAACATCTCTAGTTGATCAAAATTCACCTTAAATGGTAAACTGTGCATCTCAAGGTGACTGACGTGTGGCATGCACATTTGTGTACGAATCTGAAGTTCATGGAGTACATCAATCAATCTTAACGGATGAGAAGAGGTAGTGCACAAAGGCGAATGATGTCAGAAAGCCAATGGTTCCAGTTGCTAGCATGATTGCAAATGCCATGAGGAATGAATAGCCAACATAAAGCATTGCAGAGACAGGACCGCTAAGGCTTCTGAGGTCAAAGACCAAGTAGTTGATGGAGTAGAGGAACACGTAGAGAGCAACAGAACCTGGGGCGAAGAAAGCCTTCCACCACCACCTCCAGTCCTCCACACAGAGATTCATGTACGTTAGGACAACGGACACCTCAGCACAGACAACAACAAGGAGCAGCAGGACAATCAGCAGGAAGCCAAACACATAGTAAAACCTTCCAAGCCAGATGCTCGATAGAATGAAGAAGAGCTCAATAAACAGGGTTCCAAATGGCAGCGTCCCTGCACCAAGGACAAGAAGCCATGATGGATACTTCCTTGCAGGGATCTCTCTAGGGATCTGGTTGGTTCTAACAGGGAATTCTATTTGCTCCGCTCTTGTACCGAGAAAACCACCAAGAAGAGTCAATGGCACAGAAATGCAGAACCATAGAGCCAGAAGGGTGAAAAATAGCGAGATAGGTAAAGCCCCAGTGCTCTCACTTTTCCACAACACAAAGTTTAAGACAGTCAGGACTGTAAACATGACACCAGGGAAAAAGCAGGCAGTCAACCAGGACACTGATCTCCAACCTTCGGATGTTCCCTTCATAGTCCTCCAGAACCGAACACTGACATACCCAGCCGCAATACCAAGGAAAAGATAGAGAACAATCATCCCAGTAAGAAGCATTCCCCTTGAGGCTGGAGACATGAACCCAAGTGTGGCAAAAACAATTGTTACGATTGCCATGCCCAAAATCTGAACACCATCACCAATCATTATGCATAACAGCTTGGAGCAAGTTGGCTCTCTGAATACATCTCCGACTACAAGCTTCCACCCAGATAGTTCTTCATTCATCTGTGCTTGTGCTTCCTTGTCAAGCTCTTCGTACCTGGTCAGGTCCCTCCTGACAGTTCTGAGGAATATAACAAAGACAATTCCAGCCAAGAACAAGATCACCATGAGGGAGTTCATTATAGAGAACCAGTGGACCTTAGCACCAGCCTCCATCTTCAGATAAGCATCCCACCTAGATGGCCACCTGATATCACTCTTCACAAACTCGACGTCATAAGTGAATGTAATCCTCTCCTGTTGCCTTATCACTTGAGCTTTCTTAAGCTCCACAGGGCAGTCCACTGGGCCAATGCTGTCGTACATGTTAAGCTTAGAGAAATCCTCAGCATTATGTTTCACACTGCAAGGCACAACCTGAAACCCAACAATCTGATACCCAGACATCCTCTTCTTGTCCATCTCTGAGATGACACCAGATCCTTCTTCTCCAGTGCCAATGATTTCTACATTGCTGCCTTCATACTCATGGACCAATACCTTAAATTTCAAATGGTTGATAATATAATCCTCTGAACCACCGGCTGGAGAGTAACCAACAGGGAAGCCAGTCCACTGCACTGTGACACCATTCTGCTCAGTGAAACGCATGACAGGCAGATTGTCCAGCATCATGTTGACCTGGTAGAGATCGCGACTGCGCTGCTTAAGGAGCTTTGCATCATTCTCATTAAGCCCTTTTGTGGTGCAGAGGAAGAGAGACTCATTAACATTCACACGGAACCGGTAGGGTGAGTTGTCAATCTGGTCACCCATCAGAAGCTCACCCAGATTCTCAGCACTCTTCTTGATGCCACCCTGGGGACGGCAGTACGGCAGGCTGTAGTAGTCGAAAGGCATCTCCGTCTCAATGGACGTGAGAGAGTTCACCTTGGCAGATATCAACTCGCCTTGGGAGTATGTGTGCATGTAGCTGCCAGGCAAATAGAATGCATTGCCTGGTGAGACAACCAGTAACAACAAAAGCCATAACAGCGGAGCCATAAAACAGGAACTACGTGGCGCCCCAGACATCTGAAGCGCAAATTGTCCAACACCTAGAACATGCGCGAGCCAACCTGTAACCAGACAAGAGTTAATGATTGAAAGACAGATTATCCCCTCAACACGCATGAACCCTCAAACGCCATGTGTGGATAGAAAATAACTAAATTGAATTCATAACGCAGTTGCATAAACCAAGAATTAAGTTTCTTGCGCAAGGTGATCATCAGGAGCAAAACATTGCGAAAAACCTAAATATGCACGATTTAGCAGCTAAACGAGCAGGCATGCTATTTGTTAGTCCTATCCTAACATGCACAAAAATGTAAAGTATGCCGCAAACAGGTGTGGAGCCAGAATTTGGACACGGCAAGCCACCAATGGCACTAGCGACAAAAAAAGGCATACATAATGGCCATATATACTAACTCGGAGAGACCATTGATAATAAGCAAAACCACACAATTACATGAGTCGCACCGTACAATTGTCTACTAATTAGCTCCGATAGATAACAAAATAAGGTAGCATATGCGATGAGCTCATGCGCTGGGGGCTCCTTTTGCGTTTGAATTTTGGTCATGCCGTGACGGGCCCATGGCCTCCTGGGCTGGGAGGTGGGGTTGGGCTGGAGTCAGGAGGGGCCAATATAGACTAATCTTGTGATTAGCATAGAATATAGACTTATCAGAAGCAAAACATTGCCAAATTCCGCGTGAAAAAAAACCTAGCTATGCACGAATTAGCCTCTAAACGAACAGGCACAGGATTTCTTAGACCTGGCACTCCCAAACATGTAAAAGTATGCCGCAAATCAAGCCACTCTGCAACCGGAAACCAATAAGCAAGCAGGTATTATAGCATCACATGCAGTGAACACCCTACAAAAACTTCAATAGATCTGAAGTAAACTTCCCCACTGCACCAGAGCACAAGTTTCACAAGCTTCAAGCTACCGACCCGCACGAACCCTTCATACCCGAACCAAGCATAGACCCTCACCCAGCAGTAATCCCCAGCGCGCCCCGCGCCACGAACGAAGCAGCGCTGGCCAATTCGACCGGGAAGCTCGAGGGATCTGTCCAAACGAGCTCGGAGATCTAGAACGAGCAAGCGCGCGAGAGCCAGACCGGAAGATTAAACCGCACCACAGCGCAACTACTTCTTCTACGCCCGAGCGGAAGAGATAGAGCGGGCGGGAGGGCGGAGAAGGTTCTAGAAGGAAGGGCGCGAGGGGAGGGAGGGAGGGAGGGAAGGTACCTGGCGCGCCGGACGTGTGCGGGAGGGGAGGTGGCGACTGGCGAGGGAGGAAGATGGGCGAGGGCGTGCCGTCGGAGGGGAAAAGATTGGTGGGATTTTGTGGGAAGGGGAGGGGATGCATCTAAAATCTTCTCGGCGATGGGCCTGGGCCGGCTGGTGGATCTGATTCTCGCGTGCTTGCTGCTTTCGCACCGTGGCGAGTGGGGGAGAGATCTGTGATTTGCGCCACGTTTTTTGCTGTTCTGGGACGACGCACTACGTGATGAAATCTGGGTAAACTTGGGTGCGAAAGGAACGCACCAACTCAAAAGAGTTAGTACTAAAACCAGTAGTGGTGGTAGGGACTGACCAGTTGATGTGTCGAACAGCAATATAGAGAGCGATAGCGACGATGACGCGTCAGCCATATAATATACGTACACAAACAAACAGTTCACGTCGAGGATGTGATGTGTGTAAATATACACCGACCGCTTTCGATGTAGGGGAGGCCCAAAAAATGTACTGTTTCGGCCCGAGGAAGCATGTAAGTCTGATATGGTACCTCCGGACCCAAGGATCCATTTGCAGGCCGGAATTGGCAATGGGCTCAGATCTTCCGAGCTGCTAGCTGGGCTTCTGGACCGGGCCAACTTTTACTAGCACCGTTACAACAAAAAAGGCCGACATGAGCTGACCGCCTCATTTCCGGGATTTTTTCCACCACGCCGCAAGCTGCATGCTTCAGCGTAAGCCATCAAAGCAGCAAACGCAGTAAAGCTCCTTCTACTCCAATGCTACTCCTACCCAGTGGAGCCACCATTA
Organism: Echinochloa phyllopogon; assembly: GCA_033239725.1. NCBI lineage: Eukaryota > Viridiplantae > Streptophyta > Magnoliopsida > Poales > Poaceae > Echinochloa > Echinochloa phyllopogon. The sequence goes on from BTCW01000006.1 coordinate 35,208,440, forward strand.
CCTGATCTCCCGTGAAAGTGACCACGTGAACAGTGCCGTCGGCCGGCTCCTCCTGCCCGCTCGCGCATTAGTTTCCGCCCGCCGGCCGCCACCGACGCACACGCACGCGCACACGCCGGCCTCCCGTTGCGTACGGTGGCCGTAACGCCCCCGCGCGCGCGTGACGAATTTTACAACCGCCGCGGCGCGGCGAGGGCCAAACAGTGCCCAGGCAGGCGTTCAGGCAGGCGGGGCCGCGAGCACGTTCCACGTACTCCCTCCCTCCCCCGCGCTCCGGTCCGGCCGGCGCCACCGGTGGAGCCGTGGACGCATTCACTCCTCCGCCCCCCGGCCGGCCACGGACGACGCGCGGAACAGCGCGCGGCACGGGATCCGACGCGACTGTGCCCGCCATACTCCCTTCCACGCGCGCGGCGGCGACGACGCCGGGGCCTGGCGCTGGCACAGCCTCTGGATACGTATTCATTGATCTCGCATGGCCACTGGAGGCGGAGTAAATGGCTTCTACATTCCCACCGCAGGCAGCGAAGGTCTTTAACCTCGCCGACGACGAGAACGAGCAGCGAGGAATTAACCGCGCGGCCAGCCTAGGCTTCCATGCGGCCTGCTACATGCTGGCTGCTGCTTCGGAGAATGAATGAATGTATCCGGGGCGATTTTACTCGTGCAGTAGTACTTTGTTACCTTTTGCACAGGGCCGGGTCCGCGCCCGGCCACTGCTGCGCCGGGGCTTTCATTCAATTCGGCGGGCAGAACGAACGTAAGCGCACAGTGATCAGAGTTAACGAGCTGGGGTCGATCCATCCGTCGCTGGCTGGCCATGGCCAGGGCACAGAGTGTAGTCTACCTACTGCTGGTGTAGTGTGTGCCCGGCCGGGGGCGTCAGCGCGCGCGCCGCGGAGTGGGCTGGACAAGCAAGCGGCCAAGCGGCGCTACAGGAATCTCTCGCCACCACCCGGCCGCGCGTCCTGTGCCCATCACCCAGCCGCGCCGCGCGCTGCCCCCCTCGCGCTGTCGCGTCGCGTCGCAGACTCGCAGCGGCACATGCATGCCCGCCGGCCTCGCGGTACGGGGGCGGGGGCGTCGGGCCGGCCGCCCTCGGGCGCTGGCCGGCATGCATCGTCAGGCTGGCTCGGCTGGGAGACGAGGCGGTCGCGGCATCCGATGCCCGGAGTGGTGGACGCGACGCTCGGCAGGGATATCAGATATGCCATTGCTAGCGCCCTAGCGGAAGCAGGGCGCGGGCAGGTTGTTGTGCATCTTTTTGGTCAAAAGCACCGGTGGACGTCGCGCCGGCCCGTGACACGACTGGCGATGCCAACAGCCCCTACACACAGTGCTGCAGCGTGCAGCTTTCCGTTGCGTCCCGTCTGGGTGCCGTACCAACGGGGCTCCTACCCTGACAGGTGGTGCGCCTAATAACAGACAGATTTCCAGATTGGGTGAGAAAAAGGCGATAGCAATGGCTAGTGATGTCCCGTAGCGACACACACCTGCTGGCTGCTGCTCCAGGCCTCCAGCTCCACCGTGCAAAATTTTACCAACAGCTGAGTTTCCACTTTGTGGAAAATGGCCATTCCGACTCAAACAAACGGCATGCTCGTAGTACTAACACCAGTACCACTACAAACTACAACTCCGTTTCAAAATAAATACCCAGATATGACTCCTTCATACCACATAAAAAAACAAAAATACCATCAAGCACGTACGTACTCCGTATATGCTCCCGGTCGGCAGCATTAATGGCGAGAGGTTGTGCAGGGGGGATGAGCCGCCCCGGGCCGACCCAGCCCCTGCGCCATACCGGCCGGCCACCTCACGTGCCCCGGCACCACACGCCCCCCATGTTGGCCTTTTGGCATCAATGGCGCCGCGACGCCGGCCTGGAGGCTGGAGCCCTGGACACACGCAGCCCCACTCCCACGTCGCAGGAGGGGGAGGGGGAGCCCCACCACCGCCAGGTCGTCCACGCCACGCCACAGTCTTCTCCTCGCCGCGGGGCATCTCCCCGCCCCGGCTCCATCGGACCATCCCCACAAGGTAAACCAGACCCGGCCGGCGGCTAGTCCATTACTGCACCTGCGCCGGTTCGTTAGTTTCGTTCCAATTGTTCCCACCGCGCCGAGCCACAGCCACGCGCGCGTACGGCCGGCCGCATCATGACAACCTGTAGCTCGTGCTCGTGAGCGGCCTCTTCCGGCGCCGGTGATCCTGGTCCTGGACCAATTACGAGGCCATCATTATCATCATCATAATCCGGCCGCACGCCGCTGGCAGGCGGGGCCGGGGCCGCCCCGTGCGCGTGCCCGCCAAACAGCAGAAAAAATTACGAGGTAATCATGGCGCCGGCCGCGGTGCGCCCGTGTGCCAGCCCCGTGGTGGGTGGCTGCACGGTGGGCGCGCCGGTGGCAGGGGAGGAGGAGCACTGGAGCACGCGCGCGCGCGCGCCTTTTTTACGGCTAGGCTTGTGGGTCTCGGTCTCGGCTCGAATTTACGGGAGCCGGGCCCCGCCGCCCCGGCGCGCTCTTTTTTGGCAGCGGCGCTGCCGCAGCGGACCTGGCGGCAAAAGGGCATCACGAGGCGACGCCGAGGGCCAGCAAGCAGGCCAGGGAGAGGGAGGCCGAGCCGAGCTGGCCGCTGTTCGGCACAGCATGGAAGTCGTCCGTTTCCCCTGCCAGCAGGGAGCGAGGTTAGGCCGGCCTGACACTTGTGTTGCAGCTGTAGACTGTAGGCGATACTGTGCGCGTTGGTGACAGGAACGCGACGCTGAAACTGCAGGCTGCAGCGGCGTCGGCATGGATCGGCCATCAGCGAGAAGGGTACGCGACGCTACGTACATCCAGCGGCCGTCTCGTACGTACAGTGCAGGCTTTGGAACTGTGGACGAGAGGGGCAGGTCTGTGTGCAGGAAACAGAATAGGGGCAGCGAGAGCCGAGCGAGCAGCTAGGCAGGCTGATGACCCTAGCTAATCGAAGCACACGGGCACCAATGCCACCCATGCGCCGCCAAGCACCATGCATGGCAACATTTGGTCCTTGGCAATGGCAAGGCCATGGACCTCATTCATATATGGCTGCTCCTGCAACCTGCAAGTCGTGTCCCACCCGTCTGTGCTGATCGATCCATCCGTGTTGCACTGTTGCAGCTGGGGGCAGCCCGTGAGAAAGACAAGCAAAAGGCACGCGCTCGAGAACGAAACGGTGCAGTGGACGCAAGCGCGCGCCCGCCGATCGGGACACGCCCCCGCCGCGGACACATCCGCGTCAATCTCCTGTTCATATACCGCATCTCAACTGCGCTACTTCTGTACGCATACCACGTACAGACCAGGCTAAAGTTTGTACGTATTTCGGGTTCACAGTCACAGCTGACACGAAAGGAACCCTCGGCTGTGTGTGTGTGTGTGTTTACACTTGACAGTTCTGTTAAGCGAAAAAAAAACAGTTGACAGTTCTCGGGGGCTCGGGGTGGGAATCGTGAGGCGGCTGAATGGGTGATGGCAGTTGCGAGCAGAGCACTGAGACCTGACTGACCGGCTGGCTAGCTGGCTTCGCGCGTGCTTTGTGGCCTTGGTGGCCCTGTTTAGTTCCCTTAAAAAGGGAAAATTCTCTCTCCAAACTTCACTATTCACCTATCCCATCAAATCACATCAAACATCTCTCCTCATGTATGGAGTACTAAACGTGGGTAAATAAAAAAACTAGTTGCATGGTTTTGATGTACACGACGAGACGAATCTTTTGAGCCTAGTTAGATTATGATAGGACAATGTTTACCACAAACAAACGAAAATTGCTACAATGCGCTATAGTGTCCGATGTGACATTTTCACCTTCTCTTTTCACCCCTTCTCAGGTAACTAAACACCCCTTGTGGGGGCAAAGGGAGAGCACAGAGCAACGTTCACTTGGCCCTATGCGCGTGTCGTTTGCACTAGACGGTGCCGGCAAAAAGATGCACTGTTTGGTTTGGAGACGCAGAGCCTCGGAGGGTTAAAAAGCGGGAAGCAGTAGTACGTGAGTGGGCTCTGTTCGTCGTCCTTCCCTTTGATGAGCATTTGGACCAGGTTTTATGCATGCCCATCGTCCAGACCCGCGTCTAATCAGTCATGTCGGTTTTAGACCGATCTTAGGTTTTCTTTGTCGCGGCAGGTACTACAGATCGAGCATGGTGGTTCCTGTGGGAAACATTGCCTGGTCAACGCTCCCCTCAAAGTGCTGCTGCTTTGAAACTTTATTTTCCTGTTGAAACAGAAGTCGTTTACTGTGAAATTCGTTCGTCCCTGATAGGTCACCGAAAGTTGTTCAGGGTAGTACATACTCCCTATGTCCTCTTTTAAAGGTCGCTAGCGAATTGGAACAGGGAGAGGATTCCAGTTTGCGAGCGACAAATAAAACGGACGGAGGGAGTATATTTTTGCGCATATAGTTTTTGAGCCAGGATTTTACTGGGTGCACTAGGACATACTAGCATAACGCCAAGCAAATAGATCGGGTAATAATGTAATATCAAGGAATATTACTGTCAATATATTACTGTCAATATATTACTGTCAATATAACCATTTTACAGTGATTATAACATTATAAGACAGATAGTATAGATCACATGAAAAAAGTAATTTCAATATGTCATATTGTCATTATTAGAAATATAATATATTTAAAAAAATTATCAGGGCTTTTAGATCGACTGGCATCCCATGCGCTGTGGCAAGTATTTTGAATGGGAGCGAGTACAGTATGTGTTATCCTATTTTTAGGCGCACTTAATTTGATAAATACGTGCAAGCGCAATGACACACCCTGTGATTAACAAAGTTACCATGTGTACATCATCTTTAACTTATTGCCAAACACCAACAAAAGAATAATTAGCTAAATATGATCACACTTTGAGTCAAATCAAGGTGTGCAAGCGTAACAAGAGTCTGTCCAACTGAATCATGCTCGGTTTATTTATATATAGTCTCAAATAGATGTAAGTTTGTTTCATCTCTTATTACTAAAATCTACTCCGTATGTACGTAATGTAAATCTAGACCCTAGGCTGTAATGGTTTGGCTATATCAAAAAACAATACAAACGTGAACATCGAGTTAGGAGGAAATTATCTATGACTGAGTTTAATCCATACAGAGGAAAAAAATAGGTAGAATGAACATCTTGTTATTTGACGCCTATTTAAGCCAAGTGCAATTGTGCAAAGCCAAGAAAGGTGATGTCATATGTAGCAAAAAAAGACAGACCTACTACTGTTATGACGAAAATGTCCTAACAAATCTCATAGTTATTAATTAGTCATATTATGTATGGCCATACAACCTCTCCTTCCCCGAGTTATCAGATTCAAAGCCATCTAATTTTCATCTTCTGCCAAATATAAAGTCGGTAATGGTTCCGTGTTTCAGCCTATCTTCTCGTGGTGTACCGGTTAGAGCGCTGAACTCCAGAAGTCGTTGAACTTCCGTCACGGCCTATCGCGGCCTAAGAACGGACGTCCGAGCTCGCCTATCGAGGGGACCCGAGTCGCTACCCCCGTCTCCGCCTCGCTCGAGGGCCGCTCACCCTCGAGCAGGCACAACACAAACCCCGCCTCGCTCGAGGGCTGCGCGCCCCCTCGAGCGGGCGGGCCGTCTCCGCCTCGCTCGAGGCTACCCCTCTACATAACGCGGCACACTCTGGCGCCCCGCCCGACAACGGCATTTAATGCCGCCCCATCAGGCAGGCGCCGAAGTCAAAAAGGCAATCTCTCCCCACGCCGCGCCGCTGACACCGCAGAGCTCGTTGTTTCAACTGCTCCGGTCACTATGCGTCCTCACCACCACTGTGAGGACGCATGCGGCGCTGCGCGAGGCCCTGTGCGGACTTGCAGGCGTCAATCCGCACCACTATTCCACCCGCTCCCGTCCTTTCCCCCCCGGCGCAGCCCTCGAATGGGCGCGAAGGACCCTCGAACGAATATACGAGCAGCAACCAAGTACGGACTCCGGTCAGGCGTGGTCCGATGATGACGAACGCCGGGTCAAATCCACCAACTCTCGGCCATTCCCCGGCAAACCGGGCACGCCGCGCACTGTGGTCGACCGCAAGCGCCATGCCGGCCCCTGTGCCACCAACTCCCGTCCTTCGTCACCTGCCCCACCCTCGAAGTCAACCAGCGGCGGGCAGTTGGGTACGGATTACGGCAGCGCCACCCCTCGAAATCACTCCAGGACAAGCACAGGGACGGCCATGACGCCCGCGGAAGCCGGAGCTCGCCATAAATCCCCCGCCTGGGTCAAGGACGGCCGCACGCCCAGCGCCACGCTCTCCAGTACACACCTCTGTAGCACACACTGTACCTGTACTTGTAAGCCCCTCCCCCTTCTCTCCTTAGCCTATAAAAGGAGGGAGGGGGCGAGAGAGGGAGGGGGGAACAATCACACACACCGCCACACACGATATTGGCACTCGCCTCAATCACACTCGCTTTTAGGGACTTGGAGACTCCTCCTCCTCTCCCGCCTTGCTTGTAGCCCCCCTCTGCAAGCACTCCGGTGCAAGATAGTACAGCGCCCCGAGCGCACCCTGCTGGACGTACGACCTCACGGTCGGAACCAGGATAAACGCTTGTCTCATCGTGCTAGCCCTTGCATCAACCGTCAAGGGACGGGACACAGCGCATTCTGTTTGGCGCTGGGGATTGGCCGACCGATCCCAGCACCGACAGTAATGGTTCCGTGTTTCAGCCTATCTTCTCGTGGTGTACCGGTTAGAGCGCTGAACTCCAGAAGTCGTTGAACTTCCGTCCCGACCCGGGTTCGAAGCACAATACCTTCTTAGAACAAAGCTCGGATGGAGTATCCTCCCATGGTCGAGTTTTTTAATGGTTCCTTGTTCCTAAATGTACAAAATATAAGCGATTTTCTTACCATTCCTTGACTACCCTTGCTTTAAATGCAAACTAGTCAGCACTCTTAAGGCTAGTCCTAGTGCAAGGTTTTATAGAATTTCATGCACATTAAATATGGTGTCAAGTCGGCATTTTAAATGATGTGGCAAAGAGTTAATGAGGAGAGAGATGAAATGAGTTTCATCTAGTGAAACTCTGTATACACAGTTTCCAACAAGTTTGTGTCTTGCATGCATTGCTTATGAAACACCAAAATAAAACACTGCATTGTACTGAATCATTTCATCTATGAATTAATTGTTTACTTGTTTACGTGACATTCTTGGAAACACAAAAATAAAATCGTCACCGGGAATAGCCTAGCAATGAATGATCTCCCACCTAGCTTTAGCGGTGAATGATTGTTGGCACATAAATGATCCGATATAGTAGCATTTTCCCCATGGAATCAATATAAACTTGAAAATAAACTTTTGTCGTTGACAGATGGATCAAATTGTTCACCATATAGATCGACTTCTAACGTTGGCACCGTGCTCCAAACGCGGCTGGGTGCCGCCCACGTGCAAGGAAGACACCAGAATTTTGCCAAATTCTATTATCCTGAAAGATAAACCCATCCACCCTTCAACTTTGCAATTCAGCCAGTAGATAAGATATGATTTGATAATCATATGCGTGGTGCGTGGACGCGTGGTGATACAGTTCAGTTTTGCTGCAAAGGCGATCTACGCGCTGACACCGGCCACCATACCACACAGTGGCGGTGTTCACTTCCTGAAAAGGAAATTCTCAATTTGAGTGAAAATGTCACATCGAACACTGTAGGCACTTTTCGTTTGTTTGTGGTAATCATTGTTCTACCATGACCTAACTAGGCTCAAGAGATTCGTCTCGTCGTGTACATCAAAACCATGTACTTAGTTTTTTTATTTACCTACATTTAATTAATGCTCCATGCATGAGGAGAGAGATTTGGGGTGATAGTGAATAGTGAAGTTTATAGAGAGAAAGTTTGAGGGAAGTTTTGAATCTGAAGGGAAGTGAAAACCGCCGGTATACTCAAACGAAACCAGCACGCACCCGGCCGGCATCATTATTGCCGAACCTTCTCACATCACAGGGCACACGATGACACGACCACGGCACGCCCCAACCCAATCAATCGCCCAGCGACCACATGGAAAATCATCCCTGATCTCTCGGTTGGACACTGCTTGGACGGCGACGCCAACCCCACACCCATTATTACGCATCGGCACGCCGGTGGTGTGCTCGCTCTCCGCCGGTCGAATCAGGTTTCAGTTTCACTCCTCTTGCGTGGCCGTGGCCCTGGGCCCTGGCCGATGGATGCCTGGTCCCCGGCGCCGCGCGGGAGCCCCGGAGATCTTGCTCCCTTTGGCCACCGCGGGCGTACGTACTCGTGTGTATTACGCGGTTGTTACCGCCGCTGGGTGCGAGAGCGAGCACAGCACGCCGCAAAACGGCAAAAGGGCCCGGTAGGAAGAACAACAGCGTGCGCCCAAGGGGATCCAGATCGGATTCAAAAAGAAACGGAAAAGCGCCAGATCCCAGTCGCGTTGGTCCCTAGCTTTGCTTGGGTTTTGACTGGTCTTCAAATGTTACCACCTCATCGCCTGCTTAAAAAAGAGAGTGGTACCTTGCGAAGGATGTGTGACGCGGCGGTCCTGATGTCAGGAGCCGAGTTTACACAGGTAATCTTCCGTAACCTCATCACGCGCGATTTGGCCTCATTCGGCACCGCAATTATTGTGCGCTGGATGGATGCTGGTAACAAACTCTTTGTTCTGTACTGCATGAATGAACGAAAGAACGGAGGAGGACGTGCCCCGGTCCATGACGATACAGACCAGCCAAAACGCCCGTTTTGTTGCGTTGCGCACTTGCACGGCATCTCGAGGTTCCTGTTGAATTGAATCCCGAAAGGGCGCTCTTGTCAGCTGGGAGACCGTGTTGTTATGTTTTACCAAACCTGAGCCATGATTGTGTCCGGGGGCAGGCAAGGCAAGGATGGGGAGATACGCCACGGCGCACGATATGCCTCCTTTCTCGAGCACGTTGACGTCCGTGCGCAGTGCGCTAGCTCCGCCCCGGGGTTAGATCTCGTCCCGTCGCCATCGTTGTTGCCGGACCGGGCGTACGTGCAAGTAGGCGCAGCAGCAGCTGCTGCTGCCCCGGCGAGCGAGAGAGCCCCTGGCATCATTCGATCGGTGATCACTGCTCACGCGCGGCGGCATTGATATCCCCCGAGCAGCCGGCGCATGTTGGCCGTCTCTTTTGATCGGTGATCCACGGCGACACTTACACACGGGTGCTGCGGCTGGGGGCCATCATATCATTTCTCGCGAGGCAAGTGCACGCGCCAAGTTGCCTCTATGTGCACGCAGCATCCGCTCCAGCTGGGTGTCTCGTCGGGAACGATCCTGAACGTGAACGCGCGGTCGCCGCCGACCCGAAAGCCTTCAGCTATCAGCTCCATTCTGATGACTCGATGAGCATGCTAGGTTTGCTGCTAGGTTGCTGCCATCTTGCCTTCTTGGGCGCGTGCGTGCACATGCCAAGGCGGCACGAGGATCTCGCATTCTGGCTGCGTGCTGCAGCGGCGCATGGGTGTGGCCGCGCCGCGTCGCGTTTCGATGGTGTGCCGGCGGCGGCAAGGTCACATGCGGCCGGGCGGGCAGGGCAGGTGCGCCGCTCGATTAGTCAAGCTATCACTGCTCACGCACGTCCGTGTCCGTCCGTCCGCTGCAGGCACACACGCATGCAGGCCACCGAGGGCAGAGGCCACGTTCCGCCCGCCTTCAATAGTTCAATCACCCACGTCCTCCACGCCACGTCCACCGCCTGGGCCTCCAACAGCTAGCATCGACACCGGGCGCGTACGTACAAGAATACTTTTTCCACCGACTCCGCGGTCGCCGCCGTTGAAAAACGTTGTCCTCTACGGGCGATATGACTGTACACGGGACGAAGCTCGTGTGTGGTCAGGTCACGCACTCACGCTCATGACCGGAGTCACCACGGACATGAACATGATAGACAAAACAAACAGAGGTGAGGATACAAAACAGCAAAAAAAAATGCAGAAGACGCTGTACGCCTGCACTGTCCGAGCCATGCATGGCTCGCTTCGCAGCCGAGGGATCCGACTCCGACCGATCGAGCTGTCAGCTGTGCCCGTCTCGTGAAGCTGGAAGAAGGGAGAACCAGCAGCGAGCGGCTGGCCTTTTTGCAGCCCCCGATGCGGAGGCCGTCAACGCGACAAGCCCCACACCCACCGCGCCCAAATCTAATCGCTGTCTGTCCAGCTCTAATCTACACGCGTAAGCGTAACCCAACCTAATCTAATCCGAACCTCCGAACCCACCCGGATGAGATCCCGTCCCCCGCGCGCGAAACCTACGCCTCATCTGCTTCCTTCCTACCCGCCCTACCCCCCCGGTGGACGGCGCGGCGGCGCGCACCGACCCGGCCGGCCGGGTGGTGGTGCGCTGCTGGTGTGGTTGTGGTAGTGGCCTCCGCGACGGCCCGGGCGCCGAGCCGTCTCGTCTCGTCCTCTCCCACCACCACCACCAGCACTGTCGCCATGGCCGCTAGTGCCGGTCCAACTGACGCGCACACAGAGGCCATTGCTTTGACGACCAAATGATGCTGTGCCTGTGCCCTGTGGCCGCTATACCCTTTTGCTTTGCCGCGCTGCCTTTCTCGATCCATCCATCCATCCACCCTCTGCTATTACCTTTACCGAGCGCTTGCATGCTTTGTTTCGCTTTGCATTGCATATTTGCATGCATGCCCCGTTTGGGCATACGTGCGCGGCGTTTCTTCTCTCGGGGCTCCCCGTCCGTGTCCCGTACTCCCGTGTACGTATGTCCGCTTCCACCCACCACCCTGCCGCTTCCCTCCTTGCCACGGCCTCGTCAGATGTCTCCTCCTATTTCGGCAAAAAGAGGGAAACCACGTGCTAGTAAAAAGGAAAAAAAAACTTTTTGTGAAAAAGACGGCAGGTTGCCACTTTGGCGATGTACTGTTATCCGCCTCCTTCTTCCTAGTACCACTACACATTAGTATTAGCATAGTGATGTACTATCCCTTGTCTTTATGGTTTGCTTCCTGCATCATCGCTGAGAGTTCAGTTCAGCATCGCTGCCGCGCTGCCGCTTTTGGTGTAATGACCATGACCGTACAACAGTGAGGAGGTGCCGGTGAGCGAGCACTGTCATGAGGCCGGTGCCACGAGATGTGGCGCTGCTGGTCGCTGTTGCACGACCTAACAAAGGCAGAGACGCAGACGCAGAAACAGATGAGAGGATAGCTAGAACGGAGCTCTCCCTCACCTACCTCCAGCGACGCACGCACGCTCTTGTCACTCCCCCGTTTTCCTCCTTTTTTATCGTTTCTCAGTTTCGCCTCAGGTCAACTTTATATATTTATTTATCCTCTCCCTTTTTGAAATGAATTTGTACTCCCTGGCAGGGATCAAACGGTGGTACAGTGCATTGTACTGCCAGCAATAGCGACGTGTATGCAAATGTACAATGCTTGTATGCTAGCGACACCAAGGTGTTGTTTAGATGTTAGAATTGAGAGGTTGAATTTGGGAGTAAAATGTTACTTCGTAATCATTGCGCTACTGTAGCATTTCGTTTGTATTTGTGAAAAATTATCCAAAAATTGATTAATTAGGCTCAAAATGTTCGTATCGCAGAGTACAACAAAACTGTGCAATTAGTTTTTGATTTTATCTACATTTAATACTCCATGCATGTTATGATATTTTGATTTGATGGGAAATCCTCTTTTTGTATAGTGTATTTAGGAGTTGCTTTTTGAACTGTTTATAAACAGCAGGGCGACGCGAGATGGCCGGAGCACATGGCACGCACGGGGCTATCACTGTTGCCCAATGCCCACCCGTTAATATATGTGAGACGACGGCGATTAGCACCGCACCGGCCGGCTTCGTGTTGAGCTGTAGCGCCATGATGATGGCTGATGGCGGTGTGGCTGCTTCGGCTTTGCGGCACGGCTCATCAAAGTGGCCGGCGACACGGCTGGTCTAATTGCCACCTGAATCGGGCATGTGGGGAACGAACCTTCTCGAGACAAATTTTATTCCGACAAAGCGCTAAAGCCGCTTCTTTTACTCTTTTTTGTTTTTTTTCATTGGCCTTCTCTGTTAAGGAAGTGTTTTGGATCCACTCGTTTTTGCGTTAAAAAAAGAAGATGAGGATTTCGATCCACGTACTTCATGCCATGGTAGATTGAGTCACATGGACATTCCGATGGACCATGCAATAACTTCACGTTTACGATACTTTATTCTTATAAACAAATACATGCTGTGATTTCTCTCGTCATGTGTCGTCATGTTTGTCATATAGAGAATGCTATCTCTTTCCGGGAATGTACATGTGGAAAAAAAGCATTCGTTTATCGTAATCTTCTACACATGTCACACATGTTAACATGCAGTGACGAGATGTCAATATCGATGGCATTGCGGTCTTTGGGGCGACGTGTTTGTGATATTTTCATGTTTACATGTCTGTTTACTGCCTATGACAAGATCACACCCATGTAGTATAATAGAAGTCGTATGTATTGTTAATAACTGATATGCTCGTACAAATATTTTTGTGAAACAATCATTTTAGTAAATTAGAAAACTTGTACAGGTAATTAAAGAACTTAATGTAAATCCAGTAACATTTATCTAATTCAGATTCTCTTTAGCTATTATAATTTGGATCTAGGTACTTTTTTATACAACAATTTGAGTCATTTTTATATTTTTGGCTATTGTAACTGCGGTTTGATGACCTCACTTTTATAATCCTGTAGAAACTATCTATAAAAGCCATTTGCATGTGGTAAAAAAGCCATAGTAATCCTGCAGTTTAATTATGTTGCGTTTGGATTCTTGTAGCTTTTTATATACTATAGTATTAATGACCTATTTTAAAAATAATAAACTAAAACTACAAATTTGTTAAATAAGGCAAAGTATATTTTGGCATATATGAATGTTTCTCTGTGCTGCTGTTATCTTAAAATTTGTAACCTTTGCATTCCATACTAGTACTCCCTCCGGTTCATATTAGAAGTCGTTTTGGACAAGGTTCGAGTGAAACATTAGGAATATAAATCATGAATAACATTTAAGTCGTTGAGTTTGGAAATGTGAAATTCACATAAATAGATTGGTCTTGAAAATTACTTTCATAGAAATATACATATATAACTTTTTAAGAAATATTTTTATAAAAAAAAATTAAAGTTGTGTTTTGATGACCGTGTCGCTGTCATAAACGACTTTTAATATGAACCTGATGGAGTATGTCCATTTTGCCTGCACTAGTCATCCATAAACCCGCATAAACCACTCATTACGAAACTTGATGAAAGTGAATACAGTAACTACCAAATGAAACCTGATCGGCGGTTACCAGTTTTTGGGCATAAATAATCCACAGGAATTCCAGCAACCTTTCAAAGGCCTTAACTGCAATCTCCTATTAATACAAGATTTTCGCATGAATCTTGATGGCATTAAACACCGGAATGGGGCTCCTATCCCCTGATCCAAAGGCCGCGGAGATATCTGAAGAAGAAACAATCCAGGTCCACCTCATCCGCCGGAAAGCGAACGCGCCACATTTCCAGGCGATAAAAATCATTCCTCTGGCCCATCTCTCTCACGATAAAAATCATTCCGCAACAAAAGCAACGTCGCCTCGTTCGTCTACGCGTATGTATGTACATACGGGATAGTGTACAGTATGTCTCCGGATAAAAATACGGTTATATAGGAGCCGAGAGGCAGTACCCACCTCCCTTCAGTTACCAGCAGCCCCAGAAGGAGCAAACTGAGAGGAGACAGAGCGGCACAGGAGGAGAGAGAGGAGGGAGCGGGGGAAGGGAAAGAGAGAAAGCTCCAATCTCCCGCCTGCCCTAGCTGCCGAGATTCTTGATTGATTCCAAAACAAAAATGTGAGTTTCTTGCTCTTCCGTGAGAGATTTACGCGTTCTGTTGCCGTCTGTTTCTTGGTTCTCGGATCTGTTTTGACCAACGATTTAACAGAGGTGTTTCCCCCGGGTAGGAGTGGTGGTGGTAGCTTTGCTGTTCGTGCGTTTGTTTTCCGGTTCTGGTGGCAGATTCGAGCTGTGATGTCAGGCTTGATCTTTCGTTTTTATTCTCTCCGAGAGTTCCTGAGCCGAAATAAATGAGGAGGCGCTGGGATACATGCTGTTTCTCTGGGTAGAATTTATGGCGACGCTGCTTTTAGTAGTAACCAATGCAGGTTCCTCTTCAGGTCCTGGAAACTGCAATCCTTTTTTGGCCCCGAGATTTGGTCCTCTGCTCCGTTTGTTCCTGCTCAGATCTGTTGCGCAGGGTTCGCTCCTCCCCGGGCTACCAAATGCGCCTCTTTTTTTATGGTTGCTGCAGCGCGCTGATCATTCCCAGTATTTCTCCCGCAGCGGGTGGAGATTGAAGAGTGGCCATTGGAGCGCGACGTCTGAGCTGAGCTTTTGAGGAACACAAATTCGACGAAAAAGATGTCGGGTAAGGGGGAGAAGGGGTTCGTGTTCTTGGTTCGTGAAGATTGCGTCTTTTTTCTTGCGATGTTTCGGGGTGATTGACGCGGCGCCGTGCCAACCTGTTGTAGCAGTGAGCCATGCGGAGGACATCGAGATATCGCTGTGCGACGGCAACTCGGAGGACGAGCGGCGGCGGCGCAAGATCGGCTCGCTGCGGCGGAAGGCCATCCACGCCCTCAAGAAGCGCGGGAGGCGGCGTGTCGACTTCCGCTTCCCGCCGGCGGCCATCTCCATCGAGGACGTCCGCGACGCCGAGGAGGAGCGCGCCGTCGCCGCCTTCCGCGACCGACTCAACGCACATGGGCTCCTCCCAGAGAAACACGATGATTACCACATGATGCTAAGGTGTTGTCGCGAGGGAAAAAAAACCTCCATTTCCTCTGTCTGGACAGCATTTGTGAAATGCCAGAGAAATGTCTGTTCGCAGGTTCTTGAAGGCCAGAAAGTTCGATGTGGAGAAGGCAATGCAGATGTGGAGGGAAATGCTGAAATGGAGGAAGGAGTTCGGAACCGACACAATCCTTGAGGTGATTATTCAGTCTGTACTGCTAGTGATACCTGGAAATAGTAGTTGTTTGATTCTAAATCTGATGAGTACTCTGCTGTGAGTTCTTTGTCTAGGATTTTGAGTTTGAGGAGCTGGATGATGTGCTGCGCTACTACCCACAGGGCTACCACGGCGTGGACCGTGAGGGCCGGCCTGTGTACATCGAGAGGCTCGGGAAGGTGGATCCAAACAAGCTGATGCAGATCACCTCGGTGGATCGCTACATCAAGTACCATGTCCAGGAGTTTGAGAGGGCCTTCAGGGAGAAGTTCCCTGCCTGCACATTGGCTGCTAAGAGGCACATTGACTCCACCACCACCATTTTGGACGTCCAGGGCGTGGTACGTGAATGATTCATTCAAAACTGTGGCTGCATAATGCAGATCTTGTTTTGTAGTTTCTTCAATTTCATTATTTTCTGCAGGGTTTTAAGAATTTCTCCAAGACTGCTAGGGAACTTATCCATCGTATGCAGAAGATTGACAGTGACTATTATCCTGAGGTAATTTTACTTCTGAATGGATGTTGTGTTGTTTGGATTTTTGGACTGATGATCCAGTCTGTGCTAACTGTGATAAATGCAGACACTACACCAAATGTTTGTCGTGAATGCCGGCAGTGGATTCAAGTGGATCTGGAACAGTGTAAAGGGCTTCCTTGACCCAAAAACTTCATCCAAGATTCATGTAGGTTCCAGAAATTATATACCATCCTTGGAATTAGTGTTTGTTTTGTATAACAATCATCAATCTTTAACTCCTTGTATATAGGTTCTTGGTTCGAATTACCAGGGTAGACTTCTTGAAGTAATAGATTCAAGGTAGGTGTTTACTTCATGAGGAGCACTATTCATTCTTGCTAGAGGATAATCATAGGTTGTATTCCTCCAAACCCTAATGGGTGGATGATATAGTATCTGTACATGGGCCTCTAGATGGGCCTAACACAAGGGCCCTATGGGCTACATATCTACACACCAACAATTCTCTTCAGCTATTTTCAATCTCCAGCCCTGGATGTTTGATAATACTTTATTTTCTTATTTTCTCAGTGAGTTGCCAGAATTCCTTGGCGGTTCCTGCACATGTAGTGATAAGGGTGGTTGTCTTGGATCAAACAAAGGGCCGTGGAACGATCCTTATATATTGAAGGTTTCCATTTTGTTTGCCTTGTATATACCTGAAAATGTTTCGTCTAGGTGCTGTCCTCTTTTTTGCATCTACTGATAAATATATCGTTTGTAGTTGATACACAATCTGGAAGCTGGATGTATCAGGGAAATCAAGCCTGTTTCTGAGGAGGAAGAAAGAAGCTGCTCTTCTCTACGGTTGGAACAGTTAAAGGTAAGATTCTAAATTACATTCTTCATTCAAATATTGCAGCAAGCAGATTGCATCTCTGGATTCTTGTTCTATACTAATATATTTGCCTCTTTCAGTGGCAGGGCGTGCTAAGTGACACGTCGAATGCTGAATCAGGATCTGACATTGATGATTTTGGTTCGTCATTTGTTCATAAAGTTTCTGACTATGGTTGCCTTACTCCAGTCCATGAGGAAGTACGTTTACCCATTCACCTTTTTTTTACAGTCAGATTTGATTTTTCTTGTTCTCTTAGTCTTATGAGCAGCATTTGTCAGGCTGTGTCCTTTACACAGTGTACACATTTCCTTGTGGCATATTGATTTCTGTATTTATATCTGCCATAGGTGAAGAACACAGATTGTGCAACATACTTCAGCTGTGAAGATCAGAATCACCCAGATATGGCTCCTGTATCTTACCGCGGAGTGCGTGTGAGACGAGTGACAGAAATGGTGCAGAAACCAATGGCTGATTACGGGCAATCTTCTACCAACAGAACTTCTCAGGACTTAGGTATCTTCTGTTCCTCTCATTTTGATTAGACGAGCTCTGAGTCTATTAATTGCTATATACAGCTTTAGGACATTGAGGATTGTGTAATTTATGGTTTCATATTATGTTGTAGCTGTGCAACCATGTATTTTCTGTTAGTCTGAACTTAATTGTTATTATTTCAATGCTGTCAGACATTCATTTCTTGGTACCATAGCAGACGGTGTCAACATAAAACACTAGTAGATGATAGTTGAATTGTTGGTCCTTAGACGGTTTGCATTGACATAATATGGCTAGAGGACTGAACTATGGTACCTGTCAGATGTGCTCTATGGTGTCCTTATTTAGGACTGATTCATTTACTATTTTACTGTAGTATACTTAATATGTTGAATTGACTCACCATGGACTTCCATTGGTAAAAATATGTCTAAATAACTTTCCTGTACTGCACTGCTTGATTTACCCAAAAAAATTCCAGAAATCCTAATTCACTACAGAATGGGGTAAGTAATTTGTTTTGGATATATTGTTAGTATTTCTTGTTATGCTCTCATTGTTGTAACAATATGCTATATTTGTTTTAGTTCCATTGTCTGGGTTCTTTATTTTGTTATACGGTACATCATAATTCATAATAGCAAACCTTGTCTGTCTATTGTTTACAGCCCACTGCAGCAGCCGTTATTAACATCTCATCTATTATTATTATTGGCAGGGAGTAATACTATTAATATGAATGGTACATTTGCTCAAAGGGGTTGGGAGAATGTTGTTAGGCTAGCAGTCACAGCTTTGATCAAGCTCTTTTCCTTCATCCGGCTTTTCGTATCTAGAGCTGAGAGGAGGCTTGAGAATGTGCATCATTCTGCCCCAGCAGTAGTACCAGCATCAGAGAAGCCACAACCTCGGACTGTCAGTGATGAAGAGATGTGTGCCTGCTTACAGCGTCTTGACAATCTCGAGTCACTGTGCAATCATCTTGCCACGAAACCTCCGCAGATTCCAGAAGACAAGGAACGCATACTGTTGAGTTCATTTGAGCGGATCAAATCTGTTGAGGCTGACCTTGAGAGGACCAAAAGAGTAAGTTCTTACAGTTTGTTACGCAAATCTTGGTTGTCATTTGAATACTCACATTGTTTGCTCTGCACCACTAGAGCTATCTGACCATCTAGCTTTTAGTCAACCGATCTTTCTTATCGCAACTTCTTCACCTGACGACTCACCACTATTTGTTCATCGTCTTGAATTTAACACTGCTTATTTCATGCCAGGTGTTGCATTCGACGGTGACAAAGCAGAAGGCATTGGTGGAGGCTCTGGAATCTGTACAGGAGTCATCTAGAGTTAGGGTATGCATACTGGGACTTTTTTACCACATTGTTTTGCAATACTCCAAACTGAATTAGTATTACAAACTAGCAATTTGATTGCTAAGGTGAACCTCAACCCTTTCTTTGTGCAGAAGAGGATGTTCTGTTCATAGGATCTGTAGTAGCACCAGGTCCAAACCATGTCATCTGACATTAACCAAGAAGCTGACGTATGAAGCTCCCAGTGCCATTTTTGACCTCGCCGACTTCAGCCGCATCCAAGAAAAAACAAAGAAACCGTGGAAATTGAAAGAGAAGACCGCGTCCACCTGTTTGCTTCCTTTCATTCCCCATTTTGTAGCTGGTATTTGTACTCCCGTGCCCCCTTGTGGTGCCCTGTTGAATGCTGCTGCGCCGTGCCAAGTCCTATGTTTTTTTGCTTGGCCATGTCATCCCACGGCCTCGAGCATCCAGGGCAGAGTTGACGACGGCCGTTGGGTGAATCGTTGTCGAACTGCTCGATTTACTGACCCCTGGCTGGAGCTGGAAGAAACACTTTGGCGAGCTTGATGTTAATGTCCGTGTACATGCTGCCACATCTGATTCTGATCAGCTAATACAGATTGTGACATGGTACTTAGCAATTTAGCATGCTCTCTTGGTTTCTTCCTGGCGCTCCGCTCTTGTGATCGATTTTAGCTGACATGGCTACATGATTGGTGCCTTGGTGGCTGATAGTGTTACGTACGAGCACGAGGTGTACAAGAATCAAGAAGCAACTGCACGGGCCTCGCCGCTGTATGCTCTTCAGGCACTTTATTATTCGCACGGGACATGTCACCTTGCTCTCCACCTTATAAACCCCAGCTCTTTACTTTCAAAAAAAACCCCCACCTCGCCCCTCCACGGGAGCTCTTGACCGATGCTGCAGCCTCCTCCCTCTCTGGTCGGGTTCATTCCTATTTCTCATGTAAAGCACGATTTTTAAACCCTAAGGGCTGGTTTGGGACCCGGGATCCCGGGGCAGCCTTCCCGGGGAAGCGCGCCCGGCCTACACACCCAAAGTAGCCCTAAGAGTAGATGTACTGAGGGGCTTATGGCACATGGTAAAAGGCATTGTTGTCTATGACTCATGCGTGGAGGAGAAAGACAATAAAAACTGATAAATAAGTGATTCTCATGCAAAAGCCAACAATATGATCTAGCGCTAGCTCTAAGATGTCAAACGAGCAAGACAGAGACATCAACAAATATAAATATCATGTTGTAAGAGAAAGATGCATTATGAAATGTGCTGGATAATTGAAGAATTCCTTTAACTAGCTTACTATGGTCACAACTCACAAGTGATTATGGACATGGCAATGATATAGAGCCAACAATTGGTTATAATATTAGCCAACAAGTGATTATCAAACAAACATAACCTTAGTTGATCCAAGCTTGACTTATGAAATGAGGACATTTATCAAATCAAGTGTGAACTAAATTGTTTATTTTAAAATTCATGCAACATGCTTGAGCACACGTGAATTTTAGTTTATTTGTAAAATTGTAAAATTTATTTTTTGAGAAGTACGATAACAATTTGACTTTTAGGGGAAATTTAGTAAATAACAAGATTAAGTCACTGACAATGGACCGGCCACCGGCCAACGTACCTGTAGCATTCGTAATACGTGAAGGCTAACGAGAGAATTATATTAGGCTAGCTACTAATCAGTTTGCCACAAAATCGTGCCCTTCCTAATACTGCCGATCTGAATTCTGAATCACGTATATATATACGTCATCCCGTCCGGATTCAGGATCACAAGGCTTGGCCTTTTCAAGCAACTTTCAGCGCCGATTTCAATCCTCCAGCTGCAGATCGCAATTCGCACGTCCGCCAGTACAGGAGGTACGTACTATGTATCAATCTCTTACTCGTGAAAGCATTCAGTTGTACGAAGTAGTTAGCAATGGCGTTCGGATTGAAGAAACGTAAGGATGCCGAGATCGAAGTTGAAATACCTGAGCACATCGACAGTGATCAGGAGTTCAGGACATTGATCCGATGGAAGTTGATGATGGAGGCGAAGAAGAAGATACTGAAGTTGAGAACCCTAAAACAGGAAATCCTCTCCTTGAAGAAGTAGTAATATTATCTTCTGGTAAAGGTAAGAACCCTAGTGGATCAAGGGTTGGCAATGCAAGCACTGCAAAAAGACGTTCAGCAGCAGTTCAACGAGAATTAAAATGCATTTTTTTTGGTGCCCCTCCTGGTAAGAAGGCACAAATTTCCAGTTGTTGTGCACTAATGAATGATCGCACCAAGTATAAAGAAATAGATGAGAAGGTATAATATATTCATTATTAGATTTTTTTGTTATTTTTACACTTCTCTTTGTAGTCTGTATTTGAATTTCATTTATTTCGTGTAGATGCACAACGGGGTTTCCTCTAAACCTGCATCCACCCAGAAGCACAATCCATTTGCAGTTGCTTTTTGGTACGAAGGACATGGATGCTGTTGACATGGCAATAATCAGATGCTTGTGCGCTAATGGAAAACCCTTTAATGTTTTGAGAAGTCCTCAGTGGTCTGAAATGGTAGCCGCCACTAACAAAGGACCAAAGGGATATAAATCACCTTCCAGTGAGAAGGCGAGAACCTCCCTTCTAGATGCTTGCAAGAGATTTAGCAATCCTTAAACATCAGATTCAGATGCTTAAACATCTGAATTTGATGGTCCTAGTTATTGCGTACCATGTATTTTTTGGTCACCTTGCGTGGTGCATACTCTGAATCTGATATTTAAGGATTTAGCCAAAGCTCTTCCCTGGATAGAGAAGGCATACAATGCTGGTAAAGTTCTGGTAACATACATCCTCAATCATCAACATAGCCTAGCAATCTTCAGAGCCAATTCAAAACTTGATCTCTTAAGGGGCTAAGGCCCTGTTTGGTTCAAGGTGACTTTTTTTAGGTGACTTTTAGGGACTAAACTTTAGTCAGTTGTCCTGTTTGGTTGTAGGAACTTAAAGTGACTAAATGTAATTAAAGTGACTGAACAAAGACCATACTACCCTTGCAGCCTTGCCCTCACACCCCTTGGCGCCAAACAGCCAAGTGGGGCGTTTAATGAGGGTAGTGGGGAAAAAGTCAGTAGAAGTCCCAAGAAGTCATCAAAATGGAGCTTATGGACTTATGGGGTATGGACTAGAGTTTAGTCCCTTTTAGTCACCCTATTTAGCATTTTTGGGACTAAAAGGGACTAAAGTTTAGGTGACTAAAAAAAGTCAGGGTAACCAAACAGGGCCTAAGACGCGGTTTGCATCCCACTGTATTTTACTCAAGAGGCTGAGGGACTGCCATGAAACACTTGCTACTACGGTGGTTACACCTTATTCTCGTGCAAACACTGTAAGCCAGTTTCTATTCTTTGCAGTCTGGTACCTCGCAAGAAACAAATCCATCTGGCTGGCAATTTCCAGGTGAAGTTCTGATTTCATCAATGTTCCATATCATTCACCAACAAAATCTGAGCAAGTTATTGTCAGCGAACTATGGTTCCTCCATGGACGGATCAGAAATAAGGAATGAGGCTCCATGTCCCGTTTCCATATCATTCACCAACAAAATCTGAGCAATATTGCCCATTCAGCATTAGTGTCAAAAGGCACAGAAGTGCGACGACAAAAGCTAAAAAGATTGTCCTTCCCTACAATACCTTTTTCCGGCAGAATCACACTCACCGTCCACAATGGGGTCATTTATCTACTCCATCCGTCTAAAAAATTAGTCATTCAGAAATTTTAGGATAGATTAATGAGAAAGTAAAATGATCTTGATCAGCTCTAATTATTAGCTATATTTAACACTATGCATATGCACCTATTAAATATAGTAGAATGACTTGTTTTTTTGACAAATTTTGAATCCTAGAATGTCTTCTTTTTTTGAATGGAGGGAGTATTTCCTAAGACATGCTACTTGGTCTTGAAATAGCAAGGAAGATGCTCAGAAGCTGCTTCACTCAAGGAGAACCGAGTCTCTGTTTCTTGCTGCTGCTTCCTGCTGCACATCGCCTGCAAATGAGAAAACACAGTTAGAAATCAACAAGTACAGTAAATCAACAACTAGGTTGCTAGTAAGTAGGATTGATGCGTACAGAAAATTTCATAGGTAGGGTGCGAATAAGCAAACATTGATAGACATTGACTTGCTCGAAGATCAGCCAGCGGTGCAAAATAAGTGAAACAATATGCTCTTCCACCGAGTACGTTGCTCCTTGTCGTCCGTACGTATCAGACAGCTCGGCAGCTCGCCACCACGCCAAGCTTCTTTCGCATAAGAGAGGGGGCACGGCGTCAGTCAGTCAAGCTAAGGAAAACTGGGGAAGTGGGATCATTCAGATCGCCGCGTTAAGCTAAGGAAAAAGAGAGTATAAAAATCAATAAACTGTCAGTCAGCAACCTGTTGCAGGGTTAAGCTAAGGAAAACTGGGAGCGAGGGATCATTCAGATCGCCGCGTTAAGCTAAGGAAAAAGAAAGCATACAAATCAATAAACGGCGCGCCCGAACGTTCTCAAGCCGCAGATTTATTTTCTCCGAGTCACAGTCAGTCACCCTGTCGCCTAGCACTAGCAGCTGGTCTTCGTCCTCGATCCTTGGCTGTCGGCTCTCGCACTCTGTCCGTACGTTACGGCCTCCTGTCAGCTTCGCCCTTCGATCATGGTCGGCGGCGAGACGGCGAGGTTTTCTTCACGCGCACCGGCCGGTCGTCGGAACCCTCTCGGTGACGCTCTAGCTTTTCTTCTGCCGGAGTCGCCGTCTTCAAAAGGCGTGGTCCAAGGGGGATTAGGCCCACGTCATCGTCTGGGCTATTTCTCGCGGTTAGGCGCAAGCTGCGGTCGTGGTCTCGTTTGGCCCATTACTGTTGGTACGTGTTTGATGTTTATCATGTTTCTACATGCTCGCCTGTAATGGTGTGACCGTTCATTATGATGATCGATGAAGGGAAACTGGAGACTGCTACGGAGCACTGTACTGTACAGTACTGTTACAGCAACCGGATAAGGCTGCTGGCACTGGGGTTTGGTAAACGCTCCCGAGCGTCACCAAACGCTCCCGAGCGTTTACAGGAACCACCGGCTGCAGCGGGCTACCCTACCGCCTCCACTACGGCAGCGGAGGGCAGCCCTCTGCCAAATCCATAGGAGGTAGGGGGCCTCCGCTACACCGCCACCGTGGCCGCGGGGTCTGCGTGGGCGCGCGGCCCAACCACCGCGCTGCCTCCTCGCTACGACGGGGAGGCGGAGGCCGAAGGCGGAGCACGTCGGCGATGAGTGCGGCGAGGTCGGCAGCCTCGAGCTCGAGTAGCTCGTCCCCGGCGGCGGAGAAGACAAAGACGCGGCCGCGGGAGTCCCCACCACCCGCCCGCCTCCGCGCTCCGCCTCGTTGCTGGCCGCCTCCTTGCCGTCGCCACCCGCCGCGGTCCACGACGCCACCGCGAGCACGAGCATGGGCGCAGCCGACGCCGGCGAGCTCTGCTAGGGCCACGAGCACGACGACGGCGACCTCCACGAGCACCTGCAGCACCCGCGCCGCCCCACCTCCAGCCCCGGGCTCTCCGCCACGGCCCACACGGCCTCCGCTTGCCGCCGTCGTCCGCCGCCGCGGCGCCATCGGGCTGCTCCGCTTCCTCCGCTGTCGTCGGCGCCGCCGCGGAGCTCCGCGTGCCCGGGCTCTCCGCCGCCAGCTGCCGGAGCCGCTCTCCCCCGCGCCGCCGGCGAGCGAGCCCACCACCGTCCTCCTCCTCCTCCCGCTGGCCGCTTGCGCACCGCTCCGCCTGGCTGCCGCCCGCGTCGCCCGCGCGGCCGCCGCCGAAGCCGTCGAAGGGGAGCGCACCACCACCGGCCCGCCACGCCCGCGCTCCTCCTCCGCCTCCTCCCCCGCGCCGCCGGCGAGCGAGCCCACCACCAGCACGAGCGCCACGCCGCCACCACGCAGCACCTTCGGCACCGCCGCGCCCCGCTCCGCTCAGCCCGCGCCGCGCGGCCGCCGCCACCGCTTGCCGCTCGCCCGCGGCCGCCGCGACCACTACGCCGGCCTGCTGCTTTCGCGTTGCCGCCTCGGCCTCGGCCGCCGCCGCGTGGGGAGGTGGGGGAGGCGGGAGGAGGCTGAGCGGCGGGGATGGCGGGGAGGCGGAGAGGATGGAGGGAGGCGCGGCGCTAACCGCGAGCGGGCCAGCGGCGTCTTCGACGGGAGGCGGAGAGGATGGAGGTGGCGCCGGCCGCCGGAGGGAGAGGCGCGCGGGGAGGAGAGGGTAGGGCGGCGGTGCGGCGGCGGTGGGGAGAGCTCGGGGAGGAGAAGCCGAGGGGGTGAGAGAGAGAGAGGAGAGAGAGCCGGCGGGGGAAAGAAAAAAAAGAGGGGGTAGGGTAAGAAAAATTATAAAATATGTGGTAGTTGGTATAGGGGAAGATGATAGAGGAGAGATGAGTGCGGGAGAAATTGAGATAGGGGAAGGAATCTCGATGACCATGATAGAATATTCCATTTAGGGAAGGGAAATAGAGGAAGACGAGTGCGAGCAGCCTAAGTAGCAGTGGTACTAGTTCTGATGTGATGTAACCAGCTGAAAATGTGTGTGTTAGGGCCACAACCATGTGTTAGTTGCTTGTGTTCTGCAGTAATCACACGTCTGCTGCCTGTCTGGTCTGTATTAGGGCCGTACATAAGCAGGGGCAAGGTGGGCGCCCGCACAGGGCCCCCAAATATTTGGGGCCCCCAAATCCCACCCTAATTATGTTAGCTAATTATGTATTTAAGGGGCTGTTTGGATTCATATGGCAAGAGCAAAAAAGAGCAAAATATTTGTCTAAAAAAAGATGGCAAAAGTTTTGTCATTAGGTGTGTTTGGATCCAATAGCAAAATTTTTAGCAAAAACCTATTTAAACCCATTCTCCTTCCTTTTACCATGGGATGTTTGGAGACAAATGGCAAGAGTTTTGCCCATTTGTCCAATTTTGCTATAATATTGAGCCAAAAGATTTTTGCCATCTCATTTTTCATTTGCCCTTTTGCCATGGGAGTGTTTGGAGGCAAATGGCAAAAATAGTAGCAAAATAGATGCCATTTACCATTTACCCATGGATCCACAAACACCCCCTAAGTACAGCAAAACAAAAAAGCCCACTAAAACCCCATACAACAAGCTACGGTGGATATTTAGGATTTAGGAATTACGAGTCGGCGTTTTTCCGTACGGGGAATCGAATTGCAATGCGACCAGTTCATCTTCCAAAATCCAAATTACCAAACGAAACATCGAGTCGCCGCCAGTTTGCCGAATATTTTCCTACAGGCCACGGCCGCGGCACGGCCCATCGCTCTCTCTCTCTCAATCTCAACGCACTACGCCCATCATCAAGCACAAGTACAAGTTCTACTTTTTAGTTCTGAACTTCTAATATATTATTTTCTCGCCTAGTTAAATTAAGCCTAGAATTCTCATATTATCAGAACTTTAAATTATTAGTTTTATCTGGTATATTGGTTTATCAAAACAGGAATACATTTGTTTTGCATCATCATGTATTCGAGAAATAGAAAATATGATTCTGGGTCTGAGAAACGTAAGAAGAAACAAAGACTAGAAGCGGTGGCTCAATCGTAAAAGGGTGCTCTTGATTGTGAAAGAATCTCAATTTAGTAGAATATGAGCTAAGTTTATTGCTTGGGTACTGTCTTTACTGTTTTAAAATTAATATTTAATATATTTCTATACTTTAGTTATGTCGTATTTTTTAATTTTAGAGCCACATTCTGTGTTTCGCCCGGGGCCTCCAAATAATAGATACGGCCATGGTCTGTATCGGTACCTCTCCAAACTGGTTTCCTCTCCATCAAGTTCCCATCAACGAATAAATACTGTAGTCCTTGCTTGGACTTTTCGTTTCAGAAGAAAATAGTTGGGACTGCAATTTACCGGTCACTCCGTCCGTAGATATACGTAATTTAGGGGAAGAAGATTAATTTTTTTTGCGGGTAAGGAAGAAGATTAATTTTAAAAATAAACTAACATGCTGGTCTTAACGTCATATATTTCCTCCGGCTAAAATAACAAGACCACAATAACTATAGAGAAATAGTGCTTAAAATGCCAATCCATTTCCTCCGGCTCAAAGTATAAAATAACGTGACCACAATAACTATAGAGAAATAGTGCTTAAAATGCCAATCCAAATATATTATTTTTCAGAACAATGGTAGTGTCAACCTGCAATATGAACATGTCCAATTTTTCAGGTTACCGGGCTTCTCCCGCTCAAACACGTTTGAGTCGCGTGTTTCAGTCATTTTTTTTATTGTTTCAGTCATGGGATCCCTTCAGTCATTCGGCTTCTGGAAACGATTGCTTGCTCTCCTCTCCATTTGAAAATCGAGCTCCTCGCTCCATGTGCCAGGATGACTTCTCCCAGCAGATCCAGAATAAAAATTCAAAATACAGAAATGCAGTTTTGAGAATCTTCCATGGCAAGCCCAAATGGGGCAAGGAGCACATGCTGTGTCAATGTTTACATTGTACTAATATATAATCTTCTGAATAATTTATGATTAGGCCACATGCTGATAAACAAATAAGATCGCGATGACATCTCCAGGGAAACCGCTGCTGAACTTTTGAAGAAACGACCATAATTTCCTTTTTTTTTGACGTGACGACCATAATTTATTTCCTGGCGTGACGAGAATACGGACACAAAAAATATCAGAAATGATAAAAAAAACAGCGGGCGGGGGATTCCGGGGGCTGATCTGCCTCATCCACCTGGCGCTAATCCTGGGGCCGGCCGCCGGCCGCGCAGACGGATCAGACCGCCCCTGTTAATGCGAGCTTGTCCGTTGTGATGGGTGGATAAGCATCGCGAGGGTCAAACGTGCCCGGCTTCTTTTGGGGACCCTGTACATCTATCTATCTTCAAAGAGGCCCCTGGTGGTCAGCCTGCAACTTTTCTCGCGATAAAGTCTTTTTTTTTTGTATGTGTGCTCGTGATAAAGACTTTGTTTCACGTGAAAAAGACTAACTAGCATTTAGTTTGACGAGGTTATATTTTTATTATGTTTGTAACCGAGACCAGCCGAAAAGACCACCCGTCATTTATATTGTTGTATACTAACTAGCATTTAGTTTGATGAGGATATATACTTTCAAGTAAGGTTTGAATTGATCTATAAAAAAATTGTATAGAGTGGATATCAAAGTTTATGACGGTCGTTCTTCCAAGCAGATCTTTGATAGAAGCTGAATATGCTTCCAAGCCACGGTTTAAGTTCTGAAACAATAGACCAAAATTTACAGCTATAAATTTTTATATATAATATCTTCTATATATATAGAAACATGTAAACGAGGATCTAGATTAGAGAAACATGTAAACGAGGATCTAGATTAGAGAGATACAAAAAAATCAAGGACCTAAATTATTTTGTAAATTTAGTATATGCATATTTTTTGTTTTTTAATAAAGAGAAAATACCATCTACATAAAGGGGCAGTATCTAAAATTACAGAAATACATTCTTTTAAAGGGGTGAGAGTGCTAAATGCGATCTTCCAATCTTCCATTTAGGTGTGGCAGGCGCGATACTTCCAGTTCTAGACTTCTATAGGCAAGGCAATCTTTTCTTTCTCAGTTTCGCTTGCTCCAAAAACCTCAGAAGTGCCCGCAAGCAATCCAGGCCCGGTCCTTCCCCAGACACTTAATCTCTAAGGGAGATTTGTTGCAGCAGAAATTCTGAAGTTCTCGAGCCAAATCTGGTCTTGTTCGGCTCGGTTTTCCCTTTCTTTCGGCGTTCTTGTGGAGC
This sequence comes from Echinochloa phyllopogon, assembly GCA_033239725.1. Classification (NCBI taxonomy): domain Eukaryota; kingdom Viridiplantae; phylum Streptophyta; class Magnoliopsida; order Poales; family Poaceae; genus Echinochloa; species Echinochloa phyllopogon. The sequence continues at coordinate 35,236,537 of BTCW01000006.1, forward strand.
CATGTCTCTATACGACGGCGAGCTCGCCGGAGTTCATCCGGAAGAGGACGAAGGGCGGCACGCCGTCCAGATGGATGACTCCGACTACGAGGACGATGAGCCGGACCAATCTGTAAGTGTAGCCGCCCTCTGCTCAGTTCTCGAGACATGATATCTTTGCTCGATTTGTGTATGCCGTGCACATGCTTGATTTTACACAGAAGTTAAATGTGAAGACGTGAAATTAGTTTCGCTGATAAATACTTATCAGTTCAACGCAAAAATTTTACTTTGTTTGGGAACTTTTTTGTTTAATTCCATTCCTACATACATTAGCTCTCATTATAGGTTTTGATAATGCAGTTACGAGCATTCATTTCAGGCTAACACAGGGGCAATTGTTTTGTTTGTAGACTAGTAAGTCGACAGAAGACACAACAGCTGTGGATGTGAAGAAAGGGAAGGATATGCAAGGAATCCCTTGGGACAGGATGAACACTACAAGAGACAGGTACAGGCAGGCGAGGTTGCAGCAGTATGCCAACTTTGAGAACATACCTAATTCCGGGAGGACTTCGGAGAAGGCATGGCGTAATTGCACATTCAGATTAGCTGGTTGATTACCTTTTTGTTTTGAACCGGTAATTATTATGTGGTGATATTGGTGCAGGAATGGACACCTGTAGAGAAAGGCCAACTCTACTACGAGTTTCAGCACAACACGAGATCAGTGAAATCGACTATTCTTCATTTCCAGGTGAGCCATGATTTTGAGTGTTTATCATTCCAAATGTTGGTTCAATTTGCTTAGTTAATGCTGTGCACGAGTTTTTAGAGATAGTATATCTCCTCTTTCTTAATGTCTGTCGATTGTGTGCTGAATAACTGTAGAAGTTTCGTAACTGCAGCACATGTTTCTCATGCCCAACTAAAAAAAAGGTGTCTGATCATCTTGATGAATAGTGGAAACAAAATGTGACAAGTCAGTTAAACTGTACTCTGTAACTAGAAGTATGTTGTTGCAACACAGGAGTGACCATTTGCTCTTTTCATGATTGAAGTCAGATTTCTATTTCCTACTGCACATCAACTGTCCTAATGTTTTTTAGGCAAGTTCAATGTAGTGGGCTTGTATCTCTGTACATTTGTTTATACTGAACCCACTTGTTCTAGTGGTATGATTGCCTGCTCAAGATGTACAAATTTGTTAAGCTTGCTTCATCACTGCCTCGCAGTTGAGAAATTTAGTGTGGGCACCGACAAGGCATGATGTGTATCTTATGTCAAACTATTCTGTGCTTCATTGGTCAGCACTGACTTTTGAGAAGCAAGAGGTCATTGATCTTCAGGGACGTGTCACGGCATGTGAGGTACAGGGTTTCACTTCAAAAAGTTTATTTCATTTTTCTTGCAGTCTATTTGATGTATAGTAATGCAGTCATATGTTGTTTGTGCTTTAATGATTTTGATGACTTCAGAGGCACCAGGGGAATTTCTCTGAGGGATTTTATCGGACTCAAGTGAGTACTATGGCACTGAAACATAACTTGCTTGTCACTGGTGGATTTCATGGAGAGATAATATGCAAGGTAATTCCTTTTCATCCTCAGCTTCAATCCCCATTTGTCTTCTAGAAGAATTTGTAATCAGGGTCTGATACCTATTTGTTTCCTGGGTAATGCAGTTTTTGGATCGTCAAGGAATTAGCTATTGTTGCAAGTCAACACATGATGACAATGGTATTACTAATTCTTTGGAGATATTTGAGAAACCTAGGTACTTTATCTTACGCAGGCAAATCTATTTTGTTTCCGAGGAATTGAGAGCATATGAATCTCAACCTAGTGAACTTTCTGGCCATTTCTTTGCAGTGGTTCTCTGCACTTCCTGGCCTCAAACAATGATTGTGGACTTAGAGACTTTGACATGGAAAAATTTCAAATATGCAATCACTTCCGCTTTGCTTGGCCTGTAAATGTAAGCCTTCAGTTATTTTTTAAATGTCTAGTTTTAATGTTGAATATGTTGCATGGCTCTTTGAATTTTCATTTTTTATTCAAATCTCGGTGTTGAAGTCAATGCCCATGTGTAAACGAAGAGGATGGAAGCACGGTACTGAATCCTATGTTGGCCCCTGTTTAATTTTCTGCAGCATACATCACTAAGCCCTGATGGGAAACTTGCTGTTATTGTTGGGGACGATCCTGATGGACTTCTGGTTGATGCTAATTCAGGAAAAGTAAGTAGAACGCAATGTTCAGTCGATGAATTTAAATATCAAATCCATAATTCATGAAGGTTACGTCTGTTTGTCTTGTAGGCGGTTCATAATCTCCGTGGCCATTTGGATTATTCCTTTGCATCGGCATGGAATCCAGATGGGCTAACATTTGCCACTGGAAACCAAGACAAGACATGTAGGGTTTGGGACGTTCGGAACCTCTCCAAATCAGTAGCTGTATTGGGTGGCAACATTGGAGCCATAAGGTCGATTCGCTACACATCTGATGGGAAGTTCATGGCAATGGCTGAGCCTGCAGATTTCATCCACATCTTTGATGTCGAAAGTGGATACAGCAGGAAGCAGGAACTGGATTTCTTTGGTGAGGTCTCAGGCATATCATTTAGTCCTGACACAGAGTCTCTCTTCGTTGGCGTTCAAGATCGCGCATACAGCAGCCTCCTTCAGTTCAACCGGCGACGGTTCTACTCGTACCTTGATGCTCTGTGAGCTAGGTCTCATAGAGACCTGTGAGGTTGAGAACACAGGTTCTAGAAACTAGAAAGGGGGTGTACATGTTTGCAGGTGTTTGTTACTCTGAAGAAACAGAACCTTAGTGCGTTTACTTTTGCTGAACAGGCGCACTTTTGCTGGACAAGATGTAGATATTCAGCGAGCCGTCTTTTCGGAGATCTGTGCTGTTGCTGTAACTTTGCTGTACATAAAATGTTACTTGATCAACAGTTTCACACAAGTTCATCGATTTTGTTTAGTTTGGGCTTGAGATTCTGCTAGTAATGACAGTACCAGGCGCTAGCACATTTGTAATGCATGTCATTTTGCAGGAAACTTTGACATGCAAACTTACAAAAGGCATACGAAAAACCAAGAGGTAGCAGCATATTGATCTTACAGAAAGATTTATTATGAGTACGAGGATAACTCGGGGACAGTAAATTACAAGAGAACCTTTGCAACCATGTTTGCACAAAGGTTTCCCTATATATTCTCCTAGGTACAATATCGATAGACGAGGGTGAGAGCCGCATAAGATATGTTCCTATAGCAATACACAGCGGTACAAACTGAACGAAACAAAAGAGTGAAACCCTACTCGTCTTAGATTGCAGCCGCAGGACTTCTGAACTATTGGACAACTCTTTGCACCTGTAGCTTCTCTGCCGTCTCCTCTAACACCAAGGGAATCTCTGTGAGGGATTTTATCGGACTCAAGTGAGTACCATGGCAGTGAAACATAACTTGCTTGCCGCTGGTGGATTTCATGGAGAGATAATATGCAAGGTAATTCCTTTTCATCCTCAGCTTCCATTCCCATTTGTCTTCTAGAAGAATTTGTAATCATGGTCTGATGCTTATTTGTTTTCTGGGTAATGCAGTTTTTGGATCGTCAAGGAATAGAGCTCTTTTACGGTGTGCCATACTAGCCTTAAAAAGGACTAGTATGTAAAAATCGGAGGACTAGTATGTAAAGATTGGACGGACCAGATTAATTGTATACTACTGTAACCGTTTTAGTAGTATGGGTAGTATGAACTCAGTAGTATAGATAGTATAAGGGTACTATGAAAAATAAAATAAAATAGCAGATATGTAATTTTGACATATAAGTTTGGAATGACAGATATGTAATTATGGCGTATCTTTTTTGGATCCGGCAGCTCAGACGAGCAAGACAGGGGTGCGCACACGGGCGAGACAGCACGGGTCCGGCCGCCTGGAAATTTTTTTTAGGAGGGATTTTTTTTATGTTACCATAATACCCCTGTCAGTATCTAGTTTATACTACCATACTAGAACCTGCTATTATGGCACACCATAAAGGAGCTCCAAGGAATAAGCTATTGTTGCAAATCAACAAATGATGACATTGGTATTACTAATTCAATGGAGATATTTGAGAAACCTAGGTACTTTATTTTCCGCTGGCAAATCTATTTTGTTTCTGAGGAATTGAGAGCATTTGAATCTCAAACTAATGATGTTTCTTGCCCATTTCCTTGCAGTGGTTCTCTGCACTTCCTAGCCTCAAACAATGATTGTGGACTTAGAGACTTTGACATGGGAAAAAAATTCAAATATGCAATCACTTCCGCTTTGCTTGGCCTGTGAATGTAAGCATTTGGGGTTTTTTCAAATGTCTAATTTAATGTTGAATATGTTGCATGGCTTGTTGAATTTTTATTCCTTTATTCAAATATCGGTGTTGAATTCAATGCCCATGTTTGTAAATTAAGAGGATGGAAGTAGGTTATTGAATCCTATTTTGGCCCCTGTTTAATTTTCTGGAGCGTACATCACTGAGTCGTGATGGAATTTTATGAAGATCTAATATACGCCGTCGGATTTTAGGAATATCTAATGATCCATATTATTTCCAAAAGTTATGAAGATCTAATTGTCTACATTATTCTGTTAATCTAAAATGGTGAAGAATATATGATGTCATATTTTATAAAGATCTAACGGTTCATATTATTACAAAAAATTCTATATTACCACGCTAAAGGAAAGATAAAGAAATAGAACGTTGGATTCTATAAAGATACAACGGCCTATAATAATATGAAAGAGTTTATATCAAATATGGTTAATAGCATAAACTTAGGGTTTAATTTTTTTTGACAAATGTGCTTGACCACATATTTTATTAAGATAAAGAAAATCACAATGATACAACACTAAAAGAACCCGAAGTGCACAGGGTTACATGTCCACCACATAGACTTGGTACATGACCCAACTTTGCGACAACAAAAGAAAACCCACAACACATCACCCATCAAATCTATTATAAATAACTTATGGATATAATAACATATACCATGGCTATCTGCTAAGATTACCTTATTAAACAACAAATGTCTCCAAGAAGAGCATGCTGCCATATTATGTTGCCATCATTCGTCTTTAAAAGATATAGATTGAGTTTTCTCTCGACAAAACCAAAAAGGTAGAGTGACATCCACAACACATACATAATAGGGTATGCACAACGTTAAACAAGCCACGATGTTCACCGGTGGGGCCGACAAATTACTTCATTAATAAAAAAGAAAATAATAGATACAATTACATTTTATAATGATCTAAGGGTCTAGATTAAACCAAAAGTCACAAAGATTAATATATAGAAAATTTAGGAATTAAAATAAGGAATATTTAAGCTGATGTTTGTCTGGCTTAGATTTTACGCTAATGTTTGTAGCCTCTAGAATGGGGGACATTTGGGGGCCTTACATGCACACTCTGAGAACACCAATTCACTCTAGGGCTTTCAGCTCTACCCAAGTCAATAATGCCCTTCTACATGCATACACTATATTATCAATCATGATCGAGTAACTTACTAGATACTGATTCGATTCTGTGAGTTTTGTGATAATGAAGTGGTCACCTTCAAGCACTGAAGATTATACTTACTATGTCATGACAATTGGCCAAATGGCACATTCTTGTTGGAGGAACTCATCGATTCTTCCTCCGACCAAGGTATCAATGAATACAATGTTGCATATCCGTCATCATGGATAATTAACTAAGAAGCAACTCAACAAGGTCGTTCATCGAGCCTTGATGTGCCCCTTCATGCATACAAAAATTAGGGGCACAACAATAATAGCATGGCCGTGCAACCATGTTGTACGTATGGCATGATCTAACCTATTCATCAAGTCCAGTATCACCCTAGCGTGGCCTACTCTGTCACTACCTCTGAGACACATGGTGATCACCATAGGCAGCGATCTCTTGATGTGTAGCATTGTGATTCATGGATGTCTAAGAGCTAAAAAAAAGAAAAGGAACAATAAATGATATAGTCACGCCCGAGTGCAAAAGTGATTGAGAATAAAGCAATTAGGGAATCTATGTTCGACATGCAAGTCAGTTCATAGCAAGATGGTAGTGATTGATGAGAAGGAACAACACATAATGTTGGGGGTGCATGTTCGGTGACCGCAGAATAGTGGGAGCAAAGCTCTTAGGGACAGGTCGGGCACAAAAGAGAAGGATATAAGGTGAAGGTGTCATAAGACAATATGAAAGCATACATGCATGGCCTATAACAACTAAAAATTGGAGATCAAAGAAAAGAAAGTAGACTGTATATATGATTAAAACTAAAGTGTGTGTATCAACTGATTATTAAGGTTTCAAATATAACTCAAAATCAAATTCTAATTATTACTTCTAAGGATAAACATTGAACCATACATATACATGGATCTTCTTCTAAAATCTAAGGATAATTTATCATGTACTGTAACTAAAACTTTGAAACAACATGTCATTTTTGAATTAAAAAATATATTACTATTCAAAATGGCATGACTAAACAAAACTATTTGTACATATTTATTTATTTTAAATGAAAATGCCATGTGTTAGAAAAAAATATGGGAGCGGGCCATCTTTCTAGTTCTAGCTGGTTGTGGCTCATATTCTGCTCGTGGTAATCCCTTGACCAAAGAGTCAACATAGTCGCTAATCTTACAGGTATCATACCAAGCACCAACACACTTTGACCTGCGAGTTACCAAGAACCAAGAGATAGAAGCATATGATCTTACATAAATATTTATGAGTATAAGACTAATCCATGAACAATAAATTACAAGACAACTTCTGCTAGCATGTTTGCACAAAAGGTTTCCCGATTTACATAGTTGAGAGAGAAACAATTAAACAAGGTAAGGATAAATAGTTGGAACACTTGAGTAAAAGGTTCACGCGAGAGTCTACTACTTCAAAAATCAATCGTTGTTATTTGTTTAACGTGATTAAAGTACATCCTCCATTTTATAAAAAAGTACACCCTCCTAAAACTCTTGTATGCAAAACTCTTGGCTTAAGTATGGTTTCTGGTCACGTACCCTGAAACCCACAAACACGACTGCATGGGAGATAGAAGCAACATTTCCCTTCTTCTTGACGATCTTGGGGTCAAAGTCATATATCTCATCAGCTTTCAAATCCTTGAAATAATCATTTATTAACACTGAATTGACAAGTGACCTCCCCTGAGACAAAATAAGACATGCTTCCATATACTTGTTAGCTATCCACTTGTATCTAGACAGTTTGAGACGCCTCGGTGTAGCACCAAGTGTTGAAGCCAATACTACATTGTTCAAAAACAAGTGGAGGGCTTTCTACCGCCTTACTTTCTTAAATTCGTCATTTGCAGAACCTAACGAGCTACTTAGATGAATTCGATCAGCTTCTATAAGTTTTGATTGATAGAAGGGCTTAAAATAACTAAATAGAGAAAGAATCATACTACGAGCAATTTTTTCATAATCATCTATAAATGAATCAATTAAAAAGCATGTATCAGACTTCTAATCAATGACATCATATTTTCTTTTTCATTACATAAGAGCAGCATCACATAGTGATTCAAATACACATGTGCCTCACTGATGTTATATTCATTCAGAAGCGTGTACTTTAAGATTGTATTTTCTTATTCATATCAATAAGTGTTTGCTAGAGTTAAACTTATATAATTATATTGCTCATTCAATTCATACACTCAAAGAGTTAATATCAATAGTAAAGAAAGATTAGTTCTTCAAATTCTTCCAAAATGATACATAAAAGCAAATGTAAAAACCAGTGACGAACATATAAGGCATATTTTGGAGCTGATGACAAATCCGGTAAGAAAAATATTATGTGTAGTCCTTGGTTCTAGATATAATCCAACTATGTAGATAGATTTCTAACTAGGTTTTGTTCATGTAAAAACTTTGGATAGCATTATGATATTTCTAAATGCAAATCAGGTGACCTGCTGAGAGGATTTAATTTGGATGTGTTCCATATTGAAAGTTCTAATATAGGAATTATTTGTTGACTTGTGTCTCGGAAATATAAAATGACAATATTTCAACTTTAAATGTGTGGTGTAGCTCAATACTTAGGGGTAAGGATGAGTTCTTGAATTAGGAAATTGGGTTGTTTAATGATGTAGAAGCATTGGGAGGATGTTATTTCTCATGAGTTTCACTCTAGGTGAATTTGACTAAAGGGATATCATATCACACTCCTATGTAATAATTATTTAAAGAGCTAAACATTCTGACCAAAAAACTGTTAAATATAGTTAAAAGTAGAGAGACAAATGATACACAGATAAGAGTAAAATGATTCCATTGTTCTTATTGTTGTGTTTGATTATCTATATATACATAGTGAAGGGACACGATAAAAGGGTGTCTATCCATTGAGGAGGTGTCTCTTCTGAACAGATGTTCTTTCATTCATGTTTGTTCACCAAGGAACATCCCCTTGGATGTGTATATAAATATCTAGTCTATATCTTGAATAGTTGAATGAGATCATTTTAAGTAGGTATCCCTATGAGGAGACAACCTATTCACAACAAGAACAATTATGTGCAACCGGTTTGGACAAGAAAGTAGGTATTTCATTGAAATAACTGTAGATTTAATATTATGGATATTGATATTTTATATAAACTAAAAAAGTTCAAGGAATTTAATGTAAAATAAACCTAAATTAAATTATAATAGAGGGATTCGGGAAAAAGATTAGAACCTTGACGGTCAAAGCTCACGCCGAATGAGAACCTTGTCGCTGTGTCACATTGTAGTAAGAAACATTTTCGAAAAAAACATCGTAGTAAGAAAAAGAATGGAAATGAGAATGAAGAGCATTGAGGTTGTATGTTAATTGGTTACTTTCCATCATATTTGTCTTTTGAAAGTTAAAATATAGCTAATGGTTAGCTTAACATTAAATTAGATGTTAAATTTAAAAATAATGATTCACTGTTAAATGTTTTTTTAGCAAAACAAACCTAGCAGTCAAAAGCTTTGCATGCTAGTAGTCGGTTGAGTACTATTTTTGTTGGCTAGGACTTGCTGAGTATTATTGACCCTATTTTAGTATTATCATTGTCGGCTAAGACTTGCTGAGTATTATTGATCCTAATTTTTAGGTGATGTTTTGGTTGAGAAACTAGCTATAGGTGTCGTATATGTGGGCTCGATTTGACGTATCTGTTTTGGGAGTAAATATTTTGTTCTTTTGGTTGTATAAGGAACTTTTTTTTGAACAACTCTACGGCAGGCCCGAGGCCGACCTGAACATTTCATTAATTGAGGTGGCAACGCCACAAATTACAAGAAGTTGCTAGCATAGTGCAACACATAAACGAGAGAGAGTACAGAAGAGACTACTCCCACACAACAGAAATGACTCACATTAGCCAAAAAGAAACCAATTGTCCTAAGAAGCATCGTCGTCGAGCAGTGTACTTGCCAATTCCACCCGAGCCAAAGCATTTCCACACCACCCCTCGTAGCTACGCCGCACCGTTGCCTCTTGTAGGCTGTCCAACGGAGGGGGACTCAGGGAGGGAGACACACCAGGACCAAGAGAACTGAAAACATCGAGCTCCCTTCGAGCTGGTAGGAACACCTTTTGCAGCGCATCCGAGCTCCACCTACCGCCATCCAACACCCTTCGGGGGAAGGAAGCCCCAAAGGAGAGACGACCGGTAGAATGAACACACTCGGCATATGATTTGATGGCCCCATCAACAAGGCGTGTGACGACGAAGCAGAGGCGCCAACCACGAACTCAGAGACAGACAACCAGAGCAGGATGAGGAACACGAACACTACCAGCTCCCCTAGGGGTCAGCCTCGCGCGATAGAGAATGATGCCTCACCATGATGTCCCCAACTGTAGGGTCGAAATGGCGGACTAGAGGGGGGGGGGTGAATAGTCCTTTCTAAAATTTAACTCGCCGGCTAACCGAAACAAATGCGGAATTAAAACTATCGGTCTATCCAAGACTTCACCCCCTTCTAACTAAGTTTACTAGCACCTTATGAAAGATCCTAAAACAAGAAAATAAGGTGCCGGGCTAGCACAAGCTCACCTAATTAATTCTAGGAGCAAGGTCACACAACCCTATGCCACTAGTACTTCACACACCGGGGAGCTCCTATACAACTAGTAAGCAAAAGCACAAAGCCCCTAAGCTCACTAGCAATGCTCAATGGACAAGACTACACAAGTCTAATCCAAAGGCTCAATTTACTTAGCTACACAAACTAAGCAAAGAGACTAATTAAGCTACACAAGCTAATTAGTCACAAGATCACTACTTCTAGCTATACAAGCAAGAAGACAACTAGCAAGCTACACAAGCCAACTAATTGTAAGAGCAACCAGAAAAGCACAAGATATATATAAAGATGTAAATACAATGCTTGTGATCAAGAAGTGCAAATCACCGAGAAGAGTAGACAAGTTGACACGGTGATTTTTATCCCGAGGTTCACTTGTTTGCCACCAAGCTAATCCTCGTTGTGTCGACCAACACCTCGATGGTTCTTTGGCAAAGCTCGCAAGCCGCTGGCCACTCCAGGCACTCCAAGACACCACTCGCAAGTGAGGTAACTCAATGACACGCTCCACTAGAGTTGCTCTTCGTGATCCCCACGGGGTGAGCACAATCCCCCTCACAAATCCTTCCTCCGGAGCACCGCACAATCTCCTTGCGTGCTTCAACGGAGCCTCAATCCACCAAGCCGTCTAGGAGGTGGCAACCTCCAAGAGTAATAAGCACACCGGCTTGCAACACGAACACCTAGTGCCACTCAATGCAATCTCTCAAAGCAATACACTAGATTCGCACTCACTCGCAATGGATTCGCAATCTTGCAACAAGAAGTGAGTTAGTGGACTCCCAAGGCAAGCACAACCATGGGAAACACATTCCCAAGGTGCTCCTTAGCTTCCAACCCCCGGGCACCCTCCTATTTACAGAGAGGGATGAAAAACTAGCCGTTATACTCCTTTTCCCGAGCTCCAACGGCTACCGCGGACAGTCCGCCCCACTGGGCCGGACTGTCCGCCATTCAAAAAACTAGCCGTTACACTCTTTTTTCGAGCTCCAACATCTACCGCGGACTGTCCGCCTCACAAAAGTGCTCTAGAACGCTCAGAAACGTCTCTGTGTAAACAGTCCGCGAAAACGGTCCGCCTCACAAAAATTTTCCTGCGCACAGTCCGCCACAAGGGCCCGGACAGTCTGCCTCACAAACTTCTTCGTGTTGAAAATCAACTGCGGACTGTCCGCCCTCCAGACCGCGGACAGTCTGGACCCCCCGGACGGTCCGCCACCCCATAGAGGCAGACTGTCCGCCACTATTATTTCAGCACAACCGAAGCTCGGTTAAACGGCCATAACTTTTAGCTCCGATGTCCAAATTAGGTGATCTTGGACTCTATGGAAAGCTCATTCAGAGGCTATCCAACCCAGCTGAATACTTGACCCAAAACACTTTGGACCAAAGCAGAATTGCAAACCAAGATCACACCAAGTCATAACCGACATCTAATTCTTGAACCCCTTTGCAAATGTGCCAACCCCATAAGTGTACCACCTTATGTGTGAGTGAGTTAGCATTTTCACAACCATTTCTCAAAGGGTTTTTCACTATCTTTACCACGCCACTCGATCTTAGCAACATCACAAAGTTAGATCTCTCAAGTGGCACTAGATGACCGATATGCAAACAAGTTTGCCCCTCTTGATAGTACGGCCATCTATCCTAAACCCGGTCATAAACTTCTCTACTCACCTATGACCGGTTAAATGAAATGCCTATTGGTTATACCTTTGCCTTGCGCATTCCATTTCAATTTTCTCAATGTAGATGCAACACATGCACCAACATCATCACAAATGATATGATCCACTTCATATCATCATGCAACCCCTTGGTTCATCGATCTTGACTCCACTTGCTCTTCACCGTTGAATCGGTCCATCGGCGCCAAGTCATTACTCAAGCATCCCGCTACGCGGTCCAGCGCTTAGCCTCTGACTTGCCCTTCACACTTACAACCGGTCCATCAAACCAAGTCTTGTCTTGATCTTCTCATCTTAGTCACATGACTCCATGTCATGTCTCATATGCAATGAGCTCCTTCATCACATAACGACCTGTGGACTAATCACCTGTGTATTTCACTTAAACACATATTAGTCCACCTAAGTTGTCACTCAATTACCAAAATCAAACAAGGACTTTCAATCTCCCCCTTTTTGGTAATTGATGACAACTCTACAAAGATATGGAAATTAAGTTTGTTTGGATTTTATGCTCCTTATCCAACATTTCAGTTCTATGTTATAATTTGGATAAGCACCACAAAATATGAACAGGTAGTGATAACTCCCCCTACATATGTGCTCAAATGTTTTGTTTTCAAGCTTGCACATATGCATAGATATGAAATTTTGGGAAAGTTAACACTACATGATGATGCTAAGGTATATAGGATAAACCTTTGTAGCGTGATACCAATTAAGCTTGCACATTAAAGACCATCCTTAGCATCATGATTAGCTAGATATCACAAGAAACACACTAGATACCTCATGTCATCAACATTATAGGCAATGTTCTAGGTGTACATGAAAAATAAAATATATCTAGCTACCAACATATACATGCTAGTTAACATTTCATCATTCAAATCCTATAACTAACATACACCATACAAGTATGCATATTGAATTTTAAAAATTATGCAATATGCAAGCAAGCACATGAATATGCACATATCAAATGCAATCAATCATGTCATGAGCTTGCTCCCCCTATTTGTGTGCTTCTCTTTGTCCAAGTATTGTGACCCTTTTTGATTTCTCTTGATCATGTCCATGTCCGTATCCAAATTCACTCATGTCCAAATTCGCTTTTCTTTTCCCCCATATCATAGTGGTTCCAACATTTCATATCTTTCACTCTCATTTCTTTGTACCACTCTCATTCTCATTCCATCTTCCACAATATTTCATATCTTTGTACCACTCTCTCCCCCTTTGTCATCAATTTCCATAAAGGTATGCTCATTTGATACTAAGGGTTAGGTGATACTCTCTCCTCTTTATGTGATACTCGAATCTTAATTTTTGATGGACACTATCGCATATGTAGAGATGATGTCATTGTAGGATGCCAAAAGAAAGATACCACTTATAGGTTACTTGGAATGCCTCATGAATGATCTTTTGACCTTGATACCGGTATATGGGGCATCTTCCCCCATGTCAATGACTTGGTCATTCAACTTGATCAACTTGAGCAGAGTATGTGAAGGATGCATTCTTCTCTTGATGATCACTTAAAGTTGAGGATCACTTGTAATCTTGTAGGATATCACTTGCAATCTTGATATAGACATCAATTTTGAATAGCAATTGAAAATATACCACTTGAAGAAATCCCAAGAAGATATACCAATTCATATCACTTGAAGAAATACCACTTGAAGAATTATTGATAAAGTTCATGATGAACCTCACAAGGACCATTCAACCCTCCTTTTGACTTGATCGAGGATATGATATAGTTGATGATATTCCAATAATGCTCACAAATAGCATCCCTATTTCCACTCTTTGGCATGAAGGTGTATTTGAGGATTTTCAAACAAGTCCAATCTATCTTTCCTTCCTCGGGATCAATCTCATAGATAGCATAGATTTGCCTAATATTGATCTCATTCCAGTCACATTTATGCTCTTAGGAAAGGTCTAAGTCTAAGATTTTTGGACTTGACTGCAACTCCCTCTAACACTTCCTTAGATGCAAGATATGGAACATCAATTCTCTTGTAAGGAAAGATAGTGCAATCAACCAAGTGACCAAGGAGAGCATTTTCTTTGCATGATGAAACCACTAGTAGGATAAAACTTGATGACCATTGCATTGTTGTCTTGTTCTTGAACAAGATTGTTCCCATGAGCTTCTTAACTTGGACTTGAACAAATTGATTTGCCTAAGCTTTTTAAATTTGGTTCAAAACCTTTCTAAGCTTCCAACAAGCATGAAGTGATTATCTTATCAAGGTAATGCTTGTCACTCATAGGCAATCTAAAATATATCAAGTACTTGGTTTTACTAGCTCATGAACAAACTCATATACTTACCACTAGATCAAATAATCATTCAAGCAATAGTGGTAGGCTATGAATGTCAAAACTTCATTTGTAACCGCCGGCTGCATCCACTGTCGGCCGCAGATGGACGCAACAAGCAAGGCCCCGCCGACCTCCGCCCGCCGCACCCGGTCGCTGCCGGGCGCAGCCGTCCGCCGCTGCAGGCACCGCCCCTTCTACCTCGGCCCCCTTCCACACAAGGAGTACCCGCGCCTCCCCGACGCAGAGGCCACCAGATCCGGACGAGGGCTGCTCGGATCCGTGGCAAGACGCCGCCGCCGAGGAAGAAGCCACCAGCGCCGGCGAGGAGCTCCACAAAGCCGGGACAGCCGCGCCCGCCGTCGTCCCTGGAGGAGAGGAGGAAATAGCCGCGCCGCCGCCTTCCCCGGGAGCTACGCGGACTTCCGACGCTCCCTCTGGCGGCGGTCCGGCGGCGGTGGCTAGGTTTTGGGTCGCCGCGCGGGGGCGACGCGAGCGCGGGAGGGGGGGTTGTATAAGGAACTAACCCTTGTAAGTATTTAAAACCTTCTTTACATGTAATTACCTTCGGCTGTTTTGTTTTTAAATCTTGTCGATATATTATTAGTAAGGAAAAAGTCCATTTTTCAACCTTCATCTTCTACTGTCGTCCGATTTTCAACCTTCATCTACGAAACCAGACATTCTCAGCCACTCAACTTTCCATACCGGACAAATTACCCCCCGACTCCAATCCACCCCGATTTTGGTCCACGTCAGCACGCCTACGTGTCCATGGTCGCCCAGTCAGCATGTCGAACATAAAGAAGAGGCCGATCCGGTGGGCCTACCTCTCACTCCCTCTCTCTCATCTCATTCCCCATCGGATCGAAACCCTAGCCGGCGGCGGCGGCTAGGACGCGGCGACGGTCGCGAAGGCGGAGATACTGCCCTGCCGTGGATTGATGGTGGAAAAGACGTGAAGGATCTACCAAGGAGGTTAGTGCATGCTGTGGATCCAGTGAAGTAGGGGTTGGCGATTCGGTTATTCGATTAGGATCTGGGGTTTGTCGATTTGGTTTCGAGATTTGTCTGCGGAGTACGAGACATCGATTTGGATGCATTGCATTAGTTTAAGCAATGGGATAGATGGATTAAGATGACAGGCGAGGGGGATGGAATCTACCATTTGCTTACGCTTAGGGATTGTACACAGATCAGTTCTTTATGTCCTGTTTTGTCTGTTTATGCAGTTGCGACATGGATGTGCTAGGTACTCTGGCTGTTAGGTTTCATTACAATGGGGAGTTTTTCAATGATGGGAAGAAGCTGCACTATTGTGGTGGAAAGGAAGCAATGTCTTACATTGACCGTGACAAAGTATCCCTCCCAGAAATAGTTGGATACTTGAAGGACCATTGTGCTGTTGCAGAGGGATCTTTGTTGCACTGGCTTCTTCCTGGGAGGGATCTATCAACTGGGCTGCAAGCAGTGGTAGATGACAAGGCCTGCTTGGAGATTTCAAGCAACACAGAAGAGGGATGTGTTGCGGATTTGTTTGTTGAAGACCCAGCTATGGAAGACCCAGCTATGGAAGAAAGTGGGGAAGAAGACAGTGACTATGAGGATGAGCAAGATGAAGAAATGGAAGATGAGGAAATGGAAGATGAGGAAGAAGAACTAGGTAATGAAGATGTTGACTTGGGATCAGGACAAGTGCAAGTCCATGATTCTAGAGAAAAAATACAAAAGGAAATTCAGTTTGTGAAGGAGTTCTATAGCCCAAGTAAAGGGAAGAGAAATGCTGCTGAGGTTGGAGGAAGTGTATCTGGTGACCCAGACAGTGGTGATAAATCAAGCTCTGATAGTGATTTCTTGCCTGGAGATTGCAGCACCTCAAAAGAGGATGAAGAGGGTAAAGAGATTTTGAAGAAATTCAAAGAATTCAAAAGGAAGATGAACTCAGGGGAAGCAACACAATTGGATGATGTTTTATTGGAGGGGCCTAATACTCTGACTGGAGATTGCACTGTGATAGAAGATGAAGGCCATGGCACCCCATATTTTGACAGTAGTGATGATGAAGAGTCATATGAGGACAGTGATGTAGATGGTAGTAGAGGAGTCACCAAATATCCAAGATTCTCTAAGAAAGATGCAGTACCCCAGTTTGTTTTGGGAATGAAATTTAGTGGAAAGAAACAGTACAAAAAAGCCATCATCAAGTATGCACTGGCTGAAAGGAACGTGATCAAGTTTATCAAAGATGAAGGAGATAGAGTGAGGGCAAAGTGTGACTGGCCAACATGCCCCTGGGTTTGTTTGCTGTCAACAAACTCTACCACTACTAGCTGGCAAATAGCCACCTTCAAGAATGAGCACACTTGTCCACCTAGAAGGGATAACAGTTTGGTGACAGCAAGGAGAATTGCTGAGAAATATGAGAAGATGATAACAGCAAATCCAACTTGGAGGCTTGATAGCATGAAGGCCATAGTGCAGGAAGAAATGTTTGCAGATGTGAGTATACCAAAATTGAAGAGAGCAAAGTCCAGGTTATGCAGAAGTTGTTGGATGCCACAAAGGGTCAGTATCAAAGGTTGTTTGACTACCAGCTAGAGCTTCTAAGGAGTAATCCAGGTAGCACGGTGATAGTGAAGCTAGCAGAAAATTCCAATATCTTCCATAGGAGGTACATCTGCCTGGATGCATGCAAGAAAGGATTCAAGGCAGGGTGTAGGAAGGTTGTTGGCCTAGATGGTTGTTTTTTCAAGGGTGCAACAAATGGTGAGCTGCTTTGTGTTGTTGGGAGGGATGCCAACAACCAAATGTATCCCCTTGCTTGGGCAGTAGTAGAAAAAGAGAACAATGATTCATGGGACTGGTTCTGTGACATACTATTTAGGGATCTTGAAGTTGGTGAAGGAGATGATTGGGTATTCATATCTGATCAACAAAAGGTATTATATGCCTGCTTCTATTTCATGATGGATAACCTGTATTATATGTAGGGAATACTGAATGTTGTAGACAAATGGGCTCCATTAGCTGAGCATAGGAACTGTGCAAGGCACATATATGCAAACTGGAAAAAGAAGTTCAAGAAGGAGTGGCAGAAGAAATGGTGGAGATGTGCCAAGGCACCATGTCCAATGCTGTTCAACTTAGCAAGAGCCAAACTTGCTCAGGCAACCAAAGAGGGAGCAACAGTTGTGATGAGAACTGATCCCAGTCACTGGAGCAGGGCATGGTTCAGGTTAGGGTCTACTCCCTCCGTCCCAAAAAAGAAGACACTTTAGGTTTCTCCTAAGTCAAAGTTTTTAAAGTTTGACCAAGTTTATATAAAAAATTACTAATATTTATATTACCAAATAAGTATCAATAGATTCGTCTTGAACTATATTTCCATAATATACTGATTTGATGTCACAAATATTGATAGATTTTACTACAAATTTGGTCAAACTTAAAAAGTTTGACTTAGGACAAACATAGGGTGTCTTCTTTTTTGGGACAGAGGGAGTAATTGTGACTCAGTTGACAATAATTTGTGTGAATCATTCAACAAATGGATTGTAGAGGTCAGATTCTTCCCAATCATTACCATGTTAGAGACCATACGGAGGAAAGTGATGGTTAGGATCCAAGAAAACAGTAGTAAGTCAGAGAGGTGGCAAACTGTGATATGTCCTAACATTCTGAGGAAAATCAATGGTTACATTAGTCAGTCTGGATATTGTCATACAATCTGCAATGGGAATGAGTGTTATGAGGTAGTGCATTGGGACCATAGGTTCACAGTTAACCTCTTAGAGAAGACATGTTCTTGTAGATACTGGCAACTGCCAGGATTACCATGTCCACATGCAATAAGTTGCATTTACTTCAAGACATCTGCCCTTGATGACTACATTGCACCATGCTACTCGGCTACTGAGTTCAAAAAAACATACTCTCACTACCTACAACCAGTAGAGGGTATGCATAGCTGGCCCATTTCAGAGAG
Source organism: Echinochloa phyllopogon (assembly GCA_033239725.1). Lineage (NCBI taxonomy): Eukaryota > Viridiplantae > Streptophyta > Magnoliopsida > Poales > Poaceae > Echinochloa > Echinochloa phyllopogon. Next base: position 35,254,714 of record BTCW01000006.1, read on the forward strand.
GGAGAAACCACTTGCTCCACCATATGTCAGGATGCCTGGTCGACCAAAAAAGGAGAGAAAGAGGGACTCAACTGAAAAACCAAAGTCTACCAATAAGTGCAAGGTAGGGACTGTCATCAGATGTAGGAGTTGTAAAGGTGTTGGGCACAATAAAAAGACTTGTGCTAAGAGAAATGGGCCTCCTCCAACTGCTGGTCCAAGATCAGCTGCAGCACCAAGTTCGACTGCACAAGCTCCAAGATCAGCTGTTGGTCCAAGATCAGCTGCAGCAACTCGAAGAGCACCTGCTATGGCATTAGTATCTAGTACACAACAAAGTGGTACCTCTTTCACAAGCAAGAGAAAGAGTTCAGTCAGTCAAGCTGAAGTCAAACAAAAGGTATGCATGTCCCTCCTTGATAAATCATATGCTACACATACATATGCTATTGCTTACATCCTCTTTGTACACATACAAAAGGCAAAAGGAAATGCTACAAAGACATCTGCTTCTGCTAGAGTATCAACATTGCAAGGGGGCACTGCTATACTCAAGCTAAGGAGTTATGAAAGAAGCTCCAGTGTTACAGTTAATGTGACTGTGGGACCAGGATCCCTAGGGCCACTTATCCAGAGGATTAATCTACTCGGCAGAGAGGAGTTTGATCCGACTACTTCAAACCAGTCGGCTATGGTGAAAGACGGCGTAGTAGATTGGAATAACTAGTCGTGTACTGATAGGAAACTCCCCAAAGCATCATGTTGTAGTTATCCATGTTGTATACGACTAGGATTGTACAAACCGACTTGTAACCCTGCCTCCCAGACTATATAAGGCGAGGCAGGGACCCCCCTCAAAACCAAGTAACACCACACGTGCAATACATTCAAGCACACAGGACGTAGGGTATTACGCTATTCGCGGCCCGAACCTGTCTAAATTGTGTTGTTCGTGTACTTTCGCACATAGAACACGGCGAGACCCACACAAATCTACTCCCTGGGGTATCCCCAGTTAGACGTGCTCGACATAATTCGTCGACACTTGGCGCCCACCGTGGGGCAATCTCGCCGAAGCTCGACATTAGGCGCGATGGGATCAACTTTCAAGGCAAGCGGCATTGAGGAAGGCGCGACGTTCGTCATTGGCTCATGGACTTTCGTCTCCGATGGCAAACTCGGTTTCGAGTCGTTCCTAGCAGATCGACCGGGGCCCTACTCGATGCCGGCGTCTCCACTGGAGCCGCTCCAAGATCTCGTCGAGAGTCAGATCTCGACGTGTCCATCAACCTCAACTTCAACATCAAGTTCGACTTCGACAACGACTCGAACTCCGATCGGGACTCTCCAAGTCGAATCTGGGTACAACTCTTTCCCAAACATGGAAAGAGCTGGGGACTCCGAGCCGGCCACGCCATCGGATAACCACCCAGATCGATTCCCATTCGGCCTATCCAATTCCGCGACTGTATGTCAACAGGTGTACGTCGCGAAGCTGGGTGATAAGACAAGCTCATCGCCTAGCCAGATCGGGAATCGTTGCAAGAACTCTGAGTTGGTCCCTGGACCATCAGAAGATGAAAACGAAGACGATTTCACGGTCCTATTAAGCGACGCGCCAGACAATATTGCGCGATTCAACTGCAGCGCCTATTTCAAGTCTGACTTCACCCTCGAACAACCACTCGTTCGCCTTCCTTCGGGGCTGGTCGTAACCAACTCACCAGGAGGACTACTCGTTCACTGGCCTGGTGCGATCCCCATTGACTCATCTAAGGATAACGAGTCGAGACTAAGCGCTGCTATACTCGAGGAACTGCCCTATCAAGACGGCAAGACCGCCTCGATTACTTCTTCCTCCGACTCAACGGGGGATAACTTCTCTGGCGCTGTAAGCCTACGACTGCCCGATCCAAGCAGACAAGTCTACATGGCAGGCTCACAAGGACAAGGAGATCAGTACGAGCGAGAGCTTATGGGCGATATCTCTGATGAAGAACCATCCGCACCAAACGAGACGGATCAGCAGAAGACGGCAAGGCGTACAAGGAACCTCAAGCGCATGCAAAGGCGCGTCAATGCAGCCAGGCGTGCCTCCGCTATGCAGAACCTTGATCAAGACTTTCAGATGGTCGGAGATCAACCCGTTTTGCCTGACGCCCGACCAATCTGACCGTCGCCGCTGAGATGATCAGAGCTATGCCCGACTCACCACAGGTGCAACAAGTACTCGACTTACTTGCAACAGTCCAACCTCACCTCGATGGCGGACCAGGGATGATCCAGAGGACACCAGGTCAAAGAACTCAAGGTAGCCATTCCGTATCATCCCCTCACCCAAGCCGAGCCCAACAGGGAAACGCACGACAACCTGTGATCCCCCAAGCAGCAGCAGCGCCACAAACAGGAAATAGGGCCAACCCTCTAGCTGGCGATCTCCGCAACACGATTAACGCCAGCCGGGACGTCCGCTCCCAAATCAACGCCAGCAGAGCCAATCGCATCGCTTCTGAGATTCATCGACGAACTGAATTTGAACAACTCTACGGTCCAATCCCGGCTGATCAAGAGCAGCCTTCGCAGGGCCGGGGACAAGACCCGCCACGCGACACCAATCGCGGACGTGATGGCCATGGCAGAGATAATCAACCCGATAACAACCCCCGAGGCGACAACGGCAATAGTGATCGTCCCGCGCGTGGTCGCGATCGCAACTATCGCAATGACCGAGGTCGCCAAGACCCCGAACCGAGTGGTTCTCCAAGTTACTACTCGAATCGCCGCAATGACGATGAAGATGACGATCGCCGCGGAAGAAGACAACGCTCTCCATCTGATAAATATGATGGATTTCCAGCTTTTTCCAGCCGCATTAAGAAAGTCCTGCTGCCCCAGAAGTTCAAGACGACTGGAATAGAGAAGTTCACAGGCAAACAAGACCCAAAACAATGGTTACGAGTCTATTCGACGGCAATCACCATGGCGGATGGCAGCAACGACGTCAAAGTCAGATACTTTCCAATCATGATGGATACCGCTGCACTGACATGGCTCGAAGGCCTCCGCCCTGGATCCATTGATACCTGGGAACAACTCACGCGCAAGTTCACTGCTAACTTTCAGGGAACCTGGGCACAACCCGGAACCCAATTTGAATTAGCATCTTGCAAACAAGAGAATGGTGAAACTCTGCGCAAATACATCAAGAGATTCTTTGAGAAAAGAGCTACAATCGTTGATGTGTCAGACAGGGAGATCATCGACTGCTTTCATGACGGTCTATGGGCACGCGAACTGCATCGCGAGTTTGGAAGACAACGCCCAGAAACCATTGCGGAGCTCAGGAGCATGACTGCAGATTGGGCAGATCAAGACGATCGCGAACGCGAGCGATTCGACAAGCGCAAGGACAACAACTCCAATGGTGGCAGTAACCGAGACAAGAGTAGTCCCGAGCGCCGTAACAACAACAACAGACGTGATTTCAACCGCAACAAGCGCAAGCCAGACAACACGGTCGCGGCAGTTGAGCGTTCTACGCGGAAGAAAAGCACCCCTGACCTGGATAAAGTCATGAATATCCCTTGCCCATACCACCCGCATGGGAAGCACACGATGGCACAATGCATCCACATCAAGAAGGAATTCGACAAGCGGGAGTTGCCTGAGAAAAAGAATCCAACGAGCAAGAAGAAAGACGACGACAATGATGACCATGACAATGGCTTCCCTCAAGTCGACAACGTCATTGCAGTATTGTTCAGCGGAGAAAGCCTCACTCAGTCAAAGCGGGCCAAGAAGCTATCTCTCCGCGAGATCATGGCGATAGAGCCAGCTACTCCCACATACCTCAAGTGGTCTGAGGTCCCCATCACATTCTCAAGGGTCGACCAGTGGACCAATTTTGCCAATCCAGGCAAGTATCCCCTAGTACTGAATCCTGTCGTGGCACAAACCAGATTGACCAAGGTACTCATCGACGGAGGCAGCGGGCTCAACATCATCTTCGCCAAGACATTCACAAAGATGGGGCTTGACATCACCAAGTACCTGAAGCCCATGGAATCCCCGTTCTATGGCATTGTCCCGGGCAAAGCAGCAATTCCCCTAGGGCAAGTTACGTTGCCGGTCACCTTTGGCACGGCAGCCAACTTCAGGACCGAGTACATCAAGTTTGAGGTGGCAGATTTTGAAACTTCATATCACGCGATTCTCGGGCGACCAGCCCTCGCAAAGTTCATGGCGATTCCACATTATGTCTACCTCGTCCTCAAGATGTCAGCTCCCAACGGAGTCCTTTCTCTCAAGGGAGACCTCAAGATTTCCCATGACTGCGATGTAGAGGCGGTAGAATTCGCTGCGGCTGCTCAAGTCCCAACTCAGATGATGGAAGTACTCGCCATGTCCAAGAAATCAGCGGAACAAGAATCAGACGTTCCCACCAAGAAGCCTGCGCATACGAGTTTCAAGCCCTCTGAAGAAGTACAGCTCAAGACTATAGACCTTGAGATGGGCGACTCGTCCAAAACTGCCCTCATAGGGGCAAGTTTAGATTGTAAATAGGAAGACGCGCTCGTCAAGTTCCTTCGTGCTAATAAAGATATATTTGCTTGGAAACCATCTGATATGCCTGGTGTTCCTAGGGAGCTTGCCGAGCACAACCTTAATGTTCAGAAAGACGCAAAGCCTAAGAGGCAGCGATTACGACGCTTCGATCAAGAACGACATAACGCAATCAAAGCTGAGATAGCTAAACTACTCACAGCTGGCTTCATCAAAGAAGTCTTCCATCCAGAGTGGTTGGCCAATCCAGTCCTGGTCAGGAAGAAGAACAACAATGAGTGGCGCATGTGTGTTGACTACACAGATCTCAACAAGCATTGCCCTCCAGATCCCACGGGTTTACCACGCATTGATCAAGTCATGGACTCTACAGCTGGATGCGCGCTACTCTGTTTCCTCAATTGTTACTCAGGCTATCACCAGATAGCACTGAACGAAGATGATCAGATCAAGACTTATTTCATCACACCTTTTGGCGCTTTTTGCTACACCACCATGTCCTTTGGGTTGAAGAACGCTGGAGCCACATATCAACGAGCCATACAAAATTGCCTCTCTTTACAGATTGGCAAGAATGTAGAGGCATATGTTGATGATGTGGTAATCAAGACACGAGAACCAGAGAATTTCATTAATGATTTACAAGAGACGTTCGACAACCTCAGGACGTATCGATGGAAGCTCAATCCAACCAAATGCGTCTTTGGTGTCCCCGCTGGCAAACTACTCGGGTTCATTGTTAGTCACAGGGGCATCGAAGCAAATCCTTCCAAGATCACAACCATCCTCAATATGGAAGCTCCTTCAAGCATCAAGGAAGTTCAGAAGCTTATCGGGTGCATTGCAGCGCTTAACAGATTTATTTCAAGACTTGGAGAGAAAGGTCTTTCGTTCTTCAAGCTACTCAAGAAACAAGACAAGTTTACCTGGACTGACGAAGCAAATCAAGCCTTCGAGCAACTCAAGACATACTTGACTACTCCTCCGGTACTTGTTGCTCCTCTCAAAACTGACCACTTACTTTTGTATATTGCGGCTACTACACACGTAGTCAGCACAGTCATTGTGGTCAAACGAAAGGAAGAAGGCCATGTCTTTCCAGTTCAGAGGCCGGTTTATTACATCAACGAAGTACTTTCAGAATCCAAGATCCGCTATCCTCAAGTACAGAAGCTGCTCTACGCCATCTTTATCACCTCCAGAAAGTTAAGGCATTATTTCCAAGCTTTTCCCATTACTGTTGTGACTAAATTTCCCTTAGGTGTGATTTTTCACAATCCTGATGCAACTGGATGAATCAGCAAGTGGAAAGCAGAAATAGCCGCATATGATCTCACTTTTACATCACAAAAGGCAATCAAGTCTCAAGCTTTAGCTGATTTCACAGTCGAATGGCTGGAAACTCAATACTCCAGAACAACTACTCGCCCTGAGCATTGGGTTATGTACTTCGATGGATCGCTGAAATTGGAAGGAGGCGGCGCAGGAGTTCTTTTAATTTCCCCCAAAGGTGAACAACTCAAGTATGTTCTACAAATTCTTTTTCCAGTCACTAACAATGAAGCTGAGTATGAGGCCATGCTACACGGCCTTCACCTAGCTTCGTCACTTGGTATCAAACGACTCTGTGTGTATGGAGATTCAGCAGTTGCTATCAACCAAGTCAACAAGGATTGGGACGCCACGAAGGAAACAATGGATGCATATGTCAAGGAGGTTCGCAAGCTTGAACGCCACTTCCTTGGACTAGAATTTCATCATGTCGTTCGTGATTACAATGTTGCTGCTGACGCCCTCTCCAAGATGGGATCGCAAAGATCAGATGTTCCAGCAGAAAATTTTGTTCACGAATTACATCATCCATCTATCAAAGAACCAGTCCAAGCAGATTCTGTTTCAGAACCACCGCGACCTGACCTCCAAGTCATGATCATCGATACTGATTGGATGACTCCATTCATCGAGTACCTGCGAGACCATAAATTGCCAAAGCTCGAGAATGAACAAGTCCGCATCAGGCGTAGAGCTGCAAACTATGTTGTAGTCAACAATACACTTTATCGATGGGGCGCATCTGTCAACGTGCTGATGAAGTGCATACCAGCTGACCAAGGTAGAGCTCTGCTTGCGGAAATTCACAGCGGTACTTGCGGCAACCATGCTGCCTCACGCACACTAGTCGGGAAAGCCTACAGAGCTGGGTTTTTCTGGCCTACTGTGAAGAAAGATGCTGAGGATATCGTCAAGAGGTGTCAGGGCTGCCAGTTTTTTGCTCGTCAAGCACATGAACTTCGTATGATTCCACTATCTTGGTCTTTCGCTTGTTGGGGCCTGGACTTGGTGGGACATTTAGCCAAAGCCCCTGGTGGTTTCGAGTGGCTCATTGTTGCCATCAACAAGTTCACCAAGTGGATTGAAGCGCAACCCCTAGTCAATCCAAGGGCTGACAATTTAATCAAATTCTTTGATGGAATCATCCATCGATTTGGCATACCTCACGAGATCATTACAGACTTGGGCTCTGTTTTCACAAGCGAAGCATTTCAAGATTACTGCGAAAAGTACTCGATTGAGACACATTACGCTTCAGTTGCTCATCCAAAGGCCAACGGACAAGTCGAGAAAGCCAATGGCTTGCTACTGCAGGGTTTGAAGCCTAGACTCTACGAACCACTCAAGAAATATGGTGGAAAGTGGGCTCAAGAATTACCAGTGGTACTCTGGGGGCTCCGCACATAGCCAAGTCGTGCGACAGGGCACACCCCTTATTTCTTAGTCTATGGATCTGAAGTAGTCCTACTTGTTGATCTTCTTTGGCAGGTACCACGCCTGGAGAATTATGACGAACAAGTCGCTCAACAGGAACGTTTTCATGATGTCGATGGCATCGAAGAAGCTCGGGTAGCGGCTCTTATTCAAAACACTCGTTACCTCGAGGGCTTACGACGTTATCATCAACGCTCTGTCCAGCCTCGTTCCTTTGTCATAGGAGACTTGGTATTACGGCGAATACAGAAGACAGATGGCTTGTATAAGCTCATGTCTCGCTGGGAAGGTCCATTCATTGTAAAACAAGTCCTTGGGGTTGGAACATATCGCCTACAAACTCAAGAAGGCGAAGATTTGCCAAATGTTTGGAACATTGAGCATCTACGAAAATTCTATCCATAACAGTGGATTATAGAATTATTTCATGAACTTTTTTTCAATACATCAATAAAGTTATATTTTTACTCGCGCATAACCCTGTGTTCAAATCTCATTTTATTTCATTCAAATATCAGGGACAGTTGTGCTCACAACAACTCAAAAGATGACACGACTATTTTTTTCACAAAAGCAGGCATCAAGCCTTAGAAGTCCTAGTTAAACTACACCTGCCTACACATGGTAGTTGCTGTTAGTATCAAATCTTTTGTTTCTACTGAAATCCGGCTCTGAGCTTCGTGCCGACTGCATCCGGTTTCAGTACTGCACTTAACAGGAAATCATCAGATTCACCTTTCATACATTACATCCATATATTCATGCAGTATATAAGTACATACTACTTTTTTACGGCTCTGCATCAGCAACCAATCAATATATCTGTTTAAGCAATAATCTTTAACAGACTTTTGACCTTGGGTCTAGGCACCTTTGTACTTTTGCATGATTTCATTAGCCTGTTCCAAGATCATCTACAAGTCAAAAACAAATGACTTCAGGCTTTAAAAGTACTCCAAGTACATCCCATACAATGAACATTCAAATTTATAAGCATTGTTACTTCCATTCCAAAGTAGCACAATTATATTGTTATATATTACATAGCAATCTCACAACAACAGCTTGTTTTTCACTTCTGGATTACAGAGTTCACAAATTCTTCAGCTAATGGCTCTGTTTCCTCTACTAGTGTTGTATATTGCTCTTCACTTGTACCAACTGGCAGATATTTCAATTCAATCTTTACAGCCGGGTTGTGTGCCTTGAACAAAGATAATACTTTGCTTATGCAGTCTTTCAGTGTGGCCTTACAGAAGTCGCCGACTAGTTCTGGCACTTGGCGCAATCGCTCTGGCAGATATAAGTTGCCTGACCCTGCACCCTCTGGAATCAGCAAGTCCATGATTGGTTCCACAGCCTCTTCAATTTTCTTTCTTTCATCAAGTAGGTTATTCACTTCCTCTTGTTTAATTTGAGAAATCTTCAAGGCAGCGGCCAGCTCTTTCTCCATGTCGGTACGAACTTGGCGAAATTGGCATCTTTCTTATCAATCAGAGCCTTCAGCTTGGTAATATCATCAGCTTGGCGTTGTACCTTGTTATACCAGCTTGTAGTCTTGCCGTATTCTTCAGTCAGTTTTTTCTTCAAATCTGTGCATAGCAGGTTATATTTTTCAGTACTGCTTATTAGTATAAATACTTTACATTAAGTATAGAATATTTACCGGTATTTTCTTTGTTCAAATTTGTCACACGGGTCTCCAATTTACCCTTGACATCAACAAGGCTGTCATTTTGCCTCTGTAGTGCTTGAATTTCTTCCTTGTGCTCCGCTTGGGCTTTCTCGAGTTCTTCACGAGCCTTCACCCAGTCAGCTTCTAACTCGCGAATCCGGGCTGATAATTTAGCATCTCCAGGCTTTTCGACTAGTTCCACCAGTGCCTGTGCATTTTTCACAAGTAAGGTACACCAGTTTCTTACCAAAGCTAGTTGCAGGTGGTTGCGCAGTTCATAGGCTTCATCTTTCACGGATTTGCCCTGTACTTCAACCTGAACAGGAACATAGTTAACAATATTAATCAAGTTTTTACTCATGCAAACAATGAAATACATTTTATGAGTACTTAAATTTTTAAGTATTTCGCCTGGTATTTGCTCACACAGCACTCTTTCGAGTTGCTCTGTTTCTTGTATTTCTTCATCCTGGTATTTCTCCTAGCAGTTATTGGTAGATCTGGAGCAGCTACAGGATACAAATATAAGCAATAACATTTTCAACATCAACAAGTACTGCTTTTGAGTACTCAGGATACTTACTTGCAGTCAAAACTTGTGGTGGCGCGCTGATGTCAGAATTTTCCACGGCCTCGTCATCACTGCGGACATCGACAGCTTTATCACTAAGAGTCTTCTCAAATGAACTCTTAGCGAGTTCTTCCCATTCATCGGGGGCAAATAGATCTTGTGGTTCAGCCTGAATTGATCAAGACAATCAGGGTTCTTATTTATAAAACATCAAATGACTCGAAGTATTCAAGATTTGGGACATTACCTCCAATAGTGGTTGTTCACTAGACAATTCTCCAAAAAGGACAGGTTTTTCATGAACACCAGTAAACATCTTGTGCAGCCGCATGAGGACAGTCTCATCAGAGATATCCTCGGGAGCCATTCGTGATGGATCAGTAATTCCTTCATACTGAAATCCAAGATGGACCCTCTCCCGCAGAGGTTGCACCCTTCGCTTCATGAAGCTGAAGGCAATCCCAACGCCAGTCAAGCCTTTTTCCTTCAGAAATTGTACCTGCTTCAGTAATGCGGGCACATCCTTGGCTTCCTCAGCAGAGGGGCGGGAGTTCCAGTTCTCTTGGACCTTGGGGTATCATTCATCTTTTTCAGGACAACTCAAAGAATGATTTCCTGCTGTTTTTAAGATATCCAAGTAAATGAAGGATACTAGTAACAGAATCGACTAGTGTATTTGAATTTACAAGAGATTTGAAGTACACTTACCAATGGTGAACCATTTTCTCTTCCAGTCGCCACAGGAATCCATGATTGGCATATCAAACCACTTCGCTTTCATTTTCTGGCGAAATTGGACGCCAGCTCCTCCAACAACTTCTGTTCTTATATGGGTTGGTTGTGGTTTGATATGGTATAGTGTGCGGAACAAAGGGAGGCTAGGTTCTATACCAAGAAATGCTTCACAAGCATGAACAAAGACAGAGATATATAAAATCCCGTTGGGATTAAGATGATGCAATTGCAAGCCATAGAAACCAAGGAGATTTTTGAAAAAAGCAGAGATTGGCAAGCCAACTCCACGTTCACAGAAGGATATGAAAAGAGGAATTTCTTGGTTATTTTCAGTTGGGAATTCTTGATTCCAACAAGATTTCCACTCAAGGGAAGCTTGGTCAAGAAGCAAACCTTGTTCCACCAAGCTGCTTAACTCATCAGAGTTGGACGCGCATCTCTTCCAAGCTACGGCAGGTGATGGTGGATCAGCGAATGTCGGCTTCATCAAAGGATCCGGAAGTGTTGATTTTCTTCTGCCACCCCTCTGAGATCCAGGGTTTCCAGTTCCCCTTCCTGCGCCTCTCCCTCGCGAAGACATTGCAGAGCGATTCACTGCCTTGGATTTCTCTCGCATTCACTGATTGCACAAAGCTCGGGGGCTACCCTAGGCTGATCTTACGCACAAAGGTGTGATTGGTGATTGGTGAGGAAAGGGAGAGATTTCGGGCTCAGAAGTGTAGAGTTGAAGACGAATGAAGTGATCCATACAATGAAGTTCGGCAGATCTATATAATACATGGTTAGGGTTACTGTACGCTATAGTGCGGTGGCGTATCGCATCCTGATTTCCCGCCTATTTTTTCGAGATAACCTTCCTCATCAGTTAACGGAGCAAAATCTGGAAGTTCAGTTAGGCAACAGATAACAGAAGATTTGTCCTGATCTTTAAACCAAAGATATTTGCTTTAAAGCTCGGGGGCTGCTAGTGGATAATCCGGGATTTGATTTCCGAAATTTAAGGAACAATTACTTGCAGACCTTCGTCTAGTTTTCATGTTACTACTCGAAGCTCGGGGGCTACACCCAATGGGTGCACCTATTCGGCGCACACCATTGAACTACTCGAGATGAAGATAAGAAGATTGCTTTTGAACCTCCGACTACTTCAAGAGTACTCGGGGGCTCAGGGGCTACACCCATTGGGTGCATCAACAGATGCACTCCAATGTAAACTACTCGTCAGAGAAGGCTTGAGCGTCTTGAGCTTAGCTCCAGTTATTCAAGATTTGAAGCAAAGGCGCAAGATGCTCGGGGGCTTGTGGGACCAGGATCCCTAGGGCCACTTATCCAGAGGATTAATCTACTCGGCAGAGAGGAGTTTGATCCGACTACTTCAAACCAGTCAGCTATGGTGCAAGACGGCGTAGTAGATTGGAATAACTAGTCGTGTACTGATAGGAAACTCCCCAAAGCATCATGTTGTAGTTATCCATGTTGTATACGACTAGGATTGTACAAACCGACTTGTAACCCTGCCTCCCAGACTATATAAGGCGAGGTAGGGACCCCCCTCAAAACCAAGTAACACCACACGTGCAATACATTCAAGCACACAGGACGCAGGGTATTACGCTATTCGCGGCCCGAACCTGTCTAAATTGTGTTGTTCGTGTACTTTCGCTCCTAGAACTCGGCGAGACCCACACAAATCTACTCCCTGGGGTATCCCCAGTTAGACGTGCTCAACATAATTCGTCGACAGTGACTTCAGTTTCGGCTCATGCTAAGGTTACTGCACAGGAGCCAGCAAAGAGGAAGAAAACAACACCTGCAAAGTACCAAGGATTTCTTCTACTCCCTCCTGGTGGATCTGCTAAGAACTAGCCTCTATTGGTTGAAGGTGTTTGGATGAAGCTGTGATGCAAGCCTATCTATTTGTTTCTGTCATGAACATGTCCTTTGGTTCATTTGTGTGTAATGCCAAACTTAAGGCTTATCTGTGTCTGTCTGTGTCAACTTGATGTAATGCCAGACTTATGTGTGTGGTCTGTCAACTTTATTTGTCATGAACATGTCTGTGGTCTGTCATGAACATGCCATTTGGCTTTGTGTGTGTAATGCCAGACTTATGGCTTTTTTGTCGTCAACATGTGTGTGTGTTCTGTCATGGCCTTATTCATGTTGCCAGCTTATTCATGTTGCCAGAATGATACTACCAAACCAATTCATATGAAACATAACCATGTTGCCTTCCATTACACTAACAGTTCAAACATAACCATACACTGACATTAACATAGCCATACATTGATACACATGAACACTACCACACCACACCACACCACAGGTTTACCAGTTACTTGCCTAATATCAGCACTACCACAAGTACAACACAAGCCACAATCACATACATGAACACAAGTCTCTCCTTTTCTAATTTCTTAATTTTTCCAAGGAGTTCAACTTTACAAGCATCCTTCTCAGCAACCTGGTTCCTCAACCGGTTAGCCTCTGCAGCCTGGGACATCAGCAATGTTCTCTGCTCCTCCATCCTTGAAAGCGGATCAGCCAACAATCTCCTGAGTTCCTTGTTCTCCTTCTTCATCCTTCTGACTGCGTCGCGCAAGTCCACCAGCAGCTGCGCGATGAACGGGGTAGCCATGTTCTCTTTGTCGTACCACTCCCAGAAGTCGCATCCACCGGACTAAAACTGAATCAGATAAGAGGGCATCCAATTTCAAGATTCATTCACATCAAATCTACGAGATCCAGTTAACTCACCCGTGCAAAGAAGCACTTCAGATACCTTCTTCCTGGGTTGTCATTGCTCCAAGAGATCCACCTCAGCTCGCTGCCTTGGACCCGCATTTGCACCTCACCGCGGGCTCGTATTCCAGCGGCCCCTCGCGGTAAGGGATGGGTGACGAGTGATCCTCGGCCCACACCGACCTCGAGCTGCTCGAGCTCCCTGACGCCGGCATCTTCGCCTCCGCGACCGCCGCCGCCGCCGCTCGAGTCGCCGGCTAGGGTTTCGATCTGATGGGGAATGAAATGAGAGAGAGGGAGTGAGATGTGGGTCCGCCTGGATCGGCCTCTTTTTTATGTCGACATGCTGACTGGGCGCCCATGGACACGTAGGTGTGCTGACGTGTGACCAAAACCGGGGTGGATTCGAGTCGGGGGTAATTTGTCCGGTATGGAAAGTTGAGTGGTTGAGGATGTCTGGTTTCGTAGATGAAGGTTGAAAATAGGACGACAGTAGAAGATGAAGGTTGAAAAATGGACTTTGTGTCTTTTTTTTTATAGTTTCAGTATACTATTTTCATGTAAAGTTCTATCGTATTTGTACTGCTTGAGTTTGTCTTTGTGTGAGATTTTTGGTGTATGTTTCGGTCGACATTTTAGGTTTCATAATTAATCGGGATTTACCTAACTGCCGGATTGCACCATTCAAAGTACCAATTGACCTACTAATTAATTATGAAAATAATTAGCGCATTTAAGCTGATTTAATTTGGGTGGTTATGTCACAGTCACAGAAACTTTGACGTGCAAATTGACAGAAGGCATGCGAAGAACCAAGAGGCAGCAGCACATTGATCTTACAAAAAGATTTTATAACTCAGGGACAGGAAATTACAAGAGAACATTTCCAACCATGTTTGCACAAAGGTTTCCCGATATAGTCTCCTACTTACAAGCTCAAGTAGGTACAACCTCGGTAGACGAGGGTGAGAGCCGCATAAGATAGGTTCCTATAGCAATACACATCAGTATGAACTGAACGAGACAAAAGAGTGAAACCCTACTCGCCTTAGATTGCAGCCGCAGGACTTCTGAACTATTGGACAGCTCTTTGCACTGTACCTGTAGCTTCTCTGCCATCTCCTCTAACATCATTGCTCTGTTTTCTGTGTGTTGTAGTTTAAGTCCGAGCTGCTTGTATTCTTCAGAGAGAGACTTTTGTGCTTTGTATAGAGCTACTTGATCCTCAGCCAGAGTTGCCGAGGCTTGATAAGCTCTTGTAAGGATTATGCACTGAATCTCTGCTTCCATCTTCTCCTGGTACAGTTCATCAAGTTCAGATTGCGACAACCGCAGGTCGCTACTCTCTATTGCAGTTTTCCTTGGTTGCGTCTGACTGCTCGTTGCTTCGAGTTCATGTATTCTTGAAGCCTTCTCCTTGATCAGTGCTGATGCCTCTTCCAACTTGGACTCAAGATGTTTTATCCTTTCACTTACTTCTTCACTAGGTTCCTTGAGATGGACCGACCCACTACATTCATCATTATCGACATCAAAATCATCAATTGGCTCTTTCCCGATCGCCGTGATTTTTTCTATCTCTGCAATATGCATTAGAGAAATGGCTATTATAAAGAGCATTGTGCAGAGGATGATACTATTTCAATCCACTATGTATGAAATGTAACCATGATTCTAGGAGGTGATAAATTTCTACCAACCACAGGTAGCAATGAACACAGCAACCGTTTGTCCCATGTTTTTTTAAAGGGGCAGGAGGTCTGCCATTCATACAAGCAGGAGAGAGAATTACAGCAAACTTGACGGTTGAGTTCAGTTGCACAGTTCATTGCTAACAAGACTTGTTACCATAAATTGTTCATGCTGAATACAGTAATAGACTACTTTATTCAGGATTGAGATAATGACCAATTAAGAAATTAACATTATGCTAATCGTGACTTGTAATATTGATATAAATGCTAGCTGAATGTATAAAACCACTTGCAGGCAATAGAAAAATAGATTCATCAGACATTTAGTATGCAAATTCTTTTAGGGCAGCATATAGTTCAGCATTTATTCAAATATTCCTCAGGCAATTCCAGTATATAGTACAGCCAGACTCAATATCTTTCCAGAAAACTGAGAAGAACTTCTTTAAGTGGCTAAGTAGCAGCCAAATCCTAAATTGTCAGTCTGGAGCATAGAGAAATATACGGCAATGTGGACTTAAAATCCTAACAGATGCAGACTGACAAATTATATCTTACAGACAACATTGTATTACACAAACAATTCATACAAAAAGTTGACCTTAAATAGTAATGTTTGGGCAAGAATCATAAGGTTCTGAAAAATAACTTATTTTAGGATGATCGGACGGTGCATGGAAATAAACTTGGACAATTTTACCATACCATTCTCAAGTGCTTCCTGTGTTCTCTGAAGTAGTAGCAAAGTTGATTCGTAGCAAAGATCAGCACCTGAATGCATCCTTCCATTCTGTCCATTTCCAACACTCGCCTCATCAAATGTATCTTCAACACCATCGCCAGAATCAGCACTCATCTGGACCGATCTACCCACCACGCTACTGCCATTCTCTTTGGAGTAAACCCCCTCGCTTGGCTGCTGCTCGTCGCTGAGGTCACAGTAATCAGACAAGACCTTATGATGAACGCCATTGAGGCCGGCACCCAATTGCCGGGCCTTCAGGGCGTTTGAGCTGCGGAGATCAGACTCGACGCTGGACCGCGAGTTATCGGCCTCGGCGGAGATGGCGGCGCTGTAAGCAACCATCCGCGAGCGCAAGGCGCGGGGGTTCCTGCCGTGCAGAGAGGCGGCAAGGGCGCGGGAGCGCGTCAGCCTGTCGCGCTCCCGCTGGAGGAGCAGGGCGTGCTCGTGGCGCGGGAGCACGCGCGGCGCGCTCGCGGCGGTGGAGGACCTGCTGCTCCGCTCCTCGCTGTTGTCGGATTCGGCGCCGCCCGCGCCGACCGAGAACCCGGAGGACGCGAGGGCCGGGTCCAGCTTCGCTGGCGGGATGAAGCGGGACTCGACCGAGGCGGTGGAGCTCTCCGCCTCGGCGGCGGGCGCGCCGTGCTTCCCCTTCGGCGCGCCGGCGGCGAGCGGGAGCCGGCGCTTGTGGAGCTGCGCGGAGTCCTCATCACCTGCGCCGCCACTACCGACGGCGGCGGCGGCGGCGGCGGCGTGGCCCTCCCTCTGCTGTTCCTGCCCCCGCCGGATACGGCGCCAGCGACGGAGCCCCCGGCCCTTGGTGGCGGCCGCGGCGGGAGAGGTCCTGGGAACAGCCTCCGCCTCCGCCTCCGCCGCCGGGGACGGTGACTCGGCGGTCGACTCGACGGGGCCGTTCGACGCGCTATCCATGCTCCGCATCAGTGGTCAGTGGAGGAACAGAGCAACCGCGACCGCGACGCTGCTGGGTAGGAGAAGCGAGCTCTGGAGAGCGGAGGCCATGGCTGGTTGTCGCCTCGTGGGCTCGGGATTTCTCGGGCTCGTGGGCGTGGAGGGAGATCCGAGGGGCGCAATCGCAAGAGGGAGACGAGTAAAAAAATGAGAAAAGGGAGAAAAAAGGAAAGGGAAAAGTAGGAAAAATATTTCTGGCCTTTTCGATTTTCCAACGGAATTGCCGAGTGTAGGACAGATCGGTGACGAGATTCCAGTTGCTAAACCAGGTGACGAGATGCCTAATCTTGCTAATCCAGGTGCATCGCCCTCTGTTCTTCGAGAAGCTAGCCACGTTTAAAATACAACTCAGTTGTAAAATTTGTATATTAAGCCCCGGTCCCAATGGTTTTGTACAGCATGGCGTGCAACAGTTATTTAAGATTTTTACTCAAATCTAGCTTTCGCATTTATATTCCTATGAGATTAGCTAAATGTTCAAATTTTAATTTGGGCAAAAATTTGCGCGCCAACTGTTTTATACCACCGATCCTGATACTTCATTGAGATTACGAGATGCCACAGCATGTTTATTTTTTGCGACCATATCTTAACACATTTTTTATTAAAAAAAGAGAGCAAAACAACCATTACAAATCTTAACAGCCAGATCATAGAGCATGTAATCTCTTTGACGAGGTCACAGGACAAAGTTTAATTATAGTCCAACTACACATAGCTCTAACTCCCCGAACATAATAAAAAGAGAAACTATCCCCGCGCTTCAGGAGGATCCGAAACACCTCCAGCAACCAGCACGTAGAGAAGCCCTGTGCCGCGCTGGCAGCATGGGCTCGGGGGCGCCGGCACGTAGCAACCGGATGAGGCTTGCGCGGACAGGTGGTCCGGCGAACATGGCCGCTGCTGGCCTGCTGCTGTACATGCTTGCCACCTGACCTGACTGAGCTGATCGTCCGGTTATTCACGAGTGATTATTCTTCAGTTCATTGGCTGCGTCCAGGCCCCGATCTGACTGACAGCGATGGAGGAGCCCGCGTGCTCGCCCCGCATTCGGCATGGCGCCACGAGTCGGGGGGCTTCTGGGCTTCTTCTCAGGCTGTCGGGAGGATGTGGCACTCGCACACATCCGCGGCGCACGCGCACGCGTCCACCATGCTGATTGCTGAGCTGCCGCGTTACGTTGGTGTTCGCATGGGCGTTGGCAACTGCAGCTGGGCTGCAAGTCTGCAACCCTGGAGTAAACGAGCAGAGAGAGAAGAGCAGGACCAGCGGGGGTTCCTATGACGTACCGAAGCTAGATAAGAGAGCTACCTTTCGGCCCATCAAAGCCCAGCACCGGCCCTTCTTCTTCCTCCGCTTGCGCCCCCTCGTCCACCACCCCCGCCGCCTTCGTCCTCCGCCCCGGCCGGCGACGGCCGCCGCGCCGCCCGCCCACCACCCACCCCCCGTCGCACGCCCCCGCCCTTTCTAACCCGGTGGGCTCGCCGCCCCCGCGCCGCCGGTCCCCGCCCACTGGTCGGCGGCGCGGGAGCGCCGCCTCGCTTCCGCCGCCGGCCGCACCGCCTCCACCGCCTGTCGATTCCTCCCCCCACCTTCTTTTTTATGGCCGGAGGCCATTGGAGGGCCCCGAGCTCCCCTTCACCAGAAACCCTGAACCCTAACCTCCGCCCGCGGCTCGAGGAAGAAGAAGACGACGCGGGCTCTCGAGGAAAAAGAAATCGGATGGACGAGGGTAGAGATCGGACTGCTGTCAATGTGAAAGCTAGCATGAAAAAAAAACTCGTGCAAACCATAGTTGTAAATTCCATTCCGGTACCGGCCGGAATGGCCGGAATGCCCCGTTCCGGTGCCTAAACCGGTATAGAAGGGCTGAAATCCCGTACCGGGTCAAATACCGGTCAATACCGGTCAATCCCGGTCAATACCGGGTCAATACCGGTCAATACCGGTCAATACCGGGTCAAACGCCTGTTCCGCTCATTTCGGTACCGGGCTAAAACCAAATGACGCCTCGTTCAATATGTGAGTTTGGTAAAAAACTAAAAATGTCAGTGTGATGAAGCATAATTATGCCGTAAGTATATATTTATATGAATATTTATGTATATATACATTCATATATTTTTAATGTAATAAAGTCCGGAACGGTACACCGGTATCAGCCGGTACCGGAATGTTCCGTTCCAAGAGCAAAAACGGAATGACCTCCGGAATGGAATTTAGCAAACTATACAGAACCCTGGGAGCGGCGAGGGAACAGCGGCGGCGGTGGCAAGTGGCCCGGCCTGCCCAGTCCAGTCCAGCGGGCCGTGAAATCGCCTAGAGCCCACTCCACCGCACCCGCAGCTGCGCGCGGATCGAGCGTCGCCGCCGACGCCACGCGCGGAAACGGTGATACCTGACGCGACGCGGGCACCATACGGCGCCGTCGCGCCAACGACCCACCCGACCACGCGGGCTCCCTCTCGTCCCGACGCCGCAGCCTCATAGAGTCATAGGCTCTTCGAGTCATCATCGTGGGGGAAAAGAGAAAAGGAAACGAAACGAAAACGAAAGAAGAGGAAGAACGTCGCTAGTGCAGGACAAAGAAATCCGCGGCGCGAGTGTTGCATCCAGATGAAAACCGTGCGGCCGACACTGACTGCCAGGTGGACGCCGCGGATCGGGTGGTTCTTGTCTTCCTGGCAAGATTCTCCGGTGGACGCCCGGCCGCCGCACGTACCCGGTGCCGCCGGCCGGCGCGCGGGCAAACGTACGAGTCGTCGCCACTCGCCACGGACGCGCACGGCGCGAGCGACGTGGACGCATGGCCATGACCGGTAGCGGAAGGACATGGGCACGCATGGCGTTGCGATGACCGGCCGCGGAAGCGTGCCCGCCGGTCGGAGCCATCTCGCCCGAAACCCGCGCCCGCCCATGCCCCGCCTCCCCGTTCCCGAGGCTTATCTCGGCGCAGGCGCCCCATGCATGCCACCGCCGCGCGCCCTCCCAACTCCCATACCCCGGGTTGCCGGGTTGGGATTCCCAGCACGCCACGCGACGTCGCGCACGTTGGGGCGTTGGGCCACCGTCGCCATCCCCAACGGCCGGCCGGCTGGCCAGCCTCGCCGGCGCACGTACTAGCTCGGGTGGTGTGCACGGGATTCCCTCCCTCCATCCTGCTCCTAATTAACCGTCTGCCACCGCACGACCCGCGTACGGGTCCGCTTGTCGCTCCGGACATCGACGCTTGCCGCCTTGCCGGGACGTACGCAGCGTGTACCACGAGTTTGCAGTAGCGCACTTGTCGGTTGTCGTCTGGTAATAGAGACAGGCTGCGGAATCATGGTGGTGGCGGTCAAGTGTCAAAGAGAGGAGAAAATGGTCTGCAAATCGCGATCCATCAGGGGAACTGATCACTAACTCGATGCGCTGTAGTAATTGTTGCTCCAATAGTGACAACACAGGTATAATTATACAGTGCGGTAGTAATTAGCGCCACATGATCGATCTGACGCTCTCATCTTGCAAAAACTAGAAACGAAAACTTGAAAAAAAAAATCTTATTGCAAGCACCGAGACGCTGGGAAAGCAGCAACACGAAAGGGAGGGCCGGCCCGGAGGAGGTGAATCGATCAACGCCGCCGCCGCATGTGGGTCGTCGTGACGCGACGTGCGTGCGACGGCTGCCCGGCCGCGCCCGCTCAGACGAGGCGGCGGCAGATGGTGACGCCGTCGGCGATGGCGAGCTGGCAGACCTCGACGCGGCCGTCGGCGGAGAGCCTGGCGTTGAGGTCCTTGATGGCGACGGAGAACCTGCGATCGAGGTCGTTGAGCGGCGTGTCCGGCGGCAGCGCCACCGTCCCGGCCCACAGCGTGTTGTCGTACACGATGGTGCCGCCGACGCGCACCAGGCGGAGCAGCTGCTCGTGGTACTTGACGTAGTTGGGCTTGTCGGCGTCGACGAAGGCGAAGTCGAAGGCGCCCAGGTTGGCCTCGTCGGCGAGGAGCGCGTCGAGGTGCGCCAGCGCGGGGCCCTCGCGGAAGTCCACCTTGTGCGCCACGCCGGCCTTCTCGATGAAGGGCCGGCCGATCTCGTAGTACTCGCGATCCACGTCGATGGCGATGACCTTGCCGTCGTCGGGGAGGGCCAGCGCCGTCGCCAGGAGGGAGTAGCCGGTGAACACGCCGACCTCGAGCGTGTTCCGGGCGCCGGTGAGCTTGATGAGCATCCGGAGCAGCTGCGCCTCGTCCGGGGACGACTGCATGAAGCCCCACTGGTGCTTGTCCGTCACCAGCCGCAGCTCGCGCATGCACTCCGGCTCGTGCGGCAGCACCGACGTGTCCAGCACATACTGCAGGCCGGGGATGGAAAAATTAAACATCGTGGTCAGCGCGCGGCTTGCATGGGTTAATTAACGCAACCATCAGCTCAAACAAAAAGAAAATGATCGGTTAATTACCTTGTAGAGGGCCTCGCTCTTGAGCAGCGTCTTGTTGCTGCTGTCCAAGCCGCTGTGGACCTGGGCTATGGTGTCGCCGCCGGCAGCCATGCTTCTCTCTCGCCGGCTTCCTTTCTCCGCGAGGTGCAAGCTGGTAGCAGGTGTGGTAGTGCTCGTTAGCTAGATCGCAGGTCGCTCAGCTCGCTACTCCTCGGTCTCGCACCGATACTCTATTTATGAGCTGGGACTAAGCAGGGTTGGTGACTCGGTCCTGTTGCATCGCCCTGTTGCCTGATTGCTCCCGCCACCACCCTTACTTAACCTTTTTTTAAAGCAAAGGCAAACGCCTTGGACTTTACACTCCGGCGCTGTCTCACCAACTCTCTCAAGTCTCATCCCACATGGAATCCAAAGAAACTTCGCTCCATCCCACTTTAGCTGTTGATGACCCCGCCAAACAAACGTTTACCCTTTTCCAAATTCTCTCGATTTTCAGCACCGGAGAACGCCGTTCAAAAATAAAAGCACCGGAGAAGGTTTATATATATATATTAATAAAGTTGATAAAGTAATCGTACGTCGGCGCGTCCCGGCGTGGTCGTGGCAGCCCACGCGCGCACGATCCGACGAGCTCCTACTCCCGCCTAGGGTTGAAAACGAGAATGATAATTTTCGATTATCAAGAATCGTTTCCGAGATTTTACCGACTTTAAGGACTAAACGGAAATTATAACGGTTATCGAAAAAACAGAAACGAAAATGATTCTAACGTTTTCCGATCGTTTTCAAAAAATACCATATTTAATCGGTATTCTACCGTCGGTAATTATTGGATTTCTAAGTTTCCAAAGACACCAATCAGTCCACCTGCCGCGCTCGACCCGACCCACCCACTCCGCCCCGTCGCGGATAGAAGAATTCTCATTCTTTTTTGCGCGAGAAGAAGTGACAAGTTGCTGCTGCACATTTGTTTGTTGGTTGGTGCGTGCTGGAGAGGTTCAGCGAATACAGCGACGGTAGGGATATGAAATGGTCGATTAGGCACGGTTTTTCTGTGAGTGATCAACAAATAAAGTGGCCCGTGACACGTCTGGGGGGGTTTAATTAATCTTTGTTTAGCCCGGCGATGACGAAGGGGTACGGTGGGTGCAAAGTCAGTGGACGATATCTTGTCCTGCGGACCGCTAGTGCCGGAATTCTGGATCAAAGTGAAAAGAAAGCATGCGTCACTCACTGCGTGCATGGCTGAAACTCTGGAAGGGAAGCTTTTTCTTTTTTACTGTCGAGACTCTGAAAAAGGCATCGCGGTTCACGAGGGGATTATGCTAATTCTGAATACGTACGTACGAGAGATTTCGGGTGGATCGATCTGGGCGACGACGTAGGTAGGGGGGCAGAGCAGATTTTTGCGTGCCGTGGCCGTGTGTGGCCGAGATCGAGACGTTGAGAGCAAAAGCTGTCGATCTCCGTTTGGACTAGATCGACCAGACACGCCGAACGTGCCGCGGACACGCAACGGCAACGCCTCCCGGTCTTTCGCACCGGATCGAACATTACACCACCAGGGCCAAAGCCAAACCCACAAGCATCACCCACTGCACCAAGCATATCATCAGCGCTCCAGCCGCGCCCATCATCCATGCCAGCCGCGCGTCGGTGTCGGAACTCGGAACAGAACCGAGAGAGACAGGCAAAGCATCAAGCACCCTTGACCCTTCCATGTGCCGCCACCGTGGCCAGCGATGCACGCGAGCACTCCCACAACGCGCGGCCTGGCCTCATCATTTGATCGAGGAAAAATTAAGGAGGCGTTCAGCTGCCGAATGCCCACAACTATTCCTACTCCGGCCGCTGGAACGCCTGCCAGTTGCCAAGTTGCCACCTCGGCTCGCCCAGTCAGACGGACGGAACGGAGGGCCCCGGGACGGCGAGGCTTTGGCTTGGCTTCTCGTCCCCGCCGGGTTGACCCGACCGACCCCACCCACGGCGCGCACCGTACCGGTGGATCACCCACCCGGCCGGGCGCCCACCAGACCCGACGACAGGGACGCGCACCTGACCCGGCACCACGCCACCAACCGCCCCGCCCTCCCTCCCCGGCCAGCTAGCTAGCCAAGCCAGCCAGCGACTCCGGCCCTGCCGGCCGGCGGCGCGCGGGGCACATCGGTTAGGTACAGGTGGGCGTGGCATGGCCGCCGGTTGGGGTGGTCGACACGGAAGGGAAGCTGGCTGGGCTGTGGAGCCAGCGACTCCTAATAATTTCTCTTGTCGGGGGGGGGGGGGGGGGGGGGGGTTGGGGGTTGTTATAACAAGTAACATTATGGCAAATAGGGGCAGTATCCATGCTACTGTTAGATATAATAGGTAGGGGCAGTATCCATGCTACTGTTAGATACTGCATCAGCAAATGTTTGAAATGCTAGCACCATTGCAATTCTGGGTTATTAACCATTGGCTTATCAGCAGTCAGCCATCAGTTTTTTTCTCTCTACACAAATCAGCATCAGCCAGTCAGCAGTATTTTTCTCTCAGAATAAATCATCATCAACCACCAGCCAGCCGAACAGGCCGCGACGTTTGAAACCATATGTCGTACAGACATGATGCCTTTTGAATGGTCGACGTGGTAGACGGTGTGGTAATGTCTTTTGGCGCCAGCAGCAGGTTGAAGGTTGCTATAACTAATTTACTTGTAATTCTGGCAGCAACTATCTGCATTATCCCTTTAAATAGATTTTTAATACTTAATTATCTGCACGATATAACTAACTTTGTGGATATTGAACAGTCCCTATGCTTAAATCAATACTTAAATCAATACGACTGAGATAAGTACTAAGGACAGTGTGGTCATTTGCTCTTGCCACTAATCTATCTTACTATTACTAATTGGATGCTCCTTTTGAAGCCTTCACGTTAATCCTCACGAGACGCGCTAGAAAAAGAGATAAATCCTAGAAATTCTCACAAAAATCAGAAACATCCGGCCATCAATTCCATATATTTTAATTTCTATCTATAATAATAGCCATTGGATCTATTATGATTTTAAAAAATTATCCACCTTTGCCATTATAAAAAATAGACTAAAATAACTCTACGAGTTGTTTTAGAATTACCCACGTCTCCGTAAGCCAAACGAGGAGTAGATCTCGGCGTGGTCTCTGCCTATCTCAACAAACATACTTCCCTCGTCGCCTCCTTCTCTCCTATGGACGGGAGCAGTAGCATAGCATGGCCGGCCGTGCGTTCAAGAGCAGGGAGCGTGTGTTAGCATGTGTACACTAGAAAGGGTAATGGCGATTAGGAGCAGGCATGAAAGATGTAACAACCCTAAAATATTTCCTCTAGGACTTGTTGAATGTGAAAAATGTGAATTTAAAAATTTTGGTGAATTGTTGTGCATGCAAACCATTATTTAAAATTGTTTTTAATTGCTCCCAAATTCCTAAGCAATTTAAATTTAAAAACTTAAAATCAAATTGAAGTTCTAAGGATGAAATAGTGTGATTTAGAGTTATTTGGATTTATTTGGATTTTTGGTTGGTTTGAATTCAAATTCTAGATTTGAATTCAAACTCTAACTAGCTAAACTAATTTTCAAATCTATCCAACTGTTCGTGGGCCAAATCTCCGAGCCAAGTCCGTTAAACCACCCTGATCTTTTCTTTCCCGAGCCAACCGACCGAGCGGCCCAGCCGGCCTTTCGGCCCAGCTGCGGCCCAGCCTTCGCCCCCCACCGCGTCGCCTCCGCGTCTCGCTCTCTCCCACTGACAGGCGGGTCCCGCCTGTCAGCTTTCTCCCTCACCTCTCTTCTTCCCCCGCGCGTCGCTCTGCTCTCTCTCCCTCGCGCGCGCACCCGTGACCTCCAACCACCCGAGCCGGTCCCATCGCCCCTGTGCGGCCCGTTGCGATGGCAACGCGTGTCCGCGGCCGCCCACAACCTCCATCTCGCCGTCCGTGCCGCAAACCCTAGCGCCAACCCCCTTTAAAAGCCGCCGTCGGGAGCCCTTCCCTGTTCAAGCCGCCGCCGCCCCATTGGGGTTTCTAGTCCCCAATTCGTGAGAGGAGAGGGAAGAGGAGGACCAGTGGAGGAGAGGAGGAAGGGAAGAGGAGCCGAAGCATCTCCACGACGCCGCCGCCGAAGACCGGAGCGCCGCCGCGCGTGGGGCCACCGACACCAGGCCGAACCAGGGAGCGAGAGGAGGAGCACGAGCACCGCCGGCGTACCGCGAGTCGACCCCGAGCTGCAGCGTACGTCTACGTGACCCGAGGTGAGCCGTCGTCGTCGACCCCCCTTCTTCTCCCCTGCCTCCGGCCGAGCGCCGCCGCCGCCGTTGCTAGCCCCCTGGGACCCGGTCTTCGAGCCGTGGCCGTCGCTTTTGTGCAGGATCCCGTCGAGCCGCTGTTGCACCCGCAGCCGCCGTCGCCTGAGGAGCAGCCAAGGCCGCCGCGGCCGAGCTCCGCTCGCCGCGCGCGCACGCCGAAGCCGTGCCGCGGCCGTGGACAACCACGTGCCCGCGCATGTGCACCTAGCTGCGTCCCAGCAGTCGCTGGAGCCGCACGCGCGCATGACTAACCCGACCGAGCCATTCGCTAACCCTGTTCGCCCGAGCCGCCGTCGATGCTCGCCGGCGCCATGGCTGCGTCGCCGCCGTTCGCGTCGGGAGACCCTAACCCTAGCCAAGCCCCCACCTTTTTCACCCCGTTTGATCTCGCGAAACCCAAGCCAAGCCTTCCCGGCCGTCCTAGGCCCGAGCCGAGCCGTTTCCGGCAAGTCCCGCCGCCGACCGTCGCCGCCGGCGTGCACCAGTGCGCGCCGCGCGCGCGTCGCGTCGCGCCGTGGCGTGGCCACACGCACGGCCACACCAAGTCGCCGCACGCGTAGCCGCAGACGATCCCGAATCGGCCACATCTGATCCCATGCACCCGGCTCACGTGAACCGCACTCACGGTTCACGGTGGACCAAGTCCACCAGAGCGGATCCAGCAGCGCCCCCTTCGTGGGCCGAATCTTGCATTTAAGTCCAGTTAACCACCCTAAACTTTTCCGGCCCATTCACCTTTCGGCCCGATTCCAGCCCAGCCATCGTTTAATCCTTTTCTTTTTCTTTTAACTGCGCTGACGTATGGGGCCCACTTGTCATACTCTGCGAGCCACTGACCGCTGGGACCCACTGACCAGAGCTGACCGTTGACCCGTTGACCAGTCAACGCTGACGTCAGCAGGGCCCACTGCTGTCGTCATCCTAGGCGGACCCCACTGCTGACGTCAGCATGACATCATGCTGACGTCAGCAGGCTAATTATTTATCTTTTTTTCTTTTTCGGAAATTAATTAATATTTTCAGAAAACGATTTAAACTTCAAAAATTAATAATAAATCAACCGTAGCTCAGAAAAATATGAAACTAGTTTCTATATTTTTCTAAAAACATGATCTACGCGTTAGTGTAGAGTTTGGTGTTCTTTGGGACTTCTTTCGTTGCTGTTTTGGTGTTTCTTTGCTAGTAGTCGCGCCTTACTTTATTTTTTACGCAACCCTAGGAGCTCCGGAGAGTCAGGAGGAGCCGGACCACTACGACAACTGCTTTGACGAGGACGAAGACCTTTGCCCAGGTTCACGCCCGACCATCTCTGAAATACCTATTAGACATGAACCTAGTATGCTAGCGCTTTACTTTACTCGCATGATAAACCTGCACTGCCTTTGTTATTATCCTGTTACCTTGCTACCTACCACTCACTTTATGAGATATGCTATGCTATGCATGAGTTGGGATGATTGTGATTTGATCCTCTTGGCGTGAGTTGTGGGTGGTATGGGAGGAGTAGTGCAGCTAGGCGGTGTAAGCGAGTAATAATAACTCGATCGTTTGATCGAGGTGCTGAGGGGCTGCACTCGGGCAGTCCCTATGGGGTACCTGTTGCGGGTACATGGTTTCTTGGGGATTGGTACTCGGGGAGTACCTGAGGAGTTTGGGCGGCTATACCTGTTATGGGTGCCGATTGCGGACCGTTGCGGCGGATCGCTTATGTCGCAGATACTCGCTTTACCGACAATTAAGGACCGAGTCGAGTTCCAACTTTGGACGTGGGAATACCGTGCTCACCATCTACCCAGTATGGGGAGGGTTCCAGTAAGCCTACTCTAGTGCGGCGCCGAGACTGTAGGAGAATCGAGCTTGATATGTGTAGGGGGGAATCGTTGCGGCGTATTCTCCCTGATTTACCACGGCCCCCGACTGGCCCCGGTGGGAAGGTTTCACATCCCTGGGGCAGATGTTAGATCAGATGTTTCCCGAGCCCAGGGAGACAGGATTGGCGCCGTTACTGTTTAGGGTCTTTGCTGTGGGCTGTGTCTTAGGTTGGTTGCGGACTAGCCTTGCAGCCCGGATGGATTCCTGGAGTGCCACCTCTGCAGAGTGTAAACTATACGTATAGCCGTGTCCACGGTTACGGACGACCCATTTCTGATAAGTTCCGACTAGCATGGGAATCTGCTTTCTTACCTCATCCTTGATTTGGGTTATGAGAGATTGGTCCAGCTGAGGCTGTTGAGACGAGGTGGGGAGGGAGCTCACCGAGTCGACTAGAGAGAGAAAGGTGTTGGTGAATAATGTTTGCGGGAACCTGCTGTGGCAGGACGAGCCCGATGGGAAAATGTGAGGCTGATGGTGGGATCTGGGGAGTGGATGTGCTTGTGAGGAAAGGAGTTGGTGATGATATGAATTTGGGTTATTGCTGCTGCTTGCATAAGAAACCCTGGCTCAAACCTTGATTATTTCTATACCTTAGAATAGGCCACTTTAAAGCTTGCATCATATTATGGTTGGTGACGTGGACCTGTCCCATTTCCTTGGGGACAGACTTTGGGTTCTCAGGTGAAGACCCCGACCACGAGTTCAACCAGGACAGGTGGTACGACTGAAGGGAGCACGCTACGCTCAAGGATGCCTGTGGAGGAGTGGACCCTGATGATCTAGCTACCGCCGCGCAGTTGTTTCTTATTGTCGAATTAGCCCAGAGGGCTTGTACCAGACGCTTTGTTTTATATATGTCATGTATTGAAACTTTTATCGATGTATGGATGTGATATTCGACTGAGATGAGTTCTGTACGAGATAGCTGCTATTCCTGGAACTATCTCGAGGATACAGGGAGTCGGATTCTCGTCGTTGAGAATCCGGTTCGTCACAAAAGATACTGGCCATCGAGGATGCGTGGAAGTAATCCATCGAGATCTGTTTTTAGAACCGGACTACAGCAGGCATCTATACCGAGATCTTCATCAGGCAAGTATGTCACAAATCCACTCTAGGTCGCTTGAGACATCTCCTATATCGGTATCTCACATTCTATTTGACATTTGTGTGCATGCAGGCTGTGCTCTGGAAGCGATTTTCTGTTGTTTGTGATACAACAATTTGTGTGGCCTGTATGGACAAGGAGCTATGGGGCATCATGACAGATGCAGAACCTCGGAATTGATCCTCCATTGACTGATACTCGGAATTGATCATCCTCCATTGACTGATACTTGGAATTTGGAACCCAGAAGCATTGATTGGAATTTTGACCCTATCGTTTTTTAGCAAAGCATGAGAAATTCGGTTTGATCTTCCCATGCAGCAATTTTAATTTTTGAGTAAAGCATGAGAAAGATTCAGAATTTTCAGATGGGTGACCCAGCGGATGTTGATGTCATGGAAGAATAAGCAACCCTTGGTAAGAATGGCAAGGCATGTCCTATCATGTCCGCCTAGATTGATGCTTTCGCTCGATTGCTGTTTAACTGTGCAGAATGAGCCTGCTTTGTTGTAGCACATTGCTCGGAAAGAGATTAGGAGGAAGAGATCCACCCTGCACGCCACCGGATGCCTAGGACCATAGTAACAGGAAACGGGGTCAGTGCCACGTTCCACGACCCGGGAATGTCGTCCCAATTCGTGGGTCGGGGTCACAATGGGTCATCGTCCCAATTTTCGTTGGATCATCGTCCCCACCCCGTAGGGTCGTAAACTCTGGTCAAGGTCGTGGAGGTCGCCATGAAGAAGCTCCAACATGAGGCAGGCGTGATGTTGCAGCATAGATTGGGCAATGAATATGTGCGAGGGCTTTGAGACAGCTCATCTAGCTCTTTTCTTTTATCCTTTTCTCCCTTTTCTTTGTTTTCCTTGACTCTTCTATACCACGTTATGGGGTCATCGACCCGATACTCCTTGGTTCACGTACCATGTTGTGAATTTTCGTCTCAAAGAGGTATACTCCCTCCGTACCACAATTTTATAAAGCATCGACCCTCGACCCTCGATCTCGTTCCTCGACCCAATCGACCTGGGAACTTTGTGACTACGCCTAGGACTCTCAGGCAGTGGCGCATGCATGAGGTAGCAAATCTCAGAGTATATTAAAATGTGTTTGGCTTCATTCACCAACGACCTAATCATCTTCAATGTTCGCCAAGGTTCGGGTCAACATCTGTAGCATCGACAATATAGGACCATCACGGACCATGCATGCCACTTCAAGCTTGCCCAGAAACACGTTTCCTTCAAGTGTGATCTTCAATCGGCTCACATCGAAATCATGTGTTGCAATATTGCAGCTGAATCGGTATCCGATGGCTGCCGCACTTAAATGGATATACTATCTATAACAATGCCAACCGCCAGGAGAGAGATTATCGATGGGAATCTCAAATGTAAGGAGCACCAATTTATCTCTTATTATTTGGATTCTTAGTTGGTTCTAGAGAAAGAACAGTTACATTTTTTTTGCGAATGAGAGAAAGAACCGTTACAAAAAAAGCTTTCCACCAACAAGTATATATATATTGATTGTGTCAATCACATGGGTTAAAAGAAAGGTGCTCGTCAATTTGTCAACAATACGGCTGGTGCGTCAATTGTAGCAAAACTATGGTTCATGAAAACATTTCGAGAAGAAGCATTTCATGAGATTCATATACTTATAAGAAAGGTTAGTGAAACTAAGAAAATCGTAAACTTAGGTGTATAATAAGGAGATAGCAATAATTTTAAACTTAGGTGTATAGTAAGGATCTAACAATAATTTTAAAGAACGCATAATCTTCATATCCATGCAGATATTGGTTTTGCCACCGGCGTCTTAGATATTGGTTGACCACCATCTTAGTTAGTGGTTTGGACAATCTTGCACACATGGAGAACACTATAACACAAAAAAGTTTAATAGACAACTAGGGTTGGATTACTCCAGTCTAGAAGTATAGACAAGGAGAAGAAGGGAGATATTAATACATTCATTAGTACATTCTGACGTATCCAGTTTTATTGGACAAAGTAGATAGGTGAAAGTAGTAAACTAATTTTTTTCCTATTAAAATGAATGGAAGAAAGAATCTTATGCAATATTTGGGTTATTATAGGCCTGTTCCCTAATGTTTATATGGTCCACTGTTGTATCATGATGTTTAGGAATATAAGTAGGAAGGTTAGTAGATAAAATACCTTACAAAAACATAAGTTTACAATAAATCACACATTTCATAGAACATAGAAAGCTATATCTTTAAATTTGAATCTATGGATAATTTATACATTGATATGAGAGTTCTTGCTTTTCTAAAGTTGCTGGCCCGTGCGGTAGCACGTGGACTAGTCTAAAAAATTAGGATTGTATTTTTTAAAGGAGTATATTTTACTCACCAGCCTCACCGACAAGGACGCGCGCCAACTCCCAGCCCCGGATGCGTTCATCCGGATAGCCAGTCGCCGATTGGACTGGGGGAGGTCGACACGGAAGCACGTACAGTACGTACCATAGTTGTAAATTCCATTCCGGTACCGGCCGGAATGGCCGGAATGCCCCGTTCCGTCGCCTAAACCGGCATAGAAGGGCTGAAATCCCGTACCGGGTCAAATACCGATCAATACCGGCCATTCCGGCCAATACCGGCCGAAACGCCTGTTCCGCTCATTTCGGTACCGGGCTAAAACCAAATGATTGTGTTTTTATTTTCCATGTATGAGCTATGGAGTATGAAATATGGTTATGCTCAGGTGAACTTAATGAATTATATGTGAGTTTGGTAAAAATGTCAGTGTGATGAAGCGTAATTATGCCGTAAGTATATATTTATATGAATATTTATGTATATGTATATTCATATATTTTTAATATAATAAAGTCCGGAACGGTACACCGGTATCGGCCGATACCGGAATGTTCCGTTCCAAGAGCAAAAACGGAATGACCTCCGGAATGGAATTTACAAGTATGGTACGTACTACTACTCCGTAGGAGAATCTGGAGAGAAGACAACAGTCAGACAACAATGTGTTAAACATGGATCCGTATACGTACGTATACATACATACATCCTTGATCCGTCTCCGTCTACAGCGTGTACGTACGTGCAGGTTGCAATCATGCGGTATCCTGCGTGCGTACGAAAAATCAAGGGAGGCGGCCGATCCCTGTTAAGAAAAATCAAGGGAGGCGGCCGGCGACGAACGAAGGCTTGCCGCCGGCAGCCCGGCACGCACGAGTCTGCGGCCCTACCGGCCACCGCCACGAGACTCGCCGCCGTCGGTTTCAGGCACCAACCCCGCCATAGCATAGTACCGGACAGCGGACACAGCCCGCCTGCCCTGCCCACCGCCATGGCCCAGTACTGGACAGCCCGCACGCCGCACCCGAAACGCACCGTGCCCCACGGCCGAGGCACGCCGGCCGCCCCGCCGGCGTGACGGCCTCCGGTTCGCGGCGCGTCCACGGCCGTTTGGCCATGATTGGGGTAGCTACTCGCTCGTCAGCCGTGACTGAAGCTGCACCTGCACGGTACCACCACTAGGCGACTTAACGTCCACGGCTCCTGTATATTCTTCTCTTGGAAAAAAAAAATATCGAGCCGGCGCTGTTGGCATGTGCAAAATTGACCCCTGACCGGGAACGGCGCGGGGTATAGGGAATTAGATACTAGGGAGACGTTGCAATCATGCACGTTGGTGCATTAATTTATTTCAAATCATTTGGTGAACGACTGAAGAAGAAGAAGAAGAACGACCGAGCCGGTGCCGCCACTACGTCAGTACCATGCATTCTACCAAGTAGTACACCAACTTGTCGCCACGCTCCGGGTCTTGTGGTGGCTTTGTTTGATTTTCCCTTTTTTCCCCCCTTTGAAACGTCTTCGAGTGGCAGTGGTAATTTGGACGGTGGTAGAAGCGAATGATCCAAGAACAAACCGGTCTGTTTTTCCACCCTTGGTCAGCTACTTTTTGACAAATAAAAAGGATATAAACCATGTGGATAAGAAGAGGTCCAATCGACGTCGTTGAACACTCGGATTCGTCTAAATTGGAATGCGGACTACGATGTCATGTGTACCTGAAAACACCATGGTTTTCACTGACTTGGTGACCAAACATGATGTTTTTGCGCGGTTGTTCCCATAACACGATTTCGACATTGGCATCCCCGGATGCAGTGATGGACAGACACAGAATGGATGATATTGATTTCGATTACTTGGAAATTATATCACCTCGTGGGCGCGTGAAAATTTTAAAATACATGCTTGTGGACTTCAAAATGGGCATGCGATTCTAGAAAAAAAGAAAGACTGGAATTCTTTTACTGCACATAAAACTAGAAATCCCATGTGATAAGGTAGATCATGATCTGTTCCACGCCTCAACAATAATCACCGCAGGCAAGGGAGACCAAACTTCATTCTGGCACTCAAGCTGGCTTCACGGAACGGCTGCTAGCAACGTTGCGCCGACGCTTTACCAAAAAGCAATCAGGAAAAATATATCAGTCCAAAAGGCACCGGAAAATGACAGATGGATCAGGCAAGTCCAGCCAATAATACATACAGAGATAGCAGAATGCGTCAATCTTTGGGAATCTATTAATGACATCAATCGAAATTTAGAGGATGACGATCAAATTGCTTGGCGGTGGACCAGCAATGGACAACAAGCGCCTACATGATACAATTCACAGGCAGCTTCAGAACAATCAACATTTCGCCAATATATAGAGCTAGAGCCGAACCAAAATGCAAATTCTTTGCATGGACTTTACTACACAAAAAGATCCTAACAGCCAACAATCTTCACAAACGGGGATGGCCAAATGACCCATCTGCAAGTTGTGCAACTAGGAGCCTGGAAATCCAACCCACTTGTGCAATGAGTGCAATTTCACAAAGGGGGTGTAGTGTAGGAGATCCTTTTGAATTGGCTCAACCTCGGTACCCTAAGAAATCTACCAACAAGAGGCTCGCTTTATAGTTGGTGGAAGAAATGAAGAAGGATGATTAAAGCACCTGTTCGCTGAGAGTTTGATGGTTTGATAATCTACTTCTGGTGGCAAGTATGTAAAGAGCGTAATCGGAGGATTTTCCAACATGAGGAGAAAACAAGACTAGAGGTCACACATTTGATCATCGAGGACATTAGGCAGTTTAAGCTAGCGTCGGAGCTTTTTCCATGTTTTTTCTCTTGTTTTTTTTCTCTCTCATGGGTGCTGGTAGTGTCTGGGGTTTGTTGTAGTAGTAGCTTGGTTGCCTCTGTTGTAATTTTGGTGGCCTGACCACTAAAGTTGTTTTTTCTTTTCCTTTCTCTTCCGCTAAAGCTTGTGCCGTTTGTTCGAAAAAAAAAACATAATACGTTTATGTGGTTTGGATGTTGATTAGGTGAATAAGAAAAGTGATTAACTAATCCTTCCTACAAATGAAGCATTAGGTACAATGTCGAAGTACACCCAAGTCTAAGCCATGGAAAAACAGCCATGAAAAATACATGTGCATCTACGTCATCATTCTTTGGTCCAAGAATGCCTAACTTCACGTCGAAGCTGAAGGAAATTTCCAGTTTCCACCGAAATCGACACCAGTATTGCATATTTGCACGTCAATCATGGGCAGCCAGAAACAATAATTGGAACTGAAACAGAACAAGTCAGTTGCCAACTTTCTACATAGCCTGCTGTGACAGAATGATCCAAGGTTGGCTCTTTTGTTCCTCAAAATTCTGTCCCCATAGCGCAATCCGCATTCTGCCTCTTTTACTCTATTTTACACGTTTGAAATTTGAATTATGTCATATGAAATGGTCAAATGGATGATGTAGTAATTCGGTCGGCGAGTTCAGTGACTTCAGTTTTAACCCTCACGCTGTTGTTCTCGACCCTGATTCAGCGTGCTAGAGACTAGAGAGTATATAGCTAGATAATATGCTATTCCAGATGATCAAGGCGCCTTTGTTATTCCAGTAATTTAATTCAGGCAGCACAACCGCGACACGGCCAACACCTGACTCCCTCGATTTGCAAGACCCCAGATCTTACTGAACCTGCAGCGCGTGGCCGCGAGGCCGGCCGGTGATCACACGAGGCGGCGGCAGACGGTGACGCCGTCGCCGATGGTGAGCAGGCACACCTCGACGCGCTCGTCGGCGGAGAGCCTGGCGTTGAGGTCCCGTATGGCGGCCGACATGCTCCGGTCGTGGTCGGACAGCGGTGCGCCGGGCGGCAGCGCCACCGTCCCCGCCCACAGCGTGTTGTCGTACACGACGGCGCCTCCGACGCGCACCAGGCGGAGCAGCTGCTCGTGGTACCTCACGTAGTTGAGCTTGTCGGCGTCGACGAAGGCGAAGTCGAAGGCCCCCAGGTTGGCCTCGTCGGCGAGGAGCGCGTCGAGGTGCGCCAGCGCGGGGCCCTCCCGGAAGTCCACCTTGTGCGCGACGCCGGCCTTCTCGATGAGCGGCCGGCCGAGCTCGTAGTATTCGCGGCTCACGTCGATGGCGACGACCCTGCCGTCGTCGGGGAGGGCCAGCGCCGTGGCGAGCAGCGAGCAGCCGGTGAACACGCCCACCTCGATGGTGTTCTTGGAGCCGGCCAGCTTGATCAGCATCCCCAGCAGCTGCATCTCGTCCGGGGGCGTCGCCATGTTCCCTCTGCATGCGCAGGGCCAGACGACGCACGGTTAATGATGAACAAACTTAACTAGATCGAGGAGAAGGAGCTGCTGCAGCTTGCAGCTGCATGCGTGTCACCTACAGCTCGTGCTTGTCGGTGAGGAGGCGCAGCTCGCGCAAGCACTCCGGCTCGGTCGGGAACACCGTCGTGTCCAAGACGTACTGCACGGCGACCGGCCGCCGCCGACAACGCGTCAGTGAACTAACCGTGGCCGGCGAGAACGAAGAATCAACGGCGATGTGCAGCAAGTATATATAAAAAAAATACGGCTATGTTTACCTTGTACAGGTCTTGGCTCTTGAGCAGCGTCTTGTTGCTGCTGTCGATGCTGCTGTGGACGTTCGGTATGTCGCCGCCGGTCGCCATGGCTGGATCGCCGCCTCTCCCTGCAGTAGTTGCCACGCACGGTAGAACAGCCGACGGCTTCGCTCGTAGCGTGCTCTGCTCTGCTGGGAGCCTTATCGTCATCGATAAAGCAAATGCTGTGCTGGGATATTATAATATTGCTTTCTCCTTCTGAAAAAGTTAATATTCTGCTTATTCTTATTCTGAATAGACTTCCACACTTCAGGACCGTCTAGAGTTCACTCAGACATTTGGCCCAGCATGCCATGATGCCGATGCCCGTCTAAACAAATGCTGTCACATCTCACCATTTGTTTTTACACCTCTCACCATGGATGGCGTCCCGCCAACTCGCCAAGAAAGGTAAAAGGATATAGAGAATATAAAACCCCCAGCGCAGCAATTTTTTACCGAGATTTTGAAAAGCGTTTGGTAGTTCTTTCTTGTTGTAATTAGTTGGGTCATGTGGTTAGTCATAGGTACTGCCCTCCATGCAAATGGGTCATGCACTCCATCGTTTGTTCACTTGATTGATAGAACTTCGGCCAAAAATGACATGGGCCTCTCTTTTGTGTACAAGCACCCTGGCTCCTTCACAAGCTCGATTGGATGGTCTGGCTCTCGTTACATCGGTCCTTTTACAAACAGGGCCCCAAAGAAAAGGAAAATTACAAAGAAGTCTAAAACTCCTGTTCATCTTCCTCGAAGCCTTCGGAGATCCGTTCGTCACCGCCGTCGAAGCCGCTTCTCAATCGTCGCCGGGCATCAAAGCCAATCTCCACGAGGTGGAGGCCACGGAGGAGGGCTTACTTCTAGGTGAATCAGCTGAGTACACTGCCTCCCAGGCGCAGCGGCCAACTCCGGTACCCACGACGCATCCTTCGATTCCACCACCGGCAACCCGAGCAAAGCTCAGATTTTCACCAAAGATCATCTTACTCGAGATTAACAGGGTCAACACCATCATCATCTGAAAAAGATGACGATACGCCAGCCCTCGAATCCTGGACAGGTCTCCCCAGCCTCTCCGTTGACGTCGGAGTAGATCGCCATCGGAGAACGGAAGAAGCTGGGAGAAATTATTCCTCTGCAACGTCGTCGCTTCCGCATCGCCGACGCCGCCAGGAAAACCAAGCCGCAGATGAGCCATGCTCCTCCGGCAAAACCTAACTCCACCGCCGAGCATCGGCGGCGAACAAACCCTAGACCTAGAAGGACTCGATTAGAACTCAATCTACTAAAAGGACGGACCCCCGCTCCCCTTACCACCGGCTAGGAGGCCGGGGGCGAGGGAGAACGGGGGCCGGAGGCGAGCGGAGGCGGCGCGCACGCAGCGGCGGCGGGCAGTTCCGCCCGTGTCGCCCCACAAGGGCGACGCGGGGGACGGGGCGAGTGGAAAGGTTTCCTATTAGGGAGGAAGCTAATTAAGAAATCGGTCGGCTAAACCTAAATGTTGTGGGGCTCAAGGGGTGCGTGCACACAAGCCCCAATACTCTTATCATCGGCTTGACTTGGTGCAAATTATTGTCTCTGCAAAAATGCTTCAGTTTAGGATTGGTACCATTCTCTCTTCACATGATATGGTATCTTTGGATAACCAGATACGATACTACGGAACCAGCAAGATGGCCCGCGCAAACAACGCGGGTAGCTAGATTTTTTAAAAATAAGTTATTTATATATTTCTTTAAAAAAATAAGTTATTTATATATTTTTTAAAAATAAGTTATTTATATACTTTTTGTTGATCATAGAAACTAAGGTATCATATTTTTATGATTGAAATATAAAATCATAATAAAAATAATATTTTATATATAATATATTTTTATGTTTATTGAAATTAATATATTTTTTGTCTTGTAATATCAATTTTTATTGGAGAGTTTTAGTTAAGTTGACAAATTATTTTTAATATTTAACAAAAGATATGGTTGACTTAATAGTATTGTTTAGTCTGTTGTCGAGGGGGAGCTCGCATAATGTAGCCCAGTTCTAGTCTATTCTATTCTTATCTATAATTGGGCTAATTATATTAGACTTGTCTTTTTAATTTTGCATTGGCAGATGTATTTTTCAGTGACTTCATAAAGTCCTTAGGACAGGTACATTGGTGTCGTCTAACAGGCGGTCTCATACAGCGACACTTAATCTTGAGTCATCTTATCAGACAACCTATACAACATGTTGTTATTTTAGTTATCTCATAGTAATATAAAATCCCTTAATTTATGGAGAAATAAAGAAATATTATTGGTTGCATGGTAACAAAACTCGTACAATGGTGGGAGAGTTGTCTCATAGTCCTAAAATTCAGCTCATGAGACGGTTGTTTCGCGAAACAACGACCTTATTCTCTCACCTCGCTCTCTCTCCTCCACATCAGCAAAAATCTTATGTGGCACTGCATGAGACGACATATAAGACCACTGACGTGTAGCAATGTACCTGCCATATCACCTTGTTAGATTCATCCACTCTTTTACTTCGTCAAAGTTATCAACTACCTTTCTTATACGTTGTTTTCAACCTCATATTATCCATTGAGACGTTGATTTTGTCAATATCTCTAGCCAGTCGTATCACTTCGTATGACACATAACACTTTCTATTGATCTCATAGATAGATCTCTTTGTCGTGCAATAGTCTCTTCATGATTTTTTATTTTCTTTGATTTGTACAATTGTTGTTGATTTGTAATAAAACTAACCAATGAAAAAATATAGGGGCACATCTTCGTGTTGTGCTGCTATCTACATTACTATCCTTTCCGCTATGCTAACTGTTTAAGGGGTTGTTGGCCATGCCGTACCACCGACTGTAGAGGAGTTGTTGGCTAGGCATGACCTTTGCCTGGCCGCTGTACCTCAGTCCCATGCCGGGCCCCCGCCCCTACCATCTGTATGGGGTCGGGGTAACGCCAAGTGGCTCCCTCTAACGATCTTGGCGTTGCCCCTATGTTGCTTGTGATGATGATGGTCAATTCGCACTGTGTCTTAAATCTTGATGTGGTTGGTCTCGTCGTGGGCGTCACCTCGATGTCCTCAGGCCCCACTCCGGCGAGGATCTGGAGCTGGGACCTTGGGCCTCTGAGCATCATTTGGGCTTGCCACGTGGTTTGATTTGGTCGGCCTCCCGACCGGTCGGGAGTGCACCAAGTTCCTTGACGGAACCAGATGCCTTGATCGGTCAGGGGCGCATCACGTGATTCGGTTCGTTCGGCGACCCTAGTCGGTCGGGGGAGAGCCACATGGCTTGGCCGAGTCGGCTCCGGCCGAGTCGGCTCCGGTCGGTTAGGCCCGGGGCATGCCACGTGGCTCAGCTGAGTCCCCCCTACCCCCGGGTCGGTTCAGGAGCACACCACGTGGCTCGGTTCACGTGACTCGGTTTGCTCGGCTGGGTTAGGGAGGTACGAGCGTGTCATTCTGTCTTAAGTCGGGTAGTTGTGTGTTTGCTTTGTTTTCTTCTTGGCTTCATGTTTGATTTGTTTTCTTCTTGCCTTCGTGGGTACCCTGGTTACAGGTACTCATCAATGCAGGTGTGTACATGTTCTGTTGTGCCTTTTATTCCTTATTTTTCATGTTCTACTTTTTTCTGCCGGTATTAGATTAAATTTTCCCAACAATGGGTTGATCTTCTCTTTTACCATCTGCCAAAATTCTCCTTTTTCATGCAATTCCAATCGATGTTCCCAATTTTGTTATTTTTCTATCCAAATACCAATGAATTCTCTGATGAACTGCTAATTTTCTTATTTTTAAAATCACGACATGTCTTTTTCATTAATCATATTTGACATGAACTCTCTAGCCAACTACTATTTTTCTTATTTTTCAGTTATATATTAAGTAATCATATCCAACATGCACTCTTTGTGTTAGCGTATACTAATAGGTTGTCAGAATTTCTATCTGCCAAATATAATAGTTTATTTTAACACTACCGTACTAAGATAATAGATGGAAAAATAATAGTTTATTTGAACACTACGGTACTAAGACTAAGATAATAGATGGAAAAATTGAAGGTTGGGTGTATACTTTATATGAGAGACAAAAAATGACATTTTGATTTATTGACGTAATGGGCGATCCGAGATTATAAATACGTAGAATTCGTTGAATGCATTCCGTTTGACTATTCACATGTCTTCTTTGGAGTTCACATCATGAAGTTAGTTTGTCTTGAAATTTCAACAAAAGAATGCTACAGTAACCGCGGCTACAGTAGCCGAGTCAGAACCGTTTCCATATATGACTCTGTTGTTTCCTATATGTATTTATATACAAACTCTTAGATTGATTTATACCGTTAGATCTTTATAAAATCTAACGGCATATATTATTCTCTTTTTTAGATTAACCGAATAATATGAACTATTAGATCTTCATAAAATCTAACGGTGGATGTTCTTCTCTTTTTTTAGATTAACGTGTGATTTTTTTGGCCCTCTCGACGAATCTGGTGGCTCTTTTTGCTTCTATTGTAATAAGATAATAGATAGATAGATGGGATTAGCCTCACTAACCAATTCCATCCCTAAAGTTTCATCGGACAACAACAACAAACAACAACAACATAGCCTTTTATCCCAAGCTAGTTGGGGTAGGCTAGAGGTGAAACCCAAAAAGTAAAAAAAAAACAGAAAAAGAGTTAGAGGAAAGCAGAAAAGAAAGCAAAGATCACGGCTCAGGCACATTAATTGCTAGTCTCCAAGCGCTCCTATCCATAGCTAAATCCTTAGAGATATTCCACTCTTTAAGGTCTCTAATAACCGACTCGTCCCAAGTTAGTTTGGGTCGACCTCTACCTCTCTTGACATTATTGACCTGCTGTAGAACCCCACTACGCACCGGCGCCTCCGGAGGCCTCCGTTGGACATGTCCGAACCATCTCAACCGATGTTGCGTCAATTTCTCCTCAATTGGTGCCACTCCGACTCTATCTCGAATATCTTCATTCTGTATCCTATCCCTTCTTGTGTGACCACAAAACCAACGCAACATACGCATCTCTGCTACACTCAGTTGCTGTATATGTCGCCTTTTTTAGGCCAACATTCAGCACCGTATAGCATCGCCGGGCGAATCGCCGTCCTATAGAACTTCTTTTAGCTTCTGTGGTACCCTCTTGTCACAGAGGACACCAGAAGCTTGACGCCATTTCAACCAACCGGCTGAAATTCTATGCCTAACATCTTGATCAATGTCACCATCCTTTTGCAGCATCGATCCTAAAGTTTCATCGGACAATGCTCAATTTTCTCTTCGAACCTACAAAGTGCCATCCAAATTCTAAACTTTCCTGTTCCATTCTCAAACTCACTGGAAACATGCATTTCAAACCACCCTACAGGCTACAGCCTAGACGACGCGGCGGCACAGCGTGATGCCGTCGGCGACGGGGAGCAGCACGGCCTCGACGCGCTTGTCGGCGGCGATCTTGGCGTTGAACTCCCTGATGGTCGCCCGGACCTCCCGGTCGCCCTCCGTCAGCGGCGCGTCCTCCGGCATCGCGACGGAGCCGCCCCAGAGCGTGTTGTCGTAGGCGAGCACGCCGCCGACGCGCACCAGCCGCAGCAGCTGCTCGTGGTAGTTGCCGTAGTTCCCCTTGTCCGCGTCCACGAACGCGAAATCAAACTTGCCCTCGTTCACCTCCTGCACGCAGCAGAATCCATGGCGGTCAATCGGAGATCCCGGCCGGCTGGCGGCGGCGGCGGCATCGGATCGGATCAATGGAGAAGATAGAGGAACAGTGGTTAGTTGCGCACCTCGGCGAGGAGCTTGTCGAGGATGGGCAGGGCGGGGCCCTCGCGGAAGTCGACCTTGTGCGCGACGCCGGCCTTCTCGATGACGGGGCGGCCGAGGTCGTAGAACTCGCGGCTGACGTCGATGGCGACGACCTTGCCGTCGTCGGGGATGGCGAGCGCCGTGGCGAGCACGGAGGAGCCGGTGAAGACGCCGACCTCGATGGTGTTCCGGGCGCCCATCACCTTGAGCAGCAGCGACAGCATCTGCGCCTCGTCCGGCGGCGACAGCATGTATCCACTGCAAATTATTAGGTAAACCCCAATTCCGATCCGGCATGAATATTACATTCCATCCAAGGATGATGCGTGTTAAGACAAGACCTAAACGAATCAAGGTTGAGGTCGGGCATGTCGAATGTACGTACAGGGTGTGCTGCTCGGTGATGAGGCGGATCTCGCGCAGGTACTCGTTCTCCCGCGGGTACACCATCAAGTCGAGCATGTACTGAATGAATCACAAGCAGATCGATCACAAGTTCACAGCAGCAGCAGCATCAGACATTCAGATCCGGCCGGCGTCCACGCAACAGCTAGCATCGTGCAATCAAGGAAAGATAAACATCATCGATCTTGACACAAACTCACCTCGTAGAGGGCTTCGTTCTTGAGCAGTGTCTGTAGTATCTGTAGTGTCACTAATACATTGTAGATGTGCGTCTGGGTGTGTGTTCATGCATATGTGCTGTGTGTTGTATGTAAAAAAGAGGGGATCGAGTTCATACCGTCCCCGCCGGTCGCGGCAGCTCCTGTCGCCATGGCCGGTTCTGTTGGTGGAGATCTGCACAAGGCAGCGTCGCGCAGTGTAGTTGTAGGAGTGCGTCGCGGTTGGAGATCCCGCCGGCCTTCGGGTCGCCACCGGCACTGGCCTGGAACGGCGAGGGAGTCCGGCGATGACGTCGTGGCGGCGGTGGAGGGTCTTCCCGTCACTGCCCGCGCTAACCCTAGATCGGATAGGTGTGTCGGTGGGTCGTGGCGGCTCAGGTGAACCTCGTAACTTGAGTCGGCAGCCCCCACCTTTCTTTATAGCGCGGGGTGACAGGGGCCCTCCAACCATGTAGGATTGGGCGCCCCCGATCAGGGCGCGGACTGGATCAGGCCCACGGCCTTTGGGCCGTGTGGGCCAGGAGATCAACCTAACAATCTCCCCTTTGATCTCACAATCGCTTTTCTTTTACTTTTACAATTTTCCTTATTCCATCCTAGATTTGTGCACAGAGCA
This sequence comes from Echinochloa phyllopogon, assembly GCA_033239725.1. Classification (NCBI taxonomy): domain Eukaryota; kingdom Viridiplantae; phylum Streptophyta; class Magnoliopsida; order Poales; family Poaceae; genus Echinochloa; species Echinochloa phyllopogon. The sequence goes on from BTCW01000006.1 coordinate 35,296,925, forward strand.
TATCTCATCGTCCCGACTCAATCGTCGATAGAATCAATAGCTACTGTACACGCCCCTATTCAGAAATAGATTCTTTAATCTATGGGCCCTGTTAATCCAGAGATCATAGGCAATACCTTAGCCCCATGCCGGCCACGTGTTCCTTGAACACGTTGGGCGGTAAGCCTTTCGTTAGCGGATCCGCGAGCATCTTCTCTGTTTTAATATGCTCGAGACTTATGGTGTGATCCTGGATTCTATCTTTAACAGAATAAAATCTTATCTTTATCGACTTGGTAGCCGTACTTTTCTTATTATTATGAGCATAGAACACTGCTGGCTGGTTATCGCAGTACATCTTTAGTGGTCTTTCTATACTGTCTACCACTCTCAATCCTGGTACGAATTTCTTTAGCCATTCAACTTGGCAGGATGCCTCGTAACATGCTATAAATTCAGCATACATCGTAGATGTTGCTGTCACTGTTTGCTTGGAGCTTCTCCACGATATAGCTCCCCTTGCGAGAGTAAAGATGTAGCCTGTCGTGGATTTACTATCATCTCCATCTCCCGCAAAGTCTGAGTCTGAATACCCTTCAATCTCTAGGGAATCAGTTCTTTTATATGTTAGCATGAGGCCTTTTGTGCCTTGCACATACCGTAAAGCTTTCTTCGCTAATTTCCAGTGCTCGAGGCCTGGATCTTTCTGATATCTGCCAAGTATGTTGGTAACAAATGCTAGGTCAGGGCGTGTGCACACTTGTGCATATTGTAAGCTTCCGACAGCTGAAGCATATGGAACTGTCTTCATTTGTTCCCTTTCATAACTGTTCTGAGGACTCTGAAAATCCCCAAATCTATCGCCCTTGACTATTGGCGTAGGAGTAGGCTTACTCCTCTGCATACAGAACTTTTCTAGAACCTTTTCCAGGTACGTCTGTTGAGATAATCCTAATACCCCATCTAATCTATCTCGGTGAATTTCGATTCCCAAAACGAACGAGGCTTCACCAAGGTCTTTCATATCAAAGTTCGAGGACAGGAACTTCTTCGTTTCCAATAATAGGTTGACATTGCTACTTGCCAGTAGTATGTCATCCACATAAAGGATGAGGAAAATGTAACTGCCTTTCTGGAATTTTGCATAAATGCAATTGTCCTCAACATTTTCATTAAACCCGAAACTCTTTATCGTTTCGTTGAACTTCAAGTACCACTGTCTCGAAGCTTGTTTTAACCCATAAATGGATTTCTTTAGGTGACATCCCATGTGTTCTTTTCCTTCCACGACAAAACCTTTGGGTTGAGCCATATAAACTTTTTCTTCAAGATCCCCATTAAGGAATGCCGTCTTTACATCCATCTGGTGCAATTCGAGATTGAAATGCGCCACCAATGCCATTATGATTCTGAAGGAATCCTTACATGAGACCGGAGAAAAAGTCTCATTGTAATCTATTCCTTCCTTTTGTGTAAAACCCTTCGCCACAAGACGCGCTTTAAATCTTTCTACATTCCCTTTGGAGTCACGTTTCGTCTTGTAGACCCATTTGCAGCCTACTGTTTTGGCTCCTTTAGGAATTTCTTCTAAGTCCCAAACACGGTTGGTACTCATCGATTTCATTTCATCTTCCATGGCCTCAAGCCACTTGGATGAATTTTCGCTTCTCATGGCTTGTTCGAATGAAATAGGATCATCCTCCATTCGAAACTCTTCTGTGTTATACACTTCATAATCATCAGGAATTGCTGACTTTCTTGCTCTTTGAGACCTTCTAGGGGCCTCTACATTTGGAACATTTTCTATTTGAGGCTGTTGATGCTCCCCCTGATCTGCAGCAACATTTTCTATAGGATCCTGAGGGACAGGTTCCACATTTGCATTCGGTGTTGCCACAGGAGGAACCATCACAGGAGCTGGAGCCGCAGTGTCTGGCACCGTTGGCGTAGGCTCATCAGGTAGTTCGAAATATGGTTCCTGAATCATTGGATTGGGTGCACACACCCGCCTCTCCTCAAGATCAATCTTTCGAGCTTCCATGCTCCCCCGTATCATTTCTTCTTCAAGAAAAGCAGCATGTCTCGTTTCCACAAATTTTGTGACTTTGTCAGAACAGTAGAAACGATATCCTTTTGATTTATCTGTGTAGCCAATAAAATGGCAACTCACTGTCTTGGAATCTAGCTTCCCAATCGTCGGGTTGAATATCTTTGCCTCAGCAGGGCTCCCCCACACCCGTAGGTGATTCAATGAGGGTACTCTGCCTGTCCACAGCTCATACGGTGTTTTTGGCACCGCTTTACTGGGAACTCTGTTGAGAATATAGGTGGCGGTTTTTAAAGCCTCCATCCATAAGCTCACTGGTAGTGTAGAGTAGCTGATCATGCTTCGCACCATATCCATAAGGGTACGGTTACGTCTTTCAGCGACTCCATTCTGCTGAGGGTCGCCCGGCATAGAGTACTGGGCAACTATACCTTGTTCCCTTAGGTACCTCGCGAAAGGTCCTGGAACTTGGCCATATGGGGTGTGCCGACCATAGTATTCCCCTCCACGGTCGGAACGGACTATCTTTATCTTTAAATTATGTTGATTCTCAACTTCAGCCTTGAATATTTTAAACTTATCCAACGCTTCTGATTTTTCTTTTATTGGATAAATATATCCATAACGGGAATAATCATCGGTAAAAGTAATGAACGAGTCAAAACCATCTATACTTTTAATTGAAAACGGACCACAGATGTCTGTGTGAATAAACTCTAAAACACCTGCGGTATGTTCAGCATTTTTCTTTGTAATCTTTATGTATTTTCCTTTAATGCAATCAACGCATTTATCTAAGTCTGAGAACTCTAGAGGAGGAAGAACATCATTCTTAACCAGCCTTTCTATTCTCCCCCTCGAAATATGGCCTAAGCGACAGTGCCATAATTTCGACGACGTGTCTTGAGTTCTCTTTCGTTTTCTATAATGAGCTGTAGGTGGGGATACAAGCGCATTCACATCACATACGGAATTCACACTTTCACGTAGTGATAACAAATAAAGATCATTTTTCTTAAAGGCAATAGTAGTAACTGTATCTTTAAAATCTATTACACACATGCCATTTCCAAAATGACATCCATATCCATCATCATCTAGACGAGATACACTTATTAAGTTCCTCTGTAAACTAGGCACAAAGAAAACATCTCTAAGAAATAAATCAAATCCGGTGTCGAGCTCTAGGAGAAGGTCGCCCACCGCCTTCACTTCTGCTTCGACACCATTTGCGACTTTAATTCGCCTTTCGTTTCTTTGAGTAGTTCTCGTCGAACGGAATCCCTGTAAAGAGTTTGCAACATGAATTGTTGCTCCTGAGTCAATCCACCAAGTAGAAGTGGAATAATCTATATACAGAGATTCATTTACGAATGAAATAACATTCTCACCTTTCCTTTCCATGATCATCTTTAAGTAGGCGGCACAATTTTTCTTGTAGTGCCCCTTCTCCTTGCAGTAGAGACACTGATCTTTCTCCACTGTGGTTTGCCCATCCTTAGGTCTGTGCTGCTGGGAGTGCTGAATGCCTTTGCCCTTAGAGGAGGGATTTCCTTTTGCGTTGTTAGACGCATTGTTGTTATTTTTTTTTCTTCTTTTGCACGTGGTTAACATTGTTACCCCGTGCTATCTTGATCCTTTCCTCCTCTTGAGCCAACATCGCTATGGTCTTTTCTATGTCCCATTTCTTAGAACTAACATTGTAGTTAACAACGAAGTTCTCAAACTCATCTGGCAATGAAGCAAAAACCAAATGAATGATGGTACTCTCTTTCAAGTCCTCATCCATTGGCTTGAGCTTATTGTTTATGTGAATTAAGCGATGTATGTGCTCTCTGATGCCGCCTGTGTACTTGGCGTTGATCAACTGCTTGATCAACTGAGAGGCGTAGGTCTTTGAAGAGCCAGTGTACTGACTCTTTAACTTCGCCAAGTACTCAACGACATTATGACAATCTTTAATTGCCCCAAAAACAGAAGGCTCTATGGTGTTCTTGACCACTGCCAAACATTTCTTGTTAGCAGTAATCCATTTGGCATTCTCTGTGTCAAATTTCTGTTTGCTGACCATATAGGCCTGCTCTGTCTGCTGCCAAACAGCATCTGTCATATCAGCCCCTCTGACCGGCTTCTCAGGTTCAACTGGAACCGGTGCAGTGAGGACCCAGTCCAGCTCTGTCATGGTAAAAAAGAAGTCTACCTTCTTATACCATTCATTATAATTATCTCCTTTAAGAATGGGAATGTCCTTGATGGAAACCATCATGGAACCCGCAGCTGAAAATAATTCATATTAAGTGAGAACATTATAACATGATGACAATGCCTTATTACATTAAACTTCATCACCTTTGGGCAGAAAAAGTAATAATGCAACAATAAACATCTATAAAATTATAATATTGTTATTATCAACTTTGGTCAGAAAATAACAATATCACAATAAATCTGAAATTTTATCTGTGACTTGAAATTAAATTATCCCTTTGGTTCAAATTTAAATGCAAGTCAAAATTAAATATCTAGCAGCGGAAACTTTAAATAAATTCACATGAACAGTAGCAAAATATTCTATTTACCCTCTGAAAAATTATCCCTTTGGTTCAAATTTAAACAGGGGCAAATTCTATTCAAATTGATCAAAATTGACTGAAATCAATTCAAATAAATGCGAAAAGCTACTGTGCAGAACTGTTCTTTTCGGCCCAATTTAGAAATCGGCCCGCGGCCCGCGCGTGCTCGCGCACGCGAACAGTGCGGCCCAGCCGCTCTTTCGGCCCTCCCGGCCGCTGGCCAGTGCTCGCAGGCCGCAACCTGGGCCTGGGCCGCCAATTCGGCCCAGCGCCGCAGCCGTGCCCCCGCCCGCGTGGATCTCGGCCGTTCATCAGATCCGACGGCCGAGCGCTGAGATCGGAGGAATAAAACCCCGTCGCTTCGCGAGTCGCCCGAAACCCTAGCTCATTCTCCACTCCGCGCCGCAGCGCTCCTCTCTCTCGTTGCGCAGGCGCGCTCGCTCTTGTGCGAGCCAGCGGCTCTGCTCCCCGGCCGGCGGCCTCACGCCGCCGTTCCGCAGCGTCTCTGCGCCACCGCGCCATGGCCGGTGAGCCATGGCCGGCGGTGCTTCTCTTCTTCCACCCTTCTCTTTTCCCCTTCCTTTCTCTGTGTTCTAGCCGTAGCTAGGGTTTAGCACGCTCGCGCGCGGTCGGTGGCCTACCGCCGGCGCGCCGCCGGATCTCCGCCGCCACCATGGCCGGCGAGATCCGCTGTGCTAGGATCTGTGCGCGCGGGAACGGCGTCGTCACGCCGCGCCGCCGCTCTGCGCCCTTGCGGGCCTCCTCGCCGGAGTCGCGTGCGTCTCGCGCACGGCTCCGTCGAGGAGATCTGTAGGGGTGATTAGGGTGGCGGTGGCGCCGCCCGTGGACGGCATACCGAGGTAAGTCCACTCTGGATCTAGGGTTAGGGTTAGGGTTTTTGTTCGATTTGCTTCTTTTTCTCGGATTTCTCGTGTTTCCCGAGTTGGATCTACTAACAACGAGGCTAACTGATACCATTGTAGTATCTGTAGTGTCACTAATACATTGTAGATGTGCGTCTGGGTGTGTGTGTTCATGCATATGTGCTGTGTGTTGTATGTAAAAGAGAGGGGATCGAGTTCATACCGTCCCCGCCGGTCGCGGCAGCTCCTGTCGCCATGGCCGGTTCTGTTGGTGGAGATCTGCACAAGGCAGCGTCGCGCAGTGTAGTTGTAGGAGTGCGTCGCGGTTGGAGATCCCGCCGGCCTTCGGGTCGCCACCGGCACTGGCCTGGAACGGCGAGGGAGTCCGGCGATGACGTCGTGGCGGCGGTGGAGGGTCTTCCCGTCACTGCCCGCGCTAACCCTAGATCGGATAGGTGTGTCGGTGGGTCGTGGCGGCTCAGGTGAACCTCGTAACTTGAGTCGGCAGCCCCCACCTTTCTTTATAGCGCGGGGTGACAGGGGCCCTCCAACCATGTAGGATTGGGCGCCCCCGATCAGGGCGCGGACTGGATCAGGCCCACGGCCTTTGGGCCGTGTGGGCCGGGAGATCAACCTAACAGTGTCTTGGTGCTCTCGTTGCTGTGGATCTCCTTCACCTCGCCGTTCGCCGCCATGGCCGTGATCCTCGCCGGTGAGACGCCCTGCGTAGCGTAGCGTAGCCGCCGGCGTCAGAACTCGCAATCGATGCAGGCAGTGGCGTAGTGCGGTGCGCTACTGCTATATGAACGCACGCCACTGGCGATGGCGTGGCGTCTCGATCCAAATGGGCGGTGGCATCACGCGCCAGGCGCGGGGGGGACGGGCAAGGCAAGTGGTCCTCGCTGCCGGCGTGCTCCGGCGCGCCGCCTCCGCGCGGACGGCGTGACGCCTCTTGCGGGGCTCGGCGGCCTTGGACGCTTGCGTGGGCGCGCGTGCTTCCCGCGGGTGGAGCGTTGCCGGCGCGCGCACTCGCGCGGCGCGTGACAGGAATCGGCGTCCAGCGATGGACTCGGCTGCTCTTCCGATTTTCCTCGGATTGTTTTTTTAAATAAAATAGATATCAGTTCCAAAATGTATATTATTTTGGCTTTTCTAGATACACAGCTTCTGCTATGAATCTAGACATAATGTATATCTAGATTCATAGTAAAAACTACGAATCTAAAAAAAGCTAAAATAATCTATATTTTGAAACAGAGATAGTAACAGTATATAAGTTTGACGCGGAAAATTTATATGCTGAGGTTCATTTGAGATGAGACGAACAAGGATTCGGGCTGAAAAGTATTACGATGTGTTCGTGGTTATCGCTGAGATATTAGAGGGTTTGTTTGAGACTACGGCTGAAACTGCACGAATGCCGATTATTCGATTTCTAGCAGTCTTGCAATTATACAGTACAAAAAAAAGCCCTCCCATATGGGCCTCCACCGTAGAGTGGGCTAAATTCAGGGTTTCTCTGGCGCGGCGTCGAGTCGCCACCGCAGCCCAATCGCGCGGGCGATTATTTGTCCTGGGCTTGCTTGTTGGTCCGTGGTCTCCTCTCCACCCAAAAAGAAAAGGACGGGAACACTGGAACAGCACGTGGATGACGACGTGCTGTGTCTGCTCGCCCCGCCACCGACGCTTGCTAATTCTAGAAGCGTCATGAATGAACTACTCCTCAGCTCGAGAACGAACCTCGTTTTGGAATGCTCTAGAAATTCGGTAGCGCGCGGGAGAACATATACCGGGGAAAAAAAGGAGCACAACAAACTGGCAGCTCATATTAGCAAGCAAACAAAGCAGGGTGAAGATGCTCTCACCTTGCGCGCGCCGTGGACCTGGACGACGGGGCCTCGCGCCGCCGCCGGCGACTCGGGCCACCGGCCGCCGCTCGTCGCGGCGGCTCCGACGCGCTGGGCTCCCGCGCGGATCCAGCTGGCCGGCGCCAGGCCGGCCGCGGCGGTGCCGGCCATGAACATGCTCACTGGTGTTGCGGCGAGCCGGCGAGTGGCAGCAACTAGCTAGCCTAGAAGCACGGCCGCACGCAGCTCCTGTCTGCTGCGCTCACTCACTCTGGGTCTCTCGGTCACGCACACACCACCGTCCTTCCCACTGGAAATGATGACTGAGCCCTGCCACGGGCGCCACCCGCTGCCATGGTGGTGGTATAAATCATGGCGCTGGCCCGGCAGGGAGTCCCCATCCAAGTGGCCCAGCACGGGGACAATCCAGCACGGGCACAACGTGCGAAACGAGCCAGAGCCAGTCAGACACGTTGGGAGACTATTCTTCGCCTTCCGTCCCTTTTTCCAGTCATATTCCTGCTATTGTCTTTCTGTGGAAGAATGATTGATCGAGAGCACACGAATTTCACACACCTCCATACTACTCCTTTGGAGCTTCTTCCCCTGATGACCTTCTAGACTTTGGAGAGATTCCAGTGATGACCTTCAAGACGGGGCGCGCACTGGCCACAATGAACAGGCAGGACGATGACGGCAAGAGCGACGACGGGTACGAGGCGACCTCGAGGCAGCGACAGGTGTGGCGACGAACGAAGGGGGAAGCGCACGGGAGGAGGAGGAGGAGGAAAGACAAGGTGAAGGACTGACGACGCCACAACTTGATCCGTGAGGCTAACAATCTTGTGTTGCCAGCTACAGAATCACTCCGGCGATACTGTATAAACAGGTCCTTTTATATGTATAGACCATTTTGAAATACCTGACTCGGTGATCAAGTAACATCGTCTGGTCCAACATTCTGAAATGCAAATCTCGTTCGACGTTTGTTTTTGTTGAGTGTACGGAGTACGTACTAGTTCAACATTGAAAACGTAACGCGGGATACGTTTAAGGCTCTGCTCGCCGAGGCCTCTGACGTGGCCGGGAGCTTAACGTAGAGCTTACCGTTCAAAATTAGCTGATCATGCTGGATGGTTAAGGACTCGGCATGCATGGCATTTCAGCATTCTGTCTAAGCAGCTCTGCCCGTGCCCGCACGGCATGCCTCTCTCTCTCTCTCTCTCTCTCTCTCTCTCTCTCTCTGTGCGTGTCTGTCTCTGTGCGTGTCTGTCTCTCCATGTCGGTGGACCATGGTCCACGTGGAGTACTATTCAACTCCAGGAGCGAAACAAACGAGGCAACGAGCCATGTCCACACGACAATCAATCGCCATCAGCCCATCATCATCATCACGGACTCACAGACAAAAATTCGCAAAAGGAAAAAGATTCACACACAAAATGGAGCAAAGATAATAAATTTGTAATTGTTCACTTGACGGGCTAATTAGCTGGGCTCTGCCTCAGCTCATACTTGCGGTTGTCAGGTCTATGGGCCGCGGATGGCCAACTAAGGGCCCGGGTGGGTTGCCTCTTTCGGCCGAGCCCACGTATTCGGCCATGTCCGAGGCGGTCATAGTCACTAGTCAGACACATTGCTAATCCTGTTAGTTTTGTACCGTACTGCCGAGAGGGTTGGAGTTTTAACCCGAAGGAGGCAATAATAAAACTACAGTTCAGCGAACAATAAATTTTTGGTCGTTTGCCTAAGATCAAATGTAGTATATATTTTCAGTTTAATATATGATATGTGTCACGCCACCTTATAATGATATTAAATTTATTTTTTACTAGTATGAACGCACGTGCGACACGTACGTTTAATAGAAAATTTATACTATAAAGATCACGTTTAATAGAAAACTAGAAAATTTGCCCGTGCGTTGCAACGGAAAGAAAAATAATCTTTTTATGTTTTGTATTTTCTTGTAATGTGCTTGTATTTTTAAAATTGGACGTACATTAATAACACATTGTGATATTTATAAGAAAAGATAATATATCTTTATTGTATTGTATATTGTAGCATTTTTTTCTTTTTTTGAAAAGTGTTGTACTCCTGACGGACCGGCCGCCGCCCCCACCACCTTCTCTATAACCGCCGGTGAGCCCCGATCCCGACAACCCTGGCCCCTAGCCCCGGACCATGGATCAGCTCGGGAGGCAGCGGAAGGCCGATCGATGCAGGAAGGAAGATGGAGTGGCGAAGGGCAGGCACGTACGTGGACAAGAGCTTAGGGAGACCAGGTATCCGCTTGAGGCTAATTGAGTCAAATAATTAACCATGCCAACGTCGAACCGTTGAACTAAGGCACGAGATGAGCTGAGGGGTATCGGATACATGTCTGCCAGAGTGCCAGCCGATTTCATTGCCAGAATCCGCGAACAGCTCGCCGGCGTGAGTAAGACTGGCTCGACCACACGACTTTGCAGGCCTTTAGATTTGTCGACGTCTTCCTCGCTCGTCACCTAATATTGCACCGGCCGTGCAGCAGTGCGTACGCGACGCGAGTACGAGCGCACGAGCGCCTTCGAACTGCCTCCTCCCAGATTGCTATCCTCCAGTATACCTGTATATGAATATTCCTGTATATGAATTGCTATTCTCAATACCTGTATATGACCTCGATTATATGGAGATGACGGCGTGGGTGGATAGGACTCGGAAGTCACGAACTCAACCTGCCGACCAGGATACGTGCTGCTAGCCTGCTACAAGACGAAAACGTGTTGCGATTGCCCGTCTGGATCAAAATTAGACAGGGACTATAACATCTAAACTACGGTGGATTAATTTCTATATGTATTAGGGGTGTTTCTGTAAATTTACGACGTACCGCAGAAACAATCCCTACTTTATAATTAGGTAGATATAAGATTATATAATGGATAGTTGGTCAAAGACCGTATTGGTTATGAACTCGACGATTTTACACAAGCGCGTGTTTTTTTCCCATGATGAGGCGTAACGTTCTGTGATTTCTTCGAAAGTGTGACTAAAGAGTCCAGTGAAAATCGTGGGTTCGAAAAAATTCTATTGTGGCTGATTTGTGGTTCCGTCGATCTCGAAAGTTTTGGATCTTTATAGTATAGATAAGAGAGATGCCTAGTAATGGCTTGCCATTAGAGTCCTTGAGCGTTACTCACATACTCTTGAGTTGCACTACATCTTGAGCTTGGCGCACCCAACCAAATCAATTCTCAAAAAAATTCCCCCTAACAATAACAACTAGATTCCTTATGTTCAATATCTAGTAATCAAAATTAAGAAGCTAACTAATGTATCTCATCCTTTTCTCTGATGCCAACTCATCGGTTGTGACATTTTAAATTTTTTATTATGACAAACGTAGTATTAAATTTGGATTTCGGAACATATCGTGATACAATGCTAACCACATAGGTTCGCCAACCCTACTGTACCCATCGCCCATGTGTGACTGTCAGTTCTGCTGGGAGATACCAATTCCTTCCAGTTTCGTGATAACACACGTATTGGAGGTTTGGAGCTCAACAAGGTCCATGGCTAGCCATGTGCGTGCTACCATACTACTCTCATGAAGCTGCTTTAGGATTGCTTGCCTCCTCTGAATCTTCTCATCATTTCATCAAGGCTGCCAGAACCAACGGCCTACAAATACAACACAATAACACATAATCAGAATTCCAGCCGCACACAAGCACTGCGCTGTTGCCACGTTCATCAGTCAGCAACAATGGCCGCCACCAGGACGACGGTGCTCCTCACGCTCGCCGCCGTTCTGCTCCTCTCCGCCAACGAGCACCCCGTACCTGTCAGCGGCCAAGTGCACGCGCCTCTGGAACACGCCGCGGAGCAGCACGGCAGCCAAGGCGCCATGCCCGGTGAGTAACTTGGCCCCCTTCTTCTTCGATATCTCCCCTGCTACCCCGTGCCCGTGGCTCGCCACGTGTTGTTGATAAAGAAAAGTATGTATGCATGGTAGTGCCGGTGTCGCGCGGCGGCGGATCCGCCGGCGCCGTGGAAGAGGACAAGGCCTACATCGTCGGGCGCCCGCTGTTCAAGGTCCCTCCGAGCAGCCCTTGCCGTGACAAGGCCATGCGTTGCTGAGATTGAAAAGACACTGAACTCGAGCTGCTCAGCTGCTGTCACTCGCTTCTCGCCGAGCTAGCTGCCACTTTCGTATTTACAATTTTAGCAAATATTTGGCAAGCGTGAGGATATTTGGCAAATACTTTCGTGCACTCCCATCTCCCCGGTGAATATTTGGCAAATAAATAAATGACAGAATGAGTGCAGATGCTGCCACTTTATCAGTGATCTTTATTTTTTTGTGATGAGCTTGTCTGGGTAGAGTAAGCCAGTGAGGGACTTGAGGCTTGGTAATTGCTCGATTGGAGGTATTTTCCTTATCCGTTAGGCCTGGAAATTGGTAATTGATCAAGCGAAGCATTGCTGAACATTTACGTCATCTTCTCGACACAATTTGCCGCTGAAAAAGCATCGCTCAAGTTCACTATCTCTAAAGTCTGAACAAATCTACAAAGCTTATGCTCACAAGTAAACAAATACGCGAACTACACAAACCATTGCTGGACTGAACACTTCGTACTTACAATTTTACAAACGCATCCGAAGCACCAAAAAACCTAATAACGATCTAATCTAACAACCACCAACTCTAAACTTGCTGCACAGCCACGGCCGCCGGCTGATCGTTGCTCACTCTCCCGAACGCCGCCGCGCCGTCCTTCTCCCCGGCTTCCTGCTCGAGCGCCTCCAGAATCTCGTCGAGTGCGCGGCCCTCGTCCTCGGACAGCTGCTCCATGGCCCGCTCGAACTGCGCCACCAGCTCCGGGTCGAACAGCGCGTGCTCGTGTTCGCGTTCGTGTTCGTGTTCGTGTTCCTGCTGATGATGATGCTCGCGGCGGGGCTTCTCGCCTCCACCGCGCTCAGCCGGCGGCGCCGCCGGCGCCGTTCCGAACTTGGGCGTGACGTAGGAGCCCGGCGAGAAGATCTGCCCGCCCTGGCGCAGCCAGTCCCGCAGGCTGCCGGACTTGGAGAAGTCGAACGCCCCCGGCACCTTCAGCTCGCCCAGCTGCCGCGCCCTCGCCCGCCTCTTCGCGCCGGCGGCGCCCTCCCCCGCCTCGCCATGCCCGGGCGTGCCGCTACTCTCCGCGGCCGCCTCGGCCGTCGTCGCGGCCGCCGCGGTTCTCGGCTCCTCTCGCTCCGCCGCCGCACGCTCCCGCTCCGACGAGCCGCTCTGCGTCACCAGCGCGTCGAACTCCTCCACCGTGCGGAAGCTCCGCGCTCTCCCGGCGGCGGCGGCGCCGTCCGAAACGCACTGCGCCGGCGACGTGTCGCCGTCCTTGCGATCTCTCTGCTCCTGCTCGACGGCGTTCTCCTCCTCCAGGCCGGCGAGCAGCTCGGACACGTTGATGGTCTCGATCATGGCAGCCGGCTCGGCCACCGCCGCCGCCGCCACGGGGCTCTGCTCGGGCTCGGGCTCCTTGGCCTTCCTGGCCGTCGAGTTGGACGACGCGCGGAGGAGGGCCAGGAACTGGTCGCCGTTGCTCTTGGAGCTCGACAGGATGATCTCCTCGATCACGTTGCTCGTCTTGAAGCTTTGGCCCAGGCTCCCCTGCTCCTGGAAGCTCCCTGATTTCGCCAGGACCTTGGAGGAGACGCACCCCATCTCTTCCGGTCAGAGCTCTCGCTCCAAAAATATCTGAAACAGAGTTCAAGCCTGTTAAAATCACGCTTCCATGGATACGTTTGTGTTTGGTTATCCTACTGTTCGACATGATCACACAAACTCTGCATATTCTCTCTATGAAACAACTGGAATCAGTGAGAGAAGAAATTCAGTAGCTTACCTGATGATATGGCTGTCAGAACTGAGAATCACGTTGGCTTCCTCCTCGGTTCTTGAGCTGACACCGTCCAGTGTGTACTTGGTACCAAGCAGCACTTGGGGCGGCAATTAGGCTATTAATTAGCAGCAAGACTAACACAACAACACATGCAGAGATCCAGTCATGGGTGGCAAATGGTTAGAAAACTCGAGGTGGCAATGCGATGGAGAATTCTAAACGGAAGAGGATCGTGGGCTCTGAGTCAACAAGTGATTTTCTATCAATCGACAATTGTGGCCTTCTTTACCAGGTGCACCACCAACCCATGTTTGAACGCCTGGACATTGTTTAGTCGGCGCTGGGAGTATAGCCTCGGCTTTGATAATTATTGCATCAGTGCCATGAAAATGTAGTTTGATTGTACTTGCGTCCAGTTTTGGAATTAAGACCGTATGTTAGCGTCTTCAAGTGCCCAATATATCTACCTAATAACATATTTTCGTAATGAAATTTTTTTCTCCAACAAGTGTCTAAATCCGTGCCCAATATTTTAACATACCAAAAACAGAGCTATTCTGAGCCAAATATAGCCCCAGTTTCCACACTCCCAATAGGCCAACGAGGCCACGGTATTTTTTTTTCACGTAGGAAAAAAGGTGGGCCATGGACTGCTGATGTGGCTATATATAATTTTGTTTGAGAATCAGTTTTTTGGGAACCGTTGGAGGATGGGTTTATTTTTACTCCCAATAATTTTTGACAATGTACTAAAACTAGTATTTTGGATTTCTATTTTTTAGGCACTCTTGGATATGCTTACAGAGCTTATGATCCATTTGTAAGAAATGGAATAGTCAATGGTCGTCAGTCTAGATTTTGAGCCTCCTCGATGTATCAGTTTTTGGGCACAAGTTGATGGATGATATCATGAACGGACTTTGCGTGGAATCCACTGTCTGCAGGCTTTGGGCTCCTTCGGAACAGAATAATTTTTTAGGGGAAAAATAGGAGAGTTAAATTAAAGAAAGAAAATCTATAATTGATATTCGGATGATAGGATTGGTTCTTGCCTAATGTTTGGATGAATGACATGAGCTCTGACCTCATGTTCTCTGGAAGTTGTTGGAACACGTCTTCAGTCTCCTCTCTTTTCTTTCTCTTGCTATTGAGGCCCCGTTTGGTTGCAGGGACGTCCCTGTCACACTGAATGTAAAAATGCAAATTAAAAATATTAAATATAAATTAATTAAAAAACTCATTACATAATTAAGAATTAATCGAGATGAATCTATTAATTCTATTAATGTAGTACTATAGTAAATATATGCTAATGATGAATTAATTAGGCTTAATAGATTTATTTCATGAATTAGCTCTCAGTTATGTAATTAGTTTTATAATTAATTTATATTTAATACTTCTAATTAGCATCCAAACCTATACCATGCAATGCTAGGACTGCTCTACCTATGAACCTTCAAACACTTCTTTAAAAAAAACTTCCAAACACTTAAGCCGAGTAATTAAGGCAGTTTTCCATTTTATAGGATTCATGTCTTATATCCTTTTTTTTTTCTCTATCCTACATTTAAAAAACTAGATATTGTTCATTGTTCACTACAAGAAGTAGTCTAGTACCTTTACAGTAGTTACTCAAGAGTGAAGCAATTCTTTTGTTAGGTGACGGGGTCAGTCACAATCCATTCAGTCTGTGGCAGTAGCCCCGGAGAAAAATTAGTTCAGCTGGATCTAGCATCCCAGCTTACAGACTCCTCGCCTTTTTAAAACTTTTTTCTTTCAAACTTACCGTTTGTGCTACGCGAAATCTATAAAAATGTGTTTGAATAGCACGATGCCACAACTAATTCTTCAGAAACAGTTACGCTAAGATCCTATTCAATACAGGATGTCGTGCGTGGTAATTCGGTAACCTCCTCAATTTGGCCGGATGGATTACCATACAAAATATAAACAGGGCTATCCGCCGTGTTTGACCGGGAGACATCACTCTCCAGCATCAAACACCAAACTGATCGGTACGGCGTGGCATTCTTGGGGTTTCTGCCTGAAACATGGGTGGTGTGCATCTCAGCATCTGCACATGCCGGCACCAAGTCACCTCTCTGGCCCAGTGGGCTCCGCGAGAAGAAAAGAGGGACGTGCCGCGAGACAACGGGGAAGACGGGAAAAAGTCCGCCGCGTGGCGGGAGGCCCATGAACTTGGCCTTGTTGTCACGTTTTCGTTATCCATCCACCGTCCGTGACTCCTCCAACGGCCAAGGATCTCCCGAGGTTGCTGGAAGTCAGAGTGTCAGACCCTCCTACGTGTGAACTTTTGAGGCTACTTTTATGTGCCCACGAAACAAGTCAATTTTTGTGCACAACATGTTCAACGCTCCTATGAATATTCATTCACGCAGAGGTTTTACATGGAACTAACACAAGTCGAATCAATTAAGTACACTCAGATTTGAAAATCGGAGGTGGCAATTCAATTCAATTCAAACCGTGCATCGAACCGATCACGAAAACAAAACTAGTGCAGGGAGTGGGATTTGCTCGTGCGGAAGCTGACAAATCCCGCGGCAAACGAAGCGCCGAATCAACAAGTTTCGGAAAAGGTGAGAGGCGACAAGCACGCGAGGATCGGAGAATGTTTAACCACTCGGATTAATCATTGGGTTAGGCTAATGAAGCACAGGGTAGCCACGTCTGGACGAGTAGAAGCAGCCTCCGAGACAGCAACAACAGCGAGCGGCAGAGCAGGAGCAGCCGCCTCAAATGTAGCGGCCTCTTTTCCGCGCATTCCGAGGCTAACGAGCCGTCCAAGGCGCTTCCTAATCCACCTTTGGCTTTCCTAATCATGGTTCTCAATATGATTCCAAATGTTTGTAGTGTAGCACTGTACTAGTGTCCTTTATTGTTTTTATACACTATGTAAGGGACCGTTATTGGTGACGCGTCTACAGAGACATTGGAGACGCGTTTTTTACGCGTCACTAAAGATGTGTCTCTAATGTAAAGTCATAGGTGACGCGGATTTTACGCGTCACTAATAACTGATATATTAGCGACGCGTGTCTAGCTACCCGCGTCATCTAAGATGGTCATTGGAGACACTGCATTAAACGAAACGCGTCTCCTATAAGGTCATTGGTGACGCGGATTGGCAACCCGCGTCTCCTTTGAGAGGGTCATTGGTGACGCGGGTTGGCAACCCGCGTCTCCTTTGATGAATTAAAAAATAAAAAAAATAAAATTACAAAAATTACAAAAAGCTCCTTAATCATTGATTATCACATGTCTTTTTACAACTAACTCCCTAGAGAAAGAAGAAATTACAACACACCTCAAACAAACTATAACACATCAAAAATTACAAACAGCTCCCTATAAAATTGGAAATTACACCACATGCCTCAAAACACATGGGCAGCTCTTGGTTTTAAACTAAGCAGCACAACAGCTGTCACATCTCAACAATATATCAAATGGCATTTGATCTATGCAGAAACCACACAACTGGATACATGCAGAACTATTTCCCAATCAATCTGAAGGCTAAGCCAAAAAAAAAGAAATGATAGATGGTCAATCAATTTGACGACAAAATTAGATAGCTAATCTAATTGATGGTCGATCAATCAGACATAATCTGACGACTAAATTAGATAGCAAAAAAAAGACATACTAGTTTCTGTTCAAAAGCACAGAAGGAAGTATGGTTTCACCACCATGTTCCTGCACCCTGAAAAATATTTATATCAACTCACTGTGCTTATAATGCTGACAAATACACAACATAGACTACCAAAGGAATAGATCATATTATTGGATCAGTACATCAGCTAAAGATCAGCTATAACAGCTAAAGATCAGTACATCACAACATAGACTACCAAAGGAATAGATCATATTATTGGATCAGTACATCAGCTAAAGATCAGCTATAACAGCTAAAGATCAGTACATCAGCTAAAGATCAGCTATAACAGCTAAAGATCAGTACAACAGCTAAAGATCAGTACAACAGCTAAAGATCAGCTATAACAGCTAAAGATCAGTTCAAGAATCTAGGCTTTTCTGTCACTTGGACTACAAAAACCTAGCACTTCAGAATATTAACTCTTCAAAAAACTTACCAAGCATGTATCTTGGGTAGAAATTTGTTCTTTTTCCTCTGGAAGTTCTTCTTACTCATATTAACCTGCACAAATAAGAGAATGGTTTAAAACATACAGCTCCAAAGTTGTTTAAAATGGTCAGTCAAGCAATCATAATACATCATACAAGGATAATTATTTCAGAACTATATAAGGAAAATGCATGATCTAGTACCAATGAGCACTTACATTTCTCGAGCAACATTACCTTGTTAAAAGAGAAAAAAGTTTACCAGTGATCTGAACTACTATGATTTTTTTAGGAAATTGGTGTGCAATACTCAACCTTGCACATACAGATCAGCAGGTACATTACCCAGTCATAGGAAAGCACAAGCTACTGAAACTAAAAAAGACATACTTAGTGAAGTTTCTACCAGACTGTAATGACAAGTGGTCAATCAAGAACACTCATCTTAGTAAAGAACCATATACAGACCATAAAAAATTCAGAGCGCCCAGTCTTAAAAAATTCAGACCATAACAATTGTGCTGCTGTATATAGAATCGCAGAACATAAGCAGCCAGTAGAAGAGGCGTGAATGGGCTTTGTGCCAACTCTCCAATTCCCAGTAAGCCACACATAATTAATTAAACAAAAAAGCAGAAACAATTGAACATATAGGTGCTAGGGTACACAGAAGCATATCAGTAATCCAGTAGCTGCAGTAGGGGTAGTATAGAATAGAGCACTCAATCTAATAGAGCAGAGCACGAACTAGACACCACATATTCAACTACAATCGAACACCCAAAGAAGAAGAAAGTACCAGGACCTGGCGTCCTAGAGATCCACTCTCAGATCTGCTGGAACAAATGGTTTGACAAACAAGTCACTATAGCATGAACTAAAAGTAACATGCTGAAGTTATCTGGCACTACTACTAACCAGTATCTTTAATGCAGAGGAATATGTGATCTACTATGATGGAGACCAATGAGGAATCTGCTGCTTCTGCAAGCTGGTCAGAAAAGGAAATGAGGATACAAATGAAACCTGTATACACCTTACTGTATGCACCATAATATCAAAAGTACACAGAAGACCGGTTTATTTGATAGTAGTAATCAAACAGGAAGAACACTTGTTTGCAATGCAAATTCAGTACACACTCACAGGCTATTGTACTGCAGGCATGACCTCTGCGTGCTAGAGAACGGATCCACTTGCTAGAGAACATACCCATTGCTCATGCTAAGCTAATGTTCCATCCATACACTGAAATCAATTATGCAAATCAGAAGCACGATAACATGGTGTACCTATAGCGAGGGGGCAAAGAAATCGATTTACCCTGGACGGTGAGCAGCTTGATGGAGCTATTGGGGACGGTCTGGAGCCAGATCCGCGGCGGCGCGGATGGGGGCGACGGGCGGAGGGGCGGATCTGGATCGAGAATCACCGAGCCCGACGCGGTGGAGAAGGGGGGAGGGGGCGAGAGCGGGACGAACCAGCGAAGGTCTTCTCCTTGGTGAGTTTGTAGATGAGCACCCCGATCCCGAGCGCGGCCTCGGCGGTGACGAAGAGGTTGTCATGGCTGTGGACGATGAAGCGGATGAAGACGAGCGCGGCCATCCCGACGACGACGGCGAGGAAGGCTTTGACCGCGCACGAAGCGGCGGCGAGGCGACGCCGCGACGGCCTGGCGAAGCGGCGGCCCCGCGAAGCAGCGGCGAGGCGGCGCCGCAGCGGCCGGGCGAAGTGGGGACCGGGCGTCGGGGGCGAGAGAGGAGGGGAGGATGGGAGGAGGCGAAGCGCGAGGCTGCGGTTTGGGGGCGGCGTCGGTGGATCTGAGGAGGAGGGGCACGAGGCTAACCCTAGCACACCTGTGCGGCGCGGTTTTATTCCGTGCGCTACTCCGTGGGCCGGCTAAAAGGCCGCTGCGGCCCAAGCCCAGGTTGCTCCCGATTTTGCTTTTCATTGAAATACGATGTTTGTATGTTAGTTTTCATTCCACAAAGGTGACGCGGGTAAATGAACCGCGTCGCCAATATACCCAGTTATAGGAGACGCGTATTCGTGTGGACGCGTCTCCTATATCTAAGTCAGTCATAGGCGACGCGGCTCATTAATAAGTGTCGCCTATTAAGGTATATAGGAGACTCTTATTTGCCTCTGCAGACTTATTGGTGACGCGTTTGGTCAACCCGCGTCGCCAATGACTCATTGGTGACGCGTCTCAATTCCGCGTCGCCTATCAGTGTGTCTCCTTTGTCGAGTTTTGACATAGTGATACACAATTTTTTTAGCACAGTTTGTATACACAGCTAGAGCAAGTATTATGGTGGGCTGTAAGCAGGCGGATGTCTACGTGGAGTAGAGAGAAAGGAAGGGAGAGAGTAAAACGGGCGACTCGCGGTACGCCCGCTCAAGCCGGCGATGAGGTTCTGCGCCAGCTTTTATTGGCTGAGCTCCCGGCTCAGGACTAAATGCTGGTGGGGCCCCTGTCCATCACCCGCCAGATCACACGCGACGCAGCCGGCAGCCGGCGTTTTTATAAGCCATGCTCTTTCACATGCTCTTTTTTTTTCTTTTTCTTGGCTGGGATTAGACCACGCGTGGATCCCTTGCTCGGTTAAGCCCATCACCGGCCTATTCGTTTCCTTTAGCCCATCTGAAGGCCCGTTGATCAGCGAGTCCGGTCAGGACCAGCTCCGGCAGCAGCAGCACTCGCTTGGGGAAGCAGGCAAACAGGAGCTGAAAACGTTGCGAGAGCGAGACCCTGCATGGACCGAGTGCGCAACACTGCAGCAGTGCCGACTGATGATTTGGTCCGTAAAACCCTGACCGCGCGCACAAGGTAGCGAGGGTTCAAACTTCGAGTTCGTCACCGGCGCATTGCATCAAGCAACGGATCCTTGTGCTACACACCCCGGCTCTTGATTCTTCAACTCGCGCAACGCACTTACTGTTGTACACTTTTTTTACGGAGCCGGTGAAGTGAAGGCAGTGCAGGCACGAAATCAAAAATTGCCCGACGCAGTTATCGGCAAATCTTTGTCAGGATTTTTTTTTTGAAAATTAATCTTTGTCAGGACATCTACTACTTATATGATGATAAGTGATGCCAGGTGAAGCGTGGCATGTCGCAAGTGCGGCTGCGACGAGCTAAGTTTTCCACGGTCCACGGTTACACACACAAGTCGTCCCAGACGGATCTGAACCCATCCGCAGCCGCGAATCCGCGCCTACTAGTCGGATTGCCTGTTGCAAGGAGGCACGGATCAGCGCTGGTGCTGCCACCGCCACGGACACCCCGGGATGGACACGGCAGGATTCACCAGACGCTCCCGCGCCGCGCAGGCGCAGGCACTAGCAAGCACCCGGCAGAGTCAGCATACTGCAGAGACACCTCACCACCCGACGCCCATCTGCCCTGGTCCCCATTGCCCCTGCACGTCGTGACCTCCTTGCGCAGTTGCGCGGTTGCGCCGCCCCGCCCGGCCCGTGCTCGCCTCCACCCGTCGGCACCGCACCTCGGGTATTACTCTTGTGATCGATGCCGCTGCCCGCTGGCGCTGGAAGCTGGATCCCCCGATCGTGATCGTGGCGGCGAAAGTGATCGGGGGGTTGGAACCAAAGCCAAACAACCGATCCGGCCGAGAGGAGAGGAGTGATTGGATTGGACTTGCAGTTGCAAAGGTGTGGCTGTGGCCCTGCCTTCCATCTCCTCCAACTGAACTGAGACCAACTCCATGGGTTCCCTTTCCCTTCCTCTACTGTCGCTTTTCCTTTTTTGGTGGCGACCTTTTTGCTAGCAGTCCTGGACTCCTGATTTTGGTATGGCGGCCTAGCTAGCTCCTAGTTTAGGTTTTAGGAGAAGGATATGGGGTGTGTCACCTGTGACCATGGCCCTGTTTGGATCCAGGTGTTAGTGTTAGTTTAGAGCAAAATAACACTAAACTAACACTTTGGATCCAAACATATATGTTATTTTGGTGTTAGTTGGGACTAACACCCCCTAAAAAACTAACCCCTCCATGAGGTGGTAATTGGTGTTATTTCTGGTGAGTCCCACCCTATTCACTCTACTTTTCTCTCTTCCAATGATTGTACAAGTAGCTTTACATGCAAACTAACACAGAGATCCAAACACAATTGGTGTTAGTTTGTTACATGTTAGTTTAAGGTGCTAAAGACTACCACTAACACTAACACTAGGGATCCAAACGTGGCCCGGTGATGGCCGGATGGCGTGATGGGACTGACTGGACATATCATGGGAAGGCAAAGTCCATGTGGCTCCATGGCTCTCCATGACGGCATGACTCCATGTGGGATGGGAGTAGGGACGCATGCGGAATTATATAGCTCTTCTTCTTGTATCGCGTTACTTTTAAACAGAGATTTGTTTTCTTTAATTTGCTATATATCATTCCAAAGAAAAACAAGGAGGGAAGAAAAACTAAACGAGTTTTTTTTTGAACAACTAAAACTAAACGAGATAAGATATTTCCGTTGCGTCCGGCTGACGACCGAGCTGAATAATGCATAGTACTAGCGATACACAGATCACCGGCTAGCTGAGAATAATTGGTTCGTCTGCTAGATTCCCGTAGTATGCTTCTGCGATCGGGTGACGGCATGGCAACATACACATGGCCTGCTCCCACACTGCTCTTCTTCTGTTATCGGGAACAGGAGCAAGAAACGATGTCAACCACAAGGTACAACTAGTGCCCATTTCAGATAAGGAGAATAAACGCGGTTGTGTGACTAGAGATGTAGGTTCAGATCCCTAATACTTCTTTCAAAACGTGAACAACTTAACCCTCCATTCAAAATACAATGTTTTTTTTATGAAAGTCAATCTCTTACATATTCAAATCAACACCTATAGTTGTCGGAAAAAAAATCAACACCCATAATATATTTACAATATGAAGTCATACGACCACATTTTGAAGTGATTTCACTTCTATCTTAAAACCAGCACCTACAATATTCATTTGTAACTACGATGGCATGATCCAAACAAAATTGCCAAAAGATCCATTTACCGGTTAATTTAAATTTTTTTAACTTTTAGAAAAAGAATTCAACTTTATTTTTCCGCAGACTATTTTTTTTGGTCCATTGTAACACCTATGCCAATGAGATCTATCTCATTCCCCTCCCCTCCAGATACGTTGGAAACTTGGAATTAATGTTTCCGTTAAGAAAATGGGCCCGATAGTGTTTAGGTTTGCCTTTTGCCTTTTCTTTGATACATTTCACAAAAGCTTTTATACGGTACTAGTGCTCGAATAGGAAGTACTAACCATATTTTTAAATTGCTTTACTAGAGTTAATGGCTAATTTATAATGTAACACGTACATAAACATGTCCCGTGTCCTTCATCATATCTACTCCTGTCAGTTTCTTCAGTGTTCTTTTGGCGGTACCATTTTGTACCGGAAAACAATTTATATGACAATTTAATGATCATTCCGTATTTTTTTTGAGCGGCCATGAATGCAATAGTTGTTTTTACTCTTGTTCTGTTGGAATGACTGTACAGTTCATGTTCCGCACCGTGCAGAGTTTTGGACAGACATCAGAAATGGAAAACATAGTCATTTGCAAAGAAATGAAATATAAGTACTTCCCCAAGAAAGGTGTTTGGTTACTGTAAAGGGAAAACACATGTTTAAAACTAGAAACTTACCTATTCACTGAGTTAAACAGACAATTTTTACGGGGCTGCAATATTGTATGTTGCTCCTTTTTTTGCAATAAACTGTGAAAACACGGTGTAATGACTGACAAGAGACCTTTGCATACAGTACTTAAATGCAATTGCAAAGTATATGACTTGATCAATGTCTGAATTACTACCTGAAATTGAACAAAAGAAAACGAGAAAAGTTTGCCAACCAATCCTGCCATGTGGTCTACACAAACTTTTGTCTCAAATTTGAGCTTTGAAGCCCTCATCTTCTTTGTTTATTTTCTCTTTTGACCATGAAATAGTTCAAGCCCATGAGACATTAGCCAATGTTTGAATTACTCCTGAAAATAAAAAAATTATAAACGTTTGCTACGGCCAGTCCTGTCATGTGTTCTACACAAACTTTTGTCTCAAATTTGAGCTTTGAAGCTCAGCCTAAAATCTGTCTGCTAGAGCCACGAAGCCCTCATCTTCTTTTTGTTTACTCGAGTAAGGTGGTGTTTAGGTGTTGAATTTGGGAGGGTGAATTTGGGAGTATGATGTCACTTTGTAATCATTGCGTCATTGTAGCATTTCGTTTGTATTGGTGAAAAATTGTCCAAAAATTGATTAATTAGGCTCAAAATGTTCGTCTCGCAGAGCATAACAAAACTGTACAATTAGTTTTTAATTTCATCTACATTTAATACTCCATACATATTATGACATTTTGATGTGATGGAGAATCTTCTTTTTGCATAGTGGAATTTTGGAGCCCTAAAAGGAAAACCCTAAACTGCCCCTGTCT
Organism: Echinochloa phyllopogon; assembly: GCA_033239725.1. NCBI lineage: Eukaryota > Viridiplantae > Streptophyta > Magnoliopsida > Poales > Poaceae > Echinochloa > Echinochloa phyllopogon. Next base: position 35,320,712 of record BTCW01000006.1, read on the forward strand.
CTCTCATCATCAGTTGGTCAACATGTGAGTCATCTTTCCCCCGGAAAGGCCACGAGAGAATCAAATCATCAATGTCTCCACCTAGTTGCCACTTGCCAGCCACGTCTGCTGTGCGACATGTGCTAGAGAGAGGGAGAATCAGTGCGTGTTTGTGTGAGGAGATAGCTGGCCTGGTTTAGATGTTAGAATTGAGAGGTTGAATTTGAGAGTAAAATGTCACTTCATAATCATTGTGCTACTGTAGCATTTCGTTTGTATTTGTGAAAAATTATCCAAAAATTAATTAATTAAGCTCAAAATGTTCATCTCGTAGAGTACAACAAAACTGTGCAATTAGTTTTTGATTTTATCTATATTTAGTACTCCATACATATTATGATTTTTTGATATGATGAAGAATCTTCTTTTTTACCTGGGAGTTGCTTTCTAGAAGGGAGGGACGGTCCTGTTTCAGTGCTCACCGAGATGGTACACCGGCATTGGATTTGAATGCAAGCACAAGCACAGAGGCCAGAGAGCAGCACGTAGCGCAGGCTGCGGTTGGACGGGTCTACCCCCGTCTCCACAGGGCACAGGCCACAGGCCACAGCCACAAGCTGCACGAATTTCTAGGCAAAACAAAGGTGAGGCCATGCTCTGGCCCTGCCCCTCACCACCACTATTACTGCTACTGGTAGTATCTCGTGTCCTCTTCCGGTATACCCCTGCCTGCAAGATCTCCTCTCGCCGCCGCTTGGTGTTTGCCCTAGAAAAAAGCTGCCTGGTGTCCCAGATGGTACGTAGTTTAGGGTTTTACCCAACGGCATGGCATTGCATTGCGTTGCAGATTTGCATCAGTAGTTTAAGGGGGTGTTTGTATCCATGGTGCTAAAGTTTAGCATAACACTTTTAGCTAAATTTTAGCACTAGAGTACTCAAACACCCCTACTAATGAATTGCTAGAAGGGTTTGTTAAACTTTAGCACCTTAAAACCTTTAGCACATGAAAAGGGTGCTAAACTTTGCTAAAATGTGCTAAAGTTCACTTTTTCCATTGATACCCGCGTTCTCTCTCCTCATTCAAGGTAGGGAGGAGGGGACCATGCAGGGGCAAATCTGACTTTTGATAAATTTTAGCAATCCATAAGTACAGATAACCAAACACCTAAACTTTAGCTTGCTAAACTTTAGTAAGTACTAAACTTTAGCAATGAGCATCCAAACAGGCCTACTGCTCCATTGGCTAAGCTTAGGGCACTGTAAAGTAAACAGTGGGTAGGTACCACTCCAGAGCACATAAAACAAGGGGTTAATCGGTCAGATGACGGGCATTATTCAATGGCCCCGGCCCGCGCTAATCTATGCCCAACCCCACCGCACTGTTGCAGATGAGAATCACAACCACATCAAGATTCGCAAACACGGTGGCTAGCTCGTGCTGAGGCTTTCGATCTGCGAACAGGTTTGGTCTTCAGAATTGGACGGACAGGATGGGTTCTTCCTGGGGCGTGAAGCCTGCTTTGGCACTGCTGCATTTGGGTTCTACTGTTGGTGGGTAGATTTTGGCCTTTCCGTCCATTGGGAATGGTGCTGGTCTTCGCGCAGGCGTGTGTGACACTAGCCCTAGCAGTAGTAGTAGCTTCACATTTCCTTGCATCTTTTGATGCCACATATGGGCTGTGTTATTTCCAAACAAAAAATATTTTTCTGATAATATTTTAGGGGCTGGGGCTGGTGGTCATCTCAAGACAGAGGAGACCTTGAAGTGAAGCTGTACTTTGCTTGACATGAATGGGCCTCCACCCTTCATTTGCTTGACATGAATGGCTTGAGTGGGAAAAGGCAGGGTGCCCGTTTTTAAAATCCGAATCCAGCTCCAGGCTCTCCATGCCATTTTCTGTTCTTGAAGTTGAAGCATCGGGGGAAACGCCATCGGCTCTGATGTGGCTGGATTCCTGAAGGCTGCATTTGTCTCGGTGAGTTTTTCACTTTTCCCCCTTTGACCTGTTTCTTGAAGCTTCAGTTTCCTTTGTGATTCAGGACTCAGGAGCAGTATCTGCAGATTGCCGCAGCTTATTGCTTTTCTGAATGAGATGCAGTATATTCTCTAGTTTTGTTGATTGATGTTTTTTTGGTACTAATAAAACTCTGTTATTTTCTTCCCTTTTTGCTCAATCTTTGATAGGGAAATGAGGTACGCCAGATCGTGCTGCACTTTCCAGCAAGCTTCCCGAGCTTTGTGATTTGGTAGCCATGGAGGACGAGCAGAAAGCTGCGAACTTCCTTGATGTGCCCAAGGATATTCCCATTGCCACCAAGTCCCTCACCATCCGGACCAGCGCCGCCGGATGCGGCAGCGGCTCCGACCGGTCCTGCCCCATCTCGCCGGCCATCTCCATCACGCCGCACCTCTACTCGCCGTCGCCGCCGTCCTCCGCGTTCGTGTCCGCGCTGCAGTCCCCTTACATCTCGCCTCGAGTTCTCGAGCCGCCGCCGCCGCCGGAGCCTCAGCCGCGCCAAGAAACCAAGGCCGCCGCCGCCAGCGTCGCCACCACCGCGGCGCCGTCGCCGGCGTCATGCTCCAACGGGTCCCACTCGGAGGACATCGACGCGCCCAGCGGGCCCAGCGCCCCTCGCACGCCGCCGTCGGAGCGCTACGACTCCAGCGGCATCGACGCGGCCAAGATTTCCGACGGCGGCGGCGGGGCCCTTCCGCCGCGCGTGTCGTTCTCGTTCCCCGTGCCGCGGGTGTCCTTCACCAGGGGCTCCGTGGCATCGCCATCCTCCAACGCCAAGCTCCGGAGCTGCGACGTGTACATTGGCTACCACGGCAATGGCGGCCTCGGCAGGTTCAGCAAGTGGCTCAAGTCAGAGCTTGAGCTGCAGGGCATTGCCTCTTTCGTCGCCGACCGTGCAAAGTACTCAGACTCGCAGAGCCATGAGATTGCTGACCGGATTATTTGCTCGGTAGCATTCGGTGTTGTGGTGGTCACGATGTCAAGTTTCCTCAATCCATTTAGCCTCGAGGAGATCAGATTCTTTGCTCAGAAGAAGAACCTGGTGCCTATATTGTTCGACACTGAGCCATCCGATATTGCTGGGCTTTTCGATGGTAAATTGGAGGATAAGGAAGGGAAGGAAGCATTTGAAGGACTGATGCGGTGCCATGAATTCAAGCTTGAGGCGAACGAGAGCAATTCAAGAAGCTGTGTGTCGAGGACAGTTACTCTGCTGCGGTCCAAGCTCGGCCGGAAGAATATAGCTGAGAAAGAGAATGAAGCATCCGAAGGCCTGCCTTTTCCACGCAACCGGCATTTTGTGGGAAGGGAGAAGGAGCTGACTGAAATTGAAGGCATGCTCTTTGGGTCGACGGTGGATATCCAAGAAGTCGATTGCCCAAGGGCATCCAGTACAAATGAGAGATCAAGTGGTGTATCTGATGGATTTGCTGACGAGGATAGTGATACTGCGAGGAAATCTAATGCCAGGTACATCAGTCTGGAGATGCGCAAGTGCAAGGAACCGACATTAGAGGCTTGGATTGATCCAGTGATTGAGTTGTCATCAGGTAAAAGCAGAAGCCTCCAGAAGCAAAGATCAAAGCACAGGAGGTCAAGGTTTCGGTGCAACAGCAAGGGCTGTAACAGTGCCAATATAATCTGTATCAATGGTTCTTCAGGCATCGGCAAGACTGAACTGGCATTGGAGTTTGCTTACAGGTACTCACAGCGGTACAAGATGGTACTGTGGATTGGAGGTGAAGCACGGTATTTGAGGCAGAACATACTCAATTTGTCCATGAATTTGGGATTAGATATCAGTGCTGAGGCTGAGAAAGATAGGGGTAGGATCAGGAGCTTTGAGGAGCAAGAATTTGATGCATTCCAGCGGGTTAAGCGGGAACTTTTCCGTGATGTGCCCTATTTGCTTGTAATTGACAACCTTGAGACTGAGAGGGATTGGTGGGAAGGCAAGGATCTCCATGACTTCATCCCAAGGAATACTGGAGCCACACATGTGATTGTGACCACACGTTTGCCGCGCGTGATGAACCTTGAGCCAATGCAGCTACCGCAGCTGTCGTACATTGATGCAATGGCCTTGATACAGGGGAAGAGGAAGAAAGACTACCCACCTGAGGAAACAGAAGTTCTCAGGAAGTTTGATGAGCGTTTAGGCAGGCTGAACTTTGGCCTGTGGGTTGTCGGTTCACTTCTCTCTGAGCTTATGATTGCTCCTTCCACTCTGTTTGAGGCTGTTGAGAGAATATCGCTGAGTGAGAATTTGTTCCCCATTGGCGCCAATGACGATGGCTTCTGCCGCAACAATTCTTTCTTGATAAAGGTCTTGGTCTTCTGTTTCGCATTGATGGACAAAGCAAAAGGCGGAAGCCTTACCTCAAGGATGGTCATTGCCGGTTCTTGGTTAGCTCCTGCTCCTGTATCATCCACACTATTAGCTGCAACAGCGAGCAAGCTACCAATGAAAGGCAGTGGTATGCACCTGTTTGGTGAGTCCCTCAAGACTGCATTTCTGTGTGGCACACATTGCTTCCTAGCTCCAAACGGGCGGAAGGCTGAGGTGGAGTCAGCGCTCTTACTTGTTAATCTTGGGTTGGCAAGAAAGGCAAATCGACATCCTGGTTGCTGGATCCAATTCCATCCAATCACACAGCTCTTTGGCAAGATCAGGGGAGGTTTGGCGCCTACAACTGCAGCAGTTAATGGAGTGATGAGAGCTGGAAACCCCTCAGTATACTCTGACCACCTGTGGGCTAGTGCATTCATTGTGTTTGGTTTCAAGTCAGAGCCACCTGCAGTTCAGCTCAAAGCAGTCGACATGGTTCTCTTCATCAAGAAGACGGCACTGCCCCTAGCAATCGACTCCTTCATGTCGTTCTCCCGGTGTGGCTCTGCTCTGGAGCTGCTCAAAGTGTGCACCAATGTCCTCGAGGAGGTGGAGAAGTCCTACGCCTCACGGATGCAGGACTGGAACCGTGGGTCGCTGTGCTGGAGGAAGAAGCTGCAACCGAACCATCGCGTCGACGAGTTTGTCTGGCAGGAGGTCACACTGCTCAAGGCAACCCTGCTGGAGACGAGGGCAAAGCTGCTACTCCGCGGTGGGCTGTTCGACACCGGCGAGGAGCTGTGCAGGACCTGCATCAGCATCCGGACCGTCATGCTTGGGCACGGCCACGCCCAGACGCTAGCTGCCCAGGAGACCCTGGCGAAGCTGGTCAGATACAGGAGTAAGATATGAAATTATGTCCAATACCCTTGTAGGCTCCTTGTAATGTGACATTCCTCTTCTGTATTATAAAGGATTCAGAAGTTTTCACGCCCAGGTATTTCTGAATCTGTGACACCAGCTACAGTTTTGTTAGCGATCATCAGTATAATAGCCAAAGCTCCATGATGCCATGTGTAACTTATTTTAGCGCAGGTGCCATATGTAAGTGGAGGTGTTATGTACAGTGCAGTCCATTTGCTATTTGGTGGAACTTCGTTGTCATCTTACAATTGAGCTCCCCAGACTAAACTTTCAGAAATGAAGATGGCATTCGTTTTATCATCTTGAGTACAGTTTTGGTGAACAAAGAGCTCCATCATACCATGAAGTTGCTGAAAAGAGAATACTTTCTCTTAAAGAACTTCATTTATGGGCAAATATGTCTGTTAAACAGCGAAAAATCTCTGGTCTTTCTGCAAAATTTTCTGTGACTGCACCATCAGCGGGTGGCCTTCGTTTTATCATCTCGAGTACAGTTTTGGTGAACAAAGAGCTCCATCATACAATGAAGTTGCTGGAAAGTGAATACTTTCTCTTAAAGAACTTGCATTCATGGGCAAACCTGTCCGTTAAACAGCGAAAAATCTCTCGTCTTTCTGCAAAAATTTTCTTTGTAACAGCACCATCAGTGGGTAACTATGGACAGTCCTGTTGTCTTGCTGCCTGAGGCAAGCTTTTTGTGCTGATGAGTATTAACAAGCTCATCTTTTGAGGCAAGGTTTGTCGGTAAAAATGGCGACGTCTGATCGCGCAACGCCGAGAAGACATTTCACCCAACAATTCTTTCGCCGAAAGCAATACGAAGGAGAAAGAAAAGATAATATGGCTTTGACTGAAAAAAAAAGTAGAGGCTAGCAGTAACAGGCACTCCTCTTTTGTTCATCCAAAGTGTCTTTCCGTGCCTACTGCTCTGTGAGCTTCGATTATAGGGACAGGGCGACATGTCTGCTCTTCACGTACTTTGGCGATGGCAATGGTTTTATTGCCGTATGCCGTATGCTACGTTGATTTGGCGATCTGCCACTGCGACTCCGCTAACTGTTCTGAACTTCTGATTCTGAATTCCATTCTGAATCCCAATGGCAAATCAGTAGTGGGAGACCCGGGCTAGTGCGTTTCGCTGTGCTCCCAAATCCAAGTGGGCTGTAGTGGAGACCTGCCCAACTTGAGTCAATGGGCCTGTGCCTGTCATGTCGGCCCAACCCAAGCAGCGACCAGAGCCGAGGAGGCAGGAGGGCATGTATTTGGTAATATGAACTTGCAGAAGGGCCTACCTGCAAAACACGCGCGCACCCAGACCCCAGCTTTGCTTTCCTCGTCCGCTTCCTACCGCCCGCCCACCTCCCTCGCCCCCGCTCCGCGTCGCCCATCGCCAACCGCCGACGAGATCCGCCGCGGGGAAATCCCCCTCAGATCCGCCGCGGGATCGCGGGCTCGGGAGGCCCCGAACCCAATCCCATGCGATCCCGTTAGCCCGGCCTCCTGATCCTCCGGCTCCTGCTCCTGTCGCCATGGCGGGGAGCGACCTCGAGCCGCTGCGCGCCGGGGCGGCCGCGCTGCCGTCCTCGTCGGACCCGGACTCGCCCGCGACCCCGCGCCGGAGCCGCATGCGGGAGCTCCTGCGGAACCTGGACCGCCGGCTCTCGAACCGTGGCCGAGGCGGCGAGGCCGCCGCGGCCGCGGGGCACGGCGGCGGGGAGGCTGGGGCTTCGCCGAGGAGGGGCGAGGAGGAAAGCGACGAGCTCGGGGATGGTGCGCCGCCCGAGTGGGCGCTGCTGCTCGTCGGGTGCCTCCTCGGGCTCGCCACTGGCATCTGTGTCGCGGCGTTCAATCGCGGGGTGAGTACGAGATCCCCGTGGGGAATTACTTTGGTTTTTACGAAATCATCTGGTTCAACACCCTTTTGCGAATTTGATTTGTTTTGTTAACGGTTGTAGCATCGTTTGGTGCCATTTTCAGTGAGATAGTATCCATAGGAAATCCTACTGGTATGTTGGTGTCAATTAGTTTACCGGCTGGGTTCGTGAGAAGTCGTTACTCATGAGACGTTTATGTGTTGTTTACTTGTTTATGGCGCTTTGTTAGAGACCTTAGTGTATTTTTGTGTCTCCTAAATTTGAAAGTGGTTGCTATGGGGATGGTAGTATGCTTGTCGGAGCTTATCTCTTGTTGTGTGGTGCTTTGCTGCATGACTTCTAATTCTAAGAGTTTTCAGGCAGAGTTGTATTTAGTCTGATGAGTGATGATTTTGCGCCACTGACTACCTAGTGCCTTATTGCTGCTGTTTTTGGTGAACGGCTTGTGTTTCCTGTGTACTGTTTTAGGCTGTGATGGAACATGGTTTTACTGGATTCATTAGGCGGATGCCTGGTTGGATTTAAGGTAACCATATGGAAAGGTGGCATGTTTTGTTGTTTTAATACTAGTGAGTGCTACCAGTGGCTTAGTTAACATGATTCACATTTTTGGAGTCATTGGTGTTATTTCAGGTGTTATCATTTTGTGTTGCTTTATTAAGGTCATTGTACTCACTTGTTTACTCTCTTGCTGTGATCTTTGAGCCACTGACAGTCAGCAATAGATTTTCACATCAGTTGTGTTCTGTCGTTTATTAACTATCCAAATCAAAGGGGAAGTACTGTATCTTGCTTTGCAAGAAGTGTAAAGTCCATTTTACTCACCTGATATTGCCACAAAGCCAACACCCCCCCCCCCCCCCCCAAACTCGAAAACCGGACATTACACAATACACACCCTCAACTCTTCAAAACTGGACAAACTACCCCCCAGCAACAATTAGAAATGGTTTTGGGGCCAAAATATATCACTAGGAATTTGGAGCCAAAATTCCCGCATACCAATATATCACTAGGATTTTTTTTTGTAATTTCTAGAGACCAAAAGTTTTTTCTTGCGATTTTAAAACCTATCATGCATTTGTTTTTTAACTATAAAATAGTCAAAACCACCTTTAAACCACTTTGACCTGGAGCAGGGGGGTAGTTTGTCCGGTTTTCAAGAGATGGGGGTGTATAACGTCTGGTTTTTTAGTTCAGTTTTTTTTCCAGATTTCTTGACAAGATTAGGGGGGTAAAATGGACTTTACTCTGGCAAGAACAGAGTCATTATATGATAGGAGTTCAATCTAGCTGGCCTGTGCATTTTTTACTAATCCAAAGTTCATATTTGAACCTTTCCGAATGTTTGCCACTATGTCTCAGAAGTGCCTTCCTGATCTGTACAGGTTCATGTTATACATGAATGGGCATGGGCAGGCACACCCACCGAGGGTGCTGCTTGGCTCCGTCTGCAGAGGCTGGCCGATACGTGGCATAGGATATTGTTGATTCCAGTGACTGGTGGAGTAGTTGTTGGGATGATGCATGGATTATTGGAGATCTTTGAGCAGATAAAGCAGTCCTTATCATCTCAAAGAGAAGGTATTGATTTCATGGCCGCGATCTTTCCCACAATCAAGGCCATTCAAGCTGCTATTACTTTAGGGACGGGGTGTTCACTGGGGCCAGAAGGGCCTAGTGTTGATATTGGTAAATCTTGTGCAAATGGGTGTGCGGAAATGATGGAGAACAATAGGGAACGGAAGATTGCTCTCGTTGCAGCTGGATCAGCTGCTGGAATTGCTTCAGGTATTTTGATTAATTATATATTCGATTCGTTATACAGACTTGATGAATTGAAAATTGAGTGGATGCATTTTTCAGTTTTCTTTCAGCTTGTTAAGATGTTGGCCAATTTATCTGAGAAATCCTAATTTGTGTAGGAAGAGTAAACACGAAATATTTTTTTCGGATATTAAATCTTCGTTGTAATGCAGAATAGAACCATAATTTTTTGTAATCATCATACTACCAAGTTTCGAGTCCTATATCCTCACCTGACTTGTGCTATATGTCTTCTTTAGGTTTTAATGCCGCAGTTGCTGGATGCTTTTTTGCTATCGAAACAGTATTGAGGCCACTTCGAGCAGAGAACTCACCACCATTTACTACTGCGATGATTATATTGGCATCAGTTATATCATCAACCGTGTCCAATGTTTTGCTAGGGGAAAAGGCAGCGTTTATTGTCCCTACGTATGAACTAAAATCTGCTGCTGGTATTTTACCTTATTCTGATCATTTTTGGTGTTAATAAGGTAGATGTTTTTTTGTTACTTTCAAATTTTAGGGAAGCATACATTCTGGTCTGACTTTTGGTTATAATTTTTAGTTTCTATATTTTCAATATAATATCAGTCGTTTTTATATGCAGCACATACATTTATGTGTAGCCTTTTTGCTATTTGAGGAACTTATGGAGTGAATATCTGTAATCACTTATTTGTTCCAATTTTAAATCATTATGTGGCCTTTTATTGTTTATTAGTATGACATCTTATGATTCCTTTGGCAAATTTTTTATATTAGCCCATTCGTAGTCTGCAACTTTTATACTTTCTCCAGTACCCTGTCTAGCATTCAATGTTCCCTCATTTTAAAATCTGGTAACTCAAATTAACCTTTTATTCCTCCTCTAGGCTCTAGTGCTCCATCCAGCTTTATCTGACTCTTTAATCCTCCTCTTAGCTTATGGTTTGAACTTAAACAAGTTTTCTTTTTTCGTTTTGGTGTTAGTTGCTTTTCGAGGAGGAAAACAGATAGATTTAGTGCCTTTCTGTAGTATTTTTATAAAAATGAAATGTCACAGGTCGATCTCCTTACCACCAAAATGTAGAGCATATGCAGTTCCTGTAGAAGTATCTATGACTCTGTTTTTGGTTATTGTGACCATTTAGAGTTTGGTATTTGCTGTACTTTGTGTATAAGATTAGCAGTATCTTCGACATTTTAGTGTTAATGCTCCATTGTTTAAACATAAAGCTGACTAAGATTATATTCTGCAGAGTTGCCACTCTATCTTATTCTAGGCATGCTTTGTGGGGTTGTGAGTGTGGCATTCAGGCAATTGGTTGTTTGGTTCACTAAGACTTTTGACTTGATAAGAAAAAAGTTTGGCCTTCCTGCTGTAGTATGTCCTGCTTTAGGTGGTCTTGGAGCAGGTTTAATAGCGCTAAGATACCCTGGAATATTGTATTGGGGTTTCACCAATGTTGATGAGATTTTACATACCGGTAAAAGTGCTTCAGCCCCTGGAATTTGGCTCTTAGCTCAATTAGCTGCTGCAAAAGTTGTAGCAACAGCACTTTGCAAAGGTTCTGGTCTTGTTGGTGGCCTTTATGCTCCAAGTTTGATGATTGGCGCTGCTGTCGGTGCTGTTTTTGGAGGTTCAGCAGCAGAATTAATAAACTCTGCCATTCCGGGTAACACTGCTGTCGCACATCCTCAAGCTTATGCGCTAGTAAGTTTCCTATTTTTGTCAGGCACTTTTAAGTTTGTTAGTTCGAAGGGTGTACTAACTTTCAACTTTATTTAGGTGGGAATGGCTGCCACGCTGGCTTCAGTCTGTTCTGTCCCATTGACATCTGTGCTACTGCTCTTTGAATTGACCAAGGATTACAGAATTCTACTTCCTCTGATGGTAGTATCCAATGCAATTGCTGTTTTGTTACATTGCATATAATTTAATTTAACATGTCCAATGTAATTGTTGCACTGTTTAACAGGGAGCTGTTGGTTTAGCAATATGGGTCCCTTCTGTTGTAAATCAATCTGGTAGCAAAGATACATTTGAGGCAACATCACCTCGACATGGCTATTCTTCACTGTTACCTCCTGCAAATAGGAATGAGACATATTGGAGGCGACAAGAAGGGGATGATGTTGAACTCGCGATTCTAGATGTTGATCCCTACCACTATGGTAGTAACAATGAGGAGATGCTTCTTGATGACTTGAAGGTTGATGATGAATCTTTTTTCCTGAAAATTGTTTGTAGGAAATTAAATGATTAATACATCTGCAGTAGTCACAGTTTATTTGTTTTTACTAACATCCACTCTTCCAGGTATCTCAAGCAATGTCAAAGCATTATGTGAAGGTCACGCCTACATTCACCATCAAGGAGACAACAAGACTGATGCAAGAGAAGCAGCAAAGTTGTGTTCTTGTTGTAGACAATGAAGATTTTCTTGAGGGAATTGTAACATTAGGTGATATTCGTCGTAAAGGATTTGAACCAAGTGAAAACTCTCATAGTACTGGGGAAAATTCATCTACCTTGGATGTATGTAGGCTGCTCGTATTATGTCTACAATCTGAGTCCTTCCTGTTATTACTCTTTAAGTTAGCAATGCATGCATTTACTTGGCAACTTTGCAGGAAAATTCTTCTCTTGTTTCGTCATGCCTTACTCGAGGCTTTCAGTTCCATGGCAATGAAAGAGGACTAGTGACCTGCTTCCCTGATACAGACCTGAGCACTGCTAAGGTGCTTATGGAAGTTAAAGGAATAAAGCAACTTCCAGTGGTGAAACGGGGTGCTGGTAGAAGAAATGATGGGAGGCGAAAGGTCCTTGGCCTTCTTCATTATGATTCAATAGGATGGTGCTTCAGGTGATCTCCCTACTTATGAGTATTTAAATTGCTTCTGTTTTGGTATATTCCTTTGAGCATCTTATCACATCTGATTCTTTGGAGACATTTATACCTAATATGAGTAGCTTAGCTGCATCTGGAGAAAATTCCCCAAAAGCACTGCATGAGTCTTCTCTCATCTAATACCATCCGGGAACACATGTAGCTCAGTTGCCCTATTGCACAATATACTCTTATCCATGGAGATATGATATGGGTCCTTGATGCTGTTGGATTATGTTCTTTTTAGGACATTATATTTATAAACCTTTCTGTTAACTGCTTTGTGATAAAAAGTCCTTAGGAAATTTCCTTTGCCCTTTGCTAGTTAATCTAAATTTAGTTTGGATAAAGAAACAATGAAGTGTAGCTATATGTCTCTCCAATTGAAATTACAAGCCTTATTTCGTTTCATTAATACATAGTTTTTGTGATACAAAATTGATTTTATTAGATCACATTAAGGAAATTCTAACATATAAGCTTTTGTTCAAAGCTTTATTCTAACCAAACGAAATACACCTTGTAAGTAAAGACGGAGGGAGCTGATGAAAATTCTTGCAGAACATAGTATGGTTGACCTCACTTCCCCACCAAAAATACCAAAAGCATGTTGCATTTTTGTTCAAAGCTTTATGCTAACCAAACGAACGTCTTTGGGTTTTATGTTGCGCTTTTTGTGCAGAACATGTGTACAAAATGGGTTTTCGGGGTATTTGGACATTTCCTGTTTGCTTTTGTTGATGTGCTATAACAGTAGTAATTGACATAACTGTATGGGGTAGCACAACCAGGGGCTTGGAAAACTGCCAGAGGATGAGAAACCAGAACCATTCAAGTTTTAGTTTTCCCCACACCCATACTTCAGCCCCCAATGCAATCCCTGGTCCACATCACTTACCATTAGCCGCACCAAAATTCATAGAAAAATGTTGCAGTTTATATTTTCCAAATATGCCAAACTTCAATTGAAACTTGAGATGCAGGAAATTAGAGTCGGTCACGCTCAATTTTCTAGGCCCAAAAGTTTATAAAACTCTAGTGTTGACATGGTATCACGCGCTCCCAAGACTAAAAGCCTAATTGTAGAAATTCCATTTGACCGTAACTGATGCCTTCTGCAAGAGAGGGGAATCTGGATTGCTGACTTACTTCCTGCCTCTGAAGATAGTCTGATGCAGATGTTTGTCTGTTGTCCATTTTCAGGGAAGAGCTTGAGCGGTGGAAGGCGATATACCAGAGAGAGAATTTCCAGCAGACAGCAGTCAATGGGCACTAAACACGTGGAACTGAAGTTTTGATTGTACCTTGTAGCGAAGAAAATACGAGATACATAAAGTGAGATTCCAACAAAATTAGGGTTTAACTTAGAAACAACTCCATAGAAACAACTCCATCCCCTCGTCAAGTGTAAAGTCTCATGGAGTCTGCCAGGACGTGCTTGTATCAAACACATATATAAGAGGCTGAAAGGCGATTCATATTCAAGAGGTGGTGTGTGTGTGGTCTGATGTTTTCAGCTTACCATGTGGAGTGAAGTTCAGACATGGTCGCTTTGGTCGCCCTTGTTCAGTGGTTGTGTTGGAAGAGAAGAAATATCTAATACCTTCTGTCATGTATTTTCTTATTGCTATAATATACTGGAAGGTTGCACGCGGTTAGTTCCGTGAAAACTAAGCGAAACGAATGTACGGCTTGAGCTTAACTAAAACAACTCGGGGTTTAGAAAAGTCCGTGCGAAACACTGGCCGAATCTATACAATCGTAACAGTAATAGTGTCTTTGAACTATCACAGCACTAACAAAAATCTGCAAATTTTAAGCTGGTTTAGTTCCGGGGCGCCTAGACTGTGATTTGATTATCACTGCATCAGCACAGCCTGAAGGTTTTGAGCACCCAGCTTCAGGTCTTGCCTTGGCCTCACAATCACAGCACTATGAATAATCTATAAATGTTTTGATTAACGCAACAGCAGGCACTCCTACAATAAATGTTTTGATTAACGCAACAGCAGGCACTCCTACAGTCCTACTAGTGCTACCTTTACTTTACTCCTTTTCCCGTTTGGAAATTCAATTGCAAAGAAATTTTCATTTGTTGATGGCAAGAAAAAACAACGGGAGGCGAAGGCAACACAAGCAGGATTACTGGAAAGAGAGAGCTCATTTAGTTTCAGCTGCAGCAGGCCATACAAGGCCCCAAGTCAACCCCTAACACCACAACCAGCCTAGTACGTCCATCACTTATCTTCACTACCCAACTGATTAAAGGATCGAGCACCATGCCTGTTTATCCGTCGCTTAGCAAACCCTTCATGCCTCGTTGCACGATGGCAATTGGTCAACATGGAACAACCGAATGTTATGGGCTTGCATCTCATATTCTACATGACAACACACGCGCAGAAAAATATAGAAGCATAAAACAGAAGTGCGAGGACATCAGTCAACAAAAGCATATGCAGCAGCATATATAGCATTACGGTCCAAGCCACTGAAATCAAACATGATACAGGTCATGCCCTGATGATCGTGCGGTGTTCCACCAGAGTACAGGACAATGGATCCATCATACCATACAGCATAATAAACATGGACAGTGTTCTAACTGAATGCCATCCGATGAACAGAGATGAGCACGCCTGAGTGCCTGACCCCTCTCCCAAAACATGCCACCAGCACAGAGCATACCATATCTTCTTGCACCATGGTTTGATTCCAGTGTTGCTAAGCCTGAATGAAAGGAAAATTCATCAGAACACGATTACGCTAGCACACCTGCATGCACGATGTGGGAGGGCAGACAAGAGCATAGGGGGCAACTGGAATCAAGCATGTGTGGGGGAGATGAGATCACCTAGCCAACAATGCAGCTGCAGGCCCTTGCTCCTCCATCAGCTCATCCTATGCGATGTCGCTCGGCCAATTGTCCACCCCTTCAAGCAAATTCAGTCGACACTAATCAGAACAGAACAAAACGAGGCATCATGCAAATCTGTCTAGATTTCTCTCAAGCACTAGTATTTCGATAGCCTAATGAACTGCGTTTTGTACAATGTATATCATCTGAAGTCTGCTAGCCAGCAATCCATGAAAAAAGGCAGCATATTTGAGGGACCAGCAGGCGAGCATGCTACTGGTACGTACCTGAAGCAACCGCCGCCGGCAGCTCAGCGGACGAATCGGCTGGCGATGCCTGGGTAATTGCGGGGAGGCGCCACCAGATGGTAGCGGTCGCACTCGACGACCTTGCGGGCCGGCACATCGACGGCGAAGAGGTGGCCCTCCAGGAAGAAGTAGACGACGGCGGGGTTGTGGCCTTGTGGGGGTGGATGAGCGCGAGCACGGGGGGCTTCTTGGGCAGGCCGGTGGCCTTGTAGGACTCGTCGGCCCAGATGTCGGCGAAGGTGGCCTCGTGCTCCAGCGTCCACTCCTTGGCGTCGGAGTCGGGCAGGGTCCAGACGGTGACCTTGTTGGGAGCGCCGCCGCGGCGGTAGGTGTCGACGAAGCGCAGCTTGCCGGCGCTGACCCCGACGTAGCGGAACTGGTCGAGCGCGCCCCTTGCCTCCCTGCCGTCGAGCACGCAGCGCCGGGGCAGCGGCACGAATCGGAGCACGGGGTGGTCGGCGAAGGGGTCGGCGGTGATGATGCCCCAGGAGTAGTCGGCCCACCAGAGCCTGCCGTGGTGCGCGATCGTGCAGACCGGCGCCAGGAGCCGCGGCGGGAGCGGGTACCGCACGCGCTTGTCGACCCACTCGCCGGAGTCGGAGGAGTAGCAGCGGAGGTTGGCCGTGCCGCTGCCGATGAGCGGCAGGAGCTCGGCGACCATGAACCCGCCGCCGCCGCCGCCGGGGGTGGGGAGCACGCCGACGAGCGCCTGGTGCTCGATGGGCTCGTCCGGGTACGGGTCAGGGAGGTGGAGCGCGGCGCCCGTGGCGGCGTCGAGCACGTAGTAGCGCGCGTCGGTGTCCCGCCACTCGAGCGACTGGTGGCCCGGGCGGTCGATCTCGACGCGGTGCCACGGGACGGCGAGGGTGGCCGAGAGGAGGAGCAGGCCCGAGCGGTCCGCCGCGAGCACGAACGGGAAGTTGTGTGGCGTGGGGCGCGCCGGGAACACGCGGTCGGAGACGGTCAGGCGCGACACGCGCGGGGGCGCCGCGAGCGCCAGCGACATGTCCGCGGCGGACCCGCTGGCGCCGCCGCCTCCGCCCTTGGCCACGCGCGGGATGCTGCCGAGGATGACCCACGGCGACGTCGCCGGTGGCGGCGGGGTAGGGCCGGCGGCAGCGGGCGCCATCTGAGGATGCTCCGCGGTGTTGGTGGCGGCGGTGGCGAGTTGGGAGGTGGCGAGCGCCGCTGCGGCGGCGGTGGCGGCGGCAAACCAAGCGCCGTGAGCAGGGAGCCTCATCGTTTGGTTCGGTGCGTGTGGGGTCTGGGTGGGCGTGAAAGTCGTGGACGTGGAGACGAGCAAAGTGGAGGGCGCGGCGAGGCCGAGGCTTGCTAGGGCTCCGGGAGGCAGCCGCGGACGCTGCCTGCCCGTACAAGTTTGACTGATCGGCTGGTTCCGCCAGGAGCCGGTCGCCACCGCGTCCACTGGTGTGTCTGCTCGTGCACGCGTCGGTCGCGGAGGCGGAGCTGCGCAGACAGAGGATGGGGGGCGTGGCCCCGCGCACTGGTCCGGCGGTGCGGCCGGGCAAAAGATCCGGGGATCACGATGGCCAATGGCCATGCCTCGCCGTGCGGTGCCGTGTTGCCGGGCCACTGGGACTGACCGGCCTGATAACGGATCAGACGCCTGTGTTCGGTGCCGTGCGCCTAGCTACTACGGTGGTAACGCTCATGCTCACTCTTCTAATTCATTTTAGATCTTAAAACTAATAGTATTTTAACTTGATTTTTATTAAGCTCAATCTTTAAAATAGCTATGTTAAATTTGAGAACCATTTACCATTTCTATATATGTCCATGTAGAAACACGGGTAAGAACGAACCAAACGCATGCGATACAAAAATACGAAGTATCAATGTAGTCATTGTCTCAAAAAAAAAGTATCAATATAGTCAAAATTTTAATACCAATCTCTTGCGCTGAATGACGACGATCATAGTGATTTTGGCACAAACCATGTAATTTGAGCACTTCACAGTAAAATATGAAAAAAAGGGGGCATCAGTACTTAGTGTTGGAGCAATACTAAAACAAAATCAGGGTTTTTTTGGTGTGTGGGAATGCTAGTTTAGATGAAAGATTGGAAAATACAACAAACCCAGAGGATGGAATGATGCAAATATGCAACGGATATTTCACCGATTTCCGGTGAGGCTAGTCCATAGGAGTACTATTTCAGAATCCGTTGAATTGTTAGGGTTTTTTCCCCAGACTACTATTCAATTGTTCATGCTGTTTTCTTCTTGAATCCAAGAAAGCCCTCGACATGTTGCACAAAATTATATACCATTTCACCCCAACACTTGTGTTATACTACGTATGTGCAGCAACCTTGCTAGACGGAGCCAAGTTAAACCACGGTTGTTGGCTGTCGCGCTTGTACATCGATATGTCATCACCCCTTGCCACTTGCCATGCCAGCCTTCCAGTCTCCCATAACCCTAGCAGGCTAGGCTAGGCTAGCACCAGTCGTCCAGTCCCCACCACTTCGCCCTCCTCCCTCGGCTCCCACCCTTCTCCCCCCGCTGCAGGCACCGGAGAAACCAAACCCCAGTCACCACCCACCAGCCACGCCAAGGAGCCCGATGAGACTCCCCGCGGCTTGCCGGAGCTGGCTTGCTGCCGCTGCCTCCCGCCGCCACTCGCTTGTAGGCCAACCAAAACCCTCTTCCCCCCCGCGCGACGCCACAGCACCGCCGCCGACACGGAGCACCCGGCGCCCGCCACCGACGGCCCCGCCCCGCCGCCGCCGCCGACGTCGCCGTGGGTCATCCTCGGCAGCATCCCGCGCGTCGGCCTCGACCGGGGCGCCGGCGCCGCCGACGTGTCGCTGGCGCTCGCCGCGCCCCCGCGCCTCTCCGTCTCGCCGCGGGTGTTCCCCGACCGCACCACGCCGCAGAACTTCCCGTTCGTGCTCGCCGCGGACGCCTCGGGCCTGCTCCTCCTCTCCGCCATCCTCCCCGCCCCGCTCGCCCGCGTCGAGAGCCCCGACCGCAAGTCCCTCTGCTGGACGGACTCCGACCGCTACTTCATCCTCGACGCCGCCGCGGGGTCCGCGGTCCGCCTCCCGGACCCGGGCCCTGGGGATCCCATCATGCACCAGGCGTTCGTGGGCCTCGTCGCCTGCCCCGGCGGGGGCGGCCGCTACGTGGTCTCCGAGCTCGTCCCCATCTTTGGCTCCGACCACGCCAGCCTCCGCTGCTACTCCTCCGACGACGGCGCGTGGGTCAGCAAGTGCGTGCACTACCCGCTCCCGGCGCGGCTCCTGGCGCCGCCCCGCACGCTCGCGCACAACGGCCGGCTCTGGTGGGCCGACTACTCGTGGGGGGTCATCACCGCCGACCCCTTCGCCGACCACCCCGTGCTCGGCTTCGTCCCGCTGCCCCGTGGATGCGTGCTCGAGTACGGCGAGGCCTGGGGCGAGCTCGACCAGTTCCGCTACGTCGGGGCCAGCGCCGGCAACCTGCGCTTCGTCGACACCTACCGCCGCGGCGGCGCCCCCACCAAGGTCACCGTCTGGACCCTGCCCGACCCGTACGCCACGGAGTGGACGCTGGAGCACGAGGCCGCCTTCGCCGACATCTGGGCCGACGACACCTACAAGGCCACCGGGCTCCCCGACAAGGCCCCCGTGCTCGCGCTCATCCACCCGCACAACCCCGCCGTCGTCTACTTCTTCCTGGAGGGCCACCTCTTCGGCGTCGACGTGCCGGCTCGCAAGGTCGTCGAGTGTGTAAAGAACCGCCTGCACTCGATTTAAATGAAATGAATCGCCGAACGTTCCAATAAGATGAGAGCTAACACGTGCTCGTCTTCCAACGTGTCATGTGTTAACCCACATCTAGCGGACACGTAGTCAAGCCCAATTCACTTAAAGCGAGAGCAAACCCGGTAGTCCCGGTATGTGTTCACAACATGCCCAAGATCAAGCACACATACCGTTTATAAATTTCTCATCACCACATGAACCATAGAGGGCAAATTTTAGATATTACAAGAGTTCAACAAATAAGCTTACAAGTTCAACATAAAAGAGGTCAAATCTGAAATTTAAATAGAGTATCATGAGTTTAGGTGTAAACTTCCTAACAACAACCTCTAACAAAGACATTGAATCGCAGCGCGGAAAGAAGAGATAACGAATGGTGTTGTTGCCCAAGAACACCATCGATGCAAGCATTGGCCGCACGAACTATTCGTCACCGACATTGGGGTAACACCACTTCCGGACTTCCTGCAACTTGGGTAACCACAGCACCATGAGTACAAAAAGGTACTCGCAAGACTTACGCAATATATATAAGCAAGGATTATGCATATGGATGTAGCAAGGAATGGGGCTTTAAGGTTGTTTGGACAGAAAAATCGCATGGATTTCTCTACACGCGCGGGGAAAATAAACGCGGGCGTGCTAGTGTACAAGGTACACAAAGTAAAAAGGGAACAAGTATTTCATTAATCTTTCTAGACAACAAATATACAAGTTCCTAAGATGGTGCGTTCCATGGCCTGCTGACGGCGATCTTGGCTTGGGCGATGTGGTCTTCTGGTTCCCGGGGCCTCGGAAGACACCCGGTTAATTACCTCCGCAAGACTAGCTTGCCGGAGCACCTCCGATTAGGCTGATGTGGTCGTCGTCTTCGGTCTTCGCTTCACGTTCTCCATGCATGTGCTGATGATGGTGGTGTAGTTGTGTGTGGGCGTCGGCATCGTCATGGCCTCGTCAGTGTCCATGTGCCGGTGTAGCGTAGCTGGGACATCAGCTCCGCCCGCCCCGCGTCGTCCGCCTCGTCGGTGTCGAACGGCGTGCAGTGGGTGTTGTTGTAGGGGTAGCAGATGCTTGATGAAGATGTAGCTTGACCGAGTAGTCGACGTCGTAGCAGCTTGATCGTCGGGTCCCGAATCTTCAAGTCTTGTGGAACACGGCCGCAGGAAACATCCATCTGCGTGGGCTTCGGCTTCCTGGTGCTGGTACTCGCCGTTTTGCATGTGCATGCACACGTACGTGCATGCATTCCTTCTTAACTTGCTTGTTAGCCTTCCGTGTATACACGCAGTATATGCATGCATGTGATGCCGAGGCACATGAGCACGTCGCCGGGCTGGGCTCGAGATGGACCTCTGGATGGCGCAGCTCTGCGGCCTCTGCACGTCGTCCTCGCCATCGCCGTCTTGCCGTGCTGATGATCTTGTGGGCTTCGGCGCCGTCTCCGACAGCTCCGTAGCGGCGGCGCCCTCTTCACGAGCTCCGGCGGTCATCTACGTCGACTCATTGCCGGGCAGAGATTGGACTGCCTCCTTTGCGTCGTGTGTGCACGTGCATGCATGGATGCAATCTGTAAAACAAGGAGAGGTGAGGGATCAATCTGTACCGTCCACGGTGTACGGGAGGTTCATGGCTTGATCTCCTGCTCCGGCGCGGTCGCCGGCTCCCAGGCGATGATGGAGGTGATGGACTTGGAGAAGATGGCCGGCCGCCGTAGACGTCGCCGGCTTGCCGCAGTCACGAGCTGAGGCGTCACTGGGTTGAGGCAGACTTGCGGCGGCGGCGGCAGATGCAAAGAGCGGGCGCCCTAGCTCCCTGGCGGCTCCTTGCGTCGACCGAAAAAAGAAGACCCCCTCTGCGTGAGGGATCAGGGCCTATAAGGGTAGAGTCACCCGGACTTTCCTCACGCGCCGCCGTAATCAGTTGGCCGAGAGAAAATATCTCCCATGGGCCTGGCACTACCAGAATGATCGACATCTGCACCGGGTGGGAAAGCCCTTTAGCACCGGGTTTCCCACCCGGTGCAACTAATCCGAGGCTAAAGGGGTACCCGGGTCGTGGCTGCACCCGGTGCTAAAGGCCCCGGATTTCTTTTTTTTTTTGCTTTTTTCAGTAGCCATGCATGCAGGTCTATATACGTGTATATACGTATATATTCTAATACGTGTATTCTAATGCGTATTCGGCCGACTCTATATTCATATTAGCTGACATTTCATCAAAATAGAAGACATATATATTACAAAAGTAGATATTCATGCATGTCAACTCGAGTTATATATATTTAAACTGTATTTTCTACTTAATTAAGATTGACGACTAGCTTGTTGGACTGTCCGGCACGTCCTCCAGTACTGGCGAGTGGAATTCTCCTCGGGGATTGACGACCTCGTCCCAGATCCATCCGACGAGCTGTTCTGCAATTGCGTCGATTCTTTCTAGCTCTAGGGACTCTTCCTTCAGGTTGAACATCTATAATTTACAAATAATTGAAAGATATTTAATCCACCGAGTTGGAGACAATAATTGTGCACTTAATAATAATGGAAATGTGTTTATTATTACGTACCATAATATCGTGTTGTGTAAGCTTTTTATGTCCCCAATTCCACATGTAATCGCAAACATAGTATGCACATAAATTATTTCCCGGCCCCTGTTTGGCACACTGTCGACCAAAAAAAATTAAGTAAAATTCATATAATATATTAGCCGAGGCCTACATGTACAAATTACTTGCTTACTGGAAAGCCAATGTTTCATTTTAGTGTTTCATGTTGAATACCCTGGTGTTCTTGACGAAATTGATTACAGGCCCTGCGAACAAAAAAATTGAGATAAGTCATTGCGAGTGTAAGGGGTGAATTAAGTAGGGGAAAATATACATCACCTTGTCATCATGTCCATGGTGTTCTGTAGTTTTTCTTTTGGAGTGTGCAATGAATCAAAGACGTTCACGACACCCCGGTCAGGACACAATATTATTAGGAACCAGTGGAATCTGTATACATGTATACATTATAATCAGAAATGAAATAGTACACAGACAGTATAAGAAGAAGCCTGTGTATGTACTCACTCGATGTTGTACGGGATTAGTTTGGAGTCGCAGTAATTTTGTTTCTTAATATACTTGTATAGGTTTCCATATGTTTCCTCAGGATTCATCAATATCATTTCTTCACTTATCCTTCGAGGATCCACGAAACCAATGTCATATATTGAGGATCTCCGACATTTTTGAATCTCCATTCTGCATATGTTAAGCAATAAATAAAGGCCGCGTCAGCATAGATTGGAATTATTGTTTTCAAACTGTGAATTATAAGCAACAACAAAGTACTTACAGTGTCCAACAGGTGATCAAATCCACGTCCATGGCGTCGCGGTGGTACAGCTCATATATATCCTGAAACCTCAGCCAGACCCAATCCTCGTCACCATTGTAGAAATCATGGTCCTTCACGCCTACTTTGATCATGCGCCGTTTATTCCTTCTTGATTCTTCCAAGTACCACTCATGGAATCGGCGCATCTTCGTCTGTAGCTTGCTCTCCATTTCAGGAGGGACCATAGGCTCGCCAAGCTTAAACGGCCACTTCAACGTTGTGTTTAGAGGCACCTCTTCTTCCCCCAGGACTTGCGCTCTGGATAGTCCAGTCTCGGCCATTACTCGTTGCACGTTAATCTCGTCCAGAGATGACAATGGACCCAAGGGCCGCTGAGGTTGCTCGCCGAGCTGAGGAACCTTTTTGGATGGGCCCGCCTCCTTATCTGCAGCCTTCCGCTTCTGGCGAGATTTCAGTAATGAGCGGTCATAGTCTGTTACCATTACTTCCTTCTGTTGACCCTTGCTCAAATTACCGAGGAATGACTTGACGACGGTGGGATCAAGCTTCGGCTCTGGCTCCGGTTTTTTCCTCCACTCGGCCATTTGCCTCTTTGTGTCTGCTTTGACCGAGGCTTCGAGCTCCTCTAGAGTCTTCTCACCCGCTTTTTTCTCTGGTGCGGGCTTCTCTCTGGTTTTCCGCGCCTTCTTCCCTGGTGGAGTGGGGGCAGAGGCTTTAGTGCGGCGTCCCCTCTTCGGTGGAGGGGGCGGAGACCTCCGCGGTGGAGGAGACGGAGACCTCTTCGGCGGAGGAGACGGGTTTGCATCAGGAGCTCCCGGAGAATCGTCATGATCCGGTGGATCTCTTGGAGACGGTGGAGGTGACGGAGGCTTGTTGGTAGCCGCAGGTGTACCGGGTATGACGACGTCTGCCTTGCTCCATAGAATGATGCAGTGAGAACACTGACCGAGTTTTGTTTCTCCGTCACCTCCGGGGATGTCAAGTTCCAAGTCTTCCCAGTTGGTGACGACTTGCTCCACCTCAACAGGTACGTAACCATGTGGAATGTCATTGCAGTGCCATTTTTGCCCTTCTTCCACACGTTTGGTCATACCGTATGCAACCTGATAATTTAGTAGTCACAAAGAAAGTTAGTAAATGAATGGTATTTACGGTGAAATGTATGCAGTACGAACTAAGGTCGCATACGTACCACCACAGCTAAGTTCTTCTGCCTGACGACAAGCTCGCACGCGGTCCGTTGAGTTATTTCATCCACGGTGTAACGGACCGCTTCGGCGGCCTGTGTGGAAGCGTGACTGCTTTGATATTGTTGTGGAGGGCTAATAAGGGCTGCATCTTGGAGAGGTGCATGCTCTGTGGAACCGGTCCCGCCTGCGGCTTGTTGGAGAGGTGCATGCTCTGTGGAACCGGTCCCGCCTGTGGCTTGTTGTATCTGCAGCCATGCTACCTTCATCCGTCGCTCCATCTCTGACTCAATTTCTTGGAGCTTTGAGCCCTGGGCGGCAACCGTTTGCTCTAGGTCCCTCACCCTCTGCTCATATTCGGCCTTTTTCCTCGAACGGCTCCTATAGGTGGCGGCGTGCTCTTGGAAACCTTTCTTCCATGAGATGCTTGTGCCTACGCCGCGCGTCCGTCCAGGATGCTCCTTGTTCCCTAAGGCATAGGTTAGCTCATCTCTGTCTCTATCAGCAACAAATTCTCCCCTCTCAGATGCCTTGAGGATATCGAGGAGACGCTGAGCTAGTTCTCGCAAGTCCTC
This sequence comes from Echinochloa phyllopogon, assembly GCA_033239725.1. Classification (NCBI taxonomy): domain Eukaryota; kingdom Viridiplantae; phylum Streptophyta; class Magnoliopsida; order Poales; family Poaceae; genus Echinochloa; species Echinochloa phyllopogon. Next base: position 35,344,559 of record BTCW01000006.1, read on the forward strand.
GGGAAAAACTAAGGAGACGTCGATTGGGCTTAGGGTGCCTCCATGACCATAGTACCAATGCTTGGTCCTTGTGGGCCAGTCATGTGTCGCTGGAGTGATGCCTCTACCATATAGATTTTCTTCCATCTTCTCCCATTTAGCGATGCTTGCCTTGTAACCTCCCGAACCTATCTTATGAGAGTACTTCTTATTTGCGACGTTTCCAGCGTTTCTAGCGCTAGCCGTTGCACCCTCTTCGGAGGTTTTGTACTTAAGGAATGCTTCCCACTCGTCATCAGTGATCTTCTTATACTTCTCAGGATCCGGGGCCTCTCCGGTTTTGAGAAAATGCGAGTACAACTTCTTCTTGAAATCCTGAAACAGAACTGTCATCTTCTTCATTGTCCAATCCCTCAGTTCTGCTTCATGAGTGCTAGGCCAGTCGAATATTGCCTTTAATTCCCTCCATAGCATCTCCTCTGTATCGGGGAGCACGTACTCCTTAGTGGGGTCCGTGGACTTCCATTTTCTGTTACTAATGGGCACATTATCCCGTACAATTACCCCGCACTGAGATACAAATTTCTTGGCCACTTTTGGGGGCTCAACTGGCTCCCCGTCATCCTCCACTCGAGTGATGTGAAACTTGACATCCTTCAGCTTCTTCGTGGTCGATCGTTTTGATTTCTTAGCTCGACTTGTAGAAGCAAAGGTGGCCTACACAAATTACATATATATGAGATAATATAGAGATGGTATACATAATTGACATGTACAGTACAAATTTATGTTATCTATATACACACCTGACTAGACGAGGGCTCGTTACCGGCCCCTTCAATAGTGCTGCCCTGGACACGTTCGCCCTGGACAAGCATCTCATGGAAGAAAGGTTTCCAAGAGCACGCCGCCACCTATAGGAGCCGTTCGAGGAAGAAGACCGAATATGAGCAGAGGGTGAGGGACCTAGAGCAAACGGTTGCCGCCCAGGGCTCAAAGCTCCAAGAAATGGAGTCAGAGATGGAGCGACGGATGAAGGTAGCATGACTGCAGATACAATAAGCCACAGGCGGGACCGGTTCCACAGAGCATGCACCTCTCCAACAAGCCGCAGGCGGGACCGGTTCCACAGAGCATGCACCTCTCCAAGATGCAGCCCTTATTAGCCCTCCACAACAATATCAAAGCAGTCACGCTTCCACACAGGCCGCCGAAGCGGTCCGTTACACCGTGGATGAAATAACTCAACGGACCGCGTGCGAGCTTGTCGTCAGGCAGAAGAACTTAGCTGTGGTGGTACGTATGCGACCTTAGTTCGTACTGCATACATTTCACCGTAAATACCATTCATTTACTAACTTTCTTTGTGACTACTAAATTATCAGGTTGCATACGGTATGACCAAACGTGTGGAAGAAGGGCAAAAATGGCACTGCAATGACATTCCACATGGTTACGTACCTGTTGAGGTGGAGCAAGTCGTCACCAACTGGGAAGACTTGGAACTTGACATCCCCGGAGGTGACGGAGAAACAAAACTCGGTCAGTGTTCTCACTGCATCATTCTATGGAGCAAGGCAGACGTCGTCATACCCGGTACACCTGCGGCTACCAACAAGCCTCCGTCACCTCCACCGTCTCCAAGAGATCCACCGGATCATGACGATTCTCCGGGAGCTCCTGATGCAAACCCGTCTCCTCCGCCGAAGAGGTCTCCGTCTCCTCCACCGCGGAGGTCTCCGCCCCCTCCACCGAAGAGGGGACGCCGCACTAAAGCCTCTGCCCCCACTCCACCAGGGAAGAAGGCGCGGAAAACCAGAGAGAAGCCCGCACCAGAGAAAAAAGCGGGTGAGAAGACTCTAGAGGAGCTCGAAGCCTCGGTCAAAGCAGACACAAAGAGGCAAATGGCCGAGTGGAGGAAAAAACCGGAGCCAGAGCCGAAGCTTGATCCCACCGTCGTCAAGTCATTCCTCGGTAATTTGAGCAAGGGTCAACAGAAGGAAGTAATGGTAACAGACTATGACCGCTCATTACTGAAATCTCGCCAGAAGCGGAAGGCTGCAGATAAGGAGGCGGGCCCATCCAAAAAGGTTCCTCAGCTCGGCGAGCAACCTCAGCGGCCCTTGGGTCCATTGTCATCTCTGGACGAGATTAACGTGCAACGAGTAATGGCCGAGACTGGACTATCCAGAGCGCAAGTCCTGGGGGAAGAAGAGGTGCCTCTAAACACAACGTTGAAGTGGCCGTTTAAGCTTGGCGAGCCTATGGTCCCTCCTGAAATGGAGAGCAAGCTACAGACGAAGATGCGCCGATTCCATGAGTGGTACTTGGAAGAATCAAGAAGGAATAAACGGCGCATGATCAAAGTAGGCGTGAAGGACCATGATTTCTACAATGGTGACGAGGATTGGGTCTGGCTGAGGTTTCAAGATATATATGAGCTGTACCACCGCGACGCCATGGACGTGGATTTGATCACCTGTTGGACACTGTAAGTACTTTGTTGTTGCTTATAATTCACAGTTTGAAAACAATAATTCCAATCTATGCTGACGCGGCCTTTATTTATTGCTTAACATATGCAGAATGGAGATTCAAAAATGTCGGAGATCCTCAATATATGACATTGGTTTCGTGGATCCTCGAAGGATAAGTGAAGAAATGATATTGATGAATCCTGAGGAAACATATGGAAACCTATACAAGTATATTAAGAAACAAAATTACTGCGACTCCAAACTAATCCCGTACAACATCGAGTGAGTACATACACAGGCTTCTTCTTATACTGTCTGTGTACTATTTCATTTCTGATTATAATGTATACATGTATACAGATTCCACTGGTTCCTAATAATATTGTGTCCTGACCGGGGTGTCGTGAACGTCTTTGATTCATTGCACACTCCAAAAGAAAAACTACAGAACATCATGGACATGATGACAAGGTGATGTATATTTTCCCCTACTTAATTCACCCCTTACACTCGCAATGACTTATCTCAATTTTTTTGTTCGCAGGGCCTGGAATCAATTTCGTCAAGAACACCAGGGTATTCAACATGAAACACTAAAATGGAACATTGGCTTTCCAGTAAGCAAGTAATTTGTACATGTAGGCCTCGGCTAATATATTATATGAATTTTACTTAATTTTTTTTGGTCGACAGTGTGCCAAACAGGGGCCGGGAAATAATTTATGTGCATACTATGTTTGCGATTACATGTGGAATTGGGGACATAAAAAGCTTACACAACACGATATTATGGTACGTAATAATAAACACATTTCCATTATTATTAAGTGCACAATTATTGTCTCCAACTCGGCGGATTAAATATCTTTCAATTATTTGTAAATTATAGATGTTCAACCTGAAGGAAGAGTCCCTAGAGCTAGAAAGAATCGACGCAATTGCAGAACAGCTCGTCGGATGGATCTGGGACGAGGTCGTCAATCCCCGAGGAGAATTCCACTCGCCAGTACTGGAGGACGTGCCGGACAGTCCAACAAGCTAGTCGTCAATCTTAATTAAGTAGAAAATACAGTTTAAATATATATAACTCGAGTTGACATGCATGAATATCTACTTTTGTAATATATATGTCTTCTATTTTGATGAAATGTCAGCTAATATGAATATAGAGTCGGCCGAATACGCATTAGAATACACGTATTAGAATATATACGTATATACACGTATATACACGTGCATGCATGGTTACTGAAAAAAGCAAAAAAAAAAGAAATCCGAGGCCTTTAGCACCGGTTGCAGACAGCAACCGGTACTAAAGGCAGGCCCTTTAGCACCGGGTTGTGTCTGGAACCGGTGCTAAAGGCCCTGCTAAAGGCGCTGCGGGGCAGGCCCTTTAGCACCGGGTTGTGTCTGGAACCGGTGTTAAAGGGACCCTTTAGCACCGGTTATTCAACCCGGTGCTAAAGGGGTACCCCTTTAGCCTCGGTTTAGTTGCACCGGGTGGGAAACCCGGTGCTAAAGGGCTTTCCCACCCGGTGCAGATGTTGATCGTTCTGGTAGTGAATCAGCAGTCATATACATTTTAACTCACACGTATAAGGCTTGCATGCATGTACGTGAATGAACCGAGCTTTGCATGCAGCCAGGGTAAGCTAGCTTCCTTCTTTTTCTTTTTCTGATTGCTTATGAGTCCAATTCTGAGCTCAAATCCCAACCGATCAATTACGTACAATATACAAATATTTGTACCAAATTATGGTCAAACAAAGGTTAAGTAAAGTTTGCAAAAGCCTAACTCACCCTAGCCTTAGTTTTTGACCATTAGCAAGTGAAATAACACCCTATGAACAGATAGCATATTTTATTAATCTTGCCCAAACCCACCACAAGTTTTAGTGAATTATCATGGAAAACATCATATAAACATAGAGCATGAACATAGGAACATATAACATGACCAAACGATAACTTAGCGAAGAATTCGATGTTTTTTAGCTTGCTCATAACCGAGAGCTCGACAATTCGAATTGATTTAAACCTTGCAAGGGTGTACTCTTTTTATCCACATGACACGAGGACCATACGGCTCGCCCACCTAGCCAAAGGCGGACGAGGGGGTACTCATGACAACCCTTCACAAAGAGTCTCGAACTTTTGAGACACGCCTAGCTTGTGCGGAGGCAATACTAGGTCCACCGGGGACACCCCTAGGCCCCTCTACATAGCCCACGGCCACACATCTCAGACCGTGCCCCAAACGAACAAGACAACTAAGATAGTGGGCTTACCCTTACCATTATATTGGATATGTGGTAGCACGGAAGGGTGCTCAAAATAATGGTCATCCACAGACGGGCCTTAATCGACTCGAGCGGCTCTATGTCACCAACTACGTTCTCGTGACCCTACAATCCGCCCAAGTCTCGTATCCAACTTTTATCATCATGTTCCAATATTAACCAACAATATGAAAGGATTCCATTCTAGTAGTGATGTTAAACCTATGACTCCATTCCGTGGACCCAAGTGACATTTCTCTAACTCTAAGCATAGCTAAGCCATTAACAAATTAAATAAACATTAATCCAACTCTACAAGCATCAAGGTATTGGAGGGAAATTCAAGGAAGGTAAATGCATTAAAGTCATAGGTGCTATCCAATAATACATAAATAGATAGATACCCAAATGCAACCCATATTATAGCATAATAACCAAATTATTGTAAAAGAGGGTCAAGAAATATGCTTAGCGGCTTTCCTTGGTCATCCTCGGGTTCGACGAACACTTCAACTTCGGACTCAAACGAGGGCTCAACGGCTTCGCTCTCCGGCGTTTCGTTTTCTAAAATGTATGAATGTATGCATGCATTAGGAATAATGCAAATGAAAATGCTTATGAAATGCATCAAGCAAATAAACATAACCATGACAAGGCAAGGAAATACATTTAGCAAGCAAGCACTAGGAAAGATAATTAATTAGACATACAAGACTAGCTATCAAGTTATTGCTCAAATAAAATCATACATAACAGAATTATTCTAAGGTAAAATTATTCCAACAGAAGATGAACAAAACCATTTGATGGAATTGGATTCATATTAATATCTATTTTATTTTAATAGCAGAAATTTAATTGAAACAAGCAGCCCTATAGCATATAAATCAAGAAACACATATAAACTGAGCATAAAAATATCAAACTCATTTTTCTCATAAACTAGACAGTGAGAGAAGATTAATAGAGTTGGATTAACCATTTAATCATATTTCTGCAATTTAAGATAAATACAACAAGTTCCAGCCCTAGAACAATAGATACAACTAAAACAGTAGTAAACTTATAAAAACAGTGAACTTGATCTACATTTCTGGATAGAGCATGAGTTAAGGAACCTAACAAAACTAGATTTGCAATTTTAGGAGCAATATACAATTTATTAGGCATTTTTTCATTCCTAGAACAAATAAATCTATAACTCAAAATGTACAACAGAAGCATAGAAGTTTCATATTTTTCGATCAAAGAGCAACATCACAGAGTCCTAACAAAACAAGAATCACAATTTTTGGATCTATAAATATTTTACTACGATTTTTTCAAAACTCCTGAACGAACAAGTACAAATAAGCAACTATTATTAGCTTCTACTGTTCCTCTTCTTCTCCACACATACAGAAATGCACGCACAGAGGTGAGGGGCGACCAGCACGCTGTCGTGCTTCAGCGCTGCAGCATTAGGACCACAAGCACTTGCACAAGGGAGGGAAGGGAGCATCCAGCTTATGTCATCTGACCCTCGGTAACCTAGGAGCAGCAACAATGGCGAGGGAACAGCAGCTCCGCGGGGGAGGCATGCCGCTAGGTGACCTGCATGGTGGAGAACGGAGGGAGCTAAAGCGTCAAGGCAGGTGTGTAAGCTCCAGGGAAGGTCCAGCGGCAAGGGATAGATGGAGGAGCTCACCGGTGGTGAAGAACGACGGCGGACGACGGAGCTTCAGGCTGCAGCGGCTATGGAGAGAGGCGTGTGGGCTAGGGTTTCGTGGGGAGGCGCCGGCGTGGTTTAAAAAGAGGAGAGGGAGGCGAGGCTGAGGCGCACGGGGGCGAGATGCCGGAGCGCCACCCGGTGGTCGTCCGCGACGTGGCGTCGCCGCCCAAGGCGCCCAATGCGCGAGCGCGCGGGAGCCGAAGCGAGCCGGGGGTGCGGATGACATGTGGGGTCCGCGCGGGGTTTTCTTTTCCTTTTTTTTGGGGGGGGGGGGGGGGGGGGTCGTTACAGAGTGCGACCGCTACCATCTGGTGGCGCCTCCCCCGACCACGGCGTCGCCAGCAGATTCGTCTGCGCGTGGGAGCTGCCAGCGGCGGTTGCTTCAGGTACGTATCAGTAGCATGCTCGCCTGCCTTGATCTGCTGGTTCCTCAAATATGCTGCCTTTTTTCATGGATTGCTGGCTAGCAGACTTTAGATATACATTGTACAAAACGCAGATCATTAGGCTATCGAAATACTGGTGCTTGAGAGAAATCTAGACAGATTTTCATGATGCCTCGTTTTGATCTTGGTTCTGAGTTCTGACTAGTGTCGACTGAATTTGCTTGAAGGGGTGGACAATTGGCCGAGCGACATCGCATAGGATGAGCTGATGGAGGAGTAATGGCCTGCAGCTGCATAGTCGGCTAGGTGATCTCATCTCCCCCACACATGCTTGATTCCAGTTGCCCTATGCTCTTGTCTTCCCTCCCACATCGTAATCGTGTTCTGATGAATTTTCCTTTCATTCAGGCTTAGCAACACTGGAATCAAACCATGCATGGTACAAGAAGATATGGTATGCTCTGTGCTGGTGGCATGTTTTGGGAGAGGGGTCTGGCGTGCTCATCTCTGTTCATCGGATGGCATTCAGTTAGAACACTGTCCATGTTTATTACGCTGTATGGTATGATCGATCAATTGTCTGGTACTCTGGTTGAACACCGCACGATCATCAGGGCATGACCTGGATCATGTTTGATTTCAGTGGCTTGGACCGTAATGCTATGCTGTTGCATATGCTCTTGTTGACTTATTTCCTCCTCGCACTTGCTGTTTTATGCTTCTATATTTTTCTGCTTGTGTGTTATGTTGAATATGAGATGCAAGCCCATATCATTCAGTTGTTCCATGTTGAGCAATTCCCATCGTGCAACGAGGCATGCAGGGGTTGCTAAGCGATGGACAAAGAGGCTTGGTGCTCGATCCTTCTATCAGTTGGGTAGATCTTCTTGTGAAGATAAGTGATGGACGTATGCTGGTTGTGGTGTGTAGGGATTGTCTTGGAGGAGCTTTGGATGGCCTGCTGCGGCTGAAACTAAATGAGCTCTCTTTCCAGCAACCCTGATTGTGTTGCCTTCGCTACCTGTTGTTTTTTCTCGCCGTCAACAAATGAAAATTTCTTTGCAATTGAATTTGCAAACGGTAAAAGAAGTAAAGGTAGGACTGTAGGAGTGCCAGCTGTTGCGTTAATCAAACAATTTGTAGATTTTTCAGAGTGCTGTGATAGTGATGCCCAAGCAAGAGCTGAAGCTGGGTGCTCAAAACCTTCAGGCCGGCTGTGCTGATGCAGTGATAATCAAACCATTCAGTCTAGGCGCCCCGGTATTAGAACCAGCTTAAAATTTGCAGATTTTTGCTAGTGCTGTGATAGTTCAAAGACACTATTACTGTTACGATTGTACAGATTCGGCCAGTGTTTCGCTTGGACTTTTCAAAACCCTGAGTTGTTTCTTAGTTAAGCTCAAGCCGTACATTCGTTTCGCTTAGTTTTAACGGAACTAACCGCGTGCAACCATTCCAGTATATTTATACCAGTAGGAAATTAAATACATGACAGAAGGTATTAGCTATTTCTTCTCTTCCAACACAACCACGGAACAAGGGCGACCAAAGCGACTCAGGTACATTACCATGTTTGAACTTCACCACTCCACATGGTAAGCTGAAGACATCAGACCACACACACACCACCTCTTGTATATGATTCGGAGTAGAAAGTTATAGTTTGGGATGTTTGTACCGTTTTTGATAGGGATGCACGTGGGTATCCAATAGTGTTTTCTGGATTAGCTACTCTAATCCATTTTACCTTCTAAATTAATTACGTGTAATGCCATCGCATGGCCAAAGCATTTCATTTCAACTCTCGGTCTTGCTTCACATATACTAGTAGCACAGCGCAACCTTGCCGAGGCGCTAAACCAAGTTAAACCACTACGGTTGTTGGCTGCCGCGCTTGTACATCGATCGTCGAGGATTCGAGGCGTTAATCACGCAGTCACTTACGCAAACCTCCAGTAGTTGGCATGGCATAGAACGCCGCCTGCACGGCGCCGGTAACGGCCTGATCCTGCAGCCGCGAGCCAACGGCCAAGGATTTTCCTTTCTTTTTCGAACTTTTTTTTGAAAGGTTTTTCTTTTTTGAGCTTACGGCCAAAGATTTTCCTCAGGCGAGTGATCACAGATCAGGGAGGCAAGGGCTAGCAGGGTCCAGCAACCCCGTGCACCGCCCGGCGGGGTGGCCATTGCGATCCACTCCACGGATCATTCGCCCCCGCCGCACACCTGACGGCCAACGCATGCCCGTTACGCACGCCGCGCCGCACCTGCCCAACCGAGGACGAGGGGCAACACGCTTCGAGTTCAAAGGCTGCTGCGCCAACCGGCTCACGGCAGCTGGCTGGTGCCGAGCACGGGAACCAGCCGGTCGGTACGCGACAAGGCCAGGGAAGAGCCGAGGAAGGAATTCAAACCTCTACGGACACCATCGTTTGCGCTTCGTTCCGGAGATCACGCACGCAGACATGCACACGCGATGTCAGCTGACATCGATGAAAAATACTGTTGTGCATTGTTTATTTTTTTTGAAAGTAATTGTTTATTTGTAGTGTTGACACCAGTCCATAAAAGAGCTGACATCGATGGCAGCATGGTCTGGCTCCGCCCCTGCAATGAATGCACCATGCCTGCCGGCTCTGTGACGACTGTTGTGGCGCGGACTGGCGGAGTCGCATCGTGTACGTGCCACAGATGAGATAGGTAGCACAGCACGAGGCGCTTGGGATTCCTGCAACTCTCATTATCAAAATGATTTTTAAAACATGTAACTCTCAATTTACTTTACTATATACTGATAGCGAAATTGGTGTTGTTAAGTGTTATAAGACCATAGATATCCTAATAGTATGTTTGTGATCCAAAGAAATTAGTGTACAATCTCATAAACATTTTTTAGAAAAGGGAATATCTATTAATATTTCAACCTCTGTATCAATTGATACATATAGCTGTCCAAAGTCTCGAACCAAAACATTACGACCAACTCCGAGTTTGTTAAACCAGAAAAGCAATTAACTAAGCAACGACAACCCAACAAACGAAACTAACAGGAAGTCTATTATTATTAAATCAGCCATTGGAAATAAAAAACTCCATCAAAGACTCAAGGGCACGACAAGCCGAGTTGATACGTGGTCGATCTTCCCCTCTTTGCATAAGCGTCCAAAACCTGATTCGGTGAGTCCCTCGGAACAATACCTCTGATTAACGTCGTCATATGCTGTCGAGGTAGCCCACCACCGGCGAAGTTCACCAATGGGGGCGATTTTCAGCCTCTGACGACCTTTCATTGTTGCACATTTCTTCCCCGGATCCGTGAAGTGTTGCTTGTTCGGTTGGCTCGGTTGGCTGGTCGCTGGTGCTGGTTTTTGCTGAGAGAAAAACGCTGCTGGCTGGTTGGTGGCTGGTGGTTGGTGCTGGTTTTTGCTGAGAGAAAAACACTGCTGCCAAGTGAACTCTACTATTTTGCCACGGCAGGCCTAATGGAAGCTCACATTCTTAGATGCCAATGTTTATGTCTGAGCTCAACCAGTAGCAAACAGCTTAGGGTTTACAATTGTCGGACCTTAGGACCGGCAATCCACCCAGGGGTACCCGAGTGGTTGATTTGTAGGAGGGGCGATTGATGAACTAGTGACTTGATGGTACACAGGAGGCACTGATTTAGACAGGTTCGGGCTACCCGGAGGTATAATGCCCTACATCCTGTGTCGATGGTGGTGTTTGTATTGCTTGTATGGTTCGATGCGGTGATTGGATTGGATTCCCCCCGTGAGGATGCCCTAGGCCGTCTTATATAGGGTTGATGGATTAGGGTTTACAAGTCGGTTTCCATCTAAACCTACTTGGCTCCGACCAGGACTCTAAGCTAGGTCGGTTACAACAGAATATCCCTGGATATCTGGACGAGTCGTCCGCCGGGTCTTCATCAAACTTGTTCACCAAGTCGGTGTGCCCGTGTGGGCCGCCTAGGGGTCAGCCCACAAGCCTGTCAGATGTGGGCCCTGGCCGCCGTAGTCTGGTCTGACAGTGGGCCTAGTGGTACCCATATCCCACAACAATGGAACTAATTTAGTTGCTGCGAGGACAATTCAATGAATAAAAAATTTAGATAAAAATGGTACAAAATGGATTAAGTGAAAAATCTACTTACCTATCAGAAATTGAGAACGTATCAATTTGCCTGTTTGCTCTTTCCATAAAAGTTAGTTTTAAAATTCGATTTTCATGAGGTGAGTGGTGACAAAAAAATCATAACGTATGTTAAAGATTTCTAAATATCTTCAGAATTTTGATATTTGTTTAGGTTCAGGGTGCAAATACTATATTACGCTAGGATATGAAATTGTACGGAAAACTCCCAGAAAGTTTGTTAGCGATATTATGTCATATGCCATCCTATAAAATTTGAATTCAAAAGTTAAAACTTTTTCTGGGATAACTTAAAACCCAACTTACACCTGAAGAAACAATGTCAACTCTCGCTTGAAGTAGATTTATACCGATTAAATAGTTTAAGAAAAGATTAAGCAAATTTTTATTCAAAAACTAAACAAACAGATTAGGTTATTTCCATACAGTAATATCTCCAGGCCGTGGAAGCCTGGAAGGGATTCAGAGTTTCAGACTTTGCACGGACAGGGTCCCAGAGTGCTAGCGGCCAGCAGGCAACCACTTGTTGCCGGCACGAGATATTTGTCTGGCTCGACTGTGCGATTGCCTTCGCAGAGGCAACAGTAATAAAACCCTCGCTGCCGCCGCCGCGGCGCTCGCCACTCCACCACTACTGTCTACTGACTACTCCGACCAAAACCCTCTTCCTCCTCGCGCGACACCGCAGCAGCGCCGCGCCGCAGATCGTCCCCCGATGGCGTCGACGCCGAGCTCCACCTCCGAGGACCCCACCGCCCCGCCGCCGAGCTCCACCTCCGAGGACCCCGCCGCCCCGCCGCCGAGGTCGTCGTGGGTGATCCTGGGCAGCATCCCGCGCGTCGTCGAGGGCGAAGGCGGCGGCGCCGAGGCCGCCCACGCGTCGCTGGCGCTCACCGCGCCCCCGCGCGTGTCGCGCCTGGCCGTCTCCCAGCGCGTCTTCCCGGACCGCCCCACGCCGCGGAACTTCCCGTTCCTCCTCGCCGCGGACAGCTCGGGCCTGCTCCTCCTCTCCGCCATCCTCGCCGCCCCGCGCGCCCGCGTCGACGTCGACCGCCCGGGCCTCCAGTCCTTCGAGTGGCGGGACACCGATCCGCGCTTCTTCGTCCTCGACGCCGCCACGGGCTCCGCGTTCCAACTCCCGGACCCGGCGCCGCAGGAGCCCATCAAGCACCAGGCGCTCGTCGGCATCCTCGCCCACCGCGGCGGCTACATGGTCGCCGAGCTCCTGCCCCTCATCGGCAGCGACACGGCCCGCCTCCGCTGCTTCTCCTCCGACGTCGGCGAGTGGGTCGACAAGCGCGTGCGCTACCCGCTCCCGTCGCGCCCGCTGTCGCCGCTCTGCACGGTGGCGCACGACGGCAAGCTCTGGTGGGCGGACTACTCCTGGGGAGTCATCACCGCCGACCCCTTCGCGGACGACCCCGTGCTCGGCTTCGTCCCGCTGCCCCCGCCCTGCGTGCTCGAGTACGAGGCCGCGTGGTTGCTCGACATGTTCCGCTACGTCGGGGTCAGCGCCGGCAAACTGCGCTTCGTCGACACCTACCGCCGCGGCGGCGCCCCCTACAAGGTCGCCGTCTGGACCCTGCCCCACCGCGACGCCAAGGAGTGGACGCTGGAGCACGAGGCCGCCTTGGCCGACGTCTGGGCCGACGACACCTACAAAGTCACTGGCCTCCCCAACAAAACCCCAGTGGTCGCGCTCATCCACCCCCACAACCCCGCCGTCGTCTACTTCTTCATGAAGGACCTCCTCTTCGCCGTCGACGTGCGTGCCCGCAAGGTTGTCGAGTGCGACCGCTACCACCTGGTGGCGCCTCCCCGCAACTACCCCATCGCCAATCGGTTCGTCCGCGCTTGGGAGCTGCCGCCATCAGTCTCCTCTGGTATGTATTGCAGGTTGTTCGTCCTGCTGAAATGTGTTGCCTTTTTTGTTGATCGATCGTCTCTACCTGCTGAATTTAATTACAACCGGCACATATGGCTCAACTGCTCTGTAATCTTGTTCATGGCATGATGGGCATGATGATTCATGCACTCCCTAGGCCCTAGATGTAGATATAAATGTAGACTAATTCCTTGATTATAAGTTGAGAACTTCAGATCACTAGTGCACTGTAAAATGTGGCCTCACTATGATTTTTGTGTAAATATTCCAATGTTTAATTCTCTTGTTATATCACTAGCATCTTGTCATAATTGGACAGCCATTGCATCTTGCTGCACAACGTTTGCCTTGAGCTTGTTTCCTGTTTCTAGCAGAGATATTCTTTAGTAATTGAGAAGAATCCAGATTTATATAATCCCTCGTTTTCTTCTGACAAGTATCGACTGAATTTCCTTGAAGGGCTGGGCAATTGGCCGAGTGACATGGGCTCGATTGAACCAACTAAAGTACCACCATCCCAGCAAATGCCTGGGGATTACCACTTGGTTGGCAACATGAGGATGTCCAGTAAGTTACTCGCGTTTCATCAGAAGGGCTGATCGAGGAGCAAGGGCCTAGGTGATTCATCTCCCACACATGCTTGGTCTCAATTTCTCTACATATCTACACTCACACATCATGCATGCAAGTGTGCTAACATAATTTTGTTCTGCCGATTTTTCCTTGTATCCAGGTTGAGCAGCACTGAACTCAAGTTATGGTGACATGTTTTGGGTGGTATATGGTATGCTCCGTGCTGGTGGCATATATGTTTTGGGAGACGGTCAGGGCGTCAGGCATTCTTGTTTCTGTTCATCGGATTGCATGCTGTTGGAACACAATTTATGTTACTATATGCTGTATGATATGGTCGATCCCTTGTCTGGTGGAACATTGCTCGATCATCAGGCTGTGACCTGGATTATGCTTGATTTCAGTGCTTGAACCGCAATACTTTGCTGTATTGCTATTTCATATATATATGCTCTTCGGTGATCAATTGATCCTTGCATTTGCTGTTTGATGTTTCCATGTTTTCTTTTTTCCTTTCTGTATGAGTTATGTAGAATATGATGTGCAAGCCCATATCGGTTCGGTTGTTCAATGTCGAGCATTTAACCTGTTTCCTGGATTTCAGTTGCTCCATCTCCATCTACATTCTCATTCTCTGCCCTTCAGCATCAAGCGTGCAGGTGTGCTAATATAATTTCGTTCTGCCAAATTTTCGTCTCATCTGGGTTTGGCTTTTTGGGCTGCAGTGCTGGACTCAAATTATGTTATGATGGCATGTTTTTTTTTTGAGAATAACGGGTAGCTTCTATTGATTTAACCGATCGTTACATAGGGGCACCCTGATGAAGTCAGGTGCTACATCAAACCAAACCGATTGATCAAGTTGATCGGCTGATTTAGCGAGTACATGAGCTACCTCATTACACCATTTACTAACATGAGTGAAAGACACAACAGCTTGAGACTCAGACACCGCCTTTTTGATATCTTGGACAATTATAGCAGTATGTGATCGATCCTTGGCCTCCGTCTGGAGCTTCTTGATCAGCGATAGGCAATCAGACGCAACAATGACTCGATTATATTGGAGTTCAGATATGAACTGAATGGCCCTCCATAATGCTGTAGCTTCTGCAAGTTCAGGGACCAATATCCCCTCCATTCCTTGCCTATACGCCACCAGAAACTCACCTCTGCTGTTCCTGACCACCATGCCAAGACCCATCCTATTCTTTTCCTTAAATATTGCTGCATCCACATTGACCATGACCCATCCTCTTGGTGGTGGATTCCAATGAGGCTTAACAGAATCACACCTGTCCGAGGAAGTAGTGACATACAAGTGAGTCAAAACCATTTCAATATATGCAAGCAGCTTTTCAAGAATGCAGTGGGGGTGAGTCTCTCTTTCTCCATTCCTAACAGCGTTCCTTGCCTCCCAAATATGCCAGAAAACAATAGTCAGAATGGTGGCCTCCTCATTCGAACATGCCTCTAAAGTATTAAATATCCACTGCCTCGCGGATGTGAATGGTAGAGCGTATTTCTGAAATCCACATCTTCTTTTAAGTTCTCTCCAAATTTCTGCCACATACTGACACTTCAGAAAGACATGTTCAATTGTTTCTTCTCTCCCGCAGTGACAACAGAGTTCATATGCCGGAATATTCCTCTCTTTCAACTTCTGTCCGGTTGGCAAGCAATCATGAGCGAACCTCCATAAGATTACTTTCATTTTTGGTGGGGCCTTGATATTCCACAGTAGCTTCCATTCTCTGGCAGACTCTTCTTGTTTTGAACTCTCCCCTTTTCCTTTTGTACTATTCCAAAGATGAAACGACTCCCCTTTGGCCAAAATGTATGCCGACTTAACTGAAAAGATGCCTGATCTTGTTAAAGGCCAAGATATACAATCTTCTACCCTGCTGTAGCTAAGACGGATACTCAGAATGCGGTCAGCAACAGGTTGTGAGAAACACGTCCGCACAAGTTCCTCATTCCACTGTGTAGAAGATGCATCCATGAGAGCACTCACCCTCAGGTCATGTGGCACATATACAATTGGAAGGACAGGATGACAAGGCGCCTCTGGAACCCATCTATCCTTCATGATTCTTATGCTCTCACCATTCCCTACTCGCCAAAATATCCCCCGTTCCAACAGTTCTTTCCCAAACATCAAGCTTCTCCAAGTGAATGAGCATGACCTTGTTGGTTTTGCATCAAGGAAGGAGTTATCTGGATAATACCTTCCTTTCAGAACCTTTTCACATAGTGAGTCAGGTTGCACCATCAATCTCCAACACTGGCGTGCTAACATGGCTTGGTTGAACAGCTTCATATCTCTGAATCCCATTCCACCCATGAACTTTGGTGCAGACAACCATTCCCAAGATCTCCAATGCATCTTCTTCTTCCCTCCTCCTATTCCCCACCAGTGGTTGGAAATTGTTGATCTCATCTTTTCACAAATTCCCTCAGGGATCTGAAAACAGCTCATCACATAAGTAGGAATAGCCTGAACCACGGACTTGAGCATAATTTCCTTACCAGCTCTGGACATGGGCCTATCACTCCATCCTTGAATCCGTTTCCACATGTTCTCTGAAATAAAATTGAATGCACTCATTCTAGATTGGCCAACATAGGTTGGCATCCCCAGATAATATGATTGTAGCGCCTCATTATGAACATTGAGGGAGTCCATTACCTTTTGCTTGATCTCCCTCTGGCAATGCTTGCTGAAGAAGATAGATGACTTTTGCAAATTTATACGTTGGCCTGAACCTTGACTGTAAGTCAGCAACACATTTTTTAAAGTGTCAATGCATTTTTCAGTAGAACGTGTAAAGAAAATACTATCATCAGCAAACAACAGATGTGAAATAGTTGGTCCTGAGCCTCCATTTCTCAACCCTTTTAGTCGGCCTGCAGCCTCCTCCTCCTTCAGCAGGCATGAGAGTCCCTCTGCACATAACAAGAAAAGATATGGGCTGATGGGGTCCCCCTGCCTTAAACCCCTGGTTGGGGTGAAAGGCTTGGTTAACTCACCATTAACCTTAATACAATATTGCACCGAAGACACACATCTCAAAACACTATTAACCCAGCTCTGTGCAAAACCTAGTTTCTTTTTAGAAAAGGGAATATATTTCAATATTCCGGCCTCTGCATAAAACTATGCATATAGCTGTTTTTTATTACAATCGGTAACGACAAAGACTCTGAAAATAAATAAAAGTTTGTTTCAAGACCAAACTCGAACTATCATAAAGCAATTCTATTGCTAAAGTACCATCCATTATGAGCAAAGATCTCCATTGCCGTGGTCTCAAGCGCTCCATTCCACTCTGTCATAGGCTTTCATCATGTCAATCTTAAGGGCAAAGAAAGGATATATCGCATGCTGCCTTCTGATGGTATGCATACATTCGTAGGCAATCAACACGTTATCCGTAATTGACCTTCCTGGGACAAAGGCGCTCTGTTCTTTAGAGATTAGATTGGGTAGCAGGACCTTCAACCTATTGGCTAACACTTTGGAGGCTATTTTGTACAACACATTACACAGACTTATAGGCCGAAAATTTGTTAAGTGTTCAGGCTTGGCTAACTTTGGAATTAGAACTATTGTTGTGTTGAATAAACCTTCAGGGATGTCATCTCCTGCCAGAAAACTCCTCACTGCTTGGCATATGTCCTCCTGTAACATTGGCCAATGTTTTTGGTAAAACAACGCCGGGAATCCATCTGGCCCAGGTGCCTTCGTGGGGCCCATTTGAAATAAAGTTTCCTTGATCTCATCATTTGTATAGGGCCTGCATAGAACCTCATTGGTTGCTTAATCAATCCGAGTTGGGATAGCCTCCAGAATCAAATTTCCTGCAATTTGTTGCTCACTTGTAAACAGGTTCATATAGAACTCCCTCACCATTTGTTTGATCCCCTCCTGATCTTCACACTTACTCCCATCTGGTCGCTTCAAATATTTGATTTTGTTGGTTCTTCTCCTTGCACTTGCCCTTGCCTGGAAGAAAGATGTGTTGCGATCTCCCTCTTTAAGCCAGTCCACCCTAGACCGTTGCTTAGCCATGATCTCTTCCCTTTCGAACAGCTCGCAAAGCCTGCGTTCGATATCTTTTTCCTCTTGAGAATAGGACCTTGTGGCACCATTGAGCCTCAGTCTAAGCAAACGCTTCTCGAGTTTCCTGATCTCTCTTCGTGGGGATCCAAACGAGGATTTACTCCACTCCGACAAGGACCTAGCCATCTTGGCCAGCTTGTTCCATGTTGCTTGAATATTCCTTGGCCCATTAGATTCCTCATTCCAACTGTTCTCCACAGTTGATAAATAATCTGGCGCCCTACTCCAAGCTGCCTCATATTTAAAATTGTGGATCTGAGCACCTGTTTGTCTTGTAACACTTGGCCCTGAGAGAGACAGATACACTGCATAGTGGTCTGAAGAGGAGGTAATTATATTTTCCACTTGCACATCCTCATAAAGTTCTGTGAAAAGACCATTTGCTACTGCCCTATCCAGCCGGACTCGAATGTTGCGATCCTCTTGTTGTCTATTGCTCCATGTATATTTTGGACCACAAAAGCCCAAATCCAATAGCTGACAATCCTCGAGGCATTCTCGAAAAAGCCTCATCTGGTTCTCACCCCTCTCTGTTGGACCTAGATGCTCGTCATTGCACAAAACCTCATTAAAATCTCCAATGCATACCCATGGTCCTGCCCACTGGGACCTGAGAAAACGTAGTCGACCCCAAAAGATGTGCCTTAATTCAGTTTTTGGCTCCCCATACACAAATGTAGCACGCCAGATTGGCCCCGACTCTTCTTTGACAAGCACATCAATAAAATTTGTACATCGGGATCGCAGACTAACCCCCAAATCAGTCGACCCAAAAAGTGCTAGGCCTCCACTCTTCCCTACACAATCAACTCCCAAACACCCGTTGTATCCAAGAGACCACATAAAACGTTTCACTTTTTCTTCCCTCATTTTTGTTTCTGATAAAAACAGGAGGGATGGACGGTATTGCTTCACTAACCAGCGAAGCTCTCCCACTGCCGAGTCCCATCCCAAGCCTCGGCAGTTCCAACTTAACATACTCATGGCTCCCGGCGGGGCTGCCTCGCAGCCTCCGCCGATTCATCTATCATATTCTCAGCCGCCATCCTAAGCTTCTTTGACATCTCCCCGTCACCTTCATCCAGGTCAACCTCAGAATTTTGGCTCATCATAGTTTGCAAATGCATTGCAGGTTCAGCCACAATGATTGCCATGGCATCTTGTAACATGTCCTCCTTTTGATTTCCTATTCCTTTTCTCGATTGTGAACTAGGTGTCTTTGATTGTTTTCGTTTAGTGCCCTGAGCCTTTTTCATATTCAGAACGAGTTCCTTACACACATACTTTATTTCATTATCGTCCAAAACCAGCTTTCCTTTTTGACTGTTGCACTTTAGTGGAGACAATGTCTCCTCCTCATGCCCCCTCTTGGTTCTCATCTCTTCAGAAGCTGGCCCACCTGTTGCTCCCCTACTTCCTGGACCAAGATTCTCGTGGTGGCCCTCACTAGAACCCCGGTGACCTGTATAGCCAAAGCTCCGGCCTGCAGAAACAGATTGTCTGTCCTCTAATATTTTCTTTTGTTTGTTGTCTTCCCACACCCTCAGATCTTTACCATACGGCAACAGGCCACTTTCCTCACGTTCAGCCGGGGTTGGACATTCAATTGAGGAGTGTCCAATAATCCCACATGAATAACAGTAATTTGGGAGCTTCTCATAACGCACCTCATATTGCTCTGCCCTTTGTTTCTTTTCTGAGAAAATGGTTATACATCGAAGTAGTGGTTTTGCAACATCAACTTGCACCTTTGCTCGTAGATAGGGACCCCAAGCTCTGCCACTTTCGTCCATATCTAGCATCAAGACTTTACCCACCTTTTTAGCCAACATCTCACCCCAATTTCTATTCATGAGGCCAAAAGGAAGGTCATATATTCTGATCCAAATCGTCATCCTGTCAAAAGCTACCTCTGACGGTCTCAAATTGGGATCAAAATGCTGGACAAGGACTGCCTTTTTTCCTACGCTCCAGGGAGATCCTTCCAGCACCCGATCGCGGTCTTGTTTAGACCCAAACTCAGCTATGAAGATGTTTTCCCCCACAGACCTAGCCACCAGGGCTTTGGGATTTCCCCATGCCGGCCTGAGCGCCGACATAATAGTCTGGATATGAAGGACATTAGCCGACAAGACCTTACCGACGATGGCTCGGTCAGACGTCGCTAGTCCATCCATGGCGGTGTCGTCGACAGTCACCGCCTCCCTTTCCTCTGCCGTGAGATTGAGCCGACTCAGCATCTCCTCCACATTAGAGTTCTGGTCAGCTGCACCTCCCTTCTCCATTGTGGGCGCTACTATGGGGAATCCTCCCCAATCCAGCCCCAAACCTGGATCACGACCTTCCCAACCCCGGATCTGGAAGCCTGCTCCCTTTTCCCTGCTCACCTCGACAGCACAGGCCAAGGACGGGCAGCAAAGCAGAGTTCGCCCCTTTTTTGTCCCCAGCCACACTGGAGAGAGGGGAACCGAAGAGCTTGACGGATGCACGAGTGGGAGATTGGATCTGGTAGAGGGTGCAATCCGCGATCCCGCAGGATGCACAGAGAAAACCCAGACCTCTAGAATCGCCGGTCGCCGCTTTTGCGCCGGAGACCTAGTTGGACGGGAGAGACCCGCTGCGGCGTTACGGGTGCGCGTGCGCGCCGAATGTTTGTTATGATGGCATGTTTAGGCTGGGACGTGCCATGCTTTTGTGCCGGTGACATGTGTGTTTGGTGACTTGTTGGGTGCAATAGCATGCTGTTGCAAACCTTTTTATATTACCTAGCCGTATGATATGATCGATCGCCTGCTTTGCTTGATCATCAGGGCGTAACTTGGATCATGCTTTTAATATCATGGACTTGAAATGCTATGCTATGCTACGATATATCTCTAGGGCGACTGACGACTGCTCATCGCGCTACCTGTTTAATTAGTGTTTCAATGCTTGTATGTCTTGTTTTTGTGCATGTGAGAATTTCGTCTCGTCCATCATGTCCTGATTAGAGCTAGCTAGAATATGAGGTGCCGCCCTTTTCGTTTGGATTGTTTCCAGCGAGTCAACAGTGTTTTTCTCTCAGCAAAAACCAGCGTCAGCCACTAACCAGCCAGCAGTGCTTTTCTCTCAGCAAAAACCAGCGCCAGCCACCAGCCAAACGAACAGGGCGGTTGTCCCGTGTTGAGCAATTATCTGTGCGTGATTATCAATGTTGGAAGTGGTGCTTGCTACGGCTGGAAGCCTGAAAATTAGAACTGATTTTTCAAAAAAAAAAAACTGGATGTCTCTGGCTGGAGGTAGTGGTGCGACCGTGTGAGTTGGTTGCTGTCATCAACGAATCAAAATTCCCTTGCAATTGAATTCGAAAAGGGAAGAAATCAAAGCAAGAAAGTGGAAAACGAGGCGACGTGTCGCGTACAGAGGACTCGGCAAAGGAGGATCGCTCCGTTCTGATTTTCAAAGGCTGCCACGCACGGCACGGCCGGAGCTCTTCTCTTTTGCTCTTGGCCTTTTGCCTGCGCGATGATTTCAAGGCTGTGCCCTGTTCGGCTGTCCTGGCCTGAGCTGCAGCCAACCGGCCAGAGAGAGCCAGACGGTAGGGGCGCAGCGCACAGGCTGATCGCCCGATTGATTTGATTCCCTGTCCTCCTCCTCCTCTGCTCCGCGCTTGGCAGCTCGGCGAACAGCGCCGTGGCGGTGGAGGCCTGGCCGGCGTGCTGGTCAGCCTCTGGTGTTTGCCATCGTTTGCGTTGCGCTTCGTCCCGGAGACGACGATGCACAATGAAGTGCAGCGTTCCCCCCAACCTACTACCGCGTCCTGTTCGTTTGGATTGTTTCCAGCGAGTCAACAGTGTTTTTCTCTCAGCGAAAACCAGCGCCAGCAACTAGCCAGCAGTGTTTTTCTCCCAGCAAAAATCAGCGCCAGTCATCAGCCACCAGCCAAACGAACAGGGCGGACGAGAGACTGGAGTGGGCGTGGCACCGAGCGGCGTCTTGTACTCTTGTCATGTCGTGTTCCACATACGAGATCTCGCCCGGCTGAAGAGTATCGCTTCAGATCCCCGTGCGCTTTGATCACAGATATAAGTTAATCCGCATTTGTGCCTAGTCAGTTTCTCGACCTTTGATCATCTTTACCTAAAATTTATACAGATCGACAACACAAATATACCATTACTAGACTTTGGGTGTGTTTGGCTGGCGTCTACAAGCGTCGGGGTTAAGGCCTGGTTGGTTGGTGTCTAATCACATGCCACAACTAACATTAGATAAGTTGTGGCTGCCGAAAAAGGTGTGGCCGGCAAAATTGAAGCCACATTTGCGGTAAGATTTGGCTACAAAATGTATCTATATGACTTGTGAGATGTTTATGAAACTATGGACAGTCACAATTGTGGTAGTGACCCAAACAACAGCTTAAAAAACTGTGGCATGTTTAACTTTCGGCCTGGCAACCTTACACACGAACCAAACACGTCTTTGGACGCGTCGTATGGACACCATGGCAAGAATGGTTTCAAATAGTCATTATCATATGAGACTATTTTTAGCATAATTCTTTCTACGATACACTGCACATTTATCGACATTGCTAGTCAAAGTGGTGATGTAAATCAAGCCAAAATTGTATTAAAAAAAGGTGAAACGATCAAGTTAGTTTATTCCATGCAGTGAAAATACTTGCTTTTCCCATGGCTCCAGACCGTGGACAGAATTCAAACTTGTCTTTTTCAAAAAAGAAATTCAAACTTGTACGGACAAGGTCAATGGTTCCCGGCCGGAGTGCTAGAGGCCACCAGTTCATTGCCTCACGCTCGCTTTATTGCGTTTGCCCCACTCATCAAGCAGAGGCACCACGCCGCCGCACCGGCGCTCACCACTCGCACCCACCCAAATCAAAACCCTCTTCCTAGCGCGAGGCCGCAGCAGGAGCGGCGCCGCCGCCACCACCACCACCGCAGCGCGCAGCGGCCGCAGCCGCAGGTCATCCTCAGATGGCGTCGCCGCCGAGCTCCTCCACCAACGAGGACCACGCCGCCCCGCCGCCAACGTCCTCGTGGGTGATCCTCGGCAGCATCCCGCGCGTCGTCCAGGGCGGCGGCGGCGGCGGCGGCGACGAGGCCACCGACGTGTCGCTGGCGCTCACCGCGCCCCCGCGCGTGTCGCGCCTGACCGTCTCCCAGCGCCTGTTCCCCGACCGCCCCACGCCGCAGAACTTCCCGTTCGTCCTCGCCGCGGACAGCTCCGGCCTGCTCCTCCTCTCCGCCATCCTCGCCGCCCCGCCGCAGCGCGTCGACGTCGACCGCCCGGACAGGCAGTCCTTCCAGTGGCGGGACTCCGACCCGCGCTACTTCGTCCTCGACGCCACCACGGGCTCCGCGTTCCGCCTCCCGGACCCGGGGCCGGAGGAGCTCATCGAGCACCAGGCGCTCGTCGGGGTCCTCGCCCGCCCCGGCGGCGGCTACATGGTCGTCGAGCTCCTGCCCATCATCGGCAGCGACGAGGCCGACCTCCGCTGCTACTCCTCCGACCTCGGCGAGTGGGTCAACAAGAGCGTGCACTACCCGCTACCGGCGCGGCCCCTGGCGCCGCTCCGCACCATCTCCCACCGCGGCAAGCTCTGGTGGGCCGACTACTCCTGGGGCATCATCAACGCCGACCCCTGCGCCGACGACCCCGTGCTCGGCTTCGTCCAGCTCCCCCAGGCCTGCGTCCTCAAGGCCAGGGAGGCCTGGGGCGAGCTCGACGAGTTCCGCTACGTTGGGGTCAGCGCCGGCAAGCTGCGCTTCGTCGACATGTACTGCCGCTTAGGCAAACCCAAGAAGGTCACCGTCTGGACCCTGCCCGACGCCAACGCCACGGAGTGGACGCTGGAGCACGAGGCCACCTTCAAGGACATCTGGGCCGACGAGACCTACAAGGCCACTGGCCTCCCCAAGAAGGTCCCCGTGCTCGCGCTCATCCACCCCCACAACGCCGCCGTCGTCTACTTCTTCCTGAAGGACCACCTCTTCGGCGTCGACGTGCGTGCCCGCAAGGTTGTCGAGTGCGACCGCTACCATCTGGTGGCGCCTCCCCGCAAGTACGGCATCGCCAATCGGTTCGTCCGCGCTTGGGATTTGCCGCTTGCTCTCTCCTCAGCCTCAGGTACCTATTTTCTACTATCATGCCTCATCTCATCTCTAGATATAGTAATAATAGTATTTATTCCGGTTTGTGTCTATCCTGCTGAAATATGTTGGCTTTTGGTTGGTAGCTTGCCTCTGCTTGCCGCGATCAGTTACACTTAACCAACTTATATACTGATCAAGTTCATGGCTTGATGCACTCACCAATTGTAGATGTTTCATGGTTACATTGCAACTTACATGTCTGAAATATTCTTTTTCATGTGCTGAAGTTCTTCAATGTCTACTCTGATATTTTGGCAACTGGTCAAATTGATGCACTTACTGAGCGATAAGCCGATAATACCAATTACATGTATTATCGTACTGTGTGCATCATATGGTTTTGCTGGTGCAAAAATTGGGCCAATATATTTTCTTTGAAAACAATTGATGCTGAAATACTAGTCCTCTGGGGATGTGCTATCATAGTAGCTTATCAGTGTTGATGTCTACCATATATATGTTGAGTTTAGTTATTTGTCGGATACACATTCTTTTGCTTTGTGCTTCATATGCAACTAAAACGTTCGTGTTGTATAGGGTCAGATTGAGTTATTAGATACCAAATTTCTTTTCTTATACAATATGTGATCTAGATTCTTGATCACAATTTGATATCAATACTTATTTGTGGAATATATGTACACTCGCTGTGCTTAATTTGTATATATGTAGATATTGTAATGTTTAATTCTTATTTGTAGCACTTTCATCTTTGTTAATTAGACAGCCATTGCACCTTCCTACAAACATTTTCTTTGGACCCATTTCCTGTTGCTAGTATAGATATATATCTTACACAAGTAGGTACTTAGGGCTCTCCAAATAAAGATTGAGTTTTATTTATGATTTGATCCACCAATAATACAGATTTGCTTAATATGTTGCGTTGCTGTACTTAGAAAGTACTGATTGATACACTGTTGGCATCCCAAAGTGATGCGCTTGATGATCAAATATACATTGCACTGATTGCCTCATATGATTGGACTGTATAAACTGTGCTGTCATTTTTCTTTTAATTTGAGATAATAAATTGGGTCATTATTAGGCTAGTTTATCATTGTTGATGTTTATCACCAATTCAGACTACATACTCTATTTGTAGGATATGCGTACTTTTGATGTGTGCTTCATATGTGAATAAAAATGTTCATGTCTCAGTCTTGTATAAATGGGATGAGTTAGGCGGCCAATGTTTTTGTGTACACATGTTTTTACCTAGATTCTGGTTTAATTTTTCGATCAAAAGTTGGGAACTTGAGATCACTATGATTTATATGTGAATAATGCAATGTTGTACTTCTTACAGTATCACTGCATCCTCCTATGCACATTAACTTTGAACTTGCTTCATGTTTCTTGCATAAAGAGTAGCTAAATAGGCTGTTCAATTATTGATCTAGAGGAATCCAGATTTGGATAATGCTTTGTGTTGTGTTTCTGACAATTTTGCATTTCCTTGAAGGTATGGGCAATTGGTCAGTTGACATGAGTTCGTCTGAACCAACTGAAGCAGCACCGTCCCGCCGGATGCCTGGGGATTACCACTTGGTTGGCAACACTAGGCAGACATTCATAGGATGAGCTGAGGAGCAAGGATTTGCAGCTGTTTAAATTCGTTATCTCAGTTGCCCTACCCACATCATGCATGTCGGTGTACTAATACAATTTGGTTGCCCTGAAATTCCCTTTGATCCAGGCTTAGCTAGCAGCACCGGAGTTGGTACGAGTACGATGACATGTTTTGGGTGTGATGGCATGCTCTCTGGTGACATGTGTTTGGAGGCCCTGTTGCAGATTAACTTAGCGTTTCCGTGTCTGTTCATCCAGTTGCATGTTGTTGGAACACTGCCTATGGGCCCGTTTGGATTGGATTTTGGATTCTGAAAATCAGGATTATAGATGGATTTTTAAAATCCTGATTCTAGATAAAATCTAGAATGTGCTGTTTGGCTCTCTAGATTCCGGTAGCAGATTATATGGACTTCTCTTGCCCACTTTCCTTTTATGCCCTTGATTTTTCTCGGGGGCAAATCGGTAATTTCTTTACCCAATAGCAGCTGGAAGCTACTCCAAACCAGCTTGCAGGATTTTGCGAATCCAAAAATCGGATATCTGGAATCCTCCGCAGAATTCGTCCTGATTGGAAGCCGATCAGATTCTAGATACAGGATTCTCAAAATCTTGAAGGTTCCAAACGGGGCCTATGTTACCTAGCTGTATGGATTATATCGCCCTGATTTGGTGGAGCATACTCGATCGTCAGGGTGTTACCCGGATCATGCTTAGTTTAAGTGACTTTGGACCGTGCAATGCTATGTTATGCCATAAATAAATAAAATAAATAAATAAATAAATAAATAAAATAAATAAAATAAATAAATAAAATAAATAAATAAAATAAAATAAACCTCTTTAGAGTGGGCGGGTCCGGCGGCCGTCCAGGCTGTCCACGTCGGTGGAAAAATTTTACCCCGTTTGATTAGGAATATACGGTGCTCTCTATTGGTGGTTGATTCGGCCGATGAAAAAAATATCGACGACGGAAGACTTCAGAGCCCGCTCGTCATCATCTCTCAGGCCCGCGGTAAAAAAATATCTAGACTCCAGAAGCGTCCCAAGCCTCCTCGTCCTACACGTCCTCTCCCTCCGCCTCCCCTCGCGCTCCTCACGCTCCGCCTCCCCCCGCGCTCGCTTCCTCCCCGCCGCCCCTCTCCTCCGCCACGCGCCGCTGCTGCCCTCCGCACCGCTCCCTCCCGTTTCCCTCCCCGCCCCCTCCCATCCCCCTCCCCCATCGGCGGCGTCGCGGCGGCTGGGCCGGGTCGACGTAGGGGTGGTGGCCAGCGGCTGCGCGAGGGGCGACAGCGGTCGTGCGTCACCAGCGGCGACGGCAACCGTGGCCGTGGCTACAGCTGAGACGGAAGGCGGTTGCGGGTTGCCGCCGTGCGGGGGCCGCAGCGACGGCGACGGCAACGGTTGCGGCCATGTGGGCCGCAACAGGCCGGCGGCCATCGTTGCTGCCGCAGCAACGCTGCCAGCGCAACAAGCAGCCGGCATGGGATCGTGGACGTCTGGGTGCGGGACGCAGGTCGCGGTCACGTGCGCCGGCGACCCGCGGCGGCCAGGGCCAGCGACGACGGCGGCGGCCGGCCTCCGGCACTGGACGGCCCTGCGGCCGGCGGTACGCACCGCCCCCGCCGCGTCCTCCCGCCGATGCCGCCCTTCTGTTCCCCTCCACCCCCTCCGCCCGCTGTCCCCGCTCGGTGAACCTCCTCGCCGCTGCCTTGGTTGCTGCCGCCGCCATGGACGCCGTCGCCGTCTTCGGGGCCGTGCAGTGTCGTCGCCGCCTTGGGGGCCTGGGCAGCCGTCGTCGCCGCACCTGCGGGCGGGCGGGAGCCGCGCCGCGCAGCCTGGCAGGCGCCGCCCAGGGTCCGCCGGGTCGCTCTCCCCGCCTGGTGGACCTCCTCGCCGCTGCCTTCATTGCCGCCGCCGCCATGTACGTCGCCGCCGTCTTCGGGCCTGCGGAGTGTGGTCGCCGCCTTGGGGGCCTCGGCGGCCGTCGTCGCCCTGCCCAGGCCCGCGGGCGCGCAGCAGCCGCGCCGCGCAGCCTGGCGGGCGCCGCCTTGAGCCGCCGCCCAGGGTCCGCCAACGGCCTCCGTGCATTGCGCCACCTCCGTGGCCGACCAGCGCCGCCGCAGACGCGTCGGCTTGGGTGCCTGCGTGGCCGCGCGTGGCTGCCTCGCAGGCCGGGACGCGGCCAGCCAGGGCGACGCGCGTCGGCGTGCTGCTGCCGGTGTCGGTCGCCCGCCGAAGCTTCCTGCCCATGGACCCCGCCCTCTCCGGCCACCCCATCGTCTACGCCTCCCGGGGACTCCCCGCGCTGACCGGCGCGCCGCGAGGTGCTGGGCCGTAGCGCGTGCCTCTTCCAGGGTGCCGCCGCCGCGGATGTGCGCGAGGCCATGCGCGCCCAGCGCGCGAACCAGGCCGCCCTCCTCAACTACCGCCCACAAGCTGTCCGCTTCCACTGGCTGTCCGCGCCCGTCGTCCGCTTCGCCGGCTGCACCGGCTGGTCCGGCGGCGTCTACACCTTCGGTCCCTTCGTCGACGGCCTGCTCCGTACCCGCCGCGGGGACGTGTCGCTCGACTCCTGCGACTTCAACCTCGACGTCGACCTAGATCTGGCCCGGTACGACGTGCGCCGGCAGGAGCGCCACATCAATGGCTGGATCCGCCCCGCGCTGCGGCGGCAGGTCCGTGAGCTCCGGTTCCGGGTCTTCGTCATGCCCCGCCGGATCCCCTGCACGCTGGAGGACCAGCCCCTCGCGTTCGAGCACCTCACGCGGCTGCAGCTCGCCGGCGTTCAGGCCAACACCTGCGTCCTTGATTTCTCGTCCTGCCCGGCGCTGGAGGATCTCAGTATGGAGGATTCCGATGTGCGGTCCCTGGAGACGCACTCCCTGTCCTTGAAACACCTCAGGATCAGATACTGCCTCTTCAATCCAAACTACCGCACTAGCATGTCTTTCTCGAGCCTCGTCTCGTTGGAGTTGATCACAGATGCCGGGAGGATTCCGATGCTTGAAAGCACGCCGTCGTTGCAGATCGTGAAAGTTCGATTCGATCACTTTTATGATGATCGGTGTAGCAAGGGTCGCTTGGATGATTGTGCAGGTGCTGACTATCATGGTTGTTATTACTATTATGGTCCCGATGATTACAACTGCGTATGAAAGTGCATCCAGGCCCTTGCATGTTTTGGTGATCCACGTTTTGATGATTTTGGATGACAACATGATTTGTATTTAACTTGTTTGTTTAAGAATATGAGCATGGTTTTATTCTTATGGATATTCATGAAATATAATTATTGAAAAATGAGAGCTCATTGTTAGTATATATGATAGGAAAACAAACAAGTAATTATGATCCCATGCAACTAAGTAATACAATGACAAGTGAAGTGAAATGTCAAATAAGACACGGTCTTATGCAAATTAGTTGGTCTCATCTATAGGATACTTGTTAAAGGTTTTTGGGACAAAATAATTGAAGAAATTGGGATTTCCTTGAGCTTGTTTCATGGCAATGGTTACATTTAAAATGAGACATGATTCTATGGTTAGTATATGTTCTCAAATGCATAGAAGCATATGGACAAGTGATTTACCAAAGACAGCATAGAAGATAATGTTTGACATATCTCAAGTTAATTAAAGACATGGAATTCAATATGGTATTCATGGTGATGCAATGCAAAGTGGAACTCAAAGTGGCTAGGTATGGTGAAAGGGATTAAGCTAGATGGCAGTGTCCAGGTACCAAGCAAAGAGAAGGATAAGTTGGTCTTGTAGCCGAGGAACTTTGCTAAGGTGAAGACTAGCATCATGGTTTGGTCTCTATGCACTAATCAAGCCTTACCGAGTGAAGCTATGTAATGCATCTAATTCTTTATTGATCATATAATTGAAATGGCTTATGAATTGGATATACTCGGAAATTCTAAGCCATTGGCTCAAGTTGGATTTGCTCAGCAAGATAAAAATGTTGAAGCCCTCAAAGTTGTAAATGATCAAGTATGGCAATAATCAAGACATAAAAGCTCAAGTGGAAGATTTCATTTATTGTTTTAATCTTGTGTTTAAGAATGCCGTACTATCAAGAGGGATGCAACATTAGTTGTTTGACAACACCAAAAGTGCTCATAGTTCAACCCATGTGAGATAGCCTTGAGAGAGTAGTCCATTGTGGACTTAGTGTGCTGACTCGACCCAAACCGGTCTGACCGGTTTGGCATCTGACAGGCTCAACGGCTAGTTTGGTTTGAAAACCGGTCTGACCGGTTTGGGAAACCGGTCTAACCGGTTTGCCTCTGTTCATAACGGCTAGTTTTTGGGATTGGGGTATTTATACCCCTTGGCCCTATCCTTTGAGGGCTGCTGGTTCATTTGCTTTTCTTGTGCGTCCAGGCCTTCCCAAGCACCAGCAAGCTCTCCCCAAACCTCTCTTTGTGAGAGTTGATTGATTTAGATCATATCTTTGGATTTGGGTTGAGGGATGTATTGTGTGTGAGCAAAAGAAAGATTGAGAGAGCTACTTGCAGCCATCAAGAGCATATCCATAGCTTGAGCACTTCCAGTGAAGTCTAGCAACCATTGAAGCATTTGTTACTCTTGGAGGTGAAGCCTCCTAGACGGCTAGGCGTCGCCGGTGAGCTACCTTGTTTGAGGTAAGCCTCGGATCGTTTGTATAGGCCGGTCTTGCCTCCTTCGTGGAAAAGGGTCACAAGCTAGTGGAACCGAGGAAAGTGGCTTGGAGTGGATAAGCCCGCCTTTCGTAGGCCCTCAACGGAGAGTAGGATTCACCTTGTCTTTGTGAGTGCCTTAGTGGCATTGGTGAATCCGAACTTCGGGAAACAAATCATCGTGTCTCTTTCTCGGTTTGCCTCACAAGTTCAATTCTAGCATTTACATTTACTTCCGCTTCGATCTACTTGGTTGTGCTCTACTTGTGTGCAGGGGCTTTGTGAACCTGCTAGAAATCATCTACAGGAGCCACAAAACAAGTTTGGTTTGTGCTAGAACTCGTGGGGAGTTAAATTGCATAGTTGTGTGTTTCTGCCAGAAACCGGTCTGACCGGTTTCAGTACTGACTTTTGAAAAAGTTTTGTTAATTTGCAGATTCACCTATTCAACCCCTCTAGGTGACATCAAGGTCCTTTCAGCGTGTTTTCTGAAGGCTTGACGGAAGCTACAGACTTCAAATTGACCGCTCATTTTGATCTGGTATGCCTGCAACTGCCTCTCCTGTAATCGGTATTTTGGAATTGTTGTTCCTTTCAAATCATCATAGTTCAAACAGATGTCCCCTGTAGTGTGGTTTGTTTACTGCCTCCATGCTATTTCAGTACTAAAACTATTTGTTGTTCTGCAATTACTGATAATTGTTCAACTAAAAAATGAGACAGCCTTGTCAATTGTCATTGATGTTTGGTTTTAGTTTCGGAAAAATGGCTTATTCACCTTACCAAACATATGGATATTTTATTTTGGTTTCACAATGCACCTCTACAAAAGATATGAAGTGAAGACCAATTTTATCTGAATTGTGACAAGGATATGATTCGGGCTTGCACTTTAATTTCCCTTTTGTTATGTTTTCGTTAATTGACTTCAAGCCTTTGCGCTTTTCTTAGTATCTTTTGCACAGGGATTTGGAGTGGTGCCCTGCATTTAGAAAGTTAAAGACTCTGGTTCTTAGCAAATGGTTCGTGTCTGCTGACCTCAGCTCAGTACACTGATTTGGTTTCTCCATCATGCACCTGTTCTCAAGAAACTTACTCTAAAATGTTCAAAGATACTGTTCATTTGATACATGTATATTCGATCAGGTAACAAACAAGGGGTGAAAAGAAGGGTATGATATGAATGTTCACCTTAAAGAGCTAAGGTGCGAAATGCTTCTTCATTTTTAGTCATGCAAAAGCAGGTACGATATGCATTATACGGTTCTGTTTATTGAAACGAGGCATTGGAATTGATTGGAACGGGGCATTGGAATTGATTGGATTTTATCGAAAGGGGATTATGTTGATTGTAAGATCCAAAAGAATTATTTTTTATCTTGGACAATGCTCCCCATTTTTACTCTGAAATACAGTTCTGACAGCACCTATGATCATGATGCCTATGGTGTAAAGGTACACACAACGCTACCGGCTTTCTTAAATTCAAGCTTCCGTTGTTGATATTTAACCATTGCTTCCGTTGTGGTGGTAACTAACCTGTCGGGTTTCTGTGCAAGGCGACAGAATCATGTCAATGACTGGACCAAATTTTTTTCATTTTTTCCATTTCATTCTTATTCATTGCAGAAGGCTTTTTTTTTGTTTCCTCTAATTATGTTTACTGTCCTATATGTCGCTGTGTCACAACCTATGCAGGTTTACCTTACGTTTACTTTGAATGATTTGTATATTACTATTTCTTTGGCGAAAATAGTTTTAGGTTGTTGCATGCTCACATGAAAGCCTCCTTGAATTGTATTCCTATTTATTTCTGTAGGCATGGCTGTTTAGTACCTCTGATCATTTTAGCTGACCCCTATCTGTTATCACTGGAACCTATACATTGACAACTCACATTTATTTGATTGATTCTTAATAGTACTATTTCTTTAGTCAAAGTAGTTTTTATTCATAGCCTCATTGTTGTCTATTTACTGCAGGATCACATGAGAATGTCCTTGAATTCCAGTAACTGAAGTTGCATCTGTTGGTGAGTCAACTGTTTGACATGCAGGTACTGTCATCTGCTGTTTCCACTTCCATATATTCCTCTGATGCTGTCTTGTTACGATTCTTCAGGATAGACGAGGCCTGCTTTGCTTTCTTGCATTTTGGACCATTTGTTTTCCTTACCTAAGTTACCAACTGACTTATGCGATTATATGATATCAATACATAGTGAGAGTTTCCCTGCCTAGCTTCGGGAATTCTGTTTGATGAGGCTTACTTTTCCATCTTGTCATTTATGCGTTGCCCAACCAGCTTATGAGAGAAACAGATTGTTTATTTTGAACTGAATATAGTACGTGTTAGTTTAACGTGCAACTATATAGTTTTGTGTTTCCATTTGCTGTCCGTGTGAGCTATTTTCTATCTATAGGTAGTCAATGAAGGGAACATTTTTCGTAGTGCTGGGATTTTGTGATCGATTGTGATTAAAAAGTTCCCCAATTTTCTATGGTACACTGCTCGCTGTTAATGACGCCCATTTTAATTACATGAAATACCAGCTTATCAAGAGTTATATGCATTTTTGCTTCACCTTCTAGGATATGCTATATTTTAATTTTCAAACTAATTAAGGTCTTGAGTGGTTATAGTATATATAAACTGTCCTTTTTATGCATGTTCATTCAAAGGCTGATGCGAATGTTAAGGTAACTATCACTTTGAAACTTGGGTCTTCTTCTGCTTACAGACTTTTACATGAGCTGTGCTTAATGTTTGAGTATAAGTTGCAAATATTTTTTTAGAAAAAAATGGACCCATTCATATGGTGGTACACTGACACGCTGTCAGCCAATCTTCTTACTAACATTTTCCATGGAAAAGTATAATCTGTTTCCATTGTCCTAAACAAAGGACCCAGATTACTCCAAAGCACCAACGAAACAGTCATTAATCTATACTCTTTCTATTGTCTGCAGAGTTGGACCAGAAGAAGCCATGTTGACCAGGCGGAGCAACCCTGAGCGGTAGATGTTCTCTCGCCAGAAAATCAAATAAATAAGGTTTGTTCCCACTGCCAATAGCATATTTATGTGAAAAGATACCATCGGATTCATCAAAGTCCAGCAGTAATTTGTTTTGGGTGAAAATGCATAGCATGCCATACTGGTTTCTGTTCTGTCTACAATTTTATCTCAAAATATTAGTTTCCAGGACACTCTGTTATATATCACAAAGTCTTCCTATTTGGCGAGCATGTATGGCAGAGTTGAAAATAATTCATTGCTCAGAAAATTGTGTCCTTTTATGATTTTAAATGTTTGACTGCATCTTGCTCGGTGTCAATTTATTTGAGAGTCATGCTATGTGTAGGGGGTGAATATTTCCCAGCTGTAAAAAGAATTTGGTGATATGCCATTTATAATTCTTGATACACAGAAGGAGTTCCGAGAGTCCCATTTGTTCATAGTGATCGTTTTTACTGTACAGGTGCAAGTGCTTTCAGTCAGTAGTGCATAAAGCTGAACTTCTATAATTTTCATAGATGGAACCTTATTCATTAGAGGAATTTTTTTTCTCAACTATTTTCTTTGTACTACTTTCTCTATAACAGATTTGTAGGTAACTATTTGCTCCCTTGCTACATATTTGTAGCCCTTTGATGAAACCATGTTTTTTATTACTAAGCTCGCATATATATTGTTATGAAATAGGCAACCTCAGCTGATGGATACAACAGTGGTTACTTCATTCAAAATGCTCACTCTGTCAAGGTGAGGTAGGCCCGTAGGGACATTCTCATTGACCAGTACATGCTGTTGAATCCAATTGTTCTACAAAAAGGCGTCAGGTATATTGCTAAACTTTGTAGAAGAAAAATAGAAGCCTTCCTGATTCCAGAAGCAAGATGGAATGTACAGCAGAGAAGAAGCATTTTTACCTTGAAGCATTCTGTTACTTTGTCTACTTGCTATGTAAAAAGTTTGGTTTGTATGCTAAGTGGAATTGGCTCTTGTTTTTTTAACTCAGTCTTGAAATGTTTTCATGCCAAATGAAACATATTATTGAGATATATTATGTTGCAATAACATATTTCTCCTTAGTGGAGTTTGTCAAGGCTCTACGCACGGATAATAATATCGTTTATGCTTCCAGAATTAGCAGTACCTCATATGAGCTTCTTTCACATTATAATATCTTTTATGCTTCCAGAATTAGCAGTAATTATCTTCCAGAATTAGCAGGAGACACCATTAGCTTTCCTTATCTTTATTGTTGTATTATGAACCCTCGTTTCTCATCTTGTAAGATATGTGAT
The DNA here is from genome assembly GCA_033239725.1 of Echinochloa phyllopogon. Classification (NCBI taxonomy): domain Eukaryota; kingdom Viridiplantae; phylum Streptophyta; class Magnoliopsida; order Poales; family Poaceae; genus Echinochloa; species Echinochloa phyllopogon. The sequence goes on from BTCW01000006.1 coordinate 35,378,826, forward strand.
CTGTATGAAATTATGAATTCTTGTACTTCTATATCTATAGCCTGATGAACTCATATCTACTTTTATGTAGACTTTTATGATATCATGTCTGTAGCCTAATGAACAAGTTTATAGTAGAATATTTTTATGCTATAAATTCAGTATATAATATCACATCTTTGTCTGCCGCCCGCTGGACGCGCGTCAATCTGATACATGCTCTTGAGCGAATTACTGCTCCTTGCATTTGCTGTTTCTGCTTTTATAAACTTTTTTTAACATGGTTACATGCTGAGATTTAGCTCGATGAGCTCGTAGTGGAGTGTGACATTTTCAATTGAATTTAAGAAAAAAAGAAAGAAAAGTGATTTTTTGAAAAGACCATGCGAGGCGACATGTCCAGTAGCGAGGACAAGGCAAAGCAGTCAAGGCCGAGAGGTTGGTTTCTATTGATCAAAATAATGGAAACAGTTTAAAAGGTAAATCAAGTCAAAATTTTATTACAGAGGCCGACCAACAAACTGAGTAATCCATTCATGTTCAAAAATTCCTGATATAAGAAAATATACACAGAGATAGAAAAGGGGGCTTTGTTCCCTGCCCGGCCGCTCCCACCTCCCCACGCGGTGACTGAGCCACGCCGCTTTCTTCTGGCTCCCCGCCGCCCACCCCCTGGCAGCCGCCGCGGCGCTCTCCACTTCGCCGCTCGCAAGTCGCAACCCCCCAAACCAAAACCCTCCTCTCCTCCGCCTCAGATGACGTCCCCGCCGCGCTCCGCCACCTCCGGCGACCCCGCCGCCCCGCCGCCGAGGTCCTCGTGGGTGATCCTCGGCAGCATCCCGCGCGTCGTCCGGGGCGTCGCCGACGAGGCCGCCGACCTGTCGGTGGCGCTGGCCGCGCCCCCGCGCGTTTCGCGCCTGACCGTCTCCCAGCGCGTCTTCCCGGGCCGCCCCACGCCGCGGAACTTCCCGTTCGTCCTCGCCGCGGACAGCTCCGGCCTGCTCCTCCTCTCCGCCATCCTCGCCGCCCCGCTGAAGCGCGTCGACATCGACCGCCCGGACAACCAGTCCTTCCAGTGGCGGAACTCCGACCCGCGCTACTTCGTCCTCGACGCCACCACGGGCTCCGCGCTCCGCCTCCCGGACCCCGACCCGCAGGAGACCATCATGCACCAGGGGCTCCTCGGCGTCGTCGCCTGCCCCGGAGGCGGCGGCCGCTACATGGTCGCCGAGCTCTTTCCCTTCTTCGGCAGCGACACGGCCGACCTCCGCTGCTTCTCCTCCGACCTCGGCGAGTGGGTCAACAAGAGCGTGCACTACCCGCTCCCGGCGCGGCCCCTGTCGCCGATCTGCACGCTCGCCTACCACGGCAGGCTCTGGTGGGTCGATTACTCCTGGGGCATACTCACCGCGGACCCGTTCGCCGACGACCCCGTGCTCGCCTTCGTCCAGCTGCCCCGGCCTTGCAGGTACAGGGAGGCCCACGGCGTGCTCGACATGTTCCGCTACGTCGGCGTCAGCGCCGGCAAGCTGCGCTTCGTCGACACCTACCGCCGCGGCGGCGCCCCCACCAAGGTCACCGTCTGGACCCTGCCCGACGCCAACGCCACGGAGTGGACGCTGGAGCACGAGGCTGCCTTCGCCGACATCTGGGCCGACGAGTCCTACAAGGCCACCGACCTGCCGAAGAAGCCCCCAGTGCTAGCGCTCATCCACCCCCACAACCCCGCCGTCGTCTACTTCTTCCTGGAGGGCTACCTCTTCGCCGTCGACGTGCCCGCCCACAAGGTCGTCGAGTGCGAACGCTACCATCTGGTGGCACCTCCCCGCGACTTCGGCATCGCCAGCCGATTCATCCGCGCTTGGGAGCTGCCGCGCGCGGTCTCCTCTGGTATGTGCCATGGTATCGTGCCTCATCTCATCTCCGTCTGCTGCTTCAGATCATGGAATGTTCGTGTGCTGCTGAAATGTGTTGGCTTGATCGATGCTTGGTTGTGACCCCTGGCACCTCTGCCTGCTGCCGCATTGGCTTACAATCGAGAGATATACAGTCATACATGGCTTGATCGATGCACTCATCCAAGTATAGATCTTTCATCGTTACAGATAACAACAAATTCTCTGATGTGCTGTATGCTTCATATGGTTGGTGTATATATAGAGATTGTGCTGGCATTTCTTTCAAAAATTTTGGGGCTGAGATACTAGTATTCCCCAGTCCCCACAGTGGTGTACTATTAAACTAGCTTATCTTGTTGATGTATACACAAGTTGAAACTAGCTGTATTTGTTGGATAGGCGTGACTAAAATGTTTACTTGCGGTCATATACACGGTTGGATCTAGTTAGACCAGCCAATCTATGCCTGTGATATCCTAATTTCTTGGATCACATGTTGGGATCACTAGCTGTTGAATATTTCTGCTCTCACTGAGCTTAGTTCGTATGCAAATATTGTACTGCTAACTCTTACCTGTATCACTTAAATGTTTCGACTGTTGATTCACCGCACACCTCTGCCTGCCGCATTCACTTACAACATACACTCGCCAGTTATAGATGTTTCGTAATTACCCATCTTTGGGAAATTCTCTTTTATGTCTTCGTGCTCAAGATTGCACAAATGTCTTGGCAGTGATCTGAAATTGTTGCACGCTGTGATCAATAATGCTAATCAAATGTTGGTTTATTGTATTTTACCCCTTCTGTGGTCGGAGTGTATGAACTTTGGTGACAATTCATTGAAAAGTTGATGCTGTGATACTAGTATTTTACAATCTGGAGTGCTTTTAGACTAATGTATTAGTGTTGATGTCTACAGAAATTGAGACATATTTGTTGGGCATGCGCGCTTTTGCTTTGTACTTCCTATGTGACTGTGTTTTATGTTTACATCATAGTGGTATATATGGTTGGATCGAGTTAGATGGCAGGGTACCCTTTTCCTATACGTGTGATCTAGACTAATTTCCTACATGTGTGATGTATACACAAGTTGAAACTAGCTGTATTTGTTGGATAGGCGTGACTAAAATGTTTACTTGCGGTCATATACACGGCTGGATCCAGTTAGACCTGCCAATCTACGCCTGTGATATCCTAATTTCTTGGATCACAGGTTGGGATCACTAGCTGTTGAATATTTCTGCTCTCACTGAGCTTAATTAATTCGTATGCGAATATTGTAATGCTGACTTCTTACTTGTATCACTTAAATGTTTTGACTGTTGATTGACCGCACACCTCTGCCTGCCGCATTCACTTACAACATACACTCGCCAGTGTGGTAGATGTTTTGTAGTTACCCATCTTCGGGAAATTCTCTTTTATGTCCTCGTGTTCAAGATTACCCAAATGTCTTGGCAGTGATCTGAAATTGATGCATGCGATGATCAATAATGCTAATCAAATGTCGGTTTGTTGTATTTTACCCCTTGTGTGGTTGGAGCGTATGAATTGTGGTGACAATTCATTGAAAAGTTGATGCTGCGATACTAGTATTCTACAGTTAGGCGTGCTTTTAGACTAATGTATTAGTATTGATGTCTGCACAAGTTGAGACATATTTGTTGGGCATGAGCACTTTTGCTTTGTACTTCCTATGTGACTGAAATGTTTTATGTTTACATCATAGTGGTATATGCGTGACTAATTTCGGACCACGAGTTGAGATCACTAGTTTTTTTTTTGGCGATCAGAGATCACTAGTTATTTGTATAACATGTGTACACACTCAATGTGCTTAAGTATGCGATTGTTAAAATGTTTGATTCTTACTTGTACTTAGCATCTTGGTTAATGAGGCGGCCATTATTGCATCTTCCTGCACACATTTGCTTTGAACTTGTTCCCTGCTGCTAGCAGATAGTATATATCTTGCTCAATGTGTAGTTTATTGGGGCTATCCAAGTATTGATTTATGATCGATGCACCAGAGATCTAGATTTGCAATAGTGGTGTTCACAAGTATTGATCGATTTTCTTTGAAGGGCTGGGGAACTGGTCGAGTGACATCAGCTCGTCTGAACCAACTGAAGCGCCACCATACCGCCGGATGCCTGGGGATTACGACTTGGTTGGAATGTCCAGGATGGCATTCAAAGAATGAACTGAGGAGCAAGGATTTGCAGCTGTTTAAGTTCCTAGGTAAACTCATCTATCCAATTGCTCCTTCTACCCTCCTACATTATGCATGCAGGAGTACTGCTGTACCGACTAATATATTTTGCATTTTTGCGGGCTGACAATTTACCTTGATCCAGGTGTAGCTAGTGGTGCTGAACTCAAGTTATGGACTGATGACATGTTTTTGTTGGGATATGACATGCTGTTGGTGTTGGAGCACTATATGTTACTTTTAGCTGTACGGTATGATGGATCACTGCTGTACGTGGCAAAGCACTGTACTGGATCATTAGGGTGTGACCCGGATCATGCTTGATTTCAGTGACTTAATCACAATGCTATGCTGTTAGATGTTCTTGAGCGACTCACTGCTCCATGCTCGTGATGTTTCAAGCTTTTATACTTGTTTTTCTGTTGGTGTGAGCTTATTTGGGTGTTCAGCGCTGAGCAAATTGCCAGTCTGCAATGATCCATGCGAGAAGTGGTGCTTGGCTCCTTAACCGGCTGGCTGGATCTTTGCTCTGAAGATGAGAAAACGGATGCCGGCCGGTTGTAGAGTCAGGGTTCGCTTTGGTGAGTTGGATCACTTGCTGCTGCTAAGAACTAGAACTAGCTTTCTTGATGGAGTAGATGTCCTTTTTTTTTCAGAAAACCATGGCATGTGTTCTGCCTTTTCGTTCAAGAAGAACGAAACCAAAACCCCTAGCTCCGGGGATTTGGACTTGCTGAACCAAACTTTGCCATCGATCCACATGCCCTGTTTATTTAGTTTCCCGGGCCTTTTTAAAAAATCAACGCCCTTTGGTTCGCGTAAATTAGAGTCGCTTTCTACGGTAGAACGTTGTGTGTATCGGTTGTGGCGTGTCCAAAAGGAAAAGAGAGGAGAAATGTGATAGTGGGCAGTAGCAGAAAAGAAGGCGAGGCGACGCCGGGCGTACTGTAACAGTACCCCATCCGCCTGACCGATCTGCGACTCAGAGCAGCTGCTGAGGTAGCAGTCACCGGATTGCCCGGGAGGACGGGGCTCGCTCTTCTGGCTCTGCCTCTGGCTTTGCTTTCCTTTCTCATGACCGGCAGAAAAGGCTGCCGCGCCATGGCCGGAGGCGAGTCATTTACCCTTTTGCACGATTCTACTCCGTATTCAACGGCTGCTGCCTGCCTGCCCTGGCCGCTGGCCGGCTTGCCGGAGCTGCAGGCCCAGCCTGCCCATGCCAACGGGCAGAGAGAGAGAGAGAGAGAGAGAGAGAGATGACATGCTCATTGATTGATCTTGACTCTTCTCCTCGGCGCGTCGCGTAGAGGGGTAGGAGGAGATCGGCGGATTGGGTGGGGGAGGAGATCGGCGGATTGGGTGGGTGTGGGTGAGGTCAAATCAATCTCTCTCGACTCTCCTCTCCGGCGCTCCGCGCTCGCACAACCGCGCAGCGCGGACGATGACGAACGCACGCTGCTTCCGCCGCGGACACGCAAAGAACAGCCACCACGTATCCGATTTTTTTATTGACAAATAAAAACCAGCACAGTTTTTTTTATGATTACCTGCAAAACACTGCCCAAGTTCTGGGAAGCATCTAATCTTTCGAAAAAAAAAGTTCTGAGAATCATCTGAACCGGCAAGGATGCAACGGTAGGTCGGTAGCCAAGGATCAAGATCGAGGAATCGAGGTCCACTTCGAACACACGATGCAAGTCCAGCTCTTGCCTCCTCCTCTCACTTGTCCTCTTCCTGCTTTACAGTCTCTCTGTTCTCCCAACTCTGTCTGATCATGCTGGTGAGGAGTGCTGATGGCAAAGCATCTGAGAGAGAAGAAAATGTGGGTAAATCAGTGTTGACACTCAAATTGGGCCAAAGGCCAAACCGGTCTGACCGGTTTGCCAAACCGGTCAGACCGGTTTCATTCTGTAATTCGAGTAGGATTAGGATTCCGAGTTTAATTCCATATTGTAACCTATTCGAAAGGGGTAAGACTTCCCCGGCCTATAAATATAAAGGCTAGACGGCCGATTGAGGTATTCCCAATCGAATCAAACATTTTATCTTCTATTTTTGTATCTCTCAAACCCTAATCTTTTTCCAACCCCATATTCTGTTCTTTGCTCGTCTCTACAGCGTTCAAAGGCGTTCTAGGTGGCCTGCCGACCCTAGAGCAACCCTAGATTAGCTCGAGCTCCGACGGGGTCCCTCCCGAGCTTGAGTTTCTAGGTCTTCACGACCTCCCGACCAGAAGCGGTCAGACCGGTTCTTGTAACCGGTCAGACCGGTTTGCCCGGGGAAGTCAGGAGTTGGCCGTTGTGACGGCCGTGCTGTGCGTTCGATCGATCTCAAGTGTGTTGGCGCGTTTTTGTGTCAACATACTTTTTGGCGACTCCGCTGGGGAAGATTAATCTGGTTTCAAGACCGATTCAATCTACTCCAAATATGTCTGGATCAACGTGCGACCTTGACAAGGACAACATCATCGTCGCGACGATGGAAGAGCTCACGGACGAGGAGCGGAAGCGGTACCTGATCGCCGAGGAGCACTTCAGGACACAATTCTTGAAGGGCTTCAAGAAAGATCGCGGTGGTCTTGTCAAGAGAGTGGAGGAATTCGTCATGCCGGCTTTCAAGTTGGCGAACGATCAAGTTGAAGAACTTCCAAAGGTAACTGGCGAATCCTCTGATTTGTTGCAGCAAATTACTCGCATGATGGATGATAAATTACTTGCTGCACAAACTGTTACTAGTGAGTTGATTGCTAATATGTCGGGTAATTCTGATAAGGGTAAAAATAATATAGAATTTAATGAATTGCCTAACTCAACTCCTCGCTCATCAGGCATGCCAGAAAATGTTTTGGATCCTAATTTGGGCATGCCGGTGAATTTCTATGCGGGACAAACATCTTACCCTAGTTCAGTCCACGAACCGGTCAGACCGGTTTGTACAACCGGTCAGACCGGTTTGTACAACCGGTCAGACCGGTTTGGCCCCCTCTGGTGGTCAGACCGGTTCTATGGGTGCAGGAGCATCCGGTGCGATGGTTTTATCTAATACGGTTGCTTCTAGTCCTGTTTATACTATTCCACGTCCCACAGTTGTTGGAAGTATACCCCACGGATCTGGCGCGTCTCACGGGCCGATTCCGAGTACTTCCCAAAGTGCAATGTACCATGTTCCCCGTATTCCACAAAACAGAGGTGATGGGAACTATCAAGCCGAGTTAGCTAAGTTCAAAGAAGACATAGCAAATACACTTAGAACAAGACTCGGGCTTGAATTGGGTAGTTCACGCTTATATCAGAAACCGTATCCTCCTGAATTTGACTTAGTTGCTTATCCTAATGGTTGGCGTGTTCCGGATTTTATTAAATTCAGTGGTGAAGATAATAGAACTCCTTGGGAACACATTAGTCAATATATTTTGCAATTAGGAGAGGCATCATTTTATGAGGCATTGCGTATACGGTTGTTCTCATTATCTTTAACTGGAACTGCCTTTTCATGGTTTTCTTCGCTTGCTCCTAACTCTATTCAAAATTGGACTCAATTGGAGCGTAAATTTCATGATCATTTCTTTAGCGGAGAAAATGAAGCTAAATTGTCTGATTTAACATCGGTTAAGCAAAGCCGAGAGGAATCGGTTCTTGATTATTTTAAAAGATTTAAAGATGTTAAGAACCGATGCTTCAATATAACTGTTTCTGAAAAGGATTTAGCAGATTTGGCTTTTGTAGGCTTACGGTCTCATTACAAAAAAAAGTTAGAAGGTTATGATTTTCTCACTATTAATCACTTGCAAATGAAGGCCATGAGTCTAGAGCTGAAATTTAAAAATGCAAAAGAATATGCTAAACCCCATCGTTCGAATGTGCACATTATTGATAATGAATCTGATAGTTCGGACGATGATAAAGAAATTTATGCTGCTGAATTTGTTTGGTCATCAAAAAGTAAACCTGGTTCTTGTCCTTCATTGAAGCCGATTCAGAAAAATCGGCAAGAAGAAAAATTTACTTTTGATGTAGCCAAATGTGATCGTGTTTTTGATGAATTGCTTAAGAATGGCTTTGTTAAACTTTCTCATGCAATTCCACCAGCCGATCAATTGAAAAATCGTGCATATTGTAAGTGGCATAATTCTTTTTCTCATGCAACCAATGATTGCAATGTTTTTCGACGACAGGTACAATCGGCCCTTAATGAAGGTCGATTGGTGCTCGCTGAAATGCAAGTTGATAAGGCTCCTTTCCCTTTCATACCTTGGATGTGAACACCAAGATGCTGATTCGGCCGGAACAAGCCGATGGAGCTAAGGGTAAGAATGTGGTGATTGGAGATCCGAGACCGGAAAAAGTTGATGACAAAGTTCCGGTCAGAACAGTGATGATTGGGAAGACTCTGGATGGAAAAGAGTCTCTGAAGATTACTATTAACACATCAAGGCCCGGGGGGCAAGGAAGTTCTTTGGAAGAGAATCGGTCCGCTAGCCAGGCGAAACCGGTCAGACCGGTTTCCCAAACCGGTCACCAGACCGTCCAAGAACTTTCAAGCCTAAGCGCCCGGAAGTGGGTACTTGGAAATTCAATGAGCCAAAGATTCAAGGGAGGGTTCTGAAGCAAGGACCTACATTCTCTCAGCTCATGAACAAGTACACAAAGGCCGTTCAAGTTGATCGGCCAACAAAAAAGAGACAAAGGTCACCACAGCGATGGAACAGTCCTACAGATTATAAACGTCGTGGTGGTATTACTGAAAATTCGGTGCATAACAGATTAAGCTCATACCAATCAGGTCGCTTGACCGCTTTCCAAAGCGGTCAGACCGGTTTTATGAACCGGTCAGACCGGTTTCGGTCTGAGCCACATTTTCAAGCTCCTCCTAAGCAAGAATATCGTGTCAAGGAGAAGAAGGAGGATGTGCAAGCCCAAGCCAATAAATTCATAAAAATTGGCGATATTCCAGTGGCTATGCAAGACTTGGGTAAAAAGCCGATAGTCATTGGAGATTCGGCTCCTGTTCCAGTCAAGAAGCCGATCATGGTTAGTGATCATGAGGCTAGCAGTAGCAAGGGCGTGAAGAAGATCTTCCAGCCAAGGTGGTGTCCTTCCGGCTTGACTCACACGCAAAAGCGGAAGCTACAGCGCCTACGGAACAAAGAGAAGAGGGAACAGGAAGCCGAGAAGCTGAGGGATGAACATTTCAACAAGTATAGACCCATGATTCCTCAGACCAAGACCTGGCGAGTTGTGCAGCCAGTAGCACAACCGGTCAGACCGGTTTCAGAAACCGGTCAGACCGGTTCTGATCAGCCCACCGCTGCAGAAGCGGTCAGACCGGTTTCTGGAACCGGTCAGACCGGTTTGTCGACAGAGGCAGGGGCTAAAACTACTTCAACCATCAACACTACTCCGCCAATTCCTCCAGTGGTAGAAGATGAAGAGTTAGTTGATTTTGAGCCTTCTCCAGAACGTGACAACATGGAAATTAATGTTGTCTATTTATCTTCTGATTATTATGTCGTGCCGGAGGAGGAAATTTCTCATCTTCAACTTGGGCCTCGAGATGCTGTGTTTCAGAAGCCTAGTGAATCAGAGAATCATCTCAAGGCTTTGTATATGAGAGGGCACATCAACGGGAAGCCAATTTCTCGTATGTTGGTTGATGGTGGAGCCATTGTGAATCTCATGCCATATTCTCTCTACAAGAAGATTGGCGGAAAAGACAAAGAATTGATCAAGACGAACATGACGGTCAGTGGAGTTGGTGGAGGTGATCCCATTGGTGCCAAGGGGGTAGCTTCTATGGAGTTGACCGTCGGAAGCAAGACTATTGCTACAGCTTTCTTCGTCTCCGAGGTGCAAGGTAACTTCAGTTTAATCCTTGGTCGAGATTGGATTCATGCAAATAAATGTATTCCATCTACCTTGCATCAATATCTCATTCAGTGGATCGGCGATGAAGTTGAAGTTGTCCATGGTGATACTTCTTCCTTTGTTGCAATGGCCGGTTCCGATTCCCTTAGTGCAAATGAAAAGGTTCAATGTTTGTCGGGCATGGATTTGACCGATTATGAGTTGATCAGTTGCACCAAGGATGGTTTTGTTCCTGCTACATTAAAACCGATGGAAAATCGGTTGAATTACTTGCTGTAATTAATGGAGCAACAAAATCAACAGAGACAAACCGGTCAGACCGCTTCTGGAAACCGGTCAGACCGGTTTGGGTCTGAACAGCGCCAATCAAGCCAAACCGGTCAGACCGCTTCTGGGAACCGGTCAGACCGATTTGCGTCTGGACAGTGGCTTCAAGACCGAATTGATCATCATCGAGCTCATTCGGCCGGCATGTTCGAAGCTATTGAAGATCTTGGTGATATGGATAAGTTGGGTCAGGGTTTTACATCAGCTGATCCTTTAGAAAAAATAGATATTGGTGATGGTACTATTCCTAGGCCTACTTTTGTAAACAAAAATTTATCGGCTGAATTTAAAGCCGAATTAATAAATTTGTTGAAAGAGTATGTCGATTGTTTTGCTTGGGAGTACCGTGAGATGCCTGGTTTGAGTCGTGACTTAGTTGAGCATCGTTTACCAATAAAAGCCGGTTTTAGACCTTTTAAACAATCGGCTAGACGTTTTAATCCCGCTATTTATGACCGAATAAAAGAAGAGATTAATCGTTTATTAGATGCTGGTTTTATTCGGACTTGTCGTTATGCGGAGTGGATTTCTAATATTGTTCCCGTTGAAAAGAAAGATTCGGGAAAGCTTAGAGTTTGCATTGATTTTAGAGATCTTAATAAAGCCACTCCAAAAGATTCATATCCTATGCCTATAGCCGATGTCTTAATCAATGAAGCTTCTGGGCATCGTGTTGTTAGTTTCCTTGATGGTAATGCCGGATATAATCAAATCTTCATGGCCGAAGAGGATATGCACAAAACGGCCTTTCAATGTCCGGGATTTATTGGTTTATTTGAGTGGGTAGTTATGACCTTTGAATTAAAGAATGCCGGTGCAACTTATCAAAGAGCTATGAATTTAATCTTTCATGATTTACTTGGTGTTATTGTGGAAGTGTATATTGATGATATCGTAGTTAAATCGGATGGTTTGGATTCTCATTTAGCCGATTTAAAACTTGCTCTTGAGAGGATGCGACGGTATGGCTTGAAGATGAATCCACTCAAATGTGCTTTTGGTGTTTCGGCTGGGAAGTTTCTTGGGTTTGTTATTCATGAGAACGGCATAGAAATTGATCCCAAGAGAATTGAAGCTATGAAGAAAGTCGAAGCTCCTATTTGCAAAAAGGATTTACAAAAGTTTCTAGGCAAGGTAAATTTCTTGAGAAGATTTATAATTAACTTGTCTGGAAAGGTTGATGCTTTTACTCCTTTACTTCGGCTAAAGAATGAAGCCGATTTTAACTGGGGGGCAAAACAGCAAGAAGCTTTTGAGAAAATCAAAGAATACTTGTCTTCACCACCGGTGCTTAGGGCGCCTAAGCGGGGAGTTCCGTTCAGACTTTATGTGACGGCTGAAGATAGAACTATTGGAGCTGTTTTGACTCAAGAAATCGGCAATAAGGAGTATGTGATTGCTTATGTAAGCCGACGGCTCATTGATGCAGAAACAAGGTATACTTTCATTGAGAGGCTATGTTTATCCTTGTATCATGCTTGTACTCAATTGCGGCATTATCTACTATCTAGTACTTGCATCGTGTTGTGCCAAACCGATGTGATTAAACATATGTTGCAAAAGCCGATATCTAGTGGAAGAGTCGGCAAGTGGGCTTATGCTTTGGTTGAGTATGATTTGACTTGTGAACCTTTGAAATCAATGAGAGGACAAATTGTGGCTGATTTTATTGTTGAACATCGGATAAATGATACTTGTGAGTTCGACGTCGGCTATGTTATTTGTACACCATGGAAGCTATACTTTGATGGATCGGTTTGCAATGATGGGCAAGGAATTGATGCTGTTTTGATTTCTCCAAGTGGCGCCATTTTTGAGTTCTCAAACCGATTGGAAGAAAAGCGAACCAATAATCAAGTTGAATATGAAGCTCTTCTATTTGGCTTGGAATTTTTGCAAGACATGGGAGTAAAACATGTTGAAGCTTTTGGTGATTCGCTCCTGGTGGTACATCAAGTATCGAAGGTATGCCAATGTTATAACGGTTCATTAAATGCATATCTTGATAGATGTCTCGATATCATTGCTTCTTTTGATGAATTTACTATCAAACATATTCCGAGAGAAGATAATGATAAGGCAAATACTCTGGCTCAGAAAGCATCTGGTTATATGGTTGCAAAGAAATATTTCTATCTCCAAAAACCGATGCGAACAAAAGCCGAGGTTCTGGTTCTGGACGAACCGGTCACACCGGTTTCAGAAACCGGTCAGACCGGTTATACTGCCAGAACCGGTCTGACCGGTTCTGAAAGCGGTCAGACCGCTTTGTCCCCTGACAGAGGCAAAAATCCTTTGGATGATGCTAATCAATCCAAAGTCGAAGATCAGGATTGGAGAGTGCCTATTATTACTTATTTGAAAGATCCTGGTCGTGGTGCAGATAAAAATGTTCGGCGAACGTCATTTAAATATGTTTTGCTTGGCGATGAACTCTATCGTCGGAACGCCGAAGATTTATTGTTAAAATGTCTTGACTCGGATCAGGCCAAGGTTGCTATGGCTGAGGTCCATGAAGGTATTTGTGGTACACATCAATCGGCTCCAAAGATGAAGTGGTTACTTAGGCGAGCCGGTTTCTATTGGCCCACTATGATGGCAGATTGTTTTAAGTATTACAAAGGATGTGAGGAATGTCAGAAGTTTGGTAATTTGCAACTTGTTCCTGCTGCATTGATGCATCCTATCATTAAGCCATGGCCGTTCCGAGGTTGAGGATTGGATTTTATTGGACAAATTAATCCTCCATCATCAAAAGGACATCGTTTCATATTGGTTGCTACGGATTATTTTACTAAGTGGACTGAAGCGATTCCTTTGAAGAATATGACGCATCGAGAGGTGATTGAGTTTGTTACTCAGAATGTTATTCATAGATTCGGTATTCCTCAAACATTGACAACAGATCAAGGTACTTCTTTTATGTCTAAGTAGGTACGTGAATTCGCCGAATCCTATAGAATTAAGTTGCTCAATTCATCTCCATATTACGCTCAGGCTAATGGACAAGCCGAGTCAAGTAATAAAACTTTGATCAAATTAATCAAGAAAAAGATAGCTGAAAATCCTAAGAGATGGCATGAAGTTTTATCTGAAGCATTGTGGGCTCATCGTATATCTAGACATGGTGCTACTAAGGTTACTCCTTTTGAGCTTGTTTATGGTCAAGAGGCCGTTTTACCTGTTGAGGTGAATCTGGACGCTTATAGATTGGCTAAGCAAAACGACCTTGATGCTGTTGATTACCACAACTTGATGTTGGACAATATTGATGAGGTAACCGACAAACGATTGAGAGCTTTGAAGGAAATTGATAAGGATAAGCTTCGGGTTGCTAAAGCTTACAACAAGAAAGTGCGAGGAAAATATTTTCAAGTTGATGAGCTTGTTTGGAAGACGATCTTGCCTATTGGATCAAAAAGCAACAAGTTTGGTAAATGGTCACCGAGTTGGGAAGGGCCTTATAGAGTTGTCAAAGTCATCTTTGGGAATTCTTACATGTTGGAGACACTGAAGGGAGATCCTTTGCCTAAAGCTATCAACGGGAGATATCTAAAGAAGTTCTATCCGAGTGTTTGGCAAGATGCATGAAGATCAATGGCCGATATATTGTTAAATATCGCCCTTAGTATAAATTTTTAGCTCCTGAGTTGTATTTACTTGCTTTTTAGTTCTCAAGTTCACTAAAAACGCAGGGGGGCATGTGTTGACACTCAAATTGGGCCAAAGGCCAAACCGGTCTGACCGGTTTGCCAAACCGGTCAGACCGGTTTCATTCTGTAATTCGAGTAGGATTAGGATTCCGAGTTTAATTCCATATTGTAACCTATTCGAAAGGGGTAAGACTTCCCCGGCCTATAAATATAAAGGCTAGACGGCCGATTGAGGTATTCCCAATCGAATCAAACATTTTATCTTCTATTTTTGTATCTCTCAAACCCTAATCTTTTTCCAACCCCATATTCTGTTCTTTGCTCGTCTCTACGGCGTTCAAAGTCGTTCTAGGTGGCCTGCCGACCCTAGAGCAACCCTAGATTAGCTCGAGCTCCGACGGGGTCCCTCCCGAGCTTGAGTTTCTAGGTCTTCACGACCTCCCGACCAGAAGCGGTCAGACCGGTTCTTGTAACCGGTCAGACCGGTTTGCCCGGGGAAGTCAGGAGTTGGCCGTTGTGACGGCCGTGCTGTGTGTTCGATCGATCTCAAGTGTGTTGGCGCGTTTTTTGTCAACAATCAGCTCCGACTCCTATCAACCTCAAAAATGTCCTCGTGCGTGCAGCTGCAGGCCTGCAGCCCGCCGGTGGGCCAAACTGGACTAAAATCGAGCTCTGCTGGGCTGGGCGCCTTTCAAGACGCCGCCGCCGCCCTCGAGCGGGCCTGGCGCGGTCGACGGCCCGAGCCCCGAGGAGCCCAGGAGGCTCGCGGCCTGGTCGTTGGAGTTGAACCCCATCTGTACCGTACAAAGTAGATCGAATGGCCCGTATCTACGTAGACCGCGGTCAACCTAAGACTTTGCAGAAGACCCCCCGGAAATGGATCGCCCTCACCCACAGCGCCCCTTCCCGTCAGGCGACGGCGGCGGCGACACCTGCGGCATGCCTCCTCCAGTCCTCCGTCACCTTCCCCCACTTCCGCCTCCAGAGTGCAGTTGATTTTTCCCACGAACCTTTTAGCTGCTTCGCCTAATTCGATCTCGTTTTTGCAGAGATGGCGCGTCGTCGGTGTTGATGGATGTGAAGTGATCGATGCAGGAGCGGGCTCGTGGCTTGCGAGAAGAAACTCTAGAGCAGGTCAAAGGTAATTTCATCTTTCTGCTGTCTTGGAGGGTGGGGGCTGGGGGGAATTGGTGACTGTTAGGAGGCGCCGAAGCTGAACAATGGCAGAGAACTCAAATGAGATGTCTGTTTACTGGGAATTGGAAACAAACAATGAAATGCATATTTGGTAGTAGAGTGAGAATGTGAGATGGCGTGGTATGTATTCTGAAATGCATGTCTGAGCTCTGAAGTCTGAACTACAAACTGGCAAACAAACTCAGGATTCAGACAAGGAAAAGGAAGATCAAATAACATGATTTAATTTAAAAAAAAAACAACAAAGAGAACGGCCAGAAAAACAATTGTCAGATTCTCGGTGACCTCAATCTTTGAACGGTTACAACAGTCCCGAAAAAGCAGATATTGAAGCCGGCTACTACTCCAGGACCTAGTCTGAATAATTCAATTAACAATTTAGCATTAGCAAAACCAGGCTTGCTCACCCAAGTTAGCTCTTGCCTTCTCCAGTCCTTCCCCCTTTTCCTCTTCCTGCTTACTACTATTATCAGAATCATCTATACTAAAGGCTGAAAGCAAATGTTCGATTAAAAAAAAGGCTGAAAGCAAATGTTTGATAAAAAAGGCTGAAAGCAAACAAAGAAACTACAATAGAAGAAACCACAGAACATTGACACCGTCTATGTACACAAGAAAAAAGCACCTATCTCTCCATCTCTGTGCCTGCTATTTACATCTGAGGACCCTGAGGCAACCTGCCCATGAACTGCTGGTAAGCTGCCATGGCATTCCCGTTTGCCACCTGCAATCTGGACTGCTCCTCTGGGTTCACCTTCACCTCACCTCTTGGCACCACAAGCCCTGTGCAACCCTGCATTGTTGGTGGATGGCCAGGTAGTGCTGGCATGAAGGTCCCCAGAGATGGTACTGGTACTGCCATGCCAGGCGGGAGCATTCCGAAGGAGAACCCGCCTGAAGCTGCGTTGATTTGTGATGGGAGACAAAGTGGGCCATAGGCAGCAGCAGCACTCAACTGCGGGATGCTGGGTTGTGCTGGTTCTGGCCTCTGGTGAAGATTGCTAGCCTGTGGCGCAGCACCAGAACTGGAGTTGGGATGCCCACCACTGTTTCTGGCAGCTGGAACTTCATGGTTGTGCTTGCCCTCGTACGTCGTGATCACAGACTTGAGATCATTTGAGGCTCTCTCAACATGCTTGCGCACCGAGCAGCCTGCATAAGTGCATTTGTAGTAGCTCCTGCAGACAAATAGAAGGGTGTTTCTTGTTAATGGTGAGCAACTGAAAAGCTAAGATTTCCATTTTTTTAAAACGTTGAAACATCAAGATTTCCAATTGGTTTCCTATGGAAGAGTTGGAAATGGCACTACAAAGCTGACCTTGGGTTTGGATTTCCTTTGACAACTTTCTGCCCATACTTGCGCCAGCGATAACCATCATCAAGGATGTCAACCTCACTTGTAGTCTGCACAACAATCCGAGGCTCCCGGACAGCTCTTGATGCCATAGCTGCCATGTCAATGCCATTGATGGTAGTGTTTGTAGTAGCAGAAACCTCCATCTTCCTGAAAGAAATTGAAAGGAACAAATGAGCATTGGTTTTAACAGGATGGTATGTTTGTATTATATAGTTCGTCACTAGACCCAAACCTTCTTTTAGATTCAGTCTCAATTTCATCTCCATGATAGGTCGAGGGAATGGTGCCATGTGATGCCCTGTCATCTTTCTCATTGGAGGATAGTGTTGACGAGACATCTACAGCTTCTTGGGACTCCATAACACATGTATCAGCAATCTCTGTTGTGGTAAGAGAACTAGATAGCTTTCGTTCAAGAACTCCACTCTGCGCATCTTGGAAATGGTCATTTGGAGCCATTCCCCGTGAGGTTTCTGTGTTATTACCAGGCTTGGAACCAAAGCTCTCGGAGCCATCAGCTTGCAAATCATTGACCTGTGACAATGGGACACTTGGCCGGCGGTTGCGAGGCGGTAAAGGGTGACTGTGAGAACCTTTGTAGACTATCTCTGTTATATGACCCTCTTGAGAACGCTCCACCTTTTTCTTAACTGGGCAATTTGGGTGAGTGCATTTGTAGTAGCTCCTTGGGTGCTCACTGTTCTTCACTTGCTTTTGTCCATATTTTCTCCAGTTATATCCATCTTCAGCAGGCGCGATAACTGGAACTGAAGAATCTTCTCCATTTTGGTTTTCCTCACTCTCTTCTTGTTCATCGGCAGGGGAAGGATGATCGTTATCTAGCATGGAATCACATGTGCTAGGTTTAACAAGATTTTCCTCAGTTTCATCCTTGGTTGCAGTTGTGTTACCCTGAAGACTTCGCTCCTGCTGACTATCATTTGCTAAGGACGGGTTTTGGTGAACAGCACTTAAACCCTGGAAAGTGCAAACTTTGTCAGGCCAATGCGTTGTGAACTGAAAGATGTGTTTGGCACGTCAAATTTACAAGACAACGAAAATGCATTAGTAAGGAACGGCAATGGCAGAATGTAGGTGATGGGCCAATAATATTTCAGCAAGCATACCTTGTCCACAGTTGATAAACTTGGGGGCTTAGACCTCAAAAAGGGCTGGAAGGAAAATGCACAATCTTCACGCGAGTGATCTTCAGCCTTCTTGGGGACCGGAGGTATCATTGATTTAAAGTTATTAGGCATAAAAAACGGCAACTTGCCAGTTGTAGGAGAAGGTTGTGCCTGCAAATATCATAAAAATTTACAGGTTCACATCACAAACAGTATAAGGAAACTAGGAAGGAGTGGACCATCTTCTCTATTTTATCAGTTTCTTTTAAAATTTCAATTTTTATTTAAGAATTTCAAAATTGTAAAAGAAATAAATGCATTCGAGGCTGGAAAATAGTCCAAAGATGCTTTTGATCTAAAAAAATTAGCCCTAGATGTTGCACTATGTATCTGACTTAACCAAGAGCGATGGTTATCTCAATAGGTGTTATATAGATTCTTACAATGGCATTGGGTAGAAAAACCAGTGACTCAAGAAGCTCTCTTGGACTCACACCAGGTGGTATTGTCACAGGAGACCGAATTGGCGCAGAAGAGCTGATACGAGATGTGTCGATTTTCAGAACGCCGAAACCGGCCCTGGCAGCCATCCTCTCTGCAAGACCTCCATGTGAGGTTGATTTTTGATTTGCGCTAAAAAGGTTTGTATCAAGCTGCAGAGGGGCTTTTGTGTCTTGAACAGTTTCTTCAAGGCTCGAATCAACAAAAGTTTTGCTCCTCTCAATTCCATCTTGTGGTTTGTTGCTGCCACTGTCACAGAAGATGCTGGAGAATGGACCAGAGCTGAATTCTTCGTTCAAGAAGCTTGACATCAGTGTTCTTGGGCTGGGTGAAGGAAGCATCCAATCCTCCATCAATGCTCTGCGGTTGTCGGTCCCGGCCATGCTGGTGGTGAAACACTGAAACATAAAGAACAGATTTGTTAATGAAACACTGAATTCTAACTCAGCCTGAAACATTTAAACCAAACGGTCCAAACCCGTTATTTTAGTTGAAACACTGAACAGTCCTGTCAATGAAATCAAACAGGTGCACTATTTCTCATCAGCTGGAAAAGCATATTGCTAGATATGGCACATGACAGCATAGCTGAAAATAAAGAACAGATTTAACTGACATATAAACACATGAGCTCAGGAATTCAGGATATGGATAGGTACAGATATGAGGAAATGGGGCAACCTTTGCACAAAGATATTCTACAACAACAGTGTAGACACATTGAAAATAGAACAATTTTCACTGCTTAATCCAGGAGATTATTTAAGAAGGTATGGAATTCATACTCACCAAATTACAAAATACATACAAACACACTGAAGGGCCCTTGTAGATGTTCTTTTATGCCTACCCAACGAATTCATGATCCTATGTCCAAGCAAATTACTGCCAAACTAGCTGAAATTGTGACAAACATTTGAACTGAATCCAAGCACAACATCGCAAGTACAATATGATGATATGGATAGACTCAAGCAGCCAAATAACCACTGCAAAAATCACAGGTCATGCCTTGAATTCCGGCAAAATGACCCGCAGGCACAGTATTCTGATACAAACTACAGTGTACAGGTGATTCCCTGCTCAAACTACGAACCAAGCCTCAAACTTCATACACAATTCAAGTAAACAAGAACCCACGGCTTTGACGAGAAAGGAGTTGCCTTTGGCCAGAAAACTCATCAAAACATATAGCGAAATTAAGCGCAGTAAGGCATTCAGATAGGCACCTGAAGGCCGAAGCGGTCGGCAGCAACGATACGCCTCCTCCTTCAGAAAGGAGAACCGCCTTTCTATGGGCGCCTGAAGGATGTGCGAATGGGCTGCGGCGGAGACGACAAGTTGGTCAAATCCTGTGCCTGTGGGGATAAGAACAATCGACCATCTGATTATGGACAAAAATCTGTCTTTCTACGGCTTCTTTTTAGTTCCTTTTCCTCTCGTAATTGTCTCTCACCAGAACAATAACCTATCAACCACGGCAGCAAAAACCTTGCAAGCAGCAGTGGAAATCAGATTCTTGCTCCACGAAGAAGAATCTGTTCCGAGACGACTGAATTGGATTCACCTCTCTCTCTCTCTCTCTCTCTCTCTCTGGTTTCTTGATATTTATGGGGAGCTGGTTTACGCGAGGGGGTGGAAGAGGGAGGGAGAGAAGGGCGGTTGGCCGAGAGGAGGGAGGCGAAGGGAACGGCGGCAGAGAAGCTGGAGGCGATTCGCTGCAGTTGCAGGGGATAGGCTCCTTCTAATTTTGAGCACCGAGTGGCAGAGCTGTCGCCTTCCCCGCTCACTTTTCCCCATCTTTTATGGAAGCGGTTGCTCTTTAACCGCCCGACGGTTTACCTTTAACCATCTTACATGCGTCATTATCTGCACTATTTCATCAAATGGTGCTCCTTTTTTACAGCAAAAAAACATTTTTTTCTAGATTAGCACCACCATACTTTCCACTATAATATGAATAGTTTAAACAGCACAAATTCAGCATCCACTGTCACCAAACCTATTTCAGAAGATTAAATCGAGTTAAAACAAAGACCATGTGATGCCAAGTTGTACATGCCCAAGATATTTACCAGTATTATTTTCCTGTTTGAAGGATCTTCGTACAGATCAAAGTACTCCAGTAAAGAGGACACAGATGCCCCGAGCCCTGCAAGTTGCAGCTTGAGCTGACAGCCCCACTCCTTGGGCTCTAGCAGCAAGTGGTGTCGTACCGAAACACTGAACAAAGATCTTGCACTGTACGGGGGCAGCAGGAGTGGCAAGGTTCATCTTCTCTTCCCAAGCTCGGTGGTCTCATCCCGTGGCAAAGCCATCTCCTTGGACTGACCACCAGTTTTGGCACCATGCAAGTGCAACGCACCATCCATGCGGAATGGAATGGATGCATTCAGGTGGCTCGCCAGGCCCCATGTACACAAGCACAGCTGCGATGAACAGGAGCATCTGAACTCTGAACCAGTGAACGGAACTCTGTCAAATGTCTCGGTAGAACTGGGAGGTTTGTGCGCTGTTGCCAATTTTCCATGAACTAATGATTAATGAACAGCGGCAGCAGCTGGATTACTGAACTCGGACTCTTGAGTGCGGAGTGCCTGCATAGAACTGTGGGCTGTCTGCTTGAGCACCTGCAGTCAGTGAACGCTGCACAGAACCGACAGGTAGCATATTCATGAGCTATGCAACAAGATTGCTGAGATCGTGTGGATTCAGAACTCCCAAGGCAAGGGCATTGTGACTTTGTGATCCTGTGGAATGGAGCCGATCTTTGTGATCTGTGGAATGGAGCCGGTCGACCATGAGAGCTGACGTCTGACTGGAAATATGTTTGTGTGTCTTTACTCTTCTTATACAATTCGTACAAAATTCAGTGACCGATCATGGAAGAGGAACCGTTATGAAGCAAATTTGGTAACTGAGCTACGAATTGGAGCAGCTACAATGAATCAAGATCATTTTACCTTGTCATATCAAAGATCAATATGATTATCTGCTTAAACTATGTTTCTTACTGAGCTAGATAACCTGCCTGGTCGGTCCAACTAAAGTTCTCCACTTGGTGAAGATAACGGGGAAAGAAAAGGCTCATGGAATCTTATAGTTTAAATATAAAGAACAAAAATAATAAAAACATAATTTAATATTGCTACACGTTTCAACGTTGTGATTCAGTCGTAAAGGCAGTTTTCAGTTCTACAACAGTTTGCACTGTGATATTTCCATAAACAGCAATACAGCATCCTCAGTTTATCCCCTGATTATTTTTAGGGAATATGTTAGCTGTTCACTTGTTCTGCCTTCTCATTATACCATTATAGAAGAGTTATCTCCTAATCTCCATACGTGTAATGATGTACTACATGATTAGCATCCAACAAAGGCCAAAGCAGAGACCTTTATCTGTGGCAAACAGCTCTGTCCAGCTACTTGATTGCGCTTTTGTTTTATGTGTTTCTTCTTTTCTTTTAGCTTTTTTACGTACGTGGCATCGGATCCTTGCTTATCTGGCCGGCAAAAATTGGATTAGACTAATTGCATGGATAATATGGAGGAAAACAGGTAGCCATCATGCAGAGAGCTGAGATGGAGGAATGGAGGATGTAGATGTGGATATGGTTTTCACGAGAGAGATTGGGTTCGGAAGCAACAGAGAAATTCTCAGTTATTTTTACATTCGCGCAATTCCTTTTTTGTGATTGCAAATCTTGGCTTTGCCTTATTGGTCATCATTCGTTATTGCATTAAATGACGGCTTTTTTAAGGTACTCTAAAATGACGGTTAACCGTTAGATCTGGATGGTATTACCTAATAGGGGAAATATATACCTATTTTTTTATTTTTTTTTGAAATAGAAAAACATAAAACATCTACCAAATTAGATTCAACTACCTTTTATGATGCAATTAGATGTAACAACATATACAATCATCATAAATAAAACTAACATGATAAGCTGCTTGCACCATTTGCTAGATCTATTATGTTGTTATTACAATCGGCACAATTTCTCTTACTATTATTTTAACTAGCATGAACGCACGTGCGGCATGCACGTTTATTGATGACACATATGTACTAAAACAATATCACTTGAGTGGACCATGGTAAACAGACCAGTCGTGCAAAGCGTTTTTAAAAATACTTTATATTCGCTCTCTTATGTATAGAGAGTTTTAGATATTCTCAAATATAGATGTACATCATTTTTGAGATAGTTAGTCTTTATTTATATAGAAAAAACTCTCCAATCTATTGTTTATTAGCAATACGGGATAATTGTGTATAGACGTGGTTACAAACGTGGGTATATCATGAGCAGGTGGGTCCACGTGGGTATGGGTAGAGTCTTAGGTGAAAAAAGTTTCGCATTTTGCAATGTTTTTCCACATTTTTCCATGTCTTCTCACGTCCTACAACCCGACAGGTGGGCCCTTTGTGAGGGGTGTGGTGGATTTTTTAGGTGAGAAGTGTTTTGATGGGGACGGGATGGCCCAATCTTCCGTCAGGTGAAGGATAAGTCGTTTTGGGCGGAGCGCAACACACCGA
Source organism: Echinochloa phyllopogon (assembly GCA_033239725.1). Taxonomy (NCBI): domain Eukaryota; kingdom Viridiplantae; phylum Streptophyta; class Magnoliopsida; order Poales; family Poaceae; genus Echinochloa; species Echinochloa phyllopogon. The sequence continues at coordinate 35,401,496 of BTCW01000006.1, forward strand.
TCCGGCTTCAAGTCAGCGACTCGAACCCCGCAATCTTAGCACCACGACTCCTCTGGTTATCAACCGTGTCACAACCCGGTTGACCTCGCCGAGAAGGCTAATCCCTGCCTGCGAAACGAAGAACACAAGCAAGAACTCGAAAGAACGCAGCTCAATCTGAAGTGACTCTGCAGATGTATGATTAAGATCGAAAGTTGGGGTTCTACAAACCGATAGACGGTGAAACTGTTCTCAATAGAATAATCTAAGCGAAACCCGAGTCTCAACGACGGCGGCTACTGAATTTAATGTCGTGGGGCGAGCTAGGGTTGGGGCGCCGGGCCCATGACATGGGCCGAAGGCCCGACACGATACAAAGCCTGAAAAGGCCCAAAACAGGTGACGCGACACCTTTCATGGTCACACAGAATGATCCACGAATCGTTTGGAGCTAAAACCAGAACCAAAAGAAGTGTCTCGTCGTCACGGTTCCAACGCATCCAAGAACACCTTGATTGTACGTCGTATGAGGGAGATATCGCAGTTGAAGCGCAGACGTGTCGGCTGAATCCGAACCCAAGTTGTTGTCCGACGTGGTGATGACTTATACGCCGGGGAAGAGTCCGTCTCTTGTATGTCGAACGTGGTGATGTCCTTATCATATTTTCAATTTTTTAGGATCCTTTTAGTATAGATTCACGTAATCCTTCCATTTGCTAGAATTCTTGGCCACAGTGATGAAAACGTGAGAAAATGTGCCAGAAAGACCCTTGCCAATGAAACTCTTGGACGAGCCCATATTTATTACTGGGCTCGAGGTCCACCGAGGCGCCACTTGTATTCGTGTAAAAAAAAGGTGCTACTTGTATTCTCGGGCCTGACGAGCCCAGCAGCAGTTCCAGCCTTTTCTGGTTCGGAAAACCGTGGGCTCTCGCCCACCGCTCGCGAGTCGGCTGCCCGGAGCGGTGCGTCGCGCCGCCACGCAGCTCAGCCGCCGCGCCCGTGGAGCGTGGACTCTCCCTTCTCCCTCACCTCGCCGCCCCCCAACAACCCACGCCCACGCCCACGCCCATGGCCGCCGCTGCCGGCGCCGCGCACTAGACTCGCGTCGCCGCTCCTCGCCCCGGGATCGAGCGAGACCAGATGCTCTCCCTGGGCGCCATCCGCAAGCTCTGCGCCGCCTTCGACGCCGTCGCGCTCACCGTCATCGCCGCGGGGCTCTCCCGGCCGCCCTCTGGCCGCCATCCATTCTCCTCCGCGCACGCGCACTCCCCGCATCCCGCCGACTTCCCCACCATCGCCGCCTGCCGCGCTGCGGTCTCCGCCTCCAAGGGCAGCAGCCGCCGCCGCCGCCAGCGCTCCCCCTCCCCCGCGGCCGCTGTCGCCTCCAAGGAGGAGGAGAAGCCGGTGCTGCTCAGGATCAAGTACGAGCGGGACCCGGAGCGGCTGTACGAGCTGTTCAGGGCCAATGCGCACAACCGCCTGCTGGTGGAGAACCGCTTCGCGTTCGAGGACACGGTGGCGCGCCTGGCAGGTGCTCGACGGAATGATCTCGTGGAGGAGATCCTCGAGCAGCACAAGGCGCTGCCGCAGGGGAGGCGCGAAGGGTTCGTGGTCAGGATCATCGGCCTCTACGGGAAGGCCAGGATGCCAGACCATGCTCTGCGGACGTTCCAGGAGATGGGTATGTACGGATGCCCACGCACAGCCAAGTCTCTCAATGCCACCATGAAGGTTCTGGTACGAGCACGTCTGTTTGATGAGGCCCTGCGTCTGTTTGAGGAGGGATCGGAGAAGTATAGCGTTGAGCTGGATGACATATCGTATAACACGGTGGTGAAGATGTTGTGCGACATGGGGGAGTTGCGTGCGGCTTATCGGGTTATGCTGGACATGGAGGAAGGCGCGCGACCCGATGTCATCACGTACACAACGCTCATGGCTGCGTTCTATAAGAGTGGGCATCGTGAGGTTGGGGATGGTTTGTGGAACCTCATGAGGCTGAGAGGTTGCAACCCGACGCTGGCTAGCTACAATGTGAAGATCCAGTTCCTGATTAACAGGGGAAGGGGGTGGCAGGCATATGATTTGGTGCGGAAAATGTATGCAGCAGGGATCAAGCCAGATGAGATCACATACAATCTAATTATCAAAGGTTTCTTCATGATGGGTGAGAATGAGATGGCCAAAAAAGTGTTTGGCGCGATGCATGGGAGAGGATGCAAGCCAAACCAAAAGGTTTACCAGACAATGGTCCATTACCTCTGTGAGAAAGGGGACTTTGATTTGGCATTCAGGTTGTGCAAGGATAGCATGGAGAAGAACTGGTTTCCCAGTGTCGAATCTATTAACCAACTGTTGAAAGGCCTCATGGCAATCTCAAAGGATACGAATGCGAGTGAGATAATGAAGTTGGTTACTGCCAGAAAATCTTCGTATTCAGATAATGAAATGAAGGTCTTCAAAGACATATTATCTCATGGGAAGACCGGAAGATAAGTTGATGGCTGAATAGGAAATTTTGCTGTAAATCCACCACATGTAACTGTAAGGCTGTTGTTGACATTCTTTTATCTCTTTGTTTTCACAGTCAAATTGAAATGAGTTAGATCAAGGGGTTTTAAATAATGAACCATCCTTTCGGACTCCTTAGATAGCAATTGTAATGCTTAAAAGATGTTATTATAGACAATACCTCTGGCAGAAATATCATGGATGGCAAAGACTTTAAGAGCTGAAGATTATGTACTATACTTTCCATCGGCTAATGTTTTGAAATGTCATAAAAAGGTATGTTCAAAATAGTTGAACATAACTACATAAGAATGTTTCAAAACGCAGCTTTGCTGAGTGTCGATGAAGTAATGAAGTATTCTGTGCAGTGTACCAAACTATGTTTGGGAAAACCTGATCTTGTTTTTTTTTTCCATTTTGCCATCTCACCAAGATCGAAGTTTATAACAAGATACATTTTTACTAGGCCTCAAACTTTTTCTATGATAGTTACATAAGGTTTGAAATTTGTCTTGCATGTTTCCTATTAAAGGTATCAACTTTCTTGACAACACTGTACAAATTTGTGACTGATCATACCAGTTTTCAATTACCAGAATTACTGCTCGTCACCGAGTGACTAAAAAGTAACTAACATGGCATGCTACTTGATGCATCCACATCTTCCACGCATCAGTTCAGATTAGTTATTATTGTGCATTGCTAAAAGTAAAACAAACTAATGTAACCAGGGTAACTAATTATAGTGCATATTTGGATTGAAGCCCTTGCTTGCCCTACCATAAGTTGATATTGACCCATTCCATTGGCAGACATTTGGATTGAAGCCAGCATTTGGCGAGCCCACGCCAGCACTGCACATGCTAGTTGATTTCCTGCCAAAGGATGTGCAACACTGCAGATGGCAAAAAGCTCTGCCAGATATTTGGCAAGCCTAGGTTTGGAGGGGCACCTGCAGGCAAAAATTAAATGTGCCCATATTTCTTAGATCTGTGTAGTTTTTGCTTCTATGGTATGCAATATGATTGGAATGTTGTGATTCTTTATGACTGAAATGATAGACATTGCTTGTACAACTGTACATTACTTCAGATTATTTTGGTAGGTCAGAATACAACTAGTTTCTTATCGTTCAGTAATTATCAATTTGAAATCCATGATGTATATTTCGTCATATTTTTGCCAATATGGAGACAGTCCTTTGCCCCCCTTAACCATGTAGATTTAAGTTTTAGTATCTGTTACATTATTTTTTTTATAGATTTTTTAGAAGGTTTCACATGAGTAATCTCAGGGCAGAATCCTGCATTCTGCTCATATGTGAAATACCAGCGAATAACTGAAAGTAAAAAAGAAAAGAAATAAACATATTTTATTTATATGGAACCCTGGGCTTAAAACAGTACAGTTGCGCTTGTCTTAAAATGCTAAATGATTTTTCACTGTTCTTGAAACAATTTATGAGATACATGGATCCTGGAAATTCCATTGCAACAAGATGATAAATATGCCCATTTAAGACCCTTTCAGTTCAATGCTAATTGATACTAGCACAAGTGCTGCTGTGCATTCTTCTTTCTTTGCAGCTTGCAGTCAGCTGACAGTCTTTGACATGCTTGACTAATGGAGATAAGAGCAAGGAAAAGAATAAAGAAACAATGGAGATTGTGGAATGGGATTGTACATGTTTCAGCAACATCAACATCAGAATTCAGAATGACTGGATGCGCTAAGGTAGGAGAAAGGTGGTTATTAGTAATTTAGTCAACATGAGATACACAACTGAATCATCTATATACTTAGGCAGTGAAATGGTGCTAGTTCTTCATGTGATATTCTCTTTAGCTTTATTTCAGCATAGCCATTTTGCATGAGAATTACTAGTTCACTGAAAGCACGCTTCTGACAAAACAAAGAGAGGATGGTTTCATCTTGTTTACTCTTCATCTGCAATTGACTTCAACAGCCCTTTTAAAGTACAATAGCACACATTGATTTGCAGTGTAACAGCTTTACTCTGGTAGATTGAGTTATCCTACCCATTTTCTGCAGGCAGACATTCGGAAAGCACCACCTATTCTGTTGCTTGGAAGCCGTGAATGAAAGAACCTTGAGGAATGGGATCATGGGAAATCAAGCAACCCGCTGTAGATTTCTGTATGCAGCAACCTTGTACCGAAGCTGTTACCGCTAGCTCTGGTTGTGTGACAGTTGTGAATCACCATTTACTGCTAAGCTCTAAGCCAGTGTAGTTGTATATCAGTGTTATCATGTCGCTGCACCTGTAAATTCCAGGATCACTCTTCAGGCTCTTTCTTGTTTGTGTTTCTTGTGGTCATTTCCTTGTTTATGCTTCATTGCATTGGCATTGAAAAGTAAAATGCGGCAATAATTCAACGCCAAGAAACATTTTGATAACAGAAGCATTACTCCATGGGCATGCAGTTTTGTAATGTTGGGTCTAATCAACCCTTTTTTATTTATTTTAACTACAAAGAAAGACGGAGTACACTTCCATCAGCACGCTCAAATTTCACGGATGCTCCCACCGTCCCAAAAATTATAGTTCTTTTTTTAATTTTTATATATAGTTGCATAATTTAGATATTAGATATATACTAAGTCTAGATACATAAAAATGCAAACAAAAAGATTTATAATCTAGAATGGAGCGGTACAAAATTACAAATACTATCGCTGAAGAAATACACCTTATATGTACTCACTTCAGCCGTACGTAATAACACACCTACGTAATAACACACCTTATGGAGTATATACTAACTTCGGTCGAATTGATGTTTTTGGACATTGACTGGTCTTCAAAGCACAAACATATCTGTAAACTTGTTACGTAATATTTATAAATAGAAGTTTATTCTTATGAATTAAATTTTGATACAAGTATACTGGTCCATTGCTAAATTAGATAACCACAAATTATCCGAAAAAAAAGAAAGGTAACCCCAAATTGGCCGTTTCCAGTTCCATGGCCAAATCGGCCATTCCTCCGAACCATGGAATGAACTCACCCTTCCTCTGATTCCCGGTTTCGCCATCCGCCATTCCCTCTCCCAAATCCCAGCCATATGGCCCACGTGTCTGTGAATCTCTGTCCCCAAATCCGCAATTCTCCAATCCATAGTCCACACTCCAGGCCCGGAAGCAAACGGGGAGGAGCACGCCATGGAGAAAAAACCTCGAGCCGCCGCCGGCGGCGGTGGCGGCGACGGAGGCGGCAGCCGCGGCGAGGCCTCCGGAAGCTCTGAAGGTGGAGGTCTGGTCGAAAGGCTCCCCGAGGCACTCTTGGTGGAGGTGCTCGGCCGGCTCGAGGTGGACGACGCCTGCTCCGCCGCCGCGTCCTGCCGAGCGCTCCACGGCGCCGCCTACGCCGCCATCTTGGCAATCACAACCATCGACCTCTCCGTGAGACTCCCCTCCCCTTCCCGCCGTACCCTCTCAAACGGTTCCCCCTAAACGCTGGGGTTTGCTCGCTCGCTCTCGCAGGCGTTTGCTCCGTCGAACGCGATCCTGAGCACGATTCTCGCGGGGAACAGCGCGATCCGCAGCCTCACTGTCAATTGCAGCCTCCTCGATGACTCCGCTGCCTCTGTCATCGCAAAGTGTAGCCTCCGCGAGCTCTCGCTGTTGAAGTGCTCCTTCACGATGAGCTTCTTTATGGCTATTGGTGAGAGATGCCGCAATTTAAGGTATGATTCTTGTGTATGCCCTCGTATGCAAGCGAATGTATTTCTTCAGAAAGATTGCATCAGGAGCAATGCCCTGCCCAGTTTATTCTCGTTGGTCGTTGCAGTGAAATGGAATCATTGAAGTTACAGTCTAGTTTTGGGCCATTGTTTTCAAGTCACAGTGATTGACTGTTGTGCTAATACATGTTGTTGAGACATGATGAAATGTTCGAGTATGCTTTAATGGTTTAACCTGTATTTAAATTCAGATCATTGAAGCTGGAGGTGGCAGTTACTCCAGACGTTATATATTCTCGTTCTGGATTAATTACTTGCCTAGCACCCATATATGCGGGATGCATTTACTTGGAGGTGAGAAATATTTCTCGTATGAATATGATAATCTTCCTCACATAAAAACATGGCCGTTTTGTAGCAATATTGCAGTATTTGAAAATTTGTTTGGTTTCAGTATCTTTTGGTGACTAAATACACAGAATAAATTGAATAAGATTAACCGCAAACTTTGAATAGTGATATTGAGCTTTTGGAAGAAGTTCATTTAATTTGGCTGCTGGGTCTAAGAAGTCTTTTTCAATCTTTAATACAGACTCTTTGGCTGAAGTTCCCTCTGCTAGATCCATGCACTGCTGATTATGAGGCCGGATTGCCTTTGATTCCCAGTACTGTCAAGGAACTGTTGCTACAACCTGTGTCTCATTCTCGGGCAAAGATGGTCTTCCCTAGAACCACATCTCTGCAAAAACAAATCACTGACAGTTTGGAATCACTCTCTTTAGTTCTTGACACAATAACGGATGAACTTGTTATGTTGATCACCGGTAATGTCCGTAACTTGGTTGAGCTCTGCCTGGAAGATGAACCTGTTACCCAACCAAATTTGCCTGAAGATTTGACCAATATTGGGCTTCAAGCACTTGGCGTGTGCCACAACTTGAGACATCTATCTCTGACACGTCGTTACTGTGACTTCAGACGGGTAAACGACTTTGGGATACTGATGCTTGCTGAAGGATGCAAGCAACTCAGAACCATTAGGTTGAGTGGGTTTTCTAAAGTAAGTGATGCAGGGTATGCGGCCCTTCTCCACTCTGGCAAGGACCTAAACAAATTTGAGGTTAGTAATGGCTCGTGTTTGTCAGACTTGGCATGCCTTGATCTTGATAAGGCAGCTCCAAATATCACAGAAGTGAGGTTGCTTAATTGTGCTCTCCTAACTAGTGATACAGCCATCTCTCTCGCACCCTGCACTAACTTAAAGGTTCTTGATCTCTCGGGTTGCAAGAGCATTGCAGACTCTGGCTTGGTTTCCATCTCACAACTTCCCAATCTAACTCTCCTGGATCTTGCTGGAGCTGACATCACTGATGCTGGTTTATCAGCACTAGGGAATGGGAGGTGCCTGATATCTTCTTTGTGCTTGAGAGGGTGCAGAAGGATCGGCAGTAATGGAATAGCTTCAATGTTGTGTGGGACTGGTACCATCAACAAAACTTTAGTCTCACTTGACATTGGGAATGTACCAAGAATATCATGTCGAGCTGTGACAGTTATCGCCAAGAACTGTGAACAGATAAGCAGCCTGTGTCTGCGGAACTGCCTCCTCATAACCGATTCATCTCTCGAGGTGCTAGGTTCTATGAGCCGCGACTCCAGTAAATGTTCCCTGAGAATGCTTGATCTCGCCTATTGCAGCAAGCTTTCTCGGAATTTCTTGAGACTCTTTGAGCCACCATTGTTTCGAGGCCTGCGGTGGCTTGGTGTCGGGAAGAATGTGGTTCAACGTCGTGGCTGCAGTCCAACGGTTGCAGAGCTTCTGGAGCAAAAGCCAGGATTGACAATCTGTGGCAATGCGTGTGACATGGGTTGCAGGAACAAGTGCCATCCTGATATTCGTTTTTTTCAGTAGACGTTGTGATTGCATTGGAGTAGATGTTGTGATGTTCTTCAGTAGATGTGTGATTGCCATTCGAGATGATGGTGTAATGTTCTGTTCATTCTTTGACAAAACTAGACTAGTAATTTGTTTCCTGCAATGAATAGTTGCGTTGTATACTTAGCTAAATTTTATTGGACACTTCTGGTTTGTGTTTTTTTTTACTTGTCAATGATATTTCAAGTTGCTGTCGCTTGCTGCTATCTGACTAAAGCTAGCCCTCTTTGGCTTGATTATAACATTCAGATGCAACCTCAAAAACTCGAAACATGTCAACAAGTTGCTGGCGCTAGCGGCTATCTAAGTAATCTAACTACAGCTAGCCCCCTTTGGCTTTAGAACATTTATATGTAACCTCAAGAAGTCAAAATGCCATAAAATAGGTTCACGTCAAGCTTTGCTGTCGCTAGCGGCTTTCTGACTACAACTAGCCCTAACTAGCCCTCTAGGATTTAGAACAGTCAGATGTTATCTCAACAGCTCAAAATGTCATAAAATAGGATCATGTCAAGCTGCATTCTGCCATGCTCATCAATCATAACACATCAAACTGCGTTGACACATTAACACGGCAAGAAATGATGTCAAGTTTTGCTAAGCATGGTGAAATCGGAAACCAGCATCAATATCCACTTGGCACGGTGAGTCAAATAGAATGACTAGGAGAGGATTAACTTTACAGATCAACTTAAGCACAAGTGGTATTTGGCACAGAATCGAGCAAATCATCATTTTCGCCTAGAAAGTTTGATGTAACTCAAGAGCTGCCGTATAAGCCGATAGCGCATAATAGATTGCATGCAAAAAATTGCCTCGGGATACAAGAAGCTATATCCAAAAATCTTCACATATGAGAGCAGCAGCAGGATCACAGCAGGTGAGCTACATGAAAGCACCGCGGCCTCCTCTCCTGGTTGCAGGTCTTTCGTAGCTTGTGTTGATCTTCTCAACCAACTCGTTCATTGTGCTGCAAGTAAAAATTTTAAAAATAAACACGAGCAAAATTTCAAGTGAAGAATGACCTAGGGCATAGAATAATCAAGGTATTAACAAAGGAACTAAATCTTCTCAACAGGTATCTGCATACCTTGAACAGTTTGTGAACATTGCAAGGTAAGTCATGAGGAGAGTGTCGTTGTATTCCTGGAAAGAATGAATGGCCTCATCATAATTACACACGCAGGGTTAAATATGCAACACAGAAAATTAAAGATAATTGTTTTTTACTGGCAACTGTAGCTGGATTTGCTATTTCAAACAATGGTTTCATTGAGTAAATCTCTTTCCAATATAGAAAGAGAATGCACTTTTGTGTAAGATGAGTACCAATAAACTTATCATACCATTAAGAAATCATCTTGGAATTTCTGTGACTCCATAGCTGGTAGCCTTCTTACGAGGCTTGACACTTGCCTAAGCAGCGAATTATCCACTGGAATATCACCTGCAGCCGAAGAAAAAGGCTTTGCAGTTGAATTATTCATGCCAACAGTTCAACGGGGCCATTAACAAGTTTGGGCAATTCAAGTTATAAAAGTAAGGTTCGACAATGGAAGGTAAACATGAGAAACACTAAAACATGGTTGTGATGAAAGATAAAGCGCCATAGTGCTTCATATATTCAGACCTTTTTGCATGGCAACAAGATACTGATGGATAACACGAACCCTGCTATTGAGCATCTTGATGGCACTGTGTATTCCAGTAAGATGAGCAGCCACTGCACAAAGCATCCACCAGAAACATACTTAGGTACAACTCAAAAGGTTCAAACAAAACCTGACCAAGGGAAGGAGGACATCCCCCTAGCTTGTCTTAAGAGATGCACTTGAAAGACAAATCCTTACACTGAGTTGCTGCTGAGCCACCATCAGATGGTTTGAGATGGGCAACATGGTCTACAGATATCCTCTCCGCCTCTACAGTCTTTGGTCAAGCATATGGAGTTAAAAAGGAACATTTGTAGCTAGACAAACACAAGGGAAGAACACTTACCTCAATGGTATAATTTGATCTGACAAAGATGAGCTGAGGACTTCCATCGATGACATGCAACTCTTCAAATTACAGAAAACAAACAAGGAATTAGCAGTCAAATAGGCAAAAACGGGAGGAGACAAGAACTTAAGTACATTGAAAATTTTCTGTGTGATTTAAGTATCTACAGAGTAGTGAGAAGAAATCAAGGGCTATCCGTGTTATACTAGTATTATGATAGTACCTACAATGACTAATGCAGCTAAATATTGGCACATGGGGAAAGAACTTTAGGGTCACTGGACAGAAAACAAATAAATGAACATTTGCAAAAAAAAAAGGCAATGTGCCATAATGACAAGGCAGAGTGATTTAATTTATATTTACATCTTCAGTTCACTTCTTGAATATCCTTTGTTACGGTATACCTTGTTAAAGAGCAATATGGTAAGTAGTACTAGTATGTCAGAGTGACTTGGTTGGTGATCTAAGATATGCAGATTCTATGCATAACTGATTTGCAACCAAAATTAAGCGCCAATAGTCAATGCAACACATATAAAATCCTTGCTTAAACAGAGCTAGGGTCCAAAAATCAGAAGAAGCAAGTTGCAATCCATTCAACGATTCCAAACTTGAGATTATATTAGCTTACCACTCTCATAGATAGTCACAGGGAGATCCTTCTGGGAGAGGTTGATTGCAGGGTTTAATAGGAGATAAACAGGGCTTTCATTAACGTCCATCAACTGGATAATACAAATAAAAGAAGATTATGCAGAGGCAAATGAATATATGCTGAAAAGCAATCCCTCAACTACTCAAGTCAATTTCAAATATCAACTGTTTCATTCAGCGATACAAATTCACGGTCAGATCCTACAGCGGTAAGTTATATATGTTTTTGCTGGCCATGAAATAAACCATACATAATTTTGAATACAAGGGCATGTTTGGCACAGCTCCAGCTCCAATAATTTTTTGGAATTATTTGCTCTTATTTTTCTATTAAACAAAAAAGTTTAGACCACCCTAACTCTATACCATGCATGAATCTCGGAGATGGAACTTTGCCAAACAGGCCCAAGTGGGAAAATTAGTATAATTAAGGAAATTTTCAAATATCCAAGGTAAACTATTCTCCGATTTTTTATCATTAATTCTGCCTTGTAGTTAGGCTTTCAAAAATGCAGTGATGTGACATTTTTAGTTGTTGATCCTGCAGCAGTATACTTTTAAATTTTAACTGTGAAACGTCAAAAGCAACATTATTAGAAGCATAGTGCGTTACAGTATTAAACCTGTTATCGGCATTAATAAGCAACCATCTGCTTCAGCATCAATTAAAATACTACAGAGAATTCCCAAATTCCACAGGCATTAAGCCAGTTTTTTCTCCCGTTTATTAGTAGGCACACGGAAATAGGCCTACAGGTGCTACACTGCTACCCGCCATTAGCAGCAACAAGTATACTGACAGCAAATTACATCCGAAAACCCACATGTCCTTCACAACATAAGCAAACACTAATGCCCAAGCACAATGTTGCAGTCTCTCAGATCAAGCACTTCAAAAAAAAAAATTGTATAAACTCACCGCTTTGTGGATTTGCATGTCAGTGTCCTGCACATCGCTCCCAGTGGAGTACCAGCCCAGCACGTAGAAGTCGGGGAACACCTTCTTATCTGCACAACCACAATTGTTACGAGCACTCATCAAACCATCCACAAAACCCTAGCATTCACTAGAATTCCCAGCGTCACCAAACCCTAAGAAACCCCTAGATTTGGTTACGAGCTTACAGAGCTCCTGCTTCTTCTCGAGGAAGGCGCGGTCGAGGGTGCCGGAGACGGGGTCGAGCACGAGCTCGAAGCTGTTGAAGATCTCCACCGTCCGCCCGCGCTGCACCCCGATCACGCACCCGAACACCCTCGGCGGCTGCCCCGCCGCCGCCCCGGACGAGGAGGAGCTGTCCCCGGAGCAGGCGGCCTGGGCCTTGACGCGGGTGTGGTGGTCGGAGACGTTCACGATGACGAGCGGGTGGAGCTTGAAGGTGAGGCCGCTGCTGGAGGAGGCGGCGGACGCGGCCGCGGGGGCGGGCGCCTGGCCGGCGGCCGTGGCGGGGTCGGAGGGCGCCGACATCGTCGGAGCCGGGGGAGAGGGGGAGGGGGAGGCGTGACCTAGGTAGCGCCGGCGTGGATTGCGACGGCGACGGGCACGATGCGAGGTGGGGTTGGGTTGGGGTTTTTGCGCTGTGGGCGTGGGTGGCTTTTTGGCGTGCTTTAGGTTTCGGGCCTTTGCGTGCGTGAGAGGCCGAGACGGTTGGCGTCGTGTTGGGCTGGATAGTTTTTTGGGCTGTGTGGGCTCTAATTCTTCATTTCAGGAGTTGGGATGTATTTGATGTTTGTTCTGTTTGTAAAAAATGTGGGTAATAAATTGGCAAAGTAGTGAAAAATACCATGGCATTCAAAACAAGGAAAGAGAAAGCGTTGTGCCTTTTCAAAATCGGAGTAAAAACAATGAGGGGAGACGTTCCCAGTTTTGTTTTTTTGTAATATGTCATATTGTCGTGCTTCGATTCCGGGTAAAGATATGAGTTTCACATACTCCCATAGGTTTTAAGCTGGTTCTCACCATTCTCTGTTATTAGTCCAATTAGTCAACTCCTACACAACTTCGGATGAGGTATTAAAAAAAGAAAAGAAGAAATTATGCCAACACCCCCAACAATAATTCTGCATCAGCATAAAATTAAGCACAGATCATGATATCTTTTCAACTGTTAAAAAGTAAAGCATGTCAACAGGAAGAAAATCCAGTAGCTCGTGAATAGACAGAAGCTATGGTAATACAGAGAGAGAAAAATAGCGCCAAAATGGAATATAAATCTATCAGTTTCATTTGGGCCCCACGTAGTCAACAGTTGCCTGTGTGTACTCAGCAGGGGTCTTACCAGGAATTACCAGGAAATTTACTCAGCAGAGGTCTTAAACATTAGTGCCAAGGAATCACCTGATTTTTTTTTCTCTTGTTTCATGGGAGAAGAAGAATCATGGTAACTCTTGCTCTCCGGGAAGCGAATTTCGTGCGAACTCACAAACTCCAATCCTTTTCACACTGGGAAAGCAAAGAGAGAGAGAAAGAAAAAGAAGGAAATTTCCTCAACTAACTGCGAAACTTAAAAGACGAAAAAAAAAACGTGATCACAACCACCCATACGGCCATACGTAGGCAGGCCGATCTCTCACGTGTCCGGCCGCCGGCGTGGTATCTGGCCTTATCGGATCTTACTGCTCCACACCCGCAAAGCCACCGCCGCACGGCGACTCCACCTCACCTGCCCCGCCCCTTCCCTCACCTCGAGGCGTACGTCCCCCTCGTCGCCGGCGACCGAATTCGGCGCCCTTAGGATCGCACCTCCCGCGTCGGCGAGCGCGTCCGTCCGGCGGAGGAGGCGGCAGAGATGGCGATGCGGCACCTCATCACGGGCCAGAACAGCTGCGCCCCGGACGGCGCCTCGTCGTCCAACCCCCTCAACGCCTTCGCCAACGCCGTCCTCGGGCAGTCCTCCAAGACGCAGGTGAGCCTCCCTACCCCTAGCTCTTCCTGTGTAGTCTGGAGCTCGGAGGATTATTCCATGTCGCTGTGATGGTTAGGCTTGGATCAGCGATCGTGCCGCTTGATTTGGGTAGTCCCAGTTGGCTAGTTAGTATATCACCACTCCAGTCTATTAGATGGCATGATTCCTAGTAGAATTACTTATCTCTGTGTTCCGCTGCCGCTGGGCTCTAATAGAGCAGTGGATTTGTTTACTTATCTCTTTATTCTGCTGCCGCTAGGCTCTAATAGAGCAGTGAATTTGTTTAGATAGAACTGAAATTGCCAAGATCATGTATCAAATATGAGGCAGTTTCCTACCGTGATGCTTTTCTATTTCCAAAGAGTGAGATAAAACAGCTCGTTTTGCTTCAGTTGGCAGGATGCTCATTTTCCCAATTTAAGCACTCAGTAATCAGTTAATAGTTTACAGATAACATCATCAATTTAAGTACTCAGTGGGAATTTCTAATTGACCTAATCTTACCATGTTTCTTGATATATGAATAAGAGTGGATCTATAAAATTCTGCAGTGGCTAACATCCAAATGCACTAGTTGGCTATAGTTAACATCAACCCAGCATTCTCCATAATACACCCTTTATTTGTGCAGGCAATAAAGGAACTTCCTGGCTCAGTCAGTGTTCCATCTACATCAGATTATGGCCCAGCTGCACCCTTATCAACCATCCCCGGTTCGGAGAATGAGTTCAAACAAGATCAACGACCTCTTGCAAGGGTAAGGATTATTCCGAATGCTGCCCTTTCTATTCTCCTTGCAGGCAGTCCTGAGTCCTAACTGCAATCGAGAACCTGCAGGGTGCTGACTTCATTCGTGGGGGCCCCGCTAATGATTGGATTGAATCTTTTCGCCCTCCGGGGGTTCCTGAATTTGGAGGAGCAGAATCACAATTTGCAGAATTTGACCAGATTTATAACAACACAGGGACAACCTTTGGACCGCCCTTGGATGGTAAATGTTTAGATTTTCAGTCTTTCTTTTGACTGTATGTCTATGTGTGTAGCATATTGCACAAATACAATTCTGATAGTAGTTTGTAATACACCCAGCTCGTTGATTAAGGTTGCACTCGTGTGCAGCTTAATAATTACTACTGTGAGTGAGATATTACGGCTCTTATATATGACAATATGTTTTGCTTTGTTTGCCTCTTGTTGTTTCACATCTGGCATGCTTCCTACCCAATTTGTTTGGGACAAAAGGTTTGGTTGTAGCAACAATAGACATTAGATCTTGGCATCCTGCTTTAATATATACTTGTATGGTGCTAGTTAGAATCTTAAATGTATGCAAGGGTTATTGACGTTTTCTTATGTCAAATTGTGTTTGATTGTGAGGATTGAAGCTTAATATATTGAGAAGAAGCCTTTGATAAATAGATGTATTGTTCTTGTAACATAATATACGAAAATGGAGAGTTTACCTCAGGATCAACAGTATTTTCCTAGTTTTACAGTAAGTGGTACCAAAATACTATACACTATAGTGACTCTCAATAATTCATTTCAGGTCCACCACAAAGGGTGTTGTCTGGTGTCTTGCATTCTTTTCTTGCAAGTGGCAGAGCTGGTGTGCCGTTTCAACCTGTTCCAGTACCAGCTCTTGGTTTATCTGAAAGTGACAAACAATGCATTCGTGATCGTAGCTGCATAATGGCCCGGCATATTTTGGCTGATCAACCGGAAGAATATATACAGGCTCAGGTTAACTTATAATTTCTAAACTCTGTAGATATGAAAATTACCAAGGACTATATGTGGTTTGCTCAAAATATTTCTGTTTTTTGTTCGCTTGTTTAACTGGAATTGTACAGTACCTTCAATTTTGCATGCTGTGATCTTCTAAGTTTAGGTCTCTCATTGTCTATTGGTGATCTTACTTTTTTATGTTCACCAGGTCAATACTTTGCTGCATTCGCTTGATATTGACAACCGAATGAGAGGCCCTATGCATGGGCAATACCCAGAGCTGGAGCAGTACTGGAATCAGTCCCAAAATTCTATGGGACCTGCCCCGATGCATAATGCTGCAGATAAATGGATTACTGAATTTGGCAATCAAAATAATAACCCAGAAAATTGGGCACATTCTTTTGAACAGCAATATGGCCCAAATGGTTGGGCCTCTGAGTTTGAACAGGTCAGAGTCTTCAGCATGGTTGTTTAGCATTTCTGCAAGTATCATTTCCTAAAGACGTTTTTTTTGCTGCCTATATTAACAAGTTCAGTGGCCAGGGCCTCTTAGAAATAAACAGGATGTGGTGTCAATATGGAATTTCCTTCTCAACTTTTTTAACCCTCAATCCTATTGCATATCCAATTTGGATGCTTAAAATTGCTTTGCCTTGCAATATCATTGTACCTGACATGCTCATCTTTAGTATCTATGGTTTAAATTTTCATCTACTTTTATACTGTTGCAGCATCAGTCTCAGATGGCCATGGGTCAGATGGGAGGAGCGAACATGGCCAACCTGGCCGCTATGGAGCAATCCCGTATGCTTGCCCAAACATTAGCAAATAATAATGATCCTAAGTTTCAGGTATTGATGATGACCGGATTACTTTGTACAACTAGTATCTACTTCGTTTTCCAGTGTGAGCTAAAAATTTTGATTGAAGCAACACTGTCCTAGTTTGCTCTGTTTGTTCTGATTGGTGTCTCTGCACACACTTTTTTTTTATCATGTCTCTGCACACACTTGGTTGGCTGGATGTGGTGCATCAATAATTAAATCCATTTGGCAATGTGCACATATGCTCTTGATCTATCATTTTGCTACATGTAAAAGAAGATAATTTTTATCATTGTATTGTATGTGCACATTCCGACTGGAGTGGTTTTTGTTATCATATCTGGTATTCTGGTGAAGTTGAGTGGTGTAGTGACTTACTGCATTTCATTCTTACAGATAGCTTGAATAGGATGACACATGAGTCATCAGTTTAGAAATTGTCTGTGTATTCTATTGCTTGTCACTTTTTGAAAAGTGATTTGCAATACCTTGGGTTTCATTAAAGTTAACATGCTTTAATTATCTAAATATGATCTTGCTTTCTGGAGTAACAGAGGGGGGGCTGATTGGGTATACAGAGAGGGCATAGTGTGCAATACTTTTGTATTGACTGTGCACATTGGCATACCACACTATTGTCATATCTGAGCCATTGTTGTTCAGTACTGACTACAGTTTTTTATAGACCGTGTATCAACTATTCAACTGACGATACTTTTACCAGTCTATATTAAGTTTATAGGGTCATTTGGATCATCCGGTTGTAAGGACCTGACAATACCTTTTTTTTTTCTTTTTGGGAAGAATTCTAAGTTCTTCCAGTTTGTTTCAAAGATGAGCCGCGGTGAACTTATCATAGAAGATAACCAAGTAAAACAAGGTTCAACATCCCAATCCAATGGCTGGGCTGATGAATTTCAAACACAGTACAATGCTAATGCAAACTCGTGGGCGGATCAGTTTGCACATGAAGAGGTAATAACATAGAGATGGGTGTATGCACATGTATCGCATGCTTAAGGCTTTGTTTGGGAAATGGAGTGTTGAAGTGGATTAGAGGGGTTTGGAGTGGAGCAATTTCCCCTACGAGTCAAAATCTTCCTCAATCCCGTCCAATCCCCCTCAATACTCTTCAATACTCTATTTCCCAAACAAAGCCTAACGGGGATTTAATTTTCCTTGGTCAGAGTACAATTTTTGATAAATCACTGGTACATCATGGTGCTTTATAACATGCAACTTTTAGGCTTTTGTGCCTACGAGCATGTGAGAAACTAGAAGTTGTCAGGATACCTTCGTACGTACAGACTTGCAGAACCACTGAAGCTTCTGATTAGATATCCCCAAACCATGGTGGCTGGATAGCATTCTCTCTAGAACCTGCATATGATGAAATGATCATCCTTCAGTACAAACCATCTAATACTCTGGCATACTTGGTGTTGGCAGCATCACGCCTTTTGCTTCGTTCACACTTGTATCAGCTGTGCTCTGATGATATTTTCCCACTATTCTTTATACTGCAGCTTTCCCAAGGGGCAGATAAGTGGGCTAGCGAATTCTCTAGTGAACATAATCAGGGCACGCTAAATGACAACTGGGTTGACGAGTTTTCAAAATTAAATGTCACTGATGAATGGGCAGACGAATTCAGTGGAGGTGGTTTTGGCGAAAGTTCTGCTGATCCATGGGCAGATGAGTAAGTATAAGTCTCTTGTGCCTCTGTACATTTGCTTTGTAATGGGAATAGCATTCTTCAGTTTGAGTCAACATCTATTGCTTTTTTCTTAGTGTGTTATCAGACCTATCTTTATATCAGATACTGGAATAACTTTGAGTTTTTATTTCCAACATCCCATCTTGTTTGGCAAATTGTTAATATAATTGTGTAATTAGTTTATAGTGCTGTGGTGAATTATGTTATGCTTTATAGGAAACCCTTTCGTATAGCTGTTACGTTATGGTATCTTACCACTAACTGTTATCATGCTTTACTTGTAGGTTCCAAGAACAATTGTCATCTTTCAAACAAAGCTCGGGGGCTTCTCGAGGGGTTTATGTTTTTTCTGAGATGAACCCGTATGTTGGTCACCCTAATCCATTGCAGGAAGGACAAGAGCTCTTCCGCAAGGGCCTCCTAAGTGAAGCTGTTCTTGCTTTAGAGGCTGAAGTTTTGAAGAATCCTGATAATGCTGAAGGTTGGAGGTTGCTAGGAGTAACACATGCAGAAAATGATGATGACCAACAGGTGATGTGTCTCCTTTTAATGTTTAGAATTTTTTATACATCAATTATGACCATACAGGCAACAGGGCACAGACTTTTCAGTATGAGTTCAACATGTATTCACTGCATGTTTGTGTATGAGTTCTGTTTGTTATGAGTTTGAATAGATCGATTCTAAAGAATTGTTTCACCAAATCTGAGAGGTAAAAGCATTAAGTTTGTTTCAGGGTGGCTGAAGTTAATGTTTGTAGCTGTCCTGCATGCAGTACAAATTGCCATGATGAATATGTGAAACATGCTATTATGACCTAGGGGATAATATGTGAAACATGCTATTATGACCTAGGGGAAAATATGTACTTCTGTTGTTAGTTTTTGGCACAATAAACTATGATGTTATGAACTAGGGGTTTCATGCTTCTCCTTCCATGCTTCTCCTTTTCATCATGGTGAATTTTGTTTCTAATTTATTGCTTTGAGTTCAGGCCATTGCAGCAATGATGCGTGCGCAGGAAGCTAATCCAACAAACCTTGAAGTTCTTCTTGCTCTTGGTGTTAGTCACACAAATGGTTAGTGCTTGGAACTGTGAGAATAATTTAATGTCCTACTCAATTTGCTCTGGTGCTCTCGGGTATAATTTAGTGACAGAAGTTGTGATTGAAAATAATCTTATTTCCCACACCAATGCAAAGCTATTTCACCGGGAACGGTGAACAGCTAAACAGAACTTATTGAATGAAATCATGTTTTGAGGGAAAACATTTTTATTTCCTTTTGTGGTTTCAAAGAAAAGAAAAACTTTTCCATGCTCTTCCAAGCTTCATGTCCAATCGTGTAAATAAAAAGAAAAAGCTTTATGTCCAATAATGGAATTCTTTGGCAATACCATTTTTGCAATTTAAAATTATTAAATTTAGTTCAAGTAGGAAATTAATCAAAACTACTTGAAAAAAAGGAAATTAATGAAAACAGCAAATTGTACGCTATCTTGTAAGTGTTTATTCTATGCAATTGCTGCAGAGTTGGAGCAGGGAGAAGCATTGAGATATCTTTATAGGTGGCTTCAGAATCATCCAAAATATGGGGGCCTTGCCCCTCCACAGTCGACTGATTCGCCTTATGGTCCAGATGTAAGTGCATGCTAAGTGCTTTTAGTGTGGATGGTTTATTTTAGTCTATTAACTCATTCAACTCTGGCAACTTCAGATTTGATATGTCATTTACTTTTGCCCATTTCTAATATGATTGAACATTTTTATTTCTCATCAGGTTGTTAGAGTGTTTAGTGAAGCAGCTCAGATGTCACCTGAAGATGCAGATGTCCATATAGTTCTGGGAGTCTTATACAACCTATCAAGAGAGTACGATAAAGCTATAGCTGCATTTAAGACAGCGCTACAGCTCAAGCCACAGGACTATTCACTCTGGAACAAGCTTGGTGCAACCCAAGCAAACAGCATCCAGAGTGCTGATGCGATATTGGCGTATCAGAAGGTAATTAGTACCAATACATGCTTAAACCTTCAAGTTTGGCCGTGCGCCCAATCGACAACCCAGATTTATATATATATGCTTGTTTAAAGAAGGATGGCACTTTTGTTTTTATCGTGTTCGATGCTTAAATGGCTGCTTATCCTGTCTTTTGTTGGTTTTTTGCTATTCCTTTTGGTGGAATATTTCTGGCTACTATATTCTGTGTAAGCTGCAAAACTAGCAGGAAAAACGGTATGGTTGTGACTTAACGAAATTCCTAAATAATGCATCACTGGTCCTGTTGGTTGTTATCGAAACTCGGAAGTGGCTACTTTATAGACTGATGTAGACATGGAACAAGTGGTTTCATGTTGTGACTTTAGTGGCCATGTTGCAACTTTAGTGGCCTCATGCTCTCTATGGAAAATGTTTCTGTTTGATAAAGTTATTGCTATGTTACAGTGCTTGTAGCATTATAGTAACATCCAAACTTGGTCAATGCAATGTAAGATTTGTTTGGCCCAATTATTTAAAGACTTGTCAGGTAGAAATTAGCACCTTCACTTGATTGATTAATAACACAATAATAATAATAATAATAATAATAATAATTTTCTATTATGTCCTTCATCTGCGGCTGATTGATATAGTCACAATTCAAAATTATCGTTGGCTTGTCATCCATTGTAGATACTATTGCGGGTAACACTTGTTTATGCATTTGAAATCTGGAAGTAATCACAATATGTTGCTTGTTGGTTTCAGGCTCTTGACTTGAAACCGAACTATGTCCGTGCGTGGGCTAATATGGGAATCAGCTATGCCAACCAGGTAAGTCTTATCACTTGATTGTGTTATCGGCTGTGGAATCACATTCTTTAATACTACTTTGTGATGCGAAATAAGAGGCCATAATTTGACTTTGCCTACCTTGGCTTCTCAACACTACTACACTAACATTCAACTATGCAACCATGGTGGAACTTCGATTTTTGTCAGTTTTGTGAATTATTGTAACGTTTGCATGGCAACCTGGTAACCCCTATGCAACTTTCTTCTATGTTACTTATGCAGGGTTTGTATGAAGATTCTATTCGGTACTATGTAAGGGCAGTTGCAATGAATCCGAAAGCTGACAATGCCTGGCAATACTTGAGAATCTCTCTTAGGTATGTCTTGTATGCTCGTTGTTCCTCCATGTGAGCTTCGGAATAAGCAATGCTGATTTTACTAACTAATCATATGATGTTCCATTTTAAACTAGCAATGCATCACGAGCCGACATGATTGCTGCATGTGATGCCCGCAACCTCGATGCTCTTCAGAAAGAGTTTCCTCTGTGAGTCTTGCTTCTCTGCAATGCTGTTGAGCAGATCCTCATCCAGGAAGGGAAGCAGCGGACTGGAGAGAAGCATGCTATCGTTGGCTGCATTCATGGACATGGAACTGGAATCCAGTAGCCTTTTGTTCTTCTGATTCTTGTTTGATGTATGTTGATTCTTCTATTTAACAAGTGGGGATGTACAGGAAGTGGGGAATAACACCCAGTTGTAGATGTGAAATGGCAAAAGGCAATAGTAGCAGAGGGGGGGCAGCATCTGTAGTTATGCACTTACGGGAGGCACAGCAGGAATAAAATAATGATCGAATAAAAATATTCTTTATTTCGAAGATGGCAGCTCTGCTTGTTCAATGAAGTAATGGAAATTCAGAGTGGAGCCTGGATGGGCTGTGATCTGATTCCTGGTACGCGTGACTGCAAGAAGATTAAGTTTTAAAGCATCTCCAGCAGATCCATCTCAGCAGAATTCCATTAACCTATCTTTTTCTAATAATTATTGGGACGAACTATAGATTCATCCAACTCTTAGTTGATGTTCTCTCACAGTAGAACAATAGAGTAGTTGGATTGTGATGATATTATTGCAAAAGTAACTACCTCAATAACTACGAAAGAATTATTATGACATCCTCAGCTAGTCATGGGAACTGCTGAAGAGCTATTATTCGGACCGTGAGGCTTTATCAAAAAAATGCGTAAAGCGTAAGAAGACCAGCGTACTTTTTTTATTTTTTTTAAAGGAAACCCACGTACATTTTTTTAAGGAAACCCACGTACATTTTCATAGGCCCATACACCGGTTTTTTTGTTTTCCAATTACCAAGTCTGATTTCCAACCTGGTTTGGTACTTCTTTGGTCAGCTGGCGCGACAACAGTATTATCTTTCTTTTTACGTGGAAATGAGGACATTTTTCTTGTCATCATGCTCTTTCTCGTTCCCCTTCGTGCATGAACCATAAAGATCCGATATGTAGATTGACAAGCCCATAATACGTCGCATTCGGACCATTAACACTTAACAGGACTGACTAGTAGCAGGCCGACCTTTCAGGCTCGAGCTATAACGTCCGCAATAATCTTTTACCAAAGTAACAGTTCCATCGAAATTTCTAGTAACGTAAACGGGAAAAATAAAATAAAATCCTGTAGCAAAATTGTATGACATTGAAGCAAATTTTTTGTATTCAAAACAACACAATATTATCGTACATAACGCTCAAAATTCTTCAAGTACAGTACTGAGGGCAGATGTGTCAAGCAACAGCAATAATACAGAAGATTTAACGCCTGAACGCATTGCCCTCGGCATCACGGCCACCCTGTGAGTAAAAAGCACGGCGCCTGATGCTCTCTTCGATCGTGGCGCTGCCACCCTTATCCGTTCCAAATATGCTCTTCTTTTCATCTTCCAAGAAGTTCTTCCCTTTGAACTGGTTTGCATTCACAGTTGCTGCCTCTTTGGCGTCGTCATCTGCAGCTTTCTTCAGCCTCTTCCATCTCTGCTCCTCGTGGACCTCAGCATCAGCCTCCATCTGGCGCAGCCGAGCTAACCTCTCCTCTTCCGACATGTGGTGGATGCCACCCCGTCGACGGTTGAATGAAGGACCATTGTTTCTGCCTTGTTCTCTTTCTGGCCTTGTCTGCTCTCCCGAGCCTTGGTCAGCACAAGAACGGTGTTCAGAAGTGGAATTTCCAGTTTTGTGGTCATCCTCCACTCTTTTGGACCTAGAGTCTGGAACGTCATGCTTTGAGTATGCATGATGGCGGTCTGGTGGCGAATGTTGTCTCCTCTTCCTATCATCAGAATCCAGGCGATCATATCGTTGGCGGTCATCATGCCGTCTTCCCCTTGGTTCCTCATCGTCCTGCCTTCTTCTCCTTGGTTCCAAATCTTCCTGCTGTCTTCCCCTTGGTTCCTCATCGTCCTGCCTTCTTCTCCTTGGTTCCAAATCTTCCTGCCGTCTTCTTGGTTCATCGTCATCTTGCCGCCTTCCCCTAGGTTCATCGTCAGCTCGCCGCCTTCTCCTTGGTTCATCGTCATCATGTCGTCTTCTCGGTTCAACGTCATCATGCCGTCTTCTCCTCGGTTCATCGTCATCATCCCGTCTTCTCCTTGGTTCGTCATCTTCTGACATATCCTGTCGTCTTCTCTGTGGTTCATCATTGTCTGAATTTGATGAATCTTGTCTGCGGTGTTTCTTCTCATGCCTGGACCTTTTCTCTTCTTTCTTATGGTCAGGCGAATGAACCATCTTCCTTCTCTCATCCTTGCCATCACTTATTACATCTGAATCTGAATTCTCATCCGAGTGATGCCTCTTACTCTTTGACTTATGGTGGCGATGCTTCTTGTGCTTTTTCTTCTCTTTCTTCTCCTCCTTTTGCTTTTTCTCAGCTTCAACCTATACAAGAGCAACATTGAGAATGGACATTGAGCTTTACACAAAGACATTTCCTAAAACCAAATTCAGAACAACCATGAAAACATTGTTTGGTTACTGCCAAGTAATTTGTGAATAATCAAACTTATTTTTTCCAAAAAAGATAGAAAATTGTACATTTTTTTTACAAAAACGAATAGCTGCAGTATTTTTGTTGATAAAACTAGTTTTGGGTATCCACCTTCCCAACAAGCCAAAACAGAATTTTCCACACTTGCATTCAACAAATCAACTATCAATCAAGAGGTCATTAATGTTGTTATCTAAAGACTTATTTATAACATTGTGATCCCAAACTAACAATTAGAAACCATATTGTTATATATAGTCAAGTTATTCAGAATCCAAGATCACAGATTAAGATACGAAAGCAGAACTTACGGATTTCTTTATCTCAGCCATCTTGATTGGATTGTTTTTAATCCTTGCAATTGCATCCTGCTCCCGCTGCCTTATTAGGAGTAGAGGATCAGAGTGGAGTTTTCTCCATGTATCATTTGCAGATTGAGGTTTATCCTCAAATAAAGCTCCTGGCGCAGCTGGCTGAAACATGCAAAGACAAAAAGATGAACGTGATTCCTAAATTATTTTTTAACATGATATCAATTTAACAAATAGGATAGTCATTAATAATATAACAAGGCAAATATCAAGCTTAAACAAGAAACTGTGTGAAAACGCAATTCAGTTTTCTATTCAAGGACTACAAAGAGACCACTTCAGTGTTGTATCTCTACCACTCAATTCTGTTGATATGTTTCTCAAAAGAAGCGACATATGCAAGGGATCCACTACTAGGAACTGCATATTTGCAAGGATCAACAAATCAAATAATTTTAACGACTAAATAATACTGATGCAAAATAATTTTCAGTGGCAATACCCGCGGCATGCATCGTATCATGACATAGGCTAACGATATTCTACCACAACAATCTCATGACATCAATTATCAGGTATCACTCTAATTTATCTTGGCATTTCTTACAGCCTTCCTGCCTTGGCACACCACCCTTATTAGTGCATCGGCAATAACAGAACATTTTAATTGGTTCCCAGCTTTCAATTACATTCGATTCACGAACAAAGCCCAGCCGATCAGTATGCATATAAACGAACTACAATCATTGAGGAGGCTAGAATCACAGGCAGGCATAAGTACCTTGGAAGAACCAGGAGCGCTAGCCTGTGCAGAAGAAGAGGATGCAGCAGCTGCCCCCGGCGCGGACTGTTGCAGCGCCTGGAACCCTTCGGAGCTCTTGCCGACGGCCAAACCCGACTCGTAGAGGAAGTCCAATCTCTCCTGCGCCCTGTAGCAACCATCACGCGATTAGTACGTCGGACGAAGCCAAAAAAGCCAGAAATGGCACCGCCCAACCCCCAGCCATCGAATGGAAGCGAAACCCTAGCCCCAGGACTACCCGCCGCCCAGATCCAATCGAGCGAAGCGAAAACGAAGAAGGACGACGAAACACTTACGGCCTGAGGCCGGCGCGCTCCTGCATGGCCCGGAACTCGGCCTTCTCCTTCTCGGCGGCGACCTGCTTCTTGAGCTCCTCCGTCTTGCGCTTCTCCGCCTCCTCCGCCTGCTCCGCCTTCCATACCCGCTCGATGTTGCGGAGGGACCCCGTGTGCCATCCCTTCTTGTTCAGGAACTTGAGAGCCATGGCTGAAGCCCGCCTTCCGCTCCCGAAACCCCCTAACCCTAGCGGCGGCTGGCCTGGCCTCCCTCTTCTTCCTCGCGAGTCGCGTCCGCTACGAGAAGGGGTCTCGGGGGGAGACGACGCGGAAGAAAGAAGGTGAGATCGGGAGGTAGCCGCCGCCTCGGCCACGAGTCGTATTGCGTGGGGGCGCGCGATTGAGTGGGCCCGGCCCACCACCTCAGCCACGGCGACTGAACTAGTAGAGGAGGGAGTACGCTTCCCGCGAAGGAAAGCGAATCCGAGGTCGACTCGGTTCTTTGTTACTGGATGGGTGGTGTCGGGCCGAGCCTGTTATCGTGATTGGGCCGATCGAGCATTCATCTTGCTATTTTTGTGTTGATTCTATAAATGGGCTTCCATCTAGCAACATTTTTAGGTCTAAAAAGCCCAATATATTTATGCGATGATACTGATGCAGTTTGCCTGGTACAGAATAACAGAGTTCAGAGAAGATGATACAGCAAACAAAGATTGTTACCTAAAAAACGAAGGCATGAGAAATCATCAGTAAATTCACAGGTTAAGTTCGAGCCAAAGGGGAACAAAATCATGACCTAACAATAATACATATAGAACTGAACCCGTCTTTGTTTGAATACAGTCACGGACGGCAGGCGAGCATCGATCCAATGTCAGGAGGTATCGCATGATTTACAAAAAGAAGCTTCTTACAGAACAAAAACTTTCTTATGCACAAACGAAGCAAATAAGCCCAAGCATGGAACACCCTCCTGGCAAAGCACAGGTAATCTCGAATTTACACACCTGCCGGTCAAAACAATCTGGGGAAGCCTAAAAATCAGCTAGAGCAAATCCCAGAGACCGGAGAATTTTACACGCGCCTGACGGAAAATGCCCACACTGGGTTGAAATGTGCCTCTCCACAAGAATTCTAGGGAGCTTCCTTTGCTGTTTACCGTCGTTTCCTCCAGCTGGTCGATCTCTTATCGCCTGACAGCATTCTAGGGAGGTTCAGCAGGGAATTCACCCGGGTAACGCCTTCAAGAGCGGACCATTCCTCTTCCTCGTTTGTTGATATGCAATCTGCCAGGCTGCGAGCAGATCCACACCTTTCGGGCTCCTTCAAGATGGGAGGTTCGTCAACTGGTACAATCTCATCAACCTCCCTTAATGTGTTGGAGTGTTGCAATGTGGCTGTGGCGACGTGCTCTTCACTGGATATATGTACATTTACATCTGCAATGTCTTCATCAACCTCAGCACTGGCATCTGGTGTTGAAACCTCCTCCCTGGTGGTTTCTACCGTCTCCTCCTCGGGTTCGCTCTCCTGAACAGAGTCAGGTGTCTTCTCATGATCCAAGAATAAGCAGACAACAGCACAGTCATCACTCTTGGATGTCGGGAACTTCAATCTCCAAGATCTGACAGCACAGTCAACAAGAGCCCTGGCTGCTGTTGCCCGAGATGGTGCTGATGCTACTATGTCAACAGCCTCCTTGTTTGAGAGGACATCCCAAACCTACAGGCATTGAACTTTCAAGTATAAGAAAGTTGATGAAGCTGGAGGTTGTAAAACCTTTATGTGGAAAGGTGCTAAAAAGATAAAGTACTCCAAGCAGGCATTGGAAATTAAGATATAATGCACAAGCTAATTTCTAGATCACGACACCATTTTAAGTAAGAATGGTAGATGATTACTTGATTAGAAACATACCCCATCAGTGGCCAATATTATAAATTCATCCTTTTGAGTAAGACGGCGATATGATATCTCAGGAACAGATATTAAGCCATAATCTTTAAGACAGAAGTCTCCAAAAGCTCTTGCCATTGCCAATCCAGGAGAGTCATTATTTGGCAACCATACTCTAGAAACATCTGGCTCATCTTGAAGAGCAAAAACTCTTCCTTTACATTGCTGGATCCTTTCTGCTTCCCCTAAAGAACACAGAATGAAGATTAGATATTTACATCATAGTTCGATCCAAGGCACCTCAAGGACAGAAAGGAAAAGGAAGATTCTTTATGCAGATTAAGATGGGCCTAAGTTTGAAAGCCATGGAAATGGCTGCATGGGTACCCACAAAAATGATCGAAGTGAGAAATGAACATACTGGGAAGGTTAGGCTTCAAATCAACAGTGAGTTGCACAGCAGTTAGATTGTTGGAGGCATCTCTTGTCCCCATTATTGCTCTTGAGTCCCCAAGATTTCCAATTACAAGGTCCAATCCCTAACCAAAAAAAACCATATACGAATTAGAAATTTAATTTGTATTTCTATCACTTCTCTCGAAGCTTCAGTATCTGCAAACACAAGCATAGGTTTAGAAGTATTCATCACCTGTTTCACCAATGTTACTGCCGTAGATCCACTGCAGAAACAATCAACTGTGGGGTGCAGCTTCAGTTCCTTGTCCATCAATTTGAAAGCTTTCAAGTAAGATTGTTTAAGTGGAAGAAACAGCTCAGGAAGCTTGTCACTCTCATCACCATTAATGGATTCACCCCATTCATCATCCACAACAGAACCTGTTTCTTCAGAGTTAATACTTCCAGAGATGCTTCCATTTTGATGAGGACTAGATGTCCCATTAGCACTGGTTTGCCATTGTGTGCGCAGCTTGACAGGAAGTGAATCTCTAACTTTCTTGGCAACAAAATGACCGTAAGGTCCGTGGCCATCAAACACACCACAGAAGACGCTATCACTTGAATTAAAACTCTGCAGTAACAGAAACAATTTCACACCATAGTCAAGTAATAGCATTAACTGCACCATAGGCTAGTATTTTACTTTGTATGTAACCAAAAAGCCCCATCAGTAGCAATGTCTGTAATTTTCTAAAGCAGCAGTTACCTATCTACTGTTCAACAAAAAGTCTGAGATAGGCTGGTTGACCAGGTTTCAACAAACTGTGCTGGTTGCCTGGTTGCATCTTACTCTATTAGTTTCATGTTAGTACAAAGAAAACGTCAACAGAGAATACTATGAGGCTAGTTAGTAGCTAGGCAAGGAAGAAGAAAAAAAAAATCCACCCTATCAACAATGGCGTGGAGCTAGAAAACTTAAATTATGGCATGCAATGATATAGACTGAGACACTGAGTAGCCCCATTTCACAACAATTGGGACCGACCATCTTCGAATTATGGGAGTATTCCTAGACTGACATTAAGAAAAAGTCCTATCAGCAGGCATCAAATTGCTCCTGCAACACTGTCATGTATTCCCAGTGAAATGTACAAAGATGAATAGAAAATGTGAACTCCGGTAAATAATGGACAGTATAGATAAAACACATAAAATGAGAAATTATGTTTCTGTAAGAAAATATTATCAAAGAGCAAATCAAAAACCTTAAGAGCCCATAACTCAATTCCAAATTTTAATGTAACTAAAAATATTTGTTAAGCAAGGATCTCACTCTAATTAATTAAGTACCTTCATAGCCTTGAATATTAGCAATCAATAGCACTGTTCTGAAAATCTATAGGCATGAAGTCTTTTTATTGTCCTCTGAAGAACATGATCCGCAATGCAACTTAGAAAGTAGCCGACTTTACTTCATTGATTTGCTAAACTAATGCATACAGATATTCTTAAATACCTACAAGACAGCAACCTACATACACTGAGCTAGGTGCCTAGGTCTAAAAAATAGTGAGAAATCATCCATTAGTGCACTTCACCTTCACCCTCTCCCTCTGCTAAACTCCACTTATGAGATAGGAATCACAACCAGCCTATTGTGTAATGGAACTGATTTCTAGTACCAGCTGCTTGTTCATGAAACTAAAGAGCAATTCATAAATTGATTACCATGGGTCATAAATGGAATAAGACAGCTATCACTAGGCCCAACCAATCACCAGACAGCACAATCGCATCCGGTTCAAGAAAGCAGCGACATTATACCATTCTTTGAATAAAAGGATATCAAAGCAAAGAAAGGTAGAAAAGGTTGTCAAAGTATCACAGGCAAGAATCTAGCCTGAACTACAAACAAAGATTAGAACCGAAAGCAAAGATCAGAAATGAACAGTGCCCCAATATCTCAACCAACTCATGAGCCATGTCTCAGATACTTATTGTTCCTGACAAATCAGCAGACAAAATCATGCTAGCATTTTCTAATTCCACTCTGAAAACTTCTCGCTTCCAGATTAACAAAGCTCGAATAATCTACAGCAAAACACCACACATTTCGGATCAAGCCATCCCGTGGAGTAAAAGGGTTGCCAACCAAAATTAATTCATAAAGAAAAAAGCACTCATTCGAACTCCATTTACAAATCCGAATCTATCTAAATCATTTCAAGGAACACCTCAGAGAGGAGCATATTCTCCATCCCAAAGCTAAACTTTTCTTAACCTCAAAAGTCACAAATTTTATATACAAACGCTTCTCCCATCGAATCAAAACATAACCCAAAATCAAAATATGCCCCTAACCGAAACCCAACCAAGCCATTACCACCAACAGCTAAGGAACACTTCAGATTTTGGACGAGTAAACGCAGTCATTTGGACGCTCTAAACCATGCGAAAAAGGAGAAAAAGGCGGCTATTTGGGGACCAAAGATCGCACACAGACCGAACGCCGCCACTGATCAGGGCTCAGAACCCACCGGCCACCGGAGCGAATCACCAGGCAAGAAGCGGCGGTTACGAGCTCACCTCCCACACGACCATGGCGTCCTGGTTCGTGCCCTTCCGCCCCTGCTGCGTGTGGAGGCACGCCACCGCGCTCGCGCCGTTGCCGTACATCCTCCCGGAGACCCGCGCGAGCTCTTCCTCCGTCATCTCTCCCCCGCCCCCGGGCAGCTTCTTGCCGCCGCCGGCTGCCGCGCCCTCCCGGCTCCCGCGCCGCCTCTTCCGCCACGCCGGCCCGTCGCCGGCGGCGGGGGCCTCGGAGGAGAGGCAGGAGCCCATGGCGGCCAATGGGAGGGAGGCAACAGGGTGGAGCACAGGGTGGGAGTGGTAACTGCTGACTGTTGTGCCGCTGAGAAGTGTGGGGTGGCTGTAGGGTTTTGATGCTCTGCAGGTCTTGTGGAGTTGAGCCTTTTGTATCATCTGGATTGTATGGTCTTCTTCCTTGGAGGTTTGTGTTAAAGATTGTTATTTCAATTTTTTAATTAGGGTTTGGTTGGGTGTTGGTTTAATTGATTATCATGATGCCCTCCTTATGGGTGATGGAATCCTATGATGGGGAAATGAGGAAAATTTTACTCCAAGATAAGGTCACTTTGAAGATACAATGCTTTAAAACGTGGGATAATCTTACCTGTCTCATAAAAGATATGTTTCTAATTTATGTTTACTTTGTATATTGCAAACACTTAATGTTTGTTTCTAGTTACTCAGACAATTTTAGTTTTGGATAGTATAGTTTGGCTTCATAAGTTTGTACAACACCATAATTTTTTTTTACAAACAAGCATTACCAGTGACACGATATGTGAAAAAGGGAGGGCACAGGCACAAGAAGCATGTGCTCCCTGTCGACTTAAAACACACTACGGGTACAACCGTACAAAAATGCATCTTTTTCTTTTTGTATTTGCAAGTGTCAAAGAATCTTAGAACCTGAGATGGATATCTTGTTTAAGAATCAGATCTATTTGATAACTAATGTTCAAAAAAAGATCTATTTGATAACACTAATCCAACCTGCCACATGAAGAATACATTGGATCCTGACGGCTGTATCACTGATGCACTTCTAAGTTGTCCTTGCACGAGAAAATATAAGAACAAGCAATTTGATAATCCTGTTTCATTTTTTAAAATGTATAAAATAATCTAGAAAGTACTGTCATTTTCTGATAATTTCGACATTTTGCGAACAACCAAAAAAATAAATTTTGTTGGTATGGGGTACCTACCCGAAGTAGTACCATTCCAATCCACTCATCTTTTCAGCAAACTTTTGACATAAGGGAAACTTTTTGGTGCATCTCCTCTTCTGATTCTAGATTGAGATTTTTCCACCATACACATATAGTATACTCTTTGGCATAGCCTTTTTGTCTGCACAGTGAACAAGTGATTACCTTATGGGTCTCCCTTTGTCCTCATCAGCACAAGTGCGCGCAATAGGTTACTCATATATCATTATTTATCATCCTGCTGAGCATCATCACCTATAACTGTTCACTAATCTGCGTTACATGGACAGTGATGACAGAGATGGCAACACTTATCTTGAAAGCATCACACCTGTATGCATCACCTAAAAAACACAATTGTGTATATCCATGAATGTTAATTTATTCTTTCTTTTTCTTTGGTACAGATACTGAAGCCAAGTCAAAGCACTGGTGAGAGTGCAGAAAAGCGAGGTGTTGAATGAATCTGTGTGCGTGTCGAGATCGAGTTCATCAGATCACGTTTTCAGACCTGGACTGTCAAACTTAGGAATATAAGTGGCCGTGGTTGAGTTGACTTGGCCACCCAGAGAACGAGTGTAGTGCAGTGGGACAAATTGCATTGACAATAGCACTCCAGTTTTTAGTTAAACCACACAAACAGAGTAGGTAATCTCGTGGTTGGCCAAGAAGATCTCCCGTTGCCTACTTGGTCTCCAAATGGCATTTCTCTTCTAGGGAAGTCTCATCAAGAACTTCTGTTCGGATGGATGGAACGGTACGTTTTTGTGATGATGTGTACATGTTGTCCAGATATATATATATACACATCGCCAACACACCGTCTTTAAGCACCCAGATCTACAAAGTAGCTCGGAGATTCAGATAACACCGTCGATCGATCGACCCAAATGTCAGGATCTTTCACGGAACGTTCCATCACATCTCGGATCAACCTGAGCCTGACCCTACCGTTGCAGGCCGCCGCCGCCAACGCCAACGCATGTGGCGGCAACGTGCGGGAGACATCGAGAAGCTAGCGGGGATCATATCTGAAAAAACCGCGGCGGCCGGCAACAAGCTAGCTCCGGCACGGCGGGGGTGGTAATAATTCCGGCGAGGCCCGTCTGTCTCGGGCTGTCCGTGCCCGCGGCCGCTTCTCACCGTCACCGGTGGCCGGATCCTGCCGCGCTGTGCTGTGCACATGAATGTTGGCGACCAACCGTGACAGGTCGGTCCCCCGTCCAGGGTGGGGAGAGCTGGGGGCGACGGCAATTAGTTCGGTGGATGGGATGGGATGGGATGGGATGGCCGGCCGGACGAGGACGCTCACCTCCGGCAGTAATGCCGGCCATGTGTTGCACTTACACTGCTGCTTGTCTGCGTGCAAGACAGGGCAGGTCATCGCCGCAATTCAGCCTGGGCTTTAGGCCGTGTATTTTTCCACCTTTGACCATGACCAATAATTAAGGGTATTAAATAAAGTCAGTTTATAAAACTAACTTCACGACATTGGACTATTTCGCGAGACCTATCTAATGAGGCCTTTGACCGCACGGTTAGAGAATGATTATTGTAGCATACTGTAGCAAAACATGGATTAATTAGGCTCATTAGATTCGTCGCGCAAAGTTGCACCCATTCCTAAATGGGTTTTGCAAATAGACTTCATTTAGTACTCCATGTATGCAAGATTTCCTTTAAAAAATTTTTCCGGGTATCAAAGAAACACGGCCTGATGATGGTGCTGAGACAGCTCAAAACACAGCTGTTTTAGTGCTCGTGCTGCCTGAAACCATCCAGGGCTTAGGCCTGGTTTAGTTCCAAAAAGGAACTCCCAAATACACTATGCAAAAAAAAGATTCCACGTCACATCAAAATGTCATAACATGCATGGAGTACTAAATGTAGATAAAATCAAAAAATAATTGTACAGTTTGGTTGTACTCTGCGAGACGAACATTTTGAGCCTAATTAATCAATTTTTGAATAATTTTTCACAAATAAAACGAAATGCTACAGTAGCGCAATGATTACGAAGTGACATCCTACTTCCAAATTCAACCTCCCAATTCTAACATCTAAACAAGGCCTTAGTTCCCTTCAAAAGACAAAATTTCTCTCTCTAAACTTCACTATTCACCTATCACATCAAATCTCTCTCCTCATGTATGGAACACTAAATGTGGGTAAATAAAAAAACTAAATACATGGTTTTGATGTACACGACGAGACGAATCTTTTGAGCCTAGTTAGGTCATGGTAGGACAATAATTACCACAAACAAACGAAAAGTGCTGTGCTACAGTGTCCGATGTGATATTTTCACCAAATTCATTTTCTCTCTGCCGGAACTAAACACCGCCCAGGTTGATGGCATCACAAGTTGCATCGCCAGTACAACAGCTAGCTTGGGTGGGACTCCTCCGAGTACACTACTACTTGTAAATTCCTTATGAAAGAACTACGTCTCATTCAAGTTTTTTTTTTGAAAGAACTACGTCTCATTCAAGTTGATTGCTCTCCTAACCCAGAGATTACTGAATTACACACGTGTGTGCTTGGAAAACCAAGGGCACGCACAGGTCAACAACCCAATTAAACTTCCCGGCACATCAGACGTTTTTTTTAGAAAATGGAATTGTCTCCGGCCTCTGCAACTGCACACAGCCAAGTTCTTACAAAGTTTTCAGCTCACAAGCTGATTAAAAATAAAAACAAAAGTATGTAAATGGTAGAAAAAAATCACAAGCAAAGTCTATTATTGCTTCTCCATCCATTCTTGACAAAGATATCCAAGACGACAACCTCCAGTGCCTTGCCAAACGGATAGTCTCCCTTGTGTCCTCATGCTGTAACAGGGACCAGAAACGTAGCCAGTATGCTCCTCTAAAAACAGCCTGCATAAAAGAGGTAAATCGTTTTTTTCTCAAAAACTATATCATTACGTGTACACCAAATCGCCCACATAATGGCTGCAACCCCAACAAAAATTATCCTTCTATCTTTTTTTCTTATGCATGTTAACCAATTTCCAAGCATATGAGCTATTGTTCTTGATGGAGTTAATCTAGTAGCTATATTCATAACTCTCCATATTGTCTTGACATGTTGACAATCAAAGAAAAGATGCTTGATTGTTTCATTACGATGACACAAACAACATTTTTGACTTCCGGCACATCAGACGTGGGCGCATCCGGGGCCAAGAACACCACCGAGACCGGAGCTGCCTGCCTGCCTGACCCGCAGGGGAATCGCTTGCTTTGCTGCGTTCCCAAGCTAGCCAACCTCCCTCGCCGCGGAAGATTCTGCCGGCGTCGTCATCCGAGCTCATCACTTCATCAGAAGCCACCAAACGCACCCAACAGGCGAGGCCTTCCCTCGCAGTTAATGAGGCGGCGAACTCGCCGCCCACGGCCCACCCCGTACGTCACCGGCGCCGATCGGGGGAGGCCAGCAAGCTCGCGGCGCCCCCTCACTAAATTTAGAGGACGGTGACGCGAGGAAACTCAACTACCCCCACACGCCGGGCATTAATCTTCAAGATCAAGCAAGTGAACACAGCCATTACCAATGGCGACGGTGGCCTTTTGCGTGTGCAGAGTGCAATTCTGTTTTTTGTGTGTGTGGTTGATGTTCGCGAGAAGCATTTATCTTGAGATCTCTTTGGCATTTTCATCGGATTCTGGACGGCATTGCTTGGGGTTCTCCATTGCACTAGACTAGGATAAATGGATAATGACATAATCCAAATGCAGCATGCAGAAGTACCCGGAAAGGGGAGTTATTATTCTAATGCAAATGCTATGTCTGTGTGTTGCAAAGGGGCAACCGAGCGTTCTATAGAAAAACTCTAATCGGACGCTCAGGCGCTAATTGTAAATTGTTCCATTATGTCATTATATGCGTAGAACACCACACTAAAGCTGCACGGTCGAAGCACGGGCGCTAACTCAATCACACACCGTGAATTCCGGTGCTTATCTCCTTCTCAAATGAATGTGAGAGCTCACTACATCATTCCTCTTTTTTACATAAAAAGACAAAGTGCCATGGCGCTTTTCGTGGGTGTATTTATATAGTGCTAGCAAGATCTTTTTTGTGTTATGATTTCTACTACGGTCGGCAGTAAGATGAGATAGTCAAATACTCCTAAACAGAGCCCTTGCCTGCAGCAGCGAGGACCAAGCAGTTAGAAGGACGATCAGATCTCCATCAGGCCTGGGCCATCGACGTGTACGTTGCAATCATGATGGTTTGCAACAGTGACATAGAACACTGATGCATGTCGGGTTTGCATGAAGGTAACACTATGATTCAGTGCCAAAATGATGTCCATTATTGTGTACCACCTAATTCTCTATTCACTCCTCTAATGATATCTAATTCGAGCCAACCAGACGAACAGTTACCATGATGAGAAGATGAAAGTTAAGATAACTATGGAGAAATTCTCCGTATTAATGCATGGTGAATTTGATCTTGAATATACCGTGAACAAGTTGGTATTATTCAACCGATGAATCACATAATCAGTAGGCAAGACATACTAGCCTCTTCTAACAAACAAACAAAAACATTATATGATCATATTCCTTTGTGCATATTACTACTACATATTCCTTTGTGCATAATCATTTGGCTAGGATCAAGAGTACACACGCACCAACGCAAAGAAACCACTTTAAAATCTAGAACATTTTGGTTTCGCCTATCTGTTGTGCACTTGTGCTGTATGTGGCTCCGTCTGTAACTGCATCATGGAGCTGCCGTGAAGTGCGATGGGTTGCCATTGCCATTGCCACAACGGTGAGCAAATCAAGGCGGGCATAGATCTGCTGCTTTAGGTTAGGTCACACTACACTCTTATCATATACATATGGTGGGTACCACGCATGAGCGAATTTGCATGGCTCAATTTTCTGCGTTTCCTTTCCTTCACACAACGGTCACAAAAATGTCGGCTGTCGCCATGCTTCTGAATACCTTGCAGGCTTGCAGTAGCTTTCAATTGCGTCTCATTTTTTTTAAAGATTTCTTTTGGAGTCTTCTGTGTCATTGTGGATGAGAAGAAAGTGAGACCTGCCGAATCGAAGGTGTTCATATTTTGTGGAAAGTGATGACAAGTGGTGAGGAGCTTTTCGGATCTTTTTTGTTTGACTTGCTTGTGCACGGATATTAGGATATGTTGTGGCAAAGTTTCCGTTGGGCTTTTGGGAGTGTGGTGTGTCTTTTTTGGGTTTTTTTTGGTCTTGATATAAACAGTGGTAGGAAAAACATCAGTTTATATTGAGGCCCTGTTTGTTTCCATAATGCTAAAGTTTAGCAAAAAAAGTATTGTGCTAAACTTTAGCAGATTGGATTCAAACAGATGTGTTAAAAGGTGCTAAAAGTGATCTGCTAAATTTTAGCACTATGAAAATCCTTAGCACCTCAAAGGGGTGCTAAACTTGCTAAAAGTGCTTCCTGGTGGGTATTTTCCACCTAGTACCCCTCCCCCCGCGGGCCCAAGGACAGTAAATAAGGGTAATTTGGTCTTTCATTCCTCTATGTGCTAAACTTTAACACCACTATCCAAACACCTCAGCTGCTAAACTTTAGCACTTCAAATTGAGGTGCTAAACTTTAGCAAGTGCTAAACTTTAGCAATTTGGTTTCCAAACAGGGCCTGAGAGGGGAGTGTGGCTTGAGCCCAACAAATGGCCAATTTATCAATAGTCTATCTCGATAGACATTTGGATTTCGTTTATGAGATATTGCATTATATATTTTCTTAAAAGTTTAACATGGGCTTTTAACACTGCAAACAAACGAGATCCTTTTCAAAACCAGATAACTTTTATCGAAGGATTCCAAAGAGAACAACACATGATATCTATTGTTAACGGCAATACACGGATGATATGAAATTGTTTCTACTAATACTACCTTTTACAAGAAAGATTTGGAAGAAACGTACTCACTTGACTTGTTCAAGGTCGAAGGACAATTCCTGCTACCGGAATTTGTACGGTAAAACTCCATTGCCGTTTCCTAGTCCAAAAGCTCATTTCATTGTCAAAGGCTCTAGGGTCAAGTGTGTACTTTCATTAAAATCTCATATTTCAACCACAAGCCAAAAAAGCAAAAGAAAAACTAAAGGTCACAAGTAGAGGAAAGGTGAGATGGAAACCATCAAACATCGCTGAAGAAAAATTGCAGCTGCTACAACCTCGCATCTTTCATTAACGTGGCAAAGCCGGTACACGATAGTCGTTTGTCACAGTTGTCACGACTTATACGATATGACAGCACTCTAATTGTTAATGGGTATCGTTTTAGGAATCATGTAATTAGCAAGTTTATAGCCATGTATCGGGTGAATTTTTGGAAATGGTATAGATTGTGTTGAAAAGTAGATTTATAATATTGTAATTTTATTATACTCTTCATGCATTTCGCATCTCGATACTAATTAAAGAGTGTCATTTAGGGTGCACACATAGTCAGCACGATCATATTTCAACCATCAATATTTTCTCCATTGGTTGGACTTTTGAAAATGCTTATAGTTCGATTTGCCCTTAAAATTGATT
Source organism: Echinochloa phyllopogon (assembly GCA_033239725.1). NCBI lineage: Eukaryota > Viridiplantae > Streptophyta > Magnoliopsida > Poales > Poaceae > Echinochloa > Echinochloa phyllopogon. Next base: position 35,439,342 of record BTCW01000006.1, read on the forward strand.
TATAACCTGAACGTACTGTGCTAGTGACTAAGCTGCGTGAAAGAAATCCACATAAATTATACTACTACTCCATCCATTCCTAAAAATTAGGACAGCGACACGGTCTCTAAAACACAACTTTGATCTCTTGTTATTATAAAAATATTTATCAAAGAGTGATATATGTATATTTTTATAAAAGAATTTTCAAGACAAATATATTTATATAGTTTTCACATTTACAAATACAACAACTTAAAAATTATTAATGATTTATATTCTTAATATTTAATATAAATCTTATCCTAAACGTCAGATTTTTAGGAATGGATGGAGTAGGGGTGGATATCGAGCGAGCTCGGCTTGTTTTGGCTCGGCTCGTTCGAGCTCGTTAGCTAAACGAGCCAGCTCGGCTCGGCTCGTTAAGGAAACGAGCAAAAATTCTGGCTCAGCTCGGCTCATTAAGCTCGTGAGCTGGCTCGTTAAGCTCGCGAGTTAGAGTTAAATTTAAAATTGCCACAATAATATATACAATATAAAAAATTATAGTATTTATATAGTCTTAGTACCTTCAAAATCTACTCTATCATACTATAATAATAGAATATAATCATAACATCATCTAGAACTACGCATATAGTATACATATATTATTATTAATTAATAATTTGCTCATTAGTCTATTAAATCTTCTAGCTCGTTTGGCTCGCGAGCAGCTCGTGAGCCGGCTCGAACTCGCTCGTTATACTAACGAGCAAAAACTCTTGCTCGGCTCGTTAGAAATATGCAACGAGCCGAGCCGAGCCGGCTGCGATCCGAGCGAGCTAACGAGCTTCGAGTATTTTGCCCAGCCCTAGGATAGAGTACTAAAGACACTCTAGTCCGACCTTTACGAAGGGAGGAAGCCATAGAACCGGCCAAATTCTCCGCAGATTGATGCGAACAAAGAATCGTGCCCAAGGTCCGAATTGCATGTAAGAGAAAACGCATCCGACTGACGCACCAGTGGAGCAGGGGCTTTGACGATCATGTATGTGCGGTTTGAGGGTGATAGCCCATGGTGGAGGTGTTCGAGCTACCGCTCAGGCTTGCAGCGGGCTGCGGCATTTGGCGTGGCACAACGTTGGTGACAACGGCTCAGTTTATGGTGGTTAACCTTTGACTCCTCTCCCCGGATGTGGTGGTGTAGCGTTTTGTTGTGTGCGTTCGTTTGCGTGCGTTGTTTGGGTTGTGGTGGTGGGGTGTTTCGGTTTAGCGCGTGATGTAACTTTGCTGCTTTATTTCTGCTCTTTATTTCGAAAAGAGAAAAGGCAGCCGCTAAACTCGCCGGAAAAGCAGCCGGCGCTGGCCGCTGCGCTACACCAGGAGCAAGGAGCAAGCCAGGGCCAGGCGGGCGGCATCACAAATCCCTGCGCTTTTCGCCGTCCGGCCGCGTGGTTTTCGTGGCCGCGGAATGGTTAGCCAGGCAGCCAGCCGTGCAGCCGCGGAACAAAATGGGGAAGCAAAGCAAAGAGCAAAGTAGCGCAGGCGCAACAGCGCGGTGGCACAGTACCCGAGGGGACGGCAGGCACCATCACCTCCTCACCACTCCCCACCCAATTCCATTCCCCAACCCTTCCCTTTCCTCGCCTCGACCTCGACGCCGGCCGCCGCCGGCTCCGATCCGATCCCCGGCGCGCACGCACGGTGAGCACCCCCACGCCTCGTCGATCATCCGGGTTTCGGTGGGGGCTGGTGGTAGGTAGGCTTCAGTTTGGGGGCGGTATGTAGTCGTCGCGCTGGGGAGCTTTGCTCGTCGAGGAAGTGCGCGGTTGCGACCTGCGATTTGCGTCAGTTCGGGGGAATGGGTGATTGATGGCTTCGTCGTGTGAGGGCTCGATGATTATTGTTTTTTCCCTCTTTGCGGAACTGGTCTGTACTCTGTATGCTTGTGTGATTTTCCGTGGTTTATGGACGACTGTAGAAGAAATTCGGCGACTTTTGTTTGAGCCTGAGAATTCGCGTAGAATGGTTAGAGTTGTGCAGCTTTGTTTGCTTCCCGAAGTGCTAGGAGATAGCAGATCAGACTGCCTTTTGTTGAACTTAAACCTGATTTCCTTACACTGCGTTGCTGCAGCTATGCTACCCCCATTTATGCACAAATAGTTCAGTGACTAAACAGCACGGAAACTGGCGCTTACAAATAAAATGCTGCCATGCATCATGACATCATATTATTATACTCCCTCCGGTTTGGTAAAAAAAGTTGTTTAGGATAGCGACACGGTCACCAAAGCACAACTTTGACTTCTCTTTTCTATAAAAATATTTTTTGAAAAGTTATATATGTATACTTTTATGAAAGTAATTTTCAAGACCAATCTATTTATATAATTTTCATATTTCCAAATTCAATGATTTAAATATTATTCGTGATTTATATTCCCAATGTTTGACTCAAACCTTGTCCAAAACGACTTCCTTTACCAAACTAGAGGGAGTATATAAAATCGTAATGCTGCGATGCTGTCAGTCTTGCTTGTTACTTTCAGTAGTTATGGTTCGAAATGCATTTTGTAGCTGGGATATCATTAAGTGCTCAAATGCCTTTGTTCAGGAATCCTTGCTCAAACGCATTTGTTCATTCTTTTTTCTCCTCTCAGGAATCCTCTATCCGATAAAGTGGAGATGTGCTACTTTTGATTATCTATTATCCAATTGGAGTACCGGACCTCCTTTTTCGGCCGATGGGGATTGTCAAGATAACAAGCGGTGAGCCTGCAGCAAAGGGCGGTTACAGCTGTGGAGATGAGGACCTTACACAAGATGACAGAATGCTGCTTCGGAGTTTCCCTATTCATGAATCTCATGACTCTGAACATGCAGACGTGGACTGTGAGCTTGCAATGTCCAGAGGTCAGATATGCAATGTGCCGTATGGGCTTTATGATCTGCCTGAGTTGACAGAGGTTCTCTCTTTGGAGACATGGAATTCATGCCTGACGGAAGATGATAGATTCTGTCTAGCAGCCTACCTCCCGGACATGGAACAACACGACTTCGTTACAACAATGAAAGAGCTGTTTAGCGGTGATGCTATGTTCTTTGGAAGTCCGCTTAGAAGCTTTTTCCTTCAATTGAACGGTGGTCTTTATTCTCCACAGGTTTCTCAGGCAAGAGAGTTGCTGATGATGTTTCAAAGACGAAGACATTATCATTTTCTGAAGTTGTACCATGATGGTATGATTGGTAAATTCGCATCCATGACCAAATTGTTAAGTTCTGATACGGGTGCTAGTCTTAGCGAGAAGGTTCCCATCTCGCATCACCGGGTATATGAGAAGCAGTTCCCATGTGTTGGTTTTAGCAGTTCCACTCTACCAATTATTATCAAGGGTGAATCTACCACTGTTGCGCCAATGAAGCGAGCCAAACTTATCGATGGGTCATTAACCAACCATTGTTCAACCAGACATAATGAAACAGCCCATGTAGCCAAATCAGCAGAAATGAACTCAATGGGAAGTCAAATCTTCCATCCAATCACTGATCCCAGGCAAAATTGTGGTAAACTACCAAAAGGTGTGCTGAAAATAAGGACTGGTTGTGCTTCTCATAGTGATGGCAGTAAATGGATACATCACAGACCTGGATTGGTTGTAGTTGATCAGTTAGGAATGCAGAGCTCCAGCTTTTATGCTCCACCTCATGCTTTCGCTCATGATGTATGTGGATTTTCTAAGGATTCAGATTCTCACATCAACACAGTCAATGGTACTTCTGCTAGTTCACGACGGTGTCCCTTGCAATGGAAGGGTACACAGGAAACTTGTGCTCTGACAGGCAAAAGCCCAGTTGGAGTTCAAATGACAGTTCCAGAGGAGCACAGTGCAGTTTACCCGTCCATGACCCTCAGGGGCTTCTATCAGCCAGCAACTAACGACAGTTTAGCATATTCCAATGAAGCGCATGAAACCAGAGAATGTGCCCACATGAAAGACCTTTTGAAGAACTTTGGTCATCAGAACAGTATAGTCCATCAAAGTTCTCCTGATCCTTGTCTAAGAGTTAGTGATGGTCATGACACTAATGGATTCACAACAATGCACAGTTTAAGAAGTGCTGAAAGTGTTTCAGAGATGTTGAACCTTGGCCCAAGGATATACCCGCCTCATAACAACTTCACGGAGCTGCTGGAAACCTCGAGCAAGTACCATGATGGCACGAAGCTGGAGGCATCTCCTGCCAAGTCTGTTACTGAAGTTGAAGAAGCTCAACAATTCGCTTACACATATGCCAGGAGGAAGACGCACAAGAGGACAACTATGGAGGGAGATACACTGTCACAGAGTGTGCTAGACGGCATGGCCAATATGAAAACGAAGGCAATCAAACTCTGAAGCTCGGCAATTGCAGACATTCAGAGCTGAACATAACTGCTGATATAATTTAGCATCTGTCTAACATAGTAATTAGTAAATAGACATGAATTATTTTTCCTTTCTCCTATGAAATTGATAAACAAAAAGCCTCGAAACAGAATATTCATCTGTTGACAACGGTATAAGTAGTTTATACAATTCTAATAGCTGAACTGTTGAAGTATGCAAATCAGTCACATCTTGCTCCCATGTTCAGTTTTTTTTTTAATGAAACAGGAGGGGTTTCCCCTCCTGGTTATATATTAAAGGAAGTTATAGAGGAGGTTAGGGAGTAGTTGCATCAAGTAAGTCTAGCCTGTTCTATCAAAGGGAAGTAAGACTGCTTTGCCCGATGAATGTTCAGGGAATTTTTGCCAGCTATTATACGTATCCGGGTATATCGTTTCATAGTGAGCTGCATATTTCTTCTCCTACAATCATGTCCTGATTTTTTTCATTATAACTTTTTTTTTTGCGAAATACAATACAGATACAAGCACTCACATACACTTTTTCTTATACCCCAGTAAACACTTCCGAGAGAGACTGGGTTAGGAAAATGTTGCATTGTAAAATTTCCTAGTAGAGGACTAGAGATAATGAGATATTACAAATTACGGATAATAATTCTGCGATGCCCGACGCTGACTAACATTGATTTCATCTCACAATTTCAAGAATCTGATTCTCCTGCCAGTTAAATTTGAATAGCCGCTCTCTGATTCATTATCCTGTCAGTTTAAAAGATCTTTAAAATATACAGTAGTACTACCTATATTTCAAAATATAGGTAGTTTGACTTGTTTTACCACAAATTTGACCGCCCGTCTTATTCAAAACAATTATAAAAATAGTCAAATTTAAGATATTTTTGAAGATTTTTATTAATATTAATAAAGTAAGCCATCACAAAAAAATATGATAATTTACACAAAATTTTTAATAAGACAAGCGGTCAAATTTAGAGTAAAAAAAATTAAACGATCTATATTTTAGAACGGAGGGAGTACTTACAAAATTTCATATCAACCAAAGGGTCCAACAGGGCTGTCAGCTAGTGGTTCTGTAGGTTGATCTCAGCCGTCTGATGCCGATCGTACGGCTCAAAATTGCGTGAAACTTCAAAGTATTCGAACTAGCGCTCCCCGTCCTCTGCCAACAGGGAAATGGCGGCGCCGCCTCGCCACCTCCCGCTCCTCCTCGGCCGCCTCCTCGTCGGCGGCGAGATCCACCAGAGCCCGGACCACCTCCGCCGCATCATACCCCTCCTTCCTTCGCACCCACACCTCGCCGCCGCCCTCTCTAGCCTATACTTTCCGCTCTTCCCCTCCTCCACCACCTTCCTCCACAACCTGCTCATCCGCGCCTCCGCCGCGTCCCCCTCCCCGCGCCTCTCCTTCGCCGCGTTCTCCTCCCTCCTCCGGTCCGGCTGCCTCCCCGATCATTTCACCTTCCTTCCGCTTGTCAAGTCCGCCTCCAGGCTCCCCTCCTTCCCGCGCACGGGCGCGCAGGTCCACGCCCAGGCTGCCCGGCGCGGGTTCTTGGCCGACATCTTCGTTGTTAATTCGCTCCTCGCGATGTACGCCGCGTTCCGCGACACGGCGTCGATGTGGGGCGTGTTCGACTCGTGTGCGGAGGTCACCGACGTGGTCTCTTGGAACACGGTGATTGGTGGCTTTGTGAAGTGCGGGGAGATTGGGAATGCCAGACGAGTGTTCGACAAAATGCCTCACAGGAATGAGGTGTCTTGGAGCGCGATGGTGGGAGCCTATGCAGGTGCTGGTGAGCTGCATGTTGCCAGGGAGATGTTTGATCGGATGCCTACCATTGGGAGGAATGTTGTCACATGGAACTCGATGATAACAGGGTTTGCAAGACATGGGCTCCTGCCATTGGCGAGGAAGATGTTTGATGAGATGCCATTGAAGAATCTGGTGTCATGGAATGCGATGATCCGGGGATACATGGTAAATGGCGAGATGGATGGCGCAAGGGAGCTGTTTGATATGATGCCGGAGAAAAATGTGGTTTCTTGGACATGCATGATTTCCGGGTATGCACAGGCTGGACGCTATGCAGAGACACTTGAGCTATTCAGGTCAATGCAGAGCGAGAGCAGTATTCGACCTAATGAGGTGACCATGGTGAGTGTGCTCTCGGCATGCGCACATTTAACAGCTCTGGAGGAAGGGAGGTGGGCTCACACCTTTATCGACAAGCACAAGATGGTGCTCGACAATGACTTCAATCTTGGTGCTGCTCTTATAGACATGTATGCCAAGTGTGGGAGAACAGATATAGCTGTTAAAATTTTCCATTCCCTGGATCAGAAGAATGTCTCTGCCTGGAATGCACTCATCACAGGGTTGGCAGTAAATGGCGATGCTGTGCAGTGCATTGATGTGTTTGAGCAGATGAAGAGGTCAGGAGAAAACCCGAATGACATAACACTCCTCAGTGTGCTGACGGCTTGTGCCCATGCTGGGCTGATCGACGAGGGTCGGCAGTACTTTCAGGGAATGGCATATGCTTCTGGGATGCAGCCGGAGCTCAAACACTATGGCTGCATGGTTGACTTGTTGGGCCGTGCAGGGCTTCTTGATGAGGCGGAGGAGCTGATTCAGAGCATGCCAATGGCCCCGGATGTCAAGGTTTTGGGTGCGCTACTAGGTGCAAGTCGAATGCATAAGAGATTTGATGTGGCTGAAAGAGTACAGAGTCAGATCCTCAGTATCAATACAGATCAGCCTGGCTGCCATGTTCTGATGTCTGACATTTACGCTGCTACTGGAAAATGGGTTGATGCTCTAGAGGCAAGGGGTTTTCTGCGGAGGCATAATATTAGGAAGTTGCCCGGGTCATCCTGCTCAATGGAGGAGGATTTAGCATCTTAGATGAGATTGCATTCTTTACCAGCAAATGCGGAGCTTACGTACATAACCCAACAGTTGCTGTGTGGACACAAACTTAGTGAAAGACAGAGATAGAATCGTAGAACTAACCTTTATCCTGGCTATATTGTCCTTGACAATGTAAATGATTCAGTTCTGATGAAACCGTGGACAGTCTAGTGACACAATCACTGTGTGAACACAATTAGTAAAAGGCAGAGATAGAATCATAGAACAAACTTTTATCCATCTGTTGTATGTCCTCGATGATGTATGTTACATTTCTTATAAAACCGTGGACAGTCTAATGAGACGATCGCTGGGGTATGACAACCTTTATTTTTCTTTTTTTTGCGAGTAGATATGACAAGCTTTGATCTCTAGCATTCCCTCAGGTGATCTTCTCCATGTAATCTCATATATCAAGATACGCATTACATCAGAGCTTCAGTTCAGAGACAAGATCACGGGCAACTCCAGAATACAATTCCTCTCAAAAAAGAAAAGAACTACAAAAATTGATCACAGGCAACTCCAGAGTACAACTCCTCTAACAAAAAGAAAAGAACTACAAAAATTGAATTGCTAGATTGCGTAATGTATGGTATGCATATGATGTTTTGTTTGTCATACATTAGTATCTGTTATACATACCAGCACAGGCACACATGTATTCTTTCAGAAGAAGATATACCAACAAGAGAATCTAATACAAATCATGTAGAAGAAACTTCATAATTTCACAATCAACAAAAATTGATCAACAACAATTTGTAACATCGGATTATTCCTGGTAAAGTGTGATCCAACAACAATCCATTATTACAAGTTCAGACACAACACCAAGAGTGCAAGGTCAGGAGCAGCCCTGTTTTTCCGCGCCCAATTCTTATACACACATACTACAAACAGGGAATGGGTCTACACGGTCAATTCCGTCCTCGAGACAAGAATGCCATCCGTATCAGCATAGAGCCACTCGCCATCGCAAATCCGAGTTCCTGCGATGGTCACTGGGACATGCTTCTCACCCATGCCCTTCTTGTTTGCCTTCATCGGGTGGGAATTGAGAGCTCGAACGCCAATGTCGCAGCCGTTGATCTCATCAACATCCCTGATGCAGCCGTTCACCACAATGCCGGCCCACCCATTGTTCTGTGCCTGCTGGACAGGGTTTCCACCAAGTATGGCACAACGCATGCTCCCACCACCATCAACTACAAGGACCCTGCCATGACCTTTCTCCTCAAGGAACTCACGGATCAGGACATTGTCCTCATAGACCTTGAGTGTAACAATAGGACCAGCAAAAACTTGGCGCCTTCCATAGATTTGGAAAATGGGATGGAGAGCACGAAGCTCGCCATTCATAATCAAATGAGGATTAGCATCACATACTTCAGCAGTGGCCAATGGCAAGGCAGCCATATTAGCTTCACTCCTGCTCGTCGTCGTCAGAAGAGAAGAAAATAAAACACTGACCCAAACGAAATCAACAGAAGCAAGCTATTCATTGCACAGGAACTCGGATAAGAATAAGAATAACAACAAATTCTCCAAAGAAGGAACATATTTAAATCTATAGAACTTGAAGAGTGAAAGATGGAATAAAAAATTATTTACAGTAGTCATATAGATCCCCAACAGAAGATAATGTATAGATTCCTTGGCGAACATCACAAAATTTTCCATGATTAACTGTCAAACAGCTATGGAGCAGAACCAACTTTTATTTTATTATTGCATTAGCAAACATCAATCCAAATAAACATAAGGTCCAGTCTTCTGTGAAAACCACAAATCACCAAACTAGCCTCACATTTACATGCTGAGCTGGATCCATGCAGCTCCAGCAAAAAAAGGAAAATAAAGGTGTCTGCCTCAGCCCAAAGGCTCAAAGCTCTGAAGGTTGAGCATATGTTACAGGTCATTTCCTAACAGGCGAAAGATCATTAAATGTTTTGGTTATGACTAGAAATTATTCACGGGAAATAATAATATATCATGCTTGGAATGAATTGGAAAGGGATAGATCAGACGATTTGCATTTGAATTGCACGAGCAAGGAAACAACTACATTTTTAACTAAAACAAGAATTCCTTTTACACTGTAAATGGACACAACAACTCCTTGCAGTTGCAGAAAGTCACCTTGCTATGGCTGATGCGGCATCTAAAGTGCCCCCCTTGCACAAAAGATTATTTTTTTCAGCTCACGAAACACAAAGAAATGACCCAAATACCAGGGACAGACCCAACATAGGACTGGGTCCTATGCTGGGTCAGATAATTTTGCAAACAAAATTGAAGTTAGTAGTAACTGGGTTAGATCCGAATACAAATAGCTTAAGCGAAGGTTTTGGGTCCTCCGTTTCGCACAGCAGGAAGTGAAGATAGGGGGGGGGGGGGGGGGGGGGGGGAATACCTGGTGGGCCCCAATACTCTGCTGGTAATCAGAGAGCGGAGATGGGAGCGAAGGAATCGCGAGCGGGAGTACAAGTTGGGCGTCGAGGAGCTGATGCGGTAGATCGGTGACACCGGTGTCGAGGAATTAATCCAGGGAGGGAGTAGATCGATGGTCGGCGGCGGCAGGTGAGCAGCACGGGGCGGTGTAGTCGCCGCTCGCCGGACGGTAGGAGTGCCTGGCAAAGATCGTGTGAGAAGATGGAGAGGACGGGGCTCGTCGCCGGCAAAGGGCGGGGGCGAAAACGCTGCGAATGGCGCCGCCACTCACCCAGTCGTCGACGCGAGGAAAGGACTTCGCCGACTGGCCGAGTGAGGATCCGGCGATTGGGGTGGTGTTCGTGGTGGTGGTGGGAGGAGAGACCTTTTTTAAAAGGCTTTTCACTATTCTCTTAGGGCCCATTTGAAACATAGGATAGGAAAAATATAGAAATGGAAAAATCGTAGGAATTAAGGTTTTAATTCATGATTCTCAGGATTGGAAAACAAGGAAAAAATGATGACCAAAAGCGAATTTACTGTGGCTGCGTAGAAGAAAAACTTCATGTATTGTTACAAATCTTATCATTTCAACTAAACCCTAGCCACCGCCGCCCACCTCCCGCCCCTCCAATCCACTCGCCGCCGCCGGAGGGCGCCACCGGAAGCCCGGTGGTCCCCGGGATGCCACCGGCGGTGGCAGGGCACTTTTCCGGCGGGTCGCGCGTCCCGCGTAGATCTGGGTCCTGGCGATGCCTGTGGTGAGGCCGACGGGCGGCGCGGCGGAGGTAGACGCGCGGATCGGCGGCGGCCTGGCGCTCGAGCGACGACGGGTGCGGCAGTCGACAACGGGCCGGCTGGCAACGGGCGGTTGCGCGGGCGAGCGGCCGTGCGGCGGCGGCCTGGGTCGGGCGCGCATGCGTGCGGCGTTGGTGCGCCGGCGGCCGTGGCGTGCGTCCGACAGCGGCTGGACCTCCTCTCCCTCAGCGACGCGGCGGTGGCGACGCGGCCTCGGCAGATCTGGGCCGCCTCTTCGGGCTCCGACGGATCTGCGGCCGTGTTGTTTTTCTATATCTGGCGAGAGGCCTAGAGAGTCCTTTTATGGATCCGTCGGATTCTGCTGTCTTGTGGCATGTGCTCTATTATAAACTGGTAATCCCAAGCTGGCTTCGGGTTTTGGAGGATAAAAATTAGAACAGGCCCTGCCAAAGCTTGATGCTTTAGTGAACATATTGTGCTGGCAACTAAGCGGAGAATGGAGAAAATTTACATAAATTATGCTATTACCGGGATTATAATCCGATCTTTATGGAAGATGGATGCTGTAAAACCGTAAAAAAAATTTACAACTGGATGCAAAAATCGTGCCGAACTGCCGAATTGTCGAATTGCATGAAAGAAAAAAAAAAGGCATCCGAAAAGAGACGAAAAGCAGCCACGAGGAGGAACCAGGCGGCCGGCATCACTGCTAAATCCCTGCGCTTTTCGCCGTGCGCACGCCGCAGATGGTAAGCCAGCCGGGCAGCCGCGGAACAAAATGGGAAGCAAAGCAAAGCAGCGCAGGCGCAACAGCGGCGCGGCATTGTGCCCGAGGGTACCCGGGGCACGGCAGGTACCATCACCTCACCAGCACTCCCCACCCAGTTCCATTCCCCAACCCTTCCCTCCCCTCGCGTGGACGCACGCCGGCCGGCGGCGGCTCCGATCCGATCCCCTGCGCGTACGCACGGTGAGCATCCCCCGCCTCGTCGATCATCCGGGTTTTGGTGGGGCTGGTGGTAGGTAGGCTTCAGTTTGGGGGGCGGTAGTCAGCGCGCTGGGGGCTTTGCCCGTCCTGGAATTGCGCGGTTCTGACCTGCGATTGGGGTCGGTTCGGCGGATTGATGGCTTCGTCGTGTGAGGGCTCGATGATTCTGGTTGTCTGCTTGTGTGATTTCTGTGGTTTATGGACGACTGCAGAAGAAATTCGGCGACTTTTTTGTTCGAGCCTGAGAATTCGCATAGAATGGTTAGAGTTCGCCGAAGCTGTTTGCTTCCTGAAGTGCTAGGAGGATAGCAGATCAGACTGCCTTTCGTTGAACTTAAACATGATGTTCGAGCACTGCGCTGCTGCAGAGTGCAGACTGCAGCGTGCTACTTACTCACTAGTGAAACCATCTGTGCACAACTAGTTCAGTGACTGAACAAAATGGTAACCTGTGCTTACAAACAGAATGCGCCCATGCATTCTGTTGTTAAATAAAATCGTAATGCTGCAATGCTATCAGTATTGCTTGGTTCTTTTCAATAGTTTGGTTCTGAATGCATTGTGTGTCGATAACCACTGACTACAATATGCCATTCCATGAAATATGTTGCTGGGATATCGTTGAATACAAGTGCTCAAATTCCTTTTGTTCATTTTCCCCCTATCAGGAATCTTCTACTGGAAAAAGTGGCGTTGTGCTCGAAGCTCTGTTGACTATCCTTGACTTTGATTATCCATTATCCAATTGGAGCATCAGACCACCTTTTTCAGGCAATGGGGATTGTCAAGATAGCAAGCGGTGAGCCTGCAGCAAAGAGCAGTTACAGCTGCGGAGATGAGGACCTTACACGAGACGAGAGAATGCTGCTTCAGAGCTTCCCAATTCATGAATCTCATGACTCTGAACTTGCAGAGGTTGACTGTGAGCTTGCAATGTCCAGAGGTCTGATGTGCAATGTGCCATATGGGCTTTATGATCTGCCTGAATTGACAAAGGTACTTTCTTTGGAGACATGGAATTCATGCCTGACAGAAGATGATAGATTCTGTCTAGCAGCCTACCTCCCGGACATGGAACAACACGACTACGTTACAACAATGAAAGAGCTGTTTAATGGTGATGATATGTTCTTTGGAAGTCCACTTAGAAGCTTTTTCCTTCAATTGAACGGTGGGCTTTATTCTCCAGAAGTTTCTCAGGCAAGAGAGTTGCTGATAACGTTTCAAAGACGAATACATTGTCATTTTCTGAAGTTGTACCATGATGGTATGGTTGGTAAATTCGCATCCATGACCAAATTGTTGAGAAGTTCCGGTACGGGTGCCAGTATTAGAGAAAAGGTTCCCATCTCGCATCACCGGGTATATGAGAAGCAGATCCCATGTGTTGGTTTTAGCAGTTCCACTCTACCAATTATTATCAAGGGTGAATCTGCCACTGCTGCACCAGTGAAGCGAGCCAAACTTATGGATGGGTCATTAACCACTCATTGTTCAACCAGATATAATGAAGCAGCCCATGTAACCAAATCAGCTGAAATGAACTCAATGGAAAGTCAAATCTTCCATCCTCTCACTGAGCCCAAGCAAAATTGGCGTAAACTACCAAAAGGTGTGCTGAAAATAAGGACCAGTTGTTCTTCTCATATTGATGGCAGTAAAGGGATGCATCACAGACCTGGAGTGATTCTAGTTGATCAGCTAGGAATGCAGAGCTGCAGCTTTTACGCTCCATCTCATGCTTTTGCTCATGATGTATGTGTCTTTTCTGAGAATTCATCTTCTCACACCAACACAATCAATGGTACTCCTGCTAGTTCACGACAGAGTCCCTTAAAATGGAAGGGTACACAGGAAACTTGTGATCTGATGGGCAAAAGCCCACTTGGAGTTCAAATGACAGTTCCAGAGGAGCAAAATACTTTTTACCCATCCATGATGCCGAGGAGCTTCTATCAGCCCGAGTCGGTCCATCCCGAGCATCACAAGCTTCATGAACCTTCTCCTTCAGCAGCTAACCATAGTTTAGCATATTCCAGCAAAGCATATGAAACCAGAGAGTGTGCCCACATGAAAGACCCTTTGAAGAACTCTGGTCATCAGAACAGTATAGTCCATCAAAATTCCCCTGATCCATGTGTAAGAGTTAGGGATGGTCATGAAACGAATGGATACACAACAATGCACAGTTTAAGAAATGCTGAAAGTATTTCAGAGATGTTGAACCTTGGCCCAAGGATATACCCGCCTCATAACAACTTCACAGAGCAGCTGGAAACCTTGAGCAAGTGCCATGACGGCATCAAGCTGGACGCATCTCCTGCCAAGCCTGTTATTGAAGTTGAAGAAGCTCGACGATTCGCTTACACCTATGCCAGGAGGAAGATACACAAGAGGGCAACTATGGCGGCAGATATAGTGTCACCGAATGTGCTAGACGGCACGGCCAATGTGAAAGCGAAGGCAATCAAACTCTGAAGCTTGCAATTGCACAGATTCAAAGCTGAACATAACTGGTGATAGAATTTAGCATCCGTCTAACATAGTAAATAAGCATGAACTATTTTCCTTTCTCCTATGATATCAATATACAAAAGCCTCCAATCAGAATATTGGTCCGTTTGACAATTCTAATAGTTGAACTGTTAAGGTATGCATATCAGTCATATCTTGCTCTTATCTTCATAATTATATTTTTTTGGTGAAACATAATACAGACACAAGTATTCAAATACACTTGCATTGTAGAATTTCGTAGAAGAGAACTAGATGTTTTTGCAAATAGATAGAGAACTAGAGATATTCCAGATTTACGGATAAGAGTCCATCGGACTGTATTGTTGCCCCCATGGTTGTTCTGCTTTCCTCGAGTCAATAAGAGGAGCTGTGATCTCCAGCGTTAACTCAGGTGACCCATGTAATCTCATCTATCAAGATATTAATTACAGTGTCTTGTAGTCTCCAAATTTCAGCTGACGGACATGTTATTATGTGTACTCCGTATCTTTTTTTCGTATGGCTGGAGCATTCTCAGTGCCCCTCAATGATGCGCACTCATTACAGTTGAGTCGTCTCCAAATTTCAACTGATGGACATTATTATGTGTTCTTTCTTCAGGAGGCTTCTCAGGGCAAATACATAAATCCTCAAATTGCTGCTCCAAAGGAACAGTATGTTGGTTTATCAATTAAAAATTGACAGATTCCGAGGCAATGTCCCAATTGATTTTCAGACTGATTTTCAGTCCTGTTGTGAGAATCGTGGATGCCAAGCTTGAAGTTCTTGGAGAAGGCTTCACAGAACTTGTTGCTTGGCGTCTACACAGGAGATGCTAATAATTCTTTTTGGTGAAATCTCCACGCACAACCAAATCAAAAGACAAGAGCCTGAATAACTACGGAGATGGGCAGACGTTATGCGCCTATTATTTCATCACAAATTGACTAAAAATGTGGTGGAAGCGAAAGTTAAAAGACGAAAAAAGAAAGGTACACTAAAAAGAAAACGACGAAAAGGAATAGGAAGGATAACCATACTATTATACCACCAAAAATTAGCGTACGCAGTTCGATAATCCACGGCACCATAGGCATCTAGCCATGCATTGCAGGCTAGGAAAAGTAGCACCACACAAAATAAACCGACAACTCGAGGTTCAGAGACGGTAACAATAACAGCTAAGCTAACTCGACTCAAAAGTAAAAGCCATCAGTAGCGCTTAGTCGACCTCCTCCATCTTGCTCTCGCCGGCGTCGTCCTCCAGTGGGGGCATGTCGGTGTCAGCCTCCGGGGTCTCATCCTCGTCAATGCTAAGGCCCAGCTTGAGCATGCGGTGGATGCGGCTGCCGAAGGTGTTGGGGTCGTCCAGGCTGAAGCCGGAGGTCAGGAGCGCAGTATCAAACAGCAGCATGACAAGGTCCTTGACGGACTTGTCGTTCTTGTCAGCCTCAGCACGCTTGCGGAGCTCCTCCATGATGGCGTTCTCGGGGTTGATCTCCATGGTCTTCTTGGAGGACATGTATCCAGACATGCTGGAGTCCCTCAGCGCCTGGGCCTTCATGATCCTCTCCATGTTGGCAGTCCAGCCGTACTCGCCGGTGACGAGGCAGCAGGGGGAGTCCACCACACGGTCAGAAACTATGACCTTCTCAACCTTGTCGCCCAGCACCTCCTTGATCACCTTGCAGAGGCCCTCAAACTTCTCCTTGAGCTCCTCCTTCCTCTTCTTCTCATCCTCGCTCTCATCAAGCTTCAGGCCCTCCTTGGTGGCAGACACAAGCTTCTTGCCCTCAAACTCCTTCAGCTGGCCAATGGCGTACTCATCAATGGCATCCACCATGTACAGGACCTCATAGCCCTTCTTCTTCAGCTTCTCAAGGAAGGGGGAGTTCTCAACAGCCTTCTTGCTCTCACCAGTGATGTAGTAGATGTCGCTCTGGCCCTCCTTCATCCTGGTCACATAGTCCTTGAGGCTGGTCAGCTCATCACCACTCTTGGTAGAGTGGTACCTCAGAAGCTCAGCAATCTTAGTCCTGTTCGTAGAGTCCTCGTGGATGCCAAGCTTGAGGTTCTTGGAGAAGGATTCATAGAACTTGTTGTAGTCCTCCTTGTTCTCAGCAATCTCAAAGAACAGCTCAATGCACTTCTTGATAAGGTTCTTGCGGATGACCTTGAGGATCTTGTTCTGCTGGAGCGTCTCACGGGAGATGTTGAGGGGAAGGTCCTCAGAATCAACAATACCCTTAACAAAGCTCAGCCACTCAGGGATCAGCTCCTCACAGTTGTCCATGATGAAGACACGGCGCACATAGAGCTTGATGTTGTTCTGCTTCTTCTTGGTGTCAAAGAGGTCAAAGGGAGCCCTCTTGGGTACAAAGAGGACGGCCTTGAACTCAAGCTGACCCTCAACAGAGAAGTGCTTCACTGCAAGATGCTCCTCCCAGTCATTGGTCAAGCTCTTGTAGAAAGCAGCATACTCTTCTTTGGAAATCTCCTCCGGCTTCCTCATCCAGATAGGCTTCTGCTTGTTGACCAGCTGCCACTCGTGAGAAACCTCCTTGATCTTCTTCTTTTTCTTCTCCTTCTCTTCCTTCTCATCAACTTCCTCAACCTTTCCCTCCTCATCCTTCTTATCTTCCTCATCTTCATCATCAGAAATTTCCTTCTCAGTGGTCTTCTCTGTCCAGAGAGAGATGGGGTAGCTGATGAACTCTGAGTGCTTCTTGATCAGATCCTTGAGGCGACGCTCCTCAAGGTATTCCAACTGCAGAAACAAGAGTACCATAAGAATACAAATTTAAAAGTAGAATATTCCAGATGTTCCAAATGTATGTTTAAGCTACAACAGGAAATATGTACAACAATATTTATAGGCACACCAATTATTCAGTACGACTGTGAAAATAGTACTTTGCATATTTGTCAATACCCAAAAGAAATCACATGACTAGAAAAAGTGCCAGAGACTATGTTTCTTTGGGCTGGCAAAATTTTGCCAGCCCCTTTGACCAATAATGAAGGGTATTAAATAAAATCATTTTACAAAAATATCTTCACAACATTGGGCTATTTCGCGAGACGTATCTAATGAGGCATTTGACCGCATGATTAGAGGATGGTTACTGTAGCGTTACTGTAACAAAACATGGATTAATTAGGCTCATTTGATTCGTCGCAAAGACTTTATTTAGTACATCATGCATGTAAGATTCCTTTGCGCAAAAAATATTGCCAAAACATGTGAAACACAGCCGAGAATTTCCATTGCGCTATCATAATAACAACAGAAGCAGTCATTACAGAAAAATAAGCACAAATACGAATTAAGAAAAGGGCATTATTGTTTGTATTTATCTAAGGGAAATTAACAGCAATACATCAAAATACTTCCCATAATCTAAGGGGAATCAAGCCTTGGCTGAAGACAATAATAACCAAATTCCTAACCTAACAATTGTTAACAAAAATTGGGTAGCTTACATCCACATTTACAGTCAGTAATAAACAAACTCAATATGCACAGGTTGTAAACTGTTGAAACCTACTAGTAACATGATAGAGACACGGAAGTAAACAAGAGCCAAGCTTCAGCACTGTATTCCGGGCAGTCCAAGTTTAACAGTAAATAAATGACTGTCATCATCGCCATAAAAAATAACAAGCATCAAGCATAAATAATTCAGCAAGTTACACAGGAAGAACAATTGGTTCAGCAAGTTTCAGCTATACCTGATCATCCTTGAGGTAGAGGGTCATCTTGGTACCCCTGCCAAGGGGCTCCCCAGAGGTATCACGTGTGACGGTGAAGGAGCCACCAGCCTGAGACTCCCACACATACTGCTCATCATCGTTGTGCTTGGTGGTCACAACCACTCTCTCAGCAACAAGGTAGGCAGAGTAGAAACCAACACCAAACTGACCAATCATTGACACATCAGCACCAGCGGCCAGAGCCTCCATGAACTCCTTTGTGCCCGACCGTGCAATGGTACCAAGGTTGTTCACAAGATCTGACTTGGTCATACCAATACCACTGTCAATGATTGTTAGCGTGTTGGAGGCCTTGTCGGGGACAATGTGGATGAACAGCTCTGGCTGAGCATCCAGCTTGCTCTTGTCGGTCAAGCTCTCAAACCTGATCTTGTCCAAGGCCTGTTAAAACACCATAAATATAAGTTTGGTCATTGGATTTATACAGCATTCAATAAAACACATTAACTTAGAAAACAATCAAGTGATTATCGAGGATTTGAATCTACTAGACACAATCCAACAATTAATCAGAAAGAAAGGCCAATCATGCTTTCAGTAACGCTATTGTAAATTCTAGATTAGCAAATGATTCCATATATCAGCTCTACTTAGAGCCAACCAACGATTAAATCGGTAATCATGCTTTCATTTCATTGGTCTGGCTATTATAAATGCTAGGTTATCAATGGATTTGAATACATCAGCTCTACCTGGCACAAACCAACAATCAAATCTGTAACAAAGACTAATCATGCTTTCATATCTTCTATATCCTATCGACCAGACTAATCAAATGACGATTTAAAGTTCAGATTGAACACACAAAACCGAGATTCAACAGAACTACGACCGATGTGTTCACTATTACAACCTAGATTCAACAAAACTACGACCCCCTGTTCACTACTACAGGAGCACATGTAGAAGCAAGGCTGAACAGTAGCGCAAAACCCTACATAACCCATCGCCAGATTCAAAGCAGCAGCCAGAAAACATCGATCTACCGCACGGCGAAACGGTCCAAGCGCCCAGATCTAGAGCCGCAAACAGAAGAGCACGAGCGGGCGCGGGGGAAACTTACATCGGAGGAGTTGGAGATGAGCTCCCTGAGGAAGATCTCCTTGTTGGAGTAGAAGGTGTTGATGATGAGGGAGAGCAGCTGGTTGATCTCCGCCTGGAAGGCGAACGTCTCCGTCTCCGAGGCCATGGCTAGACCCTTCCCGAAGTCGAGGAGAGAGAGAGGGGGAGCCGGCGGCGGCGTTTGTTGGGAGGCGACGAGGGTTTGCGACAGAACGGGGGACGAGATGGGGAGGACGCGGAGTGGGGGCTTTATTGGGGCGAGGGGGCAAGGGAGAGGAGGGGTTCTGGAATGTTCTACCAGAGACGGGAGATGCGGGCGCGCGGGGAGCGGGTTGACTGACTTGCCGTTGGGCCCGAAGTCTTTCGGGCCCGGCCATGCACGGCTGGAGTAGCCCTGGCCCACGAGTCGGTCGCTGTTGCGGCTTTGTTTTTCCAGACTGGGAAGGTTCTAGAGATCGAGGGGGTTTGCAGCATGATTACCTTACGATTAACGGGTAGTTGGCAGGTGCATCTACGAGCTATTACTCCGTAGCTTGTATATTGCTTGCTATAAACTCTCGTATGCCCCAACTTACTGGGTGTTTTTTTTAAAAAAAAATCCTTTCCGAAATAGGCGAGCTAATCCGGTTCTAAATTACTATTCGTTGTTGACTTTTTTTCATTATCTTTGATAATTCGTCTTATTTAAAAAATTTATCCAAATATACCAACCAATAAGTTATTCTTAAAGTATATACTATGATAAAGTGAGTCACGTAAAAAATAAATAATACTTGTGAAATTTTTTGAATAAGACGAATGATTAAACGTTAAGCGAAAAATTTAACAATAAATAGTAATTTGGAATGGAGGCAGTACTTGTTTCGAAGAGTCCGGTGCTTAATTAATGTGGCTGTCGTAAAATAGTGGTGTCCGAAAATCGGGGAATTTCTCTCCTCCCGTTTGCCGTGGTAGAGAGTGGACTCTGTCTAGGTCCACAATAACGAACTTGCAGGCGAAGCTTCTGGAAGAAGGCAAATACACAATCTTATGCGGATCCAAACAGGCCGTAACTACCAGCGAACTGTCCTGTGTTGTCGACAAAATGAGATGAAGAAGTTGCTAATGGCGAGCTATGTTCAGACAGCTACACAATTGCAGATCACTGACCAAACTCTCGTTACACGCGCGGCTGGGCCAGCTGTAAACCAATTTTAGCACGCATCCTTTTTAGCCGTCCTCAGTGGTATTAAAAAAATACAGACAGGCTGTCGGTGCTGAGATTGACCGCCCAACCTCAGCGCCACACAGAATGCGCTGTGTCTCGTCCCCTGACGGTTGATGCAAGAGCTAGCACGATGACACAAGAGTTTATCCTGGTTCCGGCCGCGGGGCCGTACGTCCAGCAGACTGTGCTCGCGGCACTATACTATCTTGCACCGAGGTGCCTGCAGTGGGGGAGGCTACAAGCACGGCGGGAGAGGAGAGGAAGTCTCCAAGTCCCTGAAATGGGTGTGAAAGTGATTGAGGAGAGTGCCAATATCGTGGAAGGCGGTGATCGTGTGCGTGTTCGTCTTTTTTCTCTCTCGCCCCCTTCCTCCTTTTATAGGCCAAGGAGAGGGGGGCCTACAAGTACAAGTACAGTGTGTGCTACAGGGGCGCGCACTAGAGAGCATGGCGACGGGGGTGCGGTCGTCCTTGACCCCGGCAGGGGATTTATGGCGAGCTCCAGCTTCTGCGGGTGTCACGGCCGTCCCTGTGCTTGTCCTGGAGTGGTTTCGAGGGGCGCTGCCGCCGTAATCCGCGGGCAGAGGCTGATGGTTTGCGGGATCGTTCCCGGGCATTCTGCGGGGGTTACTCCTTGATTACGCATGTTTTTCCGTGGGGGCGCGCGAGCGCACCCGCGGGTGTAGCCCCCGAGCCTTTGGAGGAGTGAGTTCACTCGTGCAAGGGCTTTGACTCCCGAGGGTTGTGTTAGTCGCTCCCCATTCGACGTGGTGGATTGCGGGGATGATACCGATTTATACGGAACTCGGGGGGCGGGTCCTGCACGGCTTCGACGTGTTTCGCGCATAGGAGGAGGAGGATATGCTGCAAGGAGCCCCCAAGCCCCTGGCCCGAGCGGAGGCGATCAGGGGGGCTCTTGTCTTTGAGTTGCGACCCTCGCTTTCCCTTCGCGGGGGAGGGGGTGAGGTCATTCGTGTAACCCTCGAATTGGGCCGCGTACACAGATGCCTCGGCGAACTGCTAGCGGGTAGTTCAAGTGGACGCCCGTGCCCCGTTCGCTAGGGGTCGGCTCGTGGTCCGGAGACTCGTCCATAAGAGTGCTTGCAAAGGTTTGCTAGGTAGGGCTCGGCCCCCTTCGATGGAGGCTGAGGGCGCGGAAGCTCTCCCTCGATGGGATCCCTCGTCTAGCTGCCCATGTCTGGCCTTGAACACAACAGGGGCGTCCCCAAACTTCGCGTTCGGGGTAAAGTCCGTTGAGCACGCCCGAATCGTCCCTGACTCTGTTGATCTGGAGCGCCTGTCGAACCCTTTCGCGGGCCAAGCTTCGTACTCCTGATCAGTGGGGCCTTGCGAAAGGTGCAAGTCGCCCTCGAGCCGCGGGCTCGAGAGTGGGTTGGTCGAGCGTGACCTGCAGCCTTCGCATCGCTTAATCTGGGGCGCCCGTCGAACCTTTTCGAGGTCTGGGCTTCGAGCCCCTGATTAGTAGCACCCCGCGCCTCGGGGGAGGGGGGGCGTCGTTGTCTTACCTTGGAAGGAACCCTTCCGTTCGGTTGTTGACGTTTCGGTTTGCGGGCCTACGCGCGACCGCTGGCGGGCGTGGTCGTGGCTGACGTGGCACGGAGTGGGCGAGGTGGGCGTAGTGGGCGCACCTTTTTAGGCGGAGTTGGCGTGCGCCGGGGAGAGGCGAGGCGACGGGCGGTCAGGCGCCACTGCCGCGTCGTTTCGTTTTACTGTGCCACAGTAAATGCCGCCGCTCACGCGTGCCGTTCTCCGGGGAAAGGGGAGGGGGCCCCTGGTTGTCATTGATGCGCCACGCGCG
The DNA here is from genome assembly GCA_033239725.1 of Echinochloa phyllopogon. Classification (NCBI taxonomy): domain Eukaryota; kingdom Viridiplantae; phylum Streptophyta; class Magnoliopsida; order Poales; family Poaceae; genus Echinochloa; species Echinochloa phyllopogon. The sequence continues at coordinate 35,461,158 of BTCW01000006.1, forward strand.
CCGGGCCTGTCGCCGATGGTTTTGTGTGCCATTACTTACCTTCGCCATTCCCCACACCAGCTCGCACCTCCGCCTTTCTCTCGCTTCCGAGTCCGCTTGCTGCTCTCTGCTCGTCCTGCCCGCCTTCGTCGCCTTTGCTCCCCGCTCCGCCGTCCGCCATGGTGGTCATTGAGGGCGTCACCGAGTGGACTCCGTCCACCGCCACCGATCACCTCCTGGAGGGCCTGGTGACCGGCGGGCAGCTCTCGCCCCGGGGCGATCCGGCGCGACCGGCGTGGATTGTCCCGCCGCTGGCGGCCAGGGTGCCAAACCCGCCGGCGGGGTACGTGGTGAGCTTCATCCGCTTCGACGAGCGGGGCTTCAACGCGCCTGCTAGTCGCGCCGGTGGCGGCGCGGACGGCGGTCGCGCCCGCCCGACCCGCGGCGCCGCGGGCGCATGTGACTTCTACCCCTGCTGCGGGCGCGTTGCGCCGCAGCAGATCGGATGCCGAGGGCTCGAGGGATTCGTAGCCCCCGAGCGGGTTGAGGGGGTCCTCGAGTTCGAGGAGGGCTCCCTCATCGGGCGGCTCGAAGCGGAAATTGCAGGCCTTGCAGGACTGCGTCCGGTAAGTCTCGCTTTGAGCTATTCTCGTGATTTTCCATTCCCGTTTGGTTTTTTGCTTCGCAATTTCCATTTTTCCTTTCTGATTCAGCGCTCGGGGTGCTGCCAAGGCCAACCCCAACCTTGCGCCTAAGAAGGCGTTGAAGGTCGGGGTGTTGGATTCCCCTCACGCCGGGGGATCGCGTTCGTGTGGGACTCCGCGTCCAGCAGCGACGCCCGCAGCGATGCCGGAGGAGCCGGCGCCGGGGGTACGAGATTCCCAGCCGATGGAGACGGAGCAGGGGGGGACGCCCCCGATGGTGGTTACGGAGCCGGGGCAAGACGCCCTGGTGGTGGACGTGGAGCCGGGGCACGGCGCCCCGGTGATAGAGGTGGAGTCGGGGCGCGACGCTCTGGCTGAGGTGGGCGAGCAGGGGGGCCGTGCCACCGCCGTGGGCCCTACTGGAAAGAGGCAGGAGGCGGTCGCGCCGATCGGTAGCATGGTCATCCTGCCGGCTTCAGGTTGCGCACAAGGCGTGGCCCAAGATGACGATGGCGGACGTGCTCCCCCTGCGGGGGTGGCTGCGGCCGAGGTGCCGGCGGCGTTTTCCTTGGCCCGGGGGCCGCCGCATGCGCCAGTGGCTGGGGGAGCGACGGAGTGGGATACGGCCGAGGCGGCGCTGCGTCAGGGTCGGCGCGGCCTGAGCGCATGGCCAGAGCAGCCCGACGTCTCTGCCCGAGTCTGGCGGGTCATGGCGGAGGAGAACGAGCTGTGGGCTCGAGCAGAACGGGTCGTGACGGACCTGGAGCGGACCATCGCCGCCGCCTATCTCCATTCCAGGCAGGCGCTGGAACTTTTTGAGGTAACCCCGTGCTTATCCATACTGCTTGGTAATTCGTCACCGTTTTTAGTTCGTGCCTTATCCTTGATGGTTCTTCGTGCAGCTTCTGCGGAAGGAGGCGGCAAACAAGACCGCGTGCATCGTGGACTTGTACGCCGATCTTCGTCGGTACGGTCAGGCGAACCTGGACCTGGGCACGGAGGTGACCCAGCTCACCGCCCGGGTGAGGGTGACAGAGACGGCCGCCCGCGCACACGAGGGCGCCAAGGCTCGCGCGGAGCAGGAACGCGACGCCGAGAGGGGCGTGGCGGAGCAGGGGGCCCGGGCATTGGCCACGGCGTTGGAGCGGCTCGAGCTCGAGCGCAAGGCGCGCGAGGAGGCCGGGACCAAGCTGCTGGAGGCACAAGGCCAGCTCCAGCGGGAGCGCGAGGCGCTCATGGCAGAGCGGACACTGCTCGAGCAGGAACGCAAGGCGTGTGAGGCCGCGCAGTCTCAGCTCGCGGAGGCGACAGCCCGGGCAGAGCAGAAGGCCCAGGAGGCCGAACGGCTGGGCCGCTTGCTTCAGGAGAAGGAGGGTGCGCTGGCCACCGCGGAGGACCTGCTCCAGCAGGAGCGCACGGCGCTTACCGAGGCCACGGCCTTGGTAGATGGTATGGTTCTATGTTTTCTTAGCTTCCTTGACTGTTTCTGTGTTGGAGTTCGTTTTGACGTGCTTGATCCTTGTCAAGGGCTGCGGAAGGCCGAGGCCGAGAAGGCGGACGAGGTGGTGGTTGTTCAAGCTGCCTACTCCGAGGCTCAGGGGGAGCTCGAAACTCTGAGGGCCGCCGCCGACGCCGCGTGCCGGGACATCCAGTGCGTCGACATCCCGTCGGGGTTGCAGCCGGGGTCGTCATTGCCCAACCGCCTGAGGTCTTTGAGAGGCTGCGTGGCGGAGCGCCTCGAGAATGCTCTTCACCTTGGTGTGAAGAAGGCACTCGGCGTGGTGTCGACCCACTACGACATCGACCTTGCGGCGGTGGCGCACGGTTATTTTATCAACGCAGACCTGGATGACGACGCCGTCCTTGCTGCTCTCGACGAGGCCAATGACAGTGCTGAGGACGCCGCCACAGCGCTTGCCGCCAAGTTCGAGCGTGAGCTTTTTCCTGGCGAGGATGAAGATGAAGATGCGCGCGCCGACATCGGGCCCGAGGCTGTGGCTGCCCCCGAAGCCGAGGCTGATCCTGAAGGTGACGCCGTGGCGTCCCTTGAGGAGGCCATCGCCTCGGTGCGTCGTGATGACGATGGTCCTGGGGCCCTCGCGTCGGTTCCTTCGACTGTCGCCGCCGAGGCCGCCGCCCTGGGGGGTCTTGACAATGCCGTCGCGCCCCCGCAGGAAGGTGAAGCCTGAAAGGTTCAGGCTTAAAGATCCAGATGTATCTTAGTTTTTAGGAGACTGGCTCTGTACATAAACTAAGTTTGAATTTCGATTGTGCGCTTCGAACTTGTTTGATTGTTCTATTGTGCTATTCTTGGCTTGGAGAGATTTTGGACGGGTATTTTGAATCTGCGAGTAATTAAGGCGTGGAGTGGAGAGGGAGATGCCATATCCCTTCGAGGGCGTAGGCGGTCTCACGGCTCAGCCGGCTCCGGCTTTAGTTAGCTCGCGCCCCGCATCTTTCTAAGCGTTCTGAGTTTTAGCACAATTTTAAAATTGGGACGATCAGGGGGGTAAACCCCCCTGCAGCCCCCGAGGGGGGCTTGGCTCTATCAAGACTAGGTCGAGGATAGGACCAAGTCCCCCTTGTTCATGCTGTTAGTAACAATGTTTCCATGTTTTTCGCAAACTTTTCATCGTTGTTGGCTAAGAACATGAAGTATTTACAAGGAATGCTGAGAATTTGAAGGATAGAAGCGACATAGCTGTTGGATGTTCCAGGCATTGGTGAAGATCTCGCCCTTCTTGTTTGCCAGCTTGTAAGTGCCAGGCTTGAGGACCTTGGCGATGATGAATGGTCCTTCCCATGGTGGAGTGAGCTTGTGGCGCTCTCGATTGTCCTGGCGCAACCTTAGCACCAGGTCCCCTTCGTGAAGGTCTCGACGCTGCACCTTCTGAGCTTAATATCGCCGGAGTGATTGCTGGTAGCGTGCCGAGTGAAGCAACACCACATCTCGAGCCTCATCTACCTGGTCTAGCGAATTCTCGCGGTTCCGCTGGTTTTGTTCTTCTTGGTAGGCCTTGAGCCTCGGAGACCCGTACTCCAAGTCTGTTGGGAGGACGGCCTCGGCGCCGTAGACGACGAAGAACGGGCTGAAGCCTGTGGCCCTGCTTGGGGTTGTCCTGAGACTCCAAATCACCGATGGCAGCTCAGCTACCCATTTCCGGCCAAACTTGTTTAGCTTGTTGAAGATCCTTGGCTTCAGGCCTTGTAGTATCATGTCGTTGACACGTTCTACTTGGCCGTTTGTTTGTGGATGTGCTACGGCCGACCAATCTACGCGAATGTGATGGTCCTCGCAGAACTCCAAGAATTTCTTGCCGATGAACTGGGTGCCGTTGTCGGTGATGATCGAGTTGGGTACCCCGAATCGGTGGATGATGTCGGTGAAACACAATACGACCTGCTCAGATCTGATGCTGGTGATGGCCCAGACCTCGACCCACTTCGAGAACTTGTCGATGGCCACCAACAAGTGGGTGAAGCCTCCGGGCGCTGGGCGGAAAGGTCCCACGAGATCCAACCCCCAGACCGCAAAAGGCCATGTTACAGGGATGGTCTGTAGGGCGTGCGCCGGGAGGTGCGTCTTTCGTGCGTAAAATTGGCACCCTTCGCAGGTGCGCACGACTTCGTTCGCGTCGGCTACGGCGGTAGGCCAGTAAAAGCCTTGCCGGAACGCGTTACCCACGAGGGTACGCGGCGCCGCGTTGTGTCCGCACACCCCGGCGTGGATGTCGCGGATCAACTGCTTTCCCTCGGGGACGGGGATGCATCACTGCAGAATTCCTGAGGCGCTGCGTTTATATAGCTCGCCACCCACCGAGACAAAGGTCTTGGCCCTTCTGGCGATGCGGAACCCTTCGGTCCGGTCCGAGGGCAGCTCCCCGCGGTCGATCCACGCGAGGTATGGGCTGCGCCAGTCTTGCGGTCGTGTGTCCACGTCGATTTCCATGGCCTCAGCCGAAGAATTTCCAACGTCGAGGGCTTCGAGCCCCTCTTTCGAGGGGTCCTCTTCTATGGGCTCGACCCCCTCAGCCCCTGAGGGCGTCTTGAGGGCTCCGGCCCTTTGTTCGAAGTTGACGGAGGGTTGGTCGAGGTCGCGGGCGAAGACGTTCGGAGGAACGGTGACTCGCTCTGACGCGATCTTGGCCAGCTGATCCGCTTCCTCATTGTATTTGCGCACGATATGGTTCAGCTCGAGGCCATAGAATTTGTCCTCGAGGCGGCGAACCTCGTTGCAGTACGCCTCCATCTTTTCGTCGCGGCAGCTTGCGTTCTTCATGACTTGGTCGATGACCAACTGAGAATCTCCCCGGACGTCGAGGCGTTTGACGCCGAGGTCAACGGCGATGCGGAGCCCAGCGAGGAGGGCTTCATACTCCGCCATGTTGTTCGACGCCGGGAAGTGCAAGCGAACCACGTATCGGATGTGCTCCCCGAGGGGTGAAACGAAGAGGAGGCCCCCGCCTGCCCCAGCTTTCATCACTGACCCATCGAAGTACATGGTCCAGCACTCGGCTTGGATTTGTGGCGGTGGAAGTTGGACGTCGGTCCACTCAGCGACAAAATCCGCTAAGGTTTGCGATTTTATCGCTTTTCGTGGCGCGTAGGAGAGAGTTTCTCCCACGAGCTCCATCGACCACTTCGCTATCCTACCCGAGACGTCCGGGTTGCGGACTATCTCCCCCAAAGGGAAAGATGAGACCACGGTGACCGGGTGGGCCTCGAAGTAGTGTCGCAGCTTTCGTCGCGCGAGCACTACAGCGTAGATTAGCTTCTGAATCTGTGGGTACCGCGCCTTGGTCTCGGTCAGCACCTCACTGACGTAGTACACCAGCCTCTGGATCGGCAGAGCGTGTCCCTCCTCCGTCCTTTCCACGACGATGACGGCGCTGACAACTTGCGTTGTCGCAGCCACGTATAGGTAGAGGGGCTCGCCGTTCTGTGGCGGCGTGAGGATTGGTGCGCGTACGAGCGACGCTTTTAGCCCGTCGAGGGCTTTTTGGGCTTCGGGGGTCCATGAAAAGCGTTCGTGCTTTTTTAGGAGCCGGTACAAAGGTAAGCCATTTTCACCAAGTCGAGAGATGAAACGGCTGAGAGCCGCGAGGCAGCCCAGTACCTTTTGCACCCCCTTGAGGTCCCGAATTGGCCCCATCCGTTCCAGGGCCGAGACTTTTTCGAGGTTGGGTTCGATGCCTCGTTGGGAGACAATGAAACCCAACAGCATGCCCCGCGGCACCCCGAATACGCATTTCTCCGGATTTAACTTTACCCCGTTTGCCCGGAGGCAACCGAATGCGATTTGCAAATCGTTTACCAGATCGTCCGCCTTTCTGGTTTTCACAACGATATCATCTACATATGCCTCAACGGTCCGCCCGATGTGGCTTCCGAAAACGTGTTGCATACATCGCTGGTATGTAGCTCCGGCGTTTCGGAGGCCGAACGGCATAGTGACGTAGCAAAACATGCCAAACGGGGTGATGAAAGCAGTCGCGAGCTGGTCGGACTCTTTCATCTTAATCTGATGATAACCGGAATAAGCATCAAGAAAGCATAACAATTCGCACCTAGCAGTGGAGTCTACTATCTGATCTATTCGAGGCAAAGGGAATGGAACCTTAGGGCATGCTTTGTTTAAACCGGTATAATCTACGCACATACGCCATTTTCCGTTTTTTTCCTAACTAGAACAGGATTAGCAAGCAAGGTTGGGTGAAATACCTCCTTGATGAACCCGGCCTGCAGAAGCTTGTGCACCTCCTCCCCGATGACACGGCGCTTTTCCTCGTCGAACCGCCGCAGTCGCTGCACCACCGGCTTGGAGCGAGGCTGGATGTCAAGGCAGTGCTCGGCGACCTTCCTCGGAATACCCGGCATGTCCGAGGGTCTCCACGCAAAGATGTCGGCGTTGGCGCGGAGAAAGTCGACGAGCACTGCTTCCTATTTGGGGTCGAGGGTGGTGCTGACCCTCAACGCCTTGCCCTCGGGGGCATTGGGGTCTAGGGGCACCGCCTTGGTGTGCTCTGCAGCCTCGAAGGTGCCCGCGTGCCTTTTGGCGGAGTCGACGGCCTCGTTCGCCATCTTTTCCAAGTTTGCCACCAGGGTCTCGCTGTAGGCGAGCGCCTCCGCGCCCTCGATGCACTCGACATCACATGGTACGACGATCCCACGGTGATGACGCCCTTTGGCCCTGGCATCTTCATCTTGAGGTAGGCGTAGTTGGGGATCGCCATGAACTTGGCGTAGCACGGACGCCCAAGAATGACGTGGTACGCTCCTGGGAATCCCACCACCTCAAAGGTGAGGGTCTCTCTCCAAAAGTTGTCGGGAGTGCCGAAGCAAACGGGTAGGTCGATCTGCCCGAGGGGTTGGACCCGTTTTCCCGGTGCGATGCCGTGGAACGACGCCTTGCTTGGCCTCAGCTGGTTCGTGCCGATGCCCATGAGCTCTAAGGTGCGGACGTAGAGGATGTTGAGGCTGCTGCCCTTCGTCCATCAGCACCTTGGATAATCGTGTGTTGCCGATGACGGGGTCGACGACAAGTGGGTAGTGCCCCGGATTCGGGACATAGTCCGGGTGGTCCTCGCTGCCGAAGGAGATGGTCTCGTCTGACCAGACGAGGTAAGTTGGCGTCGCGGGGTGAATGGAGAAGACCTCTCGGCGTTCACGTCTTTGCTCCCGGGACGTCACGTTCATTGTGGGGCCCCCTACGATGAAGAAGACATTCTCCACATGGGGGAACTCGTCGTTGCCGCCATCACCCGTACCCTTCTTCGGGCCATCCTCCTTCGCGGAGGTGTGCTTGTAGTAACCCTTGATCATCTCGCATTGTTCGAGGGTGTGGCTGACAGGGCCCTTATGGTACGGGAATGACTTCTTCAGCATCTCATCGAACAGGCCTCCCCCCAGAGGAGGGCCTCGAGGGCCTTTGCGGCCTCGCTCGACCGCGAGGGCCTCGTCAGAGTCCTCGCCCTGCTGCTGCTGCGCGGCTTGCCGAGGCTTCTTGCCTTTGCCACCTCGTTTCTGCTTTTTAGCCTTTCCCTTGGACTTGCTACCCTTCGCGGGCAGCTCCTCCGCGCGCTTCCCCTTGGTCTTGCCGTCGAAAATCGCCCCAACAGCCTCCTGTCCAGAGGCGAAGTTGGTAGCGATGTCGAATAGCGCGTTGACGCTGGTGGGATGGTTTCGCCCCAGTTCGCGCACCAGCTCCCGACAAGTCGTGCCTTCAAGGAAGGCGTGGATGATTTCGGAGTCCCCCACGCTCGGGAGCTCGGTGCAGCGCTTGGAGAAGCGGCAGATGAAGTCTCTCAGCGGTTCGTCGGCCGCCTGCCGGCACCCGCGCAGGTCCCAGGAGTTTCTGGGGCGCACGTACGTGCCCTGGAAGTTACCCACAAACATCCTGACCAGGTCGTCCCAGTCGTGGATCTGGTTCGCGGGTAGGTGTTCGAGCCATGTCCGCGCTGAGTCCGCGAGATGAAGCGGAAGGTTGCGGATGATCATAGCATCGTCGGTGGCCCCGCCCAACTGGCAAGCCAGGCGGTAGTCATTGAGCCACGTCTCGGGTTTCGTCTCGCCCGAATACTTGGTAATGGTGGTCGGCTGACGAAAGCGCGGCGGGATGGCGGCCGAACGGATCTTCCGGCTGAACACAGGGGTTCCCGGGGGTTCCGGCGTCGGGCTTTTGTCCTCCTCGCTGTCGTAGCGACCCCCTCGTCGGAGGTGCCTACTGCGGGAAGGTGCCGCGTCCTGCCTCTTCTTGTTCAGGACGTTGCGCGCGTCACCGTCGTTAATGGCGCCTCGTGTGTCCACGAGTCGGTCCTTCGCGGACCTCCTCATTTCGCGGTCGCCGGTCATGAGCACCTTCCCGTCGTTCGTCGGTCGGTGAGGCGTCCATGCGCCCCTAGGCAGGGTATGGATAGACTGTTCCTTATCCCGCTTGCTTCCTCCAGCTCTTGAACTGGCCTGGTGGCGCATACGGGAGGCGGAACTTTCTGCTTGTTGAACGACCGCTTCTTCGACAAGGGCCTGCACCTAGCGCCGCATGTGGCGCGCCTCTGGTGTCGATGGTTCGGGCATGGCCCGAATCAGAGTTACTGCGGCGACGAGCTTCTGGCTTGCCCGCGGCGGCACGGCAGGGCTGGCGTCGTTGCCATCATTCATGATGCGCGCTTGAGCGATGCGCCCGGCGGCTTGTGCACGTTCGCCGCGCTCGGGCTGCCGGGCTTCCAGAGCTGCGTGTAGCTCCTGTACCTGCCGGCGCTCCTGTCGGAGCCTGGCTTCTAGCTCTTGTACCTGCATGAGCTGTGCCTGTGCGAGTGCGGCTTCGCCCGATGGCTCGGCGGGCGCTGGTGGCGGTTCGTCGTGTCCGGCCCCGTCGCGCGTTTCTTCGTCCTCTCCCACGGACTCTACTTCGCCGTCGAGGACGAAGCATTCCCGCGTGGGGTCGTATTCCTCTTCGCTGGAATCGTCGGAACAGGTGAGGCAGAAGTCCGCAGCGGCCTGGAAGGAGGTAAGACCTTCGCGGTCGCGTAGCCCGGAGTAGTCCAGGCCTGGGTGCTCTTGGCCGCGCACACTTTCCCCGTCGTCCGACTCGGGCTGGGACCCGCCGGGCGAGGAAATGTTGAGGTCGTGGATCGAACCCAGCTGGTGACCCGACGAATCCTCTTGCGCGTTCAGGTTGGCGCTGATTGCCGCGGAGTAGCTTGCGGCCGCGTTGCTCATTCCGTAAGGGAGCTGCACCGGCCCGGCCGCATTTTCCCAGCGTGCTCCCTCCGCGGGAGCCGCTGGTGGGGGTGCGCTCCCCTGTACTGCGGCAGCGGGCCGGAGCAACAGGTGTGCGTCCCAATCAGGGAGGACGATGCGTGGGGCAACGCGCCATTCCACGCGAATCTGCAGCTCGTGCAGTCTTCGACGTCTCCTGAGCTGGGGCGGCGTTGGCGGCGCTGGGGTAATGGCCATCATGTCGGGCGTCCTGGAGGCGAGCCGCATGAGGAGGCCCTCACCGGTCGCTTCGAACTCCAGGCTCTCAAACATGATCCGGTACTCGCGCGGAAGCGGGCCGGGGGACCCCGTGGCGGATCGTGGCGGCATGGCCTTGGCGTGGCTTGCCGTCAAGGGAACTGATCGGGTGAAGTGGGTTGATCACAGCGCAACCCCCTAACTGGCGCGCCACTGTCGGTGCTGAGATTGGCCGCCCAACCTCAGCGCCACACAGAATGCGCTGTGTCCCGTCCCCTGACGGTTGATGCAAGAGCTAGCACGATGACACAAGTGTTTATCCTGGTTCCGGCTGCGGGGCTGTACGTCCAGCAGACTGTGCTCGCGGCACTATACTATCTTGCACCGAGGTGCCTGCAGTGGGGGGAGGCTACAAGCACGGCGGGAGAGGAGAGGAAGTCTCCAAGTCCCTAAAAATGGGTGTGAAAGTGATTGAGGAGAGTGCCAATATCGTGGAAGGCGGTGATCGTGTGCGTGTTAGTCTTTTTTCTCTCTCGCCCCCTTCCTCCTTTTATAGGCCAAGGAGAGGGGGGCCTACAAGTACAAGTACAGTATGTGCTACAGGGGCGCGCACTGGAGAGCATGGCGCCGGGCGTGCAGTCGTCCTTGACCTCGGCAGGGGATTTATGGCGAGCTCCGGCTTCTGCGGGTGTCACGGCTGTCCCTGTGCTTGTCTTGGAGTGGTTTCGAGGGGCGGTGCCGCCGTAATCCACGCCCAGCTGTCCGCCGCTGGTTGGTTCGAGGGCGTGGCAGGTGGGGAAGGACAGGAGTTCGCGACACAGGGGTCGGCATGGTGGTTGTTGTTGACCACAGTGCGCGGCGTGTCCGGTTTACCGGGGAATGGCCGAGAGTTGGTGGATTTGACCCGACGTTCGTCATCACCGGGCCGCGCCTGACCGGAGTCCGTGCTCGGTCGCTGCTCATATATTCGTTCGAGGGTTCTTTACGCCCATTCGAGGGCTGCACCGGGGGGGGGGGGAGGACGGGAGCAGGTAGAATAGTGGTGCGGAATGACGCCTGCAAGTCTGCACAGGGCCTTGCGCAGCGCCGCATGCGTCCGCACAGTAGCGGTGAGGACGCATAGTGACCGGAACAGGTAGAACAGCGAGCTCTGTGGTGTCAGCGACGCGGCGTGGGGAGAGATCGCCCTTTGACTTCGGCGCCCGCCCGATGGGACGGGCATTAAATGCCGTTGTCGGGCGGGGCACCGGGGCGCGCTGCGTCGAGTAGAGGGGTGGCCTCGAGCGAGGCGGAGTTGGCTCGCCTGCTTGAGGGGGTGCGCGGCCCTCGAGCGAGGCGGAGTTGGCGTTGCGCCTGACCCGGGGGGTCCGGGTCCCTCGAGCGAGGCAGAGACGGGGGTCGCCACTTGGGTCCCCTCGACAGGCGAGCTCGGACGGCTGTTTTGAGCCGTGATAAGCTGTGACGGGCCGCGCTGCCTTGGTGGCCCTTTCGCGCTGCTGGTGATTCGGTCCTCCGTGGTTAACGTTTTTTGAGGGTGGTTACCCCGATGGTTAGGGGACACCTGGGTCTGTCCCCGACACGGGCAAACTCACGCTGCAACAAATTAGCTCGATGCTGACAGAAAAAAAAAGGGAAAAGCGAGAGAATGATCCTTTGCTTCGCAGCGAGATGGAATCGGTGCCATGGTCCCTGGATCTAGGGGACCAGGTTCAACAGCCAATCTATCGGTGTTGAATTCTATCCGTTCCTTTCCAGGGGTAAAAGGAATTACAGTTTTCCTGTACTCGCATGTTGCAATGGATCACTGGATTGACATATGCAAAACTCTGGGAATGATTTCTGAAAGGCTTGCACATGAACTGAGCTTCAAAAATCCGCACGAACAATTACTCAAAAAGAAAATTCCGTACGAACAAACAATGTATGGTATAGTCCAACTGCTAAGGTAGGGAATTTGAATGACGCAGCTAGGACCGAAGCAGCAACAAGAATCGACAATTTGATGAGGCTGGTGCACAAACTACATCACTATCACCTCGCAAAAGAAAAAAAAACTACATCACTATCACGCTGCACTAACCACAGTCGGATTTACATTTTTCCGTGACACAAAATCAGGTACTGGAAGTTACATACATCGCAGCACAAGTAACTGCATTTCACCAGCTTCCTCGAGGGGCTTGTGGCACTTGTTGAACGGCACGCTAGCGGGTTCATCTGGGCAGAGAACGCAAGCTGCAGTGCATCAAAGAATGCTCATCGCAGTCGCAGAGATGAAGCTTGTTGGAACACAGACCTGTCCAACGCAGATTCATATGCAAAGCATTAACATGGATTGTTAAAGCACTAAACAGTTGTCTGGGTCATAGAAAGTAACTGAGAAGTCCTTACCTCTTCAGGCCAGCAGTTTTCCTCCAAAGCACGTAGATTGTAGAGAACAGCAGGGAGAACAGAAGCATTAGCTTGCCACTAGGTACAAGTACAAGTACAACAATACATATTTTCCCAACCTTTAAGCTAACTGAATGGAAACCCAAAACGATCAAATTGATTTGTGATTCGTTGGATAGCAGGTTGAGTGGACTTTACTAGGCCCTTTTTGAGTCTGTCATAAACAGGCATTGTGTTTGGAGACTCATGTAATAGTGGCGTTGAGCCAACAGTAGAAGTCGAAAGTTCAACCAAGCCTGAATACACACAGCAGAGATGGGCAGACGTTCAACCCCCTGAATCACAGCAGAGATGGGCAGACGTTCAACCAAGCCAGAGCTTTTGAGCTTTCATCCGCGATGAGCATTCTAGGCAAAGCCAATGATGCGCCAATTAAATCATCAAATTGACTAAAAATGTATGTGGCGGAAGCGAAAAGTTAAACACGTCAAAAGCGGGTATCACCAAAATGAAAACGATGAACAGGAATTGGAAGGATAACAACACTATTATACCACCAGCAATTAATGTACGCAGTCCAATAATCCACGGCACCATAGGCATCTAGCCCCATGCGTTGCAGGCTAGGAAAAGTAGCACCACACAAAATAAACCGACAACTCGAGGTTCAGAGACGGTAACCATAACAGCTAAGCTAACTCGACTCAAAAGTAAAAGCCTCAGCATAGCGCTTAGTCGACCTCCTCCATCTTGTTCTCGCCAGCGTCGTCGTCCAGTGGGGGCATGTCAGTGTCAGCCTCCGGGGTCTCATCCTCGTCGATGCTCAGGCCCAGCTTGAGCATGCGGTGGATGCGGCTGCCGAAGGTGTTGGGGTCATCCAGGCTGAAGCCGGAGGTCAGGAGCGCAGTCTCGAACAGCAGCATGACAAGGTCCTTGACCGACTTGTCGTTCTTGTCAGCCTCAGCACGCTTGCGGAGCTCCTCCATGATGGCGTTCTCGGGGTTGATCTCCATGGTCTTCTTGGATGACATGTAGCCAGACATGCTGGAGTCCCTTAGCGCCTGGGCCTTCATGATCCTCTCCATGTTGGCGGTCCAGCCGTACTCACCGGTGACGAGGCAGCAGGGGGAGTCCACCACACGGTCGGAGACCACAACCTTCTCAACCTTGTCACCCAGCACCTCCTTGATCACCTTGCAGAGGCCCTCGAACTTCTCCTTGAGCTCCTCCTTCCTCTTCTTCTCATCCTCGCTCTCATCAAGCTTCAGGCCCTCCTTTGTGGCAGACACGAGCTTCTTGCCCTCAAACTCCTTCAGCTGGCCAATGGCGTACTCATCAATGGCATCCACCATGTACAGGACCTCATAGCCCTTCTTCTTCAGCTTCTCAAGGAAGGGGGAGTTCTCCACAGCCTTCTTGCTCTCACCAGTGATGTAGTAGATGTCGCTCTGGCCCTCCTTCATCCTGGTCACGTAGTCCTTGAGGCTGGTCAGCTCATCACCACTCTTGGTGGAGTGGTACCTCAGAAGCTCAGCAATCTTATTCCTGTTCTGAGAGTCCTCGTGGATGCCAAGCTTGAGGTTCTTGGAGAAGGATTCATAGAACTTGTTGTAGTCCTCCTTGTTCTCAGCAATCTCAAAGAAGAGCTCAATGCACTTCTTGACAAGGTTCTTGCGGATGACCTTGAGGATCTTGTTCTGCTGGAGAGTCTCACGGGAGATGTTGAGGGGAAGGTCCTCAGAGTCAACAATGCCCTTGACAAAGCTCAGCCACTCAGGGATCAGCTCCTCGCAGTTGTCCATGATGAAGACACGGCGCACATAGAGCTTGATGTTGTTCTGCTTCTTCCTGGTGTCAAAGAGGTCAAAGGGAGCCCTCTTGGGTACAAAGAGGACGGCCTTGAACTCAAGCTGACCCTCAACAGAGAAGTGCTTCACTGCAAGATGCTCCTCCCAGTCATTGGTCAGGCTCTTGTAGAAAGCAGCATACTCTTCCTTGGTAATCTCCTCAGGCTTCCTCATCCAGATAGGCTTCTGCTTGTTCACCAGCTGCCACTCGTGAGAAACCTCCTTGATCTTCTTCTTTTTCTTCTCCTTCTCTTCCTTCTCCTCATCAACTTCCTCAACCTTGCCCTCCTCGTCCTTCTTATCTTCCCCATCTTCATCATCAGAAATTTCCTTCTCAGTGGTCTTCTCTGTCCAGAGAGAGATGGGGTAGCTGATGAACTCTGAGTGCTTCTTGATCAGGTCCTTGAGGCGACGCTCCTCAAGGTACTCCAACTGCAGAAACAAGAGTATACCATAAGAATACAAACTTAAAAAATAGAATATTCCAGATGTTCTAAATGTATGCTTAAACTACAACAGGAAATATTTACAGAATCAATCAATTTGTGAACCTTAAGAATCACATGACTAGAAACATAGCACACCAGACTAGGGCATTACATTGTTCCTATTAATCAAAAGGAAGTTAATAGCAATATAAAAAAAATACTGTAAACTTTATACCCATAATCCAAGGGTGAATCAAGCCTTGCCTCAAGACATAACCAATTCCGAACCTATCAATTGTTAGCACCAATTGGGTAGCTTACACATTTACAATCGGTTCTAATAAGCAAACTCAATATGCATAGGTTGTAAACTGTTGAAACCTACTAGTAATATGATAGAGACATGGGACTTAAAACTCTTCAGCATTGTTTACTGAGTAGTCCTAGTTAAACAGTAAATAAATGACTGTCATCATCACCATAGAAACTAGCAAGCATCAAGCACAAATAATTCAGCAAGTTAGACAGCAAGTTTCAGCTATACCTGATCATCCTTGAGGTAGAGGGTCATCTTGGTACCCCTGCCAAGGGGCTCCCCAGAGGTATCGCGTGTGACAGTGAAGGAGCCACCAGCCTGAGACTCCCACACATACTGCTCATCATCGTTGTGCTTGGTGGTCACAACCACTCTCTCAGCAACAAGGTAGGCAGAGTAGAAACCAACACCAAACTGACCAATCATTGACACATCAGCACCAGCGGCCAGAGCCTCCATGAACTCCTTTGTGCCCGACCGTGCAATGGTACCAAGGTTGTTCACAAGATCTGACTTGGTCATACCAATACCACTGTCAATGATTGTCAGCGTGTTGGAGGCCTTGTCGGGGACAATGTGGATGAACAGCTCTGGCTGAGCATCCAGCTTGCTCTTGTCGGTCAAGCTCTCAAACCTGATCTTGTCCAAGGCCTGTTAAAACACCATAAATATAAGTTTGGTCATTGGATTTATACAGCATTCAATAAAACACATTAACTTAGAAAACAATCAAGTGATTATCAAGGATTTGAATACTTCTGCATGGCACAATCAAACAATTAAATCAGTAAGAAAGGCCAATCATGCTTCCAGTAATGATGTTGTAAATTCTAGATTAGCAAAGGATTCCATATATAAGCTCTAATTAGCACAAAACAACGATTAAATCGGTAACCATGCTTTCATTTCATTGGTCTGGCTATCATAAATGCTAGGTTATTAAAGGATTTGAATACATCAGCTCTACCTGGCACAAACCAACAATCAAATCTGTAACGAAGACTAATCATGCTTTCAGACCTTCGCTATCCTATCGAGCAGACTAATCAAACAACGATTTGTTCAAATTGCACACACAAAACCGAAATTCGATAGAACTACAACCGATGTGTTCACTATTACAACCTAGATTCAACAAAACTACGACCCCTGTTCACTAACTACTACAGGTGCTCATGTAGGTTGAACAGTAGCGCAAAACCCTACATAACCCATCGCCAGAAACTTATCTATCGCGCGGCGAAACGGTCCAAGCGTGCAGATCTAGAGCCGCAATCCTCAGCACGATGGGGCGTGGGGAAACTTACATCGGAGGAGTTGGAGATGAGCTCCCTGAGGAAGATCTCCTTGTTGGAGTAGAAGGTGTTGATGATGAGCGAGAGGAGCTGGTTGATCTCCGCCTGGAAGGCGAACGTCTCCGTTTCCGAAGCCATGGCTAGACCCTTCCCGAAGTCGAGGAGAGAGAGAGGGAGCCGGCGGCGGCGGTTGCTGGGAGGCGACGAGGGTTTGCGACAGAACGGGGGACGAGATGGGGAGGACGCGGAGTGGGGGCTTTATTGGGGCGAGGGGACAGGGGAGAGGAGAGGAGGGGTTCTCGAATGTTCTACCAGAGACGGGAAGGGTGCGGGAGCGGGTTGACTGACTTGCCGTTGGGCCCGAAGTCTTTCGGGCCCGGCCATGCACGGCTGGAGTAGCCCTGGCCCACGAGTCGGTAGCTGTTGCGGCTTTGTTTTTTCAGACTGGGAAGGTTCTGGAGATTGAGGGGGTTACGGGCATGATTAGCTTACGATTAACGGTCAGTTGGCAGGTCCATCTACGAGGGAGTATAGTAATTGTTGTAAGCACGAAAGCCTTCGTTTGGAAAGGAAGAGTCCAGTGCAAGCCTTGCACGAATTTACTGGGTTTGTTTTAAAAAAAGAAGCCCTTTTCGAAACAGGCGAGCTAAAGAAAAGTACTCGTTTCAAAAAGTCCAGTGCTTAATCGTGTGATTGTCGTAGTTTTTATAAATAGTGGGGTGTCCAAAAATCGGGGAATTTCTCCTCCCGTTCGCCGCGGTAGAGAGTGGACTCTGTCTCCGCCTACAGTAAGCAACTTGCATGTGAAGCTTCTGGAAGAAGGCAAAGTACACAATCTTACCAAGGCCGTATTTTACCAAGCAACTAACCGGCGAATTATCCTGTGTTGTCGTCTAACCACAATTTTAACACGCATCCTTTTTAGTCCTCAGTGGTTTTTTTTTTGCAAAAAGCAGGCGGGGTAAACTCATGCTGCAACAAATTAGCTTGATGCTGACAGAAAAAAGGGAAAAACCAGAGAATGATCCTTTGCTTCGCAGCGAGATGGAATCGGTACCATGGTCCCTGAATCTGGGGACCAGGTTAACAGCCAACCTGTCGGTGTTGAATTCTGATATGTTCCTTTCGAGGGGTAAAAGGAATTACAGTTTTCCTGTACTCGCATGTTGCCATGGATCCTTCATGCGCACATTTCTTAATTCAGACGTATCAATGGATTCACCTATCCATCCAACATCTGGGAATTGGAATGGCTCAAAGTGTTAAGTCAACAACTGGTTTCATATGCAAACTCTGGGAATGATTTCTGAAAGGCTTGCACATGAACCGAGCTTCAAAAGCTGCACGAACAAACAAGGCACGATATAGTCCAACCGTTAGGGTTGGGATTTTGAATGATGCAGCCAGGACTGAAGCAGCAACAAGAAATCAACAATTTGATGAGCCTGTTGCAGAAACTACTTCACTATCACGCTGCACCAACCACAATTGGCTTTACATTTTCCGTGACACAAAACCAGGCATTGGAAGTTAGTTACATACAGCGCAGCATAAGTAACTACATTTCACCAGCTTCCTCGAGGGGCTTGTGGTACTTGTTGAACGGCAGCTAGCGGGTTCATCTGGACAGAGAACGCAAGCTGCAGTGCATCAAAGAATGCTCGTCGCAGAGATGAAACTCGCTGGAACACAGACCTGTCCAACGCAGATTCATATGCAAAGCATCAGTATGGATTGTTAAAGCACAAAACAGTTGTCCAGTTCATATGGAAGTAACTGAGAAGCCCTTAACTCTTCAGGCCAGCAGTTTTCCTCCGGAGCACGTAGATTGTCGAGAACAGCAGCGAGAACAGAAGCATTAGCTTGCCACTCGGTACAAGAATATGTATTTTCCCAACCTTTAAGCGAACCGAATGGAACCACCAAAACAATGGATCAAATTGATTTGTGACACGTTGGATAGCAGGTTGAGTGGACTTTACTAGGCCCTTTTTGAGTCTGTCATACATAGGCATTGTGTTTGGAGACTCCTTGTGTAGTAATGGCGTTGAGGCATCTGTAGAAGTCGAGAGGTTCCTTTCTGCTGTTTGTTTTACCCCTTCAACAGTGGATGGCTTTTTATTTGCAGCTGATTGTAGTGTGTGAAGCTTTTTTAATAGGTCCTATAGAGAAACATTAAGAAACGACTTGATGAAAAAGAATATAACAGGGGAATTTACCAAGGAAAAAAACAGTAGCTTAAGAAAAAATAATTTAAAAAATCTAAAAAGGTCGTAAGTTGGCATGAAACTCTCTTGGAAATTTGTAAAATCCCAACCTTGCATGAAAACATGACTTAAAAAGGCCTAAGCTGGCATGAAAAGAAGATCTGGATCTGAACCATCCATACTTAGTATGCTGTAACAGCATTATTAGAAGAAGGCAACAAAAAAAAAAGAATACCTGACGGCCTTGTTCATTCAGCTCTGCTTTTTCTGCCCATGAGATAGCAGTTTCTCGCTCTTGAGAAACAATACTAAGGAATGTTATTGCATACAATTCTGCCACCTCAAAATACTGCTCGGTTGACATGACGGATGCAAAAACAAAACCATCTAAAGAGCTGTCTTGTCCACTCAAGACATAAATTTCATCATTGGTATATCTCCATTTAGCAAGGTACTCTTCAAAGATTGGTCCGAGGTCAGCTACATATCCTGCTGCCATTTGCATGGTAGCTCTATGAGGAGAAAGATAGCAGTCATTGATACAGAAAAATGAGGGATTCAATACAAGTAAAACCAACTACATGATATTTGTGAGTAACAATTACCCTGTAAGGAACAGATTAACAGGTATTGATGCCACCGAACCAAACATCGCCTTAAGCTGAACAAGCATCTCAGAGGCCCTGGAAAATTTAGCATATCATGTCAAGGACACTAGAATAAAACCATACACATAAGCTATGCACACCGGATCATGATACTTTTCATTGGCAAATCTGGAATCCAGATAATTTGCTATTTTTCGAGCAGTATACAGACATTAATTTCCTATCAGCAATTTTATCCCATTACATCACATAACAAAATCCAAAAGTTTTATCGGCCATGTATCTCTTGGGGCAGTATGCAGCTCTTGGTGTAATAAAATACAACAACAACAACAACAACATAGCCTTTGGTCCCAAACAAGTTGGGGTAGGCTCTTGGTGTAATAAAATGATGAAATGAAAATGGTTTACCTCCTGAGCTCTTTAAGTGCCTGAACAAGTACCATCCCAGCTGATTCAAGCATATCCAAGAGCTCACTACGGTCACATGCATCCTCCAAGGAAGCAGTGCGTATTTGATCAGAGATGGATAAGGCAGCCAATACAGCCCGCTCAAATGATCCACTCACTAGATAGCTGAGATATGAGGATCAGAACAAGATGAGCAACCGGTTTGGCACAGTTCTTCCTTTACAGGTAAATATGACCTTTCATGGTTATAGGTACAATGGAAAGCACAACAGCATTACATGGCTAACTACTAGCGAAGCTATCAGCAATTGGGAAAATAATCTGAGAATCGCCAACAGTGATAGTCATGTGAACTGAAGGAATACGATTCCAATCCCATCCTTATGCGGTTCCATATTGAATGAAACAAGGAACTGATCACTGGCAGGGTAATGTAACACTAACAGGACAGAAATGATCCAATTACTACATTGACTAGCAAACAAGCACAGAAAGGGCTATCCTAGGTGATTAGGAATAAAGCACAAGCTAACCAGGGCAAGGATGAGGAAAAATCTTACTACTCGGCGTCGTCGATTTGCTTCCATAAGCTCGATTCCTGGGCAGAGGCCACCATGGTTCGGTCCTGCTGCCTCCACTCCACCTCGAAACAGGGGCGGACCTACCGTGGAGCGTAGGGAACTAGTCAACTAGGGATCAGATGGATTTGGACCCACGAGAAGTTCGGGGGAAGAGAAGTGGGAATTGCAAGCAAGCTAGGGTTCCTTACCAGCAGAAGAAATCAGACCCAACCCGGACAGGTCACAAATCCCCGCCAATCTACAACCAGTTTGCAAAGAGAGAAGCGGCGCGGCGACGACGGCGAGAGAGGATTTCCTTCGGGTGGCGAGCGTTCTCCTCCCGTCCGGTGGCCGGAGGCTGGAGAGAGGAAGAAGACGGGATGATGGTAAGACTTACAGGTGGGGTCAAAGGATGAGAATTTTGCAGGAGTGATCCATGAACCGGTTGTTGAGCTTGGGCGAAGAAAGGCCGTTAATGGGCCGAAACTCGTGCATCCTCCTGTTGGCCGAATTCGAAGGCGTAAAAGCTACTGCCCATCCCCGTCAGCGTCAGGCATGACGCAATTAACGGAACACGAACGCCGTTCCGCGTGCTCGCAAGAAACCAAACCCGCCCCGTCACGCCTCGTCAGTCGTCATCGCGCTCGCGCGGGCAGCTGCCGCTGCCGCCGCCGCCGCCGTCGACGCCGCGTTCTCGAAAGTTCCGGTCGCCTACAAATATCCGGCCACCAAGGCCGGCCGTGCCGACGCGGCCAATCGAGTTTCCTCTCATCTGGAAGCGACCTGACCCGGTTCCTCCTTCCTCCACCAGCTGATTCGCGTACTCGACGACGGGAAGCGTCTCTCTAGGTGCGTCCTTGGTTGCTCAATCGTTCCAGCCGGCAAGTTCGATTCGCTCTATGTTGTTCGGTTTAGTCGGATGAGCGGCAGTTTATGTGGCTTAATTTGGCACGGATGGTTGGTGCTGGGAGGTGAATTTCGCCATTCCGGTCGGATTGGGGCTTTGGGCGAATTTTTTAGGGGAATTTAGGGCGATAATTTGCCTCGAGAGATTAGTGAAATGTGTTTCGATGGTGCTGCCCTACTGTGATGCCCAAGGTGGATTAGGTAGTGGATGCGCATCCTATTACTAGTGGCAATTGCCCCTCTTTGGTTTGGGTGAAGGCTTGATGAATCTTCAACTCCCCGTTTTGCTTGTGACAGAACATGAGAAGTTGGAAGCAGCCTAATACTAATTGTGATATAAAAATCTGGATTGCTCATCTCGGTTCATGATTAAGCACGTGGTGTTTATTAGATTCTCTTGAGATTGGAGCTTTCTTTTATGCCTAATTCTCTAGCTTCGTTGTCAAATGAATAACTTGATAATTAACATTACCGCATTGTTTTGGCCAACCCTTAAATTCATACTTGATAACATAAGGTGGCCTTGTATCAGGAACAATATGGAACAGAACAGAATAGCTCGAATTTCAGTCACCTGGAGGGGCAGACAGCTTGATGTGGATGCAGATCCAAGCTGTACAGTAAAAGAATTTGGGCAACTGCTGCAGGATTTGACTAGTGTTAAACCAGAGACATTGAAGCTAATTGTACCACAGTCTACAAACAAAGGCTCCAAGCTGATCACGCCATTTTTGGATCCACATTCAAGCTTGACACTGAATGAAGCGGCTATTAGTGAGGTGAGGTGTGGCTAGTGTGCAACATTTCACACACTCATTGCCTTGTTGCTTGCTAGTGGATATTGTTGGTCATTGAAATCACTGTGACTGAAGTTTTTCTTGTTACAGGGAAAACCTATCAGAATGATGGGTGTTTTTGATGATGAAATCGAGGAAGTATCTGACAACGGCAAAAGGCCAGATTTACGTATCATTGGATTTGATGAGGAAGAACAGCGGCTTAGGCAACGGTCATCAGGCAGGCCACAAATTTCACTCAAACTTCCACAGGGACAATACATCTTTTGTGATTTTCGTACACTTCACTTACCTGGGATTGAGGTTAGTCAACCCCCTCTTCCACCTGGTCTGTACTCCCTCCCTCCCTCCCAAAAAGAATGCAGCTCTCTCTTTCCAAGAATTCAACCAGTTTCAAGTTTGACCAAATTTACATAAAATAGTGCTAGCATTTATGATACAAAATAAGTATCATTAGATTAAACATGGAATATATTTTCATATATACTAAACCTATTTGGAGTCATAAAGGTTAGTACCTTTTATATAAATTTGGTCAAACTTGAAATTGTTTGACTTCTTGGAAAGCGAGAATTGCGGTCTTTTACAGAGGGAGTAGGGTACAAGGAATAGATCCCTTCGGTAACAACTGCTGAAACAGACGTCAGATGTTCCAGCGTTCCTTTACAGTGCTTGCTTGAATTTTGCACACTCTTCCCCTCAATCAGTTCATCTGAGCAGTACACACTTTTAGTATCGTCTAATAGTTGAGGAGCCACATCAGTGTTCTGTCTAGGACCGCTTGCAAAGACTAAAAGCTTAACACAAAATTGTGCTAACTGTTCTAGTGTCCAATATAAAACAGTGTTGGTTCTAAAACCTTTTCCATATTATATCGCTATCTCTCTAGGGCATGCTAGTAGAATTACACACATCTCTAATATGTATGATCCTGGATGTCCAATCAGTCAGTTTTGACTTAAGCTGTCGTACCTGTTTACTCTCCTCTTCTCTGCCAGCTGAATCCTCCACCTTCGGAAGCCCTGAAAAGAATGCACATGCTTGCATGTGACCCTGGCATAATTGCGATCATGAACAAGGTAATGATCTTCAAGAAGTAATCCTATCTCTTAATGGATTTCATCCTTTTTTGATTTTGTTGTCGGGTGTTTTCAGCATAAATGGCGAGTTGGAATCATGACCGAAATGGCTCCTGTCGGATATGTAGGCGTCAGTCCGAAATGCATTTTAGGCTTCAATAAGGTGAAATAAGCCATTGCAATATGTATATTATGGAAAAATAAATAGTCAGGCATTAGTTTCTGAAAATATACCTGTGTCTAATTGATTCATGCAGAACATGGGAGAGGAAATATCTCTTCGCCTACGAACTGATGACCTGAATGGATTCAGGAAGTATGAAAGTATCAAGAAGACTCTACTTCATGAACTTGTACGTAATTTTTGGCTTCACTAAAGATTTCCTTATGGTTTTTGTTCACTGTACTTGGGTCTTATGTATGTTATGCTGAGTACCTATATTTCAATTCCAGGCGCATATGGTGCATTCTGAGCATGATGCAAACTTTTTTGCTCTTAATAAGCAGGTAATTTTTCCTAGATGCTCCCGTCATGTTCAGTTGCCATCTCTTTACAGGTCATTTTGTTTAATCTTAAATTCACTTTCAATTTTTGGCAGTTGAATGAGGAAGCTGCGTCCTTGGACTGGACCAAGTCTAGCGGTCATATGTTGAGTGGTCGCAAAATCTTTGATGCTTATGAAGATGAATTTGTTCTGGAACCAGGGACAACTATTGCTAGTCACAGGCTTGGGGGAGAGTCAAATTCAGTGGCTAGTGCTCGTCAATTGTCAGGGGCTGCTGCTTATCAGCGTTTCTTGAATGCATCTGCAAAGGAAGATCACATATCAGACACCGAAATTAAATATAGTCCAGATGTTCTTCCTCAAGATTTTGTTCAGGAAACTCTGAAGCTAGAGCCAGATCCAGACGATGCTATGCATGTTGATTTAGCAATTGTGACATCAGGGTCTCTGGATTCTAGGTCGTTGGCAGGACAACATACTATTGGATACTCTGAGCCTGATTCTAATGATGTTGGCAAGCAAAGTTCTCTTGGTTGCCTGGAACCTGATCCTGATGACTCCTCAAATGTCAATGTTCTGAACCAGGAGCTGAGGTTTGATGGAAGATACCATAGAGAACCTGATCCTGATGATGGTGCAAATGAATCTATTCTGGAATCTGGAAAAAAGATGGAAGTGGATAGTGAACTGACAAACAACATCACAGTTTTGAAGTCAGAACCTGACCCTGATGATTCCTCAAACGCTATTGTAAATCAGAAGTTGGTCATTGATGGGAAGCATGGTGAAGAACCTGATCCTGATGATACTACTTGTCTAGTTGTTTCAAAGTGGGGAGATGAGACAAAAGTGGTAACAGAGAGTAGAACCTCCACAGTTTGGAACAGAGAACCTGATCCCGACGACCATTTTGGTGATTTAAACAACAATGAGCTGCAAAGGATTGAAGAACCAGTGACAGCTTTCTGTGTTCGACTTCAGAAGTCCATTGAAATGCTCCGGTTGCAAGCAGCCCCTGCAGAGGCAGACTCCGCTATTCAAACACTCTTTAAGATTATCAAGAATGTGATAGAGCACCCAAATGATATCAAGTATAAGAGGTTGCGTAAGGTATGATTGTTTGTTCTCATTTCTCATTATTCTTGTATATTATGATGTACAGTATCATTCATATATTCTTGCTAATTTTTGAAAAAATCTTCTCATTTGCCACATTTGCAGTCTAATCCGCATTTCCAAAGGAGTGTAGCAAACTATAAAGGTATTAATGTTAGCTGCACTAGTTGTTAGTGCTTACTAGAGTCTTGTGCTTACTACAGTCTTGATATGTATTGCATACTAATCCTTCAATCTCTTTTTACTCTAAAACCAGCTGCAATGGAAGTTCTTGAACTGATTGGCTTCTGCGAGGATGTCGTCTCAGATGAGATTGGGCGTGCAGAGACTTACCTGGTATTGAAAAGGAATGATCCTGGATTGCTATGGCTGGCAAAGTCCTCTCTTGAAGTCTCCCTGGCTTGATAAAAGTTGATACATTATTTTCTTTTGTGGATATATTGAGCAAGAAAATTCGCCAAATGTAATATTTTCCTGTATAGGCATTATTGTATACTCGTATATGAATACACAAGAACAGAATTTTGCATTCCATGTTCAACTTTCTGCTGTTTGTTTTACTTGTCTATATGCCTTGTCTTGGTTGGCTCACAGCCCATGTGATGTACGGATGAAACCTAGACGCTTGCCGGCAAGTACCAAGAAGACTGAGTACTATATACATTTAGCCTTGAATTGCCAGATTATTGCTGCAGTCAGACCAGTCAGAAAATCACTGTGAGCTTCCTATATCTCCTCTTCTGTTCTTGATATCAAATACATGCTAATTGTAATACATTTATTTTTCAGTGTCTAGTTTCCTCTTTCAACACTTTTAACATGTATCTTTCCCTGAGAGGGATAGAAGAAGGGAATGGTGTAAATGGCAGCCATTCTTAGAGAGCCCTCTCGGACAGCAAAGACCTGCTGGTCTTCCTCCATTTTGATTTCTAGTTTCTCCGTTTAAGTACTGGGTCTGGGCTGTCAGATAATACTGAGGCAACTAAGGTTGCTTGCTCTGTTTGTCACCCTTCTCAGTTTATTTTTAAATACCGAGGAAGATAGGCTGGTGTCTCATCGTTCAAGCAATCTGTGTTTCTTCCCCATCGCAGATTGCGGTTGATGATACCTACATTTTGGATGATCCAGCCCGAACTAGGGGAATCATATATAAACTAGATTGGGAAAATGTTACTAATTTCTTGTCATGAATTCTGGATCACCCATGTTTATACTTCATACTGCAATATAGATAAATGACCAACGAAATTTGTAGTCACATCCATTCAAAGGTAGAGACGCTTGGATTTCCATGTCTGATACTGAAGCATCCTTTGATGTTAGTGGCCGTGTTTCTTTGGGCTGACAAAATTTTGCCAGCCCCTTTGATCAATAATTAAATGTATCAAATAAAGTCTGTTTACAAAACTACCTTCACAACATTGGATTATTTCGCGAGACCTATCTAATGAGGCCTTCGACCGCACGATTTGAGGATGGTTACTGTAGCACTACTGTAGCAAAATATGGACTAATTAGGCTCATTAGATTCACAAAGTTACACTTATCCCTAGAAAGGTTTTTGCAAATAGACTTCATTTAATACTTCATGCATGCAAGATTCCCTTTGACAATTTTTTGCTGGGAGTAAAGAAACACGGCCAGTTTACACTGCAAAAGGGTGCTATCCTCTGGCAAAAATCAGTAGCCTTACAAGAGGGCCCTAATGCTTGGTGTAGTCATATATGAAAGGTTCATAATTCAAGCTTGACACTGAATAAAGCGGCTATTAATGTGTCATGACTCCTGCTAGAGGATATTGTAATTGCAGCTGGCAAATGAAATGATTGCGACTGATTTTTTTCTTGTTACAGGGAAAATCTATCTTTGAGGGTGGAATTGAGGAAGTATACATATGACAATGGCAAAAGAGCAGATCTACTAAAATTGGATTTGATGAGGAAGAACAGCTTAAGCATCAGGAAAGCCACAGATTTCACACCAAACTTAGCAACCATATGTCTTCTGAAGCAGGGCTTTTCCAGTGTTCCTTCACATTTCATAATGCCCTGCTCGAATTATGTACACTATCCGTCTATTCCCCTCAGTCGTTTCATTTGAGCAGTATGCATTTTATAAACATCGGACTGATGGTTAAGAGAAGACGCTATATCAGTGTGTATTTTTGCACAAAAATGCTGTGGACTGCTGGCATAATACTGAAAGTTTCAAAACAGTGCACTAATTGCTTTCTAGTGTCCAATATAAATAGGGTTAGTTGTAAAATATTTTCCATTTCATACCAGTACCCTTCTATGACATGCTAGAAAAGGTACCATATTTCTAGTTTGTATCCGTTCACTTCTCTATTCTCTGCCAGCTGAACTATCCATCTTCAGCTCTCAAAATTATGCACATGCTTCAAGAAGCATGACTATCTGCCTCGACTCCATTTCATCATTTTTTTCGACAGCAGCCTTTTTGTTGGTGTTTTCAGCATAAATGTTGAGTTGGAATCATGACCGAAAGGGCTCCTGTTGGACATGCAGGTGACTTTAAGGCTTGAAATACGGTGAGCATGGAACTATGTACACGGTTGAAAAATTAGTCATGCATTGGCAACGTAAGGGTTGTCTTGTTACTGTTCATATCTGCCTCGGCACTAGTGTTGGCGACTTGGCGTGCTCTAGCCTCTACCAAGCTACCAAACCAAAGTTTCAAACAACGAGGAAATGATCTTGATTCGTGAATCTCGTGGCCAGATTTGCCCATTTTGCATCCAAGTGTACTTTACAGCCACCGACAAGCAGCAAAATCTAATCCTCCTGAATAATACACTATAACCTGCAAAGCGAGTTCAAATTACGCCAGCTTTGGGCATCACGCGTGGTTGTTGCGCGATTGACATGCTTAGCTTTTTCAGCTATTTCTGATGAGGATCATTAAGCCCCCAGCTTTTGGCCCACGCTAGGAGCGCGCGTGTGATTTGTATATGACCACCACGTATTCCACCGCGTTTAATTAGTAGCTTTGCCAAAGGCAAATGAAACTTCCCACAAGTTTGGAGATGTGTCATGTGTGTACAAAGGAGGTGTAGAAAGGACTTGCGATCAACTTTGTCCCAGCAAAAAAAAACTAGTGATGCAGAAATTTTTAGATAAGGAAAATTAACACACAAATTTTCTTGCGAATCAAAATACATGGAGTACAAGATGAGCAAAGACGTTCCTGAATATTGAGAACAGAGAGTCTTGAATATTGAGACAGAGAGGACACTGAGGACGATACATTGCCAACAATAATATTTCCTCTTCCATAATGTATTTCCGCCCCATAGGACGGCAATTGCCGTAAGTTTTTTTAGTAGAGGACAAGAAAGAGAAAAGAGTACAGAGAGGCCAAAAACAACTCGGCTCGAAACCAACTCTAGCCTCAAGGAGGGGTAGTAAAAGGACTACTAACATGGCGACTTAAGTTGCAAAAGAAAAATAAAACTATTGACACGAAAATGCGCCGACACACTTGATATCGCACGAAAACGCAGCAAGGCCGTCACCACGGCCAACACCCAAACTCCCCGGGCAAACCGGTCTGACCGGTTCCTGAAACCGGTGACAAGAGCTCGTGAAGACCTAAAAACTCGGGCTCGGGAGGGACCCCGTCGGAGCTCAAGCAATCTAGGGTTGCTCTAGGGTCGGCAGGCCGCCTAAAACGCCTTAGTACGTCGCGGAGACGAGCAAAGGACAGCAATTAGGGTTTGGAAAAGATTAGGGTTTGGGAGACAAAAGTAAAGGACAAATAATTGTTGATTCGATTGGAATTACTCTCAATCGGCCTTAGCCTTCATATATATATGCCGGGGAAGTCGTATCCCTTCAAATTCGGTTACAATACGGGATAAAACATAGAATCCTAAACCTACTCGAATTACAGATCCAAACCGGTCTGACCGGTTCGGCAAACCGGTCAGACCGGTTTTCCACGGCTGCTGCCAATTTTGACCATCAACAAAAACCCAAGAAAAACTTCTTAAATTGTTATTTCTATGGCAAGCCATTCAAATATTGTATTGTAGTGCGCCTGCTACTTTTTTAACTCTCAGGTATTCGAGTGTCATCTCAACTTCTCTCATAGTAGGCCGGTCTTCTTCATTTAACTTTGTACACATTGCTGCTAGTTCGGCTACTTCATGGACTTGTCCATCATCCTCTTCCATGATCTGAGGATCTATTATGTCAACAAGGTTGCCTTCAGCAAGCAGCGATGCAAAATGTGAAACAATGCTCTCACCATCACTTGGTCTGTAGACAGTGGATTTCTTTCTTGTAATCAATTCTACGAGAAGAACACCAAAACTATAAATGTCACTCTTGTCGGTTAGTCTTCCTTTGTAAAAATACATAGGGTCTAAGTAACCAATGGTCCCTTGGACAGCTGTAGTAACTCCATTTTGATCAATTGGGATATATTTCGAAGCTCCAAAGTCCGATACCTTTGCTGTTAAATTATCATCAAGCAGTATGTTAGATGACTTGATATCCCTGTGGAGTATTGGTGTTGAAGCAGCTGAATGCAGATAGGCTAGAGCTTCAGAAATTTCAAGAGCAATCCTAAATCGGTCCACCCATGATAGTGACAACGGTCCTTCAACATGAAGATGATTCTCAAGAGTACCATTTGATATGAACTCATAAACCAATAGAGGAACTTCTGTCTCAAGGCAACATCCTAGAAGCTTGACAACATTCCTATGGTTGATTTGGGAAAGTATTGCCACCTCATTTATGAACTCATCAATTTCTCTTTGTACAACAATCTTTGATTTCTTGATGGCCACAACTTGTAGATCTAAAAGTCCTTTATACACAACACCATGTCCTCCTCCACCAATTTCATGAGATGCATCAAACTCGTTTGTAGCTTTCTCTATCTCCCGTAAGGAAATGATCATCCTACCACCAATATCTGACCTTTGTGATTGTGATATCAACTGCTGCAGCAGCAACCCATGATTTTGCATGAAAAATCTATCTTTCATCTTTTGAACCTTACGTTGCTTGATCTTACGTGCTATGAACGGTGCACCAAGTGCCAGAAGCAAGAGACTTGTGCCCCCACCAATTCCTAACCCGATGCTTAAACCTGAACAAAGTAAAAAAAAATGATTGACAAGATTCATGAGTTAAGAAAGCAACTGAAGCGTCCCCTCGAAAGAGAGAACTTAATGTGATACAAATGCCAGTCCCAGGATGCTGGCTCACATTATTACAACAGATAGTTCAGTACAAAAACAACGTTACGGGAGACGGTGGCATTGCAGGGCCACGACAAACAGAACTAACACTAAGCTCCAGATAAAAAAGTTGATAACATAGAGGTCTTCATCAGAGTGGCAACGCATGCGGCTTCCAGCGGGTGGCCCTAACACACAGGCAAAGGTTGGGTGCAGAACGAACCCCACTAGACGATATCCTCAGGCACAAAGTCCGGGTCTGCCTCTGCACAGATTAAGCAAGGGTGAGTACAAACGTACTCAGCGAGCGCAACCACAACCACGGAGGGAGTAGCAAAAGTATGCAAGTATTATAACAAGGAAGGCTCATGGTTCATTTAGCAGCAAAGCAAATTTTATTACACATGCAAGGGGTTGGTTTTCGCAATGGGTTTTCACAAACATTTCTTTTGAAAGGATCTGTAAGCGTAATACTTTTTCATACAAAACTTTATTGCTACCAGATTTCCCATCTGTCGTAGCCCATGCCAAAACATTTCTCAGCTCAATCAAACACCAATGCTTTCTTACACCAAAACTGGGGACTAGTGAAGTGACCAAGCCGTAACTCGCCCAATACCGTGGACACGGCTATCCGGATAGGTTTTAACTCTGCAGAGGTGTACCAACCACAAGTAGGCTACCACAACAAGAACACCTTAGTGCCAGTGTAGCTCCTAACAAAGCCATTACCCACCATAGCTAAATTGACAAGTTACCACAGATGCGACCAGGGGCTAGCAACCTACCAACGAGGTTCTAACCAGGGGCATACCTCACATAGACCGTATCCCCGGCTCCATGGCCCTCTGTTGCTCACCAGCACACCACATAACCAGTAGCTCAACTAGTGGGATTTATGCTAGGCCGTTGCCACATACAACGGTCGAGTGGTGGTACAGAAAAATGGGTTAGGCTAGATGACACATCAACATCATCCCAAAACTTGTGATAGGATAGACAACTCCCACCATGCTCAACCACACCGGTTCGAGCTCACCTCGGTATTTCACGCGGAGATACCGTCTGTCTCATCCCACACGGGTACTCATTTTATTTACACAAATCATCTCTTTTATTTTAAAGCACGCACACGGTTGCTTTTGTAAACACCAAGTATTTGTCATGGGGGTATAATGGTAAAATGTTCCTAAGCAGTTCTAGCAGTGACCAATATTCAAACAGAGCATTGTCATATTTAAACATTAATCTGGGTTGTCAAGGAAGTAGTCACAGTAATCAAGGAATGGCTATCCAATCGGGTTTAGCAGTAAAATTATGCAAGTTTTATAAATCAGGCCATGGGTTGTGTTTATAAAAACTGGGACAACAGTATGCATCAAAGGGTGGGATTGCACTTGCCGTTCTCCCAACCCTCGGGGGATTCCTGCCCGGGGTCTTGGTCTCCAAGCTCCTGCTCGTAGCACTGCTCCTCCTCGAGTCCTTCCTCGTTCACAGCGGAGTCTACGGCACACACAAGCAAACACTCAATAAATAAAAGAAAAAGGTTTTAATGAGCTCAGAGGGAAAGAACGGTAAACGAGAGCGAAAGGTGATGACATGATTATTTTTGGGTATGGACTGGTTGGATTTGGCGAAAATATCATGGTGAATATTGTGGTGGAGTTTGGGGTCAAACGGGATTAATTTGGCGCATGAAATGACGAGTTTAAAGGAGTTTAGGGGCTGTTTTTAAAAGGCTTAAGGACCTTTCTGTAATTATGGAGAAGTTCGGGGACCTCTGGTAAAATAACTAGAGAGAGGGGGAATAGTGATCGTTGGACTGCGGGTTGATTTGGTGGAAGTGCAGGGGTTTAGGTGTAAATGTGTCTGAGAGGGGGTTTCCTGTTCAAGTGGACCGCGGGTTCGAATATGAAGAACGACAGGGGGTTATGGGCAAATGTTCCTTTCTTCTCCGCGACACAGTGCGGGGGGGGGGGGGGGGAAGCGGCGGCGGCGGTGCTGACCGGCCGATTCGCCGGCGAGTGGGCGGCGGCGGTGTGTTGACGTAAAATCCGCACTTCACGCCAAGCACACAGCAAGCCGAATTAGCTAGCTTTACACGTGGCCCGAGCGTTTGAATCCGAAAGCGTGCCAGTCAATTTTCCTGAAACTGACAAAGGGAGAAAAGATGTTTAGATAACACCTGGAACGTACCGGGTGATACCAGTCAGTTCCATATTTGCGGCTACGGAGCCAGTTTCGAACGACATATAGCTATAGAGAAGCTATCTGTCGGCATTTAAAGCATCATTCGGCAATCGGCAAAGCATGCAGGAAAGCGCACTGCCGAATGCGTGACGTAAGCATGACGAAAGATCGGTATTCGACTGAGTAAACATTGTGACGTATATTCATAACCGATTAACGAGGAACAGAGCATGATAAATAAATAAAAGGGCGAAAACATGACCATAATTTCATAATAAACAAGAATGCATAGGCTAAAAGCACTAGTCTACCGCATGTCTAGGTACTTTTCAACCCGTCGAGCATGAAACAAGCAAGTTAATCCACCGCATGATACGACTTGCTTGGAATCACACCACCAACCAAGAATAGATCAATCCACCGCATGATACGCTCTAATCATGGAAGGCTAAAAGCATTCTTTATTTAAAACAAAACCATGGACATGTTTCACTCGTGGCGACACTACCGAATACAGCTATATAGCCGAATCGGGTTCCATGAAGAAGGAACATGCTTCGTTGATGATGATAGATCTATCAGATCGAATCGAATTCTAATCCACCGGATGATTAGCTCTAAGACGACCCAAAAACCTGCATCCACCGCATGATACCCGGTTCTGTCAAGATCTACACAAGACCAACGAGCTTGGACCCGCAACACGTGGCAATCTAGATTGACTTCGAATTCGGCTATGGAAACGCAGTGCATTATGAACTAGAACCGAATCTAATCAACCTAGACTGGGCAAAAGAGTGTTGTAATGAATTAAACATAAAGGTAAAATCCAGAGCAACACGTGGTAACTTAATGGATCTATCAGATCTTGCCAAAATCCAACAGAACCGATAACTTGTTCCAAGCTAAAACTTAGCCCACCGCATGGCTCATGATCTAACAATGGAACCTTCCTGAACCAAAGCCTAAATCCACCGCATGATACTAGGCATGGTGCAGGGTTGCCGGTACTTACGGAGGTCGACGGATCGATGATTCCTCTCGAAGAACTCGACGACTCGACTAAAGGACTCGAAGTTGGCACGGGGCCGGTTTGTTGTATGATTGATTGAACTATCCTTTTACAATTACCATGGGTTTATATTTATACCCAGGTTTCGACACGACTCCTAATCGATTACGATTACATTATTTATTTCCTAAAAAAGATAAACGTCGGGGCACCGTATCCGTCTTGCATTCCAAGTTAAACCAGCCTTTTCCTTATACTTGATCCACGTCACCACGCACTCCCGAATGCCTCCTGCGGAACAGTTTTCTTGCCGAATGACAATGCGTTCCCGACCGCAGAACGTCTTTACCGAATGCTCTGGGGAAAAAACTCCTTTGCCGAATGACATCTCTTCAACGAATCCGGCCCACATGTCAGCCTCTTCCTGGTGCCAATTTTTGGTGTCAACACATGCCCCTTCAATTTCGGGATAAAAGATAATTTTATCTCGGAATTGACCAGAAGCACTCAACATTCCCAAGTTAGTTCTGTTCGACACCCGCTTCTCCTTTTGAATCTTCAGAGCTCTCGCCCAGATCCGAACCCTGGGTTATCGACTTTCAAGATTCAATCTTCAAATGGCGAACCAAGATCTTGCCCTCCAGGTAAACTTCAATCCCCTCAAGCACATTCGGTATTCCTCTTTCGATTTGCATCTTAAATTTCTTCTCATCTCTTTCCATTCTTGACAGGCCCTAGCTGCCGAAATCCTTATCCCCGTTGAGGAAAAAGCTCCATCCTACTTCCTCGGCCCTGTAGGGAGTTCAGATCCTTCCGAACTCATCGCGGCTGAATCTCAGAGGGTTCCTTTCAAGATTTCATTGACAAAACCTCATGAGTGGCAAGACGCCTTCAAGAACTGGCCTTTGCCCCCAATTGCCGGCTGGAGAAATTGGTACAAAAGGATATCTGATGACAAAAGCCCCCAAACACAGAACTGGGACCATCTGCGTATTTCTCATTGCCTGGAGCTGTCACTAGCTGAAACACCAAAGAACGAGAACCTTCTGATTGCAGCCTGCCACTTTTGGTCCAATGGTGCAAATGCTTTTCTCTTCGGTCATGGCCCAATGTCTCCCACTTTGGCCGATGTCTACATGATGACCGGCCTGAACGTTACAGGAACTGTATATCCATATGACCACAAAGGTTCCTCCAAGCAGACAGGAGTAAAAACAGGGGTTGGATACAAGAGATACATCCAGAACCATATGTCTGATGGCCCTCTGACTGATGTCGAATACAGAGCCTTCCTGAACATGTGGCTATGCAGATCAGTCTTCTGTGGCAAAGCCAATGAGCCAACCCTGAATCATATCATGATGGCTGAAGAGCTGGCTGCCGGAAAACTCATTCCACTTGGGAAATACCTCCTGGGAAGTGTCTACCATATGCTCAATCAAACCACCCACCTGATGCATACCAGCAAGAAAATCCCCTGTGTCAATGGTCCTTGGTGGTTTGTTCAAATGTGGCTGCAGTTGTACATGCATCAAATCGTCGCTATTGATCTCAACAGCCGAGACTTTCCTTCAATTAATTACAAAGAAGGAGAAACCCGGAGAACCAAAGGCTGTCAAACCTATGGAGAAGCTGCCTCCACTGTATCTATCAACAAGAACATCGGTGAACTGTTTGAACTCTTCTTCAAAGGCTTTGCTCATCCTCTTTGGTTCCCATATCTGGACAATGACAACCTCACTCTCCCTTGCGAATTCAGCTTTGAAACTGGATGCACTGATGTACAATCTATAGCGATCTTCAATGCCTTCATCCAGCCCTGCATCCTGCCAGCCGAATTCTGTGGAGGAAGGCTAGTTCAAAGCACTTATGAATACTATCAGCCAACACATGATGGCTAGACAGTTGGGATGTGGCCAAGTGCCCCCAAGGCTATTTCTTCACGAATTTCTCAAGCCTAGGGAGATTGTCAAGGATTCTACAGAGACAAGAAGGATTTTTACTTATAAATGCTGCAAAACTATCTATGCACCTGAGCCTTTTGTGCCAATAATATTTGCCCATCCTTCTTTTACTCTCTGGTGGCAAGAACTCCATGATCATATCTTCAACATGCCAATCCATCCCTTCTGCCTCGAGTTAATGCCTGATTATCAGCCAACTTCAGAGGTAATACTCTCATCCCTCATCTGTCTCAATAATATTAACCCCAATTGATTCTGATTCTGTCATCTTGCAGGATATAACACCTGCCCCTCTTGCCAGGGCGATCTTGTACAAAGCTGCAGGCCCAATATCTGCTTTGGGGCACCAATCTCCTACCTTGGCTCAACTGATGGCTAGACAGGCTTCTCTAGATCCAATACTTACTAGACCATCATCTGTCAAGAGAAAAACTCTTTCTTTAGCTGCTCCCTTAGTTGTAAAGAAGAAAAGAACAAGCAGCAAAAAAGTTATCAAGGTCAGAGCCTTCTTTCTTTGACCATAATGCCATTGGTATTTTGCTCAGCTTTATCTCTTCTTGGTTTCAGGCCAGAGAACAGCAACTAGCAATCAGTACAGATCTTGCCGATGCTTCATTGACTGGTAAAATTCCACCACTTTATCCTCTTAACTTCTCTTTCATCGGCACTCATTCTTTGTTAACTGCAGAACAATCTTCAATGGATCCAATCTTGGAAAGCCCTTCTTCTCATCACGATTCATCTTTAGCTTTGCAACTTCTTCCTCAATCAGAAGCATTATCTTCACCAATAAATCTTCCAGCTTCTCCTCAGCAAGATACACAGAATCCTCCCATTGAGCCTGAAAGGCTTCCTTCTCCCATTCAGGAAGTCAGGAACGAGGTAAACAAAATCATTCAACTTTCTCTACCCTTTTTCTCAGCGGATTATTACTAATTCGGCAAGACCCCCCCTTTTTTTTAGGAGAAATCCATTTCATCATCCAGCTATTCTTTTGCTGTGGACGACTTGGTTGCCGAACAAGGGGAAGAAACATCTTCTGGCCAAACTCTGTCAGAAGAAAATCAAACAAAGCTGAAAGATATCCTTGCTTTGCTGCACAAGAGTATCCAAGATCAAGTCAAAGATGCTGATCTCTTAAGGGATGTACTGGAATCCATTGACCAAGAACTCCCTGATGATATCAAAACTTCTTTGGAACCAGTTTCTCACTTGGATCAACAATATGCTACAGTAAAGCAGGCTCTAAAAAACCAATCTTCTCAACCAGTTCTAGAACAAAGGAAATCCACAGCCAAACAATCTGTGAAAGACCTGCATACTCAAGTTCAGAACAGCAAAGAATTACTGATCAGATTAGAATCTGAACTTGAAAAGAAGAAGGCCAGAAAAGCTGCACTCGAAGCCGAATTGAGAGATCTATCGGCCGAAATTGAAGCTGATGAGAAGAAGATGGCTGAGCTTCCCAAATTAACAGAGAAGATACGAAAGGAAGCTTCAGCAGCTCTGACCGAAGAAAAACAACTGAAGGCAAAGCTTGTTGCTCTGGCTAAAACCCAAGAAGCTGATAAAAACTTATTAGAGAGTATTAGCAATATGATATCAGATGCTAAAAATGTAATCTCAAAGTACTTGGGCTTGTAATTGTAACAAACAGTCGATAGCCGAATGCTTTATCAATCCTGCAATCTTGCCATTTCTTATCTCTGTTTTTTTTTATTGTGGACAACTCATTCGGCAAAGCTGGCTATAACAGTGTCAGACCCGAAAACGCTTCAAACACGACATAGCCGAATCTCATCCAGTCAAAACTGAATACGACTCGGCAAGAATCCCAAACGACATGGAAACCGATCGGTTGAAAAATCCTTTCCACCTTCCGAACTCCTTGGGATATGCACCACAATCCTCGGCCACGATCTCTTCGTTAGTTCCATAAATAAGAACCTTGAGCGCTCCTAATCTTTTATCAAATCCTTCGTCTTCCAAGCTTTCTGCTAGCCTGAGCCCCCTCTTCTTCGAGCACAGTAATCTCCAGAAAACCCCAATGACCAACAACAGCGGAAGACGCCCGGCCGCCGACGAAGCTGAAGGGAGCCGCGCCGGTGCTCGTCGGAGGTGATGACTGTCTGTCTCTCCTTATCCTTTCCTCCAGATTTTGCCTTATTCTCAACTTTCTTTGTGTTTTCAGGCTCATCCAATGGAACCCCGTCACTGCCTTGACTGCGGCTCCGGCTGCAGCGGGTGATTCTTCGGAGTCATCTAGCCGATCCCCCAGGCCCAATTGGGATCTGCCCTACTCAGATAGCGATGCCCGCCGATTCAAGCAGGAACGTGACGACACTCGGCATGAGCTGGAGGTCATCTCCAAACAAGCCGGGATCGCAGATCTAGAGTGGCAACACCAGCGCAAGCAGCTGCTCGAGACCATCGACGGTAATTTCTGCGGTTCGCTTAACTTCAATCTGACCTTGGACTAACTCGCCGTTGCTTCGTAATCCTACAGATCGCGACGCCGAACTCGATCAGCTGAAGACATTGGTTGAGTCTTTGGCAAACAAGGTGAATGCTCCTGGGGACACGCCAGAAGCTCGCCTCGGTGCAGTGGCAGGCCGTATCGATGAGGTGGCCTTACACGGCGTCCGTCTGGGCACTGCCGCAGGCCTAGTCGCCATGTCGACGCACACTGGCACTGACTATTCCAGGCTACCGTCCGGCTTTGCCAATGGCAATCCGGAGGAGATCGACGATATTGAGGCCTCCATAGATCGCCTTGATGCTCATGGCGCCGCCATTGCCGATTCCATTCATCCCCAGTCTGTTGTACTAGGGATTATGGAATTTCGGCAATAAAACTTATCTTTTGCAGTCTTTTTTGTGATAACTTGGTCAAACTCATGATGCAAAATATTTGTACTAAGGGCAATACATTCTGATATTGGCCATTTTCCTTCTGTTGGCATTTGCTCTGAAGGCGGCTCCTTCCCGAATGCCGGCTGTTTCAGTTGTCCTGGCATTGAATATTTCAATCAGCGATCAACCTCAACACTAGGATAATATTTCTTCAAGTATCTCCCATTGATAGCAGCAGTAAACTCCTCTCCTAGCAAAGTTTTCAGGACATATGTATTTCCAGGCACGCATCTGACCACTCTGAAAGGACCTTCCCAATTTGGAGACCATTTACCGAATGCACTGTATTTAGTTCCAATCGGCAATATTGCTTTCCAAACCAAATCTCCTTCTGCAAATTGCTTAACCTTCACCTTCTTGTTGTAATATTTAGCAACTCGCATTTTATTTTTCTCAACATTTTCCAAGGCCCTAAGACGAATCATATGCAAATCTTCTAATTCGTCCATCATTAAATCATTATAATCTTTAGAACTTAAATCTTTTTGCAACTTTATTCTCCTTGAGTCTGATTGCATCTCCCATGGCAAGATAGCATGATGTCCATATACCAATTCATAAGGAGACGTCTGTGTAGCCCCATGTGGAGCCATTCGGTAAGCCCATAAAGCCTCATTGAGTACCGAATGCCACTTTCTTGGCTTCTGATCAATCTTCTTCTGTATAATTTTAATCATAATCTTGTTAGAAGCCTCTGCCTGACCATTAGCTTGGGCATAATAAGGAGAAGAATTCAACAATTTGATGCCCGTACTTTCAGCAAAATTTCTAAACTCCGAGGATGTAAACTGAGTTCCTTGATCTGTGGTGATTGTTTGAGGAATTCCAAATCTGTAAATGATATGTTCTTTAACAAATTCAACTATATTCTCTGATATCACCTTCTTTAATGGAATCGCCTCAACCCACTTAGTAAAATAATCGGTTGCTAAAAGCACAAACTTATGCCCCTTGCTAGATGGAGGATTTATTTGGCCAATCAAATCTATTCCCCACCCTCTGAATGGCCATGGCTTGATAATAGGATTCAGAACTGATGCTGGAACTCTCTGAATGTTTCCAAATCTCTGACAATCTTGGCATCCCTTGTAATATTCAAAGCAGTCTTCTAGCATTGTGGGCCAATAGTACCCAGTTCTCCTAATAACCCATTTCATTCGGTAAGCCGATTGATGTGCTCCACATAGCCCATCATGCACCTCACTTATCAGCCTTTTTGCTTCTTCTTGATTTAAGCAATGTAACAGCACCCCATCCAAGGATTTATAATATAAATTATCATCAAGAAGAACAAACTTTAAAGCTTTATACCTGAGCTTTCTAGAAACCTTTCGGGATGGATTCTCCAGATAATCAACAATTTCTTTTCTCCAATCATCTTCTGCCAAATTACTCCCGAAAGCATATACATCATTAGCAAAAACTTCTTGAAGCTCTCTATAACCCGAAGCACTTTGAGCTAATCTGTTCGCCTCTCCATTGTCTCTCCTAGGAATATGCCGCAGAATTACTGACTGAAACTCCTTTAAGATTTGCTTGCATTCCTCGTAGTAATTCCTCAAGATATCGTTTCTGCACTCATATTCGCCATTTAGTTGCCTTATGACTAATTCTGAATCTCCAAAAATTTCAACTGCAATGGCCTTCGCTTCTCTCAAGTATTGAAGTCCTCTGAGCAACGCTTCATACTCGGCTTGATTATTAGTGACAGTAGGTTGAATAGGAATAGCAAATTCAAATACCTCTCCTCTTGGCGAAATTAACAAAATACCCACTCCACCACCTTTGTCACATGAAGATCCATCGAAGAATAATACCCAAGGAGTAATTTCAAGCAAATTAGTTGATGAATCGTGATGTTCAGTAATGAAGTCAGCAATAATCTGTCCTTTAACAGCTTTTGCCGATTCAAACCTTAACTCAAATTCAGACAAAGCTAAAATCCACTTGCCAATCCTTCCGTTCAAAATCGGCATAGACAACATGTGCTTTATCACATCAAATTTTGAATACACAATGCATTCGGCATGTAGCAAGTAGTGCCGAAATTTTGTACAGGAGTAGTAAACACATAAACAAAGTTTCTCGGTAGCCGAATACTTCGTTTCGGGATCAAGCAATTTCCGGCTAAGGTATGCAACTACCTTTTCCTTTCCCTCAAATTCTTGTATGAGGGCCGATCCAATAGTTTGGGCATCGGCCGCCACGTACAACTTAAAAGGCTTGTTTAGCTGTGGAGGTACCAATACTGGTGGTTCTTTCATGTATTCCTTGATCTCATCGAAAGCCTTTTGTTGTTCGCCACCCCATACAAACTTCTGATCCTTCTTGACTTTTAGCAGTGAAGAGAAAGGCAACACCTTTTGTGATAAGTTTGATATGAATCTTCTTACGAAATCGATCTTACCAAGTAATGACTGTAATTCCTTAAGATTAGTTGGAGGAACAACTTCATCAATGGTTTTCATACTTTTCTTGCCAACTCCTATTCCTCCTTCATGCACCAGAAATCCCAGAAATTCTCCTGCCGAAACTCCAAAAGCACATTTATTTGGGTTCATCTTGAGCCCATGTTTCCTAGTGCACTCTAGAGTTTTCCTTATGTCGGCCAAATGTGCTTCATGATCCAATGACTTAATCACAATATCATCGATATATATCTCCACAATCTTGCCGATCAACTCATGAAAAATATAATTCATGGCTCTCTGATAAGTTGCACCAGCATTCTTCAAACCAAACGTCATGACAACCCATTCAAACAACCCTACATGTCCTGGACATCTGAAAGCTGTTTTCGCTATATCTTCCAATGCCATAAAAATTTGATTGTACCCTGCATTACCATCCATGAAACTAATCACTTTATATCCAGCAGCAGCATCAACCAACGAGTCAGCAATAGGCATTGGATATCCATCCATGGGTGTTGCTCTGTTCAGATCTCTAAAGTCTAAGCAAACTCTCATCTTCCCATTTTTCTTGTACACAGGAACAATATTAGAGATCCATTCTGCATATCTGCATGGCCGAATAAAATTTGCTGCTATTAATCTTTCTACTTCTTTCTTCACATCGGTCAACACTTCATCTTTGTAGATTTTTTGGGGTGGTTGCTTGTAAGGTTTATAACCAGACTTGATCGGCAATCGATGCTCAACAATGGAACGATCTAAACCAGGCATCTCTGAATAATCCCAAGCAAAGCAATCTTTGTATTCTTTTAACAACTCAACCAACTTTTCTCTGAAAACCGAATCCAAGCTAGCACTGATGAATATCGGCCTTGGTTTGTCACCGTCTCCAATGTCTACTTCTTCTAATTTATCAGCCGACACAAATCCACGTCCTAGCTTCCCATCAGTCCCATCGATTGGATTATCCATTAAAAATTACTAAAAGAGCCGACTGCTTCGATCGGCTGTTGATCACTGCTGACTGGCTCAACAGGACCCTCTCCCCAGTCCTTTCCTGAGAAGCAATCTATGCCTTGATATTCCCAGAAGGCCGGTTCCACATTAGCCACGCTAATTGAATCATCTGCTGGGACAATTTCCACTTCATCATCTATCCACTGAATAAGCTGCTGATGCATAGTAGATGGTATACAGCAATTCGCATGGATCCAATCCCTTCCAAGTAGCAAGCTGTATGCCCCTTTGCCTTCAATAACAAAGAAGGTTGTAAGCAGGATCTTTGACCCAATCATCAGATCTACATGTACACATCCTTTGGTGTCCGACGGATTTCCAGCAAAATCATTCAAAACTATGCTTGTTGGCGTTAAATCTCCAGGGCTCATGCCAAGTTTCCTGAATGTATTGTATGGCATCACATTAACAACAGCTCCACCATCAACAAACATCTTCGTTAGTGGCTTTCCGTTGACATATCCTCTTAAGTACAGTGGTTTCATGTGCCGATTCTGGACTGGCTTCTCGAAAATAGCTTGCTTATTCAATACCAATTGTGCCATTAACCCACATTGCTCGGCTTCATCCACTATCTCTTCCTGTACAATTTGATTAGCTGGAGCCATGAATTCATTCGGCAAGAAACATACCATGCATGTAGGAGCCGAATGACCCGATTCATCAGGTTTGTCTTTTGGACGCCATATCGATCTCATCCTGGTTCCTGCTCGCTTCAACTCTTGATTCCTCAGGCGTTGGACTCTTCTCTTCTGGCTCTTTCTTAAACCAGGTGGACACCATTGTCCTTTCTGCCAGACATACTCACGATCTTCTTCTTCATGATCAATCCATCTATGATCAGCATGTCTTTTCCTTGGTTGATCATCATTCTTATATATTTTTAAACGCCGATCATCACTAGGATGTACCCTTCCAATTCTTTCGTGGACGGATCGGCGACTGGCAACATTTTGCCTATGTTCGACATATCCATTATTGCATTCAGGACAGTTATTCCATGTAGGCAGCTTTAAACCCTCGTTCCAACAGTGTCTGAAGAAGACACAATTCCAATGTGCACGTTCTTGCTCTCGGACATATTCCTCTTGTTCTTCCTCATACCTTCTTTCTTCGCACCTCCTCTTCTCTTCCTCGTACTCACGTCTCTGGTAGTGCTCTTTTCTTGCTGACGCTGCCACTTATTGAGGAGAATGCGCGATGTGACTCTAGGTTTAGAAGATTTCCCAATTTCAAATCGGCTATTCGGGAAGCGAGACTTTTCCTCGCGAATCTGTTCGATCGTGATTTGCCGATTAGGATCGACTGAGCCATTCTGCTTCGCTTCCTTCGACGTCAGGACTTTCATCTTTCCCTTTTCTCCAGATTCGGCAACACTCACCATATTGATTGAGAACCCAATCATGTTCTGAGGAAACGGGTTATTGTCCAACTTCATCTTATTGTCGAATTTCAGATGCCCTTCTTGGATAGCTTTCTGAATCCTCACTCTAAAAACCCTGCATTCATTGATGGAATGAGAATTTCTATCATGGAATCCACAATACCTCTTATCTTTCACTCCATCAGGCCGAAGCATAGAATGCCCCTCTGGTAGCTTGATCCGGCCTTCTTTCACAAGATAGTCAAACAATTTATCTGCCTTAGTTACATCAAAATCATAGGTGCCCTTATTCTGTTTAATCCACCTCTGATTCACCATGACTGGTTCTTTACCCCACACTATCTCTGCTGCGGCTATCTCCTCGCCATCTTCATACTCATCTCCTTGATCTGCTCTTTCAAGGAATTGGTTATAGATGTCAGCTACATCATTATGTTTAGCAAATCTGGCATCTTTCTTGAAACCATATGCCTGGTTACTCATTAAGGCCAATCTGTGTGACAACTGGCCCAGATCATCGAACTCCATTCCGAATAGCTTTTCCCGAATGGTAGGCAGCATGCCAGCTACAGCCATACCAGCTAGCTGGTCATCAGGTATGTTCAGAGAAAAGCACATGCTCTTTGTTTCCCTAAATCTCCTGAGGAACTCCGTAGGTGTCTCATTATTCCTCTGCCTTAAGCTG
Organism: Echinochloa phyllopogon; assembly: GCA_033239725.1. Classification (NCBI taxonomy): domain Eukaryota; kingdom Viridiplantae; phylum Streptophyta; class Magnoliopsida; order Poales; family Poaceae; genus Echinochloa; species Echinochloa phyllopogon. Next base: position 35,503,994 of record BTCW01000006.1, read on the forward strand.
GTCAAATCAACCAACTTTTTCTCGGTACTGCCAATGTAGTAATGAGCATGGAATTTCTGCTCCAGGTCTTTCCAAGTACAAATTGACTGAGCAGGCAAAGAAGCAAACCATGTAAAAGCTGGACCCGTCAGCGACAAAGGAAAATATCTGATTCTGAAAGCCTCATCTGCTGAAGCTTCTCCAAGCTGCATCAGATATCGAGCTATATGTTCTACAGTGCTAGTATCATCTTGTCCTGAGAACTTAGTGAACTCTGTAGGCACCTTGACTCTATTCGGCAATGATACCCTTTGGTACCATTCTGGGAAAGGAGACGAGTACATGTACCCCTGATTTTTAGGCTTCAGACCGAATTGATTTTGTAATACATCGGTCATTTTTTGCACCATGAGGTCAATATTGGTATCTTGATTCCCTGGTCTCCCAGCAGGCATCCCTGTAGTACCAACATACCCGGGATTCGGGAGAGCGTCGATAGCATTGTAATCCATAAACTCTGAATATCCGTTCCCATACACATCCCTTTGCAGCCTGTTGTTCAGAGGGGATATCTTGTAAGCAGAAGCAGGTGGATTTCCCGTGGTGCCGAACGCTATATCACCATATGTACGAGGTTTCGGAAATGCATGCTGAAGCTCTTGCTGAATCGGCTGTCTATTCGCGTCTTTGGTTCCAGAAGCTTCAGTTTCTTCAGTACCTTTACCATGACGTTTTGGAACCGATGCTTGAACATTGAAATATGTCGGGCCACCAAGCTTCAGGAATGCAGCATTATGATTGGTCATTGTTTCTCCTAAAGCCTTGTACAACAAGCTAGAGAACTTCTCCCTTTCTTCATCTTCAGTAAGATCAGATTGTCCCGGCAAAAGAACTCTTGGCAGATCTGACTTGAGAAACGGTGCACCACTCCTGTTCTTAGCAAAAGACAGCAAGCATTTCTTGATGAACTGATCTGCAGCAGTCTTCACCATTTGTTGATGTTCATTAGATAATTCTTCGAAAGTGACATCCAGAATGTCTTTTAATTCAGGCATCTTCAAAGCTTGTTGTGTCCCACCGGGCGTGCCAAAAAGTGTGTTGACGTAAAATCCGCACTTCACGCCAAGCACACAGCAAGCCGAATTAGCTAGCTTTACACGTGGCCCGAGCGTTTGAATCCGAAAGCGTGCCAGTCAATTTTCCTGAAACTGACAAAGGGAGAAAAGATGTTTAGATAACACCTGGAACGTACCGGGTGATACCAGTCAGTTCCATATTTGCGGCTACGGAGCCAGTTTCGAACGACATATAGCTATAGAGAAGCTATCTGTCGGCATTTAAAGCATCATTCGGCAATCGGCAAAGCATGCAGGAAAGCGCACTGCCGAATGCGTGACGTAAGCATGACGAAAGATCGGTATTCGACTGAGTAAACATTGTGACGTATATTCATAACCGATTAACGAGGAACAGAGCATGATAAATAAATAAAAGGGCGAAAACATGACCATAATTTCATAATAAACAAGAATGCATAGGCTAAAAGCACTAGTCTACCGCATGTCTAGGTACTTTTCAACCCGTCGAGCATGAAACAAGCAAGTTAATCCACCGCATGATACGACTTGCTTGGAATCACACCACCAACCAAGAATAGATCAATCCACCGCATGATACGCTCTAATCATGGAAGGCTAAAAGCATTCTTTATTTAAAACAAAACCATGGACATGTTTCACTCGTGGCGACACTACCGAATACAGCTATATAGCCGAATCGGGTTCCATGAAGAAGGAACATGCTTCGTTGATGATGATAGATCTATCAGATCGAATCGAATTCTAATCCACCGGATGATTAGCTCTAAGACGACCCAAAAACCTGCATCCACCGCATGATACCCGGTTCTGTCAAGATCTACACAAGACCAACGAGCTTGGACCCGCAACACGTGGCAATCTAGATTGACTTCGAATTCGGCTATGGAAACGCAGTGCATTATGAACTAGAACCGAATCTAATCAACCTAGACTGGGCAAAAGAGTGTTGTAATGAATTAAACATAAAGGTAAAATCCAGAGCAACACGTGGTAACTTAATGGATCTATCAGATCTTGCCAAAATCCAACAGAACCGATAACTTGTTCCAAGCTAAAACTTAGCCCACCGCATGGCTCATGATCTAACAATGGAACCTTCCTGAACCAAAGCCTAAATCCACCGCATGATACTAGGCATGGTGCAGGGTTGCCGGTACTTACGGAGGTCGACGGATCGATGATTCCTCTCGAAGAACTCGACGACTCGACTAAAGGACTCGAAGTTGGCACGGGGCCGGTTTGTTGTATGATTGATTGAACTATCCTTTTACAATTACCATGGGTTTATATTTATACCCAGGTTTCGACACGACTCCTAATCGATTACGATTACATTATTTATTTCCTAAAAAAGATAAACGTCGGGGCACCGTATCCGTCTTGCATTCCAAGTTAAACCAGCCTTTTCCTTATACTTGATCCACGTCACCACGCACTCCCGAATGCCTCCTGCGGAACAGTTTTCTTGCCGAATGACAATGCGTTCCCGACCGCAGAACGTCTTTACCGAATGCTCTGGGGAAAAAACTCCTTTGCCGAATGACATCTCTTCAACGAATCCGGCCCACATGTCAGCCTCTTCCTGGTGCCAATTTTTGGTGTCAACACATGCCCCTTCAATTTCGGGATAAAAGATAATTTTATCTCGGAATTGACCAGAAGCACTCAACATTCCCAAGTTAGTTCTGTTCGACACCCGCTTCTCCTTTTGAATCTTCAGAGCTCTCGCCCAGATCCGAACCCTGGGTTATCGACTTTCAAGATTCAATCTTCAAATGGCGAACCAAGATCTTGCCCTCCAGGTAAACTTCAATCCCCTCAAGCACATTCGGTATTCCTCTTTCGATTTGCATCTTAAATTTCTTCTCATCTCTTTCCATTCTTGACAGGCCCTAGCTGCCGAAATCCTTATCCCCGTTGAGGAAAAAGCTCCATCCTACTTCCTCGGCCCTGTAGGGAGTTCAGATCCTTCCGAACTCATCGCGGCTGAATCTCAGAGGGTTCCTTTCAAGATTTCATTGACAAAACCTCATGAGTGGCAAGACGCCTTCAAGAACTGGCCTTTGCCCCCAATTGCCGGGCTCAGCGGTGGCCATGGTGGCGTGTTGGCGCGGCGCAAGGCAGAGAGGTGGAGTGGCGGCGATGAGCAGAGCAGAGAGGGAGAGAGTGGCCGGCGGCGAGCGGAGCGGGGGAGCGGGGCAGAGCAGAGCGGTGGCGCTCGGGGCCGGGAGAAGCAGAGGAAGGGAAGAAAAGGGGGAGAAAAGAAAAAGGGAAAAAGAAAGGGAGAAAAGGGAAAAAGAAAGGAAAAGAAAAAGAGAGGGGAAAAAGGGGAGGGAAGCGGCGGGATTCATGGCGGCGAGTCGACAAGCGGTCGGCCAGAGATGGGTGGCCCGGCGGTCGACCCAAGAGCGGGCGACGCGGGATGGGATGGAAAGGATGGCAGTGATTGAGATGCGGACAGGAAAAAGAGAGGGGAGGGGAAATGAGGCGAACGGGGTTGGCGGAAAAGGGAGCTCGGCGGTAAAACAAATTTTGAAGAGTTTTCACCGGGTGTGTTAATTAGGTGATTTTCCCCGAGATTAAAACGCGGGCGTTACAAACCTACCCCACTTAAAGAAATCTCGTCCTCGAGATTCGGCTGGCTCCTAAAAAGGTGGGGGAACTCTTTCTTCAAGGCATCTTCTCTTTCCCACGTAGCTTCCTTTACACTGTGTCTACTCCACTGTACTCTGCATATTCGTACTTCGGTTTTTCTGGTTCTCTTGGTGACTGTGTCCAAGATTTTGACTGGTACCTCCTGATAACGCAGATCCGTCTGTAGGTCTATTTCTTCTTCCGGTATGTGTTCTTCTTCAGGTACTCTTAGGCATTTTCTCAACTGTGAGACATGGAATACCGGGTGTATATCTGACATTGCTTCGGGTAACTTCAATCGGTAGGCCACCTTTCCAACTTTCTTTTGCACCGGGTATGGTCCGATATACCGAGGGGCTAACTTTCCATGGACTTGAAATCTACGAGTTCCCCGGATGGGTGAAACCTTGAGATAAACAAAATCTCCTGGATTAAATTCCAGTTCTCGCCTCTTCTTGTCTGCGTAGCTTTTCTGTCTGGATTGTGCCGCTTTCAATTTCTCTCTAATTTCAGCTACTTTCTCTTCGGCTTCTTTTATGAGTGCGGGTCCCACTAATGTACGCTCTCCTACTTCTGACCACATTAAGGGAGTCCTGCACTTTCTCCCGTAGAGGGCTTCAAACGGGGACATACCCAAACTTGCCTGGTAACCATTGTTGTAGGAGAACTCTGCATAGGGTAAACTCTGTTCCCAATCTTTACCATAGGTAAGGACACATGCTCTCAGCATATCTTCCATAATTTGATTTACTCGTTCTGTCTGGCCATCGGTCTGAGGGTGATACGCGGAGCTAAAGTCCAACTTGGTTCCCATAGCTTTATGTAAGCTTTTCCAAAATCTCGAGGTGAACTGGGTCCCTCGGTCTGAAACAATTCTACTGGGCACTCCATGCAACTTCACTATGTTTTCCACATACAGTTTGGCTAGTTTCTCTCCACCATAATTCGTCCGTACAGGTAAAAAGTGAGCGACTTTAGTGAGTCGGTCCACTATTACCCATATAGAGTCATGTCCCTTCTATGTTCTGGGTAGTCCTACCACAAAGTCCATTCCTATCTCATCCCATTTCCAAATGGGGATAGGCAAGGGTTGTAATAATCCTGCCGGCTTCTGGTGTTCTGCTTTAATCCTTTGGCAGGTATCACACTGAGCGACAAACTGGGCTATGTCAGCTTTCATTCCTTTCCACCAATAGTTCTGCTTTAAATCCAAATACATTTTGGTGGATCCCGGGTGAATGGAATATGGCGAGTTGTGAGCCTCGTCCATGATTGTCTGTCTAAAGTCTTCTTCCTTAGGCACACACATCCTATCTTTATACCACAGTGTTCCCTTACTGTCGACTCTAAAGTCTGGTGCCTTATTTTCTCCGGTATGCTTGCAGATCTGCATCAAATCCTTGTCTACTTTCTGGGCCTCTCTGATCCGATTCTCCAGAGTGGGCTGGATCGTTAGTTGGTGGCTGGCATTCTGGGGGACAATGTGCACATTTAATCGTGCCATCTCCTCTTGCAGGTGAGCACTCTTGGGTTTGTAGGACTTTCGGCTCAGGGCATCTGCCACTACATTAGCCTTGCCAGGGTGGTAATGAATTTCCACATTATAATCTTTAACCAATTCTAACCATCTTCTCTGTCTGAGGTTCAGATCCGGTTGGGTGAAAATATACTTTAAACTCTTGTGATCCGTGTATATTTCACACTTGTTCCCAATTAGGTAGTGTCTCCAGATCTTGAGTGCGTGCACTACAGCTGCAAATTCCAAATCATGCGTTGGGTAATTCTGCTCATGAGGTCTAAGTTGTCGGGAGGCATATGCAACAACCTTCCCATCTTGCATGAGAACACACCCTAATCCTTGGCGGGATGTGTCGCAGTAAACGACAAAGTCCCTGTGAATATCTGGTAGGGTTAAAACTGGGGCAGCGGTCAGCTTTCTCTTAAGCTCTTGGAAACTCTTTTCGCATGACTCGGTCCAAACAAATTTCTTTTCTTTCTTTAGCAATTCTGTCATGGGTCTAGCTACCTTGGAAAATCCTTCAATAAACCTCCGATAGTATCCAGCTAAGCCAAGGAAACTTCTAATCTCACTCACATTGGTCGGTTGTTGCCAGTTTGAGACTGCCTCTACCTTCTCAGGGTCTACTGCTACCCCTTCTGCGGTCAAAATGTGACCAAGGAAAGCTACTTTTTCCAGCCAAAATTCACACTTGCTGAATTTGGCATAGAGCTGGTGTGCTCTCAATTTTTCCAACACTACCCGCAGGTGCTGTTCATGTTCTTCGACGCTCTTGGAGTAGATAAGTATATCATCAATGAAGACTACGACAAACTTGTCTAACTCGTCCATAAATACTTTGTTCATAAGGTTCATGAAGTAGGCCGGTGCATTGGTGAGTCCAAATGGCATCACTGTGAACTCATACTGTCCGTAACGGGTGACGAATGCGGTCTTTGAGGTGTCACTCCCCTTAATCTTCAGTTGGTGATACCCAGTCCTTAAGTCAATTTTGGAGAAGTACTTGGCTCCTTTCAACTGATCAAAGAGATCATCAATCCTAGGGAGTGAGTATTTATTCTTGATAGTGACATCATTTAGTGCACGATAATCGATGCACAGTCTCATACTCCCATCTTTCTTCCTCACAAAGAGCACTGGGGCTCCCCAAGGGGATGTGCTGGGTCTGATGAAGCCCATCTGCTGCAACTCTTCCAGTTGTTTCTTTAACTCTGCTAACTCTGAGGCTGCCATCCTATAGGGTCTCTTGGCTATAGGAGAGGTTCCAGGGACAAGTTCAATAGCAAACTCTATGTCCCTATCCGGTGGCATTCCGGGTAGAACCTCAGGGAAAACATCAGGATATTCTCTGATTACTGGGACTTCTTCTATGGTTGTCGTTTCCATACTAAAGATCATAGGGTCTGGTCCACTTCCTTTGGTGTGATAGGCTACTTGTATTCCATCTGGGTTGGTTAGGTGTACTACCTTGTCAGCACAACCTATGAGACCATTGTGTTTGCCTAACCAATCCATTCCAAGGATCACATCAATTCCTTTGGACTCTAGTACTACTAGGTCTGCTAGAAACTCTACCCCACTTAAAAGAATCCGTACCCGCGAACAACCTAATTGGCACTTAATATCACCTCCAGGTGTTCGAGTTAGTAGGGGTGTCTTTAGTAGTACTGTAGGTATTTTGTGCTCTTCCACAAAACTTGATGATATGAAAGAATGCGATGCCCCAGAATCAAATAATATTGTTGCCAAAACTGAACTGACTAGGTACTCACCGAGTACTACTCCTTGTGCTCCTTGAGCTTCCTGCGCGTCGATGTGGTTGACGCGGGCTCGTCCATACGACTGCTGGGTGTTGTTGTTGTTGTTGCTGCCGGTGTTGGTGCTGCGGACGGGTACACGGTTGGCTCCAGACACTGGTGGCTTGGGTCCATTCACCGAGTTGGAGTAGACTGATATCGCAGGCTTGCTCCTAGGATACGGGCAATCGGCGATGTAGTGCCCGGTCTCACGGCAGTTGAAACAGGCTCTTGCATTGCTGTTGCTGGCTGTGGCCTGACTGACTTTGCTCTGTGGTGGTTTCGAGGCGGTCTGGCTCTTGAACTGGTTGTTGGGAGCCTGGGAGCTTGTGGCCTGAAACTGGGTTCTATACTGCACGGGAGCCTGGGGTCTAGGTGCAGCATAACCGGAGCTCCTAGGTTTCTGTGAGCGGTCCATCTGACGGTTTTTGCTCTCCAAGAACTTGCACTTGTTCTCTTGCCTTGCCTCCATTCTGGCCTTTTCCGTGACAATGGCCTTGTTCATCAGTGTATTGAAGTCAGGAAAACTGTGGGTAACTATCAGGGCTCGAAGATCTGGGTGTAGACCTCTAATGAAAGCATCCTGCCTCTTTGCATCTGTCTTTACTTCATCAGGTGCATAACGGGCTAGCTCAGTGAACTCGTGGGTGTACTCTTCCACGGTCTTGTTCCCTTGCTTCAGTGCACGGAACTCATCAGCCTTGCGCCTCATGGTGGCGTCGGGGATGTGGTAGCGACGAAACTCTTCTTCAAACTCTTTCCAGGTGATTGCGGACTCATTCGGGGAAGCTGCACAATAAGCATCCCACCAAGCTAAGGCAGTTCCAGTGAGCTGGTGGGAGGTCAGCAGAACTTTGTCACGGTCTCCACATCCAAATGGTTCCAGCTTTCTCTTGATAGTCCTCAGCCAGTCATCTGCTTCCAAGGGGTTGCTGGACCCTCCAAAGGTGGGCGGCCTGGTTCTCAGAAAATTGGTCAACTTGTCACCCGCATTGGGTCTACGGGCTGTCTCCTGACGGCGGCTGGCATTCCACACATTTTGCATGAACAGGGTGTGGTGGTACAAAGCTTGTGCCAGGTTGAAATCTGGTGGGAGCGGGGGCATAACAAAAGATCCGTCATTCTGACTTCTGGGATGGCTTACTTCTGGTCCGCCTCTTACAGGCGCTTGTCCTTCAGGCTGGTTCTCTCCCATAGGATCCTGCTGATCCACTTCCTGATTCTCAGGGTTCTCTCTTCTTCCTTCTGGTTGCTCTCCTCCAGCAGGAGGGGCGCGTCTTTGAGAGGCGCTAGCACGAGTGTTCACCATCTGCAGGTTGAGCAAGGCCTTCGTGACATTGGGTTAAATGATGTTTAAGTTGATTAGTTCGCATTTTAAAACAAGGCAGAAACAGCACACGAGCTAACCAACAAACACACAAGGTTCCATTCCAACAGCTGAAGGTTACAACACTTGGGGAGGGTACAACAAGGTTCGCACTCCAGGGCGGGGTACAGGACAAGGTGGGGAAACTACTGCTAGGGATACAAGGGTTCTCCGGACCAAGCTGGCTTCATCCCCATTCGAGCGCTTGACTCTGGGCCTACTCGCGGGGCAAGCTTTCCTCTGGCGGTGCAAGTCGGGCCTGCTCAGCCTCGGTCAAGGTCCCATTCTCCCGAGGCGGCTCAGATGGTCCTTCTTCAGCGGGCGGTGATTCCGCCGGAGTTCCTGACAGTGCCAGTGGGTTTCCCACAATTTCTCCCCATGCCATGATCGGTGTCCCAAGTAGGACATGAGGTTCTCCAATTGCCGGAACAGGCGTATCACTTCTGGTCCAATCCTGGATACGCAGGTCCCGAGCCTGCCGGAGGCTTTCTTGGGCGACTGCCTCATTGCTGATGGCAGCAGCGGCTCTTGCTTCAGCTTGGGCCACCTGGACTTGGTGCATGCGGACCGAGAATTCTGCTTGTTCAGCCCGGGCGGTTTGTTCTCTCAGGCGTTCAGCCTGCTCGTCAAAGAGTTGGTCCAAGGAGTTGAGGTAGGTGACCACTTGGTACAGGAGAGGTTCCTCTTGACGGCGCTGCTCCAAGTTCCTTATGCGGGCTCGCCAGACTGCACTTCTGACGACCGGCGGGAAGTACCTCATTGGGGTGGGGACCAGGTGCCTTTCAAAGATTCCGCACATGAAGCGGAGGGCTTTCCTGAGAGCCAAGGGGTAGGTGTCCTGGTGTCTGAATCCTGTGGCGGTCGTACGCCATGCTTCGACAGGGTGGAGGTCACTCTTGGCGACAACTATGACCACTCTGCAGCGTTGGGTCCCATGGTGCTCATACTCCCTGCTGTAGTACCTCAGGCGCTCTGGCACACCGAGGCGTTCCAGCGCGGGGATCAACAAGCTAGCGAAGCCCGGTGTGACTGGGCAAACTCCCTGGGTCCATCCTTGTTCCGCCATCTGAAACCAGGGGAAAACAAAAATTGAACATGTGCAGGATGAAAGATGGCCTTTATTGCATAACATGGTGGGGTACAAAGATCATGGATACATCGAGGCTAAGCTGGTAGTGCTACTGGAAACAACAGACCCTATTCTAGAAGAGGCTAGACTAAGTGCTAATCTACTCTAGACAGACTCGGCGTTTCTTCAGGGGGAGCTGATACTCTGGCACTTCCTCTGCGGTCTGTGTGCCTGCATCCACGTGGGTCATCTCGGGCTCTCCTTCCAACAGCCCATTCTCCCTCCTGTAGGCCTCAAGCCTATCCATGTACTCAGAGTAAGCCTGGCATCTAGCTTGTTGAGCAGCTAGGGAGCTGACAGCCTGAGTCGCTGTCACCTTCTGAATCTCCAACTCCCTCTTTACATCTTCTAACTCCTTTTCCGCTTTCTCGGCTCTGCGGATCTGGTGCCTCAGCTGTCCCGATGTCTCTCGGTACAGCCTGTCCAAGCCAGTGAGGTAAATGGACAAGTGGGATACAGTGTCCTCCATATCTTCATCTCTCCCAAGGTTCCTCATCTGGGCAATCCACTCACGTCCTCCACTCACCAGAGGTGGGGTAAAACCTAGTGCTGTTCCCAAGAGGTACTGTCTGTAGAGTGTGCGAAGGCACATCAGGGCTCTCCTTGCGGCTTTGCGGTAGGCATTGGGGCGGTCGTAGCCGGTGGCGTGGACAAACCAAGGTGCCACCTCCTTGAACAACGAGCTTCTCCCTACAAAGATGAACATCCGGCATCGACGGGTACCATTGGTGGTGAACTCCTGGCAAAAGTACTCGGGGGTCTCTGTGACTCCAACGTGCTCCAGGCTGAGCAGCAGCAACTTGGGGAGGCCAGGTTCTGCGGGGCAGACTCCTTCGCCCCAACCCTCGTCAGCCGGCTGGGCCATCTGGAACAAGTCAAAAAGCCGTCGGTGAGTACTTATGTGGGGGAAAGGATTAGGCAAGAACAAACTGGTGAGAGAAGACTAGGTAGGGTCAAGATCCTAGGGGTACGTCCTACGGCCAACCTATCGGCTCTGATACCACCTGAAGCGTCCCCTCGAAAGAGAGAACCTAATGTGATACAAATGCCAGTCCCAGGATGCTGGCTCACATTATTACAACAGATAGTTCAGTACAAAAACAACGTTACGGGAGACGGTGGCATTGCAGGGCCACGACAAACAGAACTAACACTAAGCTCCAGATAAAAAAGTTGATAACATAGAGGTCTTCATCAGAGTGGCAACGCATGCGGCTTCCAGCGGGTGGCCCTAACACACAGGCAAAGGTTGGGTGCAGAACGAACCCCACTAGACGATATCCTCAGGCACAAAGTCCGGGTCTGCCTCTGCACAGATTAAGCAAGGGTGAGTACAAACGTACTCAGCGAGCGCAACCACAACCACGGAGGGAGTAGCAGAAGTATGCAAGTATTATAACAAGGAAGGCTCATGGTTCATTTAGCAGCAAAGCAAATTTTATTACACATGCAAGGGGTTGGTTTTCGCAATGGGTTTTCACAAACATTTCTTTTGAAAGGATCTGTAAGCGTAATACTTTTTCATACAAAACTTTATTGCTACCAGATTTCCCATCTGTCGTAGCCCATGCCAAAACATTTCTCAGCTCAATCAAACACCAATGCTTTCTTACACCAAAACTGGGGACTAGTGAAGTGACCAAGCCGTAACTCGCCCAATACCGTGGACACGGCTATCCGGATAGGTTTTAACTCTGCAGAGGTGTACCAACCACAAGTAGGCTACCACAACAAGAACACCTTAGTGCCAGTGTAGCTCCTAACAAAGCCATTACCCACCATAGCTAAACTGACAAGTTACCACAGACGCGACCAGGGGCTAGCAACCTACCAACGAGGTTCTAACCAGGGGCATACCTCACATAGACCGTATCCCCGGCTCCATGGCCCTCTGTTGCTCACCAGCACACCACATAACCAGTAGCTCAACTAGTGGGATTTATGCTAGGCCGTTGCCACATACAACGGTCGAGTGGTGGTACAGAAAAATGGGTTAGGCTAGATGACACATCAACATCATCCCAAAACTTGTGATAGGATAGACAACTCCCACCATGCTCAACCACACCGGTTCGAGCTCACCTCGGTATTTCACGCGGAGATACCGTCTGTCTCATCCCACACGGGTACTCATTTTATTTACACAAATCATCTCTTTTATTTTAAAGCACGCACACGGTTGCTTTTGTAAACACCAAGTATTTGTCATGGGGGTATAATGGTAAAATGTTCCTAAGCAGTTCTAGCAGTGACCAATATTCAAACAGAGCATTGTCATATTTAAACATTAATCTGGGTTGTCAAGGAAGTAGTCACAGTAATCAAGGAATGGCTATCCAATCGGGTTTAGCAGTAAAATTATGCAAGTTTTATAAATCAGGCCATGGGTTGTGTTTATAAAAACTGGGACAACAGTATGCATCAAAGGGTGGGATTGCACTTGCCGTTCTCCCAACCCTCGGGGGATTCCTGCCCGGGGTCTTGGTCTCCAAGCTCCTGCTCATAGCACTGCTCCTCCTCGAGTCCTTCCTCGTTCACAGCGGAGTCTACGGCACACACAAGCAAACACTCAATAAATAAAAGAAAAAGGTTTTAATGAGCTCAGAGGGAAAGAACGGTAAACGAGAGCGAAAGGTGATGACATGATTATTTTTGGGTATGGACTGGTTGGATTTGGCGAAAATATCATGGTGAATATTGTGGTGGAGTTTGGGGTCAAACGGGATTAATTTGGCGCATGAAATGACGAGTTTAAAGGAGTTTAGGGGCTGTTTTTAAAAGGCTTAAGGACCTTTCTGTAATTATGGAGAAGTTCGGGGACCTCTGGTAAAATAACTAGAGAGAGGGGGAATAGTGATCGTTGGACTGCGGGTTGATTTGGTGGAAGTGCAGGGGTTTAGGTGTAAATGTGTCTGAGAGGGGGTTTCCTGTTCAAGTGGACCGCGGGTTCGAATATGAAGAACGACAGGGGGTTATGGGCAAATGTTCCTTTCTTCTCCGCGACACAGTGCGGGGGGAGGGGGGGAAGCGGCGGCGGCGGTGCTGACCGGCCGATTCGCCGGCGAGTGGGCGGCGGCGGTGGACGGGAACAGGGGGAAAAGGAAGAGGGGAGCATGGCGAGTCCACAGGTGCTCTTACCACGGCCGGAAATGGGGTGAGGGGTCCGGCCCACGAGAGCAGGCGGCGGCGGCGGCAATGGCGAGCGGGTGGTGGCGCTGCAGCGGTGGGGAAGGGAAGCTGGGTGGCGCTCGAGTTGGTGGGGGTGGAGGAGAGGCTCGGTGCCCCCTTTATAAGCGCGGAGGAGGGCTAGAGTGGTGGGCCGACGAGAGGGGCTCGGCGGGCGGTAGGAGCGGCCGGCGGCGGAGTTAATGGCGGCCGGGCCCGCGGCCTTGATTGGTACGGCGGCGCAGAGCTTGTCGTGAGCGTGCGTCGGGACGTGGCGTGCGCATCCGAGCGGCTGGGACCCGAGCGGCGCTGCGGTGACGGAGCTGCCGCGGAGCTGGCGGCGCTGGTGGCGTGCGGGTGAGTGCGGCGGTCGGCAGTGCGCTCAGGGACGGGCCGTGGCGTGGCGTGGCCGTCGAGGTGGTGGCGGCGTGTTCCAGTGGTGCTGGGGGTCGGCCGTATGGTGGCAGGGCGAGGGCGGCACGACGGCGTGTCGGTGGCAGCGGCGTCGGTGTTGGCGTGCGCGAGCGCTTGGGTGTGTGGTGTGGCGGCTCAGCGGCCGGGCTCAGCGGTGGCCATGGTGGCGTGTTGGCGCGGCGCAAGGCAGAGAGGTGGAGTGGCGGCGATGAGCAGAGCAGAGAGGGAGAGAGTGGCCGGCGGCGAGCGGAGCGGGGGAGGGGGGCAGAGCAGAGCGGTGGCGCTCGGGGCCGGGAGAAGCAGAGGAAGGGAAGAAAAGGGGGAGAAAAGAAAAAGGGAAAAAGAAAGGGAGAAAAGGGAAAAAGAAAGGAAAAGAAAAAGAGAGGGGAAAAGGGGGAGGGAAGCGGCGGGATTCGTGGCGGCGAGTCGACAAGCGGTCGGCCAGAGATGGGTGGCCCGGCGGTCGACCCGAGAGCGGGCGACGCGGGATGGGATGGAAAGGATGGCAGTGATTGAGATGCGGACAGGAAAAAGAGAGGGGAGGGGAAACGAGGCGAACGGGGTTGGCGGAAAAGGGAGCTCGGCGGTAAAACAAATTTTGAAGAGTTTTCACCGGGTGTGTTAATTAGGTGATTTTCCCAGAGATTAAAACGCGGGCGTTACAGCAACAAACATAATATTCGAGCAAATTTTAGTTTGTGAATAATTCAAACGAAGCTTTGCACTGCGGTAGTATATTTAAACTTGTGATGGCACAAATGTACAAAATAATTCATGATATAGGTGCACTCAATGGCTCGTCACCTGTGAATGATTTCTTGATAGTAATGCACCCCCCTTTTATGAAAGGATTCCCATATGTTACATTAGGACATTCGCAATGGAAACTTCCAGGAAAATTTAGGCAGCTTCCATAGCATGGGTATGCACCTGGTTCAGCACACTCGTTGATATCTGGAAAATATGTGCACATTTTTTTAGTCAAAGCTATAAGCACGCCATTTCTTGTGAAGGGAGTAAAAGACAATTCGTGGAGCAGTGCCATTATGTTACCATGTTTACTGAAAAAAAAAAGACACCATAGATGAAACATGGTTAAAAATGAAATCAAAATCTATGCTCGGTGTAGATCCTAATCCAAGCATAAACCATATGGCACAGTTGCCAGAAGTTACAATCATGGATTTGATTTGCATTGTGGTACCTTTGCATCCACCAGGGACATAAGCATTGCCTTTGTGACCAGCAGGGCACTGGCAAATAAAACTTCCTTCCGTATTCTTGCAGTCTCCATAGCAAAAATGGTTGTCTGAAGAATCGCATTCATCGATATCTAAACAAACACAACAGATTAGCAATTTATTAAATTCTGTAAATTTGTACTCGTAGTAGACTTTTGCATGTTCATACATGCATGAGAATAACTCAAGGAGTTGAAATAAACTGATTTACCTTGGCATCCATCGTGAACGTAAGGATTTCCCTGGTAACCGTCAGAGCAGCGGCATAGGTACCCACTACCATGGCCAACAGCAGTGGAGTTCTGACAGAAGCTGTGCTCACTGCGGCACGCTGGGGCTGATGCGTTCGCTGAACATGTCGAATTGTTGATTACCCAGTCTAGCATTGCCGGGAGCGCTTGGGGTCTAGTCTTGCTGGTATAATCAAAAACCCCATCGACTATGTAAACATAATATTCAGAAGAATCACTAGATGATGATGCGTTGAGCTCGAAGATCTGGATGTTGTAGAAAGAGCTGATCGGAACGATGTTTTCCTGGCAGCAGCCAACCCCCGTGCAGCCGCGGCGTGTCCTGGACCCAACACCTGCGCCGCCGCTGCCGCCGCCGTCGCCGCCGCCGCCGTCCTCAGGCGGCGCCACCAGCGGGCACACGGCGGTGCAGGAGCCGAGCAGGTGGTCGTGGACGCCGCCACGGACGTCGACGCGGACGCCGCAGCCCAGCACGGCGACACTGTTCGTCGCCTCCGACGACAGGAAGTAGGGCCCGTCCCGCGGGAGGCCGCCGCCCCATGTCCCCGTCGCGGCGCGGCCGCCGCCGCCGCCGCCGTCGTGGCGCGTGAACGCCACGCGGGGGGTGTTGACGCGGACCGTGGCGTTGGGCACGGAGATGCCGAGCACCTGCACGGTGCCGTCGCCGATGAGCAGCCGGTGGGAGCGGTCGCAGGTGAGGTTGAAGCCGGCGGCGTAGGCGTAGTAGCAGCCTGGCTCCACGCCGAACGGAAACGGGATGCTGATGTTGCCGCAGCTCCCCGCGGCGGCGCTGAATGGCGGCGCCGGCAGCAGCAACAGCACCGCCGCCGTGAATAGGCCTGCTCTCAGGCTTGCAGCTGCCGTCGTCTCCATGCGTGCAACCATCGAGTCGAAGTCCACCGTGTTGGCGTCGGGCTGTCGGCGAAATGGATTGCTGCTGCCAGTGAAAGTTAGAAACAACGACGAAATGGGACTCGGCATATGTAGGACAGTACCGAATCCCCTCGTTAAGGAAACGTGCAAATATAAAGTACGTTTAAAGTTTAAATCAAAGTGACTTTTGCATTCGGGCATATTGATAGCGCCAGATAATGAATCGTGGTTATTACGTGACATGCTTGCTTTAGCTTGTAAAGTTGTAAGGGAGATAGATTAAGACCAGCTTTCGGCCGGCAGGAGGAAAACGGGCTTCAACAATCACCAACACCACCGCATCTAGTTTGACCGGGCTATCGCGCGACGGGTCGCGCGTTAGGGAATCGCGTGACCCGCCGCCGTGGCCGCCGCAGCCCCCGCCGCCGCCCACCTCCTCTGTAACACCCCGCCTTCCATGAGCCGCCCCGCACAGCCCTTCCGAGGGGCGCGCACGCGTACACATAGCACCCTACTTACACCTTCGTCTTCGCTTCGTGTAAAAGGGTTAACCCGAAGGTGCTATGGCTGGAAGACAAAGGCTTATAAGTTGCATCCACCCTTGCTCAACTAGCAATGTGGCACTAAACATGTGCATCCCGCACTAATGGGCCACTACCGGGCCATACAAACTGGGCCGGGTGTGACATACACCCCCCTCAAAGAACCCGACGTCCTCGTCGGCGCAACTCACCCACCCGGGCAAATGTACAGGAACGTTCCCCCTTAGCGCACGACCGTACGTCCAGTGCCGGCGCCATAGTCCATGCCGTATGCCCTACCCGGGCCATACGCGCCATGCGCCCTATGCCCGCACACTGACCCGTACGCGCAACCGCGAGGGTCGGCTCTGATACCATTTGTAACACCCCGCCTTCCATGAGCCGCCCCGCACAGCCCTTCCGAGGGGCGCGCACGCGTACACATAGCACCCTACTTACACTTTCGTCCTCGCTTCGTGTAAAAGGGTTAACCCGAAGGTGCTATGGCTGGAAGACAAAGGCTTATAAGTTGCATCCACCCTTGCTCAACTAGCAATGTGGCACTAAACATGTGCATCCCGCACTAATGGGCCACTACCGGGCCATACAAACTGGGCCGGGTGTGACATCCTCTGACTCCGGCGGCTTCCGCCGCCGCCCACCTCCACGGCCCAACGCTAACCCGTCGTTCGTGTTCGCCGGCACCCTCTCCGCCCCCGCCGCATGCACCTCCCCCGCTCCAGCGGCCTCCGCCGCCGCCGACCGCCGCGGCCGACGCTAACCTCGCCGGCCGCCGTTTCTCCTCCGTCCCCTCTGCCCCCGCCGCCGGCACCGCCCACCGGGGATCTCCCACCGCCCGGCCGGCGGCGCCATCGCCGCCCGGCCCTCCGCCCGACGCCCGTCGCCCCCGCCGGGCCGGCCGCCACCCCCCGACCCCCTTTCTAGGTCCGGCGGCAGTGGATCTCCCCCCAGCAACCCCGCCCCTAACCCCGGGCACTAGCTGGTGGTGCCGGCGCCGGAGAAGACAACAGCGGCGGCGACGCGAGCGGCCGTGGGCCGTGGGCCGCGAGGGTCGCGCGCTCCGCGCGAGCGCGACCCCGCGCGCGTTAGACTTAGCGCTAGTTTATATGGTTGGTGATGGCGCATGAAAGTTCCAACAATTCAGGATCGGAGTTGCGTGCACAGAGAAGCTTAGCCGGGCTAAGGGTAAATACATTAATGCTATCTAATAAACGGTCGTATACTAATACCATATCATTAATTTATGAATGGAGTAATAAATTTTACGAGTTGCACGGCAACAACTCGTACAATGATATATTGGTGACCTTTCACCGGACAATCGGTCTTTGTAGCGCTACCACTAGCTAGTTTGCAATATAGCGTCGCATATGTTATAACGATATGGTCTATTTGTTTCACTATTTGTAGTTTCAGATATTGTGAACTAATTTAAACAAATACTTTCAAACTACACGTTGCATTATATGTTAATTGCATGAGTAATACACAAATCAATCCGTTCAAAATTAGAAATTTTATCTTTGGCCCCTTACTGTGTTCTGCATGTCATGATTCAAGTCAAGCACAAACAAGCAACTACTCCATTTTTTTTTCAGAACCTTCAGCTGCAGCTGGCCTGCGCTCGAGGCCGACGACTTGTGTCGGCAACCACACGGTTGGGCGGCGGCAAGCATCGATTGGGCCGTGCGAGCAAGTTCGGTTGGGCTCTTTTTGTCTCCACTCCTCACCGCCGCCATACAATAATAGCCCATTTGGCCCACTCGTCTCATACCCTTCCGTTTTATCTCGTCGGTGCCTCGCCAAAACTTGTTCGCCGCCGCCGCCGTTTTCTTCGCTTCTTCTCCAACCACGGCTAGGAGTGTGGGGAGCGCTCAAGGGCAGGGGATAGGGTTCCGCTGCAGCAGGGCAGGTAGGGCAGCCGCCCTATCTTCCGCGATTGGTTGGTTTGCTTGTCGATTCCCCACGCCCCGGTCGATCACCGCCGACGGCAACGGGGTATGACATGGAGGCGCCGGCCTCTCCCGCCGCTCCGGCCAGCTCCCGCTGGGGCGCGGAGATCAAGGTCTACACCCGCAAGTACCCCCGCAAAAACCCTAAACCTCCTCCAGAACCAGCCCCCGCCCCCTCTCCAGCTCCCGCACCAACCCCAACCCCCGAACCTAACCCTAATCCCCTCTCCGAAACCCTATCATCGATTCGCCGCTCCATCCGCCGCGCGGAGGCCGGGGGTGCTGCGGCGCGGCCCGATCCGGTAGCGGCTGCCTCGACACTCGCCCCGGCGCCGCCCGAGGAACGCGGTGCCGCCTCCGGGGACCCCTCGTCGGGGCCGAACCGGGGCGGCCGCATTCTCAACGGCGACGACCGGGCGGCCCTTGCGGCTGAGAAGGCCGAGAAGGCACGGAAGCGCCGGGTGAGGAGCGAGCTGCGGCGGCGGCTGGCTGGGGAGCTCGACCAGGTGCGCGTGCTCTCCAGGCGCCTCAAAGAAGCTGCTGAGGCCCTGGAGAAGCAGGAGACATCTGCGCCCACGCCTTTGCCCCTGGCGCTGGCGGCGCCGCCGCCACAGCAGGTAGTGGATGCTGGGTATGTGCAGTCGCAATTCTCAGCTGGTGATATGGTGATGCCCATGTCTGCACAGCTCACTCCTGTGGTTCAACCTGTCCGCTCGCTGCTGCCACGCAGGCCACTAACTGTGTCGGTAGTTCATAATGAAGCCTTTGAGAAGGAGAAACGGACGCCTAAGGCTAATCAGTTATACCAAAACTCAGAGTTTTTGCTTGCCAAGGATAGGATCCCGCCATCAGATTCACATGGGCGCAAGAAATCCAAGCACCACAAGAAGAAGCACAGGTCTCTAGAATCACGAGGCGCAGACTTTGATGCCGAGCGGAGGTTATACTCTCATGCATTCAAGAAGTCCTCATCTCTTCTGAGCCGACTAATGAAGCACAAGTTTGCGTGGGTGTTCAACAAGCCTGTCGACCCAGTTGCACTTGGTTTGCATGACTATTTTACAATTATTAAGAACCCAATGGATCTTGGCACGATAAGGTCGCGGCTCAGCCAGGGGCAGTACAGGAACCCAAAGGAGTTTGCTGACGATGTGCGGCTCACTTTCCATAATGCAATGACATATAACCCGAGGGGTCAGGATGTGCATTTCATGGCAGAGCAGTTATTAGGAATCTTTGAGGCACAGTGGCCTGAGATTGAAGCTGAGGTAAACTATCTCGCATCATGTCCTCCGTTACCAAAGAATTTTCCACCTCCACCGATTGACTTGCGCTTCCTAGAGAAGTCAGATTCCATGAGACACCACATGGCGTTGGACTCTTCGAGGCCCATCAGTCATACTCCTACTTATAGCCGCACTCCGTCAATGAAGAAACCAAGGGCAAAGGACCCAAATAAGAGGGACATGACAATAGATGAGAAGCGCAAACTTAGCGAGAACCTCCAGAATTTGCCTCCGGAGAAGCTTGATGCTGTTGTACAAGTCATTAAGAACAAGAACCTATCAGTTAGGCAGCATGAGGATGAGATTGAGGTTGAAATTGATAGCATGGATGCTGAGACACTTTGGGAGCTTGACAGGTTTGTCGCTAACTACAAGAAGAACCTGAGCAAGCAAAAGAGAAAGGCGGAGCGCGCAATGCTTGCCAGACAAGATGCAGAGTTGCGTGCACAGCACTCTGTACAACAACCGCAGCCGCAGCCAGTATGAACACTCCACGATTCCTTTTTTAGCAATAGTTTTTTTTGGCGTAAAAATAGTACTTTTGTTTAAGCAAAACTATAATCAATACTGAAAGCTACTGTTTCATGCTTTGCAGACTCAATTCACCCAAGAACCCAATGTTGGCGAAAAATCTCCGAAGCAAATTGAGAAAGGTTAGCACTATTTTCTAGTTTATCTTAAAAGCACATTGCAAATAAGGGAATAAATTTGAAATTTTCTTGGCAAACAGATTCAATTGCCGGTGAGCAACTGGCAACATCTGTGCCAGAGCAAAATGATGAGAATAGACAAAACGCCAGTAGTTCAAGCAATTCAAGCAGTTCCAGCAGTGATTCAGGATCATCTTCTAGTGGTAATACTTCCCTTGCTGACGTTTCGCTCATAACCTCTATTTGAAGGTGCTTGAATTGCATTTAATTATATGTACAGACAGCATAGTAGACTGATCATCTTCCATTCTTTTGTCAGACTCAGACAGTGATAGCTCCTCTTCAGATGGATCTGGTGCTGGCAAATCTCCTTGAGATATAGGTAGGTTTCAATATGAAGATTTTGTGCTGTTCCTGTTGTACATACTACGTACATTTCATGGAATACTCTTGTTGCAAATAATATTGAAAGAGGCTGGTGGTATTCGTACTATGTTGTGTTGGAACTCCTTGATGTTATGCTTTTAAAATTTTACACTTAGAAACCTCATTCTGAATAAATGATCTTTGTAGTCACTAGCATGTATGTTGTGATATTTATGGCTAATCGCCATGTTCTAGTTCACTTTTACCAGTGCCTGTACAGTTGCCTACCCGACTATCTGATTATGTGGGATTTCACATTTCTGAGCGCTGATTGGTTGTGTACCGCTAAGTATGAGGTCAAACTGGATGACAATGCTATGGAATTGCATTAGGAAATGTAAAGTTTATGAAGAAGATAAAAAAAGGAAAATTCGACACAGATCTCAGTGTCCTTAAATTTCATGACTTTGTGGCCCATCTTTTTCTTGCTAGGTGCTTGTATGCATATGACCCTGGGAAGTTTATAAATAGAAAGGGTAATTTTATTCCCAAAATGAATTAGCTAATTTATTCGGTTTCAACATGATTCAGAAAAAAATCCTAAAAATATAATTTATGTTAGTTTTTCTGGAAGTTCTTTAATTGGTATGGACCTCTAAATTAGATGGTGAGCCGTATTTTCATGGCAAGCAATGCAATAGGAAACTGTTTCAGACACCTCGTTGTCTTTTACATCTACCCCTGTTTGTTCACATGGCCTCAGAGCCACCCATGAGGGCCAGCTTGACTGACTGATGAATGGTGGATGGTATATCTTGGGTTCCACTAGTTTATGAGAATGTTCAACAGGATAGTGTTCAGTTTGGCAAGCTTCATGTCTTCCTGTTGATAACCCTGGGACAAAAGCTGGGGACTATTTTATAGTCATAGCCCTGGAGCTAGTACCATGGTTGCCGTCCTGGCAATACTAACCAGGGTGTGCTAACTGCTGTGTTGTGGCCATGATGGCAGATGGATGCTTTTTTTTTTCCTGAGACCAGTAGCAGATGCATGCCTGGTAATTTCATTATTGATGGCGAAATGTTTGCAGCAGCAGATGGTCTCAACTGTTGTTGTTTTCCATTGTCTCCCTGTTTTACCTGCTGCCAGCAAAGCATTGCCCTGTTGCCATTATTATACCAACTAGAAGACAACCACAGATCACCCTGTCTTGTATTAGTGTTGCAGGCTTAGCTTCAGAAGTTTGTATTCACAGCAAGATCAAGAGCCTCACCCACAGATCAGTGTATCCCCTTACCCATAACCCTGGCCGTAGGCACAAAACAGCTGTCTCTTGCTATATAGATGAATACATGATAAATTTATATGTAATTAGCTGCATCATTGACATTCCCTCGTTCTAGAGAACCATCCAGTGGCTCTATTTTGTTCGACTTAGATGGTAACACGCTAAGCCACTGAGCTGGCATTACTTTAGAGAGCCTCCATATGCTTTTTGGTAGTTAATCTGTTTTTTAGGATGGGGCCATAGTATACCTTGCTGGATGGGTGATTACACTGCTTTCAAGGAAAAAACCAAAATGTTATGGAACATTTCCAATTGTACCATGTAACAAAAGACTTGATTTGTGTACTTTTTCTTAAACAAAATCCTTCAGAAGTGCAAACTGGAGCCTAGTTTAGTTGTTTATTGGCACATGGATGGTTATGACTATTCTTTGTTGGGATTTGGGACATCTGTAGGAGATGTTTTTCCTGTTTGCAGGAAATGAACAACATAATTTGCTTTAGAAGTTACAAAAATGAACCTTTCAGATCCTCTCTCTCTCAGACACACTCTTTGAGGCCAGAGCCTGTTTTGTGAGGATGTCCCACTAGGGTTCTGTTTGTTATGACAGTGACTTTTCTGAAACAGTCTTCCTAATTTTTGGATCTGCTAGACTTTTTCATAGCCGCAAAATCCTACTGCAGTTGACAAAGATTCCTAAGTAGTTAGTAAGATTCCGAGCACAACACATCATATCAATGGCGAACTGGCCTAATGTTACAAATAAACCTTGAGATGTCTGATCCCTTCTAGCGGCAAATAAGATATTTGCACATCTGCTAGCCATGTTGGGTCTGAACTGTCAACATTGTGATTTGTAAGATGTATGGTTTCATAGATAGCTTGTCATTTATGGAGCCGGGATAAGCATATTTTCTCAGCAAAGAATATTTAGAAATTCGTGTAGTTGAATTCCTCTTGTCTTACGTAGTATAGTAGAAAAACATAAGGTTAATATCGGCATAAGCAATTTGAGGACCTAGAACTTTTCTGGGATATCTGAGTGATCCCATGCCGGTATGTCAATTGTTGTGTATCATAAAGCTGAGCAAGTCCTTGCACATCTTAAACTTTCGTGTCACCTCTTGATAGTTAGTCTCAAACCATATTTTGTGTCTCCAGAGGTGGACTAGAAATTATGTAACGGATCGAAGTTAATCATGTCATTTTCGTGTACATCTTAGAGGGTGGATTGTTGGGTAATTGCTAGTGTTCTATGGAATACTTTTGCCCCACTTGATTTGTTGAGCCTTTTTTTTTTGGCAATGTTTCTACTATTTTCCTGAGGTCATTTCTGTTGTAATGTGGGTTACCTTGTTTTCATTTGCAGGTTCAGAAGTTGCTCAAGTAGACAGTAACTGTCTAATTGTATTTGACATGACAATGTCTCCGTAAGATTGTACATGTTTACCTTGTCTGGCTTAGGAAACCCCCCTGTATTTTAAATAGCTCTGTATGTGGATTCACCCGCTGAAGGCAGTGACTTGTAGGTTCTGGGCTGTACCGCCTAATAAGACTGGGCTTGTTGCTGACACTCTTGTCTCTGTACACCGATGTTGCTAGGAGCCCCCTTGCTGGCTCAGTAGTCTGTACATTAGCAGCAGCTTAATCATGTTTAGTTGTGTCGATTGCAGTATGTAGGAAGGCGATTGCTGTATGCATTGGCAAGCCATTGTTTCTTCCTTTATGAACTGAAAACATTGACAAGCCATATAGCCCGTTCACTTTTAGCCTGCTGACATCTTCTGCATAATATTAGTTGAGCTTCAAGTCTATTTGATTGATGATGCTGTGAATTTGGTATCCTTATCCTGATAGAGTTTGTTGATGCACCTGATGCTAGCATCATGGTCCAGTTTTATGTTCTGGAGTGTTTGCTTGGAAGATGATAAGGCATGATGGTTGAGCTTTTTGGGCTGGTGGCAGGGAGGCTCCTTGCCTCGATCATGATATTTAGTTGGTACCCTCTGCCCGTTTCAGATAATATGCTCTCGCCTCCTTTGTGCTGTTTCTTTTCCTGTCTCGCACTTGTTATTCTTGTCTCGTACTTTAACATCCCTCAGTTTCATATTGACAGTGGAAAAGATCCTGAGAGATCAGTGGGGCTGGCATTTCATGTATCTTAGACATGGTACAAGTGATTCTTGTAAACGAGAGCAAGATAGGATAAAAATGTTTGTATTGTCACATCTTTGCTGCTATTTCAGTTCTAACTCGTCTGGGTTGTTCCGCACTTGCTCTGTCATTTTCTTGAGTTGATTTGAATTATAATAAGGGTTAGCTTGTGCTGATTTGCATGTTCATGTGTTTGTTGGGCAGACTATAACTCCTTTGTTACTTTTCTTCCATGACTATAAGCTGTCAATACTTGCTCCATCATTTTCTTGAGTTGATTTGAATTGTAATAACCGTTAATTTATGCTGATATGCAGGTTCATGTGTTTGTTGGGTAGACCATAACTCTTTTTTTATTTGTTTAAAAAACTATTTGGCATTACAATGGCTGGTTAGGTTGTACATGTTTATCTCCCCTCCTTCAGGAAAAAAACTCTTTGAGTCCAAAGGTTTCAGACTTAGCAGGACCAAGACCGAGTACATGATGTGCGATTTCAGTGGGACTAGATATGAAGATGGAGATGTCAGGCTTGATGGGCAAGTGGTGGCCGAGAAAGATACCTTTAGGTATTTAGGATCGATGCTGCAAAAGGATGGTGACATTGATGAAGATGTTAGGCATAGAATTTCAGCCGGTTGGTTGAAATGGCGTCAAGCTTCTGGTGTCCTCTGTGACAAGAGGGTACCACAAAAGCTAAAAGGTAAGTTCTATAGGACGACGATTCGCCCGGCGATGCTATACGGTGCTGAATGTTGGCCTACAAAAAGGCGACATATACAGCAACTGAGTGTAGCAGAGATGTGTATGTTGCGTTGGTTTTGTGGTCACACAAGAAGGGATAGGATACGGAATGGAGATATTCAAGATAGAGTCGGAGTGGCACCAATTGAGGAGAAATTGACGCAACATCGGTTGAGATGGTTCGGACATGTCCAACGGAGGCCTCCTGAGGCGCCGGTGCGTAGTGGGGTTCTACAGCGGGCCAATAATGTTAAGAGAGGTAGAGGTCGACCCAAACTAACTTGGGACGAGTCGGTTATTAGAGACCTTAAAGAGTGGAATATCTCTAAGGATTTAGCTATGGATAGGAGCGCTTGGAGACTAGCAATTAATGTGACTGAGCCGTGATCTTTGCTTTCTTTTCTGCTTTCCTCTAACTCTTTTTCTGTTTTTTTTTTACTTTTTGGGTTTCACCTCTAGCCTACCCCAACTAGCTTGGGACAAAAGGCTATGTTGTTGTTGTAGTTAGCTGCTAATAGGTTGCCATTAGAAGCCAGAAAAAGGCAATGCTTCTGATCTCGCGCTTTCTTACTGCTTGTGAATCGTGTATTCGTGTGTGCTTTCTTAGCTGAAATTTCAGTGGAAGTGCACGGAGATGATTTGTCTAATCTATGTTCTTGGTATTATAGAGATTTTTTTTTGCTACACTGGAGAAGCTCTTGTGCTACTAATATGCAATTCATGGCAGCACCATGCCTACAAAGTGCACGAAGAATTCCTGCAAAAGTATGAATGGATAGCATGCCCACTACGTCCATGCAAAGTTTGAATTCGAACAAAAACTTATGCAAGGGGTGTGTTTAGTTCCAAAAAAGATTGTGGTAAAATTTGGTGAAAATATCACATCGGACATTGTAGCGCACTGTAGCACTTTTCGTTTGTTTGTGGTAATCGTTGTCCTATCATGACCTAACTAGACTTAAAAGATTCGTCTCGTCGTGTACATCAAAACCATGCAACTAGTTTTTTTTATTTACTCACGTTTAATGCTACGTGCATGAGGAGAGAGATTTGATGTGATTTGATGTGACTGATGAATAGTGAAGTTTGAGAAGAGAATTTTGTGGAACTAAACACACGCAAGGAGAAACAAAAGAAAAAAATGTGAGTAGTAACAGGTTGAGTCCAATGGACTCACTTTGTCCCTTCCGTACCTTCTACCTCACACTCATCTAAATCTCCAAAATCCTTTATTTTCCGCTTAATTTTCCGGCACCGCACAAGCAAACGTGCGTACTTTGTACTTCCTTCGGATCGGGTCCATACAGGTGCGGACGTACTGATCTAATGACCATGTATTCACAAATGATGCTATATCTATAAAAAAAAATTCTTACATAAGTAGAGTAGCAACCTTACCTACGTGTTTGGAACAACAAAATGAGTTTACTTATTAAACATGCGGGACAAAGCTGTTAATTATAAGAGTTTACTTGCTTTCATTTTTTTTCACTAGCAATTAACAAGCCGTCTTTTTTTGTAAAAAAAGACTGCTTTCTTATAAATTGTTTGAGGTAATGTATGGTATAAGTCAAATCTACGAACACAAATCTTTCAAAACTCAATGACGGACATGTCAAACCATCCATGACACCACTAGCTTTCTTCTCTTGCACGCCTTCGCCCTTGTCTCACCGAAGGCGGCTCCTCCCCCACCCCACCCCTCCCCCTACTTTTCTCTCATCTCTACTTTTTTTAGTACTCCTTTCTCTTTGACTCCCAAAGACTTTCCACATACTAGTTGTGCCATCACTCTTTATTACTCTCAGATCTTCTATCACCATGGCTAACACCGTCCATACTGATTTAGCTGTTATCACCACTAGACATGACATTCTCCCTAGTATCTATTACAAAGAGCTGTAGTCCAGCTATCTCTCATTAGAAATCTTTAGTTCCATTTATTTGATTTTTCGCCGATATGTAAACTTGTAAGATTAAGTTGACATCACCGAGAAAGATAAACTAACAGGGATATAGAATTTATTTTTAGAAGAGATAACACGACTTAACATGTAAAGTGGAAACGACAAAAGAAAATACACACAACCTTAATAATGAATATATTCGAGTAATAATAGCAAATTTATTGATAGAACAATGCAATCAATGGTAGAAATAGACGAACTAAAAAACATGTATCCTTTTATCGTACCAGATCAAAGTTAAGGCTGATATCCAATGAAAGATTCGTCTAACAACTACAATTACACGAGCATCTTTGGCACGACACCGAACACTTTCAATAATGACAATAGACGAAACTGCAATGGTGTCTAGAATATTGCCATTAAAAAATCACGTATATACCAAGTCATACATACATTATATTGAGCCTAATTCTATATTTTCTTAGCATTTTTTATTTGAGAGAAAACCATTTTCTTACTTAGAACTCAGCCCACCGCGGTAGCGCTCAGCACAATTTCACACAACCCATCTCTTTCTCCCTCTCCCACTCTCTCAATGACTCGACTCGTCTCTCCTGGCTCCTGCTCCCTCTCCCCAGTTCCCCCAAATTGAGCCAAACCCTACCCAAGAGGACGCGGTGCGGCGGTCTCCGGCGAGAGCGCCCGCCGGGCGCGGCGTCCCAGCCGTGCTAACTGTGTGGCTACGCGGATTACGCCGCCGTGCCACCTGACCGCTCGGCTCGCACGGCAAAGGTCCTACGGCGTCGGTGGGCCGGAGAGGCCGACGGCAAACCTGGCTCCGCCACCACCGACGCCGGGCCCCGTCCCGGCCGTGGAGGCGCCGTCTGCTTCCGCCGCCGCTCCGGCAAGGTCGCGCTGGGGCGCGGAAATCAAGGTCTACTCCCGCAAGTACCCCCGCAAAAACCCTAAACCTCCTCCTCCAGAACCAGCCCCCGACCCCTCTCCAGCTCCGGCCCCCGCCCCCGCCCCCGCTCCCGCTCCCACTCCCACTCCCACTCCCACTCCCACCCCTAACCCTAATCCCCTTTCCGAAACCCTATCCTCGATCCGTCGCTCCATCCGCCGCGCGGATGCCGGGGTCGCTGCGGCGCAGTCCGATCCGGTTACGGCTGCCTCGACTCTGGCCCCGGCGCCGCGTGGGGAACGCGGTGCCGCCTCCGGGGACCCCTCGTCGGGGCACAATCGGGACGGCGGCGGCGTCGTTCCCAACGGCCACGGCGACGACCGGGTGGTCCTTGCGGCTGAGAAGGCCGAGAAGGCACGGAAGCGCAGGGTGAGGAGCGAGCTGCGGCGGCGGCTCGCGGGGGAGCTCGACCAAGTGCGCGTGGTCTCCAGGCGCCTCAAGGAGGCTGCCGAGGTCCTGGCGCAGCAGGAGGCTGCAGCGCCCATGACTTTGCCCCTGGCGGTGTTGCCGCCACAGCAGGTGGTGGACGTTGGGTACATGCAGCCGCAGTTCTCAGCTGGTGATATGTTGATGCCCATGTCTGCGCAGCTCACTACTGTGGTTCCACTTCCACCTGTCCGCTCGCTGCTGCCGCGCAGGCCACTAACGGTGTCGGTAGTTCATAATGAAGCCTTTGAGAAGGAGAAACGAACGCCTAAGGCTAATCAATTGTACCAAAACTCGGAGTTTTTGCTTGCCAAGGATAGGATTCCGCCCTCAGATTCACTTGGGCGAAAGAAATCCAAGCACCACAAGAAGAAGCATAGGTCACTAGAGTCTCGTGGCGCAGACTTTGATGCGGAGCGGAGGTTATACTCTCACACATTCAAGAAGTCCTCTTCTCTTCTGAGCCGGCTAATGAAGCACAAGTTCGGGTGGGTGTTCAACAAGCCTGTCGATCCAGTTGCACTTGGTTTGCATGACTATTTTACAATTATTAAGAACCCAATGGATCTTGGCACGATAAGGTCGCGGCTCAGCCAGGGGCAGTACAGGAACCCAAAGGAGTTTGCTGACGATGTGCGGGTCACTTTCCATAATGCAATGACATATAACCCGAAGGGACAGGATGTGCATTTCATGGCAGAGCAGTTATCTGGAATCTTTGAGGCACAGTGGCCTGAGATTGTGGCTGAGGTAAACTATCTCGCATCATGTCCTCCATTACCAAAGAAGTTTCCACCTCCACCTATTGACTTGCGCTTCCTAGAGAGGTCAGATTCCACGAGACACCACATGGCATTGGATTCTTTGAGGCCAATCAGTCATACTCCTACTTATAGCCGCACTCCGTCGATGAAGAAACCAAGGGCAAAGGACCTGAATAAGAGGGACATGACAATAGATGAGAAGCGTAAGCTTAGCGAGAACCTCCAGAATTTGCCTCCAGAGAAGCTTGATGCTGTTGTACAAGTCATTAAGAACAAGAATTTATCAGTTAGGCAGCATGAGGATGAGATTGAGGTTGAAATTGATAGCATGGATGCTGAGACACTTTGGGAGCTTGACAGGTTTGTCGCTAACTACAAAAAGAACCTGAGCAAGCAAAAGAGAAAGGCGGAGCGCGCAATGCTTGCCAGACAAGATGCAGAGTTGCGTGCACAGCAAACTGTACAACAACTGCAGTCAGTATGAGCACTGTCATCCATTTTTAGAAATATTACTATTGTTTAAGCAAAACTATAATCATTACTTGAAGCTACTGTTTCATGCTTTGCAGACTCAATTCACCCAAGAACCCAATGTTGGTGAAAAATCTCCGAAGCAAATTGAGAAAGGTTAGCTTTATTTTCCACTTTATCTTAAAAGCGCAGTACGAGAATCTATCTTTATTTTCCACTATCTCAAACAGATTCGATTGCAAGCGACAAACTGGCAACATCTGCACCAGAGCAAAATGATGAGAATAAACAAAACGCGAGTAGCTCAAGCAATTCAAGCAGCTCCAGCAGTGGTTCAGGATCATCTTCTAGTGGTAATCCTTTCCCCAAGTTCGGTTGCTGTTGTTTGGCTCATAACTGCTGTATGAAGGCGTTTGCATTAGTAGTAATATATGTAAAGACAGCATAGTAGCCTGATCATCTATTATTCTTCTGGCAGATTCAGACAGTGATAGCTCCTCTTCAGATGGATCTGATGCTGGCAAATCTTCTTGAGATATAGGTAAGTTTCAATTTGGAGATTCTGTGCTGTTACTGTTATGCTTCTGGAAATTTTTACACTTTTGAGATATAGGTAATTTTTGTAGCATGTATGTTGCAATGTTTATGGTTAATTGCCATGTTCTGGTCCACTTTTACCAGTTCTTGTACAATTGCCTACCCGACTATCTGGTTGCATGGGATGTCGGAGATCTGATTTGTTGTGTACCACTAAGTGTGAGGTCAAATTTGATGACCATGTTACGGAATTGCTTCAGGAAATTAGACCTATTATAGAAAGAATCATGAGGTATGAAGATTATAAAAAAAATTATCCGACAGACTTTGGTGTTCTAAAATTTCATGAATTTGTGCCTTGTCTTTCTCTTTCCAGGTTCTTTTATGCGTATGACTGAAGTTTATAAATAGGAAGAACAATTTTTCCCAAAATGAACTAACTCATTTATTCGGTTTCCACCTGATTCAGAAAAAAATTTCCTAAAACGATAATTTATGGTTAGCTTTTCTGGAAGTTAGTTTGTCTTGGTATAAAGGCCTATATTAGATTGTGACCTGTATTTTCTTGTCCAAGCAACGGAATTGGAAACTGTCTGTCTAATTGATATAAAGACCATTAGATTGTGATCTGTATTTTCTTGTCCAAGCAACGGAATTGGAAACTGTTTCCGACAACTCGTTGTCTTCTACATCTACCCCTGTCTGTTCACATGGCCTCAAAGCCTTGTGCAGCATGAAGGGGAGCTTGACTCTGGATGAACTTGGCAAGTCTCGTATCTTATGTTGATAAGCCTGGCACTGATGATTATTTTACGGTCATAGCCCTGAAGCTAGTACCATGGTTGCCATCATGGCACTACTAACTGGGCTGTGCTATTTGTGTCCTGTCATGGTGGCAGATGCATGCCTGATTGGTAATTTGATGTATTTATAGCAACATTGTTGCACCACGTGGTCTCAACCGTTGCTGTTTTGCGTTGTCTCCCTGTTTTACCTGCTGTCAGCAAAGCTTTGCCCTGTTGCCATAATTACCTACTAGAATACAACCATGGATTCCATCCCGTCCTGTGTCAGTGTATTGCTGGCTTAGCTTCAGAACTTTTTATTGACAGCAAGATCAACAGCCTCACCCATAAATTATTGTACCCCTTTATCCACCCTGGCCGTAGGCATGAAACAGCTGACTCTTACTATATTAGATGAATGCATGTAATCAGCTGCATCATTGATCATTCCCTCATTCTAGAGAACCACCCACTGACTCTGTTTATTCGAGCTAGGTGGTATCACGCTAAGCTGCTGGGTTGAGATCTGCCATATGCTTTTATGGTAGTTAATCTATTTTTCTAGGATTCGGGACATAGCATACTGCTGAATGGGTGAATACACTGTTTTCATGGAAAATAGAATATGTTATGAGACATTTCCAATTACACTGTAAAAAAAAAAGACTTGGTTTGTGTATTTGTTTTTATACAAAATCTTTCAGAGTGAAGCTACCCTATTCTTTTTTTGGGATTTGGGACATCTGTAGGAGAGGTTCTTCCTGTTTGCGGGAAATGCGTAACATGATTTGCTTTAAGCAAACTTCAGCAAAAATGGACCTTTCATATCCCTTCTTTCTTCGTAAGATATACACACTTTGTGATGCCGTTTTCTGAGGAAGTCCCACTAAGGTTCTGTTTGATGTTATGGTGACTTTTCCAAAACAATCTCTTCCTAATTTTTGGATTTGCTAGCCTTTTCTTTTTGGCTGTCATAGCCTCAAAATCCTACTGCAGTTGGCAATGATTCCACTAATTTGTTTGTAATTAGATTCTAAGCACAACATATCACATCAGTCGCAAACTGGCCTAATGTTAAAAATTAACCTGGAGATGGCCGATCACTTTTACTGTCCATTGTGATTTGAATAAGATTTATGTTTTCATGGATAAACAGTTTTTCTCAGCATATGTTTGCGTAGTAAATATCATCAGTTTTACATAGTGTAATATAAAACCATAAGTCCATAAGGTTATTATTGTCGTAAGCTGTTTGAGGACCTAAATCTTTTCTGGGATAGCTGAGTGACCGTGTAGGTATGACAATTGTTGTTGCATCATAAACCCAAAAAGCAAAGTTCTTGCACATCTTGACATTTCATGTCAACATTTTGGCAGACGCAGAGTTTTCAAACCATATTTTGTGTCTCCAGAGGTGGACTAGAAATCTAGATGTTTTGTGAACCAATTCTGTAACGGAACAAAGTTCATCCTGTCATTTTCTTGTACATCTTAGAGAGTGGATGTCATGATCATTGCTAATGTTCTATGGAGTACTTTTTTTCCACTTGATTATTGTGCTTTTTTGTTGCAACATTTCTACTATTTTCCTGAGGTCATTTCTGTTGTAATGTGGTTACCTTGTTTTCATTTGCAGGTTCAGAAGTTTCTCTAGTAGACAGTAACTGTCTAATTGTATTTGACATGACAATGGATCCGATTGTACATGTTTACCTTGTCTGGCTTTTAGGAAAACCCCTTGTATTTTAAGTAGCTTTGTATGTGGATTCACCCGCTGAAGGCAGTGACTTGTAGGTTCCGGGGTGTACCGCCTAATAAGACTGGGCTTGTTGCTGACACTCCTTGTCTTTGTACACCGTTGTTGCTAGGAGCCCCCTGGCTGGCTCAGTAGGCTGTACATTTTTAGCCGTGTTGATTGGAGTATGTAGGAAGGTGATTGCCGTAAGCATTGACAAGCCATTGTTTCTCTTTGTGAACTGAAAACATTGACAAGCCATCTATACCCCGGTTCACCATTTGGCTCGCGCAGTCTTCTGCAGAATAGCAGGTAATGTTCAGCTCCGAGTCTGTTTGATTGATAATGCTTTGAATTCGTTATCTTGATCCTCATGGAGTTTGTTGATACACCTGATGTTATCACCATGGTCCGGACTCCAGTTGTGTTCCGGATTGTTCGCTTGTAAGATGATAAGAGATGATGGTTGAGCTTTTTGAGTGGGTAGCAGGGAGGCTCGATGGTTCGTTGGTAGTTTGGTACCCTTGAATCTAAGATGGCTACCCATTTCAGATAATATGCCCTCGCGCCCTTGTGCTGTTGTGTCACACCCGGTTTTAAAGGCAAAACCAGATGCATCTCATATGTGCGCCAGGATCAGTTTACACACATGTGGTAGACGTCACGAGTGAATATCCATAACCATGCATAACGAAAGAGTATTAAAGTGTATTTATTACAATCTTAGAGTTGACACAAATGTCATAGCGGAAGACTTAAATAAACGCTCATCTAACGAAGCAAAAGTGACTCCAACCCCCACAGGCGTTGACTGGGGGAGACTCGCCTAGAACTCCTCAAAATCAGCAGTGAAATCCTCAAAATTCTTTCAATCTGAGCAACATTCCGAGTGTAGTTGATGCAATAAAAGAAAGAAAACAAGCATGAGCACATGACGTACTCAGCAAATGTAATATGACATACAAGGCTGGGGCAAAAAGTCTGGCTGACAATACTGCAGTAAGCACTTTTAGTTGGTCAAGTTTTATTAAGCAACTATTTACTAGCAAATGAAAGTATATACCACCCACAAATTAATGAATGTCATAATCCCAACATAATCAAGTAACCACAATTTAATCCATGTTCAAGTATGATTATCATGTAAGGGTCCAGGCCGCTCTTGACCGTGAGCACGGCTGTTATAACAGTTTTACACTCTGCAGAGTTTGTACACTTTCACCATAAGCCGTGATTCCCATTGCCGAAGCATGCACCCGTCCCACACCACGTGGACCGAATACTAAGTTTCACTATGAGACATTTACAAAAGCACTCTAATAAATGATAGCCCGCTAAGGTTTCCGGTTCAGAAGCAAAGCATAACCCTCCCTAATGAGGTCTGTCTCTTACCAAAGCCCACAACTCAAGAGGACCGAGCTATACCCTGTCAATCGCCGCCCCCATGCCCCTTTCGAGTAAAGCTACCATAAACTAGAGCACCTAATTAGTCAGTCAAAGCCAGAGCCACATGACACTCATGGTTGTACTGTTTTCCTGGGTGGTTCTCCATGTTCCAATTAAAAAGATATGATCTTGCCATTTAATTAATTCAAAGAGTATTTGGAACATAGAGTAGGGGTTCATTTAACCAATCCCAGTTGAGCAAGCTAAGCATCATCTACCATCAAAGTTAATTAAATAACCTAGTTTTAGGGACAGGAAAATACAGTGGCTAGGCAAATCCTTAAATAGGAACCCATCAAATTAAGACACATGCATGGATGGTAAAATTAATAGTTATTAGGACATTTGCATGACATAATACACTTCCCTTCTTCCCAACTCTGTTGCTGCTCAAATCCCTCTCCAACAGTTGGTTCCTCAGAGAAATCCTCGAACTGCTCGCTTCCTAATCGCATCACACATTCACATGCAAAGAAACAATACAATAAATAAGAAACAGTACACCAAACAATTCCAACACAAGAAAGCAA
Organism: Echinochloa phyllopogon; assembly: GCA_033239725.1. NCBI lineage: Eukaryota > Viridiplantae > Streptophyta > Magnoliopsida > Poales > Poaceae > Echinochloa > Echinochloa phyllopogon. Next base: position 35,538,009 of record BTCW01000006.1, read on the forward strand.
CAACACAAAACTAATCTACGCGTTACAACGAACGCGTGAGCGCGAGAATCACTAAAATCGGAGTTAAAACGCAAAAGATATGGCTTTTCTAAGGTTCAGGGACTTGCTGGCAAAGTTTTAAAAGTTCCAGGGGCTTAACTGCGAAAATCCGAGGGCTAAAACATAATTTTGTATTAAACTACGAGGGTTTTCATGTAAAAAGACAAAACTTGGTCTTCGGGCCTAATTTTAAAACTTGCAGGGGCTAAAACAGAAGAAACATGACCTAAATTGAAATACTTTTGAACTGACTAGGACTGCGGGTTGATTTTTAAAAACTTGAAGGGCTCTTTTGCAAATTTGACAGCGCTGACCGGTATCTCGGGTTTGACTCAGGCTCGACCTATTGTGAGCCGTTGGATCTAGATCTGACGGTCACGATTGGATCGGCACCTTGAGGGGTGACGCCGGCGACGACGGACATGGCGGCGCCGCTGCCGGACGCGGCGGAGCTTCGCCGGCGACCCTCAAAATCGCGCTACGGTGCACCAAAATGCGCGCGGCTAGGTCGAGGAGAGAGAGGGAAGGACGGCGATCTCACCCCGAGGGTTCTTGACGGCGGAAGAGCGACGACGGCGGCCGGCGACGAGCGACGGCGGACGGCGGCGCTGGAGTTCGGCGACGAGCGATTAGTTAGGCACGGGCGCGGCCAAAATTCGAATCAAATGCAAGGGGTAGCTGTGGGGCATCAAGGCGAACCTCACGACGTGCTTCACGGCGAGTGCGAGGCTCCGGCGGCGAAGATCGACGGCGGCGGCTCGAGCTCGGCGGCGCGGGCGGCTATGGTTCGCGGCTCGGTTGGCTTCGATCAGAGGGGGAGGCAACGGCGGCGGCGGTTTTATAGGCCCGGGGTGGAGCTTGGGCCCACGCCTAGGCGTGCGTGCCACGGAGGGACTCGGCGCGGCGGCGGAATCGGACTCGGGGCAGAGTCCGGTGCGGAGACGACGAAGATGACAGGCGGGCCCCGCCTGTCAGAGAGAGAAAAGAGAGAGAGGGAAAATGGGCCGGCGCGTGGAGGACGGCCCGCGAAGGAAGCTAGCTGGGCCGGCTCGGGAGAGAAAGCAGGCCAAGCGGGGAGGGAAAGCGAACGGTGGGGGAATGTCTAAGGAGCAAAAGCGAACCGCGCCAAGAGTTCAGGGGCCCAAACCGAACTCAGCCTAAACAACTTTTCTAAAACTGAAACAAAAGCAAATCAAATTCGAATTTAAACAAAATTTAAATTCCAACTTGATTTACAAGCAACCAAAAATATATGCAACAACATGAATGCAACAAAAACTTATTTTGACTAAAATAATTATTTAATATGATATTTAAATTGTTAAAAGGCTAGAAATTCCAATTAAATCCTAGAAAATTTATTTAAGCCTTAATAAATCCTAGAAAATTCAGAAATTGCTACAATTTAATTGTGATGAATTTTAGGGTGTTACATGTTGCTTTTGGTTCATCAGGGTGGCTTCCTGATGTGGTCTACTCATGTATTCTGGAATGTGGTTATCGAATTCCTTCTGCGTTTATATCCTGTGTTAGTGAGACCGGAGTATTAAACAAACACGGCCAGAGCCAAAGAAGTTCACGGACAAACCAACTTTGGGGTTCAATGTTCATCGATCAGTATCCATCCAAGTGATTGTGGCGTGCCTGAGCAAGAATGCCACAGTGCCGGGACGTCTTCATCGGCGTGTGTCAGCTCAGCTGCCGTCTCCTCCAGGTTAGCGCTCAAAGCAAGGGGCACTCGTTCTTGGTGGGGCGGTCGGGGATAAGGGAAGCGATGGCCCAAACGACGCCGACGTTGACGCCACCACGCGCGTCACCTTTCTTCCTCCGCCCATTAGCTGCCCCTCTCCCTCGTGCAGGGCTAGTGCTTCGCTCCCTTCACAGCTATCAGGACCACCGTTGTCGCCAATGGCATCGAGTCTAGTGCACAATTCTTTCAAGTAACCAGAAGTACTTTACTTTTCTCTCACAAAAAAGCACTTATTTTTGTTGAGTGATTTGGGCACTCTATATTTTTCTAAAATAATAAGGTTACCTTTGCGATTTGCCCCACTCACCCGTTTAAAATTATAAGTTATTTTAGTTTTGTTCTAAGTCATTTTTTTAATTTTAACTAAATCTTTAGAAAAAAATATATTAACATCGACGATGCATTATAAGTGAATTACAAGATATATTAAGATATTAGTGTATTTTTCTATAAATTTGCAAAAAATTAAAAATTATGATTTATGGCAAAACTAAAGTGACTTATAATTTGGAATGGATGGAGTATCAAAGTTCTTAAACACATCAAATTTGGGTTGGAAAGGTATCGTCAGTGCATTTTCGGGATGAATGATAAATTATTCAGAAGAACATCTGTTATTCTGTCCATATTCTAGAAGTAGCTCATCGCAAAAAAAAACTTTAGAAGTAGTGCTTGACACCAGCAGGCAGCAGAAGTGTTGACCCGGGCCTTAATTTCTATATAGAAGCAAGAGATGGAAGAGGGTACGGGTCTAGAAAAGAATAGTACAATGGTTTTCCTTAGCTTTGCCGTGCATTACTATGCATGGGAAATGAATGTAAATGGGCACTGGTGTTCAGGTAACATCAGTAACTCATCTTGGATACCTTGCAGACAACAATATTTCCTCTTCCATGGTGTACTGTCTGCTTGTTTCCACAGTGAGTCCTCCCAATGACATGTAATGAGATGCAGTTCGGTCCTTCTCGTATTTTCTCCTTGAAGTTATATTATGATGAACCTGCATTTTTGTGAGACTCAGCCTTTCAAGTGTCATCTCAACATTCCTCATTGTGGGTCGATCTTCTCCATCCAATTTTGTACACATTCCTCCTAGTGTGGCAATTTCATCGACATGTTCACCCTATCTTCTATGATTTGAGGGTCTATTATGTCAACCAGCCTACCTTCGGCGAGTAGTGATGCGAAATGTGAAACAAGACTCTCACCATCGCTGGTTCGGTAGACAAATGGTTTCTTTCTAGTAAGTAATTCTATAAGAAGAACACCAAAACTAAAAACATCACTCTTGTCTGTTAGTCGGCATGTATAATAATACATGGGATCTAAGTAGCCAATGGTTCCTTGGACGACTGTAGTCACTCCTGTTTGATCAATCTGGATATACTTTGAAGCTCCAAAGTCTGATACCTTGGCTGTTAAATTATCATCAAGAAGTATGTTAGATGACTTGATATCTCTATGAAGTATTGGTGTTTTAGCAGCAGAATGTAGATAGGCCAGAGCTCTAGAAATTTCGAGAGCAATCCGTAATCGATCATCCCATGATAATGATTTCGGACCTTCGACATGAAGATGATGAGCAAGAGTACCATTTGATATGAACTCATAAACCAATAGTGGGACTTCTGTCTCAAGACAGCATCCTAGAAGCTTGACAACATTCCTGTGGTTGATTTGGGAAAGAATTACAACTTCATTTATAAATTCATCAATTTCTCTTTGTACTATGATCTTTGATTTCTTGATTGCCACAACTTGTAGGTTTAGAAGTCCTTTGTACACAACACCATGCCCTCCACCACCAACTTTATGAGATGCATCAAAATTGTTTGTAGCCTTCTCCAGCTCGTCTAAGGTAACGATCATCCTTCCACCTATATCTGCGTTTTGTGATATCAACTGCTGGAGTAGCAACCCATGATTTTGCTTGAAAAATCTCTGTTTCATCTTTCTAGCCTTTTGTAACTTGATTTTACGCAATATGAAGGGAGTAGCAATGACCAAAAGCAAAAGACCTATGCCACCACAAACTCCTAGTCCAATCGTCAGAACTGAAATATGTGAATTAAGTGCAAACATTAGAATTTTGGACTTGGAGAACATGCCCAGTTTATCAAGGATTAGTTAGTGAATGCTTGTCACCTGGGATGCTTGCCTTGCACCTTCCTTTAGTCAAGGGATTCCCAGAGGTTCCACTACTACATTGGCAGTGGAAAGTCCCAGGCATGTTTATGCAAATTCCATAGCAAGGGTAGATATCTCTATGTGCACACTCGTCAATGTCTAGAAAAAAATACAATTCAACAAAAGGCATTGGCAAGTTATGTGCTGTAGAACAAAATACAATATTAAGAAATTAAACAAAAAAAGGTAAACCAAATATATAAGCAACGGCAGTTTTTCCTAAGGGCATGGACAATTGGCTATTGTAGACTTTAGTGGGTTCTTTGGTATAAACACACAGCATCATGGGTCAAGATGCAAGGATTTCTTGGAGCTACAATTACCCAGATCCAAAAAATCTTGGATCCAAATCCTGGCCAAATAAACATCACCAATAGCCTCATTCGCGCTACCTTTGCATCCATTTGGTATAGAAGCATTGCCCTCAAAGCCAGGAGGGCACCGGCACTGATACCCTCCATCCGTGTTCGTGCAATCGCCATAGCACGCCCCTGGAGACTTGCACTCGTCGACATCTGAACAAACAGCAGAACATATACAAATTAATTTGTGAAAAATACTGAGTTGATGCTCGATCGATTTAGATATACGTTAATTAGTAGCAACCATGGCAACCATTGGGAACGTAAGGGTTCCCTTCGTAGCCCTGAGCGCAGCGGCAGATATGCCCCTGCTCTCTGCCAATCGTCGCGTACTCCGTGGCGATGTCCTCGCAGAAGCTGTGGTTGCTGCGGCACGCGTGCGAGGACTTGTTGCGATGGCACGTCGTGTGGCTGATCCTCCAGCCGAGCACCGCCGGCAGCGTGCTCGGGCTCACCATGGCAAGCTGGTCGGGGTCAGTGTTCAGCTCCGATTCCACTATGCACGCCCAGCCATTGGACTCCGCCGCCGCTCCGGCTCCATTCATCCCCATCACCTGGAACCCGTAGGAGCTGCGTCCCACTAAGATTTCCGCCTCGCAGCAGCCGACGCCGGAGCAGTGGCCGGCGACGTAGATGACAGCGTCGCCGTCCCGATCCTCGTTGCAGAAGGCGGAGCAAGCGCTGACTGTCTGGTTGCCGTCGCCGGTGAGGAGGAGCTGGACGTTGCAGCCACTCGCCACCAGCTTGTTCCTCATCTCCGCCAGGTAGTACGGCCCGCCCTCGCCGAGAGCGCCGCCCCATGTGCCATGGGTGTGGGTGTCAGCACCGCCGGGGAACTTGACGACGACGCTGTTGATGCGCACCGTGGCGTTGGGAACGGAGATCTCGAGCACCTGCACGGTGCCGTCGCCGAGGAGCAGCTCCGGCGGCCGGTGCGGGTGGTGCTTGCAGGTGAGGTTGAAGCCGGCGGCGTAGTAGCAGCCGGGCTCGATGCCGAACGGGTACGGGATGCTGATGTTGCCGCAGCTCCTGGTGCAGGCGCGTCGATCTGTCTTGGCAGCGGCCGCCGCCGTCGCCGCTGCAGCCTCAACCACCACCATGATTAGCGCCACTCTCATGCTGACTGCCACCTTGGCCTCCATGATGGCAATCGAAACCACTATGTTTGACACTTATGGAGGCGTGGAAGTAGCACTACTGTAAGTGTAAATAGAATGTCTCGGCCAGTGAAAGTAGTACGACGAAAATCACTACACCCCACTCCTTGGCTTTGGAATAATTTGTGGGCCGGGCTACACGTGATGCACGCGGCGGGCGAGCCGACCTATTCTGCTCCTGGGTTTCAATCCTGTCCACACCCATACTAAGTACATCCTACATTTCGAATTATAACTCGTTCTAGTTTTATTCCAAATCAAACTTATCTAGTTTTGATAATTCAGAGAAAAATATATTAATATCTATAATATTAAATAAATACACGATCACTGCATATATTATATGCTGTATCTAGTGAAATAATAGTTTGATGGTTTAGATATTTGTCTAATTTTTTTATATAAACTTGATCAAAATTAAAGAAGTTTGACTTATAACAAAACTAGAATAATCTATAATAATTTCGAATCACTGCACTGGAAAGGAGCACTTTGGATGTTGCCGCCTTGGTAGTGGATTAATTACTCAAGACCTTTGCTTCTCATCAGGTCCCCTAAGGCTAAGTTTACTCGATACCTTGTTGATCACTGAGTTCTGCGTTACTGATCGAGAGGTGCATGGCAGTATGGCACACACAGGACAAAACGCAATAGTGCCAGCTATCGGCTGGCGCGTGTCACGCCGCTCCAGATTGAACTCTGAATAAGTGAATATGGAACTCCATCGGCCGTGGTCGCTAGCGAGCAAGGCAGTACGCCTAAGCCGTTGGCTGCTCTGGCAAGCGCCTACGGCTCTGGGCTTGTCCTCGATCTTTGGGGAGGAAGAATCCCCTGATAGGCACCTACCGTAATCTGATTGAACAAGCAGGGGAGAGTCTCTGCATGTCGTCCAGACAAGATGGGAAGGTATACTTGTCAGGCAAGCTGCATTTCTTTTCTCAGTAGCAATTCGTATTTGCCAGATGCCATGCATCATTAGATGCACAAACAGCTCTCGAGGAAACAGTTAATAAGTTGCATTATCCCTAGCTAGAATACAAAGACACACCGTTACTCTACTTTTACATTCGTGGTGCACTGGTGCTTGCAGCAAACTGGAAAACAAAATAAAGAAAAAAATACGTTCGTTGCAAACGCTGCACACAGTACTACTGTTTTTACAGTATTCATGAAAGGAATTATCGGGAATCAACAATCAAGCAAATGCAAAACACTGAAAGATTTACAGAACAGTTTAGAAGCACGAAGGAAGTTTGTCGTTGACACATGACTGCAAAGGTTCATCGGGGGTAGCTTGCTGACAACAATATCTCCTCTTCCATAGTGTATTGCCTGCTTGTTTCACTAGTATTCACCTCTTCCACAATGTATTGTCTGCCTGCTTCATTAGTATCCACTTCAATTGACATGTAGTGAACCGGAGTTTCATCCTCATCACGCCTGCTTCTTGTTGCTGTAACTGTAATACATGGAACCTGCTTCTTCTTAACCAGTATGCTTTCAAGTGTCGTCTCCACTTCTCTCATTGTAGGCCGTTCTTCTCCCCTCAATCTAGTACACATTGATGCTACTGCAGCTACTTCTAAGACTTCTCCATCTTCCTCTTCCATGATTTGAGCATCTATAATGCTTATAAGGTTACCTATCGCGAGAAGCTTTCTGAAATGTGAAACAAGGTTGTCACCATGTTCAGACCGATAGACGAATGGTTTCTTTCTAGTTAGCAATTCGATAAGAAGAACACCAAAACTGAAGACATCGCTCTTGTCTGTAAGTCGACCTGTGTAATAGTACATGGGATCTAGGTAACCCTTTGTTCCTTGAACCTCTGTAGTTACTCCAGTCTGATCAATTAGGATGTATCTTGAAGTTCCAAAGTCCGATACTTTTGCTGTTAAACTGTCATCAAGAAGTATATTGGTGGACTTAATATCTCTATGAAATATAGGCATAGAAGCTTCCGAATGTAGGTAGGATAGAGCTCTAGCAACTTCCAGTGCTATCCTTATTCGGTCAACCCATGGTAGTGATATCAGTCCTTCAACATGGAGATGTTGGTAAAGTGTTCCATTTGAGATGAACTCATACACTAGAAGTGGGACTTCTGTCTCGAGGCAACATCCAAATAGCTTCACCACATTTCTGTGGTTCACTTGAGAAAGAACAGCGACTTCATTTATGAATTCATCAATTTCTCTCTGTACTAAAATCCTTGATTTCTTGATTGCCACGACCTTTAGATCTATCATTCCTTTAAACACAATGCCATGCCCCCCACCACCAATCACACGTGCTCTGTCAAAATTGTTTGTAGCCTTCTCTAGCTCCCTTAAGGTAATAATCATCCTTTCTCCAATGTCAGCATTATGTGATATTAGCTGCTGTAATAATAACCCATGATTTTGATTGAAAAATTTCTCTCTCATCTTTTTCGCCTTTTCTAGCTTGATTTTACGTATTATAAAGGGAGCGCCTAGGGCTAGCAAAAGACTTATTCCACCGCCTAATCCTAGCCCGATGCTTAAACCTGAGAAGAGAAAATGGACGGGCTAAATGAATGAATTGGAATCATGACAATGAAGCTTTATAGACCAGAAGCTCTGAGTTCATATTCAAAAAAGCAGTGCATGGAAGATAGTATTTATAGTAATATGGAATGAATTCTGCATAGTGGCTTGTCGTCACCTGTGAAGGAATTCTTATTTGTTACTGTAACACATCCATCTTTTATGTAAGGATTTCCGTAGGTTCCATTAGCACATTGGCATTGAAAAGTTCCCGGAAAATTTTGGCAGGTTCCATAGCAACCATGTGCTTCCTGGTTCTTACACTCATCTATGTCTGGAAAATACATGCACAACAAGGTAGACATTAACACGCTGTATATTGGCATGAAAATTCATTGCATTTTGATAAGCATTATTGGTAGTATATACAACTAAATGAGGCTGTATATATGACCATGGTAACTATCTTTATAGCATGGCACGGTGACACATATGTAAACTGAAAAGATGTAGTATTTGTTATGTAGCATTAGTTATTAATTAAGGTGGAATCATCAGTCTAAGTTCCTGAATACCTTGGCATCCATTTGGGACAGAAGCATTGCCCTTGTAGCCATCAGGGCACCAGCAAATATAACCTCCGGGCGTATTCTTGCAGTGGCCGTAGCAAGGGTACCTCTCTGGATATCTGCACTCATTTATATCTAAACAAAGCACATGATGGGCATTAGTAATTAAGAATTTGAGCTAATCTTGCAGATCCATGTAGCTCAAAGATGTATACATATATATACCTTGACATCCATCGACGATGTAAGGATTGCCTTGGTAGCCATCAGAGCAGTTGCACGTGTGCCCACTACCGGTACCCATCAAAATCGACGCGTTATGGCAAAAGCTGTTGGTACTGCGGCATTCTGGAGCTGACACATTTGCAGGACACGCCGAATCAGCTATTATCCAGCCTAGCGTGGCGGGCACCGCTTCAGGAGGCATGCCGTCTTCACTTTCGGTGGTATGATTAAAATCCTGGTCACCTATGTATATTGAATTGAACCAATGGGAATCTACTAGGCTACCACTTAATGAATTATTAAGAATGTGGATTTGGATGTCGTAGAACGAGTAGCCTACATCGATGTTTGCCTGACAACATCTAATGCCTGCACAGCTACCATCCCCCACAAGAATTGCCCCATTCTCTTGGGGGCCAACAGTCGGACAGATAGCAGTGCAAGAGGCGATCAATCGATTAGGTTCTCCTCCTAGGAGATCAACCTGGACGTTGCAGCTTTCCACATGTAGCATGTTGTGATGGTGGCGCCACCCCCGTAGAAGGTACGGCCCACCCCGTGGGAGGCCAGCCCCCCATGTTGTATTCACGGTGCGTCCATCACCAACTTCAGTAGTGAAGTTCACACGGCTGCTATTGATACGCACCGTGTTGTTGGGAATGGAGATCTCGAGCACCGGCACGGTGCCGTCGCCGAGGAACAGCTTGGGCGGCTGGTACGAGCGGTCGCAGGTGAGGTTGAAGCCGGCGGCGTGGTAGCAGCCGGACTCGACGCCGAACGGGTACTGGATGCTGATGTTGCCGCAGCTCGTGGTACAGTTCGTAGTTCCCGGCGGCCCGGTGGCTGCCGCGCCGCCGAACGGCGGCGGGAGCATCAGCAGCGTGGCAACTACCGCCGCGAACGCTACGACTCTCCAAGCAACGACCTTCTCCTCCATATGTGTGTAGTATATGCAAAAGATGAAGAAGCACTACACTACGCTTTTCTTTTCTTTTCTTTTCTCCTGGCAAGGGCCGGAAGCACTCGTTAACTATACATAGAGCACATGCAGTGTTCATCGATGATGGAGAGACACTTGCCGCCAGGACTCAGACTTGTGGTGCTCGCGCGCAATTTGACCGGCCAGTTGACTTATATGTTGCTTCATGGAGTATGTAGGATGATTTTTTCCATCTAGAGACGATAGGCCTCTGGTTTCCACCCATCTTTGCTGTAGCAAAAATAAAATAAAACGAGCTAGAGTGAGGTACGTCACATTCGTGATTCGTCCCCGGCCGGTCAGTCGTCGCTCCGTCCAAATTAAAGAAAAATGCGTCTCACCAGCCAGGTCTTACACGGCTAAAACATCGCCCGTCCCGCTCAGTCGCTTCCACCGTGCCTATCAAGCATCAATGCGTGCCGAGCCAGTGCCCCCACGCAACTACAAGTCAACGGTCTAAACACCAGCTTCGATGGGTGGATGTCTGTTTGGATGTCTTCGGGACCTTCCTGTGTCATGTCCTCCGACCCTTTCTCTGCAGTTCCCGGCCTACTGCAAGTTTCGGCCCTCTGCCCCCTCTGATCCTACTCGATCCTTTCGGGCATGTCGGCTTTAGGCGAGGCAGACCTCTCGCATTGGCCCTACACCAACAAACCATAATCTTACTGTGTGCTAACACAATCATGTTATGATTCGAGGCAGCATGCTGGTCATCCAGTCACGTAGTGTTTCTTCTCTCCATTGCAGTTGCTAAGAGGGTCGATGTAAATTTCTGGGGTCCGAACTGTATTAGTACACCGTTACGTTCACAGACGTTCTTTTTTTTTGAAAGACCACAAACATTCCGATAAAAAATCAAGCTGCACTAAGTCGTCAAGAATGCACAGGCATATCAATGCTCTGCTTTGGAAGTCAAAGTTGGCGAGACCATTTCACGTTCACTCGAAATACATTAAGCAAAGCACTGGTCGTCTTATAGTAGTTATTCAGGTAGCAATGCAAAATAAACAGTTAAAGAAAAATTATCAAAAGATTAACAGAATAATTTAGAAAATGAAAACAGCATTTGTTTTGTCCACTCCTTAGGTATTTGGGACAAATATATGAAGTAACAAATGTAAACGACCTTAATTAAGACGACGCGAGGAGGTGGCCGACGGCTGGGGGCAACCATAGTGACCAATGGGCGTGGTGCGCAGGTGGGGAAGGAGGGAAGGTCAAAGAAGAGGGGCACATGCACATGTCAGTGGCGGAGCAGTGGCACCCCTCAAGTCGCTGCCGTAGAAGACGCCAAAGGAGAGGTGCAGCAGTACGTCAAGACTACGCCTTCAAGAAGGATGTGTCGTAGAAGATGCCACCGTAGTCCATCCGTCCAAGAACAGGTCTAGCATTCGCCTGCCGAAACCAAAGGGTAAACTATGTCCATGGCCGTAACCGTTGCCGGCATTGGCAAAAGCCGAGCAGAGCTTTCGCTCGAAGATGCCTGTACCCGAACATTGCACAACAAACGTGACCTGCGACAGCAACGACAACATGACAACACATAGGCAGGGAACCGACGACAACAAACCTCCATGAAGCGAAGACTACAGGTTCCGGTGAGCGGCCGGCGCGGGACCGACAACCAGGGTGGGACCGTTAGCGGCTGACGGCGCCCGATGGGGGGAAGGAGCAGCTGATTCGGCACGGAGACGGCCAGCGGCGCGAATCCGCCGGTGGGACGAGGTCGGCGCGAGGAGGATGTCCATTAGCGGTGGGGGCGACCAAAGAAGACGGCACGGGTCCGACATAGAGGCGGCTAGTGGCGTGGATCTAGCCATCGGCGGCAGGTGACGACCAGGGGCGCGGATCCGGCGGTTGGCGGGGCGGATCCGGGTAGGCGGCGTCGATTCGTCATGGGGGGCGGCCGCGTCGCGAGAGGGCCCGGTGACTGGCGGGGCGGATCCAGTGGGTGGTAGCGTGGATCCGCCATGGGGGACGGCCGGTGGCGGGCATCCGCTGGCCGGCGATAGACGACGCGAGGAGGTGGCCGACGGCTGGGGGCAACCATAGTGACCAACGGGCGTGGTGCGAAGGTGGGGAAGGAGGGAAGGTCAAAGAAGAGGGGCACATGTCATAGTGGCGGAGCGGTGGCACCCCTCAAGTCGCTGCCGTAGAAGACGCCAAAGGAGAGGTGCAGCAGTACGTCAAGACTACGCCTTCAAGAAGGACGTGTCGTAGAAGACGCCACCGTAGTCCATCCGTCCAAGAACAGGTCTAGCATTCGCCTGCCGAAACCAAAGGGTAAACTATGTCCATGGCCGTAACCGTTGCCGGCATTGGCAAAAGCCGAGCAGAGCTTTCGCTCGAAGATGCCTGTACCCGAACATTGCACAACAAACGTGACCTGCGACAACAACGACAACATGACAACACATAGGCAGGAAACCGACGACAACAAACCTCCATGAAGCGAAGACTACAGGTTTCGGTGAGCGGCCGGCGCGGGACCGACAACCAGTGTGGGACCGTTAGCGGCTGGCGGCGCCCGATGGGGGGAAGGAGCAGCTGATTCGGCACGGAGACGGCCAGCGGCGCGAATCCGCCGGTGGGACGAGGTCGACGCGAGGAGGATGTCCATTAGCGGTGGGGGCAACCAAAGCAGACGGCACGGGTCCGGCATAGAGGCGGCTAGTGGCGTGGATCTAGCCATCGGCGGCAGGTGACTACATGGGTCGCGGATCCGGCGGTCGGCGGGGCGGATCCAGGTAGGCGGAGTCGATTCGCCATGGGGGGCGGGCGGCGACGCGAGAGGGCCCGGTGACTGGCGGGGCGGATCCAGTGGGTGGCAGCGTGGATCCGCCATGGGGGACGACTATTGGCGGGCATCCGCCGGCCGGCGATAGACGACGTGAGGAGGTGGCCGACGGCTGGGGCAACCATAGTGACCAACGGGCGTGGTGCGCATGTGGGGAAGGAGGGAAGGTCAAAGAAGAGGGGCACATGTCATAGTGGCAGAGCGGTGGCACCCCTCATGTCGCTGAGGAGGGGCGACGTGAGGTCGCTGAGGAGGGGCGACGTGAGGGGAAGTGAGAGGCTTATTGTCCTTGTATTACTCACATCGAGTTACAGTTGAGTTCATTGAATCTCGGCACATCACTTTCGTTCGTTACTCCTGCCTCATAAACCTCGGGTCTACTACTGCCTAATTTTTTTCGGATAGTCTAGTGCCTGATTTGGCTGCAGTGTGTGTGACCCCAGGGCCCACGTGGGACTACTCCGATGGCGCCACCTGTTTCTGCCGTGCAGCGCGGTGCTCCGATCTGATTAGAAACTCTGAACGTTTGCTCTTTCGGTAGTGCTCGCCGGCTTGCAGTATGCGCCTGGCTAGTGCCCTGCCGGTTTGGATGGGCAGGATGCTCAACCACTCGGTGGATTCTGACAAGAATCACCATGACTTCCATGACGGTGTTTTTGTCCATTGCGGTGAAGCTTTGCCCTTGGGCAATCGAATCCATCGATAAGCTTCGGAAAGCGTTCTTATAGCGTGGTATGGATCTGGTTTCAGGAGGGCATTGTCGGCTCGCTTGGACCCGAGTGTGCCAGCCGCTCAACCTGGGTGGTCTTGGGATACAGGACTTGAGGCTTACAGGCCTGGCCCTACGCATGCGTTGGTTGTGGCTCTGCAGGATGGACCGTTCGCTTGATTGGTCCAAGATCTTAGGCAAACCAGAGCGATTGGTTCAGGCAATGTTTGATGCTTCTATTTCTATCACAGTTGGTAATGGCGAGGAAGCTCTATTTTGGAAGGATAGATTGTTGGGAATATGCCCAAGGGCCAACTGGATTCGATCCACTAGTCTTAATGGGCCACAAATGTTGTGAAGCCCATTACCAGGGGAAGGGGTACATTATTTATTAGTCCCATATTGCTAATGGAATATGGTGTGGAGAATTTCATTCAAATAAATAGAGACCAAACCCCTCCTGAGAAAGTGAAGACTTACGAGCAATAGTTGTTTTTCTCCCCATCGTGCTCGCAGACCTAGCAGTCCGGTGCGCGACGTTTCAATCCTCGTACGTGTGGATACCTCGGAGGTGCTGCGCTTGGAGCACAAGGACGAACCGCACGTGCAGGACCAGACGGACGTAAGCAACTGCACTGCACTGCCACTTCGACGCGTTCGTCTACATCGAGACGGCTTCCGCTGCAACTGCGCGTCTAGTGGTAACGATCCGTGATCTATAACTGCTGATGTTCCTGTTTTCGGGTAAACGAGTTTCTGTATGTGCTAGCGCAGCCTCCTCGTTTCCCAACAGTGGTACCAGAGCCGTAGCTGTTTCGTTATAGGTTCGGATGTGTGCATATGGAGATATGCTTGGATGTAGATGAGTCTCTGATCGGTTCGTTGTCTTTACTATGATGGTCGTGTAACGAATTGCTCCCTCGGTCAGAATTCCGCCATCGGAGCTAAGTGATACACGTAAACCCAGGCATGGTGAGATGTAGATCAATTGGATTGGTCGAATCGAACTTAGGTCAATGGTCGGGCGCATGGCGATGCGCGGCGGTGTGGATTGGATCCATTACCGGGCCGGGTTTTGCGCGAAAATCAGGTTGTTCGTAAAACAGCCATAACTTTTGCATACGACCTCGGATTGAGACGATTTTTATATGAAAATTCATCTACAGAAAATTTTACACATGATTCCGACCGCAATTGCGGTTTCGCTGAATTTAGATTTGCGAAAAAAGGCTCGGAAGATCGAGTTTTCGGCGATTTAAGTTTGGACGTCGAAATCGGCTAACTTGTTTTTGCAGATTCATGTGATCGGTATGACCCTATGTGTATGTGATGCATGTATGTAATTAATCATGACCTGCGTGTTGTGAGTACGACAATACGGCTGGAGCCATATGTATTGTCAATTTGATGTAATGGCCTGCGTGCCAACTTGTGATGATCTAATGCGCGGTTATGTAATTTATTTTACTATCATACGTTAGATAGTTCTTGGAGGACTCATCACTGGAGGATGGCATACATGAATCATGGAGATGGAGATCATCATGATGGACAATACAATGGAGATGGAGATCACCATATGTTAATGGGTCATACCGTGTCATTACTATGTGAATGTCGTTCTTATTGTTTTACTTCTACATATGCGACGATAATGGTTATTTTTCTGCATGCGACGGTAGAAGTAGAACGATCCCTCTGCAATGTTTAAGTTTTGAATGCCCTCCCAACTAAATCTTGCACCGTCACATGTCTTGTACAATTAGTGGTGTGTCTATGAAATTAGAGTGCCACTAATTTTCCTTGACTAGATGGGTTCGTATCGGATACTTACTCGCATAAAGGGTTGGTTAACTTAGACAATGTTATCTTAACGTTTAAGGACCTTGGGGCATGAAGGTTGGACGCCGAGACATAGAGATGTCACCCAACAACAGGAGTCATATGTGATATGATTAGCAAAGGGTTGCTTACCAATCTACCATGTCTTCTAGCGGTGATGCTAAAGCTCACTAGTTGACTTGTTAGTTGTGGATCCTGAATCGCTAAGTATCAATGGAGGGATATTGATTTTAGTGCGAGTAGATTTCGTTAAATTGTTTAATGTATTTTACTCTATCATAGATATGTTGTCTTAGTATTTTGCATTATTTCTGTTGTAGATCAATGGCACCTAGCACACCGTTTTCTTTGCGTTCGATACTTGAGAAAGATAAGTTGAATGGAACAAACTATGCGGATTGGATCCGCAACTTGAGAATTGTTCTCAGGGCTGAGAAAAAGGAAGAAGTTCTAGACACCCCATTACCAGATGAGCCTGATGATAACGCAACTGTTGCTGACAAACTTGCTTACAAGAAGGCATGTGATGTCAATCTTGAAGTGAGTTGCCTTATGCTTGCTTGCATGGAAACCGAGCTGCAGATGCAGTTTGAGACAAACCATGAGGCGCACGATATGATCGAGGCGCTTAAGGACATGTTCCAAACTCAGGCTAGGACTGAAAGGTTCAATGTCTCAAAGGCCTTTGTGGAAACCAAACTAGCAGAAGGCGCAGCTGTAGGGCCGCATGTGATCAAGTTGGTTGGTTACACCCAGAGGTTGGAGAAGCTGGGCTTCCCACTTGGCCCAGAGTTGGCCACTGATTTTATTCTAGCATCACTTCCGCCTAGCTTTGGGAACTTCATCTCGAACTACCATATGCATGGGGCGGAGAAGGGCTTGAATGAGTTGTGTGGCATGCTCAAGACAGCAGAGGCTGACATTAAGAAAAGCGCTAGCAGCACCCATGTAATGGCGATCCAAAACAGGCCTAACTTCAAGAAGAAGGGCAAATCTTGGAAGAAAAAGGGCAAGGCTAAAGATGTGATCTCTCAGCCAAACCCAACGCCCCAGACTAAGTTTGGACCAGCTGCAGAAAAAGAGGAGTGCTTTTATTGTAAGGAACTTGGTCACTGGAAGAGGAATTGCAAGCAGTACCTGGCTTCTCTGAAGAAAGGCGGTAGTAAGAGTACTTCTGCATCAGGTACACTTGACATTAATATTACAGACATCTTTCTCGCTGATTCTTCTATTAATTCCTGCTCATATTTGCAATTCGATGCAGGGATTAGTAAGAAGTAGAAGCGTGGGAAGAGGCGAAGTTGATTTCCGCGTGGACAATAATGCAAGAGTTGCTGCTTTGACCGTCGGGACGATGCAACTCCACCTTCCGTCAGGATTTATCATGGAATTGAATAATTGTTATTTTGTTCCTAGTTTGAGTCGAAACATTGTATCTCCCTCATGTTTGATGAAGGATGGTTATACATTCGCGAGTAAAGACAATGGTTGTGTGATCTCAAAGAATGGCATGTTTGTGGCTCTTGCATCCATTGTGAATGGGTTGTTCATTTTAAATCTTGATGATTCACCTATATGTAATATAATTGCTAAAAGGCCTCGGCTAGATGATTTGAATCCTACCTATATGTGGCATTGCCGTTTGGGTCATATAAGTGAGAAGCGCATGAAGAAGCTCCATTCTAATGGACTTTTAACTTCATTTGATTTTGAATCATACGAGACGTGCGAAGCTTGTTTGCTAGGCAAGATGACCAAGGCACCTTTCACAGGTTTTCCTGAGAGGGCGCAAGACTTGTTGGAACTCATATATACTGATGTATGTGGACCAATGAGCACGACAGCTCGAGGTGGATTTCAGTACTTCATAACTTTCACTGATGATTTTAGTAGATATGGCTATGTCTACTTAATGAAGCACAAGTCAGAGACTTTTGAAAAGTTCAAAGAGTTTCAGAATGAAGTTGAAAATCAGCGTGGTAAGAAAACTAAAGCCTTGCGATCAGATCGTGGAGGCGAGTATTTGAGCCACGAGTTTAGCACTCATCTAAAGAGTTGCGGAATTGTTCCACAGCTAACGCCACCTGGAACACCTCAGAGGAACGGTGTGTCCGAGCGACGTAATCGAACCTTGTTAGACATGGTGCGATCAATGATGAGCCAGTCAGACGTACCGTTATCATTTTGAGGTTACGCTCTAGAAATAGCAGCTTTCGCACTAAATAGGGTATCATCTAAGTCCGTGGAGAAGACACCATATGAGATATGGACTGGCAAGACTCCCAGTTTGTCTTTTCTGAAAATTTGGGGTTGTGAGGTATATGTCAAGCGACTTCAGTCGGACAAGCTTACACCAAAATCGGACAAGTGCATATTCGTGGGATATCCAAAGGAAACAATTGGATATTATTTCTACAACCGATCAGAGGGCAAAATGTTTGTCGCTAGGAACGGTGTTTTCTTGGGGAAAGAGTTTCTCAAAAGCGAGAAAAGTAGACAGAAGGTGTATCTTGAAGAAATTCGAGATGAGCCTATGAGGCAAGACTTTACGAGTGATGCTAATATAGCAGAACGAGTTGAGGCACCTGTGGTAAGAGAAGAACCGCCACAACCACGAAGGTCGGAAAGGCCACGTCGCGCAACACAGAAAATGAATCTCCTAGTTACGGGAGAACGCGACATATTGTTGATGGACAACGATGAGCCTAGGACCTATGCGGAAGCTATGATGGACCCAGATTCCGAGAAATGGTAAAGTGCCATGAGATCCGAGATAGATTCCATGGGGCAAAATCAAGTTTGGAACTTAGTTGACCCGCCTGATGGTGTGAGACCCATCGAGTGCAAATGGATCTTTAAGAGAAAGAGAGATGTAGACGGAAATGTTAACGTCTACAAAGCACGACTTGTTGCAAAAGGTTTTCGACAAGTTCAAGGAGTTGACTACGACGAGACATTCTCTCCAGTAGCGATGCTTAAATCTATCCAGATCATTCTAGCAATAGCTGCGTATTTCGATTATGAGATATGGCAGATGGATGTCAAAACAGCTTTCCTCAATGGGAACCTAGAGGAGGATGTATACATGATACAACCCGAAGGTTTTGTCGATCCAACTAATGCTGGAAAAATATGCAAGCTTCAGAAATCAATCTATGGATTAAAGCAAGTATCTCGGAGTTGGAACCTTCATTTTGATGAGGTAGTCAAAGGGTTTGACTTCCGGCAGAATGAAGAAGAGGCTTGTGTTTACAAGAAGGAAAGTGGGAGCTCTGTTGTATTTCTAATCTTGTATGTGGATGACATATTGTTGATTGGGAATGATATTCCTATGCTAGAATCCGTTAAGACTTCGCTGAAAAATAGTTTTTCTATGAAAGACTTAGGGGAAGCTGCATACATTCTGGGCATAAGGATCTATAGGGATAGATCAAGGAGGCTTATAGGATTAAGTCAAGATACTTATATTGACAAGGTGCTGAATCGGTTCAGCATGGAACAGTCCAAGAAAGGGTTCTTGCCTATGTCACATGGCGTACACCTCAGCAAGACTCGGTGTCCTACGACGACTGATGAGCGGGAGCGCATGAGTAAGGTCCCTTATGCTTCAGCAATTGGATCCATCATGTACGCCATGATATGTACTCGTCCAGATGTCTCATATGCTCTAAGTGTTACGAGCAGAGACCAGTCTAATCCAGGTGAAAGTCACTGGACAGCGGTGAAAAATATTCTTAAGTACTTTAGAAGGACTAAAGATGTGTTCCTAGTCTTTGGAGGTGAGGAAGAGCTCATTGTAAAGGGTTACACTGATGCTAGTTTCCAAACTGATCCAGATGATTCAAAGTCGCAATCAGGGTTCGTGTTCACAATAAACGGTGGTGCTGTAAGCTGGAAAAGTTCTAAGCAAGATACGGTAGCTGATTCTACAACAGAAGCCGAGTACATCGCAGCTTCTGAAGCGGCGAAGGAAGGTGTTTGGATGAGTAAGTTCCTCATTGAGCTTGGTGTGTTTCCCAATGCATCTAGCCCATTGGAACTCTACTGTGACAACAATGGGGCTATTGCGCAGGCTAAGGAGCCTAGGAATCACCAGAAGAACAAACATGTACTGCGGAAATTTCACCTCATTCGAGAGTTCGTTAGACGGGGTGAGATAAAGATATGCAAAATACATACGGATTTGAATGTTGCTGATATGTTGACAAAGGCTCTTCCACAGCCTAAGCATGAATCGCACATGAGAGCTATGAGTATTAGATATCATCTAGATTAGCTCTAGTGTGAGTGGATGATTGTAATATATCTATGACATATTGTTTATTTATTGAATATCCATGAAAGACAACTTGTATATGATTGGCAATTATGTGAATTGTTTGTGAAACTCTTTACTTGTATGGTTATTCAAAAGTTGTCCCTAGTCTGATTAGCACATGTATTAGTTGATGACTGTGTTTCACAAGTCATGGACATGGAGATGTCAAACTAATAATGTGGGCACATGTATGACATGGGGCTGGACTGACCCAACTTGAGATTTTGTTGTATGTTTATCTCTTTTCACAACGCGTATGCTTTGTCCTAAGACCTGAGATTGTCGCATGTACTCAAGATGTGAATTGACCTACTTAGGGACTGTCAAACGCTACTCCGTAACTGGGTAGTTATAAAGATGGTTTTCGGGTTTTGTCAGGAAGCATGCTATGAGGCGTGGTCAATCAAGATGGGATTTGCCCCTCTCTACATGAGAGAGATATCTCTGGGCCCCTCGAGTGATCGGATCAAGAAATGCATGGCCGTGCTAGGTTAAGAGTTAACCTCTTGAAGGATCCGACTCACAGATTCGAGAAAGAGAGGTCTGACTTGGAGTTAGACCAAATATCGTGAGGCAAAGGGAATAGCTTGTACGTAATGTTGTGTTGGTTCGTCTGATATGATCTTTACGTACGCATGGGAGTTGACACGTCTTGCTAGAGGCCGCTATCAACTATTGGACCGAGTAGTAGTACTCGAACCATGTCTATGTGTACGTGAACCCATAGGGTCACACACTTAAGAGGTTTGGAACACTGAAAACTTGCTTATGAGATTGTCTCTAGTGCAAGTGGGAGCCTGTTGGGAATATGCCCAAGAGCCAACTGGATTCGATCCACTAGTCTTAATGGGCCACAAATGTTGTGAAGCCCATTACCAGGGGAAGGGGTACATTATTTATTAGTCCCATATTGCTAATGGAATATGGTGTGGAGAATTTCATCCAAATAAATAGAGACCAAACCCCTCCTGAGAAAGTGAAGACTTACGAGCAATATTTGTTTTTCTCCCCATCGTGCTCGCGGACCTAGCAGTCCGGTGTGCGACGTTTCAATCCTCATACGTGTGGATACCTCGGAGGTGCTGCGCTTGGAGCACAAGGACGAACCGCACATGCAGGACCAGACGGACGTAAGCAACTGCACTGCACTGCCACTTCGACGCGTTCGTCTACATCGAGACGGCTTCCGCTGCAACTGCGCGTCTAGTGGTAACGATCCGTGATCTATAACTGCTGTTGTTCCTGTTTTCGGGTAAACGAGTTTTTGTACGTGCTAGTGTAGCCTCCTCGTTTCCCAACATAGATGGCTGTCTGGTCGCTCGTTGCTCGAACTGGCCCCAAACCTGTCGCTCACTATCCCTACTCGGCTGAAAAACTCACGTACTGTGGCTGCTGCTCTTACAGACATAGCTTGGATCCGTGACATCAAAGGAGGGCTGACTGTTCAAGTCCTATGTGAGTACCTGCAGGTTTGGGCTTTGGTTGACGAGTATGTTCTTATTCCATCTCTGGCTGATTCGTTCACCTGGAATGGTCTGCCTCCGGAATTTTTACCTCTAAATCTGCCTATGAAGCCTTCTTCATCGGTCGCACTTCTACCTGGGGAGCCAAACATTTGTGGCGCACAAAGGCTCCTAATAATTGCCGTTTCTTCTTCTAGTTGGCAATTCACGGTCGATTGTGGACGTCGGAGCGGCTTCAATGCCACGGCTTGCCCAACAATGGCAATTGTGCTCTTTGTGATCAACATGCAGAAACGGTGTACCATCTTCTCATTGGTTGTGTGTTCAGCAGGGAGGTATGGTATAGGTTGCTGTTGGTGGGTGGTCTTCTTAGGCTCGCTCCTTCCCAGGACCAGCAGCTGGTCGCGTGGTGGTTAACAAGCAGACGTTCACTTCCAAAATCTCTCAGGCGATGCTTTGATTCCCTGGTGGTGCTGGTGTCATGGCGAATCCGGAAGGAGAGGAACACCAGGGTATTTCAATGATCTGCACTTATACCTGTTGCTCTGGTTGGCAAAATTCTGGAGGATGTCGTTCTGTGGAAGAAGGCCTGTCTCCTGTCGTCCGATGTTGCAGACCTTCGTTTTTTTTGAAATTAAAGGCAGGAGCACTGCTGATTCATTTAAGAAGAAGAAACAATTGTACATCACACGCCGAAGCGAACATCACCACACACAAACAACGCACACGAACAACGCACACAACAAGACACTACACCACCACAACCTGGGAGAAGAGCCAAAAGTAAGACACCATGGGCCACGCTGTTTCACAAACGCTGTGTCACGACCAAAGCCGTAACCCGCTGCAAGCACCAATGGCCACCTGAACTCCTCCACCATGGGCTATCACCATCAAGCCGCACACACCGATCGTCGATCTCCCTGCTCCGACGTTGCCTCGGCAGAACACTCCCGTTGCAGCACCAATGAAACCACCGATCCTGGCCACTCTGGGGGGGGGGGGGGGGCTCGCCTTATCCACCGCCTGCCTTCTCTACCAAGGACTCGGATACCTCACACCTCCGCTCAGTCAACGCTGAGTTCACCACTGCACCAAGCGCGCCAACCTGAGGCTACACCCCCATGGCCCCTCAGCACCTCCCTTCCGACACGAACCAAGTGCACCACCACAGCCGCAACGCACAAGGCAACACCACCAGCTAACCACCACCACTGCCACGAGACGAGACAGGTCACCAGATGCGACGCCTCCAAGAAGGCCACGACGTCAAATGACGCCGTCGTCGCACGTCCAAGAGGACTGGGTTTTCACCCTGGGACCCCTGTGCTTGCAAGGACTTGGTAACCCTCAATGATGCCCCCAGCGGGGAAAGCGACGCCACGAGGGCGCCGCCACCATTGCCACCGACAGTGGAGGCTTACGCCCGGAACACCATTCCTGCATCACACTCCCGACCAATGACAGAAGGCCGCACCTCACTGCAACCACGACGCCAAGGCCCGGCACAACCCAAGGCGCCACCACGACACCACCGGCAAGCACCTGACAGCCCCTGACCCCACCACCATGGCGTCGTCAGACCAACATCACCGTCGAGGAGGAGCACCACCATCTTGCCGCACACCGTTGCCCGTGCGCCGGATGCCTCCGGCCCCATCATCTCCAGGCCACCAGGACCCGAGTCAAACAGGAGCCAGCGGGCCTCGGTCGCCGCCATCGCCGGTGCCACCGCACTAGCCATGGCCGCCACCGGCCGCCACACCACCTGCGCACCCCCACACCGGCCGCCGCCGCCGCCACCACGCCGACCGCCGCGCCGCCGGGGCCATCCGCGCCGGCCACGGCCGCCGCCTCCATCCCAGCGACGACCGCCGCCCCGCCACGCACAGCCGCGCGCCCCGGCCGCGCAGCCTCCAGATCCGGCCAGGGCGGCACCGGATCCGGCGGCCCGAGCCTCCGCCGCCACCATAGCCGCCGGCGAGAGGAACTCCGGGCGGCCGGACGGCCGCGCCCGTCCAAAGCTACCGGAGGAAGGGGGGAGGAGCCCGCCGCCACCTTCACCGCGGCCGCGCGGGTGGCCGGCGGACCGCTCCGGTGGCCGCGCAGCTGGGGGAGATCGGGAGAGGACCGCGGCGGCGGCTAGGGTTGTGTGCTCGCTCGGTCGCCCGCGCGGGGGGCGACGCGAGCGGCCAGGCGTTTTTTTTCCTTGTTGCAGACCTTCGTTGTTAGGCTTTCTCTCCTGTTGTTCTTTCTGGTTGTCGTTTTGGGTTTCGGCCCCCTTGTTGTATTCTCTGAAACTTTTTTTCTCCTTAATGATAAACGTGCTTTGCACTTCTCTAAAAAGTGCCCTCTTCTCGTTATTACTAGCAATGCTAAGAATTTTTGCGCTGGCAGTCCAACCAACCAAAATCTGACGGTGCTGACCAAATTCATGTTGCAGGCACGAACATTCTTCGGGGTACAGGTTGAAGTGCAGCATATCAAGAGTACAAAGGAGCTGCTTTATTCCGATTTCTTAGTTTCAGTTTTGTCTTATAAATTTAGAGAATGTAATAAGATAGCACATGCTCTAGCTGCTCTTGGGAGATTGCGTTCGGCTAATGCTGATCCAATTTAAGCCCTTGTTTAGATCCCAAGTTTGCACCCCAAAGTTCACTATGCAAAAAGAAGATTCCCATCACATCAAAATGTCAGCCCATGCATGGAGTACTAAATATAGATGAAATCAAAAAATAATTGCACAATTTTGTTGTACTTTGCGAGACGAACATTTTGAGCCTAATTAATCAATGTTTGGACAATTTTTCACAAATGCAAACGAAATGTTACAGTGACACATTTATGGCGAAGTGACATCTTTGCCTAAATTTGCATCTAAACAAGGCCAGAGCTTGCCTGTATTCAGGATTTGGTCGCAAGCGATTCTGCTGCGTCTGTTAGTTAATGAAAGTTTCTTTCCATTCAAAGGAAAAAAAGAGTACAGAGGCACACCCAATGCTCTGCCTGGAAACTTTCTCCAACTGTTTTTGTCTAAAAGAAACTTTCTACAGATGTCCTAACAACAAACAGGAATAAAAGTTATGGAGGAAACTTCACATTCAATTGACAAATACTAAGTACAAAGAACCAGTGACTTTATTTTCCAAAAGATTGGAATTATATTTTACAAGATAGGGAAGGAAGTGTAATCTTTAGGTTGGCTTCCTATACATTTTCAAATGAATACATGAGACATAATCATTCAGGGCTGGACAAGATCACGGGGGTGTGACAGCCCATGGCTTAATAGGATTGATAGAATATTCATACTAACACGTTGTAACTTCTTTGTGAAAGGGCCTCTAGGCTAGTGGTTAGAGCACCTGAGTAGCATCAAGCAGACCCAGGTTCAACTTCCCGTGGGAGCGATAACTGGGTTTGGCGCAGAAAAGACTTGTGTTGTTCTGTACTATATGATAAAGAGCTGCCAGGTGCAGGCGGGCCTGACCTCGGGGAGGCGGGACATTACAGGGGTACCTTCTCCATAAGTTCGTAGAGTATTAATTGGTCCAATGACATATGTATGTATTGTTTCCTAGTTTCATCCTTATCATATCTCTTTAGTACTATATATTGCATGGAACGATTTCTTTAGCGAGTAAATTCTCAAGTGTCGCCTTTATTTCTTTATTATAGGCCTCTCTTCTATAGGGCAAAGCCACAAAAAAATTGTAAAAGGGTCCAATGATAGATGACTTATTATTATTAGAAGAAGAACTAAAATTTAGTTTGTCCTTAAAAGGTTATGTTTATAAGGGGGAAGGGACCCCTACCCCTGGTCTCTTCCCCTCCTCCCTCAATAGCCTTGCTCCAGCTCTGTTCCATTAAGTTTGGTACCTGGTGGCACAAGTGCAGCTGCTTCAAGGACCTCTTCATCTTCTGCCTTTGAACAAAACTATTGGACATACCATGGCTGATGATTTGATCTCCATTTTCATGGTGCATTCGTCTGCTTACTTCCTTAATAGCCCGTTCAATTGACATGTATTGTGCCTTAGTGGAATACTAGAAATGAGTACAGATCGTTAAACCATCAAAAGTTCACCGTGGAAAGCTTGGGGACAACAATATTTCCTCTTCCATAGTGTATTGCCGACTTGCTTCATTATTATTAGCCCGCTGAGTTGACATGTAATGAGTCAGAGTCTCATCCTCATCATTTCTCCTCGACGTTGTAATACGTTCAACCTGCTTCTTAAAAAGCAAATTCTCAAGTGTCATTTCCACTTCCCTCATTGTAGGCCTGTCTTCTCCCTTCAATTTTGTACACATTGCAGCTAGTGTGGCTACTTGTTGGACTTCTTTATCTTCCTCCTCCTCGTAGACTTGAGGATCTATTATGTCAACCAGTTTGCCTTCCGCTAGCAAAGAGATGAAATGTGAAACAAGACTTCCACCATCAACAGACTGGTAGTCATTTGGTTTCTTTCGAGTAAGTAATTCTACAAGAACAACACCAAAACTGAAAACATCGCTCTTGTCAGTTAGTCGGCCTGTGTAATAGTACATTGGATCTAAGTAACCAAATGTTCCTTGAACTGCTGTAACCAATCCTGTCTGGTCAATTGGAATATATCTAGAAGCTCCAAAGTCTGATACCTTTGCAGTTAAAGCATCATTAAGAAGTATGTTTGAGGTCTTGACATCTCTATGAAATATTGGCGTTGAAGAAGAGGAATGTAGATAGGATAGCGCTTTGGAAACTTCCATTGCAATCCTCATTCGATCACCCCATGATAATGATATTGGTCTTTCAATATGAAGATGATAATAAAGGGTTCCATTTGAAATGAACTCATAAACTAGCAATGGGACTTTTGTCTCAAGGCAACATCCCAAGAGTTTCACCACATTTCTATGATTCACTTGAGAAAGAACTGCAACTTCGTTTATGAATTCATTGATTTCTCTTTGAACTACTATCTTTGACCTCTTAATTGCGACAACTTGCAGATCAAGAATTCCTTTAAATACGACACCATGTCCTCCGCCACCAACTATACGAGCTCTATCAAAATTATCTGTGGCCTTCTCTAGATCCATTAAGGTAATTATCATCCTATGACCAATGTCTGTGTTGCGTGGGATTAACTGCTGCAATAATAAACCATGATTCTCCTTGAAACATTTATTTCGCATTTTCTTCAGCTTTTGTAGTTTGATTTTACGCATGATCAAGGGACCACCCAGTACTAGAAGCAAAAGATTTGTACCACCGCCTAGTCCTAACCCAATGCTTAAACCTGGAAAAAAGAAGGAATGATGGGACATATTCATGAGTTTGGAACATACAGAAGTATCGGATAGAAAAAAGATTTAATTTGTGAACGATCATGTCTAAGCCTGACAAACTTCAGAGTATATGTAAATTTGTGATTGATATAAAATATTAAAAATAAGGCAAATAAGTGCACATGGTGGGCAGTTACCTATGAAGGATTTCTTGACTGTAATGCATCCACCTTTTTTGAAAGGATCTCCGTGGGTTCCATCATGACACAGACATTGGAAACTTCCAAGAGAATTCTGGCAGATTCCATAACATGAGTGTGCTTCCGGGTGCTCACACTCGTCTATGTCTACATAAGCACATATAAAATAAATTAAGCAAGCGTATGAACAATATATGTTTTGTTGAAATAGTCATGCCATTCACTATGCAATGGTACTAGGATGCTAGGGTTTATTCAGAAAGCTATAAAACTATATAGTGAATCCAAGGAGATATAATTTATTTAAAGCTAAATCTAAAGTGGCATGTAGGTATATACATCTAAGTGCATGTATAGCATATAGATTTACTTAAGCTGTAAAAATCAATTTGATTCTATTGCCTACCTCTGCATCCATTCGGAACAGAAGCATTGCCCTTATAACCTGTAGGGCATTGGCAAAAAAAACTTCCTGGTGTATTCTTGCAAACACCATAGCAAACATAAACTTCTGGAGATTCGCATTCATCGATATATATCTGAATAAACACAACGATATTAGTTAGAGCAGGGAGATGTTCGCATATTCTTGAAGAGATGAGGAGATTGAAAAAAACAAGTCGAGTAACTGTTATTATACCTTGGCATCCATCTGGAACATAAGGATTGGCAACTGCTATGGTTACTGCGACATTCAGGGGCGGACATATTTGTTGGACAAGCTGAATTATTAGCAATTTTCCAGTCTAGTGTGGCCGGGAGGGCTTTAGGACTGTGTCCTACACCAAAAACCATGTCCAACGTGTAATTGAAACTACGGTCGACAATGTATATAGACTGAGTAAAGGGTAATCCGCCTGCAAGCCTGTTGATCTCTATGTTGTAGAAAGAGTAGCCTAGAATGATGGTAGCCTGACAGCAGTGTATGCCCGTGCAAGTACCGTTTGAGACCACAGTACCGACAGCATGACCGGTAATGGACCTCAAAAGCGGGCAGAAAGCAGTGCAAGAACTGATCAAGTTGTTGTAGTCTGCCCCCAGAATGGTGACCTGCGTGTTGCACCCTAGCACCAGGAGCCTGTTTATCTTCTCCGACAGGAAGAACGGGCCGTTCTTTGGGAGGCCGCTCCCCCATGTTCCATTCGTGGTGTGGCCGCTGTCGTTGTACGGTTACGGTATCACCAAGCCGGTGCTGTTGATCCGCACCGTGTTGTCTTGGACGGAGATCTCGAGCACTTGCACGGTGCCGTCGCCCAGGAACAGCTCAGGCGGGCCGTGACCGGCCGGCGAGCTGTTCCTGCAGGTGAGATTGAAGCCGGCGGCGTGGTAGCAGCCGGGCTCCACACCGAACGGATATGGGATGGTGATGTTCCCGCAGCTACGAGTGCATGCGCTCCCTGGGCCGGTGCCCGCGGCGGCGCCGAACTGCGGCAGCAGCAGCGTGGCAATCGCAGCAGCAAATGCTGCAACTCCCACATTTCTTGCCTTCTCCATGTGTGTGCGTGTATACAAGGAGACACTAGCCCCTGGTTGCACTTTTTATATGCCCAGTGAAACCGGGACAAGTTACTCTACGTTCACAGTCCAAGAGCAATAAAGAAACGCGGTGAGACTTACTAGACTGATTTGTGGTTCTAAAGAGATTTATTAGCTATTCCACAACAAAAGATGTAGGTCCCTGCGGTGACTTGACTTTGTGTTGGATTTGGTGGTTCTATATTCTGGAAGGCTACGTCAAAGTGATGAGAGATCTGAGGATCATGGATCTTAGGATTATTGTACTCCCTCCGTATCACAGTTAGATGACGTTTAGGACAGCGACACGGTCTACAAAGCACAATTTTGACTACTATTTTCTATAGAAAATATTTATTAGAAAGATATATATGTATACTTTTATGAAAGTAATTTTCAAGACAAATCTATTGATATGATTTTCACATTTCTAAACTCAATGGCTTAAAAGTTATTGATGATTTATATTCCCAAGGTTTGACCCAAACCTTGTCTAAAATGTCATCTAATTGTGATACGGAGGGAGTAGGTGGATTTTTTTGTAATTTCGTTTTAAATCACATGAAAAGAGATCTATGTATACACAACTTTATTTTTTCAGATTTATAATCTACTTTTTCTACTTGGTCATGCGTTAGTATTGTTTACATAGAAGTTCAAAGGAATTTGATTAAACATTCACGGTAAATATGGGTATTTTTAAAACAACTTTTAGGTTTAGTTTAATATATTTTCATAATGGCGGATATCGTAATTTTGGCATATATTTAGGAAAACATTCGAATGCTTTTATAATGGCATAGAGGTTGCCCATTAGGCTATTTTTATAATGGAAAAAGTGGTTAATTTTTAAAAAATAGAATAGATCCAACGGATAATATTATCAAAGATCATTAAAGGGTAGTGAATTGAGGGCCAGATATTTATAATTTTTGTGAGAATTTCTATGATTTATTTTTTTTCTAACGCGTCTTGTGAGGATTAACATGAAGTCTATAAAAGGAGTCTCCGATTAGTAACAGTGAGCATCTGCAAGAGACAAGTTAAATCATTTTATAAAGTTAAATTTAGTTATTGTTAGAGAAAAAACGTTTCCAATACTGTAAATGATCCTCTAAATTTAGTGGCTCTCCATCACACCTCATTCGCTAGCTATTTTAAGCTAACTTACCTCACTAGCCATCTTTTCTGTTGGATTACTCTGTTATTTGTTAGTTAAATCTATTTTTGAGAGTAGCTAAATCAATAAATTTGATTAGTTTTTAGCTAATCTTTTGAAGATGCTCTAGATAGACTAGCTCCAGATTTCATGTCAAATATTTGAAACAGGGTCGATGATATTGGCAGCTCTTTCGGAATTCCTACCTTTCCTTACACGAAGAGGTCGTTATACCTGGACGTACACCTGGGCGTAGCATATGGTACACTGTTCAGATAGAACGTGCACAACAGATGCGTGTGGTTTCTAGTCTTCTGGTTTCGATCGAGAATTCAACTCGCAGTGCTCCGGAAAGTCCACCGCGCGTGCTGCTCGGCTCTGCTCGCCCCACACGGCACGGTGTGCGGGCACGCGCTTGCGCTTTATTTGCAGAGGACGACCGGTTCGCGCTTCATTTTCTTTCAGCCAACACGAGATGACGACGGCACAAGACGACTGTGAAGGGGAGCACATCATGCTGGCGGGTATGACAACAGCTTCTGTCACATACTTCATTAAGGTCTTGTTTAGTTTCTAAATTTGGTGTATCAAATTTAGGAGTTTGGGGTCTCTTCGTAATCATTGCGTCACTGTAGCATTTCGTTTGTACGTGTAAAAAATTGTCCAAAATTGATTAACTAGGCTCAAAATGTTTGTCTTGCAGAGTACAACAAAACTGTGCAATTAGTTTTTGATTTCATGTACATTTATTACTCCATGCATGTTATGACATTTCGATGTGACGGAGAATCTTCTTTCTGTATAGTGAATTTGGGAGTTGTTTTTTGAACTAAACAATGTCTAAGATTCAGTTGAATTTTCTGCATAGTACATGACGGCAACACGTACCCTGCTTACCTCGTCGCTAAGAAATCAACTTAGGCTTCTTGAATTTGGAAGGTCGAATTTGAAAGTTTGATGTCACTTCATAATCATTGCGTCACTGTACCATTTCGTTAGTATTTGTGAAAAATTATCCAAAATTTGATTAATTAGGCTCAAAATGTTCGGCTCACAGAGCACAACAAAACTGTGTAATTAGTTTTTTATTTCATCTACATTTAGTATTTCATGCATGTTATGACATTTTGATGTGATGGGGAATCTTTTTTTTGCATAGTAAATTTGGGAGTTACTTTTTGGAGCCTTAACAGGGCCTGTTTAGTTCCAAAAGGCAACTCCCAAATACACTATGCAAAAAGAAGATTTCTCATCACATCAAAATGTCATAACATGCATGAAGTATTAAATGTAGATGAAATAAAAAACTAATTGTACGGTTTTGTTGTACTCTGTGAGACAAACATTTTGAGCCCAATTAATCGATTTTTGGATAATTTTTCATAAATACAAATGAAATACTACAGTAGCGCAGTGATTACGAAGTGACATCTTACTCCCAAATTCAACCTCCCAATTCTAACATCTAAACACCACCCAAGTAGATGCGGGCATGCAGCTATCGAAAGATTTACACAATCACCTAGAAGAGACAAGAACAACATTTACTTTTCACGTACGAAAGGGGGCAAGGAAGGGCATTTGTTCTTTGATGACATGTACATTCACCAGAAAATATTATAATGGCATTGTTCTTCAGGCCAGATTAAGACATCACCGAGCGTACCCTGCTGAAAGCAACATCTGCTCAATAGAGGCTGGCCACTTGATTCATTTGCAAACCCCTTCAACTGGCATGTACTGAGTTTCAATTTCACAATCAGAAAATAAATCGAAGCACAAGATCAAGAAAAACAGACGATTCATTCAGAAATTGCATGATCAAACAAGTGACATTACCGGACGTTTTCCAGAATATACAGGACATAATAAAAGCAAAAACCTATGCTCCGGCCGTCCAGGCAGTATCAATGAATGTATAAATCTTTTTTTGTTCAAGCCATAACTTACTGACGACGCTGAACTGACAGCAATATTTCCTCTTCCATAGTGCATTGCCTGCTCGGTTCCTTGGTGTACCCTTCAACTTACACATACGGACATACCTTTTGTGAAGTATCTTTCCAATTAACTCATAATGTGCCGTAATATGGTCACTGTCATATTTCTTTGATGATGAATCATGTGGAACAAGCTACTTTCTAGCTTGCAAGTTTTCGAGTGCCATCTCTATCTCCCTCGTTGTAGTACAGTTCTCACCTTCTAATTTTGCACACACTGCAGCAAAAGCAACCACTGCTTGGACTTCTCTGCTGTCCTCCTCCATGACCAGCAATCTATTGTTTCAAGCAGATTGCCCTTTGTGAGTGGTGAAACAAACTGCCGTCATTATGGGACCTATGGTTTCTTTCGAGTCATAAATTCTACAAGCAGAATACCAAAACTTGAAAACATCAGTACTGCCTATCAACCAATGTCTGCACAATGGATCCAAATAGCCAAATGTTACTTGCACATCTGTCTCTACTTAATCTTGTAACATACCTTGAAGCTCCAAAAGTCCAAAAATCAGATACCTCTGCTGTTAGCTTATCAAGATGTATGTTTGAACAATTGATATCTCTGTGAAAAACTCGCACAGAAGTAGCTGAAGGTAGGCTAGAGCAGTAGCAACCTCAAGAGCAATCCTTGTTTGGTCATCCGATGATAGTAACACTGGTCCTTCAACAGGAATATGAGATGAAAGAGGCCAGGTTCATCATGTTCCGTGTGTCAATTTGATCGGGCCAATGTATCATGGTGCAACTCAGTTATTAGTCTCACCAAGACGTTTGACGACGCGACTAAAACGGTTAGTTTTTTTGGATTCCTACACTCGTTAATATCTAGAAAAACAAATGTACATAATCATTAATGTCTAGAAAAAAAGTGTGCAGTGGATAAATATGATCACATATTATGTTGGGAAAATTTGCTACAGGACACGCGAAATGGCGCTCATTTACTGAAACACACCGTTGACCGCTTAATAGGCTGAGGGACACTGCACTTTTGTGCTAATTTGCTGGAACACACCGCAGCCAATAAAATACCATTTTCCAGCCAAATAGGAGAGAGAAACATGATAAAATGTCAATTTTGCCCCCTGACCCCATTGGTCAGATTCTTCCCCTCCCCAACGCCCGTGCTGCCGCCTCGACGCTGCCACCATACTTCCCGCCGGCACCGGCGCCTACCCCCTTCCCCTCCCGACCGCCGTGAGGTGCTTCCGCTCCTCCTCCTCCCGAAACTTGCTGCGCGGAACGCCGCGCCTGGGGACCCCGGCCGGCTGTTCGATGAGGAGGCCGGCGGCTTCCCCCGCCGTCGCAGATGGCCTCGGCTGCGGCCGGAGCGACGTCGGCGCCGGGCACGGGAGCGCGACCGGCGACCACGAAGTAGTTCTTCAGCGGGAGGTCCATCCGGGCGCCGCCCTTGAAGTGGAGCGTGAGCTCCGGCAACGCCATGGACTTGGCGCCCTCCGGCAATGCAAAGCAGGGGCGCAGGCCCAGCCCGTCCTCCGCCTCCTTGGACCGCTTGTACGTCCCGGCGACCGCGGCGAGCATGGCGTCCGCCATCGGCTGGAACACCATCGGGTCCAGATACGTGAACGTGGTGCCGGAGTCGACGATGGCGCCGCCCACGCCAGCGGCGTTGGCGGAGAAGGCCTGGTCCGGGAGGCGCATGGCCTTGCCACCCACCGTGACGCTGGTCAGGGCTAGGTAGTAGTACACGGCGTACGGCTGCTTGTCGCCAGCCGCACTCCTGACCAGCGGCACGTACTGCATCCCACCAGCTTTGGCGCCGCCGGCGCCATCACCGAGGACGAGGGAGCCGCTGACGGCGGCGTTGTCGTCGAAGCGGCGGGAGAGCAGGCAGTAGGAGAAGCCGGCGCGCCGCGGTTGAAGCCCAGCTGCGCGGGCACGGACGGCGCGCCGCGGCCGAAGCCGGTGAGGCCCGATGGCGGCCGGATGGCGACTTCCATTGCGTCGCATGTAGGAGAAGAATCTGACCAGTGGGGTCAGGGGTAAAATCAACATTTCATCATGTTTCTCTCTCCTTGGCTAGAAAATAATATTTTATTGGCTGCGGTGTGTTCCAGCAAATTTGCACAACAATACGGTGTCCAACAGCATATAACGCGGTCAACGGTGTGTTTCAGCAAACGCGCTCCACTTTGCATGTCCTGTAGCAAATTTTCCCTATTATGTTGGTAAGGGATTTGGATTCTTTAGCAACTATTGCCCCAATTTCTTGAGGCAGGCGTCTCCCCTCATTTTGTTGCTTTTTACCAGTAGCAGCACGCAGAATAGGAGATGTGATGGTGTCAATCCATCAGGCTGCTGCCATCGGCGCATGCAACGACGGCGACAACCACATGACTCTGCAAATCCTCGGGGACTCGAACAAAAATGGTCGTAGTCTCGTAGACGCCTATTTGGGCCAAATGGAACAACGGGCCGATAATGCCATTTGGGCCGAACGAACAATGGGCTGACATGTATAGATATAGAAGTACCCTTATAAGGAAAAAAATCAATTTTGACCATCCAACTCTTGGTTGAGTTTTGTTTGACCATCGCTCCAAAACCTGGTATCTCTGTCCATCCAACTATCAAAACCGTTCAAATTTAGTCATCGGGGCGGTTTTGATGGGTGGTTTTAACTTTTTTATTTACAATTTAGTCCTTAGATATTAAAATGATTATTACTTTTTGCTCATACCTCCGATTTAGGTGATTTTTATGGTCACATGTTCATAATAGTGAGTTTTATCTTTTAAAATAGTCTTTATATTATTTTATCACTATTTAATATGATATTTTTATATTGTTGTGTAAAAACACCAATATAAGAAAAGTAAAACAAATGGTTAAAAAATAATATGTCCATGACTTTAAAAGATAACGTTACGAACACATGACCACAATAATCACTTAAATCGGATATACAAGAAAAAAATAGTAATCATTTGAAGATCCAAGAACAAAACTGTAGATAAAATAGGTCTTGGATCTTAAAAATGATTCCTTTTTTTCTCGTGTATCAGATTTAAGTGATTCTTATGGTCATGCGTTCGTAACAATGAGCTTTATCTTTTAAAGTCATGGACATATTATTTTCTAACTGTTTGTTTTAATTTACTTATATTGATGTTTTTATGCAACAACATAAAAATAATATAATAAATAGTGATAAAATAGTATAAAGACTATTTTTAAAGATAAAGCTCATTGTTATAAACGTGTGACCATAATAATCACCTAAATCAGAGTTATGAGCAAAAAGTAATAATTATTTTAAGATCTAAGGATTAAAATGTAAATAAAAAAGTTAAAACCACCCATCAAAACCGCCCCGATGGCCAAGTTTGAAAGGTTTTGATAGTTGGATGACCAAAGATACCCGGTTTTGAAGTTCGATGGTCAAAACCAAAATCAGGCAAGAGTTGGATGGTTAAAAATAGACTTTTTCCTCTTATTTTTTCTAAAATTGGATCTGGGCCTATAAATTTGGTTCTTTTTAGTTGGTTCCTGGTTCTTTCTAATGGGTTCCCTTCGCTTTTTAACCATTATATTTAGGTCCATCAATGGCTATAATAATTTCCAAGCACCGAAAAAACCTCTTCGTGTTATACATTCTTTATGAATGGAAATATTTAGAACCAAAAGCCAAACGGATGTATTTCATTAAACATAATAATTTGGAGCGGAAAAAATTTAGTAACATGCTTCCTATGCACCGAGGCATAGAAATGAGTATATGAAGCATTTTTATCATGGCTGTAAATAGTTCTAGGGACAGCTTATCTGTTCAGGGTTGTAATAGTTCCACGGATAGTTTAGCTGTTCAGGCGTGTAATATAAGTTCACCGGGGATAGCTTGCTGATAATAACATTTCCTCTTCCATGGTGTATTGTCTGCTTGATTCCTTAGTATTTCTAACAGTTAGCGTGTAACTAGCCGTAGTTTCATCCCTATCATTTCTCGTTTGTGTTCCATTACATGGAACTTGCCTCCTCTCAACCAGCAAATTTTCAAGGGTCATCTCTACTTCTCTCATTGTAGGCCTGTCTTCTCCCTTCAGTTTTGTACACTTGGCTGCCAGTGTTGCCACTTCATGAATTTCTCCATCTTCCTCCTCAATGACTTGAGGATCTATTATGTCAATAACTTTGCCTTCTGCAAGCAGCGAGACAAAATGTGAAACAAGACCACGACAGACCGATAGACATATGGCTTCTTTCTAGTAAGCAATTCTATGAGAACAACACCAAAACTGAAAACATCACTTTTGTCCGTTAGTCTGCCTGTGTAATAGTACATTGGATCCAAGTAACCAAATGTTCCTTGAACTGCTGTGGTTACCCCTGTTTGATCAGTTGGGATATATCTGGAAGCTCCAAAGTCTGATACCTTTGCAACTAAAGCATCATCAATAAGTATGTTGGAGGACTTAATATCCCTATGAAATATTGGCATTGATGCTGATGAATGTAGATAGGATAGGGCTTTGGCAACTTCCGTTGCTATCCTGATTCGATTATCCCATGATAGTGATATTGGTCCTTCGACATGAAGATGATGACAAAGGGTTCCATTTGAAATGAACTCGTAAACTAGCAATGGGACTTCTGTCTCAAGGCAACATCCTAGTAACTTCACCACATTTCTATGGTTCACTTGAGAAAGGACTACCACTTCATTTATGAATTCATTGATTTCTCTTTGAACTACTATCTTTGATTTCTTGATTGCCACAACATGCAGATCTAGAATTCCTTTAAATACAAGACCATGGCCTCCACCACCAATGACGCGGGCACTATCAAAATTGTTTGTCGCTTTCTCTATATCCCTTAAGGTAATTATCATCCTTTCACCAATGTCTGTGTTGCGTGATATTAGCTGCTGCAATAGTAGCCCATGATTTTGCTTGAAAAACTTATGTTTCATCATCTTCACCTTTCTCTGCTTGATTTTCCTCATTATGTAGGGGCCACCAAGGGCTAGGAGCAAAAGACTTGTTCCACCACCGATGCCTAGTCCAATGCTTAAACCTGAGAAAATAATGACGGAACACGTTTATGATTTCAGAGTAATATAACATATCAAGCTGAGAAATTTTTCTTTTTGTGAATGTGTTGAGAAAGATTTAGCTTGTGATAAGATAACATATTTCATATTGTGGCTTATAATACCTGTGAATGAGTTCTTGATTGTAATGCACCCCCCTTTTATGTTAGAATTTCCATATGTTCCATCAGGACATTGGCAATGAAAAGTTCCAGGAAAATTTTGGCATATTCCATAGCATGAGTATGCTTCTTGGTTCTCACACTCATCAATGTCTAGGAAATAAAGAGAAAGAAAAATATTAACACCGTATGTTAGGAAGACTTTCTGTCGATTCGGTAAGAAGTATAATTACAGTTACAAGATTATATCATTGGTAAAGAGGTGAATTTATAAAGGGAAATAATGTCAAACGAAAAGAAAAGGAAAAAGATGCAAGGGAACCTACATCTACCGTGGCAGAGCTTTTGTTAATCATATAATCCTACAAGATTTGCTTGTTACCAGTATTGACTTGTAAGCTGTAATTTATTAACTAGTTGGCATCTTTCAAAAAATTAACTGCCAGGGTTGGCATTGTGAGGTACCTTTGCATCCATATAGGTGCGAAGCATTGCCTGTAAAGCCAGTAGGACACGCGCAAGTAAAACTTCCTGGTGTGTTGCTGCAGTTGCCATAGCAAAGATAGTCTGGAGACTTGCATTCATCGATGTCTAATAAAAGAACAAAGGGACATTTCAGGAGATGCCCAGCTTATACGTATATGTAAACAAAGTTGATTGGCTTTTCTACCTTGGCATCCACCGAGGACGTAGGGATTGCCCTGGTAACCACGAGAGCACATGCACCGGTACCCTCTGCGACCAGTATGGGAAATGTAATCACGGCAAAAGCTGTTGGCACTGCGGCACTCGGGGGCGGACGCATTGGTTGGACATTTGGAGTTGCTGATTGTCCAGTCCAGCGTAGCTGGGCCATCCGGTCTACTGTGATCCTCATATGCAAAATCCTGGTCAACTATGTAGATACCAGGATCGTCAAGACTGGTTGCAAAAGGTGATGGGTCGCCGCTATGATTTTGGATGTGCACGTCGTAGGAAGAGTAGCCCAGAATGATGGTTACCTCACAGCAGCCAAGGCCACCACAGCTACCGTTCGGCGCCATATATGGGTACGGTAAGACTGAAATAGTAGGATCCTTTGGGCTGAGCATTGGGCAGATGGCAGTGCAAGAACCGACCAAGCCGTGAGAATCTATCGATAGAGGCGACAAAAGATCGACCTGGATGTCGCAGCCTACCACCTGGAGCTTGTTTACTGACTCCGCCAGGAAGAACGGACCGAGCGCTGGGACTCTGGGAGCCCTCCACCCCATGTCACATTCGAGGTGGTGATCTGGCCATGCGAGTACGGCCCTTGCCCGAATTCCATGCGGGGGCTGCTGATGCGTACCGTGCCGCTGGGAACAGAGATCTCAAGCACTTGCACGGTGCCGTCGCCGAGGAAGAGCTTCGGCTGGCCGTCGTCGTCCTGCAGATTGCAGGTGAGTTTGAAGCCGGCGGCGTGGTAGCAGCCGGGCTCCACGCCGAACGGGTAGGGGATGCTCATGTCGCCGCAACGCCTGGTGCAGCTGCTGTCTGGGTCAGCGGCGGCACCCCACGGCAGGAGGAGCGTGGCAGCTAAGGCTACGGCGGCACAGAGCACCGCAACTCCCCTGCTTTCTACCCTTTCCATTAGCGTGGACGCAATGCAAGGACTCTTTCTCTGTTTGCTTGGGGAAGCACTTATCGTCTGGTCAGTGATGCACCAACCACATAGTGTAGCATATATATATATATATATACACACACGGTTTAGCATCGAAATTACCTGACCAAACTACTTTTCTAGTGATCATCATATTCATCAGGACCACGGACCACCTCACGCGCAGTGACTTTGCTTGGACTGATTCGTGACGAGTTTTGCGGTCATGAATTATTATAAGTGCACTGAGCCACTAATTAACTTTTCTTTGGAAATTGGAATACGCGTGGAAATTGGGATGGGTGCGCTTCAACAGCCAAATGCAAGAGCAAAATTTCCTCATGGGTCGTTAGTCGTTGCTGAAACTCTTGGTTTTTTTTAATTTCCTCGAGCTGGTAAGCAAGCGCCGGCCTTGACGGTTATGTTGGCGCAGCCGTGGACTTTGACGTTGTCGCACAACAGCGAGAACTTAGTCCAGGATCATATTTTTCGTTCACAATACTTATAAGGAGTGGTTGACTGCTAGCTTGTCCAGCGAGAGAGACCACCACCACCCTTTGTAAAACAACACTAACACGCATCCGTGGACCGTGGTGTCATAAACTCATGGAAGGGTAGCGAGACACAGGAAAGACGCAGATCTCTTCTTATGAAAGGAGGCGCCTCCGGCGGCCGACGAGGCTGTCCACGATAGTAAAAAAAATTTACGCCGTCTGATCCTCGTCTTACGGTGTGAATCTACCTGCTGCGATTCAAGCGCACAGTAAAAAAATCTTGGCTCTAGAACCATCACAATCCTTCCGGTTCTTCGTCGTTCTCCACGCCGGTTGGTCTCCTCTATCTCTTCCTCAAATCTCTCGCGGCCCCCTTCCCTGATTGATTAATCTTAGATCTAGAATTCTTCTGGTTCTTCGTGGCCTTCCACGCCGGTTGGTCTCCTCTCTCTCTCTTTCTCAAATCTCTCGCGGCCGCCGCCCCTGATTGATTCAAGGTTCAAGCTCTCCGTGAAAAAATCTTGGATCCATAACCATCGCAATCTTTTGGTTATTCGTCCTCCTCCGCGCTTTCTCCGGTTGATCTCCTCCTCTCTCTCTCTCTCTCTCTCCCTCAAATCTCTCCCGGCCCCCTCCCCTCCTCTACCGCCGCACGCCGCCGCCCCTCTTATCCGCCTCCCGCGGCCGCTGCGGCCCGTCCCCGTCTCCCTAGGCCGCCGGCACTGCCCTCTGCGCCGCTCCCTCCCCTTCTCCCGGCGCCGCTCCCTTCCCCTCCCCTCCCTCTCTCCCATCGGCGGCGTCGCGGCAGCTGGGGCGGGCGGACGTAAGGGCGGTGGCCAGCGGTGCGGCGGCAAGGGCGGGCGGCGGCGGGGGCGGTGGCCAGCGGCGCGCCGGGCGGCAGCTTCCCCTCCCCTCCCTCACCGGTGTCCCCTCCATGCCCCCTCTCCTCCACATGGAGTCGAGGAGAGGACCACTGCAGCACCGCCGGCGGCCGCGCTTCTCTCCCTCCCCTCCCCTCCCTCTGGCTCCCGCGCGGGCGGCGGCCACTACGTGGGCGAGCTCCACGGCGCGGCCGGCTCCCGCAGCCGCGGAAGGCCGCGGAAGGCGGGTGCGGCGTGCAGCGGCGGCGTCCGCGTAGCCTGCTGCGCACCGCCTCTGCCCGCCTGCGCCGCCCCGGCCCTCGGACGGAGTTGCCGCGCCGCCTTCTTCGTCGTCCACGTGCTCGGTCCGCCGCGCGCCCAGAGCCGCGCCGCCTCCTTCGTCGCCCACGCCCTCTGTCCGTCGCGCACCGTTGCTCCCCGAACCGCGCCGCGCCGGCCGCCTTGCATGCCGCCCACGCCGCGGAGCGGAGGGCGGGGACGGCAGCGGTAACGGACGGCGATGGCGGCAGCGGGTACTGTAGGCAGCGGCGAGGGTGGCAGCAGTCGTGCGGGCGGTCGCGGCCATATGTGCGGCGGTGCCAACGGGTATCGGGGCAGCACTGCAGCAGCAACGCGGGCGGCGATGGCGGCCACGGTGGGCGACAGCGATGGCAGCAGCGGCTGGCTGCAGCGACACGCGGGTGATGAGGACATGACACGCATGCATATGTACATGAATGGTGCATGGGGTGGAGAAGGACACCAAAAAGGTTTTCCAAGTCAACAAGAAGGCCCAAGATTAATCCGATTCGAGTCCCCAAGATGGAGGCCCAGAGAAACTCAAGTTCGAGTCCACCTCGGAGTCCAGGAGCAGCCCGCGCTAAATCGGCCGCCCAGGTCGCATACGGGCTCGGTTTTGGACGTTCTACATATGCATGGAAAACTAAGGAGATAAGCTTTCCAATGGCACCGGTCTCATGTCAAAATTCGTCCGGAGTCATCAGGAATCGACGAAACAATTTGACATCCAGAATCTGTCTCGGTGCTGCGTCGCCGTATTTTGGCCTTTGGGCCGTGTATCGTGTGGAAGCCCATAGGGGGGCGCCCCCTCCAACCCTAGCACCATTCATGTACATATGCATGCGTGTCATGTCCTCATCAGCGGGGATGACGGCAAGTCGGCAACCAACACAACTGACAGGAAGACGCACAGACAGACGACGAATGGAGGATACGCACGAGCAAGCAGGGCACGAGAGGCAGGTATGGTGCTGGTCAGCCTCTCTCTTTCTTCTTCCAATAGCTTTTTACTTTGTCCTGCAGCTCTTCATAAGATGCCCATGGACGAAAGGAAGTAATGAGGCATGCTTTTGTTGGGTTACTTTTGATGTGTTCCATTGCTGCACATGAACACAATTAAGTAAGTGACGAGTTAATTTGGAATGAGACAGGAATTACAATATGTAGGATTATCAGGAGGGCAGCAACTTTCTCCTACCTAGCAGCAAGATGGTGTCCTCCTCTTCAAGCTCTACTGAGGTAGGTTGGCCTGTACTTTTCATTGTAGCAAGGCTACTTAAGGTTCGATTTGACTCCATCAGTTAATATGCATTTTGTTTCAGGTGACATGCAATTGAGCTGTGGTGGGATTTGATTTCGTTGCAATTTGGTGTATGTCGTCAGGAACATGCAATGGCATGTGAAAATTCGCTTTTCTCCTATTGATAGAGGACAAATCGTATGATCTATGATTGCGATGAAACTACCACTGCATTTCCTTAATGAATGCCTCTGGCCTGCAATATTGCTTATTTTGAGTGTAATTAATTGTTTCTAAGTATAAGAAAGCTCTTCCCTTTAAACATGATTGTAGCTTGCATCATGCTGTTGAGTGCATTTTGTTGGAAGTGTATATCCTTTTCAGAGCTTAATTTCTTTTCTAGAATTTTCGGTATTTAATGAAACTGGGCAGTACCTGACCAAGGAGTGAAGGTATAGAGAATTGAAATTTAGCTCAAAAGAAGGTTGGTATTCCCATCATATTTTATTTGTCCCATTAATTTCTAAAGCTAATTGAAAGGAACAGAGATTTTAATAGCTACAACATTGATGATCTTACTATTGCCAAATTCCAGTATTTGATTAAGATAAGAAGCTCACTCACTTTTGCCCATCATTGTTGGCGTTGTTTGGTATCTTGTTGGATTCATGGCATCATAAAAAATAAAGGTTCTTGCAGCCAGAAGGTTCACAAATTAGCATTCTAGAAGTGTATTGTCAGGTAAACTATTCAGACTCTGCTCTGCAAGTCCAGTAGTTTAAAAAAGATTTTTCTTCTCTTTTGGATCCCAAGTGAAATTATGTTATAAAGATTAATTGCAAAATATAAACCTACATGGTACCATTTGATTCATTATGGCTTCCAATCTTTTTTTGTCTACCTGCTTTATGATTACTACACAAATGTTGTAGGTAGATTCAGCCTTGATGTTTGATAGTGCTTATTTCCCTTACTGTTAGCCTAGCTGACAAAGCTCTCTGGTGTCAGTGTTCCACTTCTTTAAATTTGTACCAAAATGTCTAATGATATGCTATGTGAAAGTATCATGACTTTCAGGTATATCTAGGATTCTACATGTTTGTTTGAAAATTATCCATCATGATAGTAACTCCAATACATGATAGTAACCATGAGGTAATTGATGTACCTTCATCATCGGAAGTTGAAATTGAAGATCCATCATTCGATGACTTGCCCCTTGCGTTGCGAAAAGGTGCACGAACTAGTGCGGGAATGCCTCCACTAAGGTATGGATTTGAACATGATATCAGTAATATGTTTCCTATGCCTCTTTATCTCCTGCATATAGAGCATTTCTGGCCTCACTACACACAGTGCGAATTCCAAGAGATTGGAGAGAAGCAAAATTTGATCCCAAGTGGCGTGAAGCCATGTTGGAGGAGTTGCGTGCTTTTGAAAAGAACAAAACTTGGGATCTTGTCAAATTGCCTGTAGGGAAACAGGCGGTCAGCTGCAAGTGGGTCTTCACAGTAAAGCAAACTCCTGAGGGTAAGGTGGAAAGGTATAAAGCTAGATTAGTTGCTCGAGGCTATAGCCAGACATATGGCATTGATTATGATGAGACATTTGCACCGGTAGCGAAGATGAGCACAGTAAGAATATTGATGTCTTGTGCAGCAAATTTTGGGTGGCCTCTACATCAGTTGGATGTCAAAAATGCTTTCTTGCATGGAGATCTGCAGGAGGAGGTATATATGGAGATTCCACCTGGTTGGTCCAAACCCAAAGCAATTGGGAAGGTGTGCAAATTGAAGAAGTCTTTATATGGTCTTAAGCAGTCTCCTAGAGCATGGTTCGACAGATTTAGACGAGCATTATGTGATATGGGGTACAAACAATGCAATAGAGATCATACCTTGTTCTACAGACATTCAGGGCGCAGGGTCACAGTGTTGGCTGTTTATGTGGATGATATTATTATCACAGGTGATGATGAGATAGAGATTAAAAGTTTGAAGGAGAACCTAAGCAAACAATTTGAGGTCAAGGACCTTGGTCAACTAAGGTATTTTCTTGGCATTGAAATTGCTCGATCAAAAAGGGGCATAGTTCTGTCACAAAGAAAGTATGTCTTGGACTTGCTCAATGAGACTGGAATGCTTGGGTGTCGACTTGCTTCAACACCTATTGACCCAAACCACAAGTTATGTGCTGAATCAGGTGATCCAGTGAACAAGGAGAACTACCAGAGGCTTGTTGGCAGACTCATCTATTTATGTCACACGAGACCTGGTATCTCATATGCTGTGAGTGTTGTGAGCAGGTATATGCATGATCCTAGAAGTGGACACTTGGAGGCGGTTAACCGAATCCTTAGATATTTGAAAAGTAGTCCTGGAAAGGGACTTATGTTTAGAAGCTATGGTCATCTTAATGTTGAGGGCTATTGTGACGCTGATTGGGAAAGCAGTCTCGATGACAGGAGATCAACATCAGGCTATTGTGTGTTTGTTGGAGGAAATTTAGTGTCATGGCAAAGCAAGAAACAGCCAATTGTGTCTCGATCTACTGCTGAAGCTGAGTACAGAGCCATGTCATAAGGGTTGTGTGAGATCTTATGGGTAAGAAATCTTTTATCCGAATTGAAGATGTTAAGGAAAGGTTCCTCACCGCTGCATTGTGATAACAAATCAGCTATTAACATTGCCAATAATCCAGTTCAACATGACAGAACTAAGCATGTTGAGATTGATCGATTTTTCATCAAGGAGAACATAGATGATGGTATTATAGTATTGAGCCATGTACCTTCTGGAAAACAATTGGTTGATTGTCTAACCAAAGGTTTAGGATTGAAAGAGTGTGAATCAGCATGTAACAAGATGGGGATGATAGATATTCATCGCCCATCTTGAGGGGGAGTGTTGAGCTGTGTTGTCTTTGTTAGGCCCATGGGCTGAGAGCCCAATAGCTATGTCGGTGTGTGTACTGTATGGTGTGTGTATTGTATATGTATCAAGAGACACAAAGAAGAAATAGACTTCCAGACTTTTCCCCAACTTTCTTCAAAAATCCTCCAAAAAGAAACCAGTGTGTTCTTTACATCTATTCTTGGCTAGAATTGGGTAGCACGGTGTATATTTCAAGCCAGATTTATTCAGCCTTATGTAGACATTCTTTCCACCAACGTGTAATATTCCTTCCGAAGTAACTAAAATAGATTACTTCACTTTTGTGGTGGAAGTACCTCTATTTTTTTTCTTATGTAAACAATGGATACACACTTCTTAAA
The DNA here is from genome assembly GCA_033239725.1 of Echinochloa phyllopogon. NCBI lineage: Eukaryota > Viridiplantae > Streptophyta > Magnoliopsida > Poales > Poaceae > Echinochloa > Echinochloa phyllopogon. Next base: position 35,582,028 of record BTCW01000006.1, read on the forward strand.
CTCATATTTTTCCTGTTAAATGACCAGCAGATCCACAGCTGCAGAATAACACAAATGTAAAACCGCAGCATCAACTCATCAGTCTTTGATTTGCGGAGCATCAACTATGGTAATGATTTTACTGCTTCGAGTAAAATTGCCTATTTTTCCTCCTGCAGAATATATCGACCTTGCTATTTACTTACTCTTACAGACCACTCTTAAAGATGGTGAAATATGCTTTGTTGAGGTGACCGGTGAAATAAAGAAGAGAGGAACAACTTGCCAATGCTCTTGTAGGTATTTCAGTAGCACCATCCACAACCATGCCTCTCATCAAATACATTTACTTAGCTGTCCAAAACAACTGCAGCATTGCAGCTTAACCAACCAACATATCCAGCTTCCCATCTGTCCTTGAATTCTTCACGTCACAGATCTGATACACTGTCCTAGCCCACCATCAAGCCATAGGACCCAACTTCACTATTAGCCTCTTGCAATGGACAAATGAGTATCGATGCAAAAAGCTTCCATGGAACACCAAGGTGACAATTGACATTAAAGGCTCTCCTCTCCAAACGTCTAACAAAAATTGCCTTCCCTAATGCAACATCCAAACTTGTGGGTTTTATGGAGACACCAGCATTTGTACTGTCAATGGCTACGCATAGAGCATGCAAGCAATACATAACAGGCTAACACCCACTGCTTAGATCTGTCTTGTGGTCATGCCATGGGTGTCCATACATTCCCTTTGAACCTTCACACAAGCCCCTACAATGAGCCAAATAAACATAACAATATGCATTGGGCAGCAGACCCATCCGTACGCGCTGACCTTGATGAATTGTTCTACAAATTAAGCCCAGATAAACAGAGGTACTGTACTCAACTATACCATTTGTGGATACTATATAGCCATTTGCATTTTGATATAGCATTGAAATAACGATCAGCATAGCTTCTTCAGGACCCAAAGGTAGTGGCTGAAGCTTTTCAAGAGCATATCAGTGGTAAAGACGACAACAATAACCTTACATCTTTATGCCTATGTTAAATTAATGTAGAGTTGTCAACGCTACCATCGACCTACTTTCTTATATTCTTCTCTTTGTAGCAGCCCAAAAGGAATAAGAATATATGCAAATGCTGACCACAAACAATGTCACAATCTACTCAGAATACAACTCTGATAGCTCAGATGACCCAAACTGGCTACTACCACGTAGTCCTAGGTATATGGATACATTTACACAGGCTGACAACATCTCATTCTGATATAAACTGCTACTATTTTACTTCAGTGCCTCTGCTACAATTACCCAAAAAAACTCACAGATTATGATCGTGAGCCAAGGGAATAGAAACACAATTGTTTAACTCCAAGCTCTGTTCATGAAATCTTACCATGGAAGATTCAGCTCACTTATATGATCAATTTTTTTCTTCCCCTCATTTCCTCTGCAGACCACGCGCTCACCAGCCTGAAGAAAGCAGCTGGTTCACAACGACGTCAATTTCGTCTGTGTCACCTCTACTATTGTTCCAACAATAAAATTAAAGACTTTGTTTAGGCCCCACTGTAAATTATGTATCCTCAGTTGGACTTGCCACTCTTGTGAACTGTGTATACTTCCTGATGCTCGATCATCGTAGAGTTTGATTTATTTGCTTAAAGCACTGCAATATACATTCATGTAAATTGAATCCAGAGCTTCTATAAGCTATATTTGACTATTCGGACTCAGTTGTTCAGTGAGTTCAGAACAATGCTATGTGTATGTATTGTATATCAAATTTTGCGCGCCGGGGCGCGCGCAAATCACTAGTAGCTGATAGACGACGAGTGAGATGGAGAAAATCAAGCTATGTATGAAGTGCATCGGATGCGGATTACTGTAAGGGACTGAACGTCTGAACGGGAAGGAGGGGGGTTATCTTATCAGACAGACAAGCTCCCTCCGTCCGATCCGGTGGAGGATGCTGCAATCGGAAGGGTAAGGGGAAGGGGATCCGATCTTTTTAACCAAAACAATAAATAAATCTTTTAACCAGCTTGCCTTCCCCGACGCTGGTACACTGGTATTTTTACTATCATAAATAAATTCTTAAGCGTACGGATATACGGTTGTAGCATTTCAACCGAAAGTATTAAGGGTATATTTATTTTCTTTATTCCCAAGGAAAGACGATAGCCAAAGAAATATTTATATTCATGATTATAACATAACTGAGTAGACCATAGTACAAACAAGGGTAAGACATGATAATTAAGGTAGTGTGACACAAAATCTCATACTCCACTAAATGTTCACCGGAACACGGAGGAGGACAAAATCATGATTATAACCTCCATTTGTTTCGAAAAAAAATGAAAGTTAGTTTCAATAATATTTAGAGTCTACCAAATTGATGGTCGATTATTTCTAATTTTTGTGAGACTTTCTAGGATTTATATTTTTTTGTAGCCTCTCTTAAAAGAATTAATGTGAAGGCTTTGAAAACAACCTCCAATATATTAGTAATTTTCAATTAGCTAGTAACCATAAAATATATTTGGTTATGCCTTATTTGGTACTATAGATGTTGATAGATTTTTCTATAAACTTGAGTAAACTTAGAAAAAGTTAGCTTATGACAAAACTAAAAAAACCTATAATTTACTTCTAAAAATTAGCTTTTGCCAAGCTGCTTGACGCTACCGCCTTCTATAGGCAGTTCTTAAAAAGCTATAATGGTATCTAACATAGTTTGTTGTGACTAATGGCTAGGTTTTAACAACTTAGATCAGGAGAGGTTATTTAAAATAGTTTTAAAAAGCTTTAAAAATATGAAAAAAAAGGTAGGCAACATATTGCACTTCACACTGCACAATTCGAGTGTTCAAATCCCCTTTTTCACCTGATGATCAGTCCGCTGTGCTACACACAATGACAACAGGAGCAAGTGCGACCGCTGCCGGTCGCCGGAGCCCTCACAACGCACCAGCTTAATTTTTAACTGACCTACTCGCTCCTTACACTAGACAAGACCTTGGTACCAGCTGGTGCTGGATGCTCGCCTTACCTTCTTCACTTGCCCATGCCTATATCTATCGCACACGAAAAAGTACACACGGTTCTGTTTCCCTCTCTTATTCTGTTGATGAACATACAAAACTCCTGCATGCATGCCGGCCTGCCCCGGGCACGAAAAAGATCTTTCCAAGACCTCGATCTCTTCTTCGGCCGGCGGGCCTCGCCGGGTCTCAGTGGCCGCCGCCGCTGACGGCCCGGAACTGGCGCTTGGAGATCCTGGGCAGCAGGAACAGGCCCACGATCCCGCCGATGAGGGCGAAGCCGGACGCCACGCCGAACGCCGGGATGTTCCCCTTGCCGAACAGCGCGTCCCATGGCCCCGCGCCCAGCGCGATGATCACCTGCAGTTGCATTGCAGCCGTGAGCACACCCCGTTCAAGGACAGACCACAGACCCTGGCACGCAAGAAAGTAGCTGCAGATCGAACAGGGCTAGCTGCTGACCTGAGGGATGACAATGGAGATGTTCAGGACGCCGGTGCAGAGCCCTTGGCCGCCGCCTTTGCTCGCTGCCAGCTGCGCCGTCACGGCGAAGGGCACGCTGTACAGGATCTGCATGGTTCACACACAAAGGTCATGATGATTGATGACCTTGCATTGTCAGCGAAAATTCTTGTTGGAGAGGGGCCGTGGCGACTGGCGAGGCGATGTGCATGCTTACAGCGAGAGGGATACCCAGGAAGGCGAACAGGACCAGGCACACGGCCTTGATGCTCGGGCTCGCGGTGATGGCGTCCTGCACGTATCCGTGGTAGTCCTTGAGCGACCAGAAGCTGATGAGGGCGGTCGCGGCCATGGCGATGCAGACCATGAAATTGCTCGTCACCCACACGAGCCTCGGCCCGACCTTCCGGCACATCGGCTCGATCAGGAAGGAGCTGAACCCAAGAACAATCTGCACACGGGTGATGAAACTCATGGTCAGTCATTAATAAACAACTACTACAGGATAGAATTTGTGACGTGTGGAAATGAAACGAGAATCTTACCGAGTTGAGGAGCAACCCGAATGAGCCTATTCTGACACCCTCGTCAAATGCTGCAATCTGGGCATTGGTCCCCTTTGGGTCGCCGTGGTAGATCTCACGGCCCATCCAGTCGGTGTCGTAGAGGATGAACGGGAACCATGAGAGCTGCAGGGACAGTAGCAGCGTCAGTACAGAATGGCACCACTACTGAGGAATTCAATCTGAGACACTATGAAATCAGTGAAGTAGCTAGATATATCTGGCGCATACCCAAGTGAGGCCAGTTACAAGAAGCACGGACGGCATCCCAGAGGGCAAGTTCTTGAAGCCCTGGAAAACAGCAAGTGGACCGGTAGGTTCAACCTCACCGTTTGCTTTTGTTGGGAGGTTTTCCTTTCTGAATGGTACTTCCTTGGCGAAGATCAGCGTTATACTCAAGCAGAAGACCAGAAACACCTGAACACAAACAAAAAGAAAACCGCCCAATTTTCAGCATCTACGCTGGAAATAAAAAATCAACATGGGATTAACAATACATGTGTGTAAAAGTTGTTAATCAATACATAGCCAGCTCATTGCCATACACCAGGTATTCAGAATATCCTATGACCATTTTGCGAGATATTAGTAAAACTTACCACAGCCACCAGAAATGCACCTTTCAGGTTTGCACAGGCTTCACAACACGCTTTTGTTTTCAGGAAGGGAAACCACCTGCATATGATGATATCAATTAACCATAAGGCACATTTTCTGCAAACTTGTTTCCAGATAGAGATCCGGATAAAATTTATATTGAGAAATCCGGACTTACTTGTGCCAGTTATTTGTGGAACCAGAGGAGTATCCTAGGATATTTCCCAACGCCATCCAAGAACAGAAGATTGAATTGGCTGCACTAGGGCCATGATGACCTGTTGAGCAAAAAAGAAAAAAAATGCAGATCAGGTTCTGAATTCCACTGATGTCACAACACCACTAGTATTGGTTTTTTGCTCTAACCAAGGATTGTTACTAAACCCTGAAGTGAGTTAGCCGTGAAAGTTACCTGACAAATCAGCCATTAGGGCACGAGCTGGACCCTGGCAGTCGAATGCAAAATGTCAAATTTTATAATAGTGGATTTTCTCAAACTGATTGGTATGAAACTCTGTAATGTTGATATAAACGCACTCACTTGCACAGTATTGTTGGAGAAGTCAAGCAGCCAGAACCCCAGAACATAGACGATTGCAGCATGCCAACGAGGACCATGGTAGAGACTGTATTACACATGATCAAGTATAAGAACAGTTGAGACTGATGCCAAGCAAAAGATAATTCCTATCTGAGGCAGTAGCCCGAGTGAAGCAGTTTACCTGCACTCTTCCTTTGTGTCTCCCAGAGCAGCTCCAATGTCTGATGAAAATCCAACAATCACAACCTGCACAGAATAAGCTTGAAAAATATTAATAGGGAACGTTGAGAGAGGAGGAAGAGTGAGTGAGTTTCAGTTCAATTCTAAGAAAATAGCAATAGAGAGACTGCGTGTCAGGTTCTCACAGCAAGACAGATGAGCAGACATCCTGTCATAATGAATGGCCTCCGTCTTCCCCATCTCGCGGTGCACTTATCACTGTACAGGCCAACGAGCGGTTGAACCTGCAAGGTATGTAGAAGAAGGATTAATGGATAATTACTGTAGTATGAGAGTGACATTGGTGCAAAAAATAGTACTGTACTCACCACTAAACCAGCAATAGGGCCACAGAGCCACATGAATGAAGTAAGGGCATGTGAAAGCCCCAGTGTCTGCACAAATATGGACAAAAATTCAGAGACCAGCAAAAAGTAACAAGTTCAGCTGATTTGTTTTGCACTGCAAAGAAACCTACCTGCAACTGATTCTGATTATGACAAATCAACCATATACAGTTACAGTGTCATTAAGGGAGAAAATTACTTGTAATGAATCGGCACGAGACATACAGTGCCAATTTCATTGATAGGCGGGAAGAGCATTATCAATAAATCTTCTCAGCTGTCTGTGCATGTCGAGATACATCGGACAGAACATGTCTTTTTACAAATAGAGGGAAAAAAGGGATATATCTAGCCTAAAGAAGGTTCCTCTTTAATCCGACTATCCAGGTTGCATGGTGTGGTTAGGCAACGTGCCAGATCAAACCTAACATATTCGCCTGCACATGAACCAATCAGCCTGATGGCACTTGGCTCAATAAGGCTACGGCCTACCACAGCAAGCATAATCTTTATCCAAAGTAGTCCACAGGCATGGCTATAAGAAATATTCCATTCCATCCACAATGAACACTTTTTATTTTACAAGAGGACTCATAATGCAGGTGCTCAAAAAAAAAGAGGACTCATAATGCATAAAACTTTCCAATGGAATGTTTCGATAGAACATGGAAAAACAGATATATTGGACTTCATGTTATATTTCCTTTGAGATTCCTATGGATTATTGAGACACTTCTAGGATTCCCAAACTTTCTGAAGGAGAACACGGTTGCATAGGGAAAAATTCTGTAAGAATATGATCCTAAAAAATTCTTTCTCTAATCCTTTGTTCCAAAGAGGTCCACACTGGTTGATTCTTTTTCCTTTTTATTATTACTATCTATTTATATGTTGAAAGATTATTATCATCCTAAAATCTACTACTTTATGCCCACTAGCTAGATTGGGATAAATTAGTTCAAAAAAGTGTGGGAAATGGTAAAATTGTATGTGATTTTCCATAATATTTCTACCTAGAATATGTTTTTCTCTGTGCTGCAAATAAATTTTCCTTAGTCCAGAACACTACAAATCTAATATCGGCAAATAAATAATGATGTTTTCTCTATTTTGTGTCCATAAAAAATACTGGAGGTTGGGGTTTATTTGTTTGATGACCATACATAACGTGTGGTCTTTGTTTGGAACTTGGGACGGTGGGCTAATGGTCGGTTACGGTATGAGGTTTCCTAATCGAGAGTTGTATGCTTCTAGAACTTCTGGCAGAGAATTCATTTGGCGAGAGACTGCAGGTACACCGTCCGACCATGCCCCCTGCGGATTTTTGGGAAGGCTGCATACACGTCTTTAAACCATAGGAAGTTTTTCTCAAAAAAAAACATAGGAGGAAGTCATGCATGGTGTGACTCACATACGAGGTGTCAGATGAAGTATAGTAGTAAACTAGTAATTGAGAACAACATACTACTGGTACGCGTCACTGATCATGTTCGTCGACCAAAGAAAAAAGATGAAACAAATGTTTTGAAATGTACTACTACGCAACTAGGAGCAGAGAAAAAGCGGGCAATAATTAATTCTAGTCCAAAGGAGATGCATGCATGATTGATCTCATTCGGGAAGGATCCATGGCGATGCATGGCTACGCACTACTCCAATCTAGACGAAACAAATTGTAGCTATCAACAGCAAGCTTATTTATCTGGCGACATGTTGCCGATACTGATCGCGATCCACCCTACTGTATTTATTCGTATGAAGTTTGTTGCGATAAAGACAAACTGAAACATTGGTCAAAGCTACCGTTTCATCAAATTTAAAACACTCCATTAAATACATACACACAACATCTTCTCTTAAAAAAAATATTGCCGGTGTCGATCGAAAACTCGCAAGCAAATTATGGGACGCAAATTATAGCCTGCGATGCTCGATCACAAATGTTCGACACGACGAATGAACGCCGTAAAAAAAACATGGCGCCGGAGCATGTACGTGCACGGGCAGCGCGGCACACGAGAACATATTATATTATAATCTCGTAGCATGCACGCACGTACGAGAAGAAGAACAAAATCAACGTATATATATACCTGCACGTAGGGCGTGAGGAGGGAGAGCTGCAGCGCCCACCCGTACTGCACGCCGCCGGCGACCATGCCGGCGAGGATGAGCCTGCCGAGGCTTATCGGTGCCGGGGCTTCCGCCGCAGCCGCGCCGCCGCCCCCGCCGCCGCGGACGCCCACCGTGAGCTCCAGCTCGCCGTCGCCGCGAGCCATGGCGTTGGTACCGCCGCCGAGATCACCCGATACAAGGCTATGCTGGCCGGCCGGCCGGGAAATCGAAACGGAATAATGGAAGAAACCAAGGCGCTTGCTTGAGTCCCGGGAGGGAGAGACGATCGAAAATGGAAAGGGAGGAGGAGAGCGAGGTGCGCTGAGAGCGCGTGGAGTGAGGAGAGGCCGAGCTAGGCCGAGGTGGGTGTGCGTTTGGAGCCGGGGGGGAGGTGGCTAGGCATTTAAAGGCCCTGCATGCTCTCTCAACACTTATTTGGCCGGGCCCGTATGTAGCGCCATGGCGTCTTCTCTCTGAGTCTAGGCACGGTCCTACGTGTACCTTGCTCTGACGATCGAACTCCATTCCCGAGAGGACGCAAAAGCCAGGGGAATTAATCGATTCCCCAGTTGTTCCTGCTGACAGCGACCTTGTGGGCTCTCGTTTGTTAAAAAAATAACAGACAAATTTGCTCATCATGTTTTTCATTGGATCGAAATGTAAGGATATACTCGTATAACTGGATAGGGATCGTGTCGTGCTTAATTTCACTTCCACTTTGGGGCTAAAACACCATTATTTGTTTCTGTAGTCGCTCTACTAAGCTACAAAACAAGTTCAGCGCTGACGACGGATGCCAATTCATCATCATCTATCTACGTACTATAGCTGCCACGTCGGAGTCAAATGCTAAAATCCAATGCCAAGCAGCACCTCCCTGGAGGAATCAATGCGGTGTGGTCACCAATACCGCCACACATGGACGCTTGCACGCAGGAGCACTTTGTTTTCTTCCTCTCGCTTTTTGGACCCATGCTATGCTGGTTGGTTCCAAACGTTTATGGGCTCATCCTGGACGATCTCAAGCAACACCAGATTGAGTTTTCCACTCCTTATTTGGGTAGCGGTATTAGTTTAGTATTGTTAATGCTGATGTTCCTGGAGTTAAATAGTTAATCGTTTTATGTAATAACAGACTAATTGTAATTTGGAACCTCTTTCTTCTTAAATGAATCAGCAGTGATCATGCTAATAATATTATTTCAAAAAAAAAGAGTGAAGCTATCAATTTACTTTATATTCCAACGGCACACAATCGACAGCGGGTTACCTAGCCATGCTTCGTACTTGTACACAGTCTATAATCTATACAAACTTTTCTGGAAGCCGTTATGTAGTCTACACAATCTTTTTTTTGGAAAAGGAGTCTAACAATCTTGTGTGTAGCTGCTTGAGATAAGATTGATGCCTCAGTTTTCTGACTCTGGAAAACACTGGCGGCGTCAAAAAGGCGTTGTTCTTTCTGCTTACACATGGAGAGCATTTTCTAGATGAAATAAACTTCCCTTTATCTAAAAAAATATTCCTAGAGGAACCTATTGCGATTGAAGTGGTGGCTGGGGCTGGGAGGGTATAGAGTTAGGGCAGGGCGGGCAATCAGATAAGCGAGTGAAGATTGCGGAGATCTCATAATAGAGTAGAGCTCATGGTCTTGCACAGATATGATAGCTTTAGGTCGAGTCAGAGCTGTATTTTTTCTTCTCATTTTCCAATGTGCGTCAGGGCACTTCTTTGTACTGATACCTTGCAAACATATATCCATGATCCATCCAACGCATATGCATGCAATGCAATAACCAGCTGGAATTAATGGGAGGTTACACATCTTGGTATCCGCATCTAGCTCAAAGTGGATAACCGGATATCGATCAATCATGCACTCCGTGTTGGGCAGAAGGAATAATCAGGTGGCGCGAGCTTTATTCAAAGCGCTTGATGGATAGATTGATTTCGAAAAGCTGCAGAGCACCGGATCCATACCCGCGAGATTGGACGTGGACGACGAGGCCTGTATTTTTTTTTCGACGTGTAGAATAGAATAGACACCCGATGCCGTATTTAATTCGCAGGGAAATGCCATTTGATCAGCATCCCCGGTGCGACGCCGCTTTCGGGATAACTCTTGCATCACTGCGCGCCTTGATTATTGTATTGATTTCGTACTGTGAATATACATACGGCATGCATGCATGAGTCTCCAAGGAGGAATGTCCTCTGAATATACTTATATACACTGTTTGTATGGGGTTGTCCAAGAAGAGAAGGAATGGTTTTCTAGCTTCAACAAGGAATGGAGTACTCACTGCTAGGATGCTACTCCTACTACCCAACAAGTCAAAGGACATTGAGCTATGCTAGCTACCACATCCAAGACCAAAGAGTACTAGATCATGCACGGATCATCCACGTGCAGAGGACTCTAGGCGTGGGCCGGAATTCTTCACTGATAAATTATTATAGCAGTACTGTAGTAAAGAGGCCCAACATTTATTTACAAAATGGTTCATGGACTTGGCCCTAGGCCTTGGCCAAAACCTGTGTCCGCCCCTGGGCATGCATAGGATCATCCAGAGCCCATGGAATGGACGTACAACTGGCTAGTCAACCACATCACCCTCCAACACAATAGAGGATCTACGGGAGGCGGAATAGAGAGGTTTTGCTTCCCGAGGTTATCCGGCCAGCCGGTTTCCAGTACCGAGGATTACTTAAATTGGCGCCGGCTGGCTCCCTGCCCTGCCATGGACGGGATATGATAACTGGATAAGGAATAATGTGATGTGGCCGAGACCTAACTACACTACGTACTGCTACCTACGCCAGCCATGGCCCTGCTCCGTCGCCGGACCCTAGCGCGCTAAGCCTTCCTACTCCTCACGCCATATCGAGCGAAATTTCGCGTGTGCTCGGCTACGCGCCATGGTGGTGCGCGGCCTGCGCGCGGCGCCGCGGCGGGCATCTCTCTGCCGCCATGGATGGCACCGGCTGGCTCACGACGCGCACAGAATCACAGAAATCATGGCGCGCGCGGCCGATTGGCAGCTCCGGCCACTCGATTATTGGATGCCCTGCGCACGGCGGCCAAGCAGTGATCTCTGCAGTGCGATTCCTTCCGAACGGTGGATTATCAGTCGGTGCACAGTTGTGGCTCCGATCGTCCCATCGCCTTTATGTTTTTTGTGCGATACTATACCAAAGTTATATATATGTGCTACGACGACGACGACATATACTATGCCAAAGGCAACAAGCAAAGACCACGACTCTCGAGACTTCTTCTTCCTTTTTGCATCCGGGAGCTGAGCTTAGCTTGCAAATGGAAGTGTGTATAAGGAATTAATACCGGGCACTTTTAGGCCGTAAAATACGCCGGAACTACTTGGGAGCATTTTAGTATTCGCATAGGTATAATATAATGAGGAGAATCAAGAACGTGTTCCATATTCCGAAAACCGGCATGCATTATGCATATGGCGTGACTCAGAATGAAGCATATCGTATCGTACCTGTTATAAGTGGTTTATTTCAACAAATAATGACGAGCCGCTTGCTTGGTGGATCAGGAACACGTTACAACTAGGACTCGGTCTTCTATCTTAAGGGTACCCGGGGATGCATATCCCACAGGTAACCCATTCGATGATCTTCCACTTGTGTTGGAAAAGACACTAAGTGTTGAACGCGACCATGGTGTTCAATCCCGGCAGCGATTCGCCCCCTTTCGACAGGGAGAATTGTTCTCTCCCGCTACGCTCACAACCTCGTTGAATGCCCTAAATCCGAGCACCTCTCATCAGATACACGTGCAGATCGACGTGTTATCCTCCGCTTATTGTTAAATGTTGCCTCCTATATAGAAGAACGTGGTTGGGCACATGGGGCTTCAGTCTGTCTGCACTCGTTATCAATTTAGATTTGGTTGCCTCCTAGTCATTGAGATTCTCTCCTCTATATCAATTTTTTATACACCCGTTATCCTCTATATTTTATATTCTATACCAACTATCAACATGTGAGCCCACCCATATCTTTTTCTCATTTTCTTTCACGGACGCCACCACTCCCCCCACCCTCTCTCTCCCTCTATCTCCCCCTCTCTCTGGTAGCGGCGGCGAGAGGTGCAGGTCTCCCCAGCCGGCAGCCTTCAGTCCCGTCGGCCTCCAGCGGCACGCGGAGCGGCCGGACCCCGAATTCCAAAGACGCGCAGGCAGCTGCCGCGACATCGACGGCAGCGGATGGCCTCCCGGCAGCGGACGGTCGCACGACAACGGCAAAGGACTCCCGCGGTGGCCACAGACGACAACACGACAACGATTGAGGCTTCCCGTGGATGGCCACGCGGTGACGCTGGAGGGCTCCCACGGATGGCCACGCGGCGACGGTGGAGGACTCCCACGGATGGCCACACGGCGACAGTGGAGGCCTCCTACGACGGCCATGGACGGCTACGCGGCGGCAGTGGCGGACCACGAACTCTGATGACACGCAGGCGGCAGCCGCGGTGGCCGCAGATAGCTCCCACGACGACGATAGCAGCGGACGGTCGCACGACAATGGTGAAGGACTCTCGCGGAGGCCACGGACGACCATGCGCCGGCGGTGGAGGGCTCCCGCGGATGGCCACGCGGCAACAATGGAGACCTCTTACGACGGCCATGAATGGCTACGCGGCGGCGACGGCGGCGGCAGACCCTTAACTCCGAAGACGCGCAAGCGGCTGCCGCGGCGGCGACGGCGGCGGACGGTCGCACGGCGACGGCGAAGGACTCCTGCAGCAACCTCGGACGGCCACACCGCGGCGGTGGAGGGCTCCTGCGGACGGCTACGCGGCGACGGTGGAGGCCTCCTATGTCGGCCATGGACGGCTGTGCGGCGGTGGCGGCGAACCTCGAAGTGCGAAGACACGTAGACGGCCTCCCGGCAGCAGACGGTCGCACGACGACGGCGAAGGAGTCCCGCGGCAGCCACGGACGGCCACGCGACAGCAGTTAAGGGCTCCCGCGGATGGCCACACGGCGACGGTGGAGGCCTCCTACGGCGGCCATGGACGGTTGTGCGCCGGCGGCGGCAAACGTCTCGCGCGGCGACCGCAGATGGCTGTGCAGCGACCGCGAAGGGCTGGCGGCGGACGAAATAATATAGACAGTTAGATCTTCATTAAATCCGACGACATATATTCTTATCTTTTTTTGATTAACAGAATATTATAGACCGTTAGATCTTCATAAAATCCAACGGCATATATTCTTTTCTTTTTTTGGATTAACGGAATATTATAGACCGTTAGATCTTCATAAAATCCGACGGCATATATTCTTCTCTTTTTTGGATTAACGTGGGAATTTCTTGGTCCTCTCGGCGAACATGGTGGCTCCTTTTAACTCTATTGTATTAATATAACTAGCAAGGTGGCCCGCGCAAACAGCGCGGGTAGCTAGATTTTTTTTGCTAACCTTTATGTTTCTTTTTATTAAAAATAAATTTCTTAAATAATTTATCGTGTTAGTTTATAGTCATATGTTTCACCCAATTGGCATAGACAAAGATATTATGTATTTTAGCATCATATTGATGTCAGATGTGAATTCGTACTGAAAAAGGAATGTCTTACATAGAAGTTTTTTTCATCAAATACAATACTATTTTATTCATATTATGTGAACTTCTATTCGAGAATTTTAGTTAAGATGACAAATAATGCTTAAAAGTTTTAAAAATAAATATGACTAAATTAGCATTTTATATGTTGTTTACTGTTGAGAGTAGCAAGCAAGTACATCTGAGTTCCACAGTAAATGGGGCTAGCTCAATTATTATATCCAACTGGTCTAGTACGGTTATATTTCTCTCTTTAATCTCATACTGATTAGTACATTCGTTGGTGATTGGCCAAGATGACTCATGGCCACGGTGACGTTTTGTCTTTATATTTGCATAGATAGTGTAGCACCGAGAGGGAGATATTGGTAATGCTCTCAATTGTTCTACTTTGCCAACCTATTAGCTACATTTCTTAGATGTTGTTTTAGATTACAACTTTATCAGTGTATAACCAGCTCCTTCGCTCCATAGTTCAGATAGCATTTTTCATCAATCTGCTAAATAGTTGAAAGATCTCTTTATTGTGCAGTACTTTATTTAAGTTGTAATATTTTTTAGTAAAATTAACTATTTTTTATTTTTAGGAATATAGCTATATAAAAATGCCCTATTTGCTATTTTATTTTTTCTATGAACCTAATATAATTTATTAAAAATAAATAACCTTATTATAAAATAATATATTTTATTTTCCAAATGGCATAGTACTCTAATTAAATATGTAAATGAAATTGTAAATATTTTTTTATTTATATTATGAAATAATTTATTTATAAATTTTATTTGACATGGTCTTTTTATTAATTGTATTAGGTATAGATTTATTGAATTAATATCGACCATATGATCTTCGTAAAATCCAAGAGTAAATTCTCTCATTGCCACTGGAAATTATATGAGTTCTTTAAATGCCATCAAAATTCTTCAATATCCTTGACTGCCACGATTTGAAAACTGTATTTCCTTGCATGCCAACACCGTTAAGTATGTTTCGCTAACCAAATGGCCCACAAAAGAACACCATCAAGTTCAGTCACGTCTAAAAAACCGCTTCGTTCGCTCGCTCCACCCCCGACACGGGCGGCGCGGGTGCGAACCCTAGCGCCGCCGCCCCTCCTCACCCCTGCTTCCTCCCGCCATGCCGCCGCTAGAGCGTGCCGCTGGGGTCGCGCGGCCCGCGGTGAAGGCGGCGGCGGGGTCTTTCCCCTCCTCTCCGGTGAACCGCGGCGGGCGCGGCCTTCCCCCTCCCCCCGAGATCCTCGTCGGCGTGGGCTGCCCCTGTGGCGACAGCGGCTTCCGCCCTCAGATCCAGCGGTGCCGCAGCCGGATCTTTGGGTTGCGCGCGGTGGGGCGCGCGGGCATGGGTGGAGCGGCGGCGGCCGACGCGGGCGGTGACGGCGGCCATGGCCGACGCGGGCAGTAACGGCGGCCATGGCCGACGTGGGCGGTGCCGATGGCGTCTGAAGCTGGCGCGAGTCGTCGGCAGCGGCGGCGGACGGAATGGCGCAGAGGAGGCGGCGGCGGCCGGTGGTCTTGGCCGGTGGCGTTGCGGCTGGCCGGGACTGGTTGGTCGTGGCCGACTGCTGACCGTGGTTGCGTGAGCAAAGGGGCTGTGGTGTGCAGGTGGTGTTCCCCCTCTTTGTTGGCAGCATTGGTTCGGCGTCGTCTTGGTGGCGGGGCTGGGGGTCGGCTGGTGCTTACAGGTGGCGCCGTGGTGGCGCTTTGGGCGGCGCCGGGCCTTTTCCAGGAGTTGTTGTGGTGAGGAAGGGCGGGATTTTGGCATGTGCAAGTATGCAGTAGGAATGGTGCTGGTTGGGCGAAAGCCTTCATCAACGGTTGTCGGTGGCCATGGTGGCAGCCCCCTTGTGGCGCCGTTCTCTCTGTTGGGGGCACCATTGCGATGTACCGTCTCCTACTGCACGGGGTTCTCTTGGGTAAAAACCCTACCCACTATGGACATGCGATGGCGGCGCCACTTGTGTCGTATCGCCCTTGGGGGCCCCGCATTTAGAGACCCGACTTGGCTTGACAATGGTGGTGGCTTGGTGGCGTTGCTCACGCGCGGCGGCAATGAAGGCGCGCTTCGTCCGTGTTGGCAGGAAGATGCAAAGGGTCCATGGGTGCTGGAGTCTTTTAGTTGGCTCGCATGATGTAGTGGTGACTCCGGTGACGGATGAGCGGAGGTATTGCTCTCATAGCGGCTTCAGATATCTGAGTCCTTGGCAGAGGAGTGTGAGGCGGTGGGAGAGGCGAGGCCCCCACGCAAAGTGGCCAGGATCAATGGTTTTCTTAGACGCCGTGACGGGAGTTTCTCCTGAAGCTTCATTGGGACAGGGGGTCTACGATCATGTGTGTTCGTCTGAGGAGGATGGCCCCATGGTGGAGGAGTCTGGATTGCCGCTCGGGCTTGCAGCGGGCCATGACTTTTGGCGTGGAACAACGTTGGTGACGACGACGCAGTTTGCGGGTGGCTTTTGTTGGCTTCTCTCCCGGATTATGGTGTTGTAGTATTTTGTTGCGTGCGTCGTTATTGTGGTGGTGGTGTTCGCTTCGGCGTGTTATGTACGAATTCTTCTTCTTCTTATATGATATGACAGTGCTCCTGCCCTTCCGTCCAAAAAATAAAGTTCAGTCACGTCTCTAGTTCTTTTTTCCTCTCTCATCCCTTGCCATGGCGTTCGTACACCAACGCCTCGTCCAAGAGCCGCTGCCCACCGACGCCTTGCCATGGCTGCCACTCCCTGCAAGCCCTGTGCATGCTCGTTCACTACCCCACCTCGCCGTAGCCCGTGGACGGAGACTTGGATCTTTCCCGCAATTCGGAGTAGGAGGGGAGAGGAAAGGGATATGCATGGCTGGCTACACGCCCACGAGATCTATCTGAGCACGCGCGCGGCTGGCCCGAAGGGATCAGCGAGCGTCACGGCAACCCCAGGTGCACCTGTCCGTGTGCTGCACTGCACATGAGCCATTGTTGCCTGTGAATGCGTGCTGCTACCTCTTCCCGGAATCTTCTGCGTGCTTGTGTGCCATGGCCATAGGCCACCGACTCATCGGCTCAGCCCACCCGTCCAGCACGTTCGCCTGCCTGCGAGCGGCGAGCCAAAGCACACATGTGTGTAACCACTGCCCAGCGAGCCGCTAGCCAATGGGGCCGCCATGCACCCCCGAACTCTCATCCAATCCAAATGCAGAGCGTGAGAATCTTCTGCTTGCTTTGCTGCGCCATGGCTTGCAGGTGGAGCTATTGAGTATAGTCCGATTGCTGCTTATTTGCCCGTGAAAGAAGAGAGCAGAGAAGAGCTGCTTGCCTGCTGCTAGCTGTTGAACAGAGAACAGCTATGCATGGCCGGCATGGATAAATCAACTGACGGAAAAATCGTCACTGTAAAGAAAATCTAACATGGAGACTCTCACGGTGATAATTCTAACGGAAGTAACAACAATGGCATAGGAGAGAATGAAATTTTAAACCAATAGCATACAGAGAAAGTAAAGAGTTTCAATGGCATTTAAGAAACTCATATAATTTTTAATAGCCCTGAGGGAGTTTACTCAAAATCTAAGAGTCCATATTCTTCTTTTTTTATGAAATTTAAATCACTAAATTACACTTGCGGCAAGATAAATCAACTGACGGAAAAATCGTCACTGTAAAGAAAATCTGACGTGGAGACTCTCACGGTGATAATTCTAACGGAAGTAACAACAATGGCACAGGAGAGAATGAAATTTTAAACCAATGGCATATAGAGAAAGTAAAGAGTTTCAATGGCATTTAAGAAACTCATATAATTTTTAATAGCCCTGAGGGAGTTTACTCAAAATCTAAGAGTCCATATTCTTCTTTTTTTATGAAATTTAAATCACTAAATTACACTTGCGGCAAGGTAAAAAAACGAACCACGTTGCTACAGTCCCACGGTACCGTAGCCGAGTCCAACACAGGTTCGGCTGATAATTCCTTAATATTTCTATTCTTTCTTTTTTTATTAATTGTATTATGTCCGAATTTATTGAATTAATATTGACCATAGGATCTTCATAAAATTCAACGGTTCATATTCTTCTCTTTTTTAGATTAACGTGGAAATTTCTTAGCCCTCTCGACGAACGTGGTGGCTCTTTTTAACATTGTTGTATTAATATAATAGATAGATTATTTTCACGTGTCAGCACCAAGCATTTCCCTGCCAGCATGCCTTAACAGATTATCGTGGGTGGTAGGGGTATCAGATTATCGGAAGGTACAGTGACTGGCGATGTAACAGCAAGCAGCTCGCTAGCGCGGCGATGATTCAACCGTGGGAATAGAATATACGGCGGTCGACGACGAGTGCAGCAGGTCTATCCCGGCACTTTGAGATGCTTAGACTTTTTTTGCCCTTCTCTGATTCCTGTCTGATGCTTGCGGTTGCGGTGCTCTGTGTCGATCGAGACTTGGGCGCACGCACAGGCCGGCCGGCGTGCCGGCCGGGATGCAAAGGGCGAGCAGGCAAAGGCGAATGGCATCTTCCTCCGCGTCTCTGGCTCGGCGCGAATGGACCTGAAGGTCATGGCCTCCGCCCCTCCCCGGCCCATTGACTCGCCGCGCCCGGCGCCCCGGCCCCCATAGGGAAATCGACACGCCGCGCCGTCGCGTCCGTTCCCTTCCGGCGGCATGAGAGATTGAGATGCACTGCACCGAAGACTAATTAAGACTAAGACACAAACAGGCCCAACTTAACCGTCACGTCGTTCTCCCCCGTCATGATCCCGGCACAACCGAGGAGGAGCGTCGTCGACCTACTGCTCCGTCTTCGGCGGCGTCCGCCCACCACCACCACTACTACGCCATGCTGCTCGCGCCGCTCGACATCACCTCGCCCCGTTACACTCAAATCCGAAACTTAAATAAGCATTTTAATATACCGAATTCAATATTTTTAAAACTTTAATCAACATCTAAATACAGTGGATTCAACATTTTTCAGAAACATGGATCAATATTTTGAAAAAAACA
Organism: Echinochloa phyllopogon; assembly: GCA_033239725.1. Classification (NCBI taxonomy): domain Eukaryota; kingdom Viridiplantae; phylum Streptophyta; class Magnoliopsida; order Poales; family Poaceae; genus Echinochloa; species Echinochloa phyllopogon. The sequence goes on from BTCW01000006.1 coordinate 35,600,515, forward strand.
ATATTCAACATTTTATATAACCTATTTCAACATTTTAAAACAATGAATGCAACATTTTTCGAAAGAAAAATTAACATTTCAGGTGATCATTCTATCTTCTTTGACAGCGATGGTGTAGGACTGCAGCAATAGCAGAGGCAACGGGAGCAGCGGAGATCATGCGCAATCACGAGAATCGAAGGACATGGAGAGAACGGACATGGAGAGAACGGTGAAGGTAACCACGGGAGATAAACATTGGCGGCGGCGGTACGCAAGAGCCGCAGCAACACGAATGGTATGCACATGGGAGCGGCGGAGGCAACATCGGCGGCGGGGCATGCGGAGGGTCCGCAGTATCGCCAGCCGTTGGGGCGCAGCCGCACAGGGCACGCCGTGGCCAGCGTCGACGGGGCCGACGGGGCACGGGTCATGATGACGACAGGCGGCATGGAGAAAGAGAGGGTGCGGAGATTAGGGTTGAAGGGGATGAAGTAGTACACGGATCTCAAACATTAAAAGCTATGTAGCTAAAAAAATTACGGAAGCTATATAGGATTCCCGCCGCATGGGTTCCCATCGGCCCAAACCCGTGTCCCTCCTATGGGCCTACATACCTCTGGAGATCTTTTTATTTTCTTTATTAGTTACTTTTTAAAAAATCTAATCATAATCTATCCCGATCTAAATTTTCAAAAATAGCAATTTTAGTCGCGCAAAACCGGGTTGAATAATATTGTGTTATCACTTTCTTATGTGTCGGCCAAACCCGTGTCCTCCTACGGGCCTACATACCCCTGGAGATCTTTTTATTTTCTTTATTAGTAACCCTTTTTTGAAAAATCTAATAATAATCTATCCCGATCTAAATTTTCAAAAAATAGCAATTTTAGTCATGCAAAACCGGGTTGAATAATATTGTGTTATCACTTTCTCGTGTGTAATTTCATTTTTGCATCCGAGTTAAATAAACTCTTGACAGAAATAGGTAATTTCTTGTATCTTTCTGTTTCCGTTTTATCTTTTTTTTACCGAAGTCAGCAGGGGAAGTCCCTATCTATTTTTTTATATTTTTTATTCCAAACTAAATTAATTCGCTCCCACAAGGAGTCTATATTTTTTTATTTCAAACCCAATTAATTCGCTCCCACATGGAATCGAACCTGAATCTGTTGGGTGCTACTCAGGTGCTCTAACCACTAGGATAGCACTATTGCAATACTCAGTTCCGTTTTATCTTTACCACGACTAATTACTCTTCTGCTCTAACTTATTATGCCTGCCATTCATTTTTGTTAGAGCAAAAAAATAAAAGCAGCTGAAATATTAAAGGAGGCTATTTCACGCACAACATATTGCAATAGTGCTAATGGGCTCTAATTTGCATGTGTATTATTGTGCCTACTATTATCTAAAGACAAAAATCTAAGTTGTGTATCATGATATTTGTTTTCATTCAGATTATATAAGTCATGGGTAGTAGGTTAGAGTGGTAGAAACCCACTCTAGATGCGGCATAAGTCACATGCATCTATTGCACATTTAATCAAATTTAGACATGGCAAAAAAAAAACTCGATTCGTATATAGCAAAAATTATATAACAAAATTTATGTAACTCGTAATAAAATATATATGATGAATTTAGGCAACAAAAAACTCTAACAATACTATGACACGTGGGGAAAACATGTCTCTAAATCTTTTAGTGACTAAAGATATTAAATATTGGTCTTATTTTGTAGACAAAAACGAGAGAAACATGATTGTTTGATAAAATTGAAAATTAGAGACATGGTTTATTAAATAATTTTATGTTTAGATTTTGGAATTATTAAAATATATTTATACTACATGGTACTATAGTAGCTTCTCACTAGTTGTATTATAGTAGCTCCTCACTAGTTGTATAACTGATGTCTTTATGTATGTTGAAGCAAGACCAGAGTGACAACTTCAATGGTGATACGAAGTTGATCTTTTCATGTTAGTTGTTTTTTAGGTTGTCAACATGAATGTGGTTATAAATTGTTTTATTTTAAATGAACTCATAGACCGACAATAAAAAAAATTTCTCAAACCAACATCAAAAGGATTCACATCATTTTTATGATTTATTAGAAAGGATAACAACTTCATTTATGAATTCATCGATCTGTCTTTAAATTATAAGTTTTGACATTTTGATGGCAAAAACATGCTGATTTGACAGTATTCCTTTGTAGACTATGTCATTGCCCTTGCAAGCCTTATCAAACTTATTTGTTGCCTCTTCAAGTAGGGATAAAAACGAAAACGATAATTTCCATTTATCGAGAATCGTTTCCAAGATTTTGCCAAATTTAAGGTCTAAACGTAAACAATAACGGTTATCGGAAAAAATGAAAATGATTCTAGCGTTTTTCGGTCGTTTTTCAAAAATACCGTATTTAATCGGTATTCTACCATCGGTAATTATCGGATTTCCAAGTTCCCACAGGCGCCAATCAGCCCAGTACATTGCTAGAGTGGCTCAGTCTAATAGCTGCCTGCGGCTGTCAATCTGGCATTGCCTAGACTTTGCATTATTTGTTATGTAAGCAAGTATGCCACTATGCATGCTTTTATTGTTGTGTAACATGTATGTGACTATGTAGGATGGGATTAACATAAATCGTTAGTATTTGTCGTATGAGATAGGCCAGGTTAGATGATTATTGTCAAGTTTTACAGCTTGATGTGTTTACCATTTTTTAAATATTGTTTTGATGGATTTCTATCATATAATTTCGTTTTTGATATTATCGGAATACCGACGCCGTTCTCGTTTCCGTTAATATCATATCATTTTCGTTTTCAAGAAAATAATGTGAAAGTGAAAGTGGTGGAGACTTCTTCCGATCGTTTTTATCCCTATCCTCAAGCTCTTCCAAACTAAAGATTATCCTTTCGGCAACATAAAGAAAACGAACATACCAATACCGACCCATAACAAAAAAAACTGCGGAAAACATGTGACACTCAAATCTAAATCTTGAAATTGTCAGTGCAGAAAACCACTCCGGAAGGTGAGACTGGTGGAACTTACCAGCTGCTATTATGCTTTCGAGGGCCCTCGCACCCATCTTTCACGTAAGGGCAAGGGTTACGTGTTGCCATTGTAGCCGTCGCTGCTCAAGGAGCTGAGGCACTCGCTGTCCTTGCTGACGCAGCCATGGCCCATAGTCGGGCCCCTTCGCGGCTTCGCCGCCGCCGCGGTGCATGACGATTCGTTCAGCGCCCAGTCCAGGACGGCCGGGATCACGAAGCCGGTCGCGTTCCCGGAGGAGTCGAGGAGACCGGAACCACGTTCTCCCTGTGGCGCCGCCACTCCTGCTCCACCACGAGCGCCAGGCGCCACCCACGCCGGCCGTGGCGTTCTGCCCTAGCCAGGAGAACCTGACGTCGATGGACGCCGCCGTGGCGAGGGTCGCCGGGATGGGCGCCTCGCACCAGCCGACCCCGTCACAGGGGCAGGGCCCGTGCCGGAGCTTCCGCTTCTTGGAGCCGGACAGGACGGCGCGCACGAAGCGAACGCGGCGTCCCCTCGCCGCGCCGCGTCGTGGAACCGGAAGCCGCAGCCGACGACGACGAGGCTGTTCCGCGCGGCGGAGAGCGTGTATTTGCTGCGCCGGAGGTCGGCGGCGGCGGGGAGCACGTCGACGGTCGCGGTTCCCGTGGAGCCGGCGGCGAAGGACCAGACCGCGCCGCGGACGCGCGCCGTGCTGTTCCGGAGGGACACCTCCAGCACCTCCGTGCCGACGCCGTCGCGGCCTCCGCCCAGGAAGAGCTTTGGCGGCTGGCGCGCGCGGTCGCAGACTCGCAGGTGAGCTTGAAGCACGCCCCGGTCGCAGTCGTCGGTGGTGCCGAACGGGTGCGGCATGTCCAAGTCGCCGCGCCGCACTTGCTCTCGCAGCCGGGCAAGGCGATGCTCACCGAGATGTGGTGGCGCCCGCCGCGAGCTGCATCAGAGCAGCAGCGGCACGGCGAGGCGGCTACACATCGGCACGTTACGAGTAGCAGATTGCAAGATCAATATGGCATCGTATGGCGCGAGCACGAGGTGTATTAACGGTAGGTAACCGTGTGGCGTGTCATTTGAAACATTTGCCTATTCAAATTTCAAAAGTCCAAGAGCAGTTGGTAGTTTTTTTGCCTGAGAAGTTAGCAGGTGAGACAGTAACTCCGTGAGAAACACTAATTACTTACTACAGTTCTGATGGCCTGATGGGTCAGATGGAAATGCTTGATTAACCTTTGACATTGGATGGTGTTTGAATGTCAGTATGTCCCTCAACTTTAAGACGTGTAGCATAATAGACATGAATGTCCACTGCTCCCTCAACATGAATTCATCAATATGCTCTCTGGTGGAGTTACAAGGATTGAAGGATATGAACAAGAGAAGCTCCGTGTTTTGGATATTTTGGTACCTTATGATTGACTATTCATGTCGACAAGGCAGAGAAAGGTCCTGTCATCACGTTACAGATGGACCCAAGATTTTTTTTTTCTCCATCCAAATGATCACTGCATCTATGAATTCTATGTATATATGTTGGCACTGAGGTTCTGGGAAGTTATCATGGCGTTTCACGGCAAGAGTAAACAGCAAGAATGTTTGTCAGTTGTCACTCTAAAATCGAGATACTTGCACAAAATGGCGGTGTAAACAACAAGAAGGTTTGGTCAATGAAGACATGTTTCTTTTAAATTCCCATCATAATCTTCCTTGATGGCAGTGGGTATATCCCTATTTGTACAGAATCAGGTAGCATCAAAAGTTCAGTAAGCCCAATTTTGTGTCATTATATCTGTTGATAGGATTTCACATTCTTCAATCTTCACAAAACTACAAGCATAATCTGGACTACTAATATCCTTTATAGTTGGCTGCAGTGACAACAACAACCTGCAGGAGCAGCAAGTAACTTTCCAGAACCAAAAATACCAGCCTAGTTTCTAACTATGCAACATGTTTGTCTCTTTTTGACCCTTGCTGTAATCACCACGGCATGTCCAAGATTTCTTTCTAACCTAGTTTACACAGCACAACCATCTTAGTAGTTTCCAAGGTTGATCCATACTAGATTACTAGCTTCTCACTCTTCGCCATGTCCTGATGTCCACAAATACCCATGTTGGCACACAAAAAAGAGGTGTTCAATTTCTTTCACCCTCCCAGATCACCTTCTGAGGAGTGAGGAGGAAAGTGAAAAAAATGTGTTTTTTACCGTGCAACTCTTGCCATCTGAAGGTGATCTTGGACAGGGTGGTGCCAAGCTGCCTGCAGAACCAAGGGCACAGCGAGAGCATCGCGGCTGCAGGAGCAGAGGCGAGGCAGCTCACCCTGGAGGAGATCCTGTACCCGCCGCCGAGCTGGGAGGTGGAGGGGACGCCGGCGCGGCGGAGCTCCCCGAAGGTGTGCCCGGTGAACCTCGACGACTTCTCCGACGACCGGTCGGAGAGCGGCGGCTACTCGCCGGCCGTCAACGAGAGCGTGTCCGTCGTCAGCAGGGCGTCGCTGAGGAGCCAGCACAGCGTGTCCAGGAGGGTGAGCTTCCGGTCGCCTGACGAGTCCGACGTGTTCATCATCCCTGCAAGAAGCGACTCGGACGATGAGGAGGGCGATGATGAGTCCAGCGACGGTGAGCCTAGCTAGGAGGATGTGAACAGAGGAAACTGTGAGCACGTACAGGATCCTTAGCTATTTCATCGTGCGAATAGGCAGTTTCTCATGGGTTTATGTTCAAAGAAAAAAAGTAGAGACGGTTAGAAGGAATCTGATCATGTAGGTTTACTACAATTTCTTGCCTGTCGATTTTCATCGAGAGCAGCGATGCAGAAACATATTGCAATAGTAGCAAAAGAAACGAGGTGGGTGCCTAGCTGGATCCTTGCATTGACCTCGTGTCAAAATCGTCTGCATTTTTATATGACGTGACTTGACCTTACACAATCTTCTAAAATACATTTTGATTATTTATTCATCCTATCTTATTATTATGATTATAAACTTATAATCACTGAAGAGTATATTTGATTACAAATCCGACCATTTCAAATTTGCACTATAAATATTGAAAAATATTAGTTATATTATTGGTCAAAGATTACGAAGTTTGAATCTTAATATTCGCGTGTGTCCGATAAATAGAAATGGAGGGAGTAATTTTGTATCACATCTTTATATTTAGGCTCACGAAGAAAGGAACATCAGATGCAACGTAGAAACACGCTGTTGGTAATTGATCCACGGATAAATCATGAACGCAAACAGGTAAACTTTATTAACTAGTATATCATCATGTTACACGAGCATAATTTAAACATATAGATACTACCGAATAAAAAAGAAACAACACAATGAACCAGAGAAGACATAGTGTGCGTGTCTACTGGTCATGCGAATGAAGTAGTAGCAGATACAGATGGCCGGCATTATTGATGATGATTGGCAGTATCTAAACATAGAGTAAGACAAGCTATCTTGATATCCTTTCTAGATCATGTCACAAGCAAATGTACATTTAAGTATAAAATTTTATATATACATATAGGTACTAGGGTTTGAACTATGGAGGGACAGGGGCCCAAGCCCCCCTCCCCCGCTACCTTTCAATCTTTGTAGCATATTTTCTAAGCAAGCAAAAGATCTCAAAAGATCTCTTCGTAAGTTTTTTTTCCATGAGTTGTTGTTTCATACCGAAGTGTCTTTCAAAAAATGTTTATTTGAGAGAGTTCTATGCCAAATGTGAGGGTGAGGAGCTAGTTTAGCACTTTAAGGCATTTGTTTTTTTGGATATCTCTAAAGGTGTGGTCAAAAAACTCAAACAAGCATGTTCTAAAATACTTTTTTGGTACGTTGTAGTTGGGTATGTAACTTTCGCTGATATTTTTTCCATGTTGTCGGTGTCGTCTACTAGACGGTCTCATACAGTGACACGTAATCTTGAAACGGCCTATGAGACAACCTATACAGTAGGTCGTTGTTTTAATTGTCTCGTAGTAATAGAAAATCCTTTAATTTATGGAGAAATAAAGAAATATTATTGGTTACATGGCAACAAAACTCGTACAATGGTGAGGGAGTTGTCTTATAGTCCTAAAATTTAGCTCATGAGGCAGCTCTCACCTCGATCTCTCCTCCACATCAGCAAAAATCCTATGTGGCACTATATGAGACGACCTATTATATCGCTGACGTGTAACAATGTACCTGCCCTTGTAATATTACCTGCTCGTATCCAGAGTTCGAGGCTAATACATAGCGCGGGAGTCGTATAACTCCAGTGGAAACGGTTTATAATTCTGTTTGCTTTCAGTAATGAAATTCAGCTTCGCCCGTTGACCATCTGGAAAACAAAAAGGTCGCGCCGCACTGGCAAAATCTTGGGCCGTAAAACTGCAAGCAGACGGGCTGGGCATCTTCCTGTGTGCTGTGCCGTGAAGAAGAAAGAAGCCCACACCTTTTGAGAAAGAAGAAGAACCCGTGACGCTCGCCGTGACAGGCGCGCGCCCAACGGCACCGCGTCTAGACGCACCCGCACACTGGGGTCAACCAGTCGAACAGCTGCCAGTCTCTTATGTGGCCGAAACAGGGGCAACTAAATTTGGCCCGCGAGGCATGCCGCATGCGCTTCGATCAGGTGACAAAAATAGTCCCAGGCGAAGGCGCAGACTGAGCAGCCGATCCGTGGCCTCGGCGCCCCGTTCGTTTCGCGGCCACTCGCTCTCCCCCTCCCTGCCTCCTCCAGCGGATCCCGAACAAACCCATCCATCACACACCACCAGCTAGCCACGACACCACACCACCATTCCTCCGATCCCTCCTCCACTCACCTCGCAACATCGTACCACACGTACGAGAGATCAGAGCTTCCATGAGATGAAAGCTTTGGGGGCGGATTGAAGATCATCAATCTTAGTTAGTATTTGTGTGCGGTCGGTGATCGATCGATCGAGATGGAGAGCTACCTGAAGGAGAACTTTGGGGGCGTGAAGGCGAAGCACTCGTCGGACGAGGCGCTGGGGCGATGGCGCAGCGTCGTCGGCGTCGTCAAGAACCCCACCCGCCGGTTCCGCTTCACCGCCAACCTCGACAAGCGCTCCGAGGCCGCCGCCATGAAGCGCTCCAACCAGGAGAAGCTCCGGGTCGCCATGCTCGTCTCCAAGGCCGCCCTCCAGTTCATCCACGGCCTCCCGCCGCAGGCCGACTACTCCGTCCCCGCCGAGTTCGCGGCGGCGGGCTTCGGCGTGTGCGCGGAGGAGCTGAGCTCCGTGGTTGAGAGCCACGACGTGAAGCGCCTCAAGGCCCACGGCGGCGTCGAGGGAATCCTCTCCAAGCTCTCCACCTCTGCCTCCGACGGCCTCCCGGCGTCCAAGCTCTCCCGGCGGCGGGAGCTCTTCGGCGCCAACCGCTTCGCCGAGGCGGAGCCCCGCAGCTTCTGGGTGTTCGTGTGGGAGGCGCTGCAGGACATGACGCTCATGATCCTGGCCGCCTGCGCGCTCGTCTCCCTCCTCGTCGGCATCGCCACCGAGGGCTGGCCCCACGGCGCCCACGACGGGCTCGGCATCGTCGCCAGCATCCTCCTCGTCGTCTTCGTCACCGCCACCAGCGACTACCGCCAGTCGCTGCAGTTCAAGGACCTCGACAAGGAGAAGAAGAAGATCGCCGTGCAGGTCACCCGCGCCGGCTACCGCCAGCGGCTCTCCATATACGACCTCCTCGCCGGCGACGTCGTGCACCTCTCCATCGGCGACCAGGTCCCCGCCGACGGGCTCTTCGTCTCCGGCTTCTCCCTGCTCATCAACGAGTCCAGCCTCACCGGCGAGAGCGAGCCCGTCGCCGTCAGCGCCGAGAACCCCTTCCTGCTCTCCGGGACCAAGGTGCAGGACGGGTCGTGCAAGATGCTGGTCACCACCGTCGGCATGAGGACGCAGTGGGGCAAGCTCATGGCGACCCTCAGCGAGGGCGGCGACGACGAGACGCCGCTGCAGGTCAAGCTCAACGGCGTCGCCACCATCATCGGCAAGATCGGGCTCGTCTTCGCCGTCGTCACCTTCGCGGTGCTCACGCAGGGCCTCTTCTGGCGCAAGCTCTCCGACGGGTCCTACTTCAGCTGGACCGGGGACGACGCGCTGGAGCTGCTCGAGTTCTTCGCCATCGCCGTCACCATCGTCGTCGTGGCCGTGCCGGAGGGCCTGCCGCTCGCCGTCACGCTCAGCCTCGCCTTCGCCATGAAGAAGATGATGAACGACAAGGCCCTCGTCAGGCACCTCGCCGCCTGCGAGACCATGGGCTCCGCCACCTCCATCTGCAGCGACAAGACCGGCACGCTCACCACCAACCACATGACCGTCGTCAAGGCCTGCATCTGCGGCAAGATCAAAGACGTCGGCGGCGGCAGCTCGTCGGAGACCACCAAGACCCTGACCGCCGACCTGCCGAGCTCCGTCGTGGCCATGCTCCTGCAGTCCATCTTCAACAACACCGGCGGCGACGTCGTCGTCAACCAGGACGGCAAGCGCGAGATCCTGGGCACGCCCACCGAGGCCGCCATCCTCGAGTTCGGCCTCTCCCTCGGCGGGGACTTCGCCGCCATACGCAAGGCGAGCACCCTCGTCAAGGTCGAGCCCTTCAACTCGGCCAAGAAGAGGATGGGGGTGGTGATCCAGCTCCCGGCCGGCGCGCTGCGAGCTCACTGCAAGGGCGCGTCGGAGATCATCCTGGCGTCGTGCACAAAGTACATGGACGAGCACGGCAACGTCGTGGCACTCGAAGGCGCCATCTTGGAGCACCTCAAGGCCACCATTGACAGCTTCGCCAACGAGGCGCTCCGCACGCTGTGCCTCGCCTACATCGACGTCGACGAGGGGTTCTCGGCGAACGATCAGATCCCCATGGATGGGTACACCTGCATTGGCATTGTGGGGATCAAGGACCCTGTCCGTCCCGGCGTCAAGGAATCGGTCGCCATCTGCAGGTCAGCAGGCATTACCGTCAGGATGGTTACAGGTGACAACATCAACACGGCCAAGGCAATTGCGCGGGAATGCGGCATTTTGACTGAAGGGGGCGTAGCCATTGAAGGCCCGGACTTTAGAGTTAAGAGTGAGGAAGAACTATATGAACTGATACCGAAAATACAGGTACTACTTACCTTTGCCTAACATTATTTCTTCTGAGTTCATCTGTCAACGTGTGTGTGCTCTGATCGATTTTCATGTCATGAGACAGGTGATGGCAAGATCTTCACCGCTTGACAAGCACACCTTGGTCAAGCATCTTCGGACTACATTCGACGAAGTTGTTGCGGTGACTGGTGATGGCACGAATGATGCACCTGCACTTCATGAAGCCGATATTGGGCTTGCAATGGGCATTGCTGGAACTGAGGTACTACTATCCATATCATTTTCATAAATTAAATCCTAACCTTTTATTTTACAAAAGTTAATGGAAAACTAGAAATTTAATTGGTACCTTTATTTTCGGGCATTTTTTTCTTGCACTATTAATTCTTTGACATCAGTGTAACATCCACAAGAATGAGCAGTACCGTGAGTTGAACCCTCATTATTCACCTTTGCTCCCAATTCTACTCGTTACACAGCTCCAATATGATTCCTTATTTTTATGTGAAGGTGGCAAAAGAGAGTGCCGATGTTATCATTCTTGATGACAACTTCTCAACTATAGTCACCGTTGCTAAATGGGGTCGATCAGTGTACATCAATATTCAGAAGTTCGTGCAGTTTCAGCTGACAGTCAATGTGGTTGCTCTCATTGTAAACTTCTCCTCGGCTTGCTTGATAGGTACTTTATGAAAAAGTTGATTTTTTTTTCTTTTGCAAAAAATGATTTATGCTGCAATCCAATCAAATCTATGACAGAAATACCTGAATGGACCTTTAATATTTCCAACAATGTTTCTGTTAATCCAAATTTGTGTTTTGAACTTCTTATACTAAAATAGAAAATCTTTGAACTTATTAATTTGTTTGCTCTGTTAGTTGTTTCTCACCTGTCCTTGTACTTGTGTTTGTTGATGAAGGGAGTGCTCCTCTTACTGCTGTGCAATTGCTCTGGGTCAACATGATCATGGACACACTAGGTGCATTGGCTTTGGCCACAGAACCTCCAAACAATGAACTGATGAAGAGAACTCCGGTTGGAAGGAAAGGAAACTTCATCAGCAACATCATGTGGAGGAACATCATGGGACAGGCCTTGTACCAGTTCCTTGTGATTTGGTATCTGCAGGCTGAAGGGAAATGGCTCTTCGGAATCGAGGGCAGCAACTCCGATCTAGTCTTGAACACAATCATCTTCAACTGTTTCGTGTTCTGCCAGGTAATGTGGCATTGATTTTGCTGTTCTTGACGAAATACATATGCCCCGTTGTATTTTACTTTGTGTTCCTTGCTGGAATTATAGCAATAGTTTCCTTAGAATAACATGGCTTACAGTAACTGAGATTACTTGGCACAAAGAACTTTTATCAGAAAATTTGGCATCATTCCACAGAATCCCTACTAAGAAAGGTTGAAAGTACTACCTTATACTTTTCACTCTTAAACAAAGGGTTTCTTTTTGTCAATCTGGCAAAGTATGATTACTGGCAGTTTCAAATGTTCGTGAATACTGAATACTCATTTTTCTTTCTGAACCGTGCAGGTTTTCAACGAGGTGAGCTCAAGGGAGATGGAGAGGATAAATGTCTTCGAGGGCATCCTGGACAACAACGTGTTTGCCGCCGTCCTCGGCAGCACCGTCATCTTCCAGTTCATCATCATCCAGTTCCTCGGCAGCTTCGCCAACACGACCCCTCTGACGTTCACTCAGTGGATCGCCTGCATCCTGATCGGCTTCATAGGCATGCCCATTGCTGTCGCGGTGAAGATGGTCCCCGTCGATTCTTCTCCGTAGGAAAACCTCTGACAGAAACTGAAGCCTGGCAAGCAAGTTTGGCCCTTGGCATTTTCATAACAGTGGACAATTATTTCCCGACGTAATGTAATGCAGTTAGGTGAGTCGCTGCCCATTTCCCTTGCTGATGATCTAGATGTTCAGCCAAGGCAATGGGCTTGATTCTGAGAAGTATTGAATAGAACCATGTAGCTCTTAATTTGTTTCCTTTTCTTCGTCCATGTTCTTCATTTGGAAATTTGGAACAGCATATCAGTGTAAGGCTTGAAATGTTTACACCATCAACGACTTCATAGTTTCATTCATTTGTGATTCTACAAGAGTGTGAGCTTAGTTCTGTATACGTACACTTGCTGATACAGAGTGTACCTGAGTGAATCAAGTGTGAACCCAGTTGATGTAGATAACGGCACTGTACCTGATCAAGAAAAAAACTGACAAGAATCAGCCAGGTAAGGACTTACTACGGCATTTAACAGAAAATCAACGAAGCTGACTATCACTGCAACAGTGAAGGCATTACGTATAATTGTTCAGTTCTGATAAAATTGGCAAGGAGGATCAAGGTATATGGCAACATTTGACATTTCCATATCCATTTGTTAGCAAATTTGATTTGGCCAACAGAACTTCCGAACCAAAGAATTCCAACATCATTAACATAAGAGAATGATACCTCCAAAAATTTTAAGATGGGGAAATTGCATTCAGAAGTACAGTTACAACATTTAATAGTTCAGGGCTCAGGACAAGGCTTCTGGAACTCAAAAAACATTACTCTACAATTAGAAGCAGGGCAGGTTCCAGATGAGATCCCTGCGACTATGACAGATGTTTTCTATCCTTCATATATGTTGGAGATAAATTCCTTATCCACAATTGGAATTTTACCTATATATTGGCTGTCTAGAGTATTATCATGCTGAAATTGTTGACAGTATGACAGTACATCTAGTATGTTCAGTTAAAGATAATGCTCTATTTTATGAAATTACACTGCAGGAGCTCAGATTCTGACAAATTCGATCATGCCTCAAAGGCTCAAACTAAACCCAAAATTTAGGGCATTCTCTATTTCCACATGGATACTACATTCCTCACTTCCCACTTGACCAAATTCTTAATGAAAAGGTCAGAGAAATTCGTATTTGATAGACTAGCTAATATTAGTTATTGTCCTGAACGGAAATTCTTAGTAGTGTTTTCATAAACAATATTAACTAGCCAAGCAAACATCAGGCTCCTTTTCGGATCATAAGCCCTACAGCACATGGTGCATCAAACAGCAGTTCATACTGCATATAATCATTAAGGATCTTTGGTAACCAATACTGGTTCCTCAAGCATACAAACAACAAAATTATAGTATCAGGACATCACAACAGTACCGCAGCAAGACAATCTAGCACCAGATACGGTCAAATGACCAATGTAAGTAATAGCAATCATCTATTCCTTCTACATACTACTACTTTCAACACTCAGTAGTCATGGAAATATCAGATGTATGGCAGTGTAACAACATGTGGGTAAATGATTTTACCTACTCAGTGAGCTTACGGATACAATCCTGAACTCCGACTAAGCCGGTGTAGCCGAGATGTTGTAGCGACTGCGCAAGCCATCAATAGCCCTCTCTGCCAACTTTGCCATCTCAGTGACAGTGACCTTGCACACTGGCCACCACCATCACCAACAAAATTATAACTCAAAAAGTCGATGAGAAGCACATATAATCGAATCAAAATTCAGAAAGTTCTTCTGTCATCCAAAGTACCACGAGATGTAGATGCTTGCACCTCGGTCGCGAACTTCTTGTACGTGTTCTGCGATTTCACAAAAGGCATCAGAAATTCAGAATCCAGACCAACAAATGACCAATGACAGTATCAAATACGACTACGACAAACAGCGAACCCAGCGAATAGAGATCGGAGGTACCTTCACCATCTCAGCGCGCTTGGTGATCTTGTTAGCCATCTTCCGGTGCTGCTTGTCTGCCTCTGCCAGCTGCAGGAAACCTTGCGTCTGCATCTGAAGTTCTGAATACGCAAACAGCAGCAGGTGAATACCTGATCAAAGGCTTACAACATCATATTGTCTGGTCTTGCTGCCATTATTGTGCTGAATTCAATGTCAGATGTACATGTAAAAGTGATAGAAACTTTTGTAGATCCCACATGAACTACTTGGCTACAGCACATACTTCACCAGAAATCTCCACATGAACAACTGCCATTAGTAAAATGGTGAAATCTGTAAACATCCCTTAATACAATTTCTCTTCCTGTGACATCAGAGGTAAATTTCATCCAATTGTGACAGTCATTGCAGACGCGAAGGTTCTTAATCACCCTAAGGGGCATACAAGGAGGCAAACTCATTAACCCAAAAGCCACAGCTAACTTCTCGCTATGGACTAAGGAATTGGGGTTTCTATGTTCTTGCTCTTTTTCATGGAAGAGATGGTAATTATCTTGCTTGTACCCTATTTTGGCTATCCTATCATTTAGATCAGCTAAAAAACTGTATATTTGATCAGCCAAGGGATGCAACTGATCACCAACAAAGAATGCATGAACTGCATTCTTTACTTCAATCCAGCTACGACCCGGTTCCTTTTTTACTCCTCTATCTTTCATCATCTTTCTGACCTGATCCCTATTGGACCACTTTCCAGTAACAGCATATGCATTTGATAGGAGGACATACGATGCAGAATCATGAGGTTCTAACTCCAGGAGATGTTTGGCTGCAAGCTCCCCAATTTCTATGTTCTTGTGGACTTTACAAGCACTGAGAAGGGTTCTCCAAACCATTGCATCAGCAGCTATTGGCATTTCCTCAACAAATCTCCTTGCATGATCAAGTTGACCAGCTCGTCCAAGAATATCCACAACACAAGCATAATGGTCTGGTGTTGGATTTACTCCATACTCATTATGCATGGATTTGAAGTGACTAAGGCCTTCCTCAACCAAACCCACATGACTGCAAGCAGCTAACACGCCTATGAAGGTGACATCATTTGGTTTTCGACCTTCCTGCTTCATCTGATCAAATAAATCCAAAGCTTCTAGTCCACGTCCGTGCTGTGAACAACTTGTGATGATAGTATTCCATGACACCTCATTCCGCTCAGACATTTCAGAAAACTCCATCTTGGCATCTTCAATACTGCCGCACTTTCCATAGAGTGAAATCAAAGCATTTGAAACTTCTGTTTCAGAGGTATGCCCTGTCTTAATAGCTCTACAATGTATTTGTTTTCCTTGTTTCATATCTGCAAGGTTAGCAGAAGCGCTTATAGAGGAAACAAATGTGAACACATTGTACTTGGCACCTGCTTGACCCATCTGTTTGAATACATTGAGAGATTGTTCATATAGACCACTTTGTCCAAAACCGGAGACCAATCCGTTCCATGTAATATCATCCTTATGTTCAATTGCATGAAACAAAGAGAAAGCTTCTTCACTTCTTCCACATCTTGCATATAGGTTTACCAACGTGTTCCAAATTGAAATGTCAGCTGAATAACCAGACACATAAACCCGAGCATGAATCTGCAAGCCCTGGCGCATTGCTTTGATTCCAGCACACGCACTTGCAGCACTAGCTAGTCCTATGTTATCCGGCCAAATTCCATGATCCTGCATTTCTTTGAATGTCGCAAGAGCCTCTTCACAAAGGCCATGCTGTACATATCCAGCAATCATGGAAGTCCATGAAACCACATCCTTTTTTCCAAGCATTCCAAGAATTCTTCGAGCTTTAACATGCCACCCATATTTGGAATACATATCTATCAGTACACCACTAACATACATGTCAGATTCAAAGCCAGTTTTTATGCTTAATGAATGAATCTGCTCTCCAAGTTCAATTTGACCACTGCAAGTGCAAGTCCTCAAAATGCATGGGTAGGTGAATTGGTTGGGGCGTATACCTGCAGCTTGCATCTGACAAAAGATTTCAAAGGATTTTGCTAGATCAATGATCTGCCCATACGCCACAAGCATTAAATTCCATAGTACAACATTCGTCCTATCACCTGAATTGAAGATCTCATGGGCTGTTTCAATGTCACCACATTTCACATAGAGATCGAGGAGTGAGCCTTCTGTTATGTAATCCAAGGACATACCTGCCTTCAGTAAATACGAATGTAGTTGTTTCCCCTTCTGAAGATCCCCCACAGAGGCACAGGCTGCAAGCAGACTAGCAACTGTCACGCAATCAGGCCTCAACCCTGACAGCTGCATCTCATCAAAAATCTCCAAAGCACGCTCACCATGTTCACACTGAGCATGTCCTGAGATCAACGTATTGAAGGTCACTCTATCACAGAACGGCATGTCAAAGAATACCCTTTCTGCTAGCTCAAAAGATCCATACCGTAAGTAGAGCGCAATGAGCGCATTCCCCACAAATGTATCAGAACACAACCCTTGCTTGTGAACTTGGGCATGGATCAGCCGACCTTGTGCAAAAAGCTCTGCTTTAGTGCAAGCACTCAGCACACTTGACAGAACATATGGAGTGGGGACAACCGCAGATCGATGCATCTGGCGGAACAACCCGAGAGCTTCTATTCCCAGACCATTCTGTGCATACCTGGACAACATTGCAACCCACGACACATGGTCCCTGGCAGAAAGATCCTCAAACACCCGCCTTGCCCACCGTAGGAGCCCATTCTTCGCGTACAGGTCGATCAGCAGGTTGCCTATGAGCCGATCACCCCCAAGTCCACGCACGACCGACGTCGCGTGGATCTCCAGCACACGCGGCCATCGATCGCCGCGCCCCCTGCACGACTGCAGGGCCCACGCGAGGTCCGCAGACCCCAGGGCACCGGATTGCCTGGCCTTTTCCACGGCGAGTGAAAGGCCTTTCTCCGTCCCATCATGCGCGACGAACCTAGTGACCGACCGGTGCAGCGAGGCTGCCGCTCCCCGGCGCGTCATTCCGTCGAACACCTTGGCCGCGGCGCGGTGGATGTCGTCATCCGCTGATTCCCCGTGAGGGTCACGGAGTTACGCGCGAGTGCGGAAGTAACTGGTACGGAGAATCCCGAGGCGGTGGCGGGGGAGGCCTGGCCGGCGGCGTGCGCCAGGGCCGGAGGAGGCGGCGGGGGCTGGGCGGGGAAGTTTCCGCGAGGAGCTGCTGGCGGAGGCGGGCGGCAAGACAAGAGGAAGGAAGCAGGCTGAAAAAATGGGCCCATTCGGCCCATGCTTGAAACCTATCAACTATCAAGGCCCCCTTCCGCTCCGCAGCCCGTTTCCAAGAGCCACCACGGAACCACCTCGCAGGCTCGCCGCGCCGCCTCCGCCGACAGGCACACCACCACCACTCGCGCCGCGATCCAGACCCACAGGTACTCTTCGCTTCCACCTCTCCCTCCTCTCGTCGGCGCCCTCATCCTCCCCGTAGCTTCCGCTTGCCTGCATCGTGGATCCCGTCCGTCCCGATTCGTCCAACCGACTCCCTCTTCCTCTTGATCCTCGGCTTGCTCGGACGAATTGCCAGTTCCTGCTCTACGGGATCTCCTCTTTGCTTTGAAAGGGGACCAAAGTTTTCTTGATCCATTCCGTCCAGATACGCTGCGGATTCGCTGACTTCGTATGTGCTGCGCGGTGCTGCGTGGGGCCATCGGTGCCTGATGTGTCCGCTACCTGTTCGGTGAAATGTCCGCTAGGCAAATGCCGCTGATAGCTTGGCGGGCCGAGTGCGTGCTCCTAACCTGCTTTGCGTTTCCTTCTCTGACCAAAACGTTCTTCGGTGGTTTGTGGGCTAGTAGTTATCAGCTGAGCGGTAGTGTTTTTGTGTGTGTGGATTGATGTAGTTCAGCGTTTTAGGAGCTGGCACCCTAGGAAAAGGTAGCACCTTTTTTTCTTTCTCATATATTTTGTTATGGCTGTATTTCGATAACTTCCTTCGCTCATGACTGTCGATGTGCTTACCATTCTCTTGTTCTTCTTCGTAATTTCAGAAAAAATCTCGCATGATTGTAGTGGTACTGATTTTGAATAGGCTTGTACTTGCTGTGTTTCTTCCAAGCTTAAAAGCATCCATGTTTGCTTTTCTGATTTGTTCAGGTCCTAATATTGATCTCCTATCATAAAATGTCCAAGTGGCGATATCATTCTTGCGCTGTCTGGCATAGTTACTATGGACTAGTATTTAAATTTTTTTTCTGTCATTCTAATTCAAAACATGCAGCAATTTTGTATTACACGGAAGTCCAGTGTTGAAAGAAACAGTATATTAATCTTTTATCTAGAATTGCTGATCCAGTTTCTTTTCAGACAGATTATCAAAAATCTATATATTCAGGAGCTTATAGTTAAGTGATTCATTGTTCCTTGGCCAATGTGTTTTCTGTCATTCTAACTCGAAATGTGCACTAATTTTGTATTACACATCATTTATTTAGGGGGAAAAGATGCCATTGAAACGAATTAATCTTTTATCAAGAATTGTTAGTCCAGTTTTTTCAGACATATTATTAAAAAAATATATCTTCAGGAGCTTATAGTTAAGTAATTCATTTTCCTTTCTTGGTCAACTGAAGATAAACATATAGCTATCTTTGTGTATTGTCAATTTGCTCTGTGTTTTGAATGCCTTGCTTCCTGTATCTACTTTGTCTGACAGAACAGAAAATTTGTACAGATGAAGAACAGCAAAATGGAGAACTAATAAGGCCCAATGTATCACGATTAAGTGAGAGGCTAGTTTTGACATTAGGTTGAGACTTAGGCTTGGCAGAAGACTAAAATTAAAGCAAAAAATGTTTTAGTTCAAAGTTGGAAATCTGAAAAATGCCTGCCTGAATGCAGATTTCTTATCTAATAGTTAACAGAATCTTTCATAACTGCAGGTGACTTGCTGCAAGAGAAAAAATGGCTTTCTCGTCGGTTTTCAGGAGAGTGAATGTCAAAGAACTGATCTCAAATGCTTCAGTGTATGCTAGCGCAACAGGTGGTAGCAAGTGTGCAGTTGGGGTAACTTGCACTTTTCTGCTATTCTAAACAATTATTTTACCTGCCTGAGATATGCTTGATTCCAGAATCTTCTGGTGGAATGAGCTTGGTGTTCAGACGCTGGGCCACCAAGAAGACTGCTGGATCCACAAAAAATGGCCGTGACTCCAATCCCAAATATTTGGGTGTTAAGAAGTTTGGCGGAGAGGTACACCCTTTGAATATATATGGCATCTACTAATTTTTACGCCACGACATTGATGGTATTCGGAGTAATTAACTTAATTGCATCAACGTTACTACCAATTGGAGCCTTAGATAGAATATCGATGCTCATTTTCGGAATAACTCTTACATTGGAATTGATCTAATGCTCTTAGTCTGTTAACTGACCGTGTACATTGTGTTAATTTTCCAGAAAGTGGAACCAGGAAACATCATTGTCCGCCAAAGAGGAACGCGCTTCCACCCTGGGGACTATGTCGGCATGGGCAAGGATCACACTCTCTTCTGCCTGAAGGAAGGCCATGTGAGGTTCGAGCGCAACAAGCTGACTGGGAGGAAATGGGTTCATGTTGACCCTGTGGCTGGTCATGTTCTCCACCCTGTCTACGCCAGTGGCTCGACTACTGCAGCCAACCTGGATGCACAGTTGTAACCACCTCCACAATTGCTTCTGATCTTCCCGTTGATGGTGCAGCTACAGTGCGTGTCATCAGCGCAAGTGCCTCTTATTACACAATGCAACTTGTCCCAGTGAAGACGCAATTAAGAAATACTTGCAATATGCAGTTTCAGTGAGGAATATGAATTTCAGCTTGGTTAGTGTTCCTTTTATTAACAACGCCAGTTTTTTGGAAGCAAGGTTGGTTCATGTATCTTCTTTTTTTTTTGCGGAAAAGGTTGGTTAATGTATCGAAGGAAGTAAATAACAACACTTCAGCGTTTAGGTCTACCACGCTCATTTCTGTTTGATGAAGGCGCTAGTCGCTTTTCTTCATTATTAGATTACTATAAGTTCTCCAAACGCAATGACCTAGTATAGTTTTTTTTAAAAAAAAACATCCTCTAAACCTAAAGGAAGTCCATCTGCCTTTCTGCCCCTCGTCACCCATGATTTTTTACTCCCTTTCTGCCCCTTTTGTCACCCATGATTTTTTTTCTTTCCCCATGAATTTAATAGCAAGCTGAATTCGAAAAAAAATGATCTGGAGACGATCCAATGGGGAATTTCATTTTTAAAAGGTTGGTTTTTTTAAGAATGGCAATCAAGGGAACACCCAACATGAGCATCTCCAAGAGACTTAATTTGTATCGGTTTAGCTAAATATGGAGATTATAGCCCCTTTGTAAAAATAGAAAGTCATCTGATTCAATGGGGTAATCCAACAGATTTTGTAAAGATGGCTAGTGAGGTAGGCTAGCTACTAAATTTGAAGAGTCATTTACAGAGTCTGTTGGAAACATTGATACACCATGTCGGGCATGTCATGAACGCTAGTTTGTTAATTTTGGATTGTTAAAATGCTGGATTTTTTAAAAAGAATTGGGGGATTGCTTCAACCTTCAATCCACTTAGGTTAGAGTAAGCTTACAAAATCTGTGTTGGTGGATTATAAGCTAAAACATAGGGGTGGCCGGTACTTCAAATACCGTCCACCCCTATATCCTTGCATTTCAGTAATTCAGCTCATTCCCAGCCAAACCGAGACCAGAAAACTGAGCAAAACCATGGAGGCTATCTGAGGATTCAAACCTTCGTTCGGTGAATCGCCGTGCAAGGTTTCAGAGACTCAAATTCATTCGAACAAAAGGATCGAAACAGAGAAATCGCACCACGAATGATTGGCGTTTGCTGTCTCTTTGCCGACCCTTTTTCTGAACCTGGCAGGTTCCTGTTCCTCCTTCAGTCGTCGCGCCAGACTGCAACGTACTGTTCAGGGCCTAGCTCACCGACGGGCCTCGGCGTCCGTGTCGTCAGCCGATCACGCTGCCGGGGCGCAGACGGCTGCGGACAGGCGGCGCCGGTCTGGGGGCTGTGGGCTAGCTGTGGCGGCCACGCCCTCTTGTCACGGGAATATTTCGCCCTCCTGCTGCTGGAGCTGGTGGTGTCCGGGGTCCCGTCGCCATCAGGGACGACGTGCCTGCAGCTAGCGCGGCGTGCGGGATCTCTGAGCTCTCCAGTGAAGCGCCTGCATGATTCGTGAGCCGAAATGTTCGGCGGACCACCACGGCGTCCGTGTCAATCATAGGCTCGCGCTCGCAACCGCAGCGATCGGCAGAGCAGATTTTGTGCCCCCCTTAGCTTACGTGTAGATGGATGGATTTGCCTGTATCGATTCTCGTTTTGTATTGCATGTGTATGATTGTATCCATTTGGACATGATTAAAAGTACAATTTATACTCTTCAACCATTGCCGTAGCCCGATTTTTAACCTTGAACCGCAAATTCGGATGTGGCGCGACCAACTGTTGAAATTGAGCGACAAAATTGATCACTTATCATGTTTCCATGGTGTTTTTCATTTTCCAGAAATAACAAAAACCTGGTTTTCTCTCAAAAAAATATAAATGGTTTATTTTTCATTAGAAAATATATAGTTAGTACAAAAAAGTTTCTAAAATTATACCTATATGTTGTGATTTATGTGAAATTATTTGATTCTATTTGTTTCCATTATTTTGACCGGAGTCAATAGGGGAAGCCCCTACCTATTTTTTAATTTTCTTTATTCCAAACCCAGTTAATTCGCTCCCACAGGGAGTCGAACCTGGGTCTACAGGGTGCTACTCAGGTGCTCTAACCACTAGGCTAGAGACTCTTTCACTATTTGTTTCCATTATTGTTGTTTTATTGCTTGTAGTCATGCCAATTATTTATTTAAGAGTTAAATGCATTATTGATACACAAACTTGGCGAGTGGGTGCATTTAGATACATCATCTTTCTAATTGCTCATTTAGGAGCAACAACTTGGCATATAGGTGCAAATAGGTCACCGACATGACACATGGGCGAAAGAACGCCATGTAGACAGCGTATGTGTACATTTGATATTATTTTATTGTTTATTAGGACTCATTTTGACATATACCAGTTTTGACAAACATTAAGTTTTTATGATGCTGATACAAGATGACCAATATATCAGCACAACACAACAATTTGAGGATTTATATTACCAATCAAAAATTATTGAGAGACAGGGACTGCAAACTGAGTTACGAATCAAAAATTCAATTTTTTCACTTATATGATGCCTCTTGTTTGTTATATCATTTCTTTTCACCAAGCCAAAAATAACTATTTTCATAAAATATATGGTTTTTAAATATTTACAATATTCTTTGTCTAAAAGTTGCTACAAACAAAATCTAAAAAGGATACCACTAAACTAACATAAATTGCATAATGAGTAAGAAGTTTTGCAAAAAAAAATGGTTAACACATCGCCGCGACGCTATCTACATGGTGTTTTTTGGCCATGTATCATCATGGTGACCTATTTGCACCCACGTACCAAGTTGTTGTTTCTAAACGAGCAGTTAGAGAGATGATGTACCTAAATGCACCCACTCGCCAAGTTTATGTACTAATGATGCATTTAACTCTTTATTTAAAATGTCTTTCTACGATCTACTTTATGTTGAGCGCATTATGTTTGAGCTCCTGCCTTGCTTGACATATGATACCTAATTATGCAATTAAAATAAAGTATAATACTAGCGATGCAATACCTAATAAATAGGATCTATAATAGTGGTGGAGGGTGGCATATGTGAAGTTGGTGTCGTCTTTCAAAAGTTCAATATCTCTTATATCCTCTAAATTCTCTTGGTCGATCTTAGGGTTTGATATAGTGAAAAATAAAAATGATAATGTGAATAAATAATGGGTGCGTTGTGAGCAATAAAATGACAAGAGTAGGAATAAATAAGTTTGTGAGCAATAAAATTACAAGAGTAGGAATAAATAAGTTTCCAAAAAAAATCAAATAGATCACCAACAGATAGATTTCATTTCTGAAGAAAATTTTCACTTTTTATTTAAATAAATTAGATGAATTTTTATTATTTCTAGAAAAATAGAAGACTGCCTTCAAAACCGACTAGAGGATCAAATTGGTTTGGTTTGATCATTTGGGTGGTGCTTATTGTCCAGTTTTATAGTTCAGATTCAGGATTGAAAATCTGACTACTTTGATACTTAGAGGTGTAAATTAGATTTCTTTTACCTGTAAAATCGATGTATATCGTTGGTAACGTGTGCCACATTGTGTTGATTCTTTTGCTCAATCAGTCAGCCTAATAGACCACATAGAATCCACGTACATGTTCTTCCCTCAAAATGTAGGGTGACATTCCTGTTCATGCATGTATGCCCAACGCCTTATCCATATTTGCCCTGTCGGCTGAACCTATCTTCCAGTCAAACGACTATTTCCCGCTCGGGAAAGCTGCATGCATATGTAAAAGAGCTTTTTCCGCGCCTGCCCTCAAGGCTTTTGAGCGCAAAAGTGCACTGGAGCGAAAGCGAGGTCGCTTGTCGTTACTCACAGTTACAGCGAGTGTGTGACATGACGCGGATGATGAAGAGGCAAAGAGCTACTGAAACCTTGGCTTTTCATTCTCGGCTGCTGCTGCTGCTGGAGGCGGACGGCAGGAAGTCAATGTGTTCTCTGTTGAAAGCCGTGAACTTTAATTTTGAGCAACAGTTTCGACAAGATGTATATTTTGTACTACAAGCTTTAAAGCAGTTTTTACATCCAAACAGAATATGATCAAGAGAGAAGACAAGTCTGATTAGCAATGATTGATACACCTGTCAAAACAAACCCATCTGAATTCTAGGACAGGTCAGGTCGACCAAGATCGTCAGAATTAGCACAGATGCACCTACTGAGAGAGTGACAGATCAATTGGGGCTGGAATGGTGACATGCAGATGAAGCACGTTGGAGTGTTGGACTAAAGTCCACTATCCCAGCCTAAACCGGGTAATGTAAACGCTAGCAAAGCAAATTAAAGGGTATCGGGTTGCAACCCCAAGCTAGGACGCCACCGATTTTCCTGCGGCACTGTCAGTAGTGCACCAGATCCTAAAGTCAAAACCGGCAGCTCAAGAACACAGGTATGCATCGTAATCGGTTAAACAAAGGTGGTCGAGACAGCTACGCCATCGTTACGCCTTAATTACTAGTTAATGCCGATCCACGTTTCGTGCTGCATATGCAACGGGGTCTTGCACTTTGTATATAGTTTCTCATCACAAACTTGGTCGGGGCAGTGCGCGAATCCCGAGGACAGCAAAGTTTTTTTTACACTACTGTAGGAGTAGTACTTAGTTTGGTTGCATATAATCTTGGGAGTGGTTTTTCTCTTGGGCTTAGAAAGGAATTTAACCTAAGCTGATAATTTATATTATATCTATGTTTTTCCCAACTGGAATAAATTTCAGAAGCGTATGTAGATAGGTTGCTGAACTTCTTGAACCACCGAACTAAATTCATGTCCCTTATTAGGTTCTAGTGCTTCTTTAAAAAAGTTATTAAGTGCTAATACTTGGTAAAGTTCAAAAGCTTCTGTAGTTGCTGAATTTCAGAAGCTTATTTGGTATAAAACGAGTTGATCGACTGCATTGAGCCATAGAAGTTCTAAATTGCAATTCAGGTAAGTCAAGTGACTTGACCGGTCAAAAGGAGGCTACACGGGGTAACAGGAAAAGGGAAGTATGAACAGTGCTGATGTCAACCTGTCACTACTGACAGGGATGTGATACAACTTAGGAAGGGCAAAGAAATAGTCTATATGCATAATTATTATGTGGTTGTTAGCCCACAAACAAGTTTTAGGTGTATAGCTGTACACCATCATCAACACATTCAAAACAAACAAGGAGAATATTGGCTAAAAAAGACCTCATATAGACTAGATGAACAATTCTAAAAACTGGTTCTCATCGCCAATCACTGCTCAATCATAGAAGCTACATCCATCCCCCAACAGAAGGCAAAGTGCAAGGATGGTCCGTTGGACAAGACCGGAGAGTCTCAAGACTGCACGCAAAAAGGCACCTAAAAGACAAAAAGTACTTGCATATAATGTTTGCGCAATGATGCTTGCAGGAACAAGACGTATCAAGTTGGCACTGCGAAAATCTGTTCAGTACTGCTCGGTAGATCTTGTTCTGCACGAGAAATGCTTATAACTGAAAAATGATTTGGAGAATCAGGAATTACATGCATGGTAGATGCAGTAAACAGTAACTGCATTGCGCTCCAAACCTAAACAAACAAGATACAGCACCCACAAAAAAAGAAAAAAGATAGAGTAGACAGAAGAGAAGACGCAGGGTTCAGGATTTCACACCAAATCAATCAAGAGCATTATCATCTCAAGAAGACATATCGCAAAAAGAAAAAGAAAAATTTGTAAGATGTAACATTGCACTTGATTAATCTCCAAATATTGCTAAATGGGGACTTTATACATAGACATATAGAATCCAAGAAGGGTCCATTTCGATCTCCATTGATCGATATTCTTGAGATAGTGATCAACAAAGCTACAAATAGTTTGAGGACAGAAGCTAAAGCAACAACAAAAGCAGCAACACTCACCGAGAGGAAAGCGAAAACGACTCTGAATTGAGAAAAATGCCTGGCTTTCCCGCATGCCAAAATCCGTGCCACGAGACACGGCTCCTCCGATCCTTCGCCAGAACTCTCCTCAATCCGTTGAGCCGCTGGTTCGCACGACGAGCTCCATGGCTTTGCTCTGAAGAAGAACTGAGAAGGCGAGGAAGAACAAGAGATCACCGGAGCGGCCTCTCCGGGACGACGGGGAGCGAGTAACGGCAGCGTCGTTGGAGAAGAGACGGCAGGTTGCAGGAGATGATGGCATTGGCATCCTCCTCGTCCTTCTTCTTCATGTCCTAGTGAGCTGCTGCTAACTCAGAAAGCACCAAGAAAGCGTGTGTTAGAGAGGGGTAGAGACTAGAGAGGAAGGGAAGGTTTCTTTGCACCAGAGGCCAGTGCGGTAGATTATAATACTAGAGGTTTTTAAACACACACAACGTAGCAAGTTATAGCAAGGGCTCACACTAGGATCTTCTGTGGCTGCAAACATGTGGCACACTTAGACCTGTACACGATCAGTACATGAATAGAGGTTAGCATACTGGTAGTTTCGTCCTTTGCCTAACATTTAGGATCCCAACTCAAGACATTGAAACTGAAACACTAGTGCTACTAATTCATGTAAAATGATCAAACTGTAGTTTCCACATTCGGACGATAAATCATGAGTTATTGACTCTCGTTTCTTACAATAAACAATAAGTTATAGCAAATTGTTCTTCACTGTTGATAATAAAATATTTGTAATTTAAGAAATACGGAGTATTGTACAACCTGCATAGTTCATTGCATGAACCAAACAAAAATTATTTGGGTCAAAATTCAAACTCGGCTCCCTACTCTATTTGTTTGTGTAGGATAAAACTTGCCTGTTTGTAGAAGATCTAAGTTTATAAAGAGCGATAAGGAAGAAGATTGTTCCCACAAGTAGCTAACCAAAGAACGAGCTCTAAAGCTTTGGTTTGTTGATCAAGGAGATGGTAGTGGTCCAAAAGTGGAAAAACAGTGCCTTTTTTCCACGCTCACATGGGCCCATTCTCCCATCTTTCCTACACAGTGAAAGGAGGGCTGAAGTCACGAAGTTGTCTTTTGCCGTTAGGCTTGGTAATTAGCAGCGGTGACTTTTGTTTTGCCCTTCAAATCTCTGCTGAGGAAAAGGTAGCGTTCGCCTAACAATAGGCATGTGCTGTTGACCACGACATCCACCTTGCAAGTGGGATCAAGGAGTAACCAGTAATTTGATAGAAGGACATGTGCAAAACCCAGCCAGCCTTTGGTTTTCTCTGAAGGTACGTACCACCTTGTTTCATGCATGTCCGAGCTTCTGATCATGTCAGAATTATGTGAAAGATCTTGTCATGCTATATATCATTCATTTAGACCTTTTAATAATTTTGTCTTGTCTGTTTCATGATGGTATAATGACACCACAATTTTATAAAAAGAAATAGATTAACCGCCAATCACACTTACCTATTTTTGTCTGAATCTTATGCTATTCATCCATCAAATGCTATGTTATTCATGCATTCCATAGTTGTAAGTCGTCTTAGTTTCGTACTAAATCAACCTTTTTTGAGTTTGTAGAAAAATATATTTCGTGTTTTTTTAGAAAGAGAAAAATATATTTCGTGAGACCTCCACAGGCAGAGTTGTCAGGCCCTGGTCCACACTTCACGCCATGCACCGCACAGGTGACAGCCCTCTCGCTTCTCCGCCCTGCGGCCTACGGCCACGGGCGCTTTGACCTCCGGACTCCGGGCCGGGGCCCACCCGCCACTCCGTGCCTCTGCGGTCATTTCACCCGGCCCGCCACCGACTCGCCCATCGTCTCGGGGCGGGGGTGTGCTCGGTCGCACGTGCGGGTCTCCACGGCCGGAGCCGGCGGTCGGGCGTTCCCGGGACCGAGCCCCACGACACCGGCCCGGCTCTTCCACCGATGGCCACCCGGCCCCGGCGCGGCGCGGCAGCTTCTATTCCGATTCCGACGCGCGCCCATCCCCATGGTGGTGGCATCGGTCCAGCCAGGGTACGACCCCGCCGCTCCCCTTTCATTCCATCTCGGACTCTCGGAGTGGCCACCGGTGGTCTCTGCTCCGTGGAGTCTGCAGGTGATGCCCGCACACGCAATGGCCACAAATCCGCCATGGCCAAACACCATGGGTTGTACTTGTAGTGTGAAGGGATTGCCTTGCAATGCTCGCCGTGTTGAAAGGCACCAAATGCTGGAATGCAGTTCCTGTGTCAATGTCAATGTGTCGGCACTTGGGTCTGCTTGCGAAAATCAAACGTTCAGATTTGGCGGAGTCGATCTGAGATGAAAGGAATTCAAGCATTCCAAACAAGACTAATAAACAAACAGAGAGCTCTGCCATTAGGCAGCGCAGCGCTATGTCCTACGGACTAGCTCAGTAGATGAAAAGAGTGCTCAGGATGCAAGTCGCACGATCGAACCAAACATCCAAGGATATATTGTCGGCAAAGATAGAGCTGTGAGCCCCACAAGAGCACTTTTTTTTCTTTTTAATATCTCGGGGCACATAGCGATCATGTTCACGGTAAGATGTTTTTAGTCAAGACACAGTCATCACTTACAGAAAAAGGAACAGAAAAGAAAAATAAAAAAAAGAGAAGAAAAAACAAAGAAAAAAAGGAAAATAAACGGCTAGATTGGGCCGCACACCCATTATTGGGCCAGCTTACCTCGCGCGCTAGGGTCACTGGGCCGTATCCATCCCGCGGAAACTTCAGGTGACCGGAAGTCAGGAAGGCAATCGGTGACTCTGCGCGATGGGGCCCACCTGTAAGCCTCCCTGCATTTACCTGCTCCAGCGACTGTACGTGCTGGTAAAGTTGGTAACATCACCTTGAATACACACACCGACAGTGTACGGTGCCGTTGGACAGTAGTAGTAGGTATACGTGGGTACGTTTTACGCTTGCATTGGGGAGGTAGGCGTTGGCACCTGGCAGCTCAGCGATCGACGGCGGGCCGGAACAATCGATCGTTGAGGCACATGGAGATACAATTAGGAGGTGGATGGCGAATCGGAGCTTAATTAGCTAGATGTATAGCGGCAATAATGGACAGATGGCGACCACACAGTTACGTTTCAGTGTTTCACCGCTTTAATTTCCTCATCACTCGCACTGATCGTAGACATAACATGCATCATCTGCACGTCCCAACTCCCAACTAGTATATACCTTCTGTCCAGATCTTCCTCTCCTCGTCAGTCATCCTCCCACACGACACGTACCACAGATCAGACCCTATTTAAAGACCAACATTCCCTTGCACACCACCATTCCGGCCTTGCTCAGTTGCTCTCCACTCATCATTCCCAAACAGAGCAAGAGCAACCGCATCCGTGCAGCAAGCACAAGAGACCGAGATCGCCATGGCTCGCGCTCAGCTCGCGGCGGTCGCCCTCGTGGCGGCGGCGCTGCTCGCATTCGCGGCCTC
The DNA here is from genome assembly GCA_033239725.1 of Echinochloa phyllopogon. Lineage (NCBI taxonomy): Eukaryota > Viridiplantae > Streptophyta > Magnoliopsida > Poales > Poaceae > Echinochloa > Echinochloa phyllopogon. Next base: position 35,629,535 of record BTCW01000006.1, read on the forward strand.
CGAGGCCGCCGCCGCCGGCATCACCTGCCCGCAGGTATACTCCAGCATGCACCCCTGCTTCGACTACGCCCGCGGCGCCGGCTCCATCGCCCCGTGCTGCAGCGGCGTCAGGAGCCTCAAGGCCGCCGCCACGACCACCGCCGACAGGCGCGCCGCCTGCGGCTGCCTCAAGTCCGCCGCCACCAAGGTCAGGGGGCTCAACGACGCCATCGCCGCCAGGATCCCGTCCAGGTGCGCCGTCGACATCCCCTACACCATCAGCTCATCCATCGACTGCTCCAGGTAATTAATTAAGACGCTCCTTTACCGATGATCTATTATCATCATCATCTCTCTGCTACTTGCTTGGACATGCAAATAACGACTTAATCACCGCATGCATACACTGATGATGGCTGGAATTCTTCAATTCGTGCAGGGTGAACTAGAGAGGAGGATGAGGACAGCCGGAGCCTGCCTCTGCTCCATCGTCGCTGCATATATATCTAGCTCGCTATGAGTTACTACTCATGAATAAAATCCTTCCGTCGTGCGCACTGTTTACGCTTGCAGAGTTACTCGATCATGAATAAAATCTATCCGTCGTTTGCACTGACATACGCTTGCATGGTGGTTTAGTTTGTACGTCGTTTATGTGAGAGACAAGTCGTTCTTGTGCTTGCCTGCACGGTGCTACGTTCTTGTGCCTGCCTGCACGGCGCTCTTCCATTCCTGTTAGAGGATACCGACCTGACAGTGTTTCAGTTTCAATGTTTGGTTCGTGGAACAGTGCTAAAACCAGATGAAATGTGGTCTTGCGGTGTATTTCGTGGCGGAATGGGTGATTATTACGTACCCTCTTCAATTTGTTCGGTTGAACTGAACTACGGTGACGTTATCGGACAGTTTCTTGAGTTTTTAGAAACAAAACGTCAGAACACGGCTGGGATACAGATCAGAACTGACGAGAATAACAAAACATACATCTTTGAAAGCATCGATCTGATTTCAGGAGAAGCTCAACTGATAATTGGGGAGAATATGTATCATCTACACATACACGACGAAATTAATTAAAATGAAACAAAAACAAATAAATCCCTCAAAGTCTCAGTCTCAGCACAGAAAGATCATCCAAAGAGAGCATGACCATGGAACACAGATGAAAATGAAATCAAAGCTAGGGAAGATGAGGATCGATGGGAGCGAACCAATGCATCGTCTGATCGGCGACCTTGTCGTTGCCATGGATAGCGCGCCGCTATTGACGCAGTGATGGAGCAGAATTTTGCAATAGGTTCCTTGCAAAAAAAAAAGATTGTACAATGTAGCATGTGAGCTTTGTAGGCTAGCTGGCAAGAATCAAGATATAGTACATATATTCGTCTTTTTGTATCATAAACATTGATATTCCAGTCAATACAGCACCAATTAATACCCCGGAGCCGCCCCTGGTTGATGTGGCATGAGCCAACTTGTGCTAGTTAAGCTCGAGGAGCTGCCATTTAGGAAGAATCAAAGAACGTGGTTAGGCGTCGATATGTTTCTGCAACCTCACCATCATCTTGCATCATCACGTCGTTATGAACATTCATAAAAGGCACTTAAATCGCCTTAGAAACTTCGAAGATGAGCGTTCCTCTGGTAGTACAGTCGGTACGTAAAAGGCAACCTATACACATGGCTAGTCTTTATGAATAGAGACGAAGTACTAGAAGCAAAATCAGTCTTTATGAATAGAGACGAAGTACTAGAAGCAAAATCAGTTAGGCAGAGTGAGAGCGTCAACATACATAGAACATATATAAATTTCATCTCACAACTGTACAAGCTAGACATATGAGTGATTCACGTTGAGACACATGGACACGGAGATACACAGCATTTGTTACAACGTGCTACTACACCGTAGCGTAGATACCTCGACACGCCACTACGTATACGATGTAATCAACGGCGATGATCGATCTGTCCCCAACGCCCAACTACCTCCTGCCAAGCTCTTCATCTCCTCGTTTGGAACTATTCATAACTCCCACACTACACGTACCACAGATCAGACCCTATTTAAAGGGAGAGACCAAACATTCCCTTGGACTGTTGCACACCACCTTCCTCTTCCTCACTACCACTCCTTGCTCTCACTCATTCCCAAGCAGGGCAACCAATCAGCATGGCTCGGCGCGCTCAGCTCGCCGCGATCGCCCTCACGGCCGCGGCGCTACTGCTCGCCGCGGCGGCGTCCTCCGAGGCCGCGCGCCATCGACTGCGCCCAGCTCAGCTCCGACATGGCCCCCTGCTTCGATTCCGCCCGCAGCCTCGTCGCTACCCCTCCGCCCCGTGCTGCAGCGCCTTCAGGAGCCTCGCCTCCGCCACCAGGACCCCAGCCGACAGCCGCGCCGCCTGCATCTGCATCAAGTCCGCCGCCGCCCGGGTCAAGCTAGGGGACGCTCTACGCCGCCGCCGCCCGGGTCAAGCTAGGGGACGCTCTACGCCGCCGCCGCCCGGGTCAAGCTAGGGGACGCTCTACGCCGCCGCCGCCGCCGCCAGGTTCCCGTCCAGGTGCGGCGTCAAGATCCGCTTCAGCTCCATCATCAGCCCAGACAACGACTGCTAAGCAGGGTAAGATCATCGACGTGCATGCATGAGATGATGTTATGTACGGAGTACTTCCTTTAACGACGATCCATTATCATCTCTGTGACTTGCTTGCTTGGACATGTAGTTGAATTAGAGTAATCACCGCATCCATGTACTGATAGCTGAAATTCTTCAATTCATGCAGGGTCAACTAGAGGACCGCCGGAAAGCCTGATCTACTCATATGTCTAGCTATGAGTTGCTCATGAATAAAACCTCTCCGTCGTTTGCACTGTCGATCATGTGTCGTTCATGTGAGAAATGAGTTGTTCTTGTGCTTGCCTGCACGGCACGGTGATCCTCTGTTTGGTGGTGGAATGGGTGATTACCATCTTTGTTTTATTGAATGAACTACGGTAACGTTATCGGAAAGCATGTGGTTTCTTCGAGTCCGTAGAAACAGAACACAGCTGGGATACTACCTGATGAGCAATGGTAAATACATCTTCGAAAGGAAGCATCAATCTGATTTCAGGATAAACTCAACCGATAATTGGGTAGAATATTTAGCATCTACACATACATGATGAAAATGAATCATCAAAAAACTAAATCCCCAGTGGCGGAGCCACCTATCTGGCGAGCCATGCACTACGGGAAACCCGACGTATGCCGAGTGTCCAGCCCTTTGCCGAGTGTATTCTGTCGGGCACTCGGCAAAGAAAGCCTTTGCCGAGTGCCCTTGGCAAGGCACTCGGCATACACGGGACACTCGGCAAAGAGGTGTTTTGCCGAGTGTCAGGCCAGCGACACTCGGCAAAGAGGTGTTTTGCCGAGTGTCAGGCCGGAGACACTCGGCAAAGAAGGCGCACGTGCTCGTCAGCCCCCACGCACGCCACCGGCCGTTCGCGGCCGTCCGTAGCCGTTTGGGCGGCCACCGGTTTGCCGAGTGTCGGGTCAAAGACACTCGGCAAAGAGCACCTTTGCCGAGTGTCAGGTCAGAGACACTCGGCAAAGGTGCGGCACGTGTCCAGCGTGTGCCGCGCGCGTCCACGGCCGTTTGAATCGTCACAGTTTTGCCGAGTGTCCTCCAGCCGACACTCGGCAAAGAGGTGGCAAAAAATTTGAAAATTTGAAAAAATTTGAAAATTTGAAAATATTCTTAAAAAACTTGGAATTCAAACATAAAAGTTTGAAAATTTAAAAATATTTTTGTAAAACTTGGTGGGTTTGCCGAGTGTTTACCAAGCAACACTCGGCGAAGCTAGCCTTTGCCGAGTGTTCACCATTCGACACTCGGCGAAGCTATCCTTTGCCGAGTGTTTCTTGGTAAACACTCGGCAAAGTCAGGACCTTAGTTTTCAAACTTATGTTTTTGGGGTCCAAACTTTATTTTTTTTCTAGTGATACTTGTCACAGGCTCTTTATATCTTATGTGAAGTCTGTGGGAAAAAGTTGAGATGATTTCGAAAAGTTTATATATACGACCCTTTCCAATCGGAGCATATCCCCATAGAAGTTTCGGAGAGTTGAGAAGGAGACAGCCGGATTTCGAAACGAAGTGAAGTTGAATTAGAGTTTGAGTTCATAACTTTTTCTATAGGCAATAGACGACGTGGATTGGTTCATTTGAAGTTATCATATTTTTTCAGACCCATTTGATATTTTTTAAATTATTTTTACGCCCTTCTCCGCATGAAATAATGAAATATATGAAGGAATTATTAGATATATATGCTTCAAATAATGAAAACATTTCATCTAAGCATAAAATGTGCATTGTTGAATGTATTTGACAAGATATTTTGATGTGTATTTGACCGAATTTGAAAAATTTGGTATGTAAGAATTGGTCTGGGAAATGTTTGCCGAGTGCTACACTCGGCAAACAAGACCTTTGCCGAGTGCTCTCCTTGGGGCACTCGGCAAAGAGGCCATGTGGGCTGGCCGGCCCGCGGCCGCGCGGGCCACGTCATTGGCCGACGTGGCACCTTTGCCGAGTGTAGGCACTCGGCAAAGGCCTGTTTGCCGAGTGCCCTGGGCCAGACACTCGGCAAACATGCCACGTGGCCCACCTCTTCGGCCGCGCACGGCCACGTCAGCGGACAAATCTGTTTGCCGAGTGTCCTAGATCGGGCACTCGGCAAACAGGCCACGTATCAGATCTGTTTGCCGAGTGCCCGATCCAGGGCACTCGGCAAACAGGGGGTTGGGCCGGGGGACTTAACCGCCCGCGCGGCCCCAGCCCCCACACACGCACACACACGCCGCCGCTCCCCACCCCGCCCGCCGCCTCTCTCCCCGCGCCGCCGCCTCTCTCCCCGCCCGCCGCCGCCGCACGCCGCCACCGCCGCCGCTCCCCGCACGCGACGCCGGCCGCCGCCTCCGCCCCGGCCGGCCGCCCGCGCACGCGCCCCGGCCGGCCGTCCCCGCGCCGGCCCCGGCCCCGGCCGGCCGTCCCCGCCCCGGCCCCGGCCGGCTGTCCCCGCGCCGGCCCCGGCCCCCGCCCCCGCCCCTGCCCCGGCCCCCGCCCCGGCCGGCCGTCCCCGCTCCGGCCCCGGCCGGCCGTCCCCGGCCCCGGCCCCCGCCCCCGCCCCTGCCCCGGCCCCCGCCCCGGCCGGCCGTCCCCGCTCCGGCCCCGGCCGGCCGTCCCCGGCCCTGGCCCCCGCCCCCGCCCCGGCCCCGGCCCCCGCCCCCGCCCCGGCCCCGGCCCCGGCCGGCCGTCCCCGCTCCTTCCCCGGCCGCCGGCTCGTCCTCCTGTCCCCGCGCCCGCCCATCTCGTGTAGGTACCCCGCCCGTCCTCTTGTTACCTTTGTTAATTTGTTCATTTTGCTGCAAAACTAGGATGTGGTGGTTTGCCAGCCTTCGTGCCGTTGTGGTTTGCCGGCCTTCGTGCCGTGGTTTTTTGCAGGATGGGGTTTCAGAAACCTTCCCGTGCAGGGGAGGTGCTGCCGAATTGTCCATTTGACAATATTTTGTTTTTTTCAGGGAGAGGCCCTTTGCACCGTCCTCGGCTTGTAGCCCATAGTCGTGCCCGAAGCTCCGCCGCACGTCGTGGACGGCCGTCTGCACCGACACGAGCGTCACCCACTCGCCCGCCTTCGAGCCCGTAGGTGAGCACATGCAAAACCATACGCCCTCGGTATTTAATTCGTAGATTCATATTTAAGTTGTGTACCTTCTTCGTCTCTTGTATTTATCTGTACCGTGTGGCTCCTTTGCCATGTTCTTGCGTTTCCTACAGTAAATAAGATTATATGACATCTTATTTACTGTAGGATACGCAAAAACATGACAAAGAATTCATACCGTACAGTTAAATACAACAGGCCAAGATTGTGCACAACTGTGTCACGTAACCTAGTTAGGCGTCTCCCGTTCGAAAGAGATACGGTTGTGAATATGTGAATCATTGCATATGTCTAACCGTATCTGTTTCGAATTGTCCACGTTTCTGGACAGCTCGAGGATGTGTAGATGGGTAGTTTCCATGCTCTACTCGTACCGAGGCTGAGTTTCGGCATCATCTCCCTGTTGTTCTCCGAATACACAATCTCCGTAATTGGACGTGTATTTGGAGAACAGCGGGGAGGTGCTGCCGAAATTCCGTCTTGGATACGAGTAGAGCATGGAAACTACCCGTCTACACATCCTCGGGTGGGATTAGGACCTATCTTTACCTATTAGACATAAGGCTAGCATCCGGTAGATGCATTTATTATTATAAATTTGGTATGGAAGAAATTTATTGCTCGGTGACATGTAAAGGGATGGATGACCGTGAGTGGATGTACACTGGCCGCTCAAGTAAAGGTGAATGTACAGATGAATGGATTGCCAAGACTGATGCGTTCTTGAAGCAAGCTTTTGCCAATGCGAAAGGGGTGCCAACTACTTTCTGTCCATGCGCGGTTTGCGACAATCGTAAACGCCAAACAGAAGTTGTCATGGGTAAACATCTCGTCAGGAATGGATTTACGGAGAACTATACTCGGTGGACACGCCATGGTGAAGCCGTTGATCGTGTGAGAGACGAGGCCGTGAGGCAGCGCATCGAGGAGTTTGATGATGAGGCAGGGGTAGGGGACATGTTGCATGACTACGACGAAGCACACTTCAATGATGGACCTAGGGAGGAGGAGCCGGAGGCCACTGCAAAGGCTTATTATGACATGTTGTTAGCGGCACAACAACCACTTCACTCGCACACTAAGGTTTCTCAATTGGATGCCGTTGCACGTCTGTTGGCCGTCAAGTCCCAGTTTAGCTTGGGTCGAGACGCCTTTGACCACATCCTGACAATTTTGGGTGGCCTCCTTCCGGAAGGTCACGGCTTGCCAAAGAACATGTACGCGGCACAGAAACTTCTAAATGCACTTAAGATGCCGTATCAGAAGATACATGCTTGTCCGAATGGATGCATCTTATTTAGGAAAGAATTTGCGGACGCAAAGCAATGTCCGAAGTGCAAGGCTTCTAGATTCGTGGAGATAGTCGGTGCTGATGGTAAGAAGAAGCAAAGCAAAATACCCGTGAATATCCTACGGTACCTTCCACCTATACCGAGGATCCAACGGCTTTACATGACCGAGGACTCCGCGAAACAGATGACATGGCACAAAAGTGGAGTGCGATACAATCCTGATAAGCTCGTACATCCATCCGATGGTGAAGCATGGAAGCACTTTGATGGGATTCATCATGACAAGGCTAGAGAGGCTCGGAATGTGCGTGTTGCGTTGGCAACAGATGGGTTCAACCCGTATGGAATGACGGCTGCCCCATACTCTTGTTGGCCAATGTTTGTGATCCCACTCAATCTCCCCCCCGGTGTCCTATTTCAACGGCAGAACATCTTTTTGTCGTTAATTATTCCTAATTACCCGGGGAAAAATATGAGCGTGTATATGGAGCCTCTTGTTGATGATTTGGACCGTGCTTGGGAGGAAGGTGTATGGACATATGATCGAGCTACAAAAACAAACTTTAAAATGCATGTCTTCTACCAGTACTCCCTGCATGACCATCCGGCGTATGGGATATTCTGCGGCTGGTGTGTCCACGGGAAGTTCCCATGTCCAATATGCAAGGCATCTCTGAAGTTCATCTGGTTGACCAAGGGTGGAAAATATTCATGCTTCGACAAACATCGTCAATTTCTCCCTCTTGAACACGAATTCAGACAAGATATTAAGAACTTCACGAAAGGTGTAAGGGTTCTAGACCCTGCACCACACATGATGACAGGTGCGGATGTTCGTGCAGAGTTAGACGCTCTCGAGGTCGGGGAGGATGGCCGTTTTGTGGGATATGGCGAGCAACATGCCTGGACTCATAAGTTGGGCCTATGGAAGCTCCCGTACATGGCAGACCTTCTGCTTCCACATAATATTGATATGATGCACACTGAAAAGAATCTTGCCGAGGCACTTTGGGGTACAATCATGAACATTCCTGATAAAACCAAAGACAATACCAAGGCTAGAGTGGATCAGCAGCGGTTATGCAATAGACCGAAGCTAAATATACCACCTCCCAGGGACGGCAAAACATGGAAAAAACCTAAGGCCGATTTCGTTCTCGATAATGACCAAAAGAGGGAAGTGCTAAGTTGGTTCCAAACATTGAAATTTCCTGATGGGTATGCAGTGAATTTGAAGAGGGGAGTGAACTTAACTACTCTAAGGATCAACGGGCTCAAGAGTCATGACTACCACATATGGCTTGAGCGGCTTCTTCCGGTGATGGTTCGAGGCTATGTCCCCGAGCATGTCTAGCAAGTGCTGGCGGAGTTGAGCAATTTCTTCCGTCAGCTGTGTGCTAAGGAAGTATCGAAGCCCATGCTTGCAGAAATGGAAAAGCTTGCTCCCGTGTTGCTATGCAAGTTGGAGAAGATATTTCCACCGGGCTTTTTCAACCCGATGCAGCATATGATTCTGCACCTTCCGTATGAGGCACGAATGGGAGGGCCTGTGCAGAACCGGTGGTGCTATCCAATTGAAAGATGTCAGAAGGTTCTTCGAACTAAATGCAAAAATAAATGCAAGATTGAAGCATCTATTGCAGAGGCATACATTCTCGAGGAGGTGTCAAACTTCACGACGAAGTATTATGCTGACAACCTCCCTAACGTGCACAATCCACCGCCTCGTTATAATGTTGACGAAGTTGAATCGAACCTCAGCCTTTTCCGAGGGCAACTAGGAAGTGCAAGTGAAGGCACCAACAAAAATTTGACAAATGTAGAGTGGCGCGCTATCATGCTCTATGTGCTCACCAATCTATCCGAAGTTGAGCCATACATGCGGTAAGTTCAGAACGATCTTGTTTTCAAGTACCTAGCCACTATTCTGCATCCAACACTCTTGTTTCTCGTTCATACAGGGAATTTCTTGATCAATTCTGGCGTAATAGGAGGGCTCCTACCCCACACGAAGTTGATGACCTTCTTAAACATGGAAACCCAGATTTTATTTCTTGGTTCAAACGGAAGGTACACTTAATTTCAGTCTTGTCCTAAATTCGACGTTACTGAGTCTATGAGTAACGGAAGGTACAAACATGCCTGGTCGAACTCGCAGGGTCAATCCGATGGTTCTATGAGTGTCGAGTTGAGACAGATCGCCGATGGTTGTGCGTATAAGGTCAAGTCATTTACCGGATATGACGTGAATGGTTATCGTTTTCGCACAACAAGTCATGAGCAGAGGATGCCCAATCGAAGGACTACAAGTACCGGAGTCTATACTCCAGGCTCTGATGGGGTCGATTACTATGGGAGACTTGAAGAAATATACGAGCTTAATTTTGGTGGAAGCAAACCTCTTTCTCCTGTTATCTTCAAATGTCATTGGTTTGATCCTTCAGTGGTGAGACGAACCCCTAGTCTTGGGCTAGTCGAAATTCGACAATCATCTGTCTTACCTGGAGATGATGTCTATATAGTGTCTCAACAAGCCACCCAGGTGTATTATTTGTCATACCCGTGCAAAAAGGACAAAAGGCTTGAGGGTTGGGACATTGTATACAAAGTGTCGCCACGCGGTAAACTACCAGTCCCAAACAATGAAGATTATAACATAGATCCAAACACCTATGATGGAGAGTTCTTCCAAGAAAATGGGCTAGAAGGGTCTTTTGAGATAGACTTAACCCAAGCGGTCGGAATGGATTTAGACTCAGAAATGTTTGTTGGCGAGGACACTGGAGATGTGGTTCATAATGCTAAGGAGGTAGAGTTACTAGAGCGATTACAATTAGGCAATGACGAAGACGACGACATTTCTCCGCCTTTGGAGGACGACCATGAACATCTCGAAATGTACGATAGTGATGATGCGACCGTTGATCCAGATAATCCTGATCCGGATGATTATTTCTAATAAAAGTACGTTTATATATTACATCATCTCTGTCTAATAGTTTATGTTGGGTCATATTTCTTATATATTACACGTTTTTCTAATTATTTATGTTTATATGTGAAATCTAATAATTGTATGTTTTTGTTGATCGCAGGTGATTGGACCAATATGGTGGGTCGTGGCGGTGCGATGAGGAACGTCATGTCGTTGTACCGGAAGTTTAAAGATGGGGGGTCCGAGGCAGCTGGGTCGTCTGGTGCCAAGGGGCGAAAGAAGAAGGCCGCAGGCGGGGGGCGAGGCAGGGGCAAGAGGCGAGAGCGGACCCCCGTACCTTCGTCGTCTTCGTCCGACGAGGACTTTGTTCCTTCGGCGGCGGACACTCGGGCCGCGGAGCACGAGGACCGCGAGGACGAGGAGCACGAGGCAGCGGAGCACGTGGCCGAGGAGCACGGGGCCGAGGACCCCGAGGGCGAGGACGTAGAGGGGTCCACCTGCTCTGAGAACTCGGCCCTTTGGCAGCGAGGCCCCTCGCAACTCCCGAAGCGCCCGATACCCATGGAGCGTCGCCCCGTGATCGCACCCAGCCCTCCAAGGTAAGTAATTTTAGATGTTACACAGACCTTCTCGTTTCATATTCATATGTTGGAAATCACAAGATGGACTAACAATTTATCTTAATCACTTGGGCAGGAATTGGGTGATGGTCACCCCAGGCGCTGGTCACGCCCGCAAAGTCAACGGCATCCTGGGTCTTCTTTGCAGGGAGCTGTTTCCGGGTCTGGTGACCATTGGCGGCAGGGAGGAGCCGGCCTACACCTTTGACCACTACGTCGCCGCTGGCGATCAGGAGGACCGGGAGCGCAGGATCTTCAACAACAAGGCCGAGCGGGTAAAGGGAGAGCTTTGGGTAAGTATTCATTGCACTACACTGCTCAACACAACACTTTCATTGAACAATCTACAAATAATGCAACATTCATCATGTATATGTGCGCAGGACTTTTACAGATGCGCCCCGGGAGAGGAGGCTTCGGCGGATGCTGTGGCACACGCAGCCTGCTGGAAGCTTGTCAAGGACCTGCACTACGAGGCGCGCGTGCAGGCCGTAATTGATTATTTCGCGGCACTCAAGATCTCCATGAAGAAAACGGAGGCAAGAAACATGAAGTTGACCAAGGAGCAGTATCTGGCGGTATGTAAATCGATACTGTTTTATTCTAAGATTAAGTACTCTAAATTCGATCTTGTTATATGTCGTACACTTGATGTCTTGTAGGCGATTCCGTGGTGGTGCGCCCCGCATCCCACGTGCTGGGAGGTGATAGTCGACAAGTGGTGCAGCGCCGAGTGGGCCGCTCAGCACGACCTTTGCCGGGAGCGGCGTTTGCTGATGCCCGGTGTCTCACACCATCAGGGCAGCCTTAGCCTCGAGGAGTACAGGGCCAAATGGGTACGCCGAGTCATTTCTATATTCGCTCACTCTATTCTGTGTAATTACTAATTCATATTGTTTGTTTTTTCAGTCGGCGTCACATGGTGGTGCGCCTTGCTCACAGCTCGAGGCTTTTGCTATGGCCCACAAGGGCAAGGCGACCTCCGACGTCCGGTACAACCCGGAGGACGGGCCCGTGGCATACAGCAACGCCAGCGTCCACAGTCGCCTCACAGCATATCAAGAGGTCGCGAAGGAGGTCCACGGGCCAGACTGGGATCCGACCGCCCACGACATTGATGGAGAAGTGGTCATGAGGGCGGGAGGAGGCAAGAAGCACGGGCGGTACTTGATCGCCAACAACACCATCGACACGGCCTCTACCCCCACACTCTCCCAGATTCGAGCCAGGAGCACGAGCTCTTCAGCGGCTATCCGCCAGCCTCTTCCCGGTTCACACTTCGGGATGCAGGCACTCCAGGTTATTTCTATTTCTATCTTTGTACGTGAAGTTTGCTTACGTTTATAATGTATTATAACAATGTGATTGAATATTGCAGGCCCGGTTGGATGAAGAGACGGAGAGACGGAGGCAGCTGGAGTTGGAGGTGCAGCAGATACGGGAGGCGGAGGCCGAGAAAGACAGGCAGAAGGAGGAGGCCGAGCGGGCGAACCGAGTGTGGCAGGAGCAGGTATTTGCCTACCTGCAGAGTATTGGCCAGCGCGTGGGTGAAGGTCCGCCGCCGCCGATGCCACCACCGCCTCCACCACCACGTGTTCCTATTTCTCCCGTGAGTCACTTGAGAACCCTATGATTTCATTTCACAACTCATTTCTGTCCAAAATCTTGTAACACACACCACTAATCTCTTTTGGGCAGGCTCCTGGCTCGGCCGCGTCGAATGACGGCCCTCAAGACGAAGACCTTGCGGCGCGGGCGGTTAGATCGTTGTTCGGACCCCCTCTTCCGTGAGTGATGGATGTTGGACTTTGTAACATATGAATGATGGATGTTGGATGTTTGGATATTGAATTTGTGACATTTCTGTGATGTTGGATGGTTTAGTGACTTATATGTGTTTGTTTATGGTTGTTTGATGGTTTAGTGGCTATATATATATATGAATTGCATGTGATGCCTATTATAAACTGCATGTGATGTTTTTGTTGAGGGGTCCTTTTAACGCAAAAAATTAATAAAAACAGGAAAAAATTTGAGCCTTTGCCGAGTGTTACACTCGGCAAAGAGGTGGTTTGCCGAGTGTATTGGCTTTAACACTCGGCAAATAGGCTGTTTCTGTCATTTCTGGAACAGCCTTTGCCGAGTGTCTTGGCTTTTACACTCGGCAAATATGCAACCTTTGCCGAGTGTTAAAGCCCTTACACTCGGCAAAGGGTTGTCCAGGGCCTGCCCCCTAACCAAGCTTTGCCGAGTGTCGGGGTCCAACACTCGGCAAAGGCTGGTGTCTTTGCCGAGTGTGGGTCCGTTAGCCCTAACAGCCGTCCGCAGACGGCAGCGAGCTGGCTGTTAGTGCTTTATTTTGCCGAGTGCTGGCTTTGCACTCGGCAAAGCCTTTGCCGAGTGCCCGACAGAAGACACTCGGCAAAGGGCCTGTTTGCCGACACGAGCTATGACGTAACCCCTTTGTTACACTCGGCAAAGCCTTTGCCGAGTGTATTTCGGGGTTTGCTGAGTGCTCCAGGCACTCGGCAAACTCCGGGTTTCCCGTAGTGATGGCGGCCGCCATGCCTACCGTCGGCAAGTTCTCCTTTGGACAAATGATAGCAACAGTCTAGGAGCAAAGCAACGAGGTCTTTACTATTGATTCGTCGTAGCTAGATTTCAGTCCTAGCTCCGCTACTGTAAATCCTTGATGGACTCTATTTTTTTTTCAGCTGCCTAATTAATAAATTAAAAAAGATTGTTAAGGAGCCCGCAAATTATACGGCGTCAGACACAGTAGCATATGAATGATGTGAAGTGGTTGCAATGTGAACAAGCCGTGGGCCGTGGCTGGGAAACACCCACGCGTAACGTGTCGGAGCGACTGAGCGAGCTATGTTTGATTGGTAGGTAGCGTGGGAGGCTCGCTCGTCACTGGTCAGCCATTTCTGCTGTCTCAACAGAAATGAAGCGATACGAAGAAGAGTCACTTGACCTGCTAGCTTGGTTAAATTGGTGCATATATGAAACGGTTGAAAACTAGTTGTGGTCCAGGAATTATATTGATCGACACAGGGGCAGATAATCCTTAGATCTTCAGCATTTCCCTCACTGTTGAGTTACCGCTTATTCAGGGCAGCATTCCGCACATATACACATCATCAGCCTTTTTTTTTCTTCCAAGTTAGCTGATAGAAGCAATAAATTTAAGTTGCCGTTGTGAAAATTCTGGCGACAGTTTCCATGCATTGCTACTTTCCCCAGCTCGCTGCTTGCAGAAGAACCAACACGGGATATATCTGATGGAGGCATGGAGCACAAATATTTCTCGCGTAGTTGACCTGTACTGTATATTAGACCAGCTGATAGATGAATCGAAAATTACAGCGCTACTACTAGCATATACGAACAGAAAGTCAGAATGTTCAGAATGCAAGTCGCAACATGGAACAAATCATGAACCCCCCAAGGATTGTCGGTAAAGATAAAAAGCGGTTCACAATAACTCATTTTCTCATTTTTGCTGTCTCGTGCTCACAACAATCATGTGCACGGTGTGATGGTTTTTCAGACGCAGAAACCACTCACCAGCTCAAGCAATGAGGACATGAAGGCGACAGTTAAAAAGCAGCGCGCCAATGACAACATCGTAACCAACTCTATCAACCTAAGCAGTGCATAACCTCAGCACACCCTAAAGCTGGCCATAGAACATAACTAAGCTCATACCTAAGATAAATCGAGGCAGATTAGCAGCTATCACCTACACTACACAGCAACGATACCACAGGCAGGTCATTCACAAGCAGAAGTGGCCTTCTTTCTTCTTCGGTAATCTAATAATCATCATCGTCAATCCAACCGTTTGATGGCCCTTGATGAACCGCCGGATGGCTCATGCTTTGGGACATGAACTGACGAGAGGAGTTGCATCCTGGCCGGAAGCGCAGTCCGGGGAAGGTGTTTCTTGGTGGCAGAGTTCTGGCATTATGCCTGGCTGCAGGTCGCAAGTCTGCGATCGGTGAGTCGTCCTGCTGGCCGGATTGGGAGTGGGAGTCAGCTTCGGGTGTCACTGCTGGTGGCGTGTCTTTCATCCCTTGATGCTCCGCGCCAGCTGCAGGTGTGCCCACCGGTGGTGAATCACTCAGCTCTCCCTCCTCCAGGAGTGGTGAGTCCTCCATCCTCCAGTATTGAACCCCAGCTGCGTATCTTACTGCCTGTGATGAATCTTCTAGCAGATGGTATGGGCTAGCAGCTGATGTTACCTCATTGCAATCAGCAACAGCAGTTGGTTCCTCTTCCGGTGCACTCCCAACAACATAATCAGCAGTAGTAATTGGTTCCTCTTCCAGCGCACTCCCAACAGCATAATCAGCAGCAGCAGTTGGTTCCTCTTCCGGTGCACTCCCAACAGCATAATCGGCAGCAGCAGTTGGTTCCTCTTCCGATGCATTCCCAACAGCATAATCAGCAGCAGCAGTTGGTTCCTCTTCCAGTGCACTCCAAACAGCATAATCAGCAGCAGCAGCTGGTTCATCTGCCGGTGCGCTTCCAACAGCATTACAGGCTTGGGAGTCGATGCCTTCATGCTCTGATATTGATGAAGCTTGATCTTGTCTTTCACAATCAGTTTCTGACAATGAAATGCTCATATCAGATCCAGCACCCATGTATGCATGATGAGCATAGGTTGGATCACTCCCTCGGGTTTCATAGTTGCAAGGCTGCCGCGATCGGCCATTGGTATCATTCCAGTAGTCCCCTGGAGAACTTGTTGGGTCATGGTATGTGTCAGATAATAACTGATCCAAAGCATCCATTTCCACATGCCCGGAGGTTGGTACAGGTGGACCATCAGTTACCTCCCTCTGACAATCATCAGAGAATGCATTTTCACTGGGGAGGTGCCCCATTGATTTGGCAATGTCTGAGTGCCTCTTAGCCCAATCACTACGGCTCCACAGAGAAAGTGGAGGAGGTGACATGTTCCATTGCTCCATAACTTTGTTGTCGGCATCCAGAGATCCAGGAAGATAGAATGACTACATAATTTCCCAGCAGAAAATGTCAGTAAACGAGATATAGCAACATTCTGAAGATAATATATACTCAAGGAGACTGTCTAGAATTACCTTTCCTGCGAGCTGCTGTGAGTCCTGCCATATTAGCTCATATGGGGGGTATTTTTTGTCCAATCTATCCAACATCATGAATTGAATGGTATTAGATATACATTACAGAGAAAAAAATCAGATAGATAGCAAGAGAGGGCACCTTTCGGTTTCCTTGGGAACAATAAGTATTATAAGCTTTGGCTTGAAAGTGAGGGCTTTGTTGATGAACTGGTTGGCAAGAGAGGCTTTAAACCCAAAGGGAGGATTCAATCCCATGATCTGTAAACAGCAGCGGTCATTGTATAAATAACTGGGGCATTATGTCTCCAATGGGATGAGAGAGATTTAACATTAGTTGCTGCGATCATACCAATCGGCATCCCGTGGGCAATTCATCTGGTTGAACAGTCATCCAGTCTCGTCTCTCAAAGCTGAAATCATTCTGGAAAATTGAACATTATGTTTAACATGCCAGCTGTGCTAGATAACTTTTAACAGGTCAAGATTTGAAAGGAAGCAGCAAAAGATATCAGGTGCCAATCAAGGCCGTATCCAGTCCATACCTTAATCAAACCTCAAACAACATCATAGATGGTTGATTGACTGTTTGACAAATATTAAATGTGCAGTTAAACAAAAAAAAACAGTCAATGCAAAACAAGCAGGTATACTACCTTCGGTTGAATGAGATCAAAATTTTTGTAGAAGCAATTTTTCCCAGAAGCTTCTAACTTCTCCTTCAATAACAAGCTAAAATCATTTGAACCGCAGCAAAAGTCGACAATCTGTAAAGGATAAAAAAATAGATGGCAGCATAAGGTTCATGACATTTGTCATTTGCTTATCATCTATTTGGTCAGTTCGACTAAACAGTAAATTTTGAAAGCTAGTGTAGAATGGACACAGGGACAGAAATCAGCTGGTTAATGTCTCTCCATGAGCATCAAAATCATTATCGCAGATGAATTAAAGCAAGACATTCAAAGAACAGATATAAATGCTATAATATTTGCAATGAAACAGAAGCATGGTGATTAACCTACATATGTATGGTCCATAAAGTTGTTTGCAGTTTACTGTAAACTGAACTAAGATATAAAATTGCAGTCTCTCTAAAGCAAAGAACTGCCACCTTTTACAATGCTTATCTTTAAGTACTGCAATTTTCCAATGTTTTTTTGGCTATATACTTGATTGCCAGAGGCATCATTCTGTACCTATACCTAGGAGGCTAGGAGTCAAAATTCACAGTGGATAGAATATATCACGCACAGTAGCTTTCTTTGTCAGAGAATCTACCTAGATCAAATGAACTGAATTGCATGTATCATTTGAAAAGAAAATATATTAAAATAAATTATCATAAGGCAGCACATAGCTTATACAGAGTAACATTCATCAGATCCCAATCTTATACTATAAGCAAACAAGGGGCAGCCAAATTTACATGATAGAACAAGAGCAGATATTTACCGTGTCACCACTTTGAATATACCATTGTAGCTTATCGACAATCTGCACATATTTGTGGCAGTTGCTTTAGTAGCACAAAAAGATATTGCATTCAGAAACATGAATTAAACTAGTGTATATATTAAAGTTGCAACAATTAAAAACCAGTGATATTTTCAGTTACAGAATGATAAGTGACAAGAAATCAGCCCGAAGTCTAATAGCTCATGTGTAAGCTGTATAGCATTCTATATATAACTGATATAAATAGAACCACACACCTAGGTGGCTAGATGGACCTAGGAAGGTTCATGTTCCTTACAGTAAATTCATCCTAGGCTACTACAGAATAGTGAGGCAATGGCACAAGAGTATATCCCAACTATATACCAAGTAAGATATTTGGATGAAGATTATTTGATCCTACTATCATAATAGATTATTGTTTTTCAATTCTCAGATTCAATGCACAGTATCCAAATCCAACAAAATGATGTTCTGGAGATAAAATTCAATGCAAATTTAAATATTAGTGTGGTGGTAGAAAAGCATTTGACTACATTATAAGGCAGTATAATCTGTATCAAGGCCCTTAATCAATTTTACCAAAACATGTGCAACTCCATTGATTTTGTTACCTGCAAATTTCAGTGTAAGTGTAACATGTGCAGGTAATTTTTCACATGACAATAAGAAAAATTGCAATTGTCTATGATATCACAGAGATAACTTATCAAAACTTTGCAATTGGTAATCATATTACATGTATTCAGAAAAAAAATGTTTCAAATTTGTTTTTGGAGGAAATTCCAAATTGTTGGTCCAACCACATCAAAATGTCTTCTGGCGTTTTTTTGTTACAACTTTGTATAAATTACACTATTGCTCTCATAAGTCAAGAGAAATATGTCTATCTGTAAATGTCCATGATAACACTACTGCAAAATTGCAGCGTGATGCATTGCTTCCAAGATAATTGAAAAACAAAGATCAACAAGTTGCACATACCAGCTGGAGTTTATCCAGTTTCGTGAAGTGGCGCCCATAAGATGTATACCGCATGCCATGAAGAAATGGTGCAAGAAATATATTCAATTTGTTCTGCAGATAATAGATCACATTATAATGGATATTAAACTTTAAAATTAACCAAAATTATAGATTGAATTGCACAAAAGACCCATTTCAGAGCCATAATGTCACATTTCACCAGGTTTAACCACTCATTGCACCTTTGCATATGTCACCTATACATGATAAAAAAAGACTCCAAGTATCTGGTATTGTAATCAGATTATCTCAAATTCTCAATGTTCCAGTAGTACTCCATCTACATCTTTTTACTTTTCACAGTCTTCAAGATGCAACTGAGTATTTTATTCAAATATATTTATCAAACCTAATAAATTTATGAGATAATGAAAATACTTTTCAAGAAAAATCTATTCATGATTTTTTATGTTTCCAAACTAAATATTCTACAAGTAATGATAGTCAAAGTTTTGAAATTTGACCGCATCTTATAAAATATGTTTCCAAACCATTGGTGACTAAGGCTAGTATGAAAAATAAGAACTAGAACATGAGAACATTAATACATGGATGCCATCTACTGATGTATATGTGTAAAAGAACAGTAGTAAACCATAATTTGTGTAAAACAACACAACCAGCAGGAGAATTCCATCACTTTCTTGTACCTTCCACTTTGCAAGTTGAAAAAGATCACTAGGTGCGCAGACAGATTTCGCGTCTTCTATGGATGCACCATTCTCCAACATATACAGAGCAGCTTTAACCGCCTGCATGGAAAACAGATAAGAACCAACTAGATCCACAGAAGATCGTCGATTCTAAGTATAGGAGAGTACCTCAACAGTTCTTTCCACCATTCCCAGTGTAATCTTATCGGTACTATGCATAGATGTGTGTGTAGATGGTACCACTAGCTTTTTTTGTACATCCTCCATTGTTATAGAAGCTGACGTTTTTTGTGCAAACTCATATATTCTAGAGAGAAGGGTAGTCTCAGTGCATGCAGATCATGGAAAGAAAATAGCACAACAGTATTAAAGAAACCACAACTTGAAATACTGGAACCATATAATGCCGTTGCGCTCATACAAAATATTTTATATGATAATTTCCACAGAAGTAATCATAAACAGAACAAATGTGATGGTTATGATCTAAGAACTTTGAGCATAGCTGTTCCACTCATCAAAACATCTTAATATTGTAGTAAATGACAGTTCCACTTGTGTAAAATGACAGTAGCACAGAGCAAGTCTTCAGGTTTACGAATGACTTCTAGAGTTCCACTGAAACAAACTGTACACAGATCCCAAATTTTCTTAAAGCAAAAGAAACTGAGCTCCCACTGTGTTAACAAACATAACTCACTGATTTTTCATAACCTCCAATGCCCAAGTTTACACTGAACTAACAAGAGTATCAAAACTCGACCAGAGGGAGAGAGGTCCCTCTGATGTTGTCTTAAAGAAGCTGGTACCAAGATTCGAGCCCAGGCAAGCAACAGAACTAACAAGAGTTATCAACAAAACTATATACATAGCTGTTCTTGGAGTTTCTTTTTACAGAAATTCTAGCAATTTTGTGCATGTAAAGTTGGCACCATCAAAACATTATTTCATAACAGAAGAAATGCATCTGAAAAACAAAGTGGATCTATTCAAGAGGGGGAAAGAGAACTAAGTGCTAGAAAAGTTAGTTGTAAACAGAGGGATAGACTTGCCTCATCTCAGTGTATCTGTCAATCTCAGGGAATGAGCTAAATGGGAGTTTTGACATGACTACTGGCTTTTCCATAACTGTTGGTTTTTCTCCAGACACAGGCACTTTCCTCCTTTTATTCATCAAATTGCTCAAAGAAGAACGTTTCACTGTACCAGAAGATCTTTTAACACTGGGCAATGGAGCAGAAGGAAGGTCATCAATACGCCGCATCTTCACGATCTTTTTGTTCATTCCATTTACATAATTAAGGGGTTTCTTGATAGCAGCAGGATCCTCCGGAAACTTAATGTGATTTCTTGTGGGGGTTCTACATTTTGGATCAATATCATGCTTCCTGGACAGATAAGAAAGCCTAGTCAGAAATTTATTCGTTAATAATCAAGTCAACAGAGCTAATTGACTGCAGGAAACAAATCATACAGGCAATATATCAAGATACGATTGTTGGGAAGAAGATCATCCCATGCCCTTTGGAAAACACATTGACCATTCTCAGTGAAGTCCTCGAAGGCAATTTTCCTGGACAGGTACATATATATTTAGATGACTGCAGATGGAATTACAATTTTCTATGGGGAAAATATGAACAATGAAAATAAGTGTTTAATGCCTTGGCAAACATCTTCTATGATATGCCTTTGGGCACCGCCGACAAACAGCAAACTGCAACTCCTCGATCTCTTTGTTTTCGCCATACTTGCAGATGTCGCATTTGTGGAGAGGACATGCAAATTTTGACCCATTAGCTATCTTTGCTGTATACTCATTTGCTTTGGCATCATTTTCAGAGAAGAGTAACTGGGCAACACATTTAGCATGATAGAAGTAACCACAAATTGCAGAAGCACATGGAAACACCTAAAAGAAATAAGGATGTTAAACAAAAAGCTTCAGAACCATCTGATATACAACATAAAGAGGCACTAGTAACTACAGTATTTTACAATTACTCTGATAAAGTTATCAGCCAATTAGTCCATGAATAGAATTTTCTAGGAAAATTTTCGTGAAAGGGATTAACCTCAGGAGAGTCGGTTTTAGCTGAACCCAAACGTCCACAAGCAAAACACTGATATCTTTCATACTGACAATTCTTGCACATAAAAACTTTTATTGCCTGTAAATATGCATAGTTCATCAAAGGATGCCCACAAAATAATGGAGGACATGAATAAAATTAAACTTGTTCAATGTTAAAGGATCACGACACATACATTGAACTGCTGTCTACTGTAGCCTAAGGTTGGACAACCTTCGCCAGAATCTTTAGTTGCATGAAACGACCTCAGACATCTGCCTTCACAGCTGCAAGAAATCGTAGAAGAAGCACACTTATGAATTAGAAACTATGGATGAACATTACAAGACGGTGTTGTCTAACATGAAAAAATACAACGATATTGATGTTACATGCCATTATAAGTAGATTTTGGTGTGTATTCTCTTCTATGTACAGCAGATGACTACAAACAGGATATTAATGTTGAGCGCAAATTGTGAAAAGAGAATCTATTGAAATCATATTCAAACAACAAATTCATTTTAGGTAACAAAATGAATGTAAACGAGTTTCAAACGTATGAGTAACCAAGAATTACTCAGTGAATTACCAATTTCGTTAGCACATGTCAAATAACCTTAAAAGAGGATGCAAAGAAATAGTCAAATCAATTACACAAAACAACTGGTAAATGTCAGGCCAGTGTATCTCATTCCCTTTTAAATCAATTTTACACCCATCAGATCAGCGCAAATGTTGGGGGCATAGTTCAGGTTCAAAGCAGATAAAAGAGGGGAAACATGGACGTGCACCTTGCAATTTCACCTCCGTTGTCACATAAGGCACAAACTAAATCAACACTGGCATAAATCTCTTCATCAGCGTGCCCAGCCATATCCTCGTAGTCAACAATTCAAAATCCTTTTATGGCTTTTTCACCTTTATGAAACCTGTCAAGGCACCATAACAGTGTGCATTCAGCACCATTTAGAAACAAGCAAGTGCTCATTTCACAATTCAGATTCTTAAACACAGGACAATATGCATATTGATTTGTGAAATTTATTCCTAGTTAAATCATCTCGAGATAACGAAAGGTTACATAAGCACTCAGCACAATCACTTGAAAGCCAAAATTGGAACAATTCCAGAGGAACGTTCCAGCACCCTGACAGCATAAAGGCATAACAACTTGGGTTCAGTTTTGCACAGACCTTTTACAGCAAAATTCAATTGATACACAGGCATTATCAGACCGACAAACCATGCAGGCAAGCCCAGATTTGGTCAAGGGGATTGAATTAACTCTTGGAATCCTAAAGTCTTCAGACTGACGGGATCTGCCAGTATCCAATTTGAAGCATAATAAATGAAGGCCAAAATGCCGTTACTACCCACGACCTAACGACCAATAATTACCTCGGGAATTTTCGGAAAACTATCTGAAAACTAAAACCCATGAACTCCAGGACCCTGAGACAACACAGGAGAGAATGAGGGAGGCAGGGAGAATGGCAGCGAGGAGTCACTGGCAAGACGGGGCAGCCGGCGGTGAGCTCCGGGTATTCAAGACAACTCGACCAGGGGAAGGCACCACCACAGAGCCACCGCACCCCGCCGCAGCCAATCGAATTCTGCAGGCAGAAGCGGTGATGAAATCGGAGCCAGCGACAGGCGCCGGGTACGGCGGCAATCGATCGACCTCCCTAGCACCCGAGCAGGCGAGCACCCTCACCACACCAAACGAAACAGCCCAAGTTAAGAGTGCATCCAGAATTTTTTTTGGACACGCATCCAGAAATTTTTGAAGCAAAACAACTAGAGATCGCACACGCTGCTCGTAGTTCCTACGAAACGACCCAAATCAAAACTCCACACCAAACAGACCGAGAAATCCCACCCAAGGCGTGCGCAAAATACCCGATTCAAACCACCAGAAACCGCACCAAAAGGGCCGCAAAACGCAGGCATTCCGCACCGATTCCTCCCCGGTCGCACCTCAACCCCACTAGAACAAACCGATCACCCAGCACCCAAACCCGCAGGGCGCAGGCCGCAGCGAGATAAAATCCGGAACAAAAAAATAGCCATAAAATAGTTTCGCCCCCAGAGCCCTCGCACCCGCGAAAGCAACAGGAAAACCAAGCATTGCCAGCCGATTTCACCCGCCGCAACCCGGCGATCACCCCCGCGTCGGAGCACGGAATCCGAACAGAGCACGCGGAACCGGGCGCGCGGGCCCCGTCGAGCAGGCGTACCTCCGCGGCGCCGCGCGATTCGAGCACCCGCACGCCTAGCCTCGCCGCCGGGAACCCATGGCCGGAGCTTTGATTGATCCCGGGGAGCAAAACCCCAACTCCGCCTGCCCAGCGCTCAGAGCAACAGAGAGGCAGGAAGCTTATGAGCAAAGGAGCCTACGTGGGCAGCGCAGGGGGAGGGTCACGTCCCATTTATGCTCGCCCCCGTCTCCTCCCCCCACCACCTTCACGGAGCGCCCCGGCGTCTCACTGAACTGCGGGCCCAGCGCGCCCCGGGCCCTGCTTGTCGCGACACGCGGCGGGTTGAAATCGCGTGGGCGTACGAGGGAGCTCCTTGTGGACCCACTTGTCATGGGCGGCTTGGGTTGGTGGTCTTGGTTGGGTGCATGAACTGCCGCTGCGCCCCTCTCGAAGCACGCCGCCCAGCGCGTGACGGGCGGAGCCGTAGAGCGGAGCGGCGCAGATCTTTCGGGCCGGAGACAGAGACCCTCGCCGGAGTTGTTGCGGCCCGTCTGATACAAATCTTTCGCCGCGATTCGGGTGCCGGGCTCCTCCTTACGCGTGGAGTAACGGCCGTCCGGGACAGGGAGCCCACACCTCCCAGCGCGCAAAGAACGGCGAAGGCAGGCGGCCGGCCGTCGTCGTATTCGATCGCACGGTGCGGCCGTGCGGGTACTTGGGGGCAGCACATGAAGTTACTGCGGTGGGTTTTACCGCGTTGCTTTTCCCGTGCAGGGGAGGCAAAGGGCGGCAGCTTTTGCTGGAGCTTTTTCATCTCGCAGGATTCCATCCGTTTTGGAGAAAGGGACGAAGACGGAGGACGAGACTGATCTGTTTCCATGTGCCGATGGTTCGTGCAACGCGGCGACGAGACCATGCCATGCCATGGCAGAGTTTGGCACGGGCGCAGCGCAACGCGCAGCTGGGGGGGCGCTAGCCGCACGGCTTCGTTTCACGAGCGCTTTGTTTTTCCTTCCTGTCTGTCAACCAAAGAAGGCAGCGAACGCCGTCTAGAAAAGGAAACAGAGGGCACCACACTTTCTAAGGAATTAAGTCAAACTATAAGCCCTTTCTCAGTTCAATCAACTCCTGTTTTGAGAGATCTCGAGTAGAACCAACATCAGATCACTAGGAAAGGTGGTTTTATAAAAGACCTATAGCGGCTTGTAAAAGGCAATAGATGCTTAGTTTTGGTTTGGCATAGAGTGAAAGCTCTAGCTCAAGTACGTCTTGCAAAGCCAAAAGCGAGACATGGACATGGTGATAGGTTCTCTTGTGGAGGGAGAGCACAGGGAAAGGAAAGGAGCTTCACCGCAAACGTGTGGGGCCGAGATGACACGATGGCAACATTAGCATGTGTGTGTCGGACCACCGGTAATTCTAGGGCAGCATGAGGAATTCTTGGGTATTAGGGCATGTACGGCCCACAGACGACCCGCCGTCTGTAAAATCTCGAACTACGTATATAGACAGATACACAGACAGCTCATACAACCCACAGACAGAGAGGTCGTCTATAAGCTGTTTAATGCTTTGCACGGAGATTAAGATCAACTATAAATACAACTGTGTATACCATTATGTGGCCATGCCTGTTGGCTTTCAGCCCCCGGCCATGCCTTTTGGCTTTCACATTCCAAAAACTGAAGCTACCGTTCACATATGACGCATGGCTTTCACATTTGAGAAACTGAAGCATGTACACAGTTCGCATTCAAAGAAGAATGTACCTGCAACACAACTCAAAGAAAAGACCAAGCTACAACTAAGAACATTATATGATCTGTACTCTCTAAGGCCAGGGGTCATCTAGATCAGGCTTCTTGACAAACAGCTGATTGTATTCAGGTCGCGACATCTGCAACAAAGTTCAATCAATAATCAGTGTTGGAGAAAAGTTGCAAAATACCAGATACAACAATCTGCAAACCATACTGCATTTATATATGTTGAGGTAACTAAATCACATAATATTGACATGATTTGCCACTGACCAAACCAAGGAAATATATATGAGTATATGACAATTATATATATTCCAAATGGTGTTTTCCACTAAAACATCATAATTCATATGCCAGAAAGGGCCTACAGTGGTTTTTTTTTTGAAAAAAAAATTATTGGCATGGGAAATGCATTCTACCAGCCATTCAATCAGCACTGAAAGTCCAAAGTTGTGTGAAGGAGAGAGTATTTGCATTGAGTAAGATAGTATTTGCATGGATAAAAAGCACCATTCTACCCGTTATTGTCTACTCTAGGGGAAATCCTAAGTTTTATGGATGAAGAGTATCTGCATCCACATCCAGTAAGCTATCATTGCAGTACATTCGTGTTCAAATCGAACTACTGTACTCTTCAAAAACCATGGCCAAGCAGTACCAAATTGACCAAGAGCGCGATGGGAATCGGGCGTTGAACTACCCTGCTCGATCTCACTCTGGTAAATCCGAAATGCTCAGGGGAGTTATACTGGGTTGGTGTGGGTGCTTACGAGGTCCTTGAACAGGAGGAAGGCGACGAGGAAGAAGAGCACGAAGAGGATCTCGAACTCGGCGAGGCGGACGAAGCGGAACACCCTGTCCACGGCGGCCCTCGTCAGGAGCCCCGGGTCGTCACCCCTCCTCCCGGCCCCGGCCCCGACCCCGCCACGGTGCTGCTGCCGCATCGCTCCGGATCGCTCGGGGATTCCTCCACCTCCGCCGGATCCAAAGAGGTCAGCGTCACCAAGGCCAGACGCGTCCGTTGCGATGCAGGGGAGGAGCGCGCGCGGGGAGGAAGAGCGCGCGCGGGGGATCCAGCAGCCGCGGCGATGTGTGCAGACGCCTCCTACAGCTCGTCGTCGCCGGCCGATTCGGCATCGGGGAACGGGAGGAAGCCGTCGCCTCCGGAGGCGACGCGAGGGGCGTCGACGGGAGCGTGCGGGGAGTTTTTTGCAAATAGGCCATCTTACCGACGGGTCTTACAGTAGGGCTGTACATGCCCTTAGAGCGTGACATGCTTGCTTGAGCACTCAGCCTTGATGTTGAGGCCAGAAAAAACTTATAGGTGAGCTGAGTTTGAAAACTTGAGGTCCGACTTCAAGAAATTAAACGAAGTTGCAAAAGTCAGAGGAGATGGAGGACCATCACGCGTTTTGATGGTAGACTGCAGTCGCGCATCTGGATCGTTCTGCTCGGATCCTACGGCAGCGGCACCTGCAGCTCCATACAGGCTGGCAGTTGAAAGGCCCATCTAAGCCCACGGTGCCTCGCAACTCATTTTCCCCTCGCGCGACCTCTCGTTCACTCCGCCGCCGCCGCCGTCTTCCTCAACCGCGGCCATGCGCCATGGCTACTTCCTGTGCTCCTCTCGTTCACTGGATCTCGCCGTTTCAGCTGTCCGGGGCAAGCTATGGCCGCCCGCACTCTCCATCTGGGGAATTTCTCCAGCGGAGCACGGCCACGCACCTCCTCTTCGTGCTCCTGCGGTCGTGCCCAACTCCGCACGCTCCGGCGGTCGTGCCCAGCTCCGCGAGCTCCGACCGTCCGGCTTCGGTGTCGCAGAGAAAGGTTGTTCCCTCGCGCTTCAGCGGTGGAGGCGTCGAGCCCGTGCTCTGCGCGCTCTGAACTACAGCTACAGAGCATGGCTGCAAATTCAGGCTAGAAGAAGCATTGTGTTGTGCAAAGCTCAAACTAGAAGAACACTATGTTCTGTAATTTGTGCAGGCGCTAGTAAATTGGACAAGCTGTGATCGCAAAGGAAGGAGCAAAAACTCAATGAAATGTATAGATTGCCAATTATGTTAGAATGTTATGTCATCACTGCAATGTACATAATGTTTTTCAGATTTTTTTTTCTCTGGCATCACCTGTGATAAGTTCAGTATGTCATATGAACTTGATAGTTGACACTCTGATGCTTTGCTAGAGAGCAATATAACATTCTGTGCTTTCCAGTGACAAGTTGCAATGTATACAGATTGCAATAACATCAGCGCATTTCAGTGATAATTTCCAAACCACACATTTTGCATAATTTTTCTCATTCCTATACAATCAAAACTTGTCCAAATTGCTAGCACCTCCACAATACAAAACACAATGTTTCTTCAAGGTTTACAGAACACAACTTTCCAGCTTCTTCAAGGTTGAGTTTCGAGCTTCTTCGAGCTTGAGCTTTGCGGCCATGCTCGGGTGGTCCGGTGACTCTGTGGCCACGCTCTGCAGCTGGAGCTCACACGTGGTCTCCACCTCGTCCGTGCTGGAGTGGCACGTCGGCAATGAGGGTGGATCTCACCGCCGAGGAGCCCAGGCACAACGCCGCCCCTAGCGAGCAGCCGTGGAAACGGCAGGCGAACCGGCGATGTCGAGGTGAGACACGCTCTCTGGTCACCTAGCCATGTGGAATCGGCATCATCCAGGCCGCCGCCGCCAATAGCTTCGACGGGGACGGACATGGCGTGGAGGAGCCCGGGGTTGTAGGCGCCGAGGAACCGTGTGTCCCAGGACGCGACGGGGACGGCCGCAGCGTGCGGGAGCCTCAGGTGGTTGCCGCCGACGTGCTCCGCGCACCAGGGCGCGACGCGGAGGAGCCGGGATCCTACGGCGCCGGTGACGAGGAAGCCGCCGGCTTCCGGTCAGCATCGAGAAGAAAAGGAAGAGCGGCGCTGTTGTGGGCTGAGTTGGGCCAAGAATGTGCGGCCCGGAAGAAATAGCATCGGTAGTGTTGGGTGCACCGTAGGATGAGAGCGGACGGTCCTGATGCCCGTGACTGCAGGCTGACATCAAGCGGCATGATGGTAGAGGATCTCGTTCCGAGGAAGAGGCACCATCAAGAATTAGCAAAGAAACCGAATACGCACACAGTAACCAGAACTAAACAGCTTACTCGCAAAAAAAAAAAACAGAACTGAACAGCTTAGCTAGCGAATGGTTAGGTTGCCCTCTTGTTTGTTCGGCAACAAACGCCCTTTTGCCTTTTTGTCATGAGGTAGCAAGTGGAAAACGGCGGACGCTTGCTAAACGCGATTTTCTTCTCAGGCATGCAGGTCCAACCTTTCTCCAGTTTCTCTATCCCAACTTTCATTTTGAGGCGCCTCCGATCGGCTGCCTACATGTAAATGATCTTTCGGTTTCATGTGATGTTCACCGAAACTATTTTTGGATCCACCGTGTAGCCTTTACCAACAAAGTTGGGTTGCTAGGATATGGTCGGCGACGAGCCAAGTGAACACAAGTTGGCACGGAAAGAATCCCAAATATGCAAACGATGGCTAATACCAAACATCCTATTCTATCCTAGCGAACACCCTCGAGTCCTCGACTCCGATGACTCCACTCTGTTAGCCCCAGGGACTGCACAAGCCAAGGCAATAATGCGAGCAGGACACAGTTCTTCAAGACGATCGGAGTTTTTTTTTTTTTTTTGAAAAGGAAGACGATCGGAGTTGCAAGAGGGATGATGGTTGATGGTCACAGCAGTTTAGGGCTGGGGCCTCTCCCTTCGTTGCGAAGGCACGTGAATGTGAAACTGGACTACCGCAGCGAATTTTACTGTTTACCTTTTCCATGCTAGCACGAGAGAGAGAGAGAGAGAGAGAGAGAGAGAGAGAGCTCTGCAGGGAAGCTCCTGATTTCCTGGTGGCTATTTCTTTCAAGGAAGCAGAGGCAATCCCATCCAAATCCCATGGCAGTTGGCACGGGCACCCCCCGGGCTTGTCCAAGCAGGCGCTCGCGCTTTCTTCTTGCTGCAGATTATTATCCTGAGGTGCCTCGCCCAGTCGCCCTCGCTGGCCACTTGTAAGCTCTCGTTTTCTTTTTTTGCGCCATGTTCAGGTCCCCTCTCAGCTAACTCCGGCCAAGTTTTATCAAGGCCACATTTGGGTCCCTCGCGTAACTTCACCGGCCGGCCAAGTTAGTATGGAGGATTGAACACAAGGTTGGGCAAACAAACCAGATTGGAATGTGCACGCGTGGTCGCCACCAACAAGCAGGGCAGTTTATTTCGCAGAAAAAAAAAGCAGGGTAGTTTGTTTTATGGTAGAAGTTGCCATGGATGATGCATTCTTCGGGGAAAAGGTTGCAAAGCGAATGAGCATGGTGACATACAGAAAGGGTAACAAGCATGGGCTACACACGCGTAGGCGCGTAGCCTGGTAATTTTTCTGTAGTGGCAGTGCAACAAAGGCCTCATGCCTGTTGCCTCGTGTAGCCAAAGTATGGTGGACTTTTTTTTTTGAAAAAGAAAGTATGGTGGACTCGTGGAGGATAAATTCCCGTTTTCCCTAAAAATAGTGCCTAGCGAAGGGCATCGTTATGGACATTTCAATGGGCCAATGGCACATTATTGGAGCTGGCTTACGGCCTGCCTGGTACCCAATCGGGTAAGGAATTGCAAATCCTGACAGCACGGCCCAATTCAGAATATAAGCAGCCCAAGACTAAAGCCTACCTGGCCCTGTACGGGCGACCGGCCCACCATTCCATCTCATCCAACTTGCAATCCGGCCGGCGGACCTCGCCAGAATAGCGCCGCCCGTCGTCGGAGAAGGCAAGGCAGGTCAGACCGGCCACCCCTGAACTCCTTCCGCGCGCCGGCGGCTAACCGGAGTGCCACCGTGATTCCTAAGCGCACAGGGTAGGCCAACCACTCATCTCCCGTTGCCGCGTATTCCCATCCCAGTTGTACCCTCCCCTGTTTTTCTACCCCCGATTGCCACCGCATCTCGTCCCAGTTGTTCCCTCCCCAAATCTTAACCTCCATCTCTCACGATTCATGCTCACGGCGGCAACTGGAAGGAAATCTGTGCAGGATTTTACCTAATGGATCTAGCTCTGAACTTCTTATGCCTAGCAGCTAGCACTGCAGGGACTAGGGGAGGTCAGAGGCAAGCATAAACTGAAAAGTTCAGATCGTTATTCAGAGAAGAGAGGCGAGGTCGTAGTAAACTAATCTTCTGAGATATTGGGGAGTTTCACGTTCAGACACATTTTGCAGGAATCAAATAATTGCATGTGATAGAACAGTAAATTTTCAGGCGAAAATAAGCTTAGCTGATCACGGTCAATTCATATACTTGCACTTCATGCTATTCCTG
Source organism: Echinochloa phyllopogon (assembly GCA_033239725.1). Taxonomy (NCBI): domain Eukaryota; kingdom Viridiplantae; phylum Streptophyta; class Magnoliopsida; order Poales; family Poaceae; genus Echinochloa; species Echinochloa phyllopogon. The sequence goes on from BTCW01000006.1 coordinate 35,659,713, forward strand.
ACAAGAAGTTAGTCATCAGAATCTGTTGTCATGTAAGGACTAAGGAGAGATGGCAACAGTTTATCAGAGAATTGGATGCTAATTGCCAACTGTAGTGAGCAATTAGTCAAATTTTCTTGCCAATTCAGTAACCAAAGTATGCAGTTAACTGTCAGTCCATTCAGTTCTGAACACCATCGCCTTGGCTTTCAGCATCATGAAACAAGCATGATAAGTACCACTCATTAGCTCTAGGTATTGGAAGTATCACGGGCAAGTATGAAATACTTTCTGCATACACGCATCAAGCCGAGTATCGATGGGGAGTAATCATAGAAGCATATGATGCAAACACTCAACAGCTCAATCCTAACACAATGCCTACTATATGTCCAAAAGAATGAATCCAGAAAATCCATATAAATTAAACACAGGGAAAGCTAAGCTGAACCCTGTGCTTCAACATGGTCAGGAACTTCTCAATTCTCACCACAAGAGCATCAAACCACCTGAGACAGCAAGGGCCAAGTAGCTGATGATGCTGACACCCACTTGGTATGATGAATTCTTCTCTTCCGCCTTCGCCTTTGCGCTCGCTGCTTTCCCTGAGGATGGGCTGGGAGCAATATCAGAGGCCTTGGCATCTGGGGCAGGAGCAGGGGCTGGAGCGAGCGGAGGGTCGCTCTTGAAGATCTGCATTGGCAGGAGAACCTTGTTGACCTCATAGACTGCGACCGGGCGGGTCGAGTACACACTGCTGCTGATCTTCGGGTTGGACCACATCGACTTCACTTGAATGGTGCCCATGTCGTAAGTGAGGTTCAGCGTGTACTGTGAACCAGCGAAGGTGGTTACTGGGTTGAGGGTGCTCAGCTTGTTGAACTCAGCCAGAGAGTAGTATTTGGGGAGTGCGTGGTATAGGAGCAGGGACTTGAGCTGGTCCTGGGTGAGGTTGGCAAATGTAGTCTTCTTGAGTGCGGCAAATGCAGAGTCCTTGGGAACAAAGATGGTGATGCCCTCTTTGGTATTGTTTGCCTGGTTCTGAAAGGTCTCGATTACATTAGTCTTTTTCAGGTAGTCCAGGAAGGTATGGAATGGGCCGGCCACACTGAAGAGGTCTGCAAGGTCCACGTGGTGTGGCGCAGGTGCTGGTGCCGGGGAAGGAGCAAGGATTGGGGCTGCTGGGGCAGGAGGACTCTTGGCCGTCTGAGCAATTGCTGGTGAGGAGAGCACGATGGCTAGCATGGCCACCGTGAAAATTCTGGCTTTGAACTCCATCATAGAATCTGATTGCCTTCACTTCGCTGAATCAATTCCCTGAAGTCACATGAACAGGGAAGCATTAGTCTCTGAATATCTCATCATACTTTCGTTTTTCTTTATAATTCTGAATAACTAAAGTGCCAGTTTTTTAGGTTTACAAATTCTAAACTGGCGCTGCAAATATACTCAAGCAAAAAAGTTGGGGGGTATATACAGACAGCAAGTACTGAAGGTGCTATTCAGTTAAGGAAGATCTAAATTGTGGTTCCTGCGTTCTGAATGGCAGGATTGTAACTTCATTTTCTTCAAATTAATACGATTGCTAGTATTTAGCTTTGATTTTACGAGAGTGTGTACTTGAACAATCACTTCAACCACCACAACCTAAAGATTTAGCACTACTGCACTAGAAATCAGTTCAGAGATAAAGACCTAGGCTTCTCCCTGATCTGAAACGCAACGTTGGTGTTCAGATCCTTGTGGTACAGATGTGAGATCAGCAGGAGTAAGCGCAATTTGAAAGAATAAATTATATACCTTTCCCTATCACCAAGAAAGACAAATGTAGGTACCCAAAAAAAAACATTCAAGACCCGATCTGGCCGAATTGACTGGCATTATAGAACTGTCAGATGCCACCAACCAAATCAAGAGTTAAGAAGCGACATAAACTAACACATGAGCCCAACAGTACTATCTCCTGCAGATCTCAGGAGCACGAAGAGCCGAAATCTGAAGAAGCCCCCAAAACTAAACAGCACGGAGCTTTACATCAAAACTCTTCTTGACATTTCCGTCAGCTTGAAGGAAACGGAACACGGAACACTAGGAAGATCTGTTCTTCCTCGGGTCAGGAACTGAGGAACCAGATCCAAATGCAACTGCACGGCACACTAGGCCGCTAGCACAGACCACTGAACTCTAAGCGCCTCTAATCTAGCACAAAAACGCTCCAAATTGCAGCACACGGAGGCCAAGAAAAGCTTAAGCTTTAAGCATTGCGACATGGCGTTCGATTACAAAGAGAGAGGGATAGGTTGAGGAGGAAAGGAGACTGACCTGAGCAGAGCTGGAGCCGAGCAGTGAGGCCAGCAGCCGAGCAGGACGAGGGAGAAATGGATGGGGGTGGTGGGATGGAGTTATGAGGGAGTGTGTTATATAAAAGGTGGTGCGTGTGGGGATGGTGTAAAAAGATAATGAGACCCTGGGAGGGTGGCAGCTGGTGACGAGGATAAAGGAAGAGGGCAAAAGGGGCCAAGGGCAGAAGGTGTTGCTAGTGACCCACATGCCACCTCTCTCACTCTCATGCTTTCCTCAAGCTAAAGAGGTGCACTGCACATCATCTCCATAAATGGCTCCAGATAGGAGGTAGCTGCCATTTCTGTCCTGTCCTCAGTGACTCTCTGTAAATCCTTTTGCTCATGATTAGTGGTGATGTTAGCGTCCACAACCTACAAAGGTGCGGTGCTATGCTGCTAGCTTTGCAATGCTGGCAAGTGAGGATGTATTCGGCTTTCTGATCAAGCTGAAATGAAGTACTAGAGAGGAGAATTCTTTTGAGGAATTTCCCAATGGCAATCACCTTTGCTTTAGTGCAAATAACAAAAGGGAAAGAGATGAAATGTGGTGATCCAAGAAAAGGGAGTGAGAAGTTCATGTCATGTACTGACAAAAGCACAGCTAATGTTCCCTTTTGGCCTTTTCTTCCATGGGACAGGATTCCTCCAGCTTTTCACAGCGTCACTGCCCAACACCACCCGCTCCGGCTCATTTTTAATGAACGATTATCGGAAGATTTCCACTGGACGATGTAACAAACACGCTGTCTCTGCAGTTTCCGTGGGAGAGCAGAAGCTGGAGATGCTGTTCCAGTGATTGCTTTCGAGAATTCTGTGACATGTGAATGTCTGAACGGAAGCTTCGGTTTCAGAAGCCTGCACTTGCACATGTTTGGTGGCCACAAGTAAAACAGCTTTTGCAGTGGTGTCCGTCGTGTTAATCATACACGCGAAATATACCGATACTCACATGTTCTTTGTTTTATCTTCTTCTTTTTTTCGTCTACAGGTCGGTCTGAAACCCTGAACACGACATCGCGCTTCTCTGAAACTGTTCCTTCCAATAATGGTACTGCAAATTTACTTAAGAAAATAAATGGCACTGCAAGAAGGATCGAGGAGTAGCAAGCCTGATGTGATTACGTGAGGTCGCGGCCAATGCGATTCGACGACGGCGACGGCGATGCCCGCGGTGTCGGTGGGACGAGACGACCATCCTTGCAGGCAGCTCAGCTCGTGTCCGGCCACTGTCGTTAGCTTAGCTTAATTGAGCACCTTCTCGAGCGAAACGCAGAATAATCAATGGCTGTCACGGTGGTTGGCGAAGGAAGCCCAAATCATGAGAGGGGGGCTGTCAGGATCGTTCAACTGGGCGGACGGACTCCCGAGCAGAATCATGGTTTGGCAAGTACTCGCGCCGCTTTCACATACCGCGAGCACATGTGTTTTAGTAAATTTCAGGTTTTCGAGACTGCTACTCCACTGATCCTGCGTTTTCGCGAGCACATATGTGTTAGTTGGGGTTCAGCTTGTTCGCGCATCAGCAGAAACCTGAACTTGCACGTCCTGTTTCTTGAGACTGCTGAGCTTATTGCCTTATTCACACACCGTTCAGTTCAGTTCAGTTCTTGGCCCTGCCACTTTTTTGCAAGATAGATGAATGCTTCGTGCCCTCTCGCTTCAGCCTGAAGAAAACAAAGTACTAGTGGAGTGCTATCTGCGTTATACTAATCCGGTCGCCATTAATAACACATGATATAGCACATTAGCACTCACCCTTTTTTTGGTCAGCTTCTCTCGAAATCCTGAACCAAAAGGGGAAAAAAAACCTCCGGTTGCTGACTTGTGGACCACTTCAAGAGCAGAGACCTAGGTTCCCGGGCCACGAAATAGTAGGTTTGTGCATCTTGTTCATTTGACCAACCACGAGGTTTTACTAATCCACTGCTGGAGACGTTTCAAAAAAAAATAGTACAATGCCAGTATAAAAAAAATAGTACAATGCTGGAGCAAGTTCGCCACTTGATCTGCAACGCGCTGCAAACTGCAAGTGCACATCCTCATTTGTTTTGCGCCTCCTTGGCTCTCGCTTCGCGTTTCTGTCGGTGCCAAGAAAACATCACCTCGCGCCTGAAGCCACCATCTCATCTTCAATATCAAACAGAAACTCTTTTAATAAGTGATCGCAATGCATTTGGCAAGCCAAAACAAACCGCTAATAATAAGAAATCAAATCATCTTGCAGCTGCAGCCTGAAATAAAAAAAAAACACAGCTCCTGTCATGTCCACCGTGCATGTGGGTGCCGAGCGCGTTTGCGCCATGGAGGGAGGATCGAGAATCTCGCGGTGGAGACGTCGCTTGCGCGCAATCATTGGCTTGGGCCGGCGGGTGACCGGAGAACCACCGAATCGGAAGCCCGAAAGCGAGCGAGCGAGCGCCCCGGCCGGCGTGAGAAACGGGCAGGAAGGGAGCCCGAAGGCCGGCCGACGACGAGAGAATGGAGAGCTGCCGCTGGGGCTTTGCGGGCCGGATGTCGAAGCCGATCGAAGTGCATCCGTGAAAGCGAGGAGAAAGCAAGGTGATAATGGCATAAATCTCTCGTGCAAGACATGCCTCGCGACCTCGCGTAGTCGGTGTGCCGGCGCCCTTGGTTGCCACGTGAGTACGTCACTGCTGTGTGCTGTGCGTGTCGTCAAAGAGGGCCAGATTCCATGAGCGGCAACGCTTTGGCGTTCACGGAGACCGGTGGCGTGCGTGCGTGCGCCTGCCCGGTGCGGTGCGCGCGCGCCAGGCCGCGGCAAGTTCTGTGGCAACGAGATCGGCCCAAGCACGGCGGCCTACCATCATCATATGGGTGGCGGCCTACCATCATCACCAGGCCGTTCCGAGCCCATGAAGCCCACTGGGTGACGGCTTTGTTTCGTGCTTGAGCCACTGGGTGGCCCGGCCCACTCGCCCACTCCTTTCCCTTGTGCTTGCGCAGCCCCTCGCGGCCTCGTGGGCCAATCCACCAAGCACGTGGATCAAGGCTGCTCAAGGTTGATCTCGTGATTGGATAGGGTCGGATAGAGGAGGCGCGTGATTGATAGGGTCGGAAATCGGGGCTCGCGGTAATATCGGGAGGGTACACACGCGGGTAAGACACCGCGGCGGTGTCAAAACTAGGTACTTCCTCCGTGTCATATTTAGAGGTTATTTAGAACAGGTTTGTGGTTATTCTAAAAAAAGAATAGGTTTGTGGTTACCAAGGAGCCATTAATTAGGGGTTATTTTTCCATATCTACGCAAGTGTTCTTCCTAGCTGAAGTGGTCTGGTGGCCGCTTCCTGAGCTTGGTTGGCAGGGTTCGAGTCCTCTTGCTAACTTTTTTTATTGGTTCACGCAAATTTGTATGGGACTGTTGCTCAGCTGGTTTGCATTTGCGTTATTTTTTCTTGCGAAAACTTCTACCGGCTTTATTTGCTAGTTCGCGTGCGTGCCGCTGGCAATTTTTTTGCTCGTGCGCGCGCAAGCTGCTGAGTTTTGTTGCCGGCGTGATGGTGTCCGGCACCACCTCCATCTTCAAGTCTTCATGTCCGGCGTGAGCTCCTGCAACTCCGGCGTGATGGTGTCCGGCGCGAGCTCCATCTCCCAGTCGCGAGGCAAGCAGGCGCGCGACGGCAAGGCGAGCACACGCGGCGACGCCAGAACACACGACGGCGAGGCAAGCAGGTGTGACAACGACGTACGGCGAGGTGAGGGAGACTAGAGGGCTGCGTCGCAAGATTCAAAGTGCAGAGCCGAGATGAGTAATTCATCTCGTCTCAGGTCAGGTCGCGTGCAGCGTTAATGAGAGGTGGCCGCGTGCGGCAGTCGAAGCGCTAGGAGCAAAGGCGTCCGTTTAGGCCATCTCAGGGAGCAACGACGTCTATTTTGTACTTGCTTCCAGCGCCCAGAACGACTCCTAAACAGGGTAAGGAGGGAGTATTCATTTACTAGCGGATTCATTCTCCTTTGTGCGGTTTCTTTCGTCCCCTGCTCCTGTCAAATCCCTGAAAACTGATAGGCTGGATGAGATACTAGATGTGCAGGTCATTGAAGAAGGTGGAAATGAAGCTAAACAAGTAGCAGCGCGATCGCGTCAGTGGCGAGCTGGCCGCGGTGGAGCAGGAGTGGTGGAGCCGAAAGGATAACCTGTTCACGCTCAAGATGTCCCTTCTAGCCTTGGGGCGAGCGAGCAGGATCGTCGTGCCGGCCGTGCTGGACTGGGCGTTCGACAACTCGTCGACGTGCACGGAAGCGGCGGCGAGGCCCGATTTCGGCTGCGCCAGCAAGCACAGTGAGTGCGTCAACTTCCTCAGGTCACCCAGAAACGCGACCGTTTCAGCACTGACACATACGCAGGTCAACTTCCTCAAAAAAAAACGCAGGTCATCAAAGGTTGATCTCGTCCAGAATCGACCGCTCGATCTAAGGCCCTGACAGACCTCCTAAGCTGATTCTTGAATGCAGGAGAAACTTTGTTAAACAATTTTGCAGAGAGAAGAAATTCTCTGCTAATTCTGTGAAGTGATTCTCTGGAATGAACTAAGAAGCTGAAAAAAGTAGTTTCTTCTGATTCTGTGAAGTGATTCTCCATCCCTATTTTGAGAGTTTATGATAAAGAATCAAAGTGAATCACTTTCGGCCACAAAATCACTTCTCTCAGAGAATCAGCTCCCATAAAGAATCAGAATAGGTGAAGCTCTACGAACATACCCTAATTCTCCGATTACTTTCCTAGAGTTACATGCATGGTCTCGGGAGCTCTCATGCGTACGTCCAGCCTTGGTGACATCGGCGAATTTTGAATGGGGCTAATCACAGATCGAGCTAGTAGGTCATATAAAAATCGTGCCATTCCCAGTTTTGTTGAAAGATCAATGTTTAGACCAGTCTTCATGCATAATTTTATTATAATTATTTTTTGAAAGTCTCTGTTATAGTCGATCACATATAACAGAACTCTCTTGTTGCTCTTGGTGAATTTCATGTTCAATTATTCAATATTTGTCACCTCACAGCTGAAGTGTGATCATTCACGTTACCTGTAAATCTGTAATTCTCTAGTTCTGTTATTCATTTTCATCACTATCAAACAGGCAATCAAAAGGCTCGCAGGAGTTTAGAACTGTTTTGCCTTTTTTAATTTCCTCCATGTTCATTTCTCCAAAACTTTAGGAAAACTTTTCCCAAAAAGTTTGCCAAAGAACTTCAGACAAGTTTTCCGAAATGACCTCTCCTGAGAAGTTTGTACAACTTTCCTAAAAATCTTCTCCGGACAACTTTTTACTAGTTTTTTAATAAATTATTTTATAGAAAAACTTCAATACATTTTCTTCTGTGATGATGTATGCTACCGCCTCCCAATATGGGGAAAATTGAAGAGCTGCCACTACCACACAGAGAACATGTATTCTTCGTTTGGCCATTAGCATCATATATTTCTAGAAGCCCTGCATCTAAATAATCAAATTCGCTGGATCTATGTACGGTCCTCTCAGTGGAAGCAACATTCCAGTCACAGTCTGCAAAACGGACACATTCACTGGTTGCAGCCTCGCAGCCGCAGGTTTTCAAAGGCAGAGGTCAAAGAAAGCCAGAAAAGGCCGTGGTTTGCTTTTTATTAGGCATGGCCGCGTGGAGATGGAGGCAGCGGCGGAACCATTGTTTTTTGCCGTGTGCCAGTTCTCACAGTCGCACTCGCACCGACCCGCCTTCATGCCGAGTTGCCGACACACCCTCCTCTTCCCACTTGGGAGTAGTGCTATTGCCGGCACCGACCCGGCATGTGCCTCACGCATTGGCATCCTGGATGCCGGTAGCGAGGACGAGGAGACACGGCTGCACGGGCCCAAAAGAAAAAATGGATACTTCGCGGCAAAGAAAACACGCGCAGCGCCCACGGCATCGTACCGACGTCAGAACCCGTCGGCCCAGCCCAACTGTCAACTAAAAACTGTCGTCGGCCCAGACGCGCCATCGGACTAGACACCATCGGCCATCGCACTCGCGCGCCTATAAAAACTTGCCTGACCACACTCCTCAAGCCAAACCAAGCCAAGCTCCCGTCATATTCGCTCACATTCCCACTCACACACGATCGAACACTTCCCAGGAACAGAGAAAGAGCTAGCAATCCAATCCAAGATGAGCGTGGAGATCCTTGACGGGAGCACGGTACGGAGCTTCGTGGAGGACGAGGGCGCCTTCAACTCCTGCGTCGACGGCCGCTTCGCCGCGCTGGACGCCGACCGCGACGGCCTGCTCTCCTACGCGGAGATGGCCGGCGAGCTCATGAGCCTCCGCGTCCTCGAGAAGCACTTCGGCGTGGACGAGGCCGCCGTGGCGCCCGACGAGCTCGGGGCGCTGTACCGCGGCCTGTTCGCCCGGTTCGACAGGGACGGCAGCGGCAAGGTGGATCGCCAGGAGTTCCGGGCGGAGATGAAGGAGGTGCTGCTCGCCGTGGCCAATGGGCTTGGGTTCTTGCCCGTGCAGATGGTCGTCGAGGAAGGCAGCTTCCTCAAGATCGCCGTGGACAGGGAGATGGGGCAGCTCGCCAAAGCTGCCTAAAGTTCACATAGACCAATACTTGCTTGATTGGAGTAGTATAGATTAGTAAATTTTGAATTGTCATAGCTGCAAATTCTACATCGAATTATAGTGTTACACAAACTTATCTAGACTACTTATTGTTTCATTACCCAAAGATATCATATATGTAATTGCAAGAGCAATTTATTGAAAGAGCATTGCTCAGATATTTATACGGATTAGTCACAAATGTTTCTATGGATTTGTTGTCATCTTCCGAGGTGTAAGAATGGAACAGGATTTACCGTGACTAGTCTGGACCATTCCAACCTAAATGTTGATGCTGAGATTTACAAATTGTTTGGAATTTTCCAAGGTTTGGTTTGATGCAAATTTTTATTAGATTCTAATTTTAAGTGAGTTTTTGGGATCCATATGACGATTACATCAAATGTATCATGTATGTGCGTGGTTTTCATGAATCATTTTAAAAATGCAAAATAATTATACAAACTAATGCATCGACCATATTGTTTGTGGTTGGTTTAAAATTCAAATAGTTCAAACTTTTAGTTTTTTGAAATGAAGCTAAAAACCAAGATGTTACACTCGATTTTCATAAGGTCTTCCCATGACGGTTCCAGCCATAGAGGCACTATACTTTTGCTTCACTTGGCTTCTTTGGAGGAGGGCTTTTGGAAGATGCTCCAAGAAGATCATAGACCTCTTTCATGTTTTTTTTCATGCACGTGCGCACTCATGGTTTGAACTCGAAATTTTTTGATTCGCACGTTCTTACCTACACATCGCTTATGATCTATGAGATATATACTATTCTTTTGAGATATCACTTTTTTGAATCTTAAATTGTGTCTTTGACACTATAAATGACCTAAAATTAAAAGTTTGTCAACTAACATAATTTTAGATCTCGTCGAGCACTATAATTGTTTAGATAAATTGAACAAATGTTTGTTTTAAAATTAGACTAAAAAATGGTAATGATTGAACAAAAAAGTTGGCACCTACAAAACAAAATTTTAGATCTCATCGAACTCTATAACTATGTGGTATGTTTATCTACATACGACTTCATATGAAATAATTATGATTTTTTTTCTAACTACACTCAAAAAAACAAAAATATTTGTTGTTGTTATTACACACAAGAAATAAATATTTGCTACACACCACTATAGCTACATGCATACACCAATGTAGCTATCTATTCTGATAGGTCTTTTTGTGAGCAACCGACAGTTTTAATAGTTTTTGTTATTGTATAACCTATATGGCGAGAGCTCTCTCCATTTATTATTGTTATCTCAAGTGGCTGATATTTTTCTAATATAATTCACATCTTTTCTAACAGCTCGCCAATAATAAAATTTCTAACAAACTCACTACCTATATACAATTATAATGTCTGTACTTATCTAAATGTAGTTAGAAACCGTCCGCCACTTGCAAAGAAACAGGTAGAAAGTGACATACTTATTGTTGCCGCAGGTTTCAAAGCCCGAGTCAAAGAAAGTCAGAAAGACCGTGGTTTGCTTTTAGACATGGTTTTATGGAGGCACCGGCAAAGCCATTGTTTTTGCCATGCTAACTCTCACATGACCCGCCGTCATGCCGACAAGTTCATCTGCGACTCTGCGAAGTGCCACGGCCGGCACCGACTAGGCATCTCCCCCGCATATTCTCGATGCTGTATGGGCCAAAACACAGAAACTTCGCGTCGTTCCCTAGCGCGCGCACACCAGAGTACACCAACGGCGCGACACGCACGCCCACGGCAATCTCGACGACGCCAGAAGTCCAGAACCCGTCGGCCCAACACAGCCGCCAACAAACAAAACCGTCGGCCCAGACGCGTATAAAACTGGCTCGACCACACACGCCATTGCATCTCATCGAACCAAACCAAGCCAACGGCCAACGCCACATTTCCAGCAACAGAAAGAGAGGGAAGATGAGCGTGGAGATCCTTGACGGGAGCACGGTCCGGAGCTTCGTAGAGGACGAGGGCGCCTTCAACTCCTGCGTCGACGGCCGCTTCGCCGCGCTGGACGCCGACCACGACGGCCGGCTCACGTACGCCGAGATGGCCGGCGAGCTCATGAGCCTCCGCGTCCTCGAGAAGCACTTCGGCGTGGACGAGGCCGCCGTGGAGCCCGACGAGCTCGCCGGGCTGTACCGCGGCCTGTTCGCGCGGTTCGACAGGGACGGCAGCGGCGAGGTCGACCGGGACGAGTTCCGGGCCGAGATGAGGGAGGTGCTGCTCGCCGTCGCCAATGGGCTTGGGTTCTTGCCGGTGCAGATGGTGGTGGAGGAAGGCAGCTTTCTCAAGGTGGCCGTCGACAGGGAGATGGGACAGCTCGCCAAAGCTGCATAATAAGTTCAGCATAGCGCTTGGAGTTCATTACCAAATTTTGATGTGTTCCGTATTCATTTCGGCCATTTTTACATTGAGTTACAGCATTTTTCTAGTACTTATTGATGTAGTAGTGCTTGCTCTGTAACTACGCTGAGACATAATTTGGGCAATATTATGTAAGAGTTATGTTTAGAAAATGGCTTTTGTGTGGCTGCACATCTAATTTCGGTACCGACTCAAGAGAGCTAGCTACAAATGCTTGTGACCAGTTCTTTCAAAAAAAAAATGCTTGTGAACAGGATGCATGGCACAGGAAGCAGAGCTGCTCATAGCCTCATACCATCAGTCCATAAATGATTTGCTGATATGTAATTTTTTAGATAGATATCTAGTGAAAAAATATTTATGGCATGGTGTCATATGCCAAAGCTAATATCTTAACAGCGCATGTAAAAAATTTAGGACCTCAATTTGTTGTCATACCCTCGTCTCAATTTGTTGTTCTTATAACCAACTTTATCGAGCTCAATAACGTCATCTCAAAAAAAACAATGAAAACGAGAAAAATAGTGGATATTAGGTAATATTGGTTAGTTCATGAACGATCTCGTCATTTTAGGGTTCTTGTATAAGTAATGTCTACATAGGTTAAATCTAGCAAAACCCACTTCGCTAGTGTCATGACAAAGTACACCCTTAACTTTACTTGTATACATGTAGAGAGAATCGTCAATAGTTATTGCGTCCATCTAAGTGCTCTGCTAGGTAGGCCAAGGCAGTTCTACATATTTTGTGATGACACATACTCAAGCGTATCTTCGTTGTATTGTACCAAGGAGAAGTCATATTTACTTGAACCATCATGATTAGTGGACTACATAAGGGGTGCCACCAGATAAGAGGTGCCTTGTATGGTACTAACAATTTTACAGAGGAGGGGGACTTTGTCCCCCCTTAGCCCCTTATCTATGATACGGGAGTCTCTCCTAGTCAACATCGAATGCAAAAATTTTATATCATGGTGTTATGGCAGGCGGTAGAATCCCAATTGTTAGGTACTTAACATTATCTGTTAGTGTTGAAGCCCTAATATGAATTCTTGATGGTAAAAAAACTAAGTCTTGTGAAAGTTGTTGAATCTACAGTAACCAACACTTCACAACCAATAACACCGTATATACAGAGTAATTGCCAACAAAGTTGAATTGCGAATAAATGTTGAGTAAATACTTTAGAAAATATTAAATCTCAAATAGTATCATGTACACTAAATAAGGTTGGTAAACCTAAGAAATAGAATTGCACACACATTTTTTGTCCGACAGAAAAAGGGGAAATGGGACAAAAAAGAAACATCAAGAAGTGGAAGAATTAGAAAAGGGCATAAACGAGGGAGAAAATAATAAAGGAACGTAAAACAGAAACATTCTTTTGATTTGTATACCATGGAAATCCATAAACACATATTTCAATTATTAAGCCATTTGACCAAAATGAATAGAAATTCAAGCGGTTCAAGAAAATAAATGGAATTAAGAAAGACCTTAGGTAGGTGTATGCTTGTTGCATAGATGTGGGATGAAAATCCCATGAAATGTAGAAATGGAAGAGCCATGTATGACGACTAAAAATTATAAAGCGCTTACTAGAAGGGAGGAGCGTGCATGCATAGAAGGGATGGGAAGAAGTTTAGGCTTATTGGTTTGGTAAAAATGGAAATTGGCCATTAGATCTGTATGTGTAATAGTTGGCCGGCCACTGGTGAGTAACAAGGTACTAAATAGTGTATAGCGGTCCGGTAGCGGATTAGTGTTTGTGTAGCGGATTATGGATAGTGGGTGTTATTGCGAACGCTAAGTCCAAATAGCGGAATTCAAAGGTTAGTCGAACTTTAGAGCATATATGTATACTAGTATAAAGTTTACTTAGAAAATTTTAAAGTTTTTAGTTAGTCATTACATTTCACGGTAGAAAGAGTCAATAAAGAGATATGAAGACATTGCATGTGATCCATGTTAACAATAAATGATCTTCTTAATAACTAAAAACATCATTTGTCATCCCATTATCTTCCATCATCTTATAAATTACAATTTTCAACATTTTTATTGTCATTCCATCCACCATCATTATCAGTGATCATCAATGCAGTGAATATGAGTTTAACATGGGTTATATCAGCCCGCAATAGCGCCCTATAATAATGGATGTTAATGCAATAGTGATCGCTACATACGAACATGCTATTTAGACTATTTAGATCCATTATCACGTAATGGTAGCAGCAGGGTCCGCTACTACTACAACGCCCGCTATTGCGAGCACTACCAACACTCTATTTACTAAATTGATTATTACTAAAAAAATGTGAAAGACAATGCCATATTGCCACCAGCCGGTCTCGCCGCGGCCGGCCACCGTCCCGAAGCCGTTGGTGCCGGACCGCCCAACGACCGGCACAAATTTTCTCCATAGGCCCAAGCCCAACGATGCCACGGCACAGGAGGAAGGAAAAACGTACAACTGCATGGGTCAAACGAAATGAAAAGGTCGCGTTGTTTCCACGCGTTGGATCTTTCCAACAGGGGACCACCACGCACACACTCGAACACAACGGCACAAAACGCGCCCATAGCATCTTACCGACGTCGTCAAAACCCGGGAGACCCAGACCAACCCATCAGCAAAAACTATCGGCCCAAACGCGCCTCCACGGCTGACGGCCGCTCTCCAGTCTCCACCGACGACGACCCGCCAACCTATAAAAACGAACCGACCGATCGCCCTTGCATCTCATCGAGCCCAACGCGCAAACCCAAGCAAACACCACTCACAGTCACACGAACACTCCCCAGGAACGCAGAGAGAAATCGACGATGAGCGTGGAGATCCTTGACGGGAGCACGGTCCGGAGCTTCGTGGAGGACGAGGGCGCCTTCAACTCCTCCGTCGACGGCCGCTTCGCCGCGCTGGACGCCGACCACGACGGCCGGCTCACGTACGCGGAGATGGCCGGCGAGCTCATGAGCCTCCGCGTCCTCGAGAAGCACTTCGGCGTCGACGAGGCCGCCGTGGAGCCCGACGAGCTCGCCGGGCTGTACCACGGCCTGTTTGCGCGGTTCGACAGGGACGGCAGCGGCGAGGTGGACCGGGACGAGTTCCGGGCCGAGATGAGGGAGGTGATGCTCGCCGTCGCCAATGGGCTCGGCTTCCTCCCCGTGCAGATGGTCGTCGAGGAAGGCAGCTTCCTCAAGGTCGCCGTCGACAGGGAGATGGGACAGCTCGCCAAAGCTGCCTGAAGTCCAGCATAGTAGCTACTTGCTCGGAGTTTATTGCTAAATTTTTGATGTGTTTCACATTCATTACCACCATTTTCACATTGAGTTGCAGCATTCCTACGTACTGATTGATGTAGCAGTTATTTGGGCAATATAATTTGTAACAGTTATATGCATCTGTTCTATGACCGTAGCTGATTTCAGTTCAGATTCAGAGAAGTCGTCTGTCACAAAGATTACTTCTGAACAGGACGGCAGGAAGCAGAGTTGATCATACAAACAACATCTAGTTAAAATACGCAAGAGACTGAAAAATAACTTTAATTTACATACAGAGAGTATAGCCAATAGTTACTGCATGAGGCCACTCTGCCAGGCAGCATTCCTACGCAGTGATTGATAGATGTAGCAGTGATTTTGGCAATATAATTTGTAACAGTTATATATGTTTGGAAAGGGGCATTTTCTATGGCCGTAGTCCGTAGCTGATTTCAGTTCAGATTTAAGAAATTGTTGTCTGTCACAAAGATTGCTTCTGAACAGGACGGCAGGAAGCAGAGTTGATCATACAAACAACATCTAGTTAACAGACGCAAGAGACTGTATACCGAGAGTTGAAGTTTTAACTAAAGCTGATCACAAAATTATACTCCTTAGCACGGTTGAGTGTGAAAAATAACTTTAATTTACATACAGAGAGCATAGCCAATAGTTACTGCATGAGGCCACTCTGCCGGGCAGCAGAGGTAGAGCTAGCTGCACGTCTTCTTTGTTTGTTCCGGTCGTCGTCGTCACCGCCGGCCTTCTGTGACACTGTCGTGGGTGAGGAACTCAGATCCTGGACGGGATCAGAGGCGTTGAGTTCGACAGGTACGCCGCGGCGGCCGCCACGCCACTGCCGAGCTTCACCGGGTAGCCCACGTCCTTGAGCACCATCTCCACGCCGCTCAGGCATCCCAGCAGTTGCAGCTGCACGTACGTTTCCAGCAGAAGAACATCACAGTGATCGTTAGTACTTACCTCAGATTGAAATGCAGCATCGATATGATGTGTCTTAATTTGGGGGTTCAGGTTCAGAAACGAGCGGGATGCATGTGTGTACCTCGTTGAGGTTGCCGAGGTGGCCAATCCTGAAGACCTTCCCGGCGACCTTGTTGAGGCCGAGTCCGAGGCTGAGGTTGTACCGCTTCCACGCGTGCTTGACGATCTCGGCGGTGTCGATGTAGGACGGCACGACGACGGCGGTGACCGTGTCGCTGAACCACTCCTCCTTCTGCGTGCAGTTCTTCAGCCCCCACGCCTCCACGGCATGCCTGCAACAAGATTGCAATTCAAATTCTCATCTCATCTGCCACTGCATACATCTGCGTTATTGAAGAAGATAAACCAATGCAGCTATATATGCAATGCAAGCAACAACAGAAGTAGAGTACCTGGTGGCGGTGCCGAAGCGGTTGTGCCTCTTGAAGACATTCTCGAGCCCTTCCTCGAAGAGGAGGTCGAGGGCGGCGCGGAGGCCGTAGAGGAGCTGGATGGAGGGGGTGTAGGGCCAGTAGGTGCCCATCTCGTAGAACTTGAGGTAATCCTTCCAGTCGAAGAAGGCGCGCCGGGACTTGGCCGTCTTGCTCGCCTCCAGCGCCTTGGGGCTCGCGCACACGATGCCCAGCCCCGTCGGCATGGACAGCGCCTTCTGCGACCCCGTCAGCGCCACGTCCACGCCCCACTCGTCCATGCGGAAGTCCAGCGCGCAGATCGACGACACGCCGTCCACCAGCACCAGCGCCGGGTGCCGGTAAGCGTCTGCAGCACCATGACAAAGCCACCGTCGTCTTCGTCAGACATCAGCCAACAGCCAGCTCAAAGAATTGAACGCGAGGTATTGATGGAGTAGTATATGGAGCAGGCAGGCAGGGAGGGAGGGCGACTGACCGAGGAGATTGCGGACGGTGGCGATGTTGTTGGTGACGCCGGTGGCGGTCTCGTTGTGGACGATGGCGACGGCCTTGATGGTGTGGGCCGTGTCCTGGCGGAGCTTGGCCTCGAGGGCGGCGAGGTCGGCGCCGCGGCCCCAGTCGCTCTCCACCACGTCCACGTCGAAGCCCAGGCGCTGCTGCTGGTCGATCCACAGCAGGCTGAACTGCCCGATCAGGAACGACACGATGCGGTCGCCGGGGGACAGCGTGTTCGTCAGAGCGCTCTCCCACGCGCCCGTGCCTGCACCACCACCGTAATGTTCGATCAGTAACCTTCGGCTTCAATTCGGCATCGGTATCGCCGGCATCGCCACGATGGATGAACAGATCGAGGAAATAGTTGGAGATTATTGGTTACCGGTGGTTGGGATGATGAAGGGTGTGCCGGTGGTGGTCTTGAAGATCTTCTTCACGTCCTCGAGGAGGATCTTGGTGAGGGCGCACACGGCCGGGGAGCGGTAGTCCTCGTTCTGGCGGTTCATGGCGCGGATGACGGGGTCAGGGATGTTCACCGGGCCAGGCACGAACAGGTGGGTCCGCCCAGGGCCGTACACGTAGTCCGCCATCGTGACTGCAACAGAGAGAGGGAGGTGAAGCAAAGACTGATTAGTCAAACAGCTAGCGCTCCTGCCGGGGTTTTTGGTTCTAAATACTGTTCTATTGCGCGCGGTGCTGTTGTTATGAACAGAAATATGCTTTCAACATGTAATTAACACTTCTTTGATCGAAAAGGCAGCAAATAGATAATGATCCTTCCTAGTCACGCACAAGTTTATCAACACAGTATAGTGAACATGAACTTGGCTATAGTTATCCTAATACCTCGGAGCTATGTCTGTCGGTCAACCACACGCAAACAGACAATATTCAGAGCCTTCAGAATAAAGACAATATTCAGACACAGGCCAGCGCGATCAACTTATGCTCTCTGAACCTTTTTATCCCAAAGAAAGATCGAATTCTTGCTACTCTAGACGGCATGACCACATCATCACCAGCATGGATTTGATCGGAGACGAAGAAGAGAGGATGTGCAGTCCATACCTGTGCTGTTGCCTGCTCCCTTGCGCAGACTGAAGGATGGGAGGGAGGAAAAGGAGCCGCGCACGTATCTGAAATACGGGAGGCTGGGGGATAGGATGACGACGGCTATATAGGAGCCATGGTTCTTCGAAAGGACGGTCCTGTCACGGGCCCCGCCCCCGTCCCGCGTGGAAGATAAGACGCCCCGGCGGGAGAGGCCCTCAGAGCTCGGCCAAGGGGACTGGCCGACTGGGAGTGGGAGTGGCTTGCAGAGCTCCAGACTCCGCGGAAGCTAATCCAATCCAATCCTAGGCTCACATTAATCCACGAATCGCCGTCACCCACTCACCAACCACAAAGATCCCAGGGCAGACCAGGGCATGCGTCTCGGCTCTGCTCGAGCAGCAGCCGCATCAGGACGAGGAGCAGGCGCCCACGCCTCGGCCGCATCGGATGCCGCCGCCGCCGCTGGCGCAGCGCATGATGTAGCCGATCGGTCAGAGTTACGCCTGCAGCGGGCGAGGCGCAGTCCGCAGCACAGCCAGCACAGCCACAGCGGCCTGGCAGTGGCAGGAGCGGGAAACGCATCAGCCACAAAGCAGGCGAAAAGGCGCCGCGGCCTCGCGCCCGCGCGCGTGGTCAGGGGATTAAAATGTGAGCAAAATATTCAGCCTACAGAATTTCTTCAAATTGGTCTACGGAGTACTGCTAGAATCGTTCTCCTTTATGCACTGTTAAGTTCAGATTCGTACTCCCTCCGTCCCAGAATTCGTGCAATCGGAGAACCAAACCAAGGTGAACATATAATTACGAAAATACCCCTGCAGAAAAGCGTGGTTGAGCCAAGCCCGCGCCTGGCGACGGAAGAAACGAGAATGCTGTGGAGTGTGGAGGATGCTGCAACGTTGGGTGCTTTTTTTTATAAATGGGTTCCACGTGTTTCAGTTCAGTTCACAAAAGAGGGCCACGTATACCTGCGCTCCTATCAGCGGTGCTTAATTTGGGACAAAATTCAAAACCTACAAATACAGTAATTTTGGGACAGAGGGAGTATATCAGATGCCCCCGAAGAGAGGTGAACTCTGCCGACTACTCGAAAAAGTGCTCTGAATTTTGCATTGAGTGTAAAGTACGAACGAGCTAGGATACAGATGATGCTGAATGGGAATTCACCCGGAGGACACGTAGCAACTGAAAATTCCGCTCGCAGGCCCGCAGCCATTAAGTTGGGCCGATATGGCCGGAGGGTCAATTTGGGCTTGCTATGTGGCCCGGCCTTCGTTCGAAAACGTGGGGCAGCCCATCAGCCCAGGCGTGGAACTGGGCCAAAACTTGGATGCAATGGAAAACACAACTCAAGAAGCTCCAAGCGACCAAGCGTCGGTGGTTCTCTCCTATGCTCTGCAACTACTAGTAAGCACAGGTCAGCAGCGTCGACTGTGAGCGGGAGAGGTACCGTACCGTGCGCGTTCCCACCCGAGTAGCCGTAATTTCATGCTCTCAGAAGAAAAAAACGAGCTGCGTATTGTCACTGCTGGTATAATGCGTATCATGACGTGTGTACCCTCGTAGATGCTGCCCTTTGGTGGAGTAACCAGAGACGGAGCAGCATCGTAGGTCTCTACAAGCTTGAGTGGTATCAGTCGTGGTTTTAGTGGACAGGAAGGTGCGACAAATGTGGCAAAGGGGCCCCGGCTCCGGGCCGATGGTCACGACGAGGGTCCAGTCGAGGAATAACAAACAGAGAAAAGGCGCGAGATCCTTTGCAGGGGCTCCATCCGGAGTTCGGCAAGCACGCACGCAGTACGCACTAGAGCCAAATGCCCGTCGTCTCGTCGACCACCCATCCGCATCTGCCGAGCCCGGTTCTTCGGTTCCTCCCCTGGCTCTGCACTGCACCTGTTTGATCCCGGAATCCTTTGGCGACATGCGCCCTGTTCGGTTGGCTGGTCGTTGATGGCTGGTTCTGGTTTTTACCGAGAGAAAAACACCGGTGGTTGGTTGGTTGCTGATGGCTAGTGTTGGTTTTTATTAAGAGAAAAACACTGTCGGCTGGTGACTGATAATCAAAGGAACATGGCGATGGCGTCCCGGACACGAGGATACGACAAGAGGAGCAGGGCGAGCAGCCATGCCCATGGATCGGACGGGTTGGCCTGTTGCGTGGCGGAAGCATTAATTGGCGGCCTCAATGATTGCGTCGACCCGTCCGACGTCTGGATTCCGGTCCGGACTCCGGAGCCGGTGCCCCGCGCCCGCGCGCCTCGGAACACGCGAAAAGAGGTGGGAGAAAGGACGAGAAAGCAAAAGGGCGGCCCGGGTGCGGGGTCAGGGCAGAGCAGGGCAGGGCACGGCGGGCAAAGACCGTGGACCGAGACCTCCCCTGCTGGGAGGCACGCGGCACGCAAGTGCTGTGGCAGGCACGCACCGCACCAGCACAGGTTTCGCTACTCGCCGCCGTGCTGCAGCAGAAACCATCGCCCGCCCTGCTCCTCCGTGCTGAATCTTTGGACGGGTGCGGGTGCAACTAATGAGACAAACGCGGCGCTCCGGCCAGCGGGCGGGCGGGCGGCACATTTGCCAGCGTTTCTTCTCCGCTCCACGAACGAATCGCCGTCGCCCACCACACAAATCCCAGGGCAAACCAGAGCATGCGTCTCGGCTCTGCTCGAGCAGCAGCCGGCAGCACTGCAGCAGGACGAGGAGCAGGCGCCCACGCCTCGGGCAGCATCGGATGCCGATGCCGCTGCTGCTGGCTCCGCGCAGACACGTTTCACTAGCGTGCTGCCGCGCAGCGCAGTGACGTAACCGGTCGTCTTCCCAAAATTCTCTCTCCAAACTTCACTATTTATCTATCACATTAAATCTCTCTCCTCATGCATGAAGCAGGATAAATAAAAAAACTGGTTGCATGGTTTTAATATACACGACGAGACGAATCTTTTAAACCTAGTTAGGTCATGGTAGAACAAAGACTACCACAAACAAACAAAAGGTGCTACAGTACGCTACAGTATCCGATGTGACATTTTCACCAAATTTTCCTATCTACTTTTTGAACTAAACGAGCGGGGAAACGCAGCAGGCAGCAGGAAAGCAGGCGAAAAGGGCCCGCGCGCGTGCCGAGCGGGGTCAGGCCGTCAGAGGCAGGCTGGCGTGGCGTGGAGCGGAGGCGTGCCGAGCAGAGCAGCAGGTGAGCGGCCAGCGCCAACCACAAGTGGCGCGGCGGCGGGCGCGCGCGGGGCGTGCTCCTCGCCTCGCCTCCCCCTGGGGTGGCCGTGGCAGTGGCTGGCTGCCGCGCGGGGCCCGGGAGCCGGGTGGGTGCGCGCGGGTCGGGTCGCGCAACCACCGCGGTGGGGGAGCCCGGAGGCCTCGCGGCGCACGAGGAGGAGTCGAGGGCGGGTGGGTTGCGTTGCGTCCGTTCGGGCGGTGGTACGGGTCTATCCATCCAGGCCACAGGCCAGGCCAGCCAAGCCATCTGTCGTGTCGAGGGGGACTCGGTGCGATTCGGCCGACCTGTGAGGGCCGGGCACGCACGCACATGTGTCTTGTGCGCGCGCGGTGGTGGGCTGCGCTGCGATGCGAGCTTTTTATGGCGGGCGGTTTTTTCGGTTCGCACCCTTGGGCTGCATGCAGCTGCAGTTCTCAGCGGACGGGTTTCAGCGCCCGGCCAACGGCGTGCTCGCATCGCATTTTGGGCATCATAATCCGACCACGGCACGGCCCTGCGCTACCCAATCCCAATCCTGGGCGATCGGTTGCTCTATCTATACTCGTTCTTTTGGTTAAAGCTTTGAAATTGAGATATAAAGTGAGGCATTAATAGTGTACATACTGTATGATTTATAAGAAGCATTTGATAGTGTATATTGTCACGCTGCTATTAAAATCATTCAACTATTGACTAGTTTAGCAGATGAAACATCTCACGGAATCATTCGGGTATTGAAACGAATCATTCCTTGCCATATCATCTTTAATTTATTCAAGTCCACAGTTTTACAAGGGCGCCAAGTTATTTTTTACTCAAAGATCCAACTTATAAGTGTGCTATGCTCCTTCGTCTAGCTCAAAGTTTACAACAACGTCATATAAGGTAAGTTTAAGCATGTGGACACATAAATCTTAGCTAAATAAATTAGAAGAATATGAACATATGAAATGAAACATTGGATTGAAAAATATTATAATTTCAGAAAGAGAATTGAAAAATATTTCAACGTACTTATCACATATTAAACTACAAATAATACATGGGTTATTCATTAAGGTTTTACCTACGAGTTTTGAATTTTATTACAGTATCTATGATATTTTAATTAAAATATTATTGCATAAATATATAACATGGTGCATACATTTGAAAATAACACAAGGCTTTTTATCTATTATGTCAATGTGATATCCTCTCGTGTAGTGTGTTGCTTGGTTACCTTTTGCATGGAAACCGTTTTGTACATGGCTTCTAATGGTCCCACTACGTCGCTCTCTTTTGCCGTTGCTTCAAGACACACAAACACACACTGTGGCTTTACTTATCCATCAGATAATTCAAACTATGGTAAACATGTAACGTAATGCAAACTACGTGAAGCGACATGAGAGTTGCTCTTTTTTTTTACCGATACTACTATGATGTATGTTTCAAGACTTTGTTTTTATGCTACTTTTTACATGGAAGCCGTTTTTTGCATGGCTTCTAGTGTCTATATATTTTTCTTTCATTACCAATAGTATGATATTTGTTTCCGCACACTGTCTCAACATTACTTTTTGCATGGGAGCCATTTTCTTCATGTCATTAGTGTTCCAACATACGTCAACTAAAAGCCATGCAATGTCCCATTCTCTCTGTCTTTTCCTTAGTATACCTAGGTTCAACTAAGCTTTGGAAGTGGCATCTAGGTCTCTTTCAAACTTCTACAAACTCGAATATCACCTAAACTTTAGGTACCATAATACATATTCATGATGCAAAAAATGGATTCGTGGTTGGACATAAAACCTCATTCATTCCAACTTTTCAATTTACAAAGGTCAAGATTACTGCTGTTAAAAATTAAAATGATGGGATCGATCACGCTGCCATTTCACGCACCGAAGTCCACTCTACTGTCTCACGAAAATTTTCCATCAAGGTCCACAGGGTACCCAATCTTTAATACAGCTAAAACCGAGGCGCTCCACCGCAAAACCACCCCTCGTCTATCCCCACCCGCAGTCCGGACCACGCCGTCCGCAGGCCAAGCCAAGCCAGCGCCCAGCGGAGGAAACCACAAAACCAAGGGCGAAGGCGCCTGCCTGAACCACCGCGAGCCCCCACCACCACCCCCGAAACTGAAACGCGCCTCCGCAGGGAGGGATCCCCCCGTCCCCGCACCCATTTCAATTTTCAAAAGGGCGAGGAGGCGCCGCATCGCCGCCTCCGCCTCCGCCGCCGCCGACGAAGAGAGAGTGAGAGGATAGGAGAGGTTCCGTCCCTGCTTACCCTCTTCCCCCCTCGCCGAGCCCGATGTTGTCCGACCAGGAGCTGGCCCACTACGTGGAGTCCCTCGTCCGCCAGACCGCCGCGCGGGGCGGCGCCGGGATATCGGCGGACGCCGTGGTGCGGAGCCTCGGGGCGCAGCTCGGCGTCGACCTCACCCCCAAGGCGCCGCTCATCCGCAGCGTCCTCGTCGCGCTCCTCGGCCCGGCGGCCGCGCCGCCGGACCCCGCCTCCGCCGCCTCGCGCAAGGACCCTTTCGATCCCGCGGCCGGCGCCGACGCTGAGGCTCCCGCGCAGCTGCCCTTCGCCACCTCCGCCGCCGCGGCGTCTTCGGCCTCGGGCCCCGCCCACGCCCCCGCGCCGGCCGTTCCCCACTTCTTCCCGCAGCAGATGCAGTCCTACCTCTCCGCCTCGCAGCAGTACCAGCACCAGCAGCACCGCCCCGGCGCGCCGCCCTCGCCGTTCGACGCCACCGCGGCGTACCGCTACGGGCACCAGTCCTTCTCGCAGGCCGACCAGGTGCAGCTACAGAGGCTCGTCCAGCTGCAGCAGCACCAGCAGCATCAGCAGATGGCCGCCGCCGCGGCGGCTGCGTCGGCAGCGGCAGCGGCTCCGGCGGAGAGCCCCCGTGCGCCGGCGCCGGCGGCGCCAACTGGCTCCAAGAAGGACAGGTGACACCGTGACACTTCTCTCCATTCCCCCCACCTTCGAATTAGGATTTGGAATAGCTTCGTGCTCGTGCGGTTTAGTTTAGATGGAGTAGCTTCTACGCGAAGCTAAGCTCCTAAAATCTCTAGGATGTGAGTTCTGTTACCTTTTTCAGATTTGTTTGGTGGATTGAAGTGGGATTAACTGTCCGTATCGTGGTACGGATTCGGAATTGATTGTTTCTGGTGGGCTGAAATATAATTTTTTCAGGATAGGATTGATTAGTGGGGTGGGGTGAAGTGGAAGGAACTTGTTTTCAAGAGCTCCAGTTGGTTCATTTGAGGAATTTTGTGGTGCCATGTCTACCTGTACTAGCATTTAATGTCCATGGTTCCAAGCTTAGGGGAGGGGGGATTACTTCTAGTGTACTGTACCTGTGAAAACCTTTTGAATGCTCCCGTAGTAGTCATGTCAACCATCTCTGCAAAATTGAAGCCTCTGAACTCGATAGCATAGCAATGGATTTTTGCATCTGCCATCGAAATGTTTGCTTTTGAAGCAATTGGCTTCAAACAAATGAGCTTATCCATAACTGCCATTGTGCTTAACAAATGGGTTTGCATAGTGGGCTCTACGCTTAGGTATCTAGCTGGAACTGGAAAGGAAACTTTCTGTTTGCTATGTCTATTCACTTGGAAGAACTACAAGACACTTTATATATACTACTAAAACCATACTACTATTCAGCAAAGATTAGACTGTCTGCATGTGAGAATGTTCTTGATAAATCTCTAGGGCACTTCCCTCCCTTGGATAATAGGATATATGGATATTTCCCCTGTTCTCAATTGTCAGATGTCATTGCTAGTAACTCACTGTTCCTGTTCTGTCAATGTAGCAGTGCTAGTGCTGGAGCAAAACGAAAAGGTGGTTCAGGAGGATTAAACAAAGTCTGTGGTGTGTCCCCGGAGCTGCAAGCTATTGTTGGTGAACCAGCCATGGCGAGAACTGAGGTCCATCTTTCATACACATGTTTGTAATATCTTGTATATAAATGTTTACATCATGGTAGAAATCCTGACATTGTTGTTAATCAATGCAGATTGTTAAGCAGCTTTGGGCATACATTCGCAAGAATAACTTGCAGGATCCTAACAATAAGAGAAAGATCATATGCAATGATGAGCTCCGATTAGTTTTCGAGACTGATAGCACTGACATGTTCAAGATGAACAAGCTTTTATCTAAGCATATACGTCCTCTTGAGACTACAAGTAAGTTTTTTCTCCTGCCACGCCATAGCTAAATTGTCACGAAATGATCAATATTTTGTTTATATAACATGTGATCCAAACTCTTGCAGATGATCCGAAACGAGAATCAAAGAAAATGAAGCCAGAGGGTGGTGAACCTATTTCTCCTGTTGCTCCTGTTGAAACTGATGTTAACCAGCTTCCCTTTGTCGTTTCTGATGCTCTTGCCACCTTTTTTGGGACTGGAGAAAGAGAGATGCCTCATTCTGAGGCTGTTAAGCGTGTCTGGGACCACATTAAAAGCAATAATCTAGAGGTTAGTGGATGATTACTATCAGAAATGTTATCTGCTACTGTTCCTCTTTGAAACTTTGTATGCAATATTAAACTTCTAGTGGGCATTGCATGTATTTTTGTCCAACCTTGGAAAACTAAAAAAGTGTAAGGAAATGTTTATGTCTGCTATATAGTATCAAGTTGTCATTCCAGAAAAAAAGGGTGATATTTTATTTTGGAAAGTTAGATTACTGTTTCACTAGGAAGAAAATGTGAATGTATTGATATTAGTAACCTGCATTATTTGTTCTTTAGGTTGATGTTGTCATACCTGAGAACTTTTCTTGATGACAATTTTTGTTGGTTGGACTGTTGGACGCCCTGCTTGATAAATAGCTATTTTTTATTAGGCAGATCTCTTGCATGCTAATTTCTTTTTTGGATTTGGGTTTGGTTGGTGGCATGGTGGTTGTTGGTTGATCAACTAGATGCAAATGGTTGTCTCTAGATACAAGTTGCTGAGTGTATATTCCCATGTGCCTTTTAATTTTGGAACTTGAAGAACTGGTATATGTGGTCAGTACAATTCAATATAATATCACATCCCAAATGAAAATCATTAAATTTTTAGCATGCTAGTATGTGCAGCCGTGCAGGTTGCTTGTGTATGAAATTTGGTTTATTGTCTACCCCTTTGACCCCTATGACAAGAGTGAAGCATAAGCAAAGCGTGTTCCATACTTCCATATAAGCCCCTTTTTTCCTTTAGCATTTCATATGTAATTGTCTAGTAATGATTTTGCCACCTAAAGCTTTAGGAATGATAAATGCAAACAAAAGCAATAGGTGAATTACATTATTGGCTACCCATAGTCTGGTACCTCACTTTTGTCCTTGGTGTAATATAATGCATCCTTCCTTCCTATTTTCCCTCTCCATTTTGTTTTTATTTTTCATTTTGCTGTCACGGAGATGATCCAAGATGCTAGAGCAACATTGAAAATATGTCTTCTGGGCTGCATACTTATCTAGATGCAAAGCTTTTGTTGCTACTAGACATTTCTAGAAATGCATGTTATAGGTGATTCATTGGTGCCGGAGCTTATCTTCCTCTTGGGTTTTTTTCACTACAGTAAGAGCTTCCTACTCTTTCTGTAAGGAAAACTAACTATGCTATGTGAATTGCCTGTGTTCATATTTGCTGGTTCTCTTCCCTATTAATTATTTCACTGGGATATATTTCCTATAAAAAAGCAGATCAGAATCCCGTGTGGTGTCTCTACCAAAGTAGAAATAGGTTGGTAGCCTAATTGGTTTTCTTTTCTTGTTTTGTTACAGGATCCGGAGAATCCTACAGTGATACTTTGTGACTCAAAGCTTAAACAACTCTTTGGACGTGAAAGTTTTACTTCTCATGGTGTCTCAGAGTTGCTTTCAGACCACCTTTTCAAGCAACCTACCAAGATCTGACTGGTTAGTTATTTAACTTTCTCCTAAATCCTAATAGAATTTCTATGTATATGGGGCTTGCCTTGCCTAGTACTTGCTGGAGAACGCCCCCTAAATATGTTGCAATAGTAAAAGGAATTTATTGAAAGCAGTCAAATTGGTACTGTGAAGTTTTGACTTAACCAAATTTAATTATTTTATTCATCCAGATTTCTTGCGTTAAGTCTGACCGCTACCAATTCTTTCATTCGGCAGCTTGGTATTAGCTCATTTATGTAATATGCTAATGCAGTAATGTGTGGTTGTTTAACTTTTGGCTGCAGACTAAACGTCTTCTGGACTATAGTTGGGCTAACATCCTGGTAGTAGGCACTGATGAAACAACAGAAATCTGCGGAAAGTGTTTGTTATCTCTTTATTATTGTTGGGCTGATTTACCAGTGATAAATGGTGGCTAATTCTGTTCACAGTAGCAAGGAATGGGAGTTGTTACATAGTCTAGTCTGAATGGCTGATGTTTGCCAAAGGAATCAGACGGAGTAGTGTATCTGACTTTGTAGCTTGTTAAATAGAAAGCAGCGTCGGAGCAAAGCTAAAAGGACAGCGAGAGCTGATGTACTTTGCCTGATGTAAATTCAGCTACCGTAGGTTCCTTTTCTGGTAAGAAGTTGCTTTCTCGTTTGCTACCTGAAAGCCTCTTCCCATTGCGTTGACTTGAGACACCTGTACCCCAGATATTATGTTCCTGTAGGTGATACCTAACTTATACAGTTCAGACCGTTATCCGAATGTTCAGCTTTTGCTCCACTGTACATTCGTAATCCTTTATCACACCCATCTTGTGCATGACAGCATGAGCAGTAGTTTACATCCAACAGCTACTGCATTTAAGGCTGGATATCGAGCCGGCTCGGCTCAGCTCGAGCTGGCTCGTTAGTATACCGAGCTGGCTCGACTCGGCTCGTTAAGAGACCGAGCTAGAAGGCAGGCTCGGCTCGACTCGTTTGTCAGCTTGAGCCGGCTTGTTTGGCTCGTGAGCCTCGTAGCGCCGGCTCGCCTGCGGCCGCCGCCGCCCGCCTCGCCTGCGGCCGCCGCTCGCCCCCACGGCCGCCGAGCGCCGCCCGCCGCGCACACCCGTGGCCGCCGCTTGCCACCGGAGGAGGAGAGGGAGAGGAGGAGAGGCGCGAGCCGAGAGCGGGCGGCGCGGAGGGAGCAGGGAGGTGGAGGGGAGGGAGGCCGAGGAGGCACCGGAGGGGGGAGGCAGTGGAGTCGCGTGGGAGAGATAGGGAGGAGGCGGAGGGAGAGAGAGGCGGCCAGCGGAGGGAGGGTAGGGGCGTGGGCCGGTGGGCTTTAGGGTTTGAGGGGGGTTAAATGGGCTGCTTACGGTCCTTGATTCCCTCTTGGGCCGGTGCGCTGGGCCATTGACACTAGCTCTCGTTAGCTCTCGTTAAGAGACCGAGCTGAAACCTAGGCTCAGCTCGTGAACAATTCCAAACGAGCCGAGTCGAGCCGAGCCACTACTAAGCCGAGCCGAGCGAGCTACCGAGCCACGAGTTTTTCGTCCAGCCTTAACTGCATTCATGTTTGCCATGTCCAGAATTTTGCGTTTCTGTTTCTGCGTGATGTCCTGATGATTTACAAGAAGCTCTGGTTACTGTACAACAGAGGACCACTGTATCTTGGCCTACAAGTTCTTGAACAAGGCGTAGAACAGGACCATGACCACCAGGCCAATGACGACGCAGAAAATGACCGTGCTGGTCTTTTTCTCGTCAAGGGTACCTTCAGGCAGGACCTTGTTCACAATAGTCAAAATTACCGCATCCAAATTCTGCAATAACCACAGATAAACCGTGCTGTTTAGCGTTTTATAAACATTTTTTTATCATTGCTGCTATATTAGTGGTAACTTTGTTTCAGAATCTGTTTCTGTTTGTCATGCTTGCCTGCTGGATGATGCCAAGAATCCTCTGTAGGAGTGGCACGCAGGTCTTGTTCACTTGGCTGCAACAATAGGAAAACAACACGATTCAGTTAGTCCTTCGATCCTCAAGCTACCCTGGCTTTGCTGCATGTGCAAAGAATCTGTTCCTAAAGCAAACTACGGTTTTTACTTTTTTACTGGGGAAATCAGACGGTAAAACACCAACAAACTTACCCATGGTTTCAGCTAAACCTGACGCTAGAATTGTTACCTGATGAGCAGGAGGCCCCTGTAGACGTGCGTGGTGGAGACGTTGCAGTCTAGGTCCCAGGGCAGCTTCTGCCCCTTCCATTCTGCAGAGCAAACGATTCCAGAGCCTCAGTTTCGTGGTCCAGTGCTGAAAGCCTGAAACTGTCATCAACTGACCAAATGTTTGTTTCAACACACAAACCTAGAGACCATTTGACGCCCAGGTCGAAGCCCGCCTCGTCCGGCGACGGCTTGAGCACGAACGACACGTGGTGCCGGACCATCAGCGCGTGCAGCAGCAGGAACATGTCCTGTCAACAACTTCACGGGTCAGAAAGCTGGGTCACAGCCAAACGATGTCAGATGAAATCAGATCAATGGAGCATCGTGGTGTTTGCACAAGGTTTTACTCGCAATTTGTGCCGATTTACACTGTAGGATTAGTGCCGGCACGATCTGTTTTTACCTTGCCGAGCTGTGAGACATCGATGGACCGGAGGTTACCGAGGAAGTAGAGGCACTCGTCGCCGATCAGCTCGAGCAGCTCCCTGACGCTCCGGTTCTGGATTGCCGAGTTCAGCTTCACCATCCTCATCACCGTCCGGAGCCCGTCGCCGCCGCCGCCGAACAGCCCTTTCGCTCGGAATCTGCCGGCGTTTCTCCCTCCCCTGACCGTCCTGGCACGCGCCGGCCATATGCTTCCCGGGCCGTCATGACGATCTCTCGTTAGTCTCGATGGAAGAGGAAGAAGAAGGCATGGCAGAGTTGAATCCATCGAGACTGCAGGTTAAATCAGAAGCGGTGAGCCTGCTCTGAAACCTGAAATGGATGGGTTACAGTTGCAGGCGTCTTATACGTGATGAAGTGGGTTTTTGGAGTTTCGGTGAGGAGGCGATCCATGTCCGGCTCACAAGGAAGGGATAGCATGCGATGAAAGCCGTGCAGGTGTGTGTCAGCTGCAATCTGTGACATGCAGACGGATGCAAGTTACGTTGGGGTTGCCAAGGTAAGCAAGGAATTAAGGTACTCTTCCAAACGTGTCTGCGCGTCTTTGTCCTAACCGTGTTTTTTTTCCTTCTTGACTGATGTCGGATCCATGCCCTACAATAGGCACGGCATTGTTTGTTACGTGATTTAGATTGCGTTAACTTTTGCCTTAGCCTGAATGGCTTTGAGGGAGCTCTTTGCGTTTTGTTCGGGCGTGTGCGTGTATGTGAAGGATTAAAGGTAGGCATATGTAGCTGCCTGTAATAATAAGCAAATGATTCGAAGTACCTGTTTCTAACTCTCTACTGTTCTTTCTTTTTTTTTTCACGTTCTCATTTTCCTGACCATCTTTGTTTGATCGACGTTGTCCATCCTGTTGAAGAAGTTTCAGATTCAGAGTTCCCAATTCAATTTTGACCTGAGAGCTTCAGTTTTTTTAAAAAAACAAAATTGACAAATCATAGCAGAAAGTCTTATAATTGAATTTAGCTTGTCATGTATGTTTGACGGAGTATTGTTCAAATTTCTAAGCTAATAGGAGTTCCTGAGGCAGCGGCGGAGCTAGCAGGGGGGCTAGGGGGGCTGGAGCCCCCCCTAGCCCCATTTACTCCATTAAGCCCCCCCTAAGCCCCCCCTTAATTTCTAGCCATAGATGAAGGGGAGAAGGAAAAAGAAGAAGGAAGAAGAAGAAGAAAAAGAGGGAAAAGAAGAGGAAGAGGAGGAGATCAGCCCCCCTAACATGAATCTCTAGCTCCGCCACTGACCTGAGGTAACTTCAATATACACTCCAGTTTCATAATATTAGCAGGAGCTATTCTTTTTTTTTTTTGAGGAACTGGTTTGCATAACGATTATGAGCGTGGCTACGCCAAGACTAGACGTATCTAAATCTACCTTCATCCTTGATCTTGATGCGCGCTAGACTTGCACGGATTTTACTGGTGTTGGTCGCCACTTTCTAATCATCAGTTGCTGTTCCGTCCCTTACATAGAGGGGGACCCATGTTCAATAATCAAACTTATGAACCAAAGCTAACCTATACGGAGCTGGATTCAGTGACTTGCCTTGAGCAAGTCACAGCGTAACTGGCGGCTGCATATCCGCCGTTCAATCCATCCAACGGCTCCCACCATGCGCAAGGAACATAGGCCCTTGGGGACTTGTTTTTTCACAGGCGAAGCAGGGCCGTCGCAGAGCACTCGCGCCGACGCGCTTTCCCGTGCCGCCGCCGCCGCACCGCCGTGCCGCGCTGACGCGGCGCCCGCCGCCGTGCCGGACTGACGCCGCGCCTGCCGCCGCCGCAACCGTGCCACGCTGACGCCGCGCCCGGCGCCGCCGCCTCCGTGCCGCACTGACGCCGCGCGCACCGAGGAGAAGTTGGAGTCCGTCGTGTGCGCTGCCGTGCGTCCGGGTGCCGCACTCCATTGAGCACCTGGCCATGGCTTCCTCATCTTTATTTCTGAGCATCAATTCGATGGGGAACAGCAGCGATTTCACGTGAGAAGGCATCGATTCGATCTGGGAAGGCCGATTTCGATCTCAAGCTGCTTAATTTGCGCCACGAATTCGTTCATCTAGCAGCACACCAGGCTCCGGCAGTAGGCGCGGTGCGGCGCGAGCTCCTCCGTAGCGGCAAGACGCGGACCTCCGTCTCCCTCTCCGGGTCCTCGCACTCGGCGCGGCACTCCATCGAGCACCTGGCCATGACAACGGCGGCGGTGGCGCCCCTCCCTCTGCTCTCAGGTGGTCTTCCCTCTCCTCTGCACGGACGGACTCGGCGTGGGCACCTCCTCCTCCCGAGCGCGCCGGCGCAGCGCGGCTGCGCGGGAGAAAGCGCTAGATACGCGTCCAAGTCCTCTGTTTCCCGTGAGGAAAAATATCCATCTCCTACTATTCAGTTAGGAGTAAAAAAGGAAAATCATTTCTATCCGTTGGATCAGCTTTGGACGTTGGATACATGGCCGCCAGTCACGTTGTGACTTACCGAGTCACTCAATCTGGATCAAAATCGGCTATACTCCATTCAACGATATAAGGCACATCTTTTAACGAAGTCAAACTTTTTATATCTTGATTCACACTTATTCATATTTTAAGTATGTTTGGCTTATAAAATTACACAATATTATTTTATATTTGAAAATATTCTAAATCATATTGGTTTTCTATAACTATATAAATGGTGTAAAAACGATCAAAATATAACATTTAAATGAGGCCAAAATAAAATATGCTTTCTAAGTGTGAGAAGATATCAAGTCATCATATAATTCTATCCTATTTTCATAAAAAGTAGACTGCTAAAGTTACTTAGATGACTAAAAATTAGTCCTGGGATCAAAACATGGCCTACGTTTGTTGAGCCAAAGAGTAAATTTTGAGTCACATATCACATATTGCCGACTAATTATCCTAAACACAAATCTATAATACCTATATAGGTAGTCCCCACTAAAGAAATTCTCTTAATCCTTAGCAAGCCACGTCAGCACTAATAGATCAAGAGTCTCTTCTTTACTCAGCAGATCAGATCAAGAGATCAAGAGTCTCTTCTTTACTCAGCAGATCAGATTAAGAGACAGATACTAATTACAGCACTAGCAATCATGGGACAGGCTGGCTGCAAAGTCTCCAGGATTTAAAACCCACACGGGCGGAAGACGGAAGCGAGGACTGGCAGCGCCTCATCATCCGCGCGCGTCTCACCATCCCGTCGTTCTGCGGCCGCCTGCTCGCCTCCTGCATTGGCGCCGTGTAGTTCTCCGCAGCTTGCTCGGTCTCCATCGCCGGCGCCGGGGAGCTTGCAGTCGTCGCACCGGAGCTCCACGCCGTCGCAGCGGAAGCGCCTCGCCGCAGCCGCGCCTCGCCTTCCCGCGCCGCCCGTCGCGGGCTCACCTCTCCCCGCGCGCGCGACCGCTGGAGGCCCCACTCGCTCCGCGCGCGTCGGGTTGCCGGAGTCGACGCTCCTCCTACATGTTGAGCCGCTGGAGCCGTTGTTCCTCGCATGCGGTCGCCGGAGCCGACGTACTCGCGGCCACCGGCTGTGTCGCACGCCTCGCCGCATGGGGACAGGAACCGCCAGAGCCGACGCCCCTCCCATGCGTCAAGCCTCCGATTGCCGCTTCAGAAAAGGGGGATCAGGATGAGGTGCTGCTGGACGTCTGTGGACTGTGGATAAGAGGATGGGTTGTAATCTTTTTGATTTTTTTAACTCATGGAGCCCACATGATAATCCTACACAAACATGGCAATCCGTCCCTCAAGGAGAGTTTGCAGTAAGTTTCTTGAACCTGATTTTTGTTTCACTTAGGTTAGAATAACAGATATTGGTGTTGTTTATTCGTATGTGGTGCCTATTTAATTATTAGCTGTGTTTCAGGCTCACAATTATTAGCTGTGTTTCAGGCTCACACCTAACCAATATTAATTAAAACCAGAGCTTACTGTTGAAATTGAAATCTGGAAACAGTTCACAGCTAAGTTGAGATGGGATGGGGGAGTCCAGATGCGGTTGACTAAAAAAGCACCAAAGCAAGCAGAATCGTTGAACCACCGTTGACAATTAAAAAAAAATCCTTGCTATGCTGAAATTTTCAGCAGCTTAGAATTTCCGTGATATTTAGCAACACCAAGCACTGTCACCATCATAGCTTATAGTAATTTTTAGGTATTTTTATTAAAATCGAATATAATAACGGATACAGCGTCTCACAAAAATTTTGACGCAAGAAAAAAAGATAATCCGTTCATTGCAAATGCATGTTACTTCATCAATAAACAGCATATCTATGGCCCTCTGTTATCTATTAGTAAAATAAAATTCATAGAATAATTTAGCTTCACGTTAAAAGGCTGAAAACTTCACAAACACATTAATTAATCATATAAATTTATGCAAAGTATCCCGCAGCAACGCGCGGGGAATTCACCTAGTATACATAAAAGCATGCACGGAGGCAGCGAGGGGGGCGGAGGGGGCTCGAGCCCCCCCTACTGGCCTGCACTCCATTGAAAAGAAGAGGGAAGAAGGAAGGAGAAGAGAGGAAAAATGGAGGGAGAGGAAGAAGGGGGGGGGGGGCTGGAGGAATGAGCCCCCCAAAGCGGCAATCCTATCTCCGTCACTGCATAAAAGATAGGGGACATGTGCCTCCTTTCCCACTCCCATCAATAAAAATAAAGAGGAATGATGTAGACTCATCTTGGCATTAATATTATTTCTTGAACTTCAAGAAAAAATATGACATTTGTTTTAAATTATATAGGCATCAAAGGAGTATATGAAAACATTATAAAAGATAGTGTTTGATCAACAATGTTGAAATGGATCACGTTAGCTGCCTAATACCTAGTAGTGCATATTCATACCTGATAGTGTAACCTACGTTATCGTAGAGAGGTGAAAATGTATCTCATCAGATGGAAGTTTAACACCAATCATTTGAGAGAGAGGGATGACAATGAACTAGGGTCACAAAGTTTCATTGTACCTTAAGAGATAGAAGAGTAAATTGTTTACCCTTTGGCTAATATTAATTGTATCTAAAGATTTTGTTAATATAACAAAGGAAATGAAAACAATATAGAATAAATATTCATTTTATAAATTCATTATTAGTTGATTGACCAATAAAATGGGTGATATATTTTAATTTTATTTTGGTGAGATTCCGATAAGTCCCTGCTTGAGATGAATTGATACCTTAGATACAATCTAGCACTAACATTCTAAGGATCTATTTGGGAGGGTTTCTAGTTTATACGGGGTCTGGCTTCACTTGTTTTGCGCAAACCGATGGCTTGTAGTGAAGTCGGGCGAAATCATTTTTTTTGGCTTCAGCGGTAAAACCATCTGAGTAGAAATCCTTACAAATAGCCCCCTAATTATTTAATGTCATTAAAGTCTTATAATGAGCTGCTAAAATGCCTTATAATCTACATTTATCAAGTTTTTAATTTAAACTACATATTGTGGATGTTTTCTGCAAGATGCTGTCAGCTGCTCCCTTTGTCCATAAATACAATTTATTCTAGAAATTCTATAGCAGGTTAACAATGAAGTAAAATCATCTTGTTCGCCTCTACTTATTAGTGATCTTTGGTACCAATTGATTGCTATATGTATTTACACTTACTAAATAGTGTAAAATTATTTGTTTAATGGACAAATTTTGAGTCCAAAGAGTGATTTGTTTTGGGGGTGAGAGAGGAGCTCGAGGGAGAATCATGTCATTATTTGTGATAGGTGAAAGAGAGTTAGGCGGAGAGAAGATTGCCAACTACTACCTACGCTTTAAATTATTTTTCGTTGTGGCCTTTCAAGATACATAATATATTAACATATGCATCTGAAAAAGTCGAAAACAAATAGTAATTTAACGCAGTATTACATGTAGCCCCGCATTAAATTAGGCAAACTTCCTTCTTGGGCAGGGTGCTTGAAAATGGCAACCCTGCAGGGGAGCGGATCATCACTAACGGGCTTAGGAAGGGCTGAGAAGGGTAGGGTGGCCCGGTGGGCGTGGTGGTGGCATGCATAACGATGGGCCGATGATATGTAGCAAGGTTCTTGGCCCATCCCTGAACGGGCTTAAAAGATGACTGAGCAAGGGAAAGACAGATAATGTACAGTACGGACGTACGGTAAGAAGGTGAAAGCATGATGGCCATCATTACCAACTGACCGAACCTGGGTTTTCAGGTGCTGGGGGTATATGTGGTTGCCTCAAGCATTTAGTCACGGCTTGTCGGCTTCCAAGTTCCTTCTCTCAAGATAGGTGGTTTCAGCTCTACTTGCTTTGACGAACTGTAGTTTGTAAATCGTTTTTAATCCCGACAAATGAATTTAGCAGCAACATATATAATTATTATACTGTCTTGTCTTTCAGAAATGAAGAATTCAGAATGAAAATACAACCGGGAACTACTAATTAATCTCATCAATCAAAACTCAAGAACAGCATGCTTCTTTTTTACCCTTCAAAAAAGTAAGGCGGTGTTCACTTTCCTGTAAAGGGAATGTGAATTTGGGTGAAAATGTCACGTCGAACACTGTAGCGCACTGTAGCACTTTTCGTTTGTTTGTGGTAATCATTGTCCTACCATGACCTAACTAGGCTCAAAAGATTCGTCTCGTCGTGTACATCAAAACCATGTACTTAGTTTTTTTATTTACTTACATTTAATGCTCAATGCATGAGGAGAGATATTTGATATGATAGTGAATAGTGAAGTTTAGAGAGAGAAAGTTTCGAGGAAGTTTTGAATTTGAAGGGAAGTGAACACCGTCTAATAAACAAAACCACACCTAGCAGCTAGCACTGTAGGCCTATAGCACTTGTATGTTTCTTTCCGAAACAGAGCATTTGCCATCGATAATTGCTCCATGACGACCACGACTGGGAGAGCCCAGACTGACCTGAACACTCCCTCCCTCCTGCCGCACGCCGCCACTCCGGCGTCGTGAAATTCCGTGCCGCCACAGTGCACCAAGGACTGCCCGCGGGTCCCGCCCCGCCGCCCATGACCTGTTGCCACATCAGCGTCGCTGGCTGCCCCGGCTCCATTGAAAGCTCCTCCCCCATCTCTGCGGCAGCCACTCCATGGCCACCGCTGTTGCCGCCCCATCTCTTTCTCTTCGTCACGACGAGACGCCACACGCTCGAGTTGCTACTTGCTGGTGTACTCAAGACGAGCGACATGAGCTGATACGGCAGAGATTTGAGAGCCCCAGAGACTCCGTGGCAGGGCCGATCATCGCGGCGGTGGCGATGGGGCCCTTCCTGATCACCGCCCATGCGGATTCGCAGCGATTTGGCACAAATCGATCAAAGCCCTGCTGGGCTGCTTTAAAATCGGGCTATTTTTATATCATTTCTTCCGACAAGGGCTGAGGATGCTGCCATCCGTCCGTCCGTCCTTGACGCCTCCTGATTCCGGTCTCCGCTGTAAAGCACGCAAAGGACAAGCACAAGCCGCAATCTTTCGAGAAAAAAAATGAAGAAGAAAACTTTCGAAAAAAATGAAGAAGAAGAAGAGAGGCACGCACAAGCCTGCATCGTTCCAAAATCGCCGTAAAATGCTGTCTGGCCATCTAGACACTGTTTGGCGCCAGCTGATACGTAGCTCTGCAGCTGTTGTTGCCGGCCGGGCTGCCCATTTTCCACTGCCACTGAAACTGAGCTTCAACCACATCGTCTTGAACAATGTGTGCTAGGTTTGCACTAGTATCTTCTATTTTTTTTTACCGTTCACATGGTGGAATTATTACCTGCTCGAGATATGTATTGCAGGGAAACCACCCTTTCCCATAAGCATGGGATAAAATTTTTGAAACCGGTTGCATATGCCGCCATCTACATGAGCATTGCCCAGCATGGCCATGGGGAGTTCTTACTCATTACTCCTACGTGGCATACATGCATGAAAAAGCTAGATACTAGCTGA
Source organism: Echinochloa phyllopogon (assembly GCA_033239725.1). Taxonomy (NCBI): domain Eukaryota; kingdom Viridiplantae; phylum Streptophyta; class Magnoliopsida; order Poales; family Poaceae; genus Echinochloa; species Echinochloa phyllopogon. Next base: position 35,696,932 of record BTCW01000006.1, read on the forward strand.
TTGGTTCTTGTGCGGCGCCCATTTCATTCTCTCCTGGAATGGGAATAGGGGATGCATTGCATGAGCTGAGCCAGCTCGAACCTTTTTTTTTTTGAAAATTTAGCCAGCTCGAACTGATTGACGCTGATCAGTCGAGATCGACGCTGACGAGGCAGCGCCCAGCAAGTTGCGCGGCCGGCTGGGGCTTCCATTTTTATACGGGAGCTTTCGGGAAAAAGGCGCAGAAAGTTTAGGTGATCCTGATCCTACAGCGGGGGTCGCGCTCGCTCCATCTGCCGGAATCATTGTTGCCCACGGAACCGGAAGCAGGTATATGCATCCACATGCATATACTATCGCTGATCGCTGTAACTAGCTGTAAAACTATCTCCTCGTAGCTGTGAGTTTGGTCACTTTCCATGGCGTGCATGGTTACACGTAGGATGGCCACCGTACCGTAGTTTATTTACCAGAGAATAAGCCTCGTTTTACGAACTCTTATTACGCCTAGTTCACCTCTCGATCTGCAATGTTAGATCCTAGTGATATTGGATGGCCGGCATCATTTTACGAGAGAATCCTCGTTGGCATCATGGCATCGGGATACGATCTTGACATTCCCTTTTGCGTCGGCAGTCTATGCCATAGACGCATTCATTCATATGTTTCTTTGTTTCTAAGCCAATCCTACAGTATGTAATTTTCACACGTCAACACAGCTTGACAACACCGTACCTACTGTCCTACTCTTACGCTGGCCTCTCTACTGATGAGGTTGAGACTTGAGACCCCTACTGCTATGCTAATCTCTCCAGCTCTGGGGGGTGTTTAGTTCCATTGAAAGAGGTAAAAACACTACAAGAATAACTCACATCCGCACCCCTCATATGCCTCGGTACACTCAAGATCCGGTGCTAATGTGACGTTAGCACCGGGTGCGAAATTAGGGTGCCCCCGGAAACACTTTAGCACCGGTTGTTACGACCCGGTGCTAAAGACCCTTTCGCACCGGGTCGTGTTACGACCCGGTGCTAAAGGGGGTGTCATATGCTACTACAAAAGGAAAGCATCTTTTATTTCATCACATGTGTAGCGTAGGTGAGATGGTTAGGTGGGTACACGCGAGCCAAGAGGTCCTGAGTTCGAATCCCCGCAGCAACACACATATTTTTTTGACGAATAGGCACCCTTTAGCACCGGTTATTTCACCCGGTGCTAAAGGGGCACCCCTTTAGCCTCGGAAGATCTGCACCGGTTGGGATACCCGGTGCTAATCGCCCTTTCCAACCGGTGCAGATGTGACTCATTCTGGTAGTGAAAGTGGGGTGAAAAAGTCGCATCGGACACTGTAGCGCACTGTAGCACTTTTCGTTTGTTTGTGGTAAACATTGTCCTACCATGACCTAATTAGGCTCAAAAGATTCGTCTCGTCGTGTACATCAAAACTATGCAATTAGTTTTTTTATTTACCCACGTTTAGTGCTTTATTTACGAGGAGAGAGATTTGATGTGATAAGTGAAAAGTGAAGTTTGGAGAGAGAATTTTTAGAAGTTTGGTGATGGGATTGGGAACTAAACAGGGCCCTGGTTCGACACGAAAAAGTTGATGTAATTTGCAGCCCGGCACATCACACAACATCCCAAATTGACCCTAGCTAGCTACTTCGATGACACGCGAGTCCACACTGTAAATCATGCGTGCGTTCTCGCGCTCCTCGACGCACCATCCGAGCGCACATTCTTCGGCTAAGTTGCCGATCAACTTGCACTGTCTTCACGCCACCATCGAGTGCAAACGCTCCGTCCCCAAATCGATGCCGATCGATCTTTTCGATCGTACAAAAACAAAAGATAAAAACCACTTCAACGATCAATACGTACACACCTCCACCATATATTTCCTGCCAGTTTTACCTCGAACACACCCTTTCAAAAAAAGTTTTTACCTCGAACGTACAACAAAGCAGCTGCTGCGTAGATCTGGAGGCAATCGATCGATCCATCAAGGAGAGTACGTGAGAATAATAATAAACCCAATGCAAGCAAGGGACGATACGATAGGATCCATGGCGATCGATCGGCGATCCATGATGGCATGATCATCATATCGTCCAAGGCTGGCACTGGCACTGGCCGGCACGTAGCACTGCATCAGAACGTGCACCGGCGCTTGACGCGACGTACGCGTGTGTACCCACCGGCCGGAGCGGCGGTGCATGCACTGACCGGTGACCAGCAAGAGCACGGCGGCCGGCCGGCGGCGCCCGGCCTGATAGATCCTTACAACTCAAAAGGCGCGCTTGCCATCGTGGCCCGGCCGGGCAGCCAGCTCTGATGGCCTTGGCCTGTTCCTGACAGCCACTTGCTGCTCTTCAGCCAAAGCCGAAAGAGATACAGTGCAGCTGTACTAGCATCTATCGATACTATCAGTGATTCAGTGCGGCACATTGATCTGACCTGGACGGACCCTAGCTAGCACATTAGCATATGCATCTTCTTCCCTGTCATGTGTGCATCATGCATGGGCTGGACTAAAGCTCGATCGGTGAGTTTCGTGTCGTGACCACCTTTTGATCATCCAGCGGAGCAACTTGCCCTGAATGGACGTACCACATGGCCGGGAATGAGATTTTACATGTAGCCATGTGGAGGAGCTCTAGGACGATTCATATACTTTTTTTTTGTATGCCACAGAGGCGCTGGCGCTGGCGTAGCTTGCCTTTTACTTTGTGCAATGACTGTTTTGGCCTCGGAGGGCTCTATATATAGCCCCTATGCCTCAACACACTGCATCACAACACAGTCACATTATTAGCTCGGAGCTTCAGTCAGTGCTTTTATTTTTACACACACACACAAAGTCGATCCAGCTCGGCAGTCGCAACTCAGCACCAATGGCCACCGTCGAGGTAATGGCGCCTTCTGATCTGCTGGTTGTCCAGTCTTAATTTTAATCTGAACTGCATATATCTTTGTGACTTGTGAGACGGAATCGATCATCTATTTCGATCAAGATTTGCATTGTACTGCACGCAGCAGTGGATCGGATGGATCAGTCATCACTCATCAGTGTATATTTATGCGCGTGATCGATGCTCCTGATCGTACTGAACGCTCGTGCTCACCGTCCCCTTCCCGTGCGTGTTCAGGTTCAGGTCCCGACCGCCACGCTGCCCGCCGAGGAGGCTCCGGTGGTGGTGGAGGCTGTCCAGCCGGCCGTCGTTGCCGAGGAAGCCGCTGCTCCGGCCGTGGCAGAGACCGCCGCCGAGCCGGAGGTCGCCAAGGAGCCCGAGGTGGCGGAGGCTGCCCCTGCCGAGACCGAGACCCCGGAGGTCGAGGCCGTGGCTGCTCCGGCCGAAGCCGAGGCCCAGGAGGCGCCGGCAGAGCCCGAGGCGGCGCCGGCCGAGGCTGAGACCAAGGAGGCGGAGCCAGTGGCTGCCCCGGCCGAGGCTGAGGCCAAGGAGACCGAGCCGGAGCCCGTCGCGGCCGAGACGGAGACCAAGGAGGCCGAGCCGGAGGCAGCAGCGGCTCCGACCGAGACCGAGACCAAGGAAGCAGAGCCTGAGGCTGTCCCCGCCGTGGCAGAGGCAGAGCAAGAGGCTGCAGCGCCGGTTGAGGCCGAGACCAAGGAGGCGGAGCCAGCTGCTGCCGAGGCCGAGGCCGAGGCAGAGACGCCGGCGTCGGTCGAAGCCGAGGTCACCGAGGTAGCGGCAGAGACCGCGCCGGCCGCGGCCGCCGAGGCCGAGGCGGTAGAGCCGGAGACCGCCGTGCCGGCTGAGGAGGCCAAGGAGGAAGAGGCGGCGCCTGCCGCCGCCGCCACGGAAGCCGCGCCGGCCGCCGCAGCGGCCGAGGAGGCCGTGGCCGTCGAGGAGACGGCGCCGGCAGAGGCGGCCGAAGCCGCAGCACCTGCTGCAGAGGCCGGCGACAAGTCGGAGTGAATCTAGCTGGCGTCTCCGTCCCGCGCACGTGCGATCGATCGACGGCGGCGCGCGCCGTGTGCTCTGCTTGCCACGGCGTGGCGTGGCGTGGCGCCGGCGTCGTAGCTCGCTGCTTTTCATCCGCGTCGTGTCGTAGCTACGTGGGCCCCCTCTAGTACTGGGCGGGCTGAATAAAATGTACTCCCTCCGTCTCTAAATGTTTGTCGTTTTCGCTTTCCGAGAAACATCTTTGATCGAATATATAAAAATATATATTAATATTTATGGTACATAATAAATATTATTAGATATATATTTAAATCTATTTTTTAATAAATTTATTTGAAGATTAAAATGTTGCACGTATTTTCTACGAATCAAATCAAAGTCGTGACACGTAAATCGGCGACCTATACTGTACATTTAGGGACGGAGGGAGTACTCCGTATCTGTGCTGTTCCGTGTCGTCGTCGGTGGGAAGTTCTGGGGGCCCAGCGTCAGTGCTGATGTGGCTGCCTTGACGGCAGGCACTCCGGTGGGGCCGGGGCTCTAGAGCTCTTCGCCGTTTTACCTGTGTTGTTGGTTGGATGGTTAATATGTGTATCGTGCAAGTTTGTGTCCGTGTAATTGTTTCGGCACTAGTTAATGAACTTCTTCGTCTTTCAGTTTCAAGAAGATCTTGTTATGCCAAGCAGGTTCAATTTTTTATTTTCTTTTTTGATAATTATAAGATGGTTCATGGTTGTATCGGCACTATCTTTGTAGCTGTCTTTTTTATACTCCCTCCAACCTGAAACGTAAGCCATTCTACAGATTGTTAGATTAGAAAAACTCATAAAAGATATATGTATCCTGATTTATAATATGAGAAATCATGTTGTTCATTTGTTTTAATGACAGTTGCAGATAAGAAGTTACTTACATCCAATCAACAAACTAACTCTAGTAAATTCTAGTACCAGGATGTTAACAGAATTTAGGGAGTAACAGAAGGTTTCATTCTTTGTCAGCCCTCATGTATCCGATCACCCCAATGTCACTTGTCACACTAGGTGCGCAGTTGGTTGTAGATACAGGTACATTCTTTATGAAACGAATGAGAAAGCATGAAATTCCTGAATAAATCTGCAATATTTGCCATTCATAAAGTTCAAGCTAGTTGATGGAAGCTCCGAACTCACTATGATAGTGTAAGTACTGTGTTTTGAGAGGATGATCTGGGACACCGGACACGTGCTCACTGCTCAGCAGTCAGCATGTTCCAACCCTATTTGGGCCTGGCCCAGTTAGAATCTCTTTGCCGCGAACTCAGCCCGTGTGTGGTGTCGCATGGCCCAATATAGAAGGACGCCGTTGAAGGCCCATTTATTTCTACTTGTCACAATACAGTACTCCACAAAACATACACTGAACAATCTCAAAACATACACTGAACAATCTCAAAACACACACACACACACACACACAATCGCTGATCGATGCCAAGTTCTGAAACATGACCTCGATCGGCTCGTATCGCCAGTATAGCTCCACATCGCCGTTTGATCAGCACTAGTCATCTTACCTTCTTTGTTTCTCGTAAAAGAACACGCAGAATCAGAACCTCTACTAACGCTCTTGGTCGGCAATTCTGGAAAATGATTAGGTTTCGCGATAGCCAGCCTGACTTTGGGGAGCCTATATGGCTTCCGTGCACTTTTTAAGCTGGTTAGCTTACAGCCCACTGAAGCCCACAACCACGTGTGGGAGAAACAATGACCAATGAGGGAACGGCCCAAGCAAAAGACACGTGCGGGGCTTTTTCCGTTACCACTGTGCCGTTGCCACTCTTTGATTTTTTTGAACGGACTTTTTTCTCGCGCTTTGACTTTTTTTGAACGTACTCAATTAATACTACTAAGCATGTAGTTATAGGAGGTACAATGTTGCAGTCGACATTTCAAAAATAACAGTTCAACATTCCGATTATACGATTTCAACATTTTTCACATAAAAGCTAAACTAACATGTTCAAAGTGTTAAACTAATACATTCAACATTTTCATATACTAGGTTGAACATTTTTCTCAAACTTAATTCAACAATTCGTATAAACTAGATCAACATTTTGTGTGAAAATGTTGAAGCAGTAAGTCTAAGATGTTGAGATAGTTATTCAAAATGTTGAAATAGCATATTAAAAGTGTTGATTTTAAAAGATACATATATAAAATAAAAATATACTCATATTAAATCTTATTCTGTCGCATTAATTGTAAATAACATGGTAGTTCAAACGGATTCGAAAAAAGATTAACGGTTTAAGAGAAAATCACATTTAAAGGTTGAAATTCAAATAAGATTCCCGTCCGTCTGTCAGTCCGTGGCTGACGTCTCACGTCTTCCGCTCTCACCCGCCCGCTGCGAACTCGTCTCAGATCCGAATAAATATAGGATCCCTACCGTTGCACGGATCTCAAACCGTGGAAGCTACCTTGGCAAAAAAATTTCCGGAAGCCATATAGGTTTCCCGCGGACTTTAGGCTATTGTTTTCAGTTCTTGGCCCAGTTTGTTTTCTTTTTTCTAACGCTGGCCCAGTCAGAGAATCATCACTTCGTGGTTGTTTGGATAACATTTTTTTGATCGAGTTTTCGCAAAACGGGTGTTTTGAGGATTTTTAATAAACTTGTTTTATACTGTTATTCTGTTACAACTTGATTAATGTATCACGTTGTTTGGATTATTTTAACTAGAGCTTGTCTTCTTAATTATCTGTTGCATCGGAAGTCAAATCTTATCTCCGATGCATACACCCGCATACAAAAGAATAGGTACATGAGCGAGAAAACAACGAAGGGCCGGAGACTCTGGGAAAAAAAGAAGTTTGTTGGTTAGTAACGCGGAAATCCGGACCAGCTTTGCCAAAATAAAAAAAATACTCGTTTTTGTTAAAACTTGGCCCTGTTTAGTTCCTTGAAAAACCAAAAATTCTCTCTCCAAACTCCATTATTCATCTATCACATCAAATCACATCAAATCTCTCTCCTCATGCATGAAACACTAAACGTGACTAAATAAAAAACTAAATACATAGTTTTGATGTACACGACGAGACGAATCTTTTGAGCCTAATTAGGTCATGGTAGGACAACGATTACCACAAACAAATGAAAAGTGCTACAGTGCGCTATAATGTCCGATGTGACATTTTCACCAAACTTCACATTCACTTTTCGGGAACTAAACACAGCCAAAATCCCGGTTTTATAGAAACCAAGTCTTACGTGCTCCCGAGTTAGTTGGAGTATCCAAACAAAGTTTTTGTGGTGGTTAGGCTAAAACTGATTTTATAAAATCTAGTTTTCATTAAACCCAGATCCAAACAACTCGCCTCTAGTCTAGCTAAAAAGTTGGCGCAAGCAAGGCCGTCTGATCAAATCCACACGCCGTTGTCAGAGGCCCAACCCAAGTAGGAATTAGGATGCTCCACACTAGCTCTGCCGTGACCCGTTCGCACGAATGAGTCAGGTCCCTGTAACATCAGCTATCACACTCCCTGTAATAATCTATCGATCTGGGGCACCGGAATCCGGACCAGGGCGTTTAGCTAGCAGCTCTTGCCTCTAGCACGACCACGACGGGTAGTGGCAACCAATCAAGTCTCCGGCGACGCCGGCGCTCTCAGGGCACGGCTTTAATTTGTTGATGCGGCCGCCGGTGACCGACCGATCCGTCACGACGACGACAAGAACGGACGCAGCGCTAGTCTTTGCTGTAATGCATCGCCGGTCAACTTAGAGGGCACGTCTATATGAAAAGCTTGTATTTTATTGTGTGTATATGTATACACATAAGCGACGACGACCCGAGGGAGAAGACGATCGAGACGCCATATATGGTGGCATGACGCGATCGCGATTACCAGACGGGGTAGCTCGGACGCCGTGTACGGGGTAGCTGCAGCGTGCCCGGTGCCTCCGAGTCCGAGAGCACGTAGACACACACCAGTGGCGCTGCCGCGCCGCGCCGCGCCGCGTTTGTCGATGGATCTCGGCATCTCGCCATGGCGCTCGCGTGGAAGAAGAAGACGTACGGAGAAATGAACGCGAGGTGCCGGAGAGACCCGAGACTCCGAGATGTCCCAGTCTCCCACCCACAGGAGGCGAGCGATGGGCAGTTGGGCACGACGACTCCGCGGCAACGGTCACATTTGGAAAAGCGCATGCAAGTGGCTCGAGTGGAGCGGTAGAAATGATTGGAACACGACGACGCTAGCTACCTACCTTTCGCCGGCGCTCGAACCTATATATATTAATTAACATATGAGATGCAAGTCTGTATAAGGCTAGCGTACACGCTGAGCGAAAAAATCGCTGCAGCGGGGTGCGGGAAAGGGAACGGGAAAGACTTTCCCGTTTGTCCCGAGAAACGTCAAATTTGGCGGCATGGCGGAGCGATGGCATGCGCCAACGTGGCGCGGGGCCCGCACGTCCCAAACGCCTCGCGCCACCCACGGACAGCTAGGGGTGGGCATTCGGGTTACCGTGAAATTTCGGGTCGGGTTTTTCGGGTTTTGATAAATTCGGGTTTTGAAAATTGAAACCCGAAATTTATCCACAAAAGTTCGGGTCGGGTTTTTCGGGTTTTTGATAATTTCGGGTTCGGGTTCGGGTTACCCGAACTACCTCGTTATAACAAAGTGAAACAAAATTTTAGTAACATTTGAGAGACCTAACAACATTTAAACCTAAAAATGACACAATGATGTATCTATTAACCGTAAAAAAAGATCATACTAACATAGAACAATAGTGTTTTGACATAAGAGGAAAAGAAATATATACTATATGACCCTTTGGATTGTCTTATGAGTTGCAATATATATAATTTCTAACATATTTCGGGTAGTTCGGGTTATTCGGGTACCGTAGACTCAAACCCGAATTACCCTAATTTAATTCGGGTTATGGGATTTCAAACCCGATTTAACTTCGGGTTTTCTAGATTTCGGGTTTTTCGGGTTCGGGCTCGGGTTTTTTTGGGTTCGAGCTTCGGGTATCGGGTTTTGTGCCCACCCCTACGGACAGCTCCTCCGCCCGGCCACCGCTGTCGTCGCCGCTGCAGAAGAGGAGGGGAATGGCCGCCGGAGGAGCTCGCAGCGCCACGCCGCCGCCCCGCCTCACCCGGAGCGCCGCGGCCGCCGCTGGCCGGCCGGCCGGTCGCCCGCGAAGGACCCCGACCTCGCTTTGGAAGCTCCCGGCTGTCGCGGCCTTCTCTTCGCCGGCGTGCCCGCGCTGCTCGGGTGCCTCGCCGCCGCTGCCGTGCCGCCCGCGCACCACCCTCCGTGCCAGCCGCGGGGTCGACCACTTGCTCGTCCCCGCGCCGTCGGCCCACCTCCACCACCATCAGCACCCGGCTCCCGTGTTCTCCCACATGAAGGTGTTCATGGCCGGCGCCCGCGCCGCCGGCCAGATCCGGGCCGCCGCGGCCTTGTCGGCATGCTCCGCCGACGCTGGGTAGACGTGCTGCTGCTGCCATGGCCGGGGTCCGCTTGGTTCTGCTGTTGCTACTGCCATGGATGGAGCAGAGAGCTTGGGCACCCGCCGGCTTGGCCGCCCCGCCGCACGCGCTCCCGCTCCCGCCGGCTCGCCCGCCCGCTCCGCCTCCGCCTCCTCGCGTTGGCCGCCGTCCGGAGCTGCGCGCCGCCGCCGTCCGGAGCCTCGCAGAAAGAGGGAGAGGGGCGGCGCACGAGGGAGCAGGGGAGCAGGAGCTTGCCGCCGCAGGTCCGTAGCTGGCTGCCCCCATCCGCCGCCGCGCCCGCCGGGGCGTGGAGGGAGAGGCCGTTAGGCCGCCCGCCGCTCGCGCGTGGCCGCACCAGCGACTCCCGCCCACGCGGCACCCGCCATGGCCGCCGCAGGGAGGAGAGGGAGAGGAGGAGCCCCACCATCGGAGGAGGAGAGGGAGAGGAGGAGCCCCACCACCGCCGTGTCGCGCGCCCCCGCATCCCGCCGCCCGAGCCGCCCGAGCGCTGGCCGCCCGGGGCCGCTCGCCGCTCGCCACCGTGTCGCGGCGCGGAGGAGCACGGCGGGCACGCGGCGTGGAGGAGCACGGCGGGCGCGCGGTGCGGAGGAGGGGGAGGCATGGCCGCGGCGGGAGAGGAGGAAGGAGGCACCGCCGCGGCTGCCGGGGAGAGGGAGGGAAGAGGCGGGGTGCGTCGCCGGGGAGGGAGAGAGGAAGGAGAGAGAAGGGGAATGGGATGCGGCGGGGAGGGAAGAAGGGAGGGAGAGAGAAAGAGAGGAGGGGAGGATGGAGATAGAGTTAAAAATTATATAAGGTCCTACAGGTTGGTAGTTGATATGAGGTATGAAGTTTGGAGTACGACGAATGCGGAGAAAATGAAACTGTACTGTAAAATCTTGATGAGTAGGACAGAATATTCCTTTTATAGGATGGGTTTGAAGTACGAAGAGTGCGAATAGACTAAGTCGTGCCTCGTGCACTCAGCTTGTACCACCTTCTTTGAAAGGACGAAAAATAATACTCCCTCCATTCTTAAATATATGACGTTTATGACAAGGAAATTAGTTCATTTTTGAACTAAATAGTTTGTTCTAAACGACATATATTTGAGAATGGAAGCAGTATAACCGACGACTTCACCCATCACGATCGATATGCTAGCACACATGTATATGTATTAATGTATATATAGTATATATGTAGATAGATAAAGATAAACCAAACGGCACCATTTCATTATCTCCGACTTTGTTCCCATGCATTGACGTGATCCGGGTCAAGCAACCAATTAATTAAAGCCATGGTCCAAAAAGTGGTGCTTCCAGGATGCCCAAGTCCACCTTTAATTCTCTATCCTATGGATGCTCGATCGTGGCCTTATTGGACTGGAGGCAGCATGCATATCATAAAGACCCGTGGCGAGAGTGGTAAAGTAGTAGTCGCCGTCGCCCCTTTTACCCTCGTCGCGCGATCGAGGGATCGCCGTGGGCCGTTTCGTACCCTCGGCCAAATGGCACCGTCGCAATCCGCATCACTGTTGCAAGTCTCCAAGCCGCTCTGGTTGCGCAGCGAGAGCGCTAGCTATTGCCGTTCATTAGGTCGATCGTACATGTGTGTTTCGTCAATCACATCTCGTCCAGCTCTTGCCGTGGATGGTAGAGCACTAAACGTCGTCAGATATATATTTGAATGCACCACTCAACTGTCTGTCGGGGGTGGTACTAGAAATTGAAATCTTAAGGATGGAGTTCAATTAAGGACGAGACATAATACTACTAGTTTTTGAGCTAATTTGTTAGAACAAAGTTGAATTGTGAACGAGACAAAGGATCATGATCCATTCCCATCCCTAACTGTCTGGTAGACATTTGAGTGTTTCTTTAGGTGCCCATCACCTAATTTTTGATGTAGGAGAGCTTAATTGTTTCCCTCAATTTACTACCTCTCGTGCCACCGCCTTTGCTGCGGTAGGGTATAGTGGCCCTGTTGGCTTGACTTTTGCTGATGGCTTATACTGATTCGTTGTGAGAGAAAAATACTGTTGGCTGATGGCTTATGCTGATTCGTTGTGAGAGAAAAATACTGTTGGCTGGATAAGCATAAGTCAAGCGAACATGGCCAGTATATCTCATAGGAGCGTCGTTGGCTCATTTATAGTCTGCATCCAATTGACTATCCTTCACCTCTATGTGAAGGGTCCCATCGAACTCCGTCATGCTCACAACTCGAACATTAATCTTATCGGAGTCGAAGAAACGCCCATGAATTGGGCATAGGTTGGACAAGAGTAAAAGACATGTATCAGAGAGAAACGAAATAACTCGAACGTTGGACATATAATCTTTTTGTTTTTAAAGAAAAAGGAACTAAGAAAAAACACGGGTACTAGTACAAACTATATGTTTGAAGCTTACCACAAGCATCAATGCTAATGCTGAGGTTTATTTCCTAACAGGGGCCGTGAACTTTTCGATATGGATCGATGCAGGGCAAATGGCGATTCCAAAACGACCAGACCAGAGAGCTAATGGGAGATTTGATTTTTGTTGGAGCAGTACAGTATCTGCCCCTGCCATTTGTTAGTGGGAAGGGAACAAACTGAGATCACATTCAGATTTTCTTCAAAAAAAGATTACATTCAGATTAGCAGGCTGTGGTGTTCTGCACCCAGCACACATCATCATGTTATCGTTGATCACATCGCGTGTACCCGACCCGCACCACTTTCTAGCGAATCAACCGCAGCTGAATGCGAGGGAGTTCACGGCCGCAGGGGAGAAAGTGCGCCGCCCTTTACAACTGCTTGGCACCACGGCCTCTCGATTTTAGACGAGTTTGAGGCTTCCAGGGCTAGCACTCATACCATGCATGTTTAGTTCCAAAATTCCACTCCCAAATTTACTATGCAAAAAGAAGATTCTCCATCACATCAAAATGTCATAACATGCATGTAGTACTAAATGCAGATGAAATCAAAAACTAATTGCACAGTTTTGTTGTGCTCTACGAGACGAACATTTTGAGCCTAATTAATCAATTTTTGGACAATTTTTCACAAATACAAATGAAATGCTACAGTGACGCAATGATTACGAAGTGACATCATACTCCCAAATTCACCCTCCCAAATTCAACATCTAAACACCACCCAAGTCAAAAAGGAGCTAAACTGCAAAACACTGTAATTATAACTAGTAGCATTCCAAATTTTTGTCTGATTTTTTTATTCCAAAATTTTACATATGGGGGGTGTTTAGGCCGGGTTTAGTTCCAAAAATTCTCTCTCCAAACTTTACTATTCACCTATCACATCAAATCATATCAAATCTCTCTCATCGTGCATGGAGCACTAAATATAGGTAAATAAAAAAACTAATTACATAGTTTTGATGTACACGACGAGACGAATCTTTTGAGCCTAGTTAGGTCATAATAGGACAATGTTTACCACAAACAAACGAAAAGTGCTACAGTGCGCTACAGTGTCCGATGTGACTTTTCAACCAAACTTTTCACCCCATTTTTCATCAACTAAACACAGCCTTAGTTCCCTGAAAAGGGGTGAAAAGAGAAGGTGAAAATGTCACATCGGACACTGTAGCGCACTGTAGCATTTTTCGTTTGTTTGTGGTAAACATTGTCCTATCATAATCTAACTAGGCTTAAGAGATTCGTCTCGTCGTGTACATCAAAACCATGCAACTAGTTTTTTATTTACCCACGTTTAGTGCTTCATGCATGGGGAGAGATGTTTGATGTGATTTGATAGGATAGGTGAATAGTGAAGTTTGGAGAGAGAATTTTTCCCTTCTCAAGGAAACTAAACAGGGCCATGGAGAAGTGGTCCATTGTGGGGGTAGGTAGTAGAGCACTAGTGCAGTCTGTTTATCTGGCTGGATCATGATTTCTCTCAAGTTAGTTCAAAAAATGATTTCTCCCAAGATTCGGTAACGATCATTTGAAGCACTGTCAGCAGATAAAAATGACCAAGGGGGTGTTTAGTTTGCGAAAAAGGAACGTGAAGTTTGGTGTAAATGTCACATCGGACACTGTAGCATTTTTCGTTTGTTTTTGTAATCGTTGTCCTACCATGACCTAACTAGGCTCAAAAGATTCGTCTCGTCGTGTACATCAAAACCATGTACTTAGTTTTTTTATTTAACTACGTTTAGTGTTCCATGCATGATGAGATTTAATGTGATTTGATGTGATAGGTGAATAATGAAGTTTGGAGAGAGAATTTTTGGCTTTTGAAGGGAAGTAAACAGGTCCCAAAAGACAATAAAAAGGCAGGAGAAGAAACAAAGCGTGCACAGTGTATACAACTTCCAACCAAATTTTAAAAAGAACCCACGGGTGCAAAAAAGGCCACAGCCCCCGCGTCTCGTGGCTGCCGAGCCGAGTCCCCCCGCCGTACAGCTTGCTCCCGAGCGTGTCGCTGCCGAGTGGGCTCGTCCTCAGTGCGCCACCTTGCTGCGCGCTGACAGGTGGGCCCGGAGTTTGAACGCGGCCGCGGCTATGGAGGCCGTGCGCTGCTGCTTTATATGCTCGCTGCCAAAAAACAACAGAACAGAGGCATTTCTGTGCTCCGCTTCTCTCTTCTCTCTCCGCCATCTCTATCTCCTCTTCCGAGTCCCCGCGGCCGCTGCTCGATCCTACCGCGCGTGCTCGGGAAGGTTCTAGAAGCCTCGGGAGATGAGGAGGGGTAGAGGACGTGGAGGAGGAGGAGGGGTGGCCGCGTCCCTCGCCGCGCTGCTGTGCTGCGGCTGCGTCATGGCCCTCGCCGGCGCCGCCGCCGCGGCGACGCGGGGGCCCCGGCTCCCCACCGCCTACAAAACCCTAAGCGGTAAGGCCCAGTCCCACCCCTGTGCAACTTCCTGGACGCGTGTGTGAATCGTCTACTCTGCTTCGCTTCGTGCTCTTTGTTCATAGGGGTTGTGCGAGGTGCGCATGCTTATTCCGCGGGTTCGGTACAAGGTAGCCGGCAAAAGCCGATTGGGAATTTCTGGCTGCTTGTTCTAGAGGCTCATAGAGTCCACCTTCCTTTTCCTGATGATTAGAGGAGGGGTTTTCTCTCAAAGCCTTAGCTAGTGGGTTACACGAATTGGTGACGTTGAGTGGCAGAGTGCTACAGCAAGGCATGAACCACCTTTTTTTGGCGTCTGTGTGTGTGGGTGGGCTGGGGTTCAAATTTGTTTCCTTTATTCATGAGGCTAAGCCTTGTATTGCTTGTAAAATCAATTGGATTTGAGCGGATATTCTCTAGTGGCAAACGGGAATAATCATGAGCGTTTGTCGTGCAGGTGAGGCCCCACTAGTTGTGGCCAAAGGCGGCTTTTCAGGAGCGCTTCCTGATTCCAGCCAAGGTGCCTATATGTTTGCATTGATCGCCAGCGCGCCTGGTACAGCTCTGTGGTGTGATGTCCAACTAACAAAGGATGGTGTTGGAGTTTGCCTCCGGGATATAAACATGCAAAACTGCACCGAAATTGCCAATCAGTACCCTACGAGAAAGCGGACCTATGTCATCGATGGTGTCCGGAAAACGGGATGGTTTGCTTTCGACTTTACCATGGCTGAGCTTCAACCTATTTTCTGTGAGTATAATGATACCACTGCAAACATTTCATTTAAAGCAATCGGATCACTGCGTAAAGCTCTGTACATCTCAGATATGAAGTACACGCCTACAAACTATTAAGGACTAATTGTTATACAAAGACAAAGTATGCGCAAACATGCCCCTTCACACACCACCAAGGCCATGAATCTCGAAACATCATAACAGATTGCGGTTTTCTTTCTTCTTTCTGTTTAGTTTATTATTTTCAACTACTTTTACATTACGAGCATCTTTTTCCTCGGAAGCCGTGTATACTAAAGCATTTGGGCTTTGAAGCATGATGTAAGCTATACTTCTTAACTGATTATCTAATATTTTGAGCAGTGACACAAGCAATTTGGTCTCGCACCGACAAATTCGATTTTGGTTTTTATTCTATCCTAGCTGTCACTGACTTGGTGTCCATTGTCAAGCAGCCTTCTGTTTGGTTGAATGTTCAGGTTGAATTGTTGTTCTTGGAACTTAACCGGAATTTATTGTTGCTAGTGCTTTTGGAATGTTCAAGCTAATTTTGTTTTCATGTTTGTAGCATGACATCTTCTACAAAGAACATGGTTTGAACATGACGAAGTACATACTATCCATCCAAAAGCGTGTGCCTGTGGATTATATTTCATCACCTGAACTGGGTTTCCTCCAAAATATGTCTGGAAGAGTTCGTCGCAAAACAAAGCTTGTGTTTAGGTTTCTTGATAAAGATCTCCTTGATCATTCTATAAACAAAACATATGATTCACTTTTGAGTAACCTAACGTTTATAAAGTCTATTGCATCTGGCATAATGGTGCCTAAGATCTACATTTGGCCAGAGACAAAGGATAATTATCTACAGCCGTCCACATCAATTGTCACAGAAGCCCACAATGCCGGGCTGGAAATATATGCCTCTGATTTTGCAAATGATAGAATTATTCCCTACAACTATAGTTATGATCCATTGGCAGAATACCTAAACTTTATCAGTGACGGTGGCTTCTCTGTTGATGGTGTATTGTCAGACTACCCTATCACTGCATCAGAGGCTATTGGTAAGCTATTAAGTTTTGCATACATGTTAAAGAGTCATCTACAATACTGTTATCAGTTTCACCTTTTATCATTGTATTAGCACGTGAACTACTCCCTCTGTTCTTCTACATATGATATTTTGGACTTGCGCATAGAATCCTCCTATGGAATTTCTTGTCTTCAAACACCTCAAGTTGACATTAAATTGGTTGCCCCCTAACCTCCCATTTAGTTTTGTATTCAGAGTGCTCTGGTCAAATAGATTGGAACCATAGTAGAGTAGAGTTCAAAATAATCTTACCCCATCTTAAGATATGGTTGTGCCCGTCAAAGAAACTTTGGTATGATATTTAATTGTTTTATGAAGAAGAAAGCAACATGCAGTTTTAATCATTTCAATATCCTCATGTGCAGGTTGCTTCACTAATCTGAATTCAAATAAGACTGATCATGGTATGTCTCATCTGGGAGTAAGATCTACCTTAGTAGTTGTTGCCATGATGGTTAAATGTCTTCTATTTCAACTCAGTTTAATTATTGTAGTGTTTATATACAGGAGAACCCTTAGTTATCTCGCATAATGGTGCTAGTGGAGATTATCCAGACTGTACGGACTTGGCCTACCATAGTGCAATTAATGATGGCGCAGATGTAATTGATTGTCCTATTCAAGTGACAAGTGATGGAGTTCTTGTGTGCATGAGTTCTATTAACCTGCTTGATACCACGAATGTTCAGAGAACAGGTTTCAGCACTCGTACTTCTGTTATTTCAGAAATTCAGACTGCACCAGGAATCTTCACATTCAACCTCACTTGGGACGAGCTTAATAGTAATACTTTAAAACGTGAGTTTCTTAATTTCTACTAAAAATAAATGGCAAATAACATTATAAATACATGGATGGCTTACAAAGCACAAACTCATAAGTAGCCTTTTGGCTTGCCCTTTTTCTACAGCCAAAATATCTTCCCCAGTGAGTAACTATTATCTTGTAAGGAATCCAAGGTACACAAATCAAGGGAAGTTTCTGAATTTATCTGACTTTCTAGCAATCGGAATGGATAAGGATTTGTCCGGTGTCATGATCATTATTGAGGTGATATTTTGCTCAAAGTTTCACTTAGTTTGATATGATCTCATAGAGCAGAACTCCGTACCTGAATTTTATCTTTACTATGACTGGTGGGCAACAGATAGTTAACCTTTCAATGTCTAAAAGGATAGTCAACATAATTTTTTTATTAAGGAAGAAGACATGATCTGTTTCCCTTGTGCCTTACCACATAAGTATTATATTCTATTCATGTTTGGAAATATCAATATCTTGAAGCTTATCTTAACAAACCCTTTGTACTGCAGAATGCTGCATTTGTGGCAGAGTCATTAGGAATTGACATTGTTGGTTCTGTAAATGCTGCCTTAAGTGCTGCTGGCTATGATAATCAGACAACCAAGGAAGTTCTGATCCAGTCGACAGACAGTGCTGTTCTTATCAAGTTAAAGCAGCAGAAAACAAAATGCAAACTTGTTTACACTCTCCCCTTAGGCATTGGGGATGCTTCTACTTCCTCATTAGGAGACATAAAGAAGTTTGCTGATGGTGTAGTTGTTGATAGGGAATCTGTTTTTACCACAAGTGCTGCTTTTATCATCAGACAGAACAATCTTGTGAAAGATCTGCAGTCAGCGGGGCTAGCTGTGTATGCACAGGTGTTCCGGAATGAGTTTGTATCACAACCGTTCGATTTCTTCTCAGATGAAACTGTGGAGATCAATTACTATGTTCAATCATTTAATCTGTCAGGCATCATAACTGATTTCCCGAAGACGGTCAGAAGATACAAAAGTAAGCCTTGTTTGCCCTGCTTTTGCCATTAGATTAGGGAGGCGAATATTAGCATTCTTTTGTTGGGTTATTCTGTAATACTAGTATTTTATTAGTAGCTGCAGTATTTATGCTTCTGTTTCTGACACTTGCATACTCTTGTATTGGCAGAAAACACTTGTACAGTTTTGGGAAACGACGTACCCAACTACATGCAGCCTGTTGAGGTTGGCTCCCTTGCCCAGTTACTCCAATCCTTTAATAATACATTAGCCCAGCCGCCAGCTCTTCCTCCAATGCCTACACTGAATGTTTCAAGCGTGGATGAGCCACCGCTTCCTCCTGTTGCGTCAAGAAATGGCTCTGGTGGTTCCTCAGGCTCAGGGGGTGGCGAAAGTCCTTCTGATGCTCACACGGCTACTGTAAGTACTGGTATACTGTCCGTGACAGTTTTCGCGGCACTGCTGATCTGAGCAGACACATGAGGCTGTATGGTACGTGATTGAATGAAGTAAATACAACCTTCATTGATTTTGGTCAAACTTTGACCAATGATCTGGTGCTCCCACGAATATGACTTCGTAGATGCTTTAGTATGTGCCAGCATATTGGTTTTTGTGTGTATAGATTCTGCACTGGAAAGGTCACACTATGAGCATGGTGTGTTGATACATTGCTAATGGAAGATGCAGTTCACGGTGTTTGCTCATCATTGCTCTGTATAGATCCTCATTCTGAGCTGAAGAACATATTCCGTGGATTGGCAAGCCTCACGCGTGGAGTCCCAGCCGTGGTTGTTACTTGTTACTGATTCTAGATAGGCCTATTCTTCAGATCAAGCCTTATCATCCCTTCTGAAGATGTATCACTATCTTGTCGTTGACGTACCACTAAGTAGAAGCACTATCCGCTAAGTTGTGTCTTTTCTCTTATGTTAGTTACTTGTAGAGAAAAATTTTCTTAGGACTATCCACTAAGGGCGGGCTTGGTGCAGCGGTAGAGCCTACCGTCTGTAACCGGAAGGTCCCGGGTTCAAGCCCCAGCCTCTGCATATTTATGCGGGTAAGGTTTCGGCGCTATTACAACCCTTCCCCAGACTTCGCACGGTGCGGGAAGCCTACGACACTGGGTACGCCCTTTGAGATTTCCTTGTCGCTAAAGTGAAGAACAGCCTAATAACATATCTCTAGTCGCTACTATAATCTCGGCCATGGTATCAAACAATAGCTCATATAAGATAGAGTAAGACTGCTGAGGATCATGATTTCTATGTACAACACAATATCGAGCAGCAAAAGCTACGATGCCCCAAAGCCGCTGCTCACATGTTCCTGGACGATCATATGCAGCCGGCTTTGCATCATGCTGGATGAAGTGTAAGCTGGGAGGTGGAGATGGTAGAAGCAGGTTTGCGAAGTGGGGAGATGGTCGCGGGACCTGGAGGCCCTGTATATGAACAGCCTGCAACCCAGCCCCAAGAAACCGTCTGACGGCAACCACTTCACTGAGGTCCAGAAGAAGAGTAGCCTCCCCTGCTGTTCAACCGTCATGTTTTCCACGGCCTGCCATGTGAATGAAAGATTATAAAAACATGTTTTCATGAAAAATATATCTCTACATGTTGCTCTGTCTTCTGTCTCCAATAAGGAAACATTACACAAATGTGTTCCCAAAATTCACTGTCTGGGAAGAGGTAAAACCTTCTAGTATGAGTTAAAGAGTTGGGCTTACCTCCCAGAACCATTTGATTTGGCGATCCTTTTCTTTGTATCCACGATAGTCAGTATGAGCTCTCCACTCGTTCACATCTATAGTGCCCTTGCTACCGCCCAACATATGATCAAAATCTTCAATATCCAAACTTGTGAAGAAGTCTGTCCGGAGTTTCCTTTCGTTGAACATGATACCAAATCCTGCAGTGAAATGAGCTAGTTGTCGTCTGGTGCATTTCACAAACCTATCTTGAATCAGAAGATCGATGTACTTGCATCTATTCCCACTAGTTACAGCAATATCCTTCCCTCCAGGTAAGAGCTCAGTAACTGTCCTAGAACCCAACACCTCATCTTCTCGAACAAATGTTAGTTCCAATGTATTTGAATCCACAAGACTCGGATCCATTTCTAGGATCTTTTTGCAGCTTGCATGCAGGGATGGATCTGCATCTGCAATATCATCCAGTGTAATAGGTCTCCCAGCTAATTGCAAGAATAATGTCCGGTCGAAGAAAACTCCCGTGTGTATTTTGTGCCTCAGGGCTAATGCAATCATCCGCCCTGCAAATTCAAAGTACTCCAGGTGTAGTGGATCCACCACAGATGCTGCAATACAGATGGAAACGCATAATGTTAGAAAGGTATCAGAGGTACAATAGTATTACCATTATTGAGATTTGGGAACTTCAAATGGTGTATGCTTTACCCCCACAGAAGCAGGCATATGGTGCTTGATTGCTTGTTGTATGAATGCAAAGATCAGTAACACAGTGGAAACAGAAAACAGAGTTATCTTAAACTATAGATGAACTCTATTCGGTAAAAGAAGAAGCTAAAATAACTCAATAGAAGAAATCGAGTCTTGTCCTAGAAAACAAACAAGCTTAAAACAAAGATTCAATTCAAAACCAGAAGGATGATATCTCTTTGAAGAAATGCACCAAGCTTACTAAAAATCAGGGAAACTAGACTGAAGATTGGTAGCATTGAAGCATATTATCCAGTTTTCGTCTCTGTTTTGTTAATTGAATCGTTGGCCTAACTCACAACTTTCACTGTAAAAAAATCGATTCCTGCATCCATGTTCGAGCTTCATAATTTAGCTATTTGATGGATTGTTGCAGTATTGATGAATTTTGATCAAGACAAAAAAAACTTGCCTCAAGTTTTTGTGGTTTACCAATGTGATATGCTTATGTTTCAGTACAATTTACCCGACCAATTTTCGCTAACCGGAACCGAGCCAAAAGAGGACGAGTTTATGAACTATGTATCAAGTGGCATCACTGTATTGAACAAACTATCAGGATTGTACAATAAAACTGATATTTATCAGGGCAACGTATCCTATGCAAACTACGTTCGTGTGCAAACTATGCAAACTCTTGCCACAACTGTTGTATCCTCATCCGATGGTCACATAGAGAGATGAAAAATTTAACATTTATACCCTTCCACCATTAGCTTTCTTAACCATAATTTATCTATAACCCCCTCCTAAACGGAACATGAACGGAGGGAAACCTCCATGGCGGCGGCGGCGAATCATCACCATCAGCACGACGGCGCGACCGTCCCTCCCGCGACGGGGCGACCGCGTGATGACCGGGAGCTTCCTCGACGCCGGCGGCCGCGCGGCGCGGGCGCTTTACGGCCGGGTGCTACCGGTGGCGGTGGATCCTCCTCCCGGCCTCGCGGTCTGTGCACGGGAGGTCATCGTGCTCCGGTCACACGGTGCAGCGGAGCACCACCGTGTGGTTGCAGCAATTAATCTTCTGCTTCCTTTACACCGATTGATTGATCGATCGGAAAGAAAGTGAAGGCTGCTCGATCGATGATGGAGTGAACTAATCCTGCTGCGGTACGTGCTACTCGATTGGGGGCGTGTGGGCTGCTGCGGTGGGCTACAGCCGGAAGATGTCGCCGCAGCGGGCGACGAGCCTGCGGCTGATCCACGCGCAGGCCCTCGCCCTCGCCGTCCTCGGAGGAGCAGCCTGCTTCATGCACTACTACAACAAGAGCAGCACGGGCGACCGGAGCATACGAGGGAGATCAGGTGGGGACTGGAGAGGCAACACCCGGCCGCAAAGCGCCCGCTCCGTACGGCCGCCGGCGTTGAGGAAGCCCCCGGTCATTGCACCGTCGAGATTCATCGCCGCCGCCCCGAAGGTTTCTCTCCGTTCCGACAAATTATGGTTAGGAAAGTTAACTATGCGATGGTGTAAGTGCTAAAATGTTTCACCTCTTTACGTGGCCATCGGGATGGGATTCAGCGGTTGTGGTGGAAGTTTGCAGTTTGCACACGAAATTTTTCACCTCTCTATGTGGCCATCAGATGGGGATTCAGCGGTTGTGGTGGAAGTTTGCATAATTTACATACGAAGCTGATTTGCATAAGATACATTGTCATTTATCAGATGAACAGTAGGAGCAAACTCACTTGGATTGATGAAGAACCTTCTCCTGTCATGTGCACACGCTGAGAAGAGAACAAGGCGAGAATTGAACAGCGCCTTACACACCAAGCAGAACCACTCTCTTAGCACACCGGGGCCGGTGGCTTGCTCGTGCTTGAACGCCACAGACAGGGCAGCGCGTAGCTCCTGGGGCGTCACATGAGCAATGTACCCCAACGAGTCGGACAGCAACCTCGAGCGATCAATGAGCATCTCGTGCGGCGGCGGCGCGTCGCTACCGGCGACGGGTTCCCGCAGCATTGCCATGGCCAGGTGCCTCCGCGCCTCGAACTGCAGGAGATCCCTGTGTCTGGTGATCCACCGGATGTTCAGCTCCCTCCCGGCGCTCAGCACGAGCGCGGTGACCGCCGTCGCGTGCGCCGCCAGCGTGGCCCGCATCCCGTGGTGGAGCTCCGACCACTCGTCCAGCTCGGTCAGGACGGCCCACACGCTCTCCACCGACGCCGTCCACTTGGGCAGCGCGCTCGACGGCGATGTATGGTTGCGATGCGGCGGCGCCGCCGCCAGCAAACTCGTCTCGAACCTGGCCATGCAGTCCTCGACGCTCCTCAGCAGGGATGACAGCGTCTGGGACAGCGCCGTTCTCCATGGCGGCGTGCCCAGCTCAAGCACCTGCTGGCGCAGCGCGGACCAGAAGATCTTGAACTCGGCCAAGTTCCTCGCGTCCGGCGTCGCCGTGCGGCGGCTCCAGCTCCTGTACGCGCCGGTGATCTCTTGGATAGCAACGTTCGCCGTCTCCCCAGCAAGACGGGTCAGCTGCTCCGCCACCCATTGTGGCTCCACGCCATGCCACTGCCCCGGCTTCCATTCGGGGTCGGTGAGCACCGCGGCGAGCATGCCTCGCAAGGCGGTGTAGAGCGCGTCGCCCGCGCGCGCACCGGTGGCGAAGGACCCGCAGAATTGCAAGAGCACCGGCGCCGTCCACGCCTTGACGATGCTATCCCCCGCCGGCGGGGGATCGGGGGTGAGGAAGCATCGGATGGCGCGCTCGGCCTCGGCCCGGCGCCGCTCGTCGCTGGAGCGGTAGAGCTCGACGAGCACGCCGGGGGCGCCGCTGCGGAGGAAGATGCCCAGGTGGTCGGCGACGGGACCCAGGGCGCTGCGGGATTTCCTCCGGTGGGCGGCGCGGGCTGAATCGAGGAACCTCCTGACGAGCTTCTCCAGGGACGCGGCGGCCTCGTACGGCCGGCTGATGCGCGTCAGGTTCGAGGAGGCCGCGAGCCTGGCCACGGCGGCGATCTCGGACGCGAGCCTCCACGCGTCGGCGTGCGGGGTGGGGATGAGCCGGTAGGACACGTTGACCGTGGCGTCCCGCGGGAGGCCGAGCTCGCCGACCGTCGCGCCGCGCGGGAGCTCCCGGCCGGCGTAGACGGCGTGCAGCTCGAACCCGTGGGCGACGGCGTTCCCGAGGCGGCCGAGGACCGAGCCGACGGTGTCGTCCAGCTGCGCCCGGATCACGGTGGTCCGGGAGTCGATGTTGCGGAGCAGGAGCTGGACGACGGCGGGCGGGGAGCCGCGCTCCGACGCGGCGGCGACCGGCGGCGCCATGCGGTTGCGTGGTCAGCTGGAGTTGTTGGTGAGAAGGGGAAAGTCCGATCGAAGTGCAGGGCACCAATTTGGGGGACTATTTTTTTTCACCGAAACACGAGGTATGACGACGCAATCACAAGCTGTGGTTTGCGTACCACTATATTGATTTGCCAGCTTTATTTTCAAAAAAAAATATTGATTTGCCAGGTGGACCATTTCTGTTAGCAAATTTGCTCACTCTTTAGCAAATTAATAACTGATCGTAGCATTTGATTGGAAATGGTCAAAAATGTGTTGACGTCAAATTAGTTTTGGAAGACGTAGACTGCGATGCCAATTATTTCTATAAAAAAATAAAAACTAAATCAAATGTAGATACTTCTGAGAGAAGCATCCTGTGATGGTTTCCGCGGTTGTCAAACAATATAAGCCTCGAAAGAATGGGATATAAGGTTTTTTATATCGATTATTCGTCCATCTTAATTCGAGATTTTAATTTGTTACTCTTGTTATTTTGTTTTTCTAGTGGTCCATTTTCACCATGGTGTCTCTCCCGCTCCACACACTCCATCTCCATGACAATGTTCAGATCGCTACTATATGCTAATCTAGTTGGCCACATAGCCGGTTGCCGACTGAGTTTCCATCATCTTACTAGGTCCTGTTTGGAACAGCGGTCGTGATAAGCGCTTATCAGATAAGTTGTATGAATATGGAAATAGCGCTCATTTGAGAAGCGGGGTTGAACCAGCTTCTGCGTTTTAGTACAAATGGGGGCGGTGGGGAGAAGCGTGTCAAAAAAAAGCTGAAAAAAAGCAAGCCGTTTGGCTTCTAGGTTCAGCTTATTTTGGCCATAAGCTGAAGATAAGCTGTTCCAAACAGGCCCTATATAACCCATAAGTGTTAATGGAATTCCCGCTCAACGTTCCCATGCTACATGTGATGCACCGAACGTCACATTTTGCCCGCCTCCTTTTTCTTTCCATACTCATCTTACCATGTTATTTTTTACCTCCTCCTTTCTTATTCTTTTTTCTCTTTGTTTTATTCTTTGTAGACTCATTACACCTTCTTGCTTATATGCGCTTCCTTAATAGAAGGTTTCCTAGTTCCTAGCATGAAAATTTGTAAGTTTGTTTTAAAAGTAGTTCACCATAAAAAATATTTTTTTTGCGACCAATTCACCATAAAACATCTTGTAACAAGTCTTTACGTCTAGTTTGTAGAAGTTTCTCGGAAAAAGAATTCTCAATAAATAGTTATGAAAAGAGGTCTGGTGTTCATCTGTGCTTGGCATGGGCAGAGAATTGAATAGAAGCATACGAACTGTCAAGTGGAATGCACCATTGCAGACTTACGGGTTGTTTGGTTTCCTAGCCGCTGCCGGCCACGCCCAAGCTGCGGCGGAGTCACATCTGTGGCACCGACGCCACACTCCGTGGCGAGAATTGTTTCAAAGTTTTGCCGTGCCTTGTATGTAGCTACCTATTTCTTTTCTCCAACAAAGCAGCAACAGTTTTGCCGTGCCTTGTATCTCGTGCGGCGGCGGCGCGTCGCCGCCGGTGACGAGCTCCGGCAGCATTGTCATGCCCAGGTGCCTCCGTGCCTCGAAGTCGAGGAGGTCCCTGTGCCTTTCGATCCACCGGATGCTCCGCTCCCTCCCGGCGCTCAGGACGAGCGCAGTGACCGCCGCCGGGTGCGCCGCCAGCGTGGCCCGCATCTCGTGGTGGAGATCCGGCCACGCGTCCAGCTCGGCTAGCCCGACCCAGACGCTGTGCAGCCAGCAGCGATCTCTTCAGCAACAACGTTCGCCATCTCCCCGGCGAGCGGGGTCAACTGGTCGGCCACCCACGGCCGCGGCACGTCACCCCAGAGCGCCGGCGTGGGGTCACCGGAGAGCACCGCCGCAAGCAGGCCCCGCGAGGCAGTGTAGTGTAGAGCGGGTCGCTCAGCGCGTGCGCGCCGGCGGCGAACGCCCCGCAGAGCTCCAAGAGTACCAGCGCCGTCCACATCTCCATGGCGGACAGGAAGCGTCGGATGGCGCGGTCGGCGCCGCAGCGGCACGCCTCGTCCTCGGAGAGGTAGAGCTGGACAAGCAAGGCAAGGGCGCCGGTGCGGCGGAGGACGTCCAGGTGGTCGAAGCCTCGACGTCCTTGGGTAGTGTACCTTGGTGGCTCGTTCGAAGTCCAGGAACCTCGCGACGGGCTTCTCGAGGGAGGCGGCGGCGCCGTGGTGGCCGGCCGCGGCGAGCCTGGCGGCGGCAGCGATCTTGGAGGCGAGGTTCCACGCGTTGAAGTGCGGGGTGGAGAGGAGTGTTAGAGTTAATCTTGATGTTTATTTGTGTAGCTGTGTGTGAGTCGTGTCTAGCTAGTTTGTTAGTTGAGTCTCCAGTAGTTGTGTGTGCTCACCGTGCTGTGCATGGCGTAGTGGTCAGGAGTGGCAGGAAGTGTATGTGCGTGTGTGTTCCAATCCATCAGAGAGTGCGTGAGGGGTGCTGGTCATCTTGATCAGTTCCAATTCCAACAAGGAGGCGGGAGGACACGTGGAGTGTGGCGTCCCACGAGAGGCCGAGCTCGGCGATCGTCGCCTCGCGCCGGAGCTCCCGGCCGGCGTAGACGACATGCAGCTCGCCCCAGAGCGTGACGCCGTTACCAAGGTGGTAGAAGATCGAATCCAAGGTGTTGTCCTGCTGCGCCCAGATCACGGTGGTCCGGAGTCGATGTTGTGGAGTAGGAGCTGGACGACGCCGCACGAGGAGTCAAGCTCGGAGTCCGACCCCGAAGCGACGGGGGCGGACTGAGCCATGGGACGGGATGGTGGGGTTAGTTGGGAGTTGGGACTGTGGGAGGAGGAGAAAGTGGGAGAGTGTGATGGAAACACCAATGGGGGACTCACTTACTGGATTTATTACTTTCAACACTAAAAGTAACCTTTAATGATGGTATTTGATTGTGGATGTCAGCTTAACGTGTTTTTTCGTGATAGTTTCGTGTTAGCAGGATGTGACCGAGAAATCGGTGGCTTTATTTTGCTAGGCGGAAAATGCCGGGTTTATTACTTTATGTATAATTTACTAGAAACCGACATGGATGAACTAGACCTCGCAAACACGAAAATCGTCTATAAACTTTTAAGAAAAGCGTGCCAATCTAATTAAGATTCCATTCAAATAATTTTCTTGATTTGATATTTCTACCGGCATAATATGAGTTGGAGCAAACATGTTCTATCTCTAAGACACTATTACAATACACAAGAATTATAGACAGTAGAAGATAATCTTTTGCTAAATGATCCAATCACAAGTTGGATGCATCGATATTATTTCCCTCTCTCTCTCTCTCTCTAATTAGGTTTACTACCAAAGTATAAAATGTTTTGGCTACTCTTTAAGGACATATTGAACAATGAGATATTCTAAGGAGAAGAAATATGGAGCTACCGACGTATGATTGTGTGCTATGTGCAGAGCATATTGAGCAAGTAGTTGATCACCTCTTTCTAAAATATATATTTGCGAGAACTTGTTGTTCCCTGCTTTTTATTGATGTTCAAGTGCATGCGAGTACATATTACGTTCTAAGGATATATGTTTGGTTTAGGAATGAGTATCCTTGTATTTTTTTTTGTAGAAAGTAATAAATCTAATCGATCAAAAACTGTTCCCTCCTTTGCTCTTCGATCGGATTTCCCCTCACTTTCTCCTGCCCCCAAGTCTCAACTGACAACTCAATCACATGGCTCAGTTTGCCGTTGCTGCTTCAAGGACACTCATGAAACGAAAAAATAAACAAAGAAAGAAAGGTTACACAAGTTCTCTGGACATGTTACAACACTAGATAGGGATGTAACTTTGCAATATGCAAGAAAAGATCAAATTCTTTCTCAAAAGTCATCATGCATCCATGCATAGAAAGCTATACACCTCTGAAGATGTGACCATTTATCGTGGTCTGAATACTTCACCCCATTAAAAAACATTTCTTGTTTCAAAAAAAAAATAAAAAACATTTCCATAAAGAAAGGCACATGTTGTTGTACTCTGAAATCACTTAGGATACATTTGGATGGTGGGAAGGGTTGGGATGGAACTATTCCATCCCAATTTGTGTACTGTTTGGTTCATGGACACAAAAAATAGGGACATGCCAAACTCACGATATTCTACATAGATGTTGAACCGCCCCATCCCTTTTTTCGGTCGAACGGAGCCATCCCAGGCGCAACACGCCCCTTCATGACCTAGATGCCACACAAGTGGACTACCCATTTGGGTGGCTCCCTTGATGTCCTAGGCTACTAACATCATACTAGCCCCACATGAAACCATAGTATGCAATACACTCGCTTAATGTCCTACTCCATAGTTTGTTGTGTTCAGCACAAGCTGCCACTCAATGGTGTTGACTCACCGGTAGCTTCATAGTTTTATTTTTTTGTTTCACTTTTCATTCTATGTGTACAAGTTCACTGCGAGAAGCAAACTCACTTGGATTAAGGAATAACCTTCTTCTATTTTGTGCCTATGCTAAGAAAAGAAGGCATCACAGTTGAAGGTGCATGGCACACCAAGCAGAAACATTCCCTCAGTACCCCAGATCTGGTGGCCTCCTCGTGTGTGTGAAATCCACTAACAAGGCAAAGTGCAGTTGTAAGCATGTCGTCGGCACAATGTTCTTGAAGGATTCAACCAACAGATGTGACCTGTGAACAAGTCTCTAGTTCAGGCAACATTGTCATAGCCAACTGCCTCCATGCCCCAAATGCCACAAGGTACCTATGCCCAACAATCCAACAGATATTCCTAATCATATTGCTCTCGATGCTCACAGCATGCACAATAATCGCCGCATTATGTACCATCAACATGCTGCATAGTTTGCGCTAGAGATCCGACATATCTCTAGATCTAACCATGCCTCCAGCTCGGTGAGCATGACACACATGACACACAAGATTGCCCACTTGGGTGGCTCACGTTGTGACGTAGGCCGCAGACATCATAGTAACCCCACATGGAGTCTCTATATTCAACACAATCCACCAGGTGCTTGAACATCCTAGATGGTGTCAGCTTGTTGGTCAGTGCAGAGATCACACACCTCAGTAGTAGGTTGGCCGGTTTGATCTCAGGCCCCACTTTCCATTATATGTATAAAGTTCATCATGTGAAGCAAAACTCACTTGGATTATTGAAGAACCTTCTTTTGTCTTGTGGCAATCCTGAGAAAAGAAGGCACCATAGGTTGAAAGTGCATGACACACCAAGCAAAACCATTCCCTCAACACTCTAGATGTGGTGGCCTCCTCATGTGTGTGAACTTCACTAACTAGGCAACGTGCACATGCAAGCATGTCACCACCACCATGTTCTTGAAGGATTTAACAAGTGGCCATGATAGGTACACAAGTCTCTAGCTCCAGCAACATTAGCATATCCAACTTCCTCCATGCCTCCAATGTCTGGCGATCTAACTGATACTCCCCATTATGTGCCATCAATGTGTCTAGATATGTCTCTAGATCTGACCATGACTCTGGCTCGATGAGCATGACCCACATGCCACACAAGTGGACTACCCACTTTGGTGGCTTCCATGATGACACAGGGCGATAACATCATAGTAGCCCACTTGGAACCACTCTATGCGACACACTCCAATAGGTGCTTCAGCATCCTAGACAATGTCAAACTCCATGGGTTGTTGTACTCCACACAAGCATCACCACACAAAGGTGTTGACTCGGTGGTTGGCGCAAAGTTCATACACCTCACGTGTATCTTGATCGATTCAATGTTCGATCACGCTTTTCATTCTATGTCCATGAGTGCACGATGAGAAGCAAAACTTGTTTGGATTCAGGAAGAACCTTATTCGGTCCAGTTGCAGTGGCCATTCTGAGAAAAGAAGGCAATGTAGGTTGAAAGTGCATGGCACACCAAGCAGAATCATTCCCTTAGCACCTCAGATTTGGTGGCATCCTCGTTTGTGAACTCCAGTAACTAGTCAACATGCAGTTGCAAGCATGTAGTGTGCACTATGTTCTTGAAGGATTAAACTAGCAGCCATGACCGGTAAATGAGTCTATAGTTTCGGCAACATTGTCATGGCAAACTACCTTAAGGCCTTGAATGTCAGGATGTACCTATGCTTGGTGATCCACCATATGTTCTCGATCCAATTCCTATGGTCATCGCGAGTGTAGTAACCTCCACATTATGCGCCATGAACATGTCACACAATTTGTTCTATTGATTCGGACATGTATCTAGTTCTAACCATGCTTCCAACTCATTGAGCATGACCCAGATGTCACACAAGTGGACTACCCATTTGGGTGGCTCCCTTGATGTTCTAGGCCGCTAACATCATACTAGCACTACATCGAAGCTTGCTATGCAACACACTCCAACAGATGCTTTAGCATCCTAGACATTTTTGTACTTCTTGGACTATCGGTTTCCGCACAAGCATCACAATGATGGTGTATAGTTGGTGGTGATGTGTAGTGTTCACCCAACTGACTAGTAGCTCGATTGTTTCAATCTCCAATCCTATTTTTTATTGTATGTGTATAAGTTCATCTCGAGAAGCAAACCACTTTGATTCATGAAGAACCTTCTTCTGTATTGTGGCCTTGCTGAGAAAACAAGGCATTGCAGGTCGAAAGTGCATGGCGCACCAAACAAAACCATTACCTTTGGTAGCCTCTTCATGTGTGGACTCAACTAACTAGGCAACGATGAGCTCCAAGCAAGTCACTTGCATAATGTTCTTGAAGGATTCAACCTACAGCCATGACCGGTGAAAAAATGTCTAGTTCATGCAATATTGTTATATCTAATTACTTCCAGGCCTCAAATGCCATGAGGTACCTATGGCTAGAGATCTAGCCGATATTCTTGGTCCAATTCCTCTCGAGCTCACCTTGAGTGCAGTGACTACCGCGTTACATGCGCCACTAAAGTGCTAAGTAATTTGTGATAGAGCTCTGAACATGTATACATATCTGACCATGCCTCCACCTCGATGAGCATGGCCTAGATGCTACATAAGTGGACTGCTCACTTGGGTGTCTCCCTTGATGACATAGGGCGCTAACACCTGCTTTGCTTTGCTCTTGCCAACAACTGCCAGTGAGGAGGATAATTGTATAAAAAGGGGAAGGAAAGAGAAAGAGAGGTAGAAGATTAGGATAGAGACTACGTACCATGTGGGGCCCACTAAGCAGGTTGTTTGTGAGGACAGGTGATGTGGTGCCATATCAAAAAAGGGTTTTTGAAATCGCTAGGAGAGAATGGTTTGAAAAGTAATTGTGTGTGTGTGTGTGGCGGGGGGGGGGGGGGGGGGGGTTGCAGTTTCTAGTAATTCAGTTGGAGGAAAAAAAAATCAGGTTGAGAAGTCCCTAAAAACCATGGTATCTTGTTCTCATCTTGCGGGCTGAACTCACTAAGTAGGAAAGGAAAGGTAGAGCAACTCTTGTTAAGTGGGCCGTTCTACGCTTTAAGCCCATGTTGGCAGTGTGTACCCCGCACTTCACGCGACATAAATTAATTCTATCACCCAAGCAATATCTAATTGAGCCTTCTGAGTCTCCGACCCAATCCTCACTCATAGCCACACATCCTTCCCTCTTTCACTTTTAATTCATAGTCCCTGCTATTATTAAACCCCTCCTTTCCTTTTTGTCTCCCTCACTTTTTCACCCCAAAAGTCATACAAACTTGTATTTATACAATAAATATTTATATAAAAACAAGATTGTATTATAGAAATACAAAAAAGAATGTACAACATACATAACAAAGTCATATTAAGTAGGTCCATATAACAAAGTTAAATAAAAAAGTTCACATATAATATTTACCTATCATATTTATAATGGCAACGTATCCTATGCAAACCAGCTTCGTGTGCAAACTATACAAACTCCTACTACAATCGTTGGATCTCCATCCGATGACCGTATGGAGAGGTGGAAAACTTTAACACTTAAATCCTCCCACCATTAGCTTTCGTAACCATAATTTCTAAAACCCCCTCCTAATGGGTCAGGGCCGCACATCGTTCTCCCGAATTGAACCCTCCGTCTGCGCCGCCGCTTGTTGGCCGGCGACAGGCGGGGGATCCACGTAGTCGAGCGGCGGCGCGAATTCCACGGGGCAGTCGGTATATGATGGACTTGCACACCTCCCACAAAACAGCATAGAGATCAGACACGCATTCACATGGGTGAACAACGAGGAGGAGGTGGGAATCGCAGCGTTGCTCACGAATCGCAGCTGCCCTGTCCTTGATGATGTTGCCTAATGTTGTCGTTGTGATGCTGCGTTTACCACCGCTGCACCACCGGATGATGTTGAGCTCCCGCTCGCAACATCATTGAAGTCCGCCACCTTGGATTATCCCACTCGCGGCCTCGCCGCCGTGCACTAGATCAGGCAGCGCCCACAGAGCTGCTTCTTCCGCGAGGCCGCAATTCTGGATCGATGTCTGCTCCATCGCCAAGCCTTCCGCAGTTCCGCGTGGAGCTCCGCCATCTGCCACAATTCACTACCTCACGACTCCATCTCGCGCGAGCCGTCGGGCGGAGCCCGAGCCGGCTCCCGCCGGCACCGTAGATCTCGGGAAGAGAGAGCAGAAAAAGGGAAAGGAAAATGAGAAAAGGAAAATGGTGGAAGGGTCTAATTGCTAAAATTTTTCACCTCTTTATAAAGCCATCGGATGAAGATCCGGTGGTTGTGATGAAAGTTTGCATAGTTTTCATACGAAGCTGGTTTGCATAGGATACCTTGCCATTTATAATAAATAGATTTGCACAAACAAAATTATGGGTAGACATTAATAGGAAAAATTTATAGAAAAGTTTGGAAATACCAAAAAGATATAAAAAAAGAATTGAGAATTTTGGAACATAAATTTTAGAGATAAAAATATACCAAATTTATGAAACTATATTTTTATAAATAAAACTGTAGAGCGAAAAGAAAAAACATACTCCTTCGGGATCTGCCAGTCCACTGGTAGGGTGTTGCGCCGCCGCTCCCGTGGGCTCCACCTTCTCCCCCACCACGCACTGTCGTCGCTCCCACTCCGCCGCCATGTCGCTTCACTCATGGGATCCGTCGCTCCGAACAAGCTATCATTTGCTTCATGCAGATCCGTCGTTGCCCCACTGCACCATGCCACTCATTATGCGTGGATCTGCTGCCTCTCGATGCGGTAGATCCATCACCAATATGTGGCATTGCAACTGGGTTAGGGGTCCGGGGTCCGGGCGGTGGGGGATCCCGGTGGTGGTGTGGACGGCGGAGACAGAGAAGGTGGAGGAGAAACGGCGGGCGGCGAGGTTAGCAGCGGCCGCGGAAGTAAGCGGTGGCGGAGGTCGTCGGAGCCGGGGAGGCGCGGGCGGCAGCGACGAGCATCGGCCGCGGCGGTGGGCTGTGGTGGAGGCGGTGGAGGCTGTTGGAGCTGGAGGAGATGACGGCGGCGGGGGATTGCGGCTGCGGCGGCGACAGCAGGTCGCGTGCTTCCCTGACGGGTTATCCGGGTCCTTTAAGAAAACCTAGCTAAAGGGGAAGGCGGCGGCGTTTTGCACAAATCTGTCTTATCCGAGTTGACACACAAATGTACTCTGCACAAGAGAAAGACAACACCCACCCGACCCTGGGCCGCGCCACGCCTTGGGCCTGGCTTTACTAACAGTACTGGGCTCCACGCCGACAAGTCCAGCAAAGTAGCGGCCCATTTCATCTGGAGGAAAGCAGTGGCCCAACAATGGACGATATGCCCACACGGTCCTCTCCTTCCTCCCCTCCGGCAAGAGCACACCGAGACACCACCGGGCACCGGCGTCGCCATAATCCCCAATCCCCACCGCTGCGCTGAGAGATCCCAGTTGCGAACGCCGGAGCCGCTGCCTGAGCGTCGACTAGGACCGGTAACGGCACCTCTACCCTGGTCGGGGACGGCGTTCCTTCTCACTCGAGGGAGAGCATCGGTGCCGTGTCGGGGGCTCGATGGGCTCCCGCGCCTCGCCTCCTCACGACTATCTTCACATGGTGAGCACTTGCAACCGGTTGTATCTCTCACTGAACCCGAGCTCATCCAACGAACAGTGGCGGATTTCGATACTCGGGAGCGAATTCCATGTAGCTCTTCAGTCCTCTCCAAATTTCAGGAACCCTAAACAGATCGAGCAATTGTTGGAGTTTCTGTTATAATTGTTTTCCTGTTCCTCGACCGTTTTATTTCGCTTTGCTTGATTGGGGGGAGCTGTACTGTTCAATGTTCGTGCTGAAATCGTTTTCCCTCATGAAGCAATTCCACAGTTTGTTGATAGATCGAAACATTCATTGAATTCTTTCGACATGAAGTGATGGTTACAAAGTGTTAATATGCCTATTTTGTTAGGCCGTCTATTCTTTAGTCCCAGCCTGATATTCTAATGCCATTTTTGCAAAATAAAGGCAAAGGTTTTCTAACAAGAAAATATGGGAGTTACCATTCCACCATCAGAGCACCGTTTATGTTCTTGAACACAGCTCACCTTAATGTTTTCGTCTTTGCAGCATGTTGAGCAACTAAGGAGGCGCCATCACTCGTTATCGGAATTGGTATGCTATCATTTATCTGTTCGATGACTTCTGTTTAGTGCTATAAGGGTATGCTCTGTGGGATGTTAAGAGTTCTTCGGCCTATCCTTTGATTTACCGCAGACTTATGCAAGGGATGAAGATGCAAAACTCGAGACCACAAGGGCAAGACGTAATAACCCTTTCTTCTCCCCCTCAGAACATTATTTGTAATTTTGTATCACCTCACATGCTTAGTTATTCAATAGGAATGCAATAAAGCATGTAAAATGTGCTGAATCTTAGTATTTTGATCTTTTTGTTTTGCAGTATCAAGCATCCTCAAAAGGCATGAAGATTTGAAAGAGCGCCTTTCACGGTACTACTTTAACTTTGCAAGAACTTCTCATTGTTTAGGTCCTTTTCCATGTATTACAATAGCAAAACTCTTGTTTCTTTGTTCAAATTTAGAGCTTACTGCAAGCTAATAACTTTTGTTTCCCTTTCCTCCTTCCCTTCATTCCTCCACAGTTCAGCCTCAATCCAACTGTATTTTTCTAAATCTGTTCCTAACTGTTGTACCTCTTGTGATGCTCAAATTGGAACAGGAAAACTTGTCAAATGAATTTTAGTGTTTGCTATAACCATTTATGCAAAAGAAAGGGAGAAGCTGAAGTTTATCTTTACTAAATTTATGTAAATGTATTTGCACCTTTACTGAAGTGTGTTGTTGGCTCATTGCATGAAGTTCCCGATCCACAAGCTTCTCGAAAAATTTAAATAAGAACAGTACTGCAGTTCAGTTATATAAATAAGCCTGGTTTGATTTCTAATGCTGCAATGCTAATGCTATTTCTTCTGGTGGGCTTCTTTCCTGAGGCTAATGATTGTAACATTGTTGGAATTAGCTGGTCAAGAGGTCGATAGAGGAGGGTGTTATGGCCACTGGCCATGATAGGGTAAGGGCTAAGTGCCTGCTGTTAGAAGTTCCCTCTCTGGTCGTTTGTGCTGTGTGGGTGTGTTTTTTGTTTCCTTTGTGGCAGGACTGGTTCCTGCTGCTGGGGGTCATGTGTGTTTGTGTTCCTGTCCTCACTCTGGATTGTTTTTGTGTTTCCTCTACCTTAATGAAATGACACGCAGCTCTCCTGCGTGGTTCGAGAAAAAAAACATTGTTGGAATTAGCCCAAGGAATGTTATCTTCTGCGGAAAGATCCCACTACTTTCTATTTGATAATTTAATATTTCAATTGGCAGGTGTTTTTGAGGAAAAAATCTCTGTTGAGTTATTTTTTTAAGTTCATATGGATAATTTATGCGAAAGGATCTTGTGACTACTATCCTAGACTAGTAGAGCAAATACTTTGTATTGTCAGATGAGTACTGCTACTTTTGTTAAAAAACAAAAGATGACTACTGCTACTCAAAACAGAACCCCGCTGATCTGTCACTTGTAGGATTTTTTGTATTAGTGTACCTCTAGCTATATTCTCTATTCTGGATGATCTTTTGGAACTTAGCTGTGGCATTTTGTACTGGATTTCTTATTTCCTGCATTTATTTTCCTTTGCTGCTTGTTTTATATTGCATTCTGCTCATGTTCTGAGAGATTGGATACTTTGTGAAACTATTATTTTACATCTTATTTTTTTATTCTAGGGATTCTGATAAGCTGATTTTTGAGCGTCTACAGAAGGAATTTGAGGCTGCTCGAGCTGCTCAAACTGAAGGTGCATTTTGCAATACTACATTGGACCTTTGTTATCTAGTTCTTTAGGAAGTAAGCTTGTCAGTGCATAGGATCTTTGTTATATAGTTCTTTAGGAAGTAAGCTTGTCAGTGCGTATGTAGATATGCACACGAATTGTGGATATAGGGCATGTGTGAACTAATTATACTGTTTCACATGTATTAAAACTTCTTATGGCAAGATGAAGCTATTAACTATGCTTCATATCATTTTTAAAACAAACTGTTAATTACTTATTAGAAGAAGTGTTGAATAGATTGTTTTACTTGTTAATCTGCATAAATCCTGCACAGATTAGGGAAAGGCATATGTTGATCATGTGGTGAATATTTTCAATTAGAACTTCCATCATATCTTTCAAGTTTGAACTTTCACATTCTGATGGCGCAATTGAAGCTTGCGTCACTGATTATGTTCTGACAATGCATTCCTTTATTGCTGATCAGTTCAACAGACTGATAAGGTTTCAATAGTACATTGCCTACTGTGATATCGTTTTGAATATTTCTGGATTTGGGAGGCACAATACCACTGTTCTGAATAGCTTATTGAGAAGTTCTTGACTACAACAGAAGTGGCAAGCTGTTTGATGAACAAAAGCATCTTGCTGCTATAATGGAAAGCATGATGCATTGAACAAACTGTGTCAACGGTTCTGTAATTGATAGCTTTCTTTAGATAGTTGGGATCTTTGAGTTAGCGGGGTTTGATCTGTAGATCACAGGGATAGAGATCAAGAACAATAGGTATATAACTTAACTCTCCATGTTGAAATACAAATCAGTGTTATCCATTCATTAGGCTAAAGGTATATACTTCCTTCAAGTTGGGTCTGGATTATAATACTGCAGGCAAGTTTTACAACACTTCAAGTTGGCTCTGAAAATAATATCGTTGACAAGGTTTAGCTGTGCGTCTAGGTGGAAGGAAGCCTTAGCAACACATCAGTGTTGGACAGGCTGGGGTAGATTTCTCACATTTCTTGCAGGTATCAGACCTCTACAGAAATTCATTTTGATGGGGATGATTGCATAAACTTGACCTCTAACTGCATGTTTGTCCCCCCCTTTTTAAAACTTTGCACTATTACCCCTTCTTTTCCAAGTCAACGCACCATTGCCCCTGGTTTTATGCAACTTTTTTATGGCAACATAATGGGCGATAGTTCATTGGCTTGGTAAAAAGTAGGCAAATGGTACAAACTTGAAAAGGGAGGGCAAACATGCAGTTAGAAATCAAATTTGTCAGAATTGCAAATGGCCCTTTATCAAAAGCAATTTATATGCATAGTGCAGTTCAGTAGGATAGGCTGATAATATGGCTGGCTTGTTTGCTGGTTTGGTTTCTCTTGTAATTCTCTGTACTGCTGGCATAATCATCATACTTGGTTTTTACTGTATGTAGCATTTAACATTCTAATACTAGCATCACAACATTGTTGTATTTTGAATCTTATTGCTCTCTTGGAGAATTCCCAACACCTGTTTTTGGCCTTCTGTAGAGATTTCAATAGATGATGATGAGTGGAATGATGGTTTGCTGGCTACTATCCGTGAGAAGGTATTTAATGTGATTCAACAGCCTAGTTTTCTCATTTTTCATGTCAGATTCTGTGAATTATGAAATTTTGTTGAGTTTGCTCAATCTCATAGACCAGGTTCATATGGAGGCTGACAGGAAGGCCATGGCTAACCAAGTAAATGTTCCAGCAGATCTTCCATTTCAATCAAAGACTACATATAGGATTAGAAATAAGGTGACATGCTCTCCAGACCATTGACTTTTTTCAATCTAGCTTTGTATCTGTTTAGCATGCAGGATTGACTTGTTTCAGTCTAGCTTTGTGCTACTTTGGTAGGATATTTTTTAATTTGTCCGGGTTAGCCTTTGTTATTTCTTCATGCACAGTTATTGTTCAATTTTGGCTCTACAGCAATAAGAGACGGCTAAGATGGGATTGGGATTTAGTGGCATATTACATGACCCCTTGTCATCACAATATACTAGCTATTGACCCTATCATTATACTAGCCAGAGTCTGACTGTTGATCATACACTAGCAATTCTAGATTTATGGCCTGAAATTCTGTTTCTGTGGCTTTCAACTGCCGTATGAATTATGCCAGCTTGTACATGGCTATGGTGTCCTTATGAATTAGCATAAAACACATGTTATACTGCACCATCATGCTATTATTGTTTTCCATACGACGCTCATCATGTGTAAAGACTATGATTGCTAAATTAAGTTTTTCTTAATCTGTTTAAACTAAATCTCTTCACTTTAATAGGTTATCTATTGCTTGGATGGAGCGAGAATTGGCATACAATATGAGACATTCTTTGCTGGTGATTACCCTTACTATTCTTAGTTCCATTTTTTCGCATTAGTAGATGCTTCTCCTATTTGAAACTTTTTAAGATGCATAGTGTTTCTGTTGGACATAACAAGAAGTCATGAAAAATCCAGTGTGTAGTTCTGTACAAAAGTTCACTTTAAATTATATATAATTTTTTGCACTATGCACATGCAGACCTGTGATATTCTGAATGATAAGACCAACTGAAGTGTGGTACTTTAGCTCAAAAGGGTGAAATAGACATGATACATACATCTCTATCTCTAAACACATGATTTCATATAGTAGATTAACATGTGCATTTTGCAGGTGAGCCTTGTGAAATATTTCATTGTGTTTTGGAAAGCAAGTCATTCTTGGAAAAGATGACTGTGATTGAGCACACCTTACCATTCTTTCTGCCCATACGTGAATTGGAAAGTGATCTCCTATCATCTAATGCCATTGTATGTTTTCTCACGGCAGTTGATTTTACTATATGGATTGTGTGTAAAGTTCTATGTGCTACTAACATGCTTTTCCTTGCAGAAATTTATTGATCATCTTGAAGAAATTTTACAGGCTTATATTGACAGGAGAGAGCAGGTCAGTATCAGCTATTAGGAGTCACCACCACATATAACTATCTGTAAATTTTACATTCAATATTCCTTACATGCGTAATGCTACAGTAATTTGACTTGCGCGCTATCTTGTTCAAACAGTCTAGTTTTTTTTTTGATAAAAAACGATCTAGTTTAGGTGAGGTGTAATGGATATGGTCTGTTCAACTGAGTTGTCTCCATGTTCACCTGAGTAGAAAGATTTAAGATGTTTATGTGTATATTTCTCTAGGGAGTTTATTTTCAATTTGCCATGCAGATGTTGTTCCATAATGTTCTTTTTACTAAGTATGTTTCCTTGCTCTAGTCTAGCCGAACAAGACCTTGATATCTCATATTCTTATTTTCCGAAAAAATAGCTCTGTAACAACTAACAAGTCAAAAAGATTATAATCATAAAAACAATTAGTCAATTACTATTAAAGATATCATCACAGATAATCTGTTATTTGTGTTGCAAAAACTCTAATTTGGTA
The DNA here is from genome assembly GCA_033239725.1 of Echinochloa phyllopogon. Classification (NCBI taxonomy): domain Eukaryota; kingdom Viridiplantae; phylum Streptophyta; class Magnoliopsida; order Poales; family Poaceae; genus Echinochloa; species Echinochloa phyllopogon. The sequence continues at coordinate 35,736,270 of BTCW01000006.1, forward strand.
TTATTCATCACAATCTAAAGAGGTTGAAACAACTTTAGTCTACCAGGTGAACCAGGCAGCAGCACAGACAGGAACTGTGCTCGTTGCAGTTATTATTTTCAGAAAATGTAACTATATCAGATCTCTGTTCTCCATAGTTGGGCACATTTTTTATGTATATTTGGACTTTGGTTTTTTAGTGTTCTTGTTCTACATATATGTGCATTTAGCCACTGTGTATGGCATACCAATTTTCAATTTCTGCTCATGTATAACTTTGTGTATAAATTGACCAATCAGTCGTACTGGTTGATTTTCGGTTCTGTTCCAATATCTATAAAATCATAATCCTGTATTTTAAAAGAATAGAGATGAGTCATGACATCCCCTCTTTTCCTTTTGCCAAGGATGCATTCTATCGTTTGGCCTATCAACTGTTTTAGAAGTTTTTGCTAAAGATTGTTAGTAGGCTCATATATGAAAGCTGAAGGCGGATAGGCCGTACAGCTACTGCAATGTGTTTTCTTTGAAAGCAGATTGTTAATTATAATTTTCTATTTCATGTTCAAGGTTCGTCTTATCAAGGAGCTCTATGGGAACCAAATTGGTGAACTGTATCACAGTCTTCCTTACAATGTGATAGAGTTTGTATTGGAGGATTTTGAGTGGTAAGGATGATAACTGCTAATTCTAGGATTTGCATCAGACAAGTTCTGTTATGTTTCGAGTACAAGCCTCGTAGAATATGATAAGAGTTCATATTGGAGGATTTTGAGTGGTAAGGATAGTAACTACTAATTCTAGGATTTGCATCAGTCAAGTTCTGTTATGTTTCGAGTACAGCCTCGTAGAATATGATAGAGTTTTTGTTGGATGATTTTGAGTGGTAAGGATAATAACTACTAATGTTAGGATTTGCGTCAGTCAAGTTCAGTCTTTCATTTTCCTTTTGCTAGCACCATCTTGAATGCTACCTACTGATTTTAAATGTGCTGGCTGTTATGCTCATTTTCCATTGGCCCATGGCTTTTGCATATGTAAGCTGCATGTTTTGCCTCTTCTAGAGACTGAAATGTGCACATGTTCGCCACTTGAGCAGCAAGGTTACAGTCAGTATCCGATATTCAGATCTGCTTCTGACCCTGCCAAGTCAGGCAAGGGTCTTGGCTTGGCCACTTCGCCCGTCAAAGAGAATATCCACGCGAAGCAGCAGTGCATCAGCTGCGCAGCCGGTACCATTTCGCCTTTCATACGCCGAGGAAGCACTCAAGACCTTGTGTCTACCAGAAGGTTTCTATCCTGCCCCTTGTCTTCACTTTGCCATACAGTATATACAGCTTCTGATCTGTTTCCTCCCTTCTTGTTCTGTGCTTCAGCGTACGCAGATATTGTGCTGGACCTACCCCATGCTCTGAAGAGGATTTTTTCCTCTCAGGACAGTGACTGAATCTTGTGGAGGATGTTGATGAGATCTTAAGGTTTCTAGACTACAATAATCTTAAGGTTTCTAGACTACAAAATGGAACAGGTACTTAAAGATGTTCGGAAGTGGTATTATGGGCTCTGGTTGCTGAGGACTGCGATTTCTGTGGAAGCAAGGCAGGCGTGTTTGCTCCTTCAACCTCAAAATATTCCAGCTACTATAAAAGCCTAAAGTAGGAGCACTGCAATTTCATTAAGAAGGAAGCAAGCCAATGTTACAAAGATTGTATTTGTATTTCACAGACAAGCTCACTCATGTAAAATATGAAAACTAAGATATGGTAGTCAGGGTACAATTGTGTCAAGTGCTGTGACAAATATCTTAGTTTCCAAGCCCGAAACATGCGTCTTGAGACTGCAATTTTCAGAAGAGAGTATGCTAGTTTTGACTTTTGAATTTCCACAAGAAGTTGACGACAGTAACGGCCTCAACGGCTCAACCAATGCACAAACAGGTAAAGCATTTCGCTCACCGCCGACGAGAACAGGGCAGAAGTTCACAAGTCATGCCAAATATTTCCCGATTTCTCAGAGACAAACCTGATGCTTTTGTTTGTATCTTTCTTTGAACTGTGATGTGTGCTGCGTCCTGCGTTTCTACGTTTTTTTTTGGAAGTAAAACGTTTCTACATTTTTAGCAAGCATGAGATTTCTTTACAATCCAAAACACTTCTCACGTATGGGGACCTTGGTGGACAGAGCATCTTGCGCGTGGCTTTCAACTTTCCGTTGCCGCTCGGAAAGTGTTGCCTTTGCGGGGTGACCGGATGAGCACTGACTTGCCCACTGAGCTTCCATCGACAAGGGTTTTATATACCTGTATCTACGACTTTATCTACTACAGTACTACGGAGTACGATTTAAATGCATGAGCATAGTTGAAAGAACCGGATTCTGAACGACGAGAATCCGATTCCCTGTACCCTCGAGATAGTCCCAGGAATAGCAGATATCTCGTACAGAACTCATCTCAGTCGAATATCACATCCATACAACGATAAAAGATCCAATACATGACATATATAAAACATAGCGGTATAGTACAAGCCCTCTGGGCTAAATCGACAATAAGAAACAGCTACGAAGCGGTAGCTAAATCTTCTGGGTCCACTTCCCGCAGGCATCCTTGAGCATAGCGCGCACCCTTCAATCGTACCACCCGTCCTGGTTGAACTCGTGGTCGGGGTCTTCACCTGAGAACCCAAGGTCTGTCCCCAAGGAAATGGGACAGATTCACGTCACCAACCATAATATGAAAAGCTTTAAAGTGGCCTATTCTAAGGTATAGAAATAATCAAGGTTTAAGCCAGGGTTTTCCTAAGCGAGCGGCAGCAATAACCCAAATTCATCTCATCACCAACTCCTTTCCTCACAAGCACATTCACTCCCCAGATCCTCCCATCGGCCTCACATTCACATCAGGCTCGTCCTGCCACAGCAGGTTCCCGCAAGCATCATCCACCAACACCTTTCGCTCACTAGTCGACTCGGTGAGCTCCCTCCCCACCTTGTCTCATCAGCAACGGTGGACCAAACTCTCATAACCCAAATCAAGGATGAGGTAAGAAGGCAGATTCCCATGCTAGTCGGAACTTATCAGAAGCGGGTCATCCATAACCGTGGACACGACTATACGTATAGTTTACACTCTGCAGAGGTGGCACTCCAGGAATCCATCCAGGCTGCAAGGCTAGTCCGCAACCAACCTGAGACACAGCCCACAGCAAATACCCTAAACAGTAACGACGTCAATCCTGTCTCCCTGGGCTCGGGAAACATCCGATCTAACATCTGCCCCAGGGATGTGAAACCTTCCCACCGGGGCCAGTCGGGGGCCATGGTAAATCAGGGAGAGTACGCCGCAACGAGTCCCCCTTATACATATCAAGCTCGAATCTCCTACAGTCTCGGCGCTGCACTAGAGTAGGCTTGCTGGAACCCTCCCCATTCTGGGTAGATGGTGAGCACGGTATTCCCACGTCCAAAAGTGGAACTCGACTCGGTCCTTAATTGTCGGTAAAGCGAGTATCAACGTCATAAGCGATCCGCCGCAACGGTCCACAATCGGCACCCATAACAGGTATTGCCGCCCAAACTCCTCAAGTAACCAAGTATCCAAAAACCATGTACCCGCAACAGGTACTCCGTAGGGACTGCCCGAGTGCAGTCCCCAAGCACCCCGATCAAACGATCGAGTTGTTATTACTCGCTTACACCGCCTAGCTGCACTACACCTCCCATACCACCCACAACTCACACCAAGAGGTTCAAATCACAACCATCCCAACACTTGCATAGCATAGCATAGCATATTCCAAAAAGTGAGTAGTAGGTAGCAAGGTAACAGGATAATAACAAAGGCAGTGCAGGTTTATCATGCGAGTAAAGTAAAGCGCTAGCATACTAGTTTGCATGTCTAATAGGTATTTCAGAGATTGGTCGAGCGTGAACCTGGGTAAGATTCTTCCTCCTCTTCAAAGCAGTTGTCGGGTAGTCCGGCTCCTCCAGGTTCTCCGGAGCTCCTAGAGTCGCGGAAAATAAAATAAGACGCGGCTACTAGCAAGGAAACACCAAAACAGCGAGGAAAGAAGACCCAAGGAACACCAAACTCTATACTAACGCGTAGGTCATGTTTTTAGAAAAATATAGAAACTGGTTTCATATTTTTCTGAGCTATGGTTGATTTATTATTAATTTTCGAAGTTTAAATCATTTTCTGAAAATATTAAATAATTTCTGAAAAAGAAAAACAGACAATAATTAGCCTGCTGACGTCATCATGACGTCAGCAGTGGGGTCCGCCTAGGGTGACGTTAGCAGTGGGCCCTGCTGACGTCAGCGTTGACTGGTCAACGGTCAACGAGGTCAACGGTCAAGTCAGTCAGTGGGTCCCGCATGTCAGTGACTGCCAGGGTATGACAGGTGGGGCCCTCACGTCAGCGCAGTTAATCAGAAAAAGAATAAGGAGAAAGATAGCTGGGCTGGATACGGGCCGAAAGCTTTGGGCCGGCCCAACAAGCTTGGGCCTTCGGCCCACGAACGCGAGGCCGAAGGGGCTGGCGCGGTGGACTTAGTCCACCGTAGACCAAGAGGTAGGCCCACGGTGCACCGGGTTCACGGGATCAGGTGCGGCCGACTCAGGATCTTCTGCGGCTGTGTATGTGTCGTGCTGGTGTGGTCTTCGGTGTGGCCTGGCCACGGCGCGAACGCGGCACGCGCGGCGCGCTCTGGCGCGCGGCCGGCGGCAACGTCGCCGACGGCGATCATCGGGGAAAAGGGCCGGCGAGGCTCGGGATCACCAGCTACGGCCTCGCTAGGGTTTCGCGGACGCAACCGGCAAGATGAAGTGGGAACCTTGGCTGGGGGTTTGGTTTCCCGACACGAGCGGTGGCGGCGCGGCTATGGCGCCACGGCGGCCGGCGACGCGCGGGTGGAAGGTGGCTCGGAAACGGCTCGGCTGCAAAGGCTCGCGCACGCGCGACTCCAGCGAGTGCTGGAACGCGACGTCGCGGCCCTGGCTAGGTGCGCGTGCGCGGCACACGGTTGCCCGTGGCCGCGACACGGCCTCGGCATTCGCGCACGGCGAGCACAGCTCGGTCGCGGCGGCTTCGGCTGCAGTTCAAGGCGACGGCGGTTTGCGGGGTGCGACAGCGGCGCGACGAGGTCCTGCACGAGAGGATGGCCACGGCTCGAAGGCCGGGTCCCAGAGGATGCTAGCAATGGCGGTGCGGCGGCGCTCGGCCGGAGACAGGGGAGAAAGGGGAGGAAGACGACGACGCTCACTTTGGGTCAAGTAGACGAACACAGCAGCTCGGGGAAGTGCTTGCGGCTCCGGCGGTCCTCTTGCTCCCACGAACGGCTCCGGCTTGGCCTTGAAAGTGCATCTAGGCACTTATATGTTTTGGTGATTGTGCATGACAACATGATTAGTCATTTAACTTGTTTGTCTAAGTGTATAAGCAGGAAATTACAAGCAAGCAAACAAGTGGTAATCATCCCATGCAATTAATACAAATGACAAGTGTGTGATAATGACAAAGTGAGACATGGATTGGAGCAAATTGAATGGTCTCATAGATAGGATACTTGTCAAAGGATTTGGGATTGATTATTTGAAGAAATTAGGAAGTTCGTTGATCTTGTTCATGGCAATGATTACATTCAAGATTGAGACATGATTCTATGTTTAGCTTATGGTCTCAATTACATTGAAGCTTATGAACAAGTCAATTATCAAAGAAGATATTTCAAGAATATTGAAGACATGGATTTCAATGTTGTTTTCATGATGATGCAATGCAAAGCGAAGCTTAAGTTGACAAGAGAGGACGGAAAGGATCAAGCTAGATGGGAGTGACGTTCCTTGCAAGGAGAAGGGCAAATTGGTTTTGTAGCCGAGGTACCTTTGCTAGTGGAAAGGTCTAGCATCCTAGCTTGGGTTCTATACGTCGATCAAGTCATATCAAGTGAAGCAATGCGAAGCATCTAATCTTTGTCAATCATATGATGAAATGACTTATGAATTGTTCATGCAATGGAAATTCTAAGTCATGAAGCTCAAGACGGGTTTGCTCAGCAAGACATAAGATGTTGAAGCCCTCAAGTTGAAGAATGATCAAGTATGGCATCAATGAAGATCTACAAACTCAAGTGGTATAGTTTTTATTGTTTTAATCTTGAGTTTAGGAATGCCGTTCTATCAAGAGGGATGCGACATTAGTTGTCTTGGTATACACCAAAAAGTGCTCATTAGGTCAACCCATTTAACTTAACCTTTGGAGAGCTGTCCTTTGTGGACTTTGTGTGCTGAGTCCACCCAAACCGGTCTGACCGGTTTGGGAAAGCGGTCTGACCGCTTTGGGACTCAGGGGTGCTCTGCCCACCCAAACCGGTCTGACCGGTTTGGGAAAGCGGTCTGACCGCTTTTGGGCTTGGGGGGCTCAGCCCACCCAAACCGGTCTGACCGGTTTGGGAAACCGGTCTGACCGGTTTGGGGTTCTGACATGTTGTAACGGCTATATAGTTCGTAAACCGGTCTGACCGGTTTGGGAATCCGGTCTGACCGGTTTCCAACGGCTATAACGGCTAGTTTTGGTTGTGTGGGGTATTTATACCCCATACCCCTCTCCTTTGAGGGGTGCTGGTTCCCTTGCCTTTGTGGCTCGTCCCTAACACTTCCAAACGCCAGCAAGCTCTCCCCAAACCTCTCTTTGTGAGAGTTGATTGATTTTGTATCATATCTTTGGATTTGGGTTGAGAGGTGTATGGGTTGTGAGCATTAGATAGCAATTGATTGTTGTGATCAGCTATTGAGAGCAAAACCTTAGTGTTGAGCACTTCCGGTGAAGCCTTGCAACTATTGAAGTGTTTGTTACTCTTGGAGGTGATCCTCCTAGACGGCTAGGCGTCGCCGGTGAGCTACCTTGGTTGTGGTAAGCCACGGGATTGTTGTAAAGGCTGGTCTTGCCTCCTTCGTGGAAAAGGACCAAAGTTAGTGGTACCGAGGAAAGTGGCTTGGAGTGGATAAGCCCGCCTTTCGTAGGCCCTCAACGGAGACTAGGACTCATCGTGTCTTTGTGACAGCCTTAGTGGCAGCGGTGAAGTCCGAACTTCGGGAAAACATATCTTGTCTCCTTGTTTACCTTCACAAGTTCATTTCTAGCACTTGAATTCGCTTCCGCATATTTCTACTTGGTTGTGCTCTAATTGTGTGCAGGGACTTTGTGGACCTGCTTGATATCATCTACAAGAGCCCACAATCAAGTTTGGTTTGTGCTAGAACTCGTAGAGGGGGTTAATTTCACATAGTCGGTTTTCTCTGTTGAAAACCGGTCTGACCGCTTTCTCAAAGCGGTCTGACCGCTTTCCTCTGTGAAAAGCGGTCTGACCGGTTTTGAGAACCGGTCTGACCGGTTTAGGTACTGATCTTGTGAAAAAGTTTGTAAATTGCAGGATTCACCTATTCACCCCCCCCTCTAGGTGACATCAAGGTCCTTTCAATTGGTATCAGAGCTTGGCCTCACATCCAAGCTTAACCGCCGTGAGGAAAGATGTCGACCACTTGTGAGGTAACATATGAGCCACTAGCTAGTGACGGCTCAAATTATTCAATATGGTCTTGTAATGTGCTTAATGATCTTAGGACTATGAGTCCTACACTAGAGAGGATTGTAGTTGAAGGCACCGATCGTCCAAATGTTGATTGGAGCAATTCCAATCCAACCGAGGACGAAATGAATTGCTTTCAACTCAATGCTCATGTCGCTAACTTCTTATTTGATGTTGTGAGTGATGAAGTTAGACAAATGGTTCAAGAAGATGAAGCAACTCTATTCGATGATCATCTCATTTGGGCTAGAATTGAGAAGCTTTACGCCAACATCAAAAGCGACACACAAGACCAATCAAGAGCCAAGACACATGAGGAGTGCACTACAACAGCAAACACATGCACCAAGCCTCATGTGGCAACAATCGTGGAGCCAAAAGGCTCAGCTCCCATTTCCCTGCTGAAACCGGTCCGACCGGTTTCCCAAACCGGTCTGACCGGTTTGGGCAGGAGAGGTGGAGCTGGCCACAAGAAGGGAGGCCGACGCCGCGCAAGCAAAACTTCAAGCTCACAAGTCATGTCATCTTCCAAAGATGATGTATTCATGTTCAACAAGTCCAAAGAAGAAGAGAAGGCGGAAAATTCAAAGGATGAGACTATTCGAGCTCTTATCAAAGAGCTTGAAGAAGTCAAATTCTCCAACGCCACTTTGGTTTGTAAGTATGAAGCTATTGTTGATGATTATGCTTGTGACACTATGCATATGGCTTCCATTGAAAAAGAAAATAAAATGCTCAAGAAACAACTAGGATTGCTCACTAGTGAACATGAGACGCTACAAGTGAAATATGATGAACTTGTGTGTTCCCATGAAGAACTTGTAGAATCTTATGCTTCACTAGACATTGCTCATGAGATTATGATTAATTCGTTAAAATCTATTGAATCTCAAACCCACATTTGCACATGTAATTCAATTCAATATAATCTATCATGTGCTAATCCTTGTTGCTTGCAAGGAAAACAATCTTGGTTTGATAAAGTGTGTGTAGAGTCTTGTGAAGACCTCATTGCTCAAGAAAATGAAGAGCTCAAGCAAGAGGTGGAAAGACTCTCAAAGAACTTGACAATTCTTCAAGAAAAGAGCAATGCACTACCTTCTCAAGATAACCGTGAATTCATGGTGAAGAAGCTTGAGAAGGGTTCAACCGTGCAAAGCTCTTGTACAACTCAAGTCAAGTCCAACACAAGCCAAAAGCAAGCAAAGAAGCCAATTCTCTCCAAAAGGCAAAGAAATTTGGAGAAGAGAAGATGCTTTGGTTGCCAAGAGAAAGGGCATCAAATTGCTTCATGTCCAAGCAATATGGAACCACAACAAGAGAAGCAATTCATCAAGCTCAACAAAGGCTTTCTCAAGGCCCAAGCAAAATTCAATGAAAAATTGGCTAAAGAGCAACAAAAGAAGAAAGCAAACAACATCAAGCATAAGACATGCTACACATGTCGGGAAAAAGGACATTTTGGTAATGATTGTCCAAATGGTAAAACTACTAAACCCGACATTGTTCATTCTATACATGTGAAGCTTGGAAACTCTCCAAATGCCCCTTGTGCTTCCAAGGTGATTGGTTCACCAAAGTGTGGCACAAGAACAATTTGGGTTCCTAAGCATATTCGAACTAACAACAATGGACCCAACATGAGTTGGGGACCAAAACATGCTTGATGAGATTGTAGGGACAAGAGATGCATTGATGACTTGACTTGAATGACAATCTTCAATGATCAATCAACAAGTCAAGAAAAATTGCTTCCGTTTCGTACTCTATACCCAATGTCATCTCGGTAACTTTGTGCTTAATTTGATCATGTTTAAGTCACTAGTGCCTTTAGTAGGATCAAATGGCTCTAAGTTTGGAACTTGTGGCATTTGAAAGTGACTTAGACTACATTTCTTAAAATTCTTGAATTCCATTCATATATGCCATGTGATGCTTTTAATGGCTTCTTTGTGGAGCAATATTGTGTTTAGTTGCAGTGGATCAAGTTCCGTCGAAATTTGAATCAACCAACGGAGATCCACAACAAATGGTACAGGCCTGGCAAAACCGGTCTGACCGGTTTGCCAAACCGGTCTGACCGGTTTGGCCCAGGCACATGCAACCTGAGCACATTCATTTGAAATGAAGTATTTTGTCAGTATTTTAAGCATATGAGATGTGGTATGTTTGATAGCTCTTTTGTAGAGCAAATGTCTATCATTTTCAGGGCATACCACACAAGATCCGACACTAAGGCCGGAAGATCCGACCAGAAGTTCCGGGTGGCTCTGTGATGAGTTTTCCACAGCCGGAAGATCAATCGGATCATCCGAGGCAAAAGCGGTCTGACCGCTTTGCCAAACCGGTCTGACCGGTTTGGCTGCCTCTGCCTGAGTGAAACCGGTCTGACCGGTTTCCCAAACCGGTCTGACCGGTTTGGCTCAGGGTGTTGGAACTTGGCCATTCAAATGGGAAATGAAGATTCAAGTATTCCACTTTATGCATTTCTCATTCTTGGCATATGCTATCCATTTTGATGCTTCATTTTGGTATGATTACTTGGCATATTTTATTTTGAGTAATTATTATGAAAATTGACCATTTATTGAATTAATCCCCTCCATGTCATTTACAAGGCAAAGTGCATGTCTCATATTGTCTACATATGATGCACATATCTAGGGGGATATTATTTCAATATTTGTGTCCATGGGACTAACATTTTCTTTTAGTGAACTTGTAGTCTCAATGGTGAGAGAATACCTCTCTCAATTGGAGTTGTCAATTCATCATGTGATTCATGACGGTAACACTAGTCATTCTCTTCATGAATCTTGATCTAAATTTATGCTTTGACAACTCAACATAATATAGCATTAAATTCCTTAAAATGGTTTAATCTTTCAATATTAGTGCATATGAATCTTTGTTAATGTCAAAAGCACTAAAATAAGGAATTTGATCTATATTATGAAACTTCATGATTAATGACCTATGTCTTTCATGCTTTATTTCAAAGTCATTGATTATGAAATCATGTGTTGTGCACATTAATGTTTTCTCTCTATGTTGATCAATGTGTCTATATCATGAGAGGATTCATATGGATGAAATTGATCATATTGCACAATACATGCTACTAGAGGCCAAGGTATGTTTTCTATGAACTAGTTTTTACCTTGTGCATCTAGGCCCTATCTTGCTAGAGTGTGCATGTACATGCAAATGTATTAAGCTCATTGCGTCCATTATATATTTAGTTAACAAGTTCTTGGTGAATGGTGTAAGCTAAATATGTTAATGTCGTTGTGCGCTTAATATACGTGAATGTGCTTGTGTGACATAGGATAGTTTTTGAAAAATCCTACTAGCTTGCTAGGTTGTGTGTTTTTGAAAATCTTTGAGTCTTTGGTTTTTTGACCTTTGTCGACCTATTTGTGACTATTGTTAACTTTGATTGATTGATGGCTAGTCACAAATAGTGAGACTTTCTCTCAAGTCCATAAAGTCCTTTATCTATCTATACTCTCCCATTTCTTTCGGAAGAAACGAAAGAAATTTGATTTATTGGAAATTTTATCAATTCTATGAAAATCTTGAGAAGTTGAAACTATTTCTTATCATATACACTCTCAAATCAAGAAAACAAGTATTGGATCTCATTTCCACCATTTTGGACAAGGCTTAGTTGCCTGGGGAAAACCGGTCTGACCGGTTCCCCAAACCGGTCTGACCGGTTTGGGCCCAAGCAGCTAAGCAAAGGATTCTGTGGAAATTTTTGGAGTTTTGAAGGCCAAATTTAATCATAATGGTTTATAAGTACAAAGGAGCTTGTCTTGGAACAGTTTTAAAGCAAGATCCGACTTTGTGACGGATGATCCGACAGGAAGTTCCGAGCAGCTCTATCTCGAGTTGGTTCTGGCCCGGAAGATCCGAAGCTCATCGGAAGTGTTAACACCAAAATTTAGCACCAGGAAGAGGCTGACGTGTGGGCCGGATTTGGTGGAAGGATACCATTCGGCTAAGGAGCTTTCTCTGAAGCATTCGGCAAAGACGTTCTGCGGTCGGGAACGCATCGTCATTCGGCAGAGGCATAGTTCCGCAGGTAAAAGCGGTAGCATTCGGGAAGGCGTGATGACGTGGAAAAACATAAGGAAAAGGCCGGTTCGAACAAGAAACGCAATATGGGCACGAAGATTCGTCATTTATTTTTAGAAACAAGTATTGTAGTCGTGTCCGACTAGGAGTTGTATCAAGACCTGGGTATAAATATAAACCCATGGCATCTGTAGAAAAACACAATCGAATCAATCATACAACAAACCGGCCCCGTGCCAACATCGAGTCCTTTAGTCGAGTCGTCGAGTTCTTCGAGAGGAGTCATCGATCCGTCGACCTCCGTAAGTACCGGCAACCTTGTATCATGCTTAGTATCATGCGGTGGATTTAAGCTTTGATGCAAGTAGTCTTGTTACCATGCTTAGTATCATCCGGTGGATTTAAGTTGTGGTCTCAAGAAGGTTCCTCTGTTAGGTCATGAGCCATGCGGTGGGCTAAGATCTAGTATGGACCAAGTTATCGGCTCTGTTAGATTTCGGCAAGATCTAACAGATTCATTAAGTTACCCCGTGTTGCTTCGTTTTTACTCTGTGTTTAATTCATGCAACACACCTTTGCCCAATCTAGACTGGTCGGGTTCGGTTCTAGACCGCAAAACGATGAAAGAACCGCGGCGTCCATATAGCCGAATCCGAAACAGTCTAGGTTGCCACGTGTCGCGGGTTCGAGCTTGTCGGTATCGTGTAGATCTTGACAGAACCGGGTATCATGCGGTAGATGCAGGTTTTTGGGTCGTTTTAGAGCTAATCATCCGGTGGATTAGAATTCGATTCGATCTGATAGATCTATCTTTATCGATCAGGCTTATTCCTTCGCCATGGACCCCGATTCGGCTAAATAGCCGCATTCGGTAATGCTCTCACGAGTGAACGTGTGTTCGTGGGTTTGCATTGGGCAATGAATGCTTTTAGCTTCTCATGATTAGATTGTATCATGCGGTGGATTAATCTAGTCTGATTAGTGGCACGGTCTCAAACAAGTCGTATCATGCGGTGGATTAACTTGTTTGTTATCATGCTTGACGGGTGCTGCTTTCGGCCTATGCATTCTTGTTTTCAATGCAAATTCGTGATTGTGTTATGGATTCATAATTAAGCATTGAATGCTTTTAGCTTCTCATGGTTAGATTGTATCATGCGGTGGATTGGTCTAATCTGATTAGTGGTGTGGTCTCAAACAAGTCGTATCATGCGGTGGATTAACTTGTTTTGTTATCATGCTTGACGGGTGCTGCTTTCGGCCTATGCATTCCTCGTTTACTACGAATTTATGATCATGTTTCACCCTTTTATTTATCTATCATGATTTGCTTCTCGTTAATCGGCTATGAGTATGCATCACAATGTTCATTCGGCTGAAAGCCGATCTTTCGTCATGCTTACGTCACGCATTCGGCAGTGCGCTCCTTGCGTGTCTTGCCGATTGCCGAATGAGGCTTTAACTGCCGACAGATAGCTTCTCTGTAGCTATTTGTCGTTCGAAACTGGCTCCGTAGCCGCAAATATGGAACTGTCTGGTCTCACCCGGCACGTTCCAGGTTTTGATCTAAACGTTTTGTCCCTTTGTTAGTTTTCAGGCAAACTGACTGGCACGCTTCCGGATTCAAAAGCCCGGGCCACGTGTGAAGCCAGCTAATTCGGCTTGCTGTGTGCTTGGCGTAAGGTGCGGATTTTACGTCAACACACTTTTTGCACGCCTGGTGGGACAAACACGAGCTTTCGAGATGCCTGAGTTGAGCGACATCATGGACGTTACTTTGGAAGAATTGTCTGAAGAGCATCAACGGATGGTAAAGGCTGCTGCTGACCAATTCATTAACAAATGTTTGCTGTCTTTCGCCAAGAACAGGAGTGGTGCACCGTTTCTCAAGTCCGATTTGCCAAGAGTTCTCCTTCCTGGGCAGTCTGATTTTACTGAAGAAGAAGAGAGGGAGAGATTCTCGGGCTTGTTATACAAAGCTTTGGGGGAAGCAATGACCAATCACAATGCTGCGTTCTTGAACAGCTTTCGGCATATAATGGTAAGCATTTTTGGTCAACATGTGGATAAACCTTTCGAGCAGATACATGGGCAATTGGGTGGCCCGACATACTTCAATGTTCAAGCACAAGCTCAGAAGCCACATGGTAAAGGAAATGCTGATGAAACTGGAGCTTCTGGTACTAAAGATACAAATGGTCAACCGATTCGGCAAGATCCTCAGCCTGTACTGCCGAAAACTCGCACATACGGTGATATGGCATTCGGCACCACGGGAAATCCACCTGCTTCTGCTTATAAGATATCCCCTCTGAACAACAGGCTGCAAAGGGATATGTATGGAAACGGATACTCAGAGTTTATGGATTACAATGCTATCGACGCTCTCCCGAATCCCGGGTATGTTGGTACTGCAGGCATGCTTGCTGGAAGACCAGGGAATCAAGATACCAATATTGACCTCATGGTGCAAAAAATGACCGATGTATTGCAAAATCAATTCGGTCTGAAGCCTAAAAATCAGGGATACATGTACTCGTCTCCTTTCCCAGAATGGTACCAAAGGGTATCATTGCCGAATAGAGTCAAGGTGCCTACAGAGTTTACTAAATTCTCAGGACAAGATGATACTAGCACTGTGGAACATATAGCTCGATATCTGATGCAGCTAGGAGAAGCTTCGGCAGATGAGGCTTTCAGAATCAGATACTTTCCTTTGTCGCTGACGGGTCCAGCTTTTACATGGTTTGCTTCTTTGCCTGCTCAGTCGATTTGTACTTGGAAAGACCTGGAGCAGAAATTCCATGCTCATTATTACACTGGTAGTACTGAGAAAAAGTTGGTTGATTTAACCAGCTTAAGGCAGAGGAATAATGAAACACCTACGGAGTTCCTCAGGAGATTTAGGGAAACAAAGAGCATGTGCTTTTCTCTGAACATACCTGATGACCAGCTGGCTGGTATGGCTGTAGCTGGCATGCTGCCTGCCATTCGGGAGAAGCTATTCGGGATGGAGTTTGATGATCTGGGCCAGTTGTCACACAGATTGGCCTTAATGAGTAACCAGGCATATGGTTTCAAGAAAGATGCCAGATTTGCTAAAAATAATGATGTAGCTGACATATATAACCAATTCCTTGAAAGAGCAGATCAAGAAGATGAGTATGAAGATAGCGAAGAGATAGCCGCAGCAGAGATAGTGTGGAGTAAAGAACCAGTCATGGTGAATCAGAGGTGGATTAAACAGAATAAGGGCACCTATGATTTTGATGTAACTAAAGCAGATAAATTATTTGATTATCTTGTAAAGGAAGGCCGAATCAAGCTACCAGAGGGGCATTCTATGCTTCGGCCTGATGGAGTGAAAGATAAGAGGTACTGTGGATTCCATGATAGAAATTCTCATTCCATCAATGAATGCAGGGTTTTTAGAGTGAGGATTCAGAAAGCTATCCAAGAAGGGCACCTGAAATTCGACAATAAGATGAAGTTGGACAGTAACCCGTTTCCTCAGAACATGGTTGGTTTCTCAATCAATATGGTGAGTACTGCCGATAGGGAAAAAATGAGAGTCCTGACGTCGAAGAAAGCAAAGCAGAATGGCTCAGTAGATCCTAATCGGCAAATCACGATCGAACAAATTCGGCAGGAGAGACCTCGCTTCCCGATTAGCCAATTTGAAATTGGGAATTCTTCTAAACCCAGAGTCACATCGCGTATTCTCCTCAATAAGTGGCAACGTCAACAAGAAAAAGAGCACTATCAGAGACGTGAATACGAGGAGGAGAAAAGAAGGCGTGAAGAAGAAAGGTTTGAGGAAGAACAAAAGGAATTTATCCGAGAGCAGGAACGTGCGCATTGGGGGTGTGCATTCTTCAGACATTGTTGGAACGAAGGTTTGAAGCTTCCCACATGGAATAATTGTCCTGAATGCAATAATAGGTATGATGAATATAGGCAGGAAACTGTCAATCGCCGATCTGTCCATGAAAGAATTGGCAGGATGCATCCTAGTGATGATCGGCGCTTTGATGATCAACCAAGAAAAAGGCATGCTGATTACAGGTGGGTTGATCATGAAGAAGAAGAGGATCATGCTTATGTCTGGCAAGAAGGACAATGGTGTCCACCTGGCTTAAAGAAAAGCCAGAAGAGAAGAGTACAATGTTTGAGGAATCAAGAATTAAAGCAAGCAAGGCCTAGGATGAAATCGATATGGCGTCCAAAAGACAGGCCTGACGAATCGGGTCATTCGGCTCCTACATGCATGGTATGTTTCTTGCCGAATGAATTCATGGCTCCAGCTAATCAAATTGTACAGGAAGAGATATTATCAGAAGTGGATGAAGCCGAGCGATATGGGTTGATGGCACAATTGGTATTGAATAAACAAACTATTTTCGAGAAGCCAGTCCAGAATCGGCACATGAAGCCACTGTACTTAAGAGGATATGTCAACGGGAAGCCACTAACGAAGATGTTTGTTGATGGTGGAGCTGCTGTTAATGTGATGCCATACAATACATTCAGGAAACTTGGCATGAGCCCTGGAGATTTAACGCCAACAAGCATAGTGTTGAATGACTTTGCTGGAAATCCTTCGGACACCAAAGGATGTGTACATGTAGATCTGATGATTGGGTCCAAGATTCTGCTTACAACCTTCTTTGTTATTGAAGGCAAAGGGGCATATAGCTTGCTACTTGGAAGGGATTGGATTCATGCGAATTGCTGTATTCCATCTACTATGCATCAACAGCTTATTCAATGGATAGATGATGAAGTGGAAATTGTCCCAGCAGATGATTCAATTAGCGTGGCTAATGTGGAACCGGCCTTCTGGGAATATCAAGGCATAGATTGCTTCTCAGGCAAGGACTGGGGTGAAGGTCCTGTTGAACCAGTCAGCAGTGATCAACAGCCGATCAAAGCAGTCGGCTCTTTTAGTAATTTTTGATGGATAATCCAATCGATGGAACTGACGGGAAGCTAGGATATGGATTTGTATCGGCTGATAAATTAGAAGAAGTAGACATTAGAGATGGTGACAAACCAAGGCCGATATTCATCAGTGCTAGCCTGGATTCGGTTTTCAGGGAGAAGTTGATTGAGTTGTTAAAAGAATACAAAGATTGCTTTGCTTGGGATTATTCGGAGATGCCTGGTTTAGATCGTTCCATTGTTGAGCATCGGTTGCCGATCAAGCCTGGTTATAAACCTTACAAGCAACCACCCCGGAAAATCTACAAAGATGAAGTATTGGCCGATGTGAAGAAAGAAGTGGAAAGATTAATAGTAGCAAACTTTATTCGGCCGTGCAGATATGCAGAATGGATCTCTAATATTGTTCCTGTGTACAAGAAAAATGGGAAGATGAGAGTCTGCATAGATTTTAGAGATCTGAACAGAGCTACACCCATGGATGGGTATCCAATGCCTGTTGCTGATTCGTTGGTTGATGCTGCTGCTGGATATAAAGTGATTAGTTTCATGGATGGTAATGCGGGGTACAATCAAATTTTTATGGCATTGGAAGATATAGCGAAAACGGCTTTCAGATGTCCAGGACATATAGGGTTGTTTGAGTGGGTTGTCATGACGTTTGGTTTGAAGAATGCTGGTGCAACTTATCAGAGAGCT
Organism: Echinochloa phyllopogon; assembly: GCA_033239725.1. Classification (NCBI taxonomy): domain Eukaryota; kingdom Viridiplantae; phylum Streptophyta; class Magnoliopsida; order Poales; family Poaceae; genus Echinochloa; species Echinochloa phyllopogon. The sequence continues at coordinate 35,753,559 of BTCW01000006.1, forward strand.
ATGAACTATATTTTTCATGAGTTGATCGGCAAGATTGTGGAGATATATATCGATGATATCGTGATTAAGTCATTGGATCATGAAACTCATTTGGCCGACATAAGGAAAACTCTAGAATGCACTAGGAAACATGGACTCAAGATGAACCCATATAAATGTGCTTTTGGAGTTTCGGCAGGAGAATTCCTGGGATTTCTAGTGCATAAAGGAGGAATAGGAGTTGGCAAGAAAAGTATGAAAGCCATTGATGAAGTTGTTCCTCCAACTAATCTTAAGGAATTGCAGTCACTGCTTGGTAAGATCAATTTTGTGAGAAGATTCATATCAAACTTGTCACAGAAGGTGTTGCCTTTCTCTTCACTGCTGAAAATCAAGAAAGATCAGAAGTTTGTATGGGGTGACGAACAACAAAAGGCTTTCGATGAGATCAAGGAATACATGAAAGAACCACCAGTATTGGTACCTCCACAACTGAACAAGCCTTTTAAGTTGTACGTGGCGGCCGATGCCCAAACTATTGGATCGGCCCTCACACAAGAATTCGGGGGAAAAGAAAGGATAGTTGCATACCTTAGCCGAAAGCTGCTTGATCCCGAAACAAGGTATTCGGCTACTGAGAAGCTTTGTTTATGTGTTTACTACTCCTGTACAAGATTTCGGCATTACTTGCTACATGCCGAATGCATTGTGTATTCAAAGTTTGATGTGATAAAACACATGTTGTCTATGCCAATTTTGAACGGAAGGATTGGCAAATGGATTTTAGCTTTGTCTGAATTTGAGTTAAGGTTTGAATCGGCAAAGGCTGTTAAAGGACAGATTATTGCTGATTTCATTACTGAACATCATGATTTATCAATTAATTTGCTTGAAATTGCTCCTTGGGTATTATTCTTCGATGGCTCTTCATGTGACAAAGGTGGTGGAGTAGGTATTTTGTTAATTTCACCAAAGGGAGAGGTATTTGAATTTGCTATTCCTATACGGCCTACTGTCACTAATAATCAAGCTGAGTATGAAGCATTGCTCAGAGGACTTCAATATTTAAGAGAAGCAAAGGCCATTGCAGTCGAAATTTTTGGAGATTCAGAATTAGTCATAAGGCAACTGAATGGCGAGTATGAATGCAGAAATGACGTTTTGAGGAGTTACTATGAGGAATGCAAGCAAATCTTAAAGGAGTTTCAGTCAGTAATTCTGCAGCATATTCCTAGGGGAGACAATGAAGAGGCAAATAGATTAGCTCAAAGTGCTTCGGGTTATAAAGAGCTTCGAGAAGTTTTCGCTAATAATGTACATGCTTTCGGGAGTAATCTGGCAGAAGATGATTGGAGAAAAGAGATTGCCGATTATCTGGAGAATCCATCCCGAAAGGTTTCTAGAAAGCTCAGGTATAAAGCTTTAAAGTTTGTTCTTCTTGATGATAATTTGTATTATAAATCCTTGGATGGGGTGCTGTTACATTGCTTAAATCATGAAGAAGCAAAAAGGCTGATGGGTGAAGTACATGATGGATTGTGTGGAGCACATCAATCGGCCTACCGAATGAAATGGGTTATTAGGAGATCTGGGTACTATTGGCCTACAATGCTGGAAGATTGCTTTGAATATTATAAGGGATGCCAAGATTGCCAGAGATTTGGAAACATTCAGAGAGTTCCGGCATCAGCTCTGAATCCTATTATCAAGCCATGGCCATTCAGAGGATGGGGAATAGATTTGATTGGCCAAATAAATCCTCCATCGAGCAAGGGGCATAAGTTTGTACTTTTAGCAACGGATTATTTTACCAAGTGGGTTGAGGCGATTCCATTGAAAAAGGTGACATCAGAGTATATGGTTGAATTTGTTAAAGAACATATCATTTACAGATTTGGGATTCCTCAAACAATTACCACAGATCAAGGGACTCAATTTACATCTTCGGAGTTCAGAGATTTTGCTGAAAGTATGGGCATCAAATTGTTAAATTCTTCTCCTTATTATGCCCAAGCTAATGGTCAGGCAGAGGCTTCTAACAAGATTATGATTAAAATTATACAGAAGAAGATTGATCAGAAGCCGAAAGGGTGGCATTCGGTACTCAATGAGGCTTTATGGGCTTACCGAATGGCTCCACATGGGGCTACACAGACGTCTCCTTATGAGTTGGTGTATGGGCATCATGCTATTCTGCCGTGGGAAATACAATTAGACTCAAGGAGAATAAAGTTGCAAAAGGATTTAAGTTCTAAAGATTATAATGATTTAATGATGGACGAATTAGAAGATTTACATATGATTCGTCTCAGGGCCTTGGAAAATGTTGAAAAAAATAAAATGTGAGTTGCTAAATATTACAACAAGAAGGTAAAAGTCAAGCAATTTGCAGAAGGTGATCTAGTATGGAAAGCAATATTGCCGATTGGTACTAAATACAGTACATTCGGTAAGTGGTCACCAAATTGGGAAGGTCCTTTCAGAGTGGTTAGATGCGTGCCTGGAAATGCATATATTTTGAAAACTTTACTGGGAGAAGAATTCACTGCTGCTATAAACGGAAGATATTTGAAGAAATACTATCCTAGCGTTGAGATTGATCGTTGATTAAGACACAATGGAAATAGCCGGCATTCGGGAAGAAGCCGCCTTCAGGACAAAAATTTCCGACAGAAGAAAAATGGCCAGTACTGAATGTATTGCCCTTAGCACAAAATATATTACATCAAGAGTTCATGCAAAAGATAAGTTTATTTGCCGAAATTTCATAAATCCCTAGTACAAACTACTGAAAGAGCCTGTTCAAAACAGACTGGGGATGAATGGAATCGGCAATGGCAGCACCGTGGCCATCAAGACGATCAATGGAGGCATCAATATCATCGATGTCTTCTGGGTTGCTGTTGGCAAAACCAACCGGCATCCTGGAATAGTCAGTGCCGGTGTGCGTCGACATAGCGACGAGACCCGTAGCGACGCCCAGGCGAATGCCATGGGAGGCCACTTCGTCGACACGGCCTGCCACCGCATCAAGGCGTGCCTCGGGTGTGTCCCCTTGGGCGTTCACCTTGTCCGCCAGCTCCTCCACCAGTGCCTTCAGTCGGTCAAGTTCAACATCACGCGCTGCAAGGTTACAAGGGGATAGCAGATTAATATCATTTGGAGGACGAGATTGAGATTGAGCAGATTGCAGGATTCACCATCAATGGCTTCGAGCAGCTGCTTGCGCTCGTGCTGCCATTCAAGATCAGCAATCCCAGCTTGCTTGGAGACAGCTTCCAACTCGCGGCGAGTATCGTCACGCTCCGCTTTGAATCGGCGGGCGTCGCCGTCTGTATAGCGGTAGTCGTCCGATTCGAGAGATCGATTGGACGAACTCGAAGAGTTAGACGCCGCGGGAGCAGCGGCTGGAACTGCCACTGGCGCACCGGCGCCGGCAATCCATTGGATTACCCTAAGAAAACAAAGAGATTCGTCAAGAAAGAGAAAGGAAATCTCGAGAAGAACAGAGAGAAGTAAGCAGCCGATCACCTGCGGCGAGCGCCGGCGCGGCTTCCTTCGGCCTCATCGGCGGCCGGGCGTCTCCTGTTGTTGTCGGCCATTGGAAGTTCCTCGGAGTTACTGTGGATTGGGAAAAGAATGGCTTGGGCCGGCAAGAACTTGGAAGACGAAGAACTTGGTGAAAACTGTGGGTTACCTGGGTGTTTGTTTATAGAACCCGCAGAAGAGATCATGGCCAAAGATCGTGGCGCGTATTCCGAAGAGTTCGGAAGGTGGAAAGGATTTTCCAGCCGATCGGTTCCCATGTCGTTTGGGATTCTTATCGAGTCGTATTCGGCTTTGACTGGATGAAATTCGGCTATGTCGTAGCTGAAGCGTTTTTGGGTATAACACTATTATGGCCAGTTTTGCCGAATGGGTTATCCACAGTGGAGAAAAAGCAAAGATTGGAGAGACTACAAAGTTGGTAGGACATTCGGCTAATTAAATATTCAATACAACTACACACCCAAGTACTTGGAGATTACATCTTTAGCATCAGATATCATTCTATTAATGGTCTCCAAGAGATTTTTGCCTGCTTCTTGGGTTTTTATCAGAGCAGATAGCTTCGTTTTGAGCTGTTTATCTTCAGTTAGAATTGCCGATGCTTCCTTTTGTATCCTCTCTGTCAGATCAGGGAGTTCGGCTAACTTCTTCTCGTCAGCTTCGATTTCGGCTGACAGGGTCCTCAATTCGGCTTCTAATTCAGCTTTTCTGGTCTTCTTCAGATCAAGTGCTGGCTGCAGTCTAGCTGACAATTCTTTATTACTCTGAGCTTGAGTATACAGATCTTTCAAGGACTGCTTAGCTATGGCTCTTCTTTGTTCTAAAGCTGGTTGTAAAGATTGACTTTTCAGAACCTGTCTGACTGCAGCAAAATGTTGATCCAATTGAGAGATTGGTTCCAAAGAAGCTTGGATGTCAACAGGAAGGTTGTGTTCAATGGGCTCGAGCATATCTCTCAGAAGATCAGCATCCTTGACTTGATCCTGGATGTCTTTGTGCAGAAAGGAGAAGATTTCCTTTAGTTTTGCCTGGGTTTCTTCTGATAAAGCCTGATTAGAAGAAATTTCCTCTACTTGTTCGGCAACAAGATCATCCAAAGGAAATGAGTAGCTGGGTGATGAAGTTATTTTCTCCTGGAAAGAGATATTGCCGAATTAATGATTATCCATTGAATAAAGAACTGGGAAGACTGAGTAATTATCTCTACCTCATTCCTGATCTCTTGAATGGAGAGAGAGGGCAGCTCAAGCTCAGGCAAAGATTCTTGTATATCATGCTGAGGAGAGCTTAGAAGATCTTTTGATGGGGAAGAGGCTTCTGGCTGAGGAACATCAGGTGAAGCTGAAGCTGGTTCTTGATGAGAAGAAGAGCTCTCCAAGATTGGATCCATTGAAGCTTGCTCTGTGACTGAAAGAAAGTTAGTGCCGATGAAAAGAGTTTTAAAGGATAAGATGGTAAGAAATTTTACTAATCACTGAAGCATCGGCAGGTCCTGTGCTAATGGCCAATTGCTGTGATTTGGCCTGAAATCATAAAGGAACAGAAATGAGCAGAATGAAATTAGCATTTTTACTCGAGGAAGGAGAAATTTGACCTGTGCAATTATTTTGCTGCTTGTTCTTTTCTTCTTTATAACTGAAGGGGCAGTTAGAGAAGAAATCTTTCTCTTGGTAGAAGGTGGTGCAGCAAGAGTTGGATCCAGACTGGTAGGCCTGGACATTATTTGAGCCAAAGAAGGAGAGAGATGCCCCAGAATGGATATTGGGCCAGCGATGTTATATACAATTACTCTAGCCAGAGGGGCAGGGACTGTGTCCTGCAGAATAACAGAATCAAAAGTCGATGAAAGAGGATGTTATTGGAAAAACAGATGGATTATAAGCATATTTACCTCTGAATTCGGCTGATAGTCAGGCATCAAATTAAGGCAGAGAGGGTGAACTGGCACATTGAAGATATGATCATGGAGTTCTTGCCACCAAAGAATAAAAGAAGGATGAGCAAGTGTTGTTGGCACAAAAGGTTCGATCTGGTAGATGGCTACACAACACTTGTAGTCAAAAATTCTTCTTGTTTCTGTGGAGTCTTTGATGATCTGCCTAGGCTTGAGGAATTCATGGAGAAATAATCTTGGGGGCACTTGGCCACATCCTAATTGCCTGGCTACTGTATTCGGCTGGTAATATTCATATGAACTTTGAACCAGCCTTCCTCCACAAAATTCGGCTGGTAAGATGCAAGGCCGAATGAAAGTGTTAAAAATTGCTGTGGACTCTGCATCTATGCATCCAGTCTCGAAGCTGAATTCACAAGGAAAAGTGAGATTGTCATTGTTCATATATGGGAACCAGAGGGGATTGGCAAAGCCTTTGAAGAAAAGTTCAAATAGTTCTCCAATGCTCTTATTGATAGCAATAGTGGAGGCTGCTTCCCCATAGGTTTGACAGCCTTTGGTGCTCTGGGCTTCTGCTTCCTGGTAATTGACCGAAGGGAAATGTCGGCTGTCGAGGTCAATGGAGACAATTTGGTGCATGTACAATTGCAGCCACATCTGGACGAACCACCAGGGACCATTAACGCAGGAAATTTTCTTGTTGGTGTGCATCTGATAAATGGTTTGATGGAGCATGTGATAGACACTTCCCAGGAGATATTTCCCGAGAGGGATAAGTGTGCCTGCAGCCAGGTCTTCGGCCATTACTATGTGATTCAGAGTTGGCTCATTGGCTTTACCACAGAAAACAAATCTGCACAACCACATATTCAGAAAGGCCCTGTACTCAACGTCAGTCAGAGGGCCATCATGCATATAAGTCTGGATGTATTTCTTATAGCCGACTCCAGTCTTCACCCCTGTCTGTTTGGAAGAACCTTTGTACCTGTATGGGTGTGTTATCCCTGTAATGTTCAGGCCGGTTATCATGTAGACATCGGCCAGGGTTGGAGTCATTGGTCCGTGACCAAAGAGAAAAGCATTCATGCCATTGGACCAGAAGTGACAAGCTGCAATCAGGAGGTTTTCATTCTTGGGTGTTTCGGCTAGAGATAGCTCCAAGCAATGAGAAATACGAAGACTGTCCCAATTCTGCGTCTGGGGGCTTTTATCTTCAAGAATCCTTTTGTACCAATTTCTCCAGCCGGCGATTGGGGGCAGAGGCCAGTTCTTGAATGAATCTTGCCATTCGTGAGGTCTCGTCAGTGAAGTTTTGAAAGGGATCCTCTGAGACTCGGCCGCAATAATTTCGGAGGGATCTGGATTCCCTGAGGGGCCGAGGAAGAAAGATGCGGATTGCTCCTCAGTAGGGGTCAAGATTTCAGTGGTCAGAGCCTATCGAGAACAGAAGAAGAGCGATTCGGGAATTCAAGATGCGATTCGAAAAGGATAATGCCGAATGTGATTGAGGGAAGCAAAACTTACTTGAAGAATTTGATCCTGGTTCGCCATTTGAAGATTGGAGCTTGAGAGATTCGACGAACTAGGGTTTTGAGTTTGGAAACGCGCTCTGAGGATTTGGAAGCGGAAAATGGATGTCAAAGCGGATTCAGCCTGGAGATGTTGGGGATTCCTGGTCAATTCCGAGATAAAAGCATCTTTTATCCCGAAATTGAAGGGGCATGTGTTAACACCAAAATTTAGCACCAGGAAGAGGCTGACGTGTGGGCCGGATTTGGTGGAAGGATACCATTCGGCTAAGGAGCTTTCTCTGAAGCATTCGGCAAAGACGTTCTGCGGTCGGGAACGCATCGTCATTCGGCAGAGGCATAGTTCCGCAGGTAAAAGCGGTAGCATTCGGGAAGGCGTGATGACGTGGAAAAACATAAGGAAAAGGCCGGTTCGAACAAGGAACGCAATATGGGCACGAAGATTCGTCATTTATTTTTAGAAACAAGTATTGTAGTCGTGTCCGACTAGGAGTTGTATCAAGACCTGGGTATAAATATAAACCCATGGCATCTGTAGAAAAACACAATCGAATCAATCATACAACAAACCGGCCCCGTGCCAACATCGAGTCCTTTAGTCGAGTCGTCGAGTTCTTCGAGAGGAGTCATCGATCCGTCGACCTCCGTAAGTACCGGCAACCTTGTATCATGCTTAGTATCATGCGGTGGATTTAAGCTTTGATGCAAGTAGTCTTGTTACCATGCTTAGTATCATCCGGTGGATTTAAGTTGTGGTCTCAAGAAGGTTCCTCTGTTAGGTCATGAGCCATGCGGTGGGCTAAGATCTAGTATGGACCAAGTTATCGGCTCTGTTAGATTTCGGCAAGATCTAACAGATTCATTAAGTTACCCCGTGTTGCTTCGTTTTTACTCTGTGCTTAATTCATGCAACACACCTTTGCCTAATCTAGACTGGTCGGGTTCGGTTCTAGACCGCAAAACGATGAAAGAACTGCGGCGTCCATATAGCCGAATCCGAAACAGTCTAGGTTGCCACGTGTCGCGGGTTCGAGCTTGTCGGTATCGTGTAGATCTTGACAGAACCGGGTATCATGCGGTAGATGCAGGTTTTTGGGTCGTTTTAGAGCTAATCATCCGGTGGATTAGAATTCGATTCGATCTGATAGATCTATCTTTATCGATCAGGCTTGTTCCTTCGCCATGGACCCCGATTCGGCTAAATAGCCGCATTCGGTAATGCTCTCACGAGTGAACGTGTGTTCGTGGGTTTGCATTGGGCAATGAATGCTTTTAGCTTCTCATGATTAGATTGTATCATGCGGTGGATTAATCTAGTCTGATTAGTGGCACGGTCTCAAACAAGTCGTATCATGCGGTGGATTAACTTGTTTGTTATCATGCTTGACGGGTGCTGCTTTCGGCCTATGCATTCTTGTTTTCAATGCAAATTCGTGATTGTGTTATGGATTCATAATTAAGCATTGAATGCTTTTAGCTTCTCATGGTTAGATTGTATCATGCGGTGGATTGGTCTAATCTGATTAGTGGTGTGGTCTCAAACAAGTCGTATCATGCGGTGGATTAACTTGTTTTGTTATCATGCTTGACGGGTGCTGCTTTCGGCCTATGCATTCCTCGTTTACTACGAATTTATGATCATGTTTCACCCTTTTATTTATCTATCATGATTTGCTTCTCGTTAATCGGCTATGAGTATGCATCACAATGTTCATTCGGCTGAAAGCCGATCTTTCGTCATGCTTACGTCACGCATTCGGCAGTGCGCTCCTTGCGTGTCTTGCCGATTGCCGAATGAGGCTTTAACTGCCGACAGATAGCTTCTCTGTAGCTATTTGTCGTTCGAAACTGGCTCCGTAGCCGCAAATATGGAACTGTCTGGTCTCACCCGGCACGTTCCAGGTTTTGATCTAAACGTTTTGTCCCTTTGTTAGTTTTCAGGCAAACTGACTGGCACGCTTCCGGATTCAAAAGCCCGGGCCACGTGTGAAGCCAGCTAATTCGGCTTGCTGTGTGCTTGGCGTAAGGTGCGGATTTTACGTCAACAGGAAGATCCGAAAAAATTTCCGGAAGATCCAAAAATCATCAGAAGATCCGAGAAAATTCATCAGAAGATCCGAAGTTTCTGGCTGACCCAGCCCCTGGGGGCAAACCGGTCTGACCGGTTTGCCAAACCGGTCTGACCGGTTTGGCCCAGGAAGGTGGGACCATGCATTTTATGGCAGCCCGTGATCCTCTCTCTCTCCTACCATACTCATTCACTTCCTATCCTATCTCTCTCCTGTTCTTGACCGCAAGAAGGCCCCTCTTTGGCGATTTGGAGTTTCAACCAAGGAAAAGTTTATCTCTCTTCGGATTTGGAGTGCCCCAAGGCTGTTGATTGGATTTCCCATCAAGTTGTGCACTCAAATCATCAATTTCTCTCAAGTTCTTGGTTATCAAGGTATTCAAATCTTTTCATCACCCGATCTATGAGCTCAATGCATATCTATCAAAACCCTTCGGTGAAACATCTTCTGGCATGTCTAGGGACCTATCCATAAGAGTTGATTCAATTTGGTTGGCTACATTTTGCGAATCAAGGATTTGCAACCTCACTGCCAAAAGCGGTCTGACCGGTTTGGCAAACCGGTCTGACCGGTTTGGGCAGTGAGGGCCCAAGTCCCTGTTTTGCAGCGTGTTGTCTACATATGGACTAGGGATAGCTTAAATTGCAATATTTGTTCAAATTCCTGATCATAATCTGTCCAGATCGATCTCAAACTTGTTTTGGTTTAGCCCAGGCAAAAGCGGTCTGACCGGTTCCTAGAACCGGTCTGACCGGTTTGGCCCAGGGCTGTCCCAAAACTTGTTTGGTGCTCCTATCAATTCCATATTTGATCTAATCTGTTTCTGGGCACATTTATCATGTTAATCTGTTCAAATTGATCTTCAACTCGAGTTGGGTCTGCTCAGACCAAAAGCGGTCTGACCGGTTCCTGAAACCGGTCTGACCGGTTTTGTGCTGAGTTGATTCAAATCTTGTTGATTGTTCTCTATCATTCCAAATCTTTTGATCAATTATTTCCTGGGTATTGATACTTTGTGTGTCACCTTTGTGGGCCTAGGAAGGACAGTGCAAGATGCCGAAGGGGTCACATGCTGAAAGAATCAAGAAGAGCAAATTTGATGCAGCAGGTGGCAGTAGCTCGGGTGCAGCTAGTGCGAGAGATTTGAGGCCTAGGAGGCCAAAGAGGGCAGCAGCAGCAGATGATGAGATTGAGGAAGTGGATGTTGTTGGAAATTCCACCGATGATGAGGTTGAGGATGAGAGCTTCAGAGTTGAGTTCCGCCATGGTCAGCAGGCGGATGCAGATGTTGATGAGGAGATGGCTGCAGGTGATGACTATGAGGATGAGGTGGCAGATGATGATATTGATGAGAATGTCCCTCTTGTGCTTGAGATTTGCCGACCCACTGGCCCAGCTAGCAGGAGAGTCACAGATTATTTAGCTAGTGGGATGACTGATGTGGTTAGGAAGTTGCGGAGGACTAGTCCACTTGGTGTGGATAGGACGGCAACTGACTACCGGTTTTGGACTCTTTTTCAGCAGGATTTCTATGCCACAGCAATTATGAAAAAGACCAAAATCACTTCAGAAGCACAGTATGTTGATTGGGAATACATGAGCAAGTATGACAATCCAATCTTCAATGAGATCATTAGAGTGTGCTCTAACAAAAGGATTAAGCATCTCATGGGATTCAAACATAATTGGAACAAGGAGGTCATCGCTCAATTTTATGCAACTGTGTTCTTCGGCTACTATGAGCAAGAGGATGGCACACAAGAAAGAGCCATACATTGGATGACAGAAGGTCAACGATACCATGTCACATATTCAGATTTTGCCTCTATTCTTAGAGTTGGACATGAGAGCGACGACACTGTCAGGATACATGACAGGAATGTGATGGAACCGTCTGAAATCAAGTTCATGTATCCAAGAGATCAAAATGGCAGTTGGGGAAAGGTGAGCGGTCTTTACACTTATTATGGGACACTTTATAGATTGCTAAGAAAGACCCTCACACCTAGAGATGGCAACACTTCGGACATTTCGCTCTATATGAGAAATTTGATGTATTACTTGAGGATTGGAGCGGAAACACCTTCCTTTAGTGTTGCAGATTTCATTTGGCATGAAATCAAGTCCATCTCTGAAAGTCCACAGAAGCTTTGTGCTTTTAGCCCTCTTATCATGTTTATCATAGAAAGGGTTACTGGATTGAAAATCAAGAAAGACACCCAACACAAGCCCATTCATCCTCCTGTGCCACACAAGTTCAGAATGCCATCACCTCAACAAGAAGATGCAGATGCCGCAGCCGCAACGGATCAAAGAGGGCCATCACAGCAGGTTTCCCCACTGCAGGCCAGAACCGGTCTGACCGGTTCTGCAAACCGGTCTGACCGGTTTGGGTCTGGCAGTGGTACACGGCCAGAAGGAAGGACATCGCCTATCAAGAAGTTCATTTCCATGTTTACTGGCATTTGTAAAGGCCAAAGGGATGTCCAAGTCAGCATAAGGCAGCAAAGAATTGAAAACAAGAAAACTCGAGATGAGTTCAAGAAATTGCGTGCCGCGTTGAGTCCAAATGAGCCACCATCTCCCATTTCACCACCTCTCGAGCTACCGGAGATTCCCCCACTACGAGATATGATGACTGATCATATGAGTGCAGGATACTTTGAGGAGTACGGTGACATTTTTGGTTATGGACATGTTGGTTCGAGCTCGCAGCCTCCGCCACCCGCTCCACAGTCATATGGTGGTCCAGGATCTTACACCTACATGCCCACTTCAGAGGGCGATCTTTTTGGATCATCATTTGGATTTGCACCGCCTGGTCCTTCATATGCAGCAGCTTCACTTCCATCATCTTCATATGCATATGGTGGCACCAGTTCTTCGATGGCGGGAGTTCAGTTCTCTAGTGCACCATCTCCATCTCCCGGAGATTATGCATCACAGGCAGCAGCTTCACTATTTGGACCTTCTTCAGCTCCTAGTCATGATGATCATAGCCCGACTTTCTAGCGGCGAGGAGTAGATGCTTGAAGGGAGCATGGCTACAAGCTTCTCCAGGCCCTTTATGGATGATTGATGACAAAGGGGGAGAAGAATGGATTAAAGCTTATTTTGTTTATCTTGTAGTCATGATGGATTGTAATAATTGTACTTTATCTCTTTATGGACTTGGAAATTGTAATGTGTGCTACTGTGTGATGAAATCTTTTATATATTCTAAGTGATCATTTGATAGTGTGATATTTATGTGTTGATTGATGAAATGTTATTTTTCACATGGTTCTGTCTGGGTGAAACCGGTCTGACCGGTTTCCCAAAGCGGTCTGACCGCTTTGGCCCATGGCAGCGGGGTGAAACCGGTCTGACCGGTTTGGCCCGTGACAGCAAATATGTGATTCTCTTATTTTATTGAGTACTTTACATGTCATATGCATCACCTTTGATTATTATTGTCACACACACTTGTTGCACATATTGGATGCTAAGATATAGGGGGAGCTCTCATTTTTTGTTGATTATATGTGAATTTGGCATTTGACGCCGAATTCTTGAATTCTATTCAATGCACATATTGAGGGGGAGCTCATCATATATCTTAGTCATCTAGAGCTTAAATGTTTATATCTTTTTGTAAGCTTTAATCATGTTGTCATCAATCACCAAAAAGGGGGAGATTGAAAGTGCATCTAGGCACTTATATGCTTTGGTGATTGTGCATGACAACATGATTAGTCATTTAACTTGTTTGTCTAAGTGTATAAGCAGGAAATTACAAGCAAGCAAACAAGTGGTAATCATCCCATGCAATTAATACAAATGACAAGTGTGTGATAATGACAAAGTGAGACATGGATTGGAGCAAATTGAATGGTCTCATAGATAGGATACTTGTCAAAGGATTTGGGATTGATTATTTGAAGAAATTAGGAAGTTCGTTGATCTTGTTCATGGCAATGATTACATTCAAGATTGAGACATGATTCTATGTTTAGCTTATGGTCTCAATTACATTGAAGCTTATGAACAAGTCAATTATCAAAGAAGATATTTCAAGAATATTGAAGACATGGATTTCAATGTTGTTTTCATGATGATGCAATGCAAAGCGAAGCTTAAGTTGACAAGAGAGGACGGAAAGGATCAAGCTAGATGGGAGTGACGTTCCTTGCAAGGAGAAGGGCAAATTGGTTTTGTAGCCGAGGTACCTTTGCTAGTGGAAAGGTCTAGCATCCTAGCTTGGGTTCTATACTGTCACACCCGGTTCTAGAAAGCAAACCGAGTGTACACTGTATGTGTGCCAGGATCAAGTTTCACACATACAGTAAGCCAGAATGTGAATAACAGATAAAGTATCACGCATAACAAAATATATAAATGACTTACGAGTCGATCAGAGTATACAGCGTATCCTGGAAACGAAGGCTCCAAACTTCACAGGCAGTCGACTGGGGGTTGCGTACGCCTAGAACTCCTCAAAACCAGCAGTGAAAATCCTCTAAATTCTCAAACTGAGCAGCATTCCGGTTGTCGTAGATGCAATAAAAGAAAGAAAGGAAGGCAACAAGTATGAACACATAACGTACTCAGCAAATGTAATATGACATACAAGGCTGAGGCAAAAAGGTTGGCTGACCATACTGCAGTAAGCACTTTTAGTTGGTCAAGTTTTATTAAGCAACTATTTACTAGCAAATGAAAGTATATACCACCCACAAATTAATGAATATCATATTCCCAATATAACTCAAGTAACCACGATTTAGATCTTGTTCAAGTATGATTATCATGTGAGGGTCCAGGCCGCTCTTAACCGTGAGCACGGCTGTTATAACAGTTTTACACTCTGCAGAGGTTGTACACTTTCACCATAAGCCGCGTAAAAGTTCAAAAGAACTTTAAACCCAACCACGCTGTGCTGATCAGGCACTCATCACACTACCGAGGTGTGACTGCATAGGGACGCTACGAGGCCTTTACAAAGATTCCTTAATAAATAGTAACCCGCTAAGGTTTCCGGTTCCGAAGCAAAGTATAACCCTCCCTAATGAGATCTGTCTCTTACCAAAGCCCACAGCTCAAGAGGACCGAGTTATACCCCGTCAACTCGCCGCCCCTCTTGCCCCTTTCGGGTAAGGTTACCATCCACTAAAGTCTCTAATTAATTAGCCAAGACCAGAGCCATATAGTACTTATGGTTGCACTGTTTTCCTGGGTGGTTCTCCATGTTCCAATTAAAAGATATGATCTTGACAATTAATTATTAAAAAGAGTACATGGAACATAGAGTAGGGGTTCATTTAACCAATCCCAGTTGAGCAAACTAAGCATCATCTACCATCAAAATTAATTAAATAACCCAGTTTCAGGGACAGGGAAAATATAGTGGCTAGGTAAATCCTTAAATAGGAACCCATCAAATTAAGACACATGCACGGGTGGTGAAATTAATAATTATTAGGACATTTGCATGACATAATACACTTGCCTTTCTCCAAAGTATAGCTGCTCAGATTCTCTTCGAAGTCTTCTTCAATTGAACAACGTTCCGTCTACTCGGAGCAATCATCAAGCACAAGAAGAAGCTAAACAAGCAAACAAACAATATACAACTAAGAACAATACACCAATCAAAAGAGAAGCTTTTAAAAGAGCGCACTAACGGATGAGGCTCGTTACTATGGTTACGAGAACCTAAGGACCACGAAGATCAGAGAGAGAAAGAAAGATATGAAGGTTCCAAGGCAGAGTTTTAATTGGCACAAGGAATAACACACGTACAGAGGATTTATGAATACGAGGATCTCAAACAATAATATATTACTTTAATAATTTAATTTTATATTACAATACAATGACATAGTAACTCACACCATATCATTGAAGCAATATAAAGTTAAAAATTAAAATAATATTGATTTGCAGAGAAACCACACATAAGAAAAGATCTATACTCAAACTTAGTGATATGGCTCAGAAAAGATGGACTAGCGACAGGATTGCAGAAAAGAGTGTTGCGGACATTGGAACACTGGCCGATGAATTTATAGGATGCGATAGATATTGGAGACAGTTGATTGGCAAAACAGAATAGGGACTAAGTGAGAAACGTAGGGTGCACTAGCAGGATTGGGTTTAGAGGCATAAGAAAGGCTGAGAACAGAACTACGATTGAAAACTTAAAACTAGCGGAAGACTTTAGATTATAAAAGGAAACACTATACGCTTTATAGATTTTAATTTGATAAAATTATATATAAGAGACTATTTCCTGGAAATTGATTGAATTACATTTAAATATGTGAAACCAAGAATGTATTTTATTTATAACTATTTCTTTTGCAGACATTATGTAATTAAACACATAACTTTAGTATTAAAAACAGATGCGGGCATCTAGTTGATTAACTTTTTATTGACCATGTTGAACTAATCAATATTATTGATAAAACACATTTATGTTGACATTCACACAGATTAATACTCTTTTAAGAAAGCATTAAGTTTGACGCTAATCACCTTTTAGTTGGAAAACTAGTTTAACACTCATTAATCAATTTTACATAAGCTTATTAAAATCCAAAATATTACTTAATCATATTTTATAGAGAAAACTTAATAGATAGATAATTAATAAGCAAAACGAGAACACTAGAACAAAGTCACATTGAAGGTTTATTAATCAAATTACTTGGAAGTTAAACTTCTAAGTTGGCTTTAATTAGAAACACTAGTTAATAACCATTTAAACCAAGTAAAAGTGATCTATGAAAACATATGAAATCTAAATATAACCTTAATCCAAGTTAAAACAAAGTTATACCTAGGTTTCCAATATTATAACTTGTTCAACTATCACTTTTAAAACTTATAATATATTAACCATATTATCATTAATAAGAAAACCAAAATATAATTCTTAATTGGCTTTTAATTAAAGGAACATGTTTATCAAATCAAATAACTTTATAACTCTAGTTAAACTAGTCATATTTTTAATTGTAAATATTCAAGTACAAATTATTTTAATTAAAGCATTAACTTAAAATAGATTATATCTAATCGAATAATTTTATGAACAGTGTTGAATTAGTCAGTATTATAACTGTAACTTATTTAAGTCAATATTTATCAAAGTTAATGTTTATTTATGAAAAGCCGGAGTTTAATCTCAATTAGAAAGAACCATTTAAGTAATTATTAATCAAATTAATATCACTTTACAAAAAATCAAGATGGAACTTATTTACATTTTATTCAGAAAACTAATGAATGATAATTATGTTAACATTAATCAAGATTGACAATTATTTATGAAAACTTGAAGTTTAACTCTAATTAGCTTTTAATTAGAGAACTAGTGATCATAAACATTAATCAAGTTAACATAATTCTATGAAACAGCAAGATAGAGCCTAATTAAATTTTAGTTAGAAAGATTATAAAATTAATCTTAATCATGTTAATATTATTTAAAGAAACCAAGATATTATCTACTTCAATTTTATTTAGAACGCTCAAGAAATAAGTATTAATCAAGTTAATGTTATTTATGAAAATCGAGATATAACCTTAGTCAACTTTTATTTACACAACTTATGGAATAAATATTAATCAATTTAATATTTAACAAGAAAAACCGATGTGTCAAACTTAATTAGATTTTATTTAAGAAAGCACATGTAATTAGCCTCTAATTAAATTAATTAATAAATAAATTTCAGAAACCAAATATGGTGTAAATAACAGTACTAACGCGTAGTTTAAGTTGATATGAATCTAACGCAACGAAAACGGATTAAAACGGAGTTAAAACGTGAAAGATATGATTTTTCTAAGGTTCAGGGACTTGTTTGCAACGTTTTAAAACTTTCAGGGGCTAAAACAAAAGAAAAAGGACCTATTTGTAATTATTTTTAATTTAATTTGGACTGCGGGTTGATTTCCAGAAAAATCAGGGGCTTCTTTACAAAACTACCACTGTTGACCGGTATTTCCTTTTATTTGACTTGGGCTCGATCTAATCTGGACCGCAGGGTTTAGATCGGACGGCTCAAATTAAAACGGACGAAGGCTCGTCGGCGGGGACGGCCGGGACGGCGGCGCCGCCAGCAAAGCACGGCGGAGCATCGCCGGAAAACTACGAAACCGCGCTACGGAGCACGAGCTTCAACGAGTTTTGGTCGGAGAGCAAGAGAAGGAGATCGCGAACTCACCCCAGGGGTCCTTGATGAGGAGTGAGCAGCGACGGTGGTCGGCGACGTGAGAAGGCGGCGGCGGAGCTCGGCCTCACCCGAAACAGGAGCACCAGCGGCCGGAACTCGACGAGAAACAGCGGAATCAACGCGCGACGACGAGAGAGAGATCCTGGCGATCTTGGACTTCCACGACGAACTACGTCGGTGGCAAATCGACGGTAATGGCGACCGGCGAAACTGTTGAAACGGCGGCGAGTGAGCTTAGCACGGAGCGGGGCCAATCTCGGATCAAGAACACGATGGGAAGCTACAACGCATCAAGACGAACCTCGTGGAGTTGCTCCGGTCGAAGAAGTGGCGGTGCAGCGGCGGATCAACGTCGGCGGATTGAGCTCGGCGGCGGCGATGGCGCAGGCGGCTCGGGTTGCGGGAAATCGATGGCTTTGGTTGGGGAAACAACAGGGCGACGGCCGCGGCTATAAATAGGCCGGGGAGAAAGGGCAGGCGTGGCCGGAACGGAGTCGGCCGGCGTAGCGGAGCCGGACTCAAAGAAGAGTCCCGCTCGGGGACGGAGGAAGACGAAGGAGCCGACCAGCGGGCCCCACGCGTCAGTGGAAGAAAACAGGGAAAGAATACCGGGCCGGAGTTGGGCCAAAAGCAAAACAGGCCGGGCAGAACAGAGGGAAACTCGGCCCAGCAGCGCGAGGAGGAAAAAGAACTGGGCCGACAGTTAAGGGGGCAAAGGTGGACTTGGACCAAGAGTTGAAGGGCCGAAAACGAACTCTATCAATTTTAACTTTTCTAAAACTCAGACAAAAGCAAATCAAATTCGAATTTAAACCGAATTTAAATTCCAACTTGACTTACTAGCAACCAAAAAAAATATATGCAACAGCATGAATGCAACAAAAACCTATTTCGACTAAAAATAATTATTTAATGTGATATTTAAATTAATAAAAGGCTAGAAACTCCAATTAATTCCTAGAAAATTTTATTTAAGCTTTAATAAATCCTAGAAAATTTATAGGGTTGCTTCAATTTAATTTGGGATGAATTTTAGGGAGTTATAAACATATGTTGTTTTGAAATTAGAAAACATATATTTATATTATATATATGTTACATTCCCTGTTAATTATTTAAACCTTGGAAAAATTTTATAAATTAGAGAAAATCATTGTATTTATTATACTATTTATTCACATCCCAAATTTAGAAAATTTGGGGTGTGACATATACGTCGATCAAGTCATATCAAGTGAAGCAATGCGAAGCATCTAATCTTTGTCAATCATATGATGGAATGACTTATGAATTGTTCATGCAATGGAAATTCTAAGTCATGAAGCTCAAGACGGGTTTGCTCAGCAAGACATAAGATGTTGAAGCCCTCAAGTTGAAGAATGATCAAGTATGGCATCAATGAAGATCTACAAACTCAAGTGGTATAGTTTTTATTGTTTTAATCTTGAGTTTAGGAATGCCGTTCTATCAAGAGGGATGCGACATTAGTTGTCTTGGTATACACCAAAAAGTGCTCATTAGGTCAACCCATTTAACTTAACCTTTGGAGAGCTGTCCTTTGTGGACTTTGTGTGCTGAGTCCACCCAAACCGGTCTGACCGGTTTGGGAAAGCGGTCTGACCGCTTTGGGACTCAGGGGTGCTCTGCCCACCCAAACCGGTCTGACCGGTTTGGGAAAGCGGTCTGACCGCTTTTGGGCTTGGGGGGCTCAGCCCACCCAAACCGGTCTGACCGGTTTGGGAAACCGGTCTGACCGGTTTGGGGTTCTGACATGTTGTAACGGCTATATAGTTCGTAAACCGGTCTGACCGGTTTGGGAATCCGGTCTGACCGGTTTCCAACGGCTATAACGGCTAGTTTTGGTTGTGTGGGGTATTTATACCCCATACCCCTCTCCTTTGAGGGGTGCTGGTTCCCTTGCCTTTGTGGCTCGTCCCTAACACTTCCAAACACCAGCAAGCTCTCCCCAAACCTCTCTTTGTGAGAGTTGATTGATTTTGTATCATATCTTTGGATTTGGGTTGAGAGGTGTATGGGTTGTGAGCATTAGATAGCAATTGATTGTTGTGATCAGCTATTGAGAGCAAAACCTTAGTGTTGAGCACTTCCGGTGAAGCCTTGCAACTATTGAAGTGTTTGTTACTCTTGGAGGTGATCCTCCTAGACGGCTAGGCGTCGCCGGTGAGCTACCTTGGTTGTGGTAAGCCACGGGATTATTGTAAAGGCTGGTCTTGCCTCCTTCGTGGAAAAGGACCAAAGTTAGTGGTACCGAGGAAAGTGGCTTGGAGTGGATAAGCCCGCCTTTCGTAGGCCCTCAACGGAGACTAGGACTCATCGTGTCTTTGTGACAGCCTTAATGGCAGCGGTGAAGTCCGAACTTCGGGAAAACATATCTTGTCTCCTTGTTTACCTTCACAAGTTCATTTCTAGCACTTGAATTCGCTTCCGCATATTTCTACTTGGTTGTGCTCTAATTGTGTGCAGGGACTTTGTGGACCTGCTTGATATCATCTACAAGAGCCCACAATCAAGTTTGGTTTGTGCTAGAACTCGTAGAGGGGGTTAATTTCACATAGTCGGTTTTCTCTGTTGAAAACCGGTCTGACCGCTTTCTCAAAGCGGTCTGACCGCTTTCCTCTGTGAAAAGCGGTCTGACCGGTTTTGAGAACCGGTCTGACCGGTTTAGGTACTGATCTTGTGAAAAAGTTTGTAAATTGCAGGATTCACCTATTCACCCCCCCCTCTAGGTGACATCAAGGTCCTTTCAGGCCTCCTTCCGACCTTCCCCGCGGCGGCGGCGCAGCGCGTCGTCGAGGACGCGCTCGGCTTCACACTGCCGCCTCCTTGGTCCGGCTCCTCCTTCTCCTCCCTCTACTGCTCCTCCTCCTCCCTCTCCTCTCTCGGATTGCGAACAGAAAACCCCAATGGGGCTGCGGCGGCTTGAAGGGGGAAGGGTCGGCGCCGGGGTGGTTTTATAGGGCATAAACCCTAGGGCTCAAGGCGTGGACGGCCAGGGCGGCTTGGCGTCCGTGCCAGGGACACGCGTCGCGATCGCGACGGGCCGCGAGAGCTCGGGCGCTAGGATTGGCCGCGGCGCTGCTGCTTTTCGCCGGCCAGAGAGAAGGAAGAGAGGTAGGGGAAAGGGGAATAGTGCGGCGGGCCCACGTCAGCGAGAGAAGAAGGGAAGAGGCGCGGGTGGATTGCTGGGCCGAGATTGGGCCGGAAAGATGGCCGGGCTGGCTTGGTCGAACGGTTTGGAAACAGAAGTTGGAGGTTGGTTTCTGGACTTTAGGGAAGATTAGGCCCACGAGAGTTAGACAGGTTTGAATCAGTTTAGTTAGTATTTGTTTGAATTCAAATTTTAGGATTTGAATTCAAACACAACCAAAAATCAAATAAAAACCAAATGAACTCCAAATCACCCTATTTAATCCTTAGCACTTCAATTTATTTTTAATTAATTTATATTTTGCCTAAGATCAAAGGGAGCAAATAGAAGCAATCTTATATGTTGGTTTGCATGCACAACAATTCACCAAAAAATTTTAAATCTTCATTTTTGCATTCATCAAATCCTATGGGAAAATTTAGGGTTGTTACAATAGTGTACTCTAGCGGGATAGATACGCATATGTTCAACTCAACTCCACTCCGCATAGAACCGCTGGGAAATGAGAGCATTGGTATCCCATTTCCTTCCGCTGGTTATTTCCCAATCCAGTAGCCCAAACATGGAAAAAGCAATCCACCATCCTCCATTTCTCTTAACCACCGTCCTTATCTCAGTATCCAAACGCCATGTGAGTGTGGTGGTCCTTATGTTGCGTAATTGGACCATAAACATGAGGGTGGAAGGAGGGAGTTAACGCCATTGCTTGTGGTATTGAGACAATTTCACCAGTGTTCATAAAAGGAAAAAGTCCAAATTACTCCCTCCAACTATGCATGAAGTCCACATAACCCCTTAAAGTATAAAACAGTTTAGATAACCCCTTAGGTTTCTAAAACCAGCTTATTTTTCACCTTTGGCATTCAACTCAAACCGGTTTTGCCTATGTAGACGGTGGATTTGCTTGTTTTGATGACCGAGATGATCACATCACACATAATTGTCCACATCAACCAACGGTGTTTTCCTCCTGCTGCTGTGTCGGCTGGTCCCTAGCTTATCTCTTCTCTCCAGCTTAGCACAGCTCCGACTTGTAGCACTCTGGCAGGCTGCGTGGTGCGATGTAACCTAGAGTAGGGCTGCTCTTGGCATGGAGGAGCGCACAGCAGCGGTGCTGGTGGCTTGGTTTTGAGCGGCAGCTACATATTGCTCCGGCCGAAGGTGAGGAAATTAGAGAGACCAATAAGAAAGGTATGTATAGGCTTGTATGCAGCTACATATTGTAACTGCAGCTATTCTTTGGCTATCACCTTTTGACCAGGAGGTAGTTAGCTAGTTCACGGGTGTGCACGCAAGCATGGGATCGACCTGTGTATATATCAGCAACTAGGAAATACAGAAAGTACGTTGGGCTCGAACTCTTAATCTCTCTTGCTTTCTAGTTTCTTTTTTTTTTGAATAATGCTCCCAGCTCTTCATCCGTTCACTATAGGTCACTTCTATTCTGATCCTCTGCACCACACCACCACAAGTACATCTACTCTACATCCGGTTCCAAATCTGGCAACTTTAGCATCACCCAGTGAATCAGAAGAGGGAGATGGAGATGCGGCGTTGGGTGTTGTTCTGCTGGTGGTGCTTGGTGTTGGAGCTCGTGATTGTAAGCAGGGAGGAGCAGGAGATAGTGGTGCCTATCAAGGACTCGATGAAGAATGGAGCAGGAGGGAGGGGTACAGGCGGCAGCCCAAGAAAGAAGGATCAGAAGAGAGAGAGAGACGGAGCAGCTGAAGCATATATGGACAATGATCGATGCAGTGGCCATTGCAGTTATCAAGACAAGCAAACCCACTCTGTATGTTGCAAAAGGCGGTTTTAATTGTATGCAAAGGTAAAAAATGAGCTGGTTTTAGAAACCCAGGGGGTGAAGTAAACGGTTTTATAGATCAAGGGGTCATGTGGACTTCATGCATAGTTGGGGGGAGTAATTTGGACTTTTTCCTTCATAAAATTGCATAGCTAGATATTAGGTTCACCTACCGAAAAAATCTGAACACAAGAAATTAAAACCTCCTCACAAACACTTTTTATTAATAGGCGCAACGAAGCACTCCATCCCGTCACCTCGCCTTCTTCAAGCTCCTTCAGCCCTCGGCTCTGATAACCCACCTACTGCCGTCGTCACGCTAATCCACCGATTCTATCATCCGTTGCATTAACCCTAACCATCCTTTCTAGATCCGTCGAACCCTAACTCCAACCCCATCCAAACTGGCGGCTGCGAACGTGCGCTCGCTCGCGAGCATGACGAGTCACCTTAGGGCAAGACCAACCGAAGCCACCAGACTTATTAGCCTCAAAGAAAAGTAGAAGACCACGTAGGAAGATAGATCTTAAGCTATTTATTCCACAATGCAATCCAAGATACTCATAGTATCTTTTTCAGTCACAACAAAAAAAAGATGCGGGCATAAGGGAGGTGTTGGTTGTGGTCCAAACACAAGGCACTGAGCGTAGTTGTTGCAACACGCATTTAGCGGTGGTTCTAACCTTTCGTCAGACAGAGCCCTGCTACCTCTGCAGGCTCCTCTAACATGCTGCAAACGTGCAAAGCCACTATTCCACTTGATGTGGCAGTTAAATGTATATGTGGAGCTTAAGGCTATCAACCACGCTGCTGTGTTGGACCTGCCCTTATACACATTGATATGCCATCCTAGATTGGGTGCACAAGGTGTAGCCAAACAAATACCCCCACCTCTTTTTTTTATACTGGTAACCTCTTTATTTCGAGCAAACAAAATTGAACCGCCGAAAAAACGGACAGAGAGAAAACAAGTTCTCAACAACCCAATCTTCATCGTCACTCCCCTTCCCCTCTTTGCCATGGCATCGAACACTCGCGGCCGTCTCACTACACTCCCACGAGCGCTCCCTTCTCTCCCCAAATCCTAGCTCCTCCGCCACCAGCCCACGCCCACCATCCCCCACAGCTCCGAAGATGTCGTCCACGCGGCCGCCGCCGGTGGCCGGCAAGCCGGGTAACCTCACAGTCATCGTCACCCCGTCGCCGGAGACACCGAGCTCGCCTGAGCTGGAGAGCCCGGCGTCCGAGTTCTCCACGCCCCCTACGAGTCCCCGCTCCGAGGACTCACATGAGTCGCCGCCGTCCACCCCGCCGGCGCCGGCGCAGAGGGCCTCTCCGCCCCGGCCTGTCGATTCGGTCCCCACGCCGCCGCTGGTGAGGACGGTCTCTCCGCTGATTCCCGCCCCGACGAGTCCCCGCGCCGAGTGCTCGCATGAATCGCCGCCGGCCACCCCGCCGTCGCCGGCGCAGAGGGCCCCTCCGACCCCGCCTGTCGATTCGGTCCCCACTCCACCGCCTGTCAGGACCGTCTCTCCGCTGCTTCCAGCCGCTACGAGTCCCCGCGCTGAGGACTCGCATGAATCGCCGCCCACCCCACCGGTGCCGGTGCAGACGGCCCCTCCGCCGCCGCCTGTTGATTCGGTCCCCACTCCACCGCCGGTCAGGACCGTCTCTACGCTGCTTCCCGCCGCTACTAGTCCCCGCGCTAAGGACTCGCATGAATCGACGCCGTCCACCCCACCGGCGCCGGCGCCGGCGCAGAGGGCGGACCCTCTGCCTCCTCCTGTTGATTCGGTCCCGACTCCACCGCTGGTCAGGACCGTTTCTCCGCTGCTTCCAGCGGAGAAGGTCTCCCGGCCCCCGCCGGTCCAGGTGCCACCGCCGCTGGTCCAGGCGGTCTCGACGCCGCTGCAGGCGCCGGAACTCCCCTCCCGCCCCCCGCCGGTCCAGGTGCCACCGCCGCAGTTCGAGAAGGCGCCGCTGGGGTCTGACGGGTCGGTGCTCGCGTTGTTCTGGGACGCCGTTGCGCGAGTGCAAGAAGGTGATTTGGGAGAGTTCTGAGAGTTTACATTTTTTTTCTTATTTTTGGTTGTGTTTTTGACTAATCATCTGTGAGCAAAATATTTCCTGATGCAGCGCACGCGAGCTTGGATGAGCACATTTCCAGATGGTTCGGGCTGGACCAGTCCAAGTACCAGTGGGCGCTCAACGAATACTACGAGAGCACCGGACAGGTTATACTGCACTTCAGTTTCTTCTTTTGTTTGTAGTTTCATTCCTGTTCATAGTTGGATGAGCACCGGACAGGTTATACTGCACTTCAGTTTCTTCTTTGTTTGTAGTTTGTCATTCCTGTTCATAGTTGGATCAGCGCTTGCCATTCCTGACGTTGAATAGCCTGGGCGCACATTGAAGTAGTCAGTGTGTTTTTGTCTGCTGTAGGGAATTATTGTGACTTTGACCAGAGATGTGGTTTCGTGCTATTTAAGGTAGTATGATGGTGTGCAATTTAAGGTAGTAAGATGGTGATAGCAATGTTGTGTCTGTTTGATGTGCTGTTTGGCCCCAAATCTGTTGGTGGCAATATCCACAACACTTCTGTATGATCTAGTGCCTACAGATCTCTCTCTCTTTTAGTTGAGATTCAGACCACTTACTCCTACTGGAAGTCATTTGTTATTTCACTTTTTCAACTACATTGATTGAAATCCGGTCTTTGCTGTATTTTGTGTGCAACTATTCCTCTTTGAACTTCTTGTGATTCTTCCTTCATAGAAAAATGCTGCATCAGTCCCCACCCTGTATCGTTCAATTGCCTAGGACCTCCTAGATGGCCTGGTTGCGTACCTTCATGCGTTGACCGACTTTCTGGAGACAGTTTTAAAACATGGCATTATGGCAAACATGCTCAGTTGCTCAACATTTCTTGGATATTTGTCATAGGTAAAACATTCAAATTCTGCAAGCCTGACATTCTATAACTATGCTTATTTATGGGGTGAGTGGCGTACAACTGATAGTAGTTTTTTTGGGGAGTAGATTGCATTGGAGGCACCTTAACTTGTCTGGTTATTTTACTAGCTCCATAACCTATTTAGTGCTGCAACCAGATGCAAGTTTGGAAAACATAGGAAAGTAATTTGCAATCTTGAAGTGAGAAAATTGCTCAGCTTTATTGGTATCTAATGCAACTCTTTTTTTTAGTTGTGCTTTCACCCCAGTAAATTTTCTCCCCCACCCCCCATTTTGTGGTTTAATGGTAGAGGTCCTGTGTTCGAACTTCGAACCAGCCTTCTTGCAAAATATAAGCAAGGGTTATGCTATCTAGGAATTCCCTTCCCAAGAGCCCAACTTACTTGGGAGCTTTGCACTGGCTACACCCTTTTTTGATAGTTCCTAGACTAGCTATAAATGTTATGGTGACAGTGAAGGGTCTGAAAATCTCCTTTTGAATATTTCATGGGTGTTGGAATATGTAAACAACAAATTTGCAATTTCCAACAAAATCTAATAGCAGCTACTGCCAGAAACTTAAAAAACAGCTACAGAAAGAAAAGGTCGAAAGGATCTATCACCTGCAAGGTGGAAACTATAATGCTGCCCCGTGGTAGTATCAGGACAGAAATAAAGGCTCAAAGGAACCTATAACCTGCAAGGTGGAAGCTATAATGCTGCTTCGTGGTAGTAGCAGGAGAATATCAAAATTATGTTGGATTATGAGGTATTATAGACATTTTGATAGAAAGGTAGGAAAGGCACATTTTGCTTTTATAGGATAGGCTATCTGTAGTATAATTCATTTCACTTAGTAGTGCTTTGATTATGAATGCAAATACTGGGTAAACAGTTGACTGTGGACTAAGCGTTTTTTAACGCAATACCTTCTCTAATTGCATACAGCCACCTTTGAAGTGGCCATCCATTCCACACATGGTTCTGTGATGATCATGAGTAAAAAAATCGTCACTTTCTGTATTGCCCTTCCCCTACTATTTTGTTTGAACCTTCCAGTGGACCTTTGGGGGTTCCATTAGAGGGGCATCTTTTTCTTGTCACAGCTAGGCCATTCCATTCCCATGTGTGCACAAATGCATTTACATACACAGATACACAGTGGTATAATGCCACTAAGGTTACTTATTTGCACCACTGTTTTATATCTACTATATTCTCTTTGTGTCGTTCAATATTGGGAATGAAGGATATATATATCCAGCAATCTAACATCACATTTGCCCCATAATTGTGTTGCAGGAGATAGAATCTCATTCTGGCAAAGCCAGCAATCGGAAGGAGCACGGTTGTAAAGTTGATAAAGTATAAATAAGGTACATCCGCGATCTTCAGCAGACTGCCAGCTTCCCTGTCAATGCCTTTTCTTTTAATATAATCTTCTTCATTTGCCAGCTTCACTGTCAATGCCTTTTCTTTTAAATACAGTCTTCTTAATTCATTTGATGGATCTAGTACAATTTCACTTTGCAGAGAACTCTTCCAGGATTTTATGTGTGTAACTGTACGCATGTAACGTTCCGTTTTGGACGATATCCCGGTGCCCTGATCCCTGAAGATTGAGACCTGCTTCATCTGGAGGATTCCTCTGAAGGCTCAACTTCTTGGTTGTAACAAATCCGTAGTGCTGTTACTGTAGTTCCGTTGTGAACAGCGCCTGACACATACTAAGCTGCTCCGGTGTATGTGATGTGATGAATTTACCAATGAAGAAAGCTCTAGCTTCTGCTCTTAGTTATTATTAGAACCTCTAGATCTATCGCATCTCCGATTTCTCCCCCAAGGAAAAAAATGGACCACCAAATTATCCTCCTGTGCATTGGTATTGCTGCGTACAAGCTACACGCCGCGTGCATGGTCTTCGAACCTAAAGACTTTGTACCCAGCGCAGCAGCGCTCATTAGCTCTCCCACCTTAACCGTAGACGTCGTCTCAACTCTGCCGGCATGTTCAGCTCGTCCCTGCAGCTGGCCTCACCCAACGCCGTTCTACAATTCCGCCCAGATGTCCCTGTAAACCCTCCGGAGCCCCATTCTCGAAACCTACTTGAGCCAAACGGGAGAAATCAGCTTGGCTCGCTACACGGCCTGCAGCATGGCACCGGGCTGTACTCCCCGGGCGCTTGCCGTTGCAGGCTTGCAGCAGAACACCGGAGAGCGCGCGGGATCAGCCAGTTGCCTGGCTCCGATAGCCCGCGACACGGGGACCCCGTGCATCACGACCCAGTTGCCGGCGGTCGTTTTCGCCGCGGCCGAGGTCTCTCGGGCTGGCGCTCGCTCGTTGGTTGGTGGCGACCGGGACGGAGCATACCATTCACGTCTGCACGCCCCGCTGCATGATTGGCCACCGTGTCGGGCGCCGCCGCACCGGGGCGTCAGATCAGAGATGGCGCGGGTGGTCGAATGAAGCACCCCGCCGTTGTGTGTCCATGGTTCCGGTCTCCGTCAGGCTCAGAACGTTCTGGAACGGTTGGACCCGGCCTGGCCTAGGCGAGAAGACACGTGACCGAGAAGCTCTGGCGAGGAAGCCAGCCAGGCACTTGGCCAACAGATACCGATACCCCTGGACCACGGCATGATCGTTGGTTGATCAAGCAAGCTGCATTCCCGTTCGTCCCAGATGATTGGGGTTGCAGTTGCAGAGTCGGAGCCCATCACGAGCCTGGCTGCAGATTCCCCCTGCTGCTAGCGATATGATCCGCAGCAGCATACTGGAACAAGAGATGCAGGGTTAGGCGGGGACCGTCGACCCAAAACCGGGGAAGGATCGGAGCCGGCCGCCGGCCGGTGCGATGTCTCGCGTGCCACGCAAGGATTCTCGACGGCGAACGCGAGCGATCGTGCATGCAGGAGCAACAGCGATGTGCTCGATCGATCTGCGAGCGGTTACGCTGCCGAACCCGCGAGGCACTGACGATTTGATTCCGAAAACGCACGAGCGAGCGCGTCGGGTACGTAGGCTAGCGTGCCGCGGACCAGCAGGCCACGGCGCACGCACTGCCCGGCGGCCCGCGTCGCCGTCGGTGCTTCCACGGCGCGGCGACGGCGAGGCTGATTGATATTTTGCAAGAGGTTTGTACGGCGGCGTGGCTGAGCTGATTAATTGGAGGGGCGGAATCGATGGTGTGCCCGGCCAATCGACAGGCGGGTCCGGATCGAGACGGTGTGGGGTGTGGCGCATGGATGGGCCCGTCGCCGTTCGATGCATGCATGATTGCACGGCCGCTTGATTGATTGCCCGCGCCGCGCCGGGGCCACGCGCCCACGCAGGATCGATGGAGCTTGTGGCGCGCGTTCGATCCGGTGACCGGTGACAAGGTTCCAGTCGACGTCGATCTGTCTCGCTCGATCTGTGCGCACAGGAGCTCGATCAGCTAGTTTTCCTTGCATTATGGATGGCCTTATGGGCCATGGATCGAGCTCGATCTGAGGTGTTTATTAGGATAGGTGCATTGCATGCACAGAAACGAATCTTCAGCCAGATATTTGATCTGCAGGCGTCGCGCATCGGTTTGTGGCCGTGGTAGATTCTTACGTTGCGCTGGACCTGTCACGCGTCGTTTCGTTTCTGCTGGAGTACGTGCAGGTCCGGTCCGGGGTGGGTGGAGTGGATCAGTCCATGGCGGAAGCGCAACCTCCGGTGACCATCGCCAGCCACTTCACGTTGTTCGTTGATGCTGGGATCGGTTTTGTCGTCCGGATACGGAGAGGTCGCATGATGAGGTGCTGGGGATTGCTGAAAATATCTCCCTCCGCCCGCACTTGCATTGTCAGGTTATTCATCAGCCCCACGGCGTATCGATCCTCAGCCGCACAAGTTCCACCGTGATCGCGAGCTCAGGCATACCAAGGGGACCAAACGCAACCGCCGTGGTTGTGCCCGAGACGGAATTTTCTGAAGATTTGGAGACTGATCGCGTCAGGAGCTAGTATAGGCCGGACAGTGTAGTTTGACGCGTCCTAGGTCGTCACTGCAAGCTAGCGGACCGAAAGGAACTCACGAACGCGTAGCAAAACCCCGCGAGATCGCGAATTCAGGATCACGCACCTGCTTGCTAATTTATCTCAGGAAGTTGGGGATGCTACGTCCTCCCCTATGCACAGCTTTAGACAACGGTTAATCTGTTACTATCACGCTTCATCCACGTTCCTGCTCGATCGAGAAATCCAAGGGCTCAGACGTCCGACGTGGCTAGCGCCGCGCGGAGCCACAGACAGACCGGTGGGGCCGTACCACCACGTGGGCGCAGCCGATTGCCTCCCGCATTCCTGGCCGTCGGGCAACCCACATGGCTTGCTGGCCATGGCCAGTCAGCCGAGATTAACAACCCACCCCGTCGCCGAGCAAGTTCCTCGTGCGGCAATTATCTATCATTACGACCAGATAATTAACCACATTTCCCCGGCCATTTTAAGCTCCGCCTCCGTCCACGCGCGCAGCTATAAAGCCTGCCGGGACAAGCGAGCTCGGCGCGGCCTCCACGGCGAGCTCCTGACCCACCCACCCACCGGCCGTCCGACCGATCAGCCGCCCCGCCCGCCTCGGCCGCCGCGGGCAATGGACAAGCGCGGCAGCTTCGGCGGGAGCTCGTCGGAGGACGTGGAGGCGCCGCTGCTGGTGCCGCCGCCGTCGCCGCCGCCCGGGCGCGACGGGGCCATCAGCAACAGGGAGCGCCCGGCGGCGTGGGTGCGGGCGCTGCTGGCGCACAGGTACCCGGCGGTGGCGTCGGGCCCGGCGGCGTGCGCGGCCGTGTGCGCGCTGGTCGACCTCGGCGGCGCCCACGTCGGGGCGCGCAACATGCTGGCCGTGCTCGCGTGGGTGTTCCTCTGGTGGGTCACCGGCGCCGTGCCGCTGGCCGTCGCCTCCATGGCGCCGCTCTTCCTCTTCCCGCTCTTCGGCGTCTCCTCCGCCGACGCCGTCGCCAAGGCCTACATGGACGACGTCATCTCCCTCGTCCTCGGCAGCTTCATCCTCGCCCTCGCCATCGAGCACTACCAAATCCACCGCCGCCTCGCCCTCAACGTGCGTGCGCCTCCTAACATATCTGACGTATATGTCCACGAATGGCAGGTTCATTTCATTCATCTCTGAAACCGCATGATTAAATTGTCCAATAGATCACGTCGCTGTTCTGCGGGGACCCGGTGCGGCCGGCGCTGCTGCTGCTGGGGATCACCGGCACGACCTTCTTCATCAGCATGTGGATCCACAACACGGCGTGCACGGTGATGATGATGCCGATGGCGACGGGGATCCTGCAGAGGCTGCCGCGGCGCGGCGACGGCGCCGGCTGCCAGGAGGAGGAGGAGGTGCGGCGGTTCTGCAAGGCGGTGGTGCTCGGCGTCGTGTACGCGTCGTCCATCGGCGGGATGGCCACGCTCACGGGCACCGGCGTCAACATCATCCTCGTGGGGATGTGGTCCACCTACTTCCCCGAGCAGGAGCCCATCACCTTCAGCGACTGGATGTCCTTCGGCTTGCCCATAGCGCTCATCACCTTCTTGGCGCTCTGGGTCACGCTCTGCCTCATGTACTGCTCCAAGGACACCGGCAAGGCACTCTCTGCCTACCTGGACAGAAGCCATCTGAGAAGAGAGCTCAGCTTGTTAGGTAACTACTTCTGTTTCTATCTAGTAGTGTTCAGTTTTTCTTTTTTCAGGTGTCTGTTTCTGTCATGCAAACAATGTGACAGATAAAGCCAAGCTGTAAGGTCTCAGCATTTGGCTCTTAGTAGATCACGTTTAAATTCCATCAGTTCTAGGAAAACAAACATTAATCCAGTGCAATAATTGTCTCATGGTATTGCTGTTCTGATCTATGGCAGGTCCAATGGCTTTTGCAGAGAAGATGGTCTTGGCTGTGTTTGGGGTAAATTCCATTTCTTTCCCAACACATGTTCTTCTGAATTTTGTAATCGATTTTCTGTTCCAAACATGGCCTGGCATTGTATTGTGAACAAATGACTACCTGCTAGTTGGGAACACACTGAGATGGTTAAATTTTGCAGGGTCTAATTATGCTATGGATGACCAGGACCCTGACAGATGACATACCTGGGTGGGGAGCTCTCTTCCACAACAACGTCGGAGACGGAACAGTCACCGTAAGTACGCAAAGATATCAAAGTTATCCAGCTAAGCATCACCTATCTAACAGTTAAATTGCAATTCAGATCATGATGGCTACACTGCTCTTCGTAATCCCAAGCGGAAAGAACAGGGGCGAGAAACTTATGGACTGGAACAAGTGCAGGAAGCTCCAGTGGGACATTATCCTCCTCCTCGGTGCAGGCTTCGCCATTGCTGACGGCTTCAGTTCAAGTGGCCTGACTGATATCCTCTCTGACGGATTGAAGTTCCTGAAGGGCGCACAGACAGTTGTCATTGTTCCTGTGGCTTGCATTGTCAGTGCGATCATCACGGAGTTTACGTCTGATGATGCAACTACGACGCTGGTGCTGCCTCTGTTCGCAGAGTTGGCAAAGTCTATCAATGTGCACCCGGCATTGCTTATGATTTCTGGAGCGGTTGGGGCTCAGCTGTCATACTTGTTGCCTACTGGATCACCATCAAATGTCGTTGGGTTCAGTACTGGCTACATTACCATCAAGGATCTTGTAACCACCGGGCTGCCCCTAAAGATTGTCGGAATCGCATCTCTGACAATCTTGCTGCCAAGTTTAGGTAAAAGCTGCACATATCGCCATTAACGACTACGGATTTCTTACTTCTAAATTCAGAACTGGTTTCTTACTTCTGATACCCTTCTTATGTGATTCTGCAGGATCACAGATTTTTGGCATAAACAGCAGGTCCTAGGAGCAGGCATGCAAATTTTGGGCTGTTCATCTCCCGTGGTCCAGTAGTATTGTACAGTAGTTACCTTATGTCATATCTGTGCCCTAGCTCAGGCTATGGGGTGATACTCTCTGATTTGTACGAGTATATTAAGATTTGTATGGAGCCACTATGTGAATACAGTTGAAATGCTCCTATTTGGTCACACTTTCTGCCTGCAGAGTGCAATGATATCAAATGGCTATATTAAGAAGTAATCTGAAATTCAGAGAGAGTATATTCATATATGCCTTATCAAACTGAAACATTTTCCTTTCTGACCAGCAATTCCAGCTGGCTGTACATTATAAGGGAAATATTTATCCATCATATTTGTGGACAATAGATAGTCAAGTATTATTCAATCAATTGCTTCAAAAAAAAGTATTATTCAATCCACATCACAAATATGAACTGATTGTTCTTCAATTGCAACATATAATGAGATACTTGCAAGTGAAAGATGAGCTTTGTCATATGATGTGGCTCCAAAACAATCTAGAACGTGTGGCCCCAAAACAATCTAGAACTGAAAGACGAGCTTTGTCGAGCTACAGATCTATTACAAAAGAACTAAAGAAGCATACCCGAAAATTCACTAATGAATATGCACAGTGCAGTGTAATAGTCACTTGTTTATCAAAGTTTTACATCTATTTGGTAAAATATAGAATTTTCAAAAGTCCTGCCA
Source organism: Echinochloa phyllopogon (assembly GCA_033239725.1). Taxonomy (NCBI): domain Eukaryota; kingdom Viridiplantae; phylum Streptophyta; class Magnoliopsida; order Poales; family Poaceae; genus Echinochloa; species Echinochloa phyllopogon. The sequence goes on from BTCW01000006.1 coordinate 35,786,316, forward strand.
ACATTCAATCTCTCATTAAAACATTAGGCATATTGTAACGTTTCAAAAAAAAAGGCATATTGTGGAAGGGCATCCTTTCCAAAACCTTCAGCACGCAAAGTAGAGTGGATCGCAAAAAATTTCGATCATATGATGGAAAGATGAGTATCCTACCAGTGCTGCTTTACACGACAAATCTAAACAATGCTGATGCCTACAACGAAATGTCTGAACTCCGAAACGCGAGTGCGTGACTCGATGTGATCACTCAATCCGGTAGGATTATTCATCCTACCGAGATTAAGTTGACTTCTGGAGAGGTTTAAGTTCTCTTGTCATACATAAACCCTACCAGGCAACAATGTATCTCAGACATTCCATTCATATGTGTTCTTTGGTCACATAACCAAATGAAAAATTACTTCTCCATTTCTAAAGGAAGTAGTAGATAAAAACTCTATGCAACTTCTAAGTAAAAATACACAGTAATTGGAGGAACTTAAACTTACCGGCCGGCCTGGCACCGTGGCCTGACCGGCAAGAGATGTCGTCGACGACTTCCTCGCTTTGCAAACGGAAAGAGAAAGGAAGAGGAGCAGGGACAGAGTGAACTGCGCATCACAGCCGTCCAAAGTACAACAACTCCACTTCGCAGCCGTCCGATCCGACGACCAACGACCCAAACCGGTTTCCTTCTCATCTTCCCCGTCGCGAGCGCTTCCGAGTGAGCCCCACGCGGCGACGCCCCCTCGATCTGCGGCGACCCCAGCGGCGACGAGCCCTCTCCGGCGGCCGCCAAGCCCGCGGCTCGCCGGCGATGATGGCCGGTCGCGCGCACGGCCATCGGAACCGTATCCGCTGCCTCATCCCGCGGGTCGTCCTCCTCGTCTTCGCCGTCTACGCGGTCTCCTTCGCGATCTACCTCCTCCTCCAGCCCCACCACCCGTCGCCGCCCGACCCGACCCCACGCACCGATGTCCGCGACGGCGTACGGGCGGCGCCGTCCTCCCAGAAGCCGTGGCCGCGCCTCCCCTCCTTCCTCCCCTGGGTCACCGGACCCGCGCCGCCGCCGCCGCACACCTGCGAGGCCTACTTCGGCAACGGCTTCTCCCGCCGCGTGGAGGTCCTCCCCGCGCGCGGCGGGGCGCGCGGCGGGCGGTTCCGGTGCCACCACAGCGAGACGCTGGGGAGCTCGATCTGCGAGGGCGCGCGGGTAAGGCTCGACCCGGCGCTCATCGCGATGTCGCGCGGCGGGGAGCCCCTCGAGCAGGTGATGGGCCGCGCTGAGGAGGAGGAGCTGCCCAAGTACGAGACCGGCGCGCTGCAGGTGGAGGGGCCGGAGGCGAGGAGGACGGCGCCCTTGGTGGACGCTGGGTTCCTCAACGCCTACGTGCCCACCGGCGGGATCGGGATGCACACGATGAGGGCGCTGCTCGAGTCGGCGCGCATTATGCCGCCCGGTGAGCTACACTGCTCCCAGGTACTCTTTGCCTTGCTAGCTAGTTGGTTTGCTGATTGATGAGAAATGATTGTTAAATAATCTGTTTATCATGCATGGAAATCCAATAGATTGGGAAGATCAGAGTCAGCTCTGTGTTTGTTTTAATTAGAGTCTGTTGGATCCAGGGCTCATGCAGCCATTGAGCTAGCTTTATATATTAATGAAAGTTTAGAGCAAATGGAAGTCATGTCAAGGATTTTCATACATACTCCAGTTCTCATAATTGCCCACTTATGCTCACTTCCAACATTTTTTTTTCTTAAAGCAACTGTGTGTCAACTCTGAGGAGGCCTGGGTACTGGGGTGTAGGACAAACCAGAAAGGTAGGAAAATGAATCATATTCAATATTTAGATCTGAAGTGATATGAATTCTTGTTTGAGTCTTAACAAGATTAGGAGTAGGAACAGGATCTATGCATGAAGCCTGCATTCAAGCTGTATTAAAAAAATCGAAACCTAAATGGCAAGAATCATGTTCTAAGTGTATCATTGAACAAAATGTTGAGTTGGTGATACCTTTTGAGATTCAAAATTTTAGCCTTTCAAGGCTCTTATTGGATTAGAGATTTTTGACAGAGGAGCATATGACTCCTGTAGAAGCAGACCTTTAGCTTCATTTCATGGCATTGATCATTATATAACATAATTTAACTTGAACTGATGTTTATATTTCTTATCACTCTTTTGTCTTTGGAATTTAGTACTTCCTTCTTAACCATGTTATGACACTTGTTATTGCAGTGGATTGAAGAACCAACACTTCTGGTCACTCGTTTTGAATACGCAAACCTTTTCCACACAATTACAGACTGGTACAGTGCATATGTTAGTTCCAGAGTCACAAATTTACCAAACCGTCCTAATGTTGTTTTCGTGGATGGGCATTGCAAGGTATGTGATGCACTAAGTATTTTGTTATTGATTCAATGCATTCTGTTTGTTGCATGAGTTATGGTCAACCAATCAGTTTCTTTAGCTATTATTGGGGTAAACAACATTGGTCACATTTTTATAAAAAAAAAGTATAAAAAAACATCGTTTACATTTTTGTATTCTTGATCTTTAGTTTGGTTTGTGCATAGATAACTTGGCATGGCCATCTTTTTTCCTCGCTTGTTGTTGTGCCACGTCTGCTTCTCATATTCAGTTGCAATCAGAAGCAGTCATGGATTCTCTAGCCCGATCTGTTAGATCCTATGTTCAATATTTGTGGCAAAATGACACTTGCTATATATTTTTGGCAGCTAGACCAATCTGCCCTGATTCCTGACGAAGCTTTTGCCAGTCATAACCATGCTTCCATGTCTACCTAACATCCAGATTTTATTGCTCCTCCATCATTTGATTATCTTTCAGATTTAGCATGCATAACTTGATGTGATACTCTGTTGCTAGGTTGCAGCCAACTTTTTTTTAGAAGGAAGCCAACTTATTTGTCTATGCAAAGATTTATCTCTGTTTATTCTTGTCAAGTGACAGACGTGACCTGATGTCCACAGGCACAATTGGAGCAAACATGGGAAGCGCTTTTTTCGAGTGTGACATATGCTAAGAACTTCTCTGGTCCTGTTTGTTTCCGACATGCCATTCTTTCACCTTTGGGCTATGAGACTGCCATGTTTAAGGGGCTTAGTGAGAGCTTCAGTTGTCAAGGTGCCTCTGCTCAGTCCCTACAAGTTAAACCGGACTATGAGAAAACAGCAAGGTTATCAGAATTTGGAGAGATGATTGTAGCTTCTTTTGGTCTTCTACAGGATGACATCGTGTCATCCAAAAAATCCAATGGGATCAATGTTCTCTTTGTTCGGCGAGAAGATTACTTGGCCCATCCACGCCACACTGGTAAGGTTGAATCCAGACTAAGCAATGAGCTGGAGGTGTATGATGCAATTGACAAGTGGGCAAAAGGTCTGAAATGCAAAGTAAATGTCGTCAATGGTCTTTTTGCCCACATGACCATGAAGGAGCAACTCCGTGCTATCCTGGAAGCTTCAGTAGTAATAGGGGCTCATGGGGCTGGTCTAACACACTTAGTTTCAGCTATCCCTGATACAAAGGTTCTCGAGGTCATCAGCAGCATGTACCGGCGCCCACATTTTGCTTTGATCTCACAGTGGAAGGCTTTAGAGTACCATGCCATAAACCTCCCAGGCTCATATGCAAGGACCACAGATGTCATAAGTGAGTTGAGTAATATACTGACAGGTCTTGGATGCTGAAACAGAGGTGCAAATCATGAAAATCGCCACAGGCCATCCGTAATGGATACGGTATCTGCTTGGTACTTACTGGCCACACTAACTGCACTGATGCCCGCAGTTTTAATTTGAGGTGAGTGTTGCACAGATTGTTTCCACCATTGTACCCAGACCCGAAGCATTCCCAGTTCCAGCAAAAGAATTTTATTCTGCTGAATGCCGAGCCAAGACAAGAACGCTCTGTCTGGTATTTGACACCATGACAGCACCAGATGGCATGCAATCCAACCCACGTTCTCCACTCCATTGTTGGTGTAATTCTAGGACCACAAGCTTAACCAGATTGTATTCTTGTCCGGCTTATAGATTCAGCAAAACTTTTGTATGTTGTGTGTTCAGAGCTTTCGCATTATTCAGGTTTTGATAACTGCCTGATGGAACACGGCATAGGTGATATTTTCCTCCTCTGTACATGCTGTATGATTCTATCAGAAGCGAGGTCGCGAGCCCGCGACCTTGTGCCGGCTCGATCACTTTGTAAGATTTAATGAGGTGTCGTCACTGATTGGCAATGCTCGTGCATAAGTGTAATTTGCTGTCTACAACTCTACAACGAGGAGTGTACTACTTTATTTTATTGATGTGGGCAAGACGGTGTGTGTCAGTGTGTGGATTCCCATGGGCACGTGCAAGATCGAAACTTAAATGACTCACCTCCGAGCATTCATAGAAAGCATGCTAGCTGGGAGGGGGAAAAACGTCAGGGACTCGTGCCATATTTCTGCTGAACCAGACGGCTCGCTGTCCATCACCACCGATGAAGAAGATCCAAACGTGCAGCATTTCCAACCCACATTAGCGTGTCAGCCCATTTAAGGGACACAGCAAACTGGATAAAGGCCCATGTCGATCGTGCTGGCCTATAGCTTCTGCTGTTGGCGTTTTAACGAAGGGAATGGAAACAACTACCGTATCGCAGAACACCATGTCGATCGTGCCCCGGTCTAACACATTTGGTTTCAGCTACTCCTGACACAAAAGTTCTTGAGATCATCAGCAGCATTGTAGCGGCGCCCATACTTGGGGTTTATCTCATACCGGAAAGCTTTAGAGTACAATGACATAGATCTCCCTGGGTCATGTGCAAGGATCGCAGATGCCATCAGTGAGCTTAGTAATGGAAGTGAACACAGACCATGCAGAGTAGATACGGTGTCTGCTTCAGCCTTCAGACAAATGCATACAATTTTAATTCGAGAGGAGTATTGCACTTACACACAGATTATTGCTACCCACTGCACCGAGAACCAAAGCATTTCCAATTCCCAGCAGAGTTTTAGGCTGCTGTTGGGGTATTAAATTTTGTCACGCCAGACCTCCGGAAATTATCATCCCAAATAAGGATAGGATATGCAAGAGCCGAAGGTTATACTAAAAGAGTCGAAGGTGATTCTCGGAGTCAAAGAAGAAGGACATGACTGGCTATGACCTTCGAGGTGGGAAAGCCCTTGGGCAGGCAAAGGTAACACCAGCGAAGATGGGGGCCCGAAGGTCATTGGCATTTTTGTTTCATTAAAACGCGCCACAGGAAATTCAAAGCCAAGAACGAAGGTCCGATAGAGTCAAAACTAACGAGAGCGATCGAGTCTGCACCTTCGATTGAAGTAGCGAAGCTTTCGAGTGTGAGCAAGCACGGCAATAACAAGCATGACTAGAATGGCTCCCGGTTAGAAGGTGCGGCGAAGCTCCGACTAAATGGCGTGTATGTCGTGACTAGATGTAGAAGCCAATTTGTATACAAAGTCATGTGGAAATTACCCTCTTGTCCTCCCATGTAAATTATAGTTAATATGTAATGGTGGTGATGTGGGGCCGACCCTATAACCCCCTATAAAAGCGAGGCACAACCCTCCTTTTAGGGTTCGCATTTGTGAGAATCGAGTTCAAGAATCGTGATCTTACTGCTGGTTTGCGTTCTCTCACTAAAACACGAACCAACAGCTGCGCCGAATGCAGAACCAGGATCGCCGGTGACATGAAATCCAACCCAAATTGTCCACTCCATCGTTAGAGTTACAATCTTAACCAAATTACCACAACAACCGTTTCTATTTACAGTGATCGCCTAATCGACTTGCTCACTTCATTTTTTTACCTAGAACTAAAGGCATGAAAGTAACTGGTTGCCGTTTCTTTTGCTTTGATACTAATTCCATCTGCATATCTTCTTTCGAATATTCTGTGCATGAAAGTTTTCAATAAGAACATTGTTCTCAAAGGCCAAAGGTTTTCTATAAGGACATCATTCTCAAAAGTTAAAACGATAGGCTTAGCTTCAATTTCGAAAACTTCATCCATTGTCTCTAATTGTGCACTCATCTACTAGGAGAATCCTACGACATCTTGTCGGATTCCACTCGGTCTTTTTTGCAGAACAAGCTCCCTCATGATGTTTCCGAAGCAGAATACATCATATTTCTCTTTGGTGTTCTCTGTTCAATTGCAGTACAAAGATGTTCAATTGCCGTACAAAGATGAGCTTGTAGTTTTGAAAAGTGTCATTATGTATCAGGACACACATGTCAATCTTATGACCAATCTACCAATGGTGTTTTTCCAAACCGATAGAATCTGTGATATATATCTATTAGCATGTAGGACAAGATAACAATGAATTTACTCTACATGAAGTTACAATTATTAACTTGCCTGCTCATCTAATTATGTTCACATACAAACAAAAAGAACTAGATGATACCCCGCGCGATGCTACGAGAATTTATTAAACAAAATTTTAAGGTGAAATTGAAAGTAGAAACACTAAGGTGATTGCATGGTAATATTTTTTTGCAAACTACATTATAAATGATTTTAATGTGAAATTTAAAAGTAAAAACACCGAGGTGATTGCATGTTAACGATATTCTTTTGCAAACGGTATTATACATGAAAACATGCTCATTTTGTTAATAGAAAACCGGCTCTTAAGTTGAGTATATTTCTACTATAGGAGTTTTATAACATTGTACTCGTAAAGACTACCAAACTGCATGCATGGATGCTATTAGTCATAGACAATCGGCGGATGACATAAATATATGGTCCAAAGAGAATGATGACATTGCGAATGACATAAGTGATTCCTATATGACATGGATAGCTTGCATGTTGAGAGAATTAGAGTTAATGACTCTTAGTGGGGTGTATCTATATAGGTTATATATAGATATAGATAAGCCTATTCTAAAAAATATTTGTGAGATATTATATATTATATAAAAAAGATCCTACAATGTAAGAAAGATCAACAAACTGATTGGTAAATGCATCCACAGTACATAAAGTTGCATCATTGTTTCATTTTAGTCCAACAAATTGTAAACGTTGCAATACCATACACCAAGTTGTTGAATACAGTGACATACACGGTCCAAGATGGGGTAACAAAATTTTTAGCCATACCGTGTGTGACGTGGAGGCCTGACATTTGGATGGGACATATATTTAGGACAGTAGGGGTAGGTTTGGAAAGTGGATTCCTTTTCATGTACCATGTACACTTGGATTAGGATTGGGAAATTAAGAAACAAGAAAAGAAAAGATACAGGTGCACAGAGAGCAACGGGACTGGAGCTCACCGCCGGAAGCCTGTGTGGCAGCTAGGATGGCGGTAGCCAGGCCATTTGACCCGATTTTGGCAGATCGCGAGTGGATATGAGGCGGCGGCAAAAGATTTCTAAGGTTATAAATTTGTTTGTAAGGGAGCTGTCATTTTGTTCTAGAATTATGCTTGTAGTGACCTAAATTATATGATATTATTGCCTATTTCTTTAAGCTTAGATGATGCCACTTTCTTTCATATGGGATGATGTATGTTTCGGTCCAGTCAAAAAGCCATGGCATTCTACCTAGCATATGTTCACACAATAATTTTAGCATTACGATTAATTGAGCTTATGTATAGGTGTTCCACGATGCAAGCATGTTCTACTCTCCAATTTTTTGTTTTAGCTCTTCCCGTTCTTTTAGCAAGCATTGAGATCCTTCCAAGTCCTCGTCCGCTGCTACGTCCGTGAAATACGCACTACTGTTGTATAATAGACCGTATATGCACATAACAACAACTTTGTGTATGGTGGGTGTAACATTTGCAACTTGTTAGATCAAAGTGAAACAGTGATGCAACTTCATGTATGATGAATGCACTTTACTCTTATATAAATATCACAACCCTTTCTCTTTCCCTGACTCTTATGTTATGCCGAAAATCCTTCTCATATCAATCACCTTGCTTTCTTATAAGGTTATCTATGATCGCCCCCAACAACAAACTTTAAATATATACTTCTTATGTTGTGACTAATTGAAGACCCATTTAGTCTGTTAACCATAAAAACATTATGCAACTAGTTTTATACCAATATCATTAACATTAAAAATGCTCACACTTCCATTTTGAAACTAAATTAAACCATCTTCTCATGTTATTTTGTTGCAAGACCACAATATGCTATTTTAATTGTCTCATCCTAAATCAACATAACTTTTAAAAGAAAAATCTGCATGGTTATAAAGTAAAGCATTCATGAATACAAAATAAACCACGAAACTCATAAATAAGTTTTAAGATTGTACGTCCTAGTGAACGAATTCAGACGAACGTACAACTCTTAATCCTCACGTGGCACCAATCCAAAGGGCTTCTAATTTTTATTTGTTGGAGGCTATTTAAATCAACATAACTAATCAAAACAAAAATATTAGAGGAATTTGAAAAGGTTTAGATATATAAACATATCATTTTTATTTATTGTATAATTTAATTCCATCTTAGGTATTTCATGGTCCATGACATAATATTTTTCAATATCCACATATCCCACAAATTCTATTAAAATTTGCTTGTTGAAGTGCACTTAAAGAGGTAACTTCTTGCTGCAATGACAAAAATTGCATGATTTGTTTGTGATAGTTTATGCCATAAAAAATATTATGAAGAAAGATCAGTTAATGCATTATTATGTGAGTCATTTAATGATGAAGTTTATATGTTTTAATAATATTTTCGAGCACCATATTAAAAATTGTTATTTCATAATTTAAATGTATTCATCCATGTTCATATTAGTGGCATCGATATTTATCTCTTGTCATGACTTATAAATTTTTAGTTCGGTAAATGCATGGGTTACCGAAGTCACTTTTTTTTTCAAGTGGAGTTGTTGTTTATGATGGCGTGAAGGATATAGAATGGTGATGGGCCAGATTCACTTGGCTTTACAACATTGTGTTTCTTTTAACCCTAGTGTTGATGTTTAAATATTGGAGGATCTTTCTTACTCTATTTTAGTAAACCCTAGTGTTGATGTTTAAGTATTGGAGGATCTTTCTTACTCTATTTTCTAGTGTTGAGGTTTAAGTATTGGAGGATCTTTCTTACTCTATTTTAGTAAACCCTAGTGTTGATGTTTAATTCTTACTCTATTTCCTATCGTTGATGTTTAAGTATTGGAGGATCTTTCTTACTCTGTTTTAGTAAACTTATAAAAGATGCACTAAAAAAGTTCGAACAACTTGGCACTTGATGTTTAAGTATTGGAGGATCTTTCTTACTCTATTTTAGTCAACTTATAAAAGATGCACTAAAAAGTTATCTTACTCTATTTTAGTAAACTTATAAAAGATGCAAGTATTGGAGGATCTTTCTTACTCTATTTTAGTAAACTTATAAAAGATGCACTAAAAAAGTTCGAACAACTTGGCACTTGATGTTTAAGTATTGGAGGATCTTTCTTACTCTATTTTAATAAACTTATAAAAGATGCATTAAAAAAGTTATCTTACTCTATTTTAGTAAACTTATAAAATATGCACTAAAAAAGTTCGAACAACTTGGCATAGCAGAGCCTAGCATAGTATTTTTTTGATAGAAATCGGGAGGGGATAGTATTTTTTTTATAGAAATCGGGAGGGGAAGCCCCTACCTATATTTTTTATATTTTTTATTTCAAACCTAATTATTCACTCCCATAGGGAGTCGAACATGGGTCTGCTAGGTGCTACTCAGGTTCTCTAACCACTAGGCTAGAGGCCCTTTCACAAATAAATATTTGTCAAACTATCTAAATAAATATTTTCCAATAACTATCTAAAGAGTATGTCCCATAATCTCATCCCAATCCAACTACCCTATTGGGAGAGGTCTAATAACCTTTGTTTGAGGAGAGTTGGGGTGTATTATTTTTTTTGTCCCAATAATTATTGGGAAAAGAAAAATATATAACCATTCATCCATTCTACTAGAGTACTATTTTTCTATCAACTCGTCTAATACAGTAGTTGGATTGGGGAATGAGTATCTGTTGAAGATGCTCTAAGCAGAGTAGACATCCAAATTCTATTTGGATATATATATATATATATATATATATATATATATATATATATATATATATATATTTGTCAAACTAGTTGCAATGCCCGCGGCACGCGCGTGCTACACTCTCTTCTACATATTTGTCTCAACTCATGTGCCACGCACGTTTATTGATGACATGTATGTACTAAAACAGTACGTGTTACTTTAGTGGGTCATGGTAAACAGACCAGCCGTGCGAAGCGCTTTTAAAAATACTTTATATTCGCTCTCTCATGTATAGAGAGCTTTATGTATTCTCAAAACTCAATAGTTGACATTTATTTATATGGAGAAAAACTCTCCAATTTATTGTCTATTAGCAATACAGGATAATTGTGTATAGACGTGGGTACAAATGTGGGTATATTTAGGTGTGCCCTTTTTTGGGTGAACAAAGGTTTAGGTTTCGAGGGGAAAATCACTTTACAACGTCAATAAAATGGCCCCCCTTTCGTCAACGTTTTTTCATGACAAGTGGGTCCTCTATGAGGTGGGGTGTGGTCCTAGTCTTGGTGAGAAGTGTTTTCAAAAGTTATTCTCTTTATAGTATATAGATAGATATAGTATAGATATAGATGAGCTATGCTCCTTAAGGGATGCATAAGTTTATCACAATATTTTTTAAATTTATTTTGTTCTTTGCGGTGTAATCTTGCAAAGTTCAAATCACCCAAGACAATTTGTAGAGGTTGTTCGCTAGTTGGTCCAGTGGATGGAAAGGTGTAGGATGCTGCTCAACTAGATTAAAATGTGGATGGAGATGTTCACGCTTTCTGCTCATTAAGGTTCAGAGGTAGTAGGTCCCCTACAACTTTTCTATTTAGTACTAATTTAGTACCTCATCTGTTCCAAATTAGTATTGACTTTTCTAAATGTATAGTATTGATATAGTCTATATCTGTATGCATAACAAAAAATATGTATCTTTTCCAGCTAGGTTCAGATCTCAAATAGGCTATGCCGTGTATATCTTTTCACATATATAAAATGGAATTTCAGACCAATCACCTTGTTTCATCGACGCTCAGGCTGACTCAATTTCTATGAATCGACATATGTCCCTATGTAATTTGTTTCTTGTCTGTTGTTGCCTTCGTTTCAAAATATTTGAGATTTTAGTTTAGTTTATATCAATTTATTCTAAATTTAATGAAGTTTATAGAAAAATACACCAATCAAATTACTTTCATTAAATTCATGTAAAATATGTTTCAATAGTCCATTATTCGGTATTATATATGTTAATATATATTTATAAATTTAGTTAAAGTTAGAGAAGTGATAAAAACCAAAATGAATGGAGGAAGTTGCGCACTAACTACTTCCTCCATTTCAAATTGTTAGTCATTTTAGTTTTGTTAAGACATAATGTGACAGAGAAAATTAACATCAATAACATCTAATTACTCTAGTGTATTCATTTGGTAATATAAAACTCAATATATTTTATAAGCTTATAATAAAAAATGAAAAGTTGTACTTAATGCGGCAAGAAAACATACGTGATGGCGGTGTGGATTATAACTTGATTTACATGATGTGATGTGTGAACGCACCCATAGTACTTTTGAGTCAATAGAATTCTTTAGCATAAACTATCAAAACCAGGATAGAGAATCACTTTACACAATCAAGAGAAACTATTTTTTTAACTCATACTTTCTTAATTCATTTCAGATAATCACTTCTATGTAAAAATTTGTTTGGTAGAACTTTTGTGGGATTAGCAGAGGATAAGCTCTGGCTTCTGGAAGGTCTGCTAAATGGGGCATAAATAGTTCAAATAACACGCTTATTTTATTCTTCATAAATGTACTTACATATCGGTAGGATATATCGTATATGTCCCGAAATGCACTGGGCACGGGCTGGTGGACAAGGTTACCAGCCAGTATGAGCCTTTTGCAGACTAGAAACGGCAGAAGCTCACCTCACAACAGACTTATGCGGTACACCTGACCATGAGATGGGACAAGCTAGTAGCCCCCACCGAGCTTGAAACACGGCGAGCAACCTGCTGCCGCGACGCATTATTCATTCCTCCCCACACAAATTCAATTATGGGATCAGTCGTTGTTACACAAGAGAAATTGTAGTTTGAGGCAAATATTTAATTAATGGGACAGAAATAAAAATATGTAATGTTTTTAACACTGAAAAAAGATGCACTGTTCGTAGTGAGATTGAGATAGACCGTGCCTTCTCTCATGGGCTGCTTATAAATGGCATCCCCGGCCGTCCAGTCTGCCGCTTGTCCTTCCGGTGCAACCACAACACTATGTGCGCATCACGCCATCAGTGCCTTGTTCTCTGGCCACTATTTCCAATTCAATGGTCTCACTGTTCCGAGTTTATGATTATACCTCGAACCCACTCTGTCTGCCCGGACATCCTCTACCCATATGATCATGTATACATCCTCTACTTGCTTAATTATATAGGGCCACGTACAATGCCCTGTGTCCACACCTCCTAGCATTATCACATAATACCGAGTTATTATGAAAAGATCCATGCGTGATCTCACTGACATGTGTGGGTCCACCAAGGCGAATAATTTTGATGCCAGGTAATTAGGGAATAAATAAATAAATTATATAATGAATCATCGCTACGAAAAAAATTGAGATCTTACAAGAGATCGAGTTCAGCATATTCTTGTGAAATTACTAGCTACACTTGTGCTTTCACATTTTTACAATGGGGGTTGAATGACGACTAACCTTATTACTTCTCAATACTCCCTATAATCATAAATAATAAAATAAAAGTGACGTTTTGGGTTATTTCAAGGTAACTATTTTAAACTCTTGTTCCATATTAGTTGTGATTGTTGTGACATATGTCGAGTCCGGATATATTTGATTTGAAAAGATACGAGCATATATTTGTATCGAAATGTACTTATACAAAAGTTATCTTTTGTGCATGTTTTACAAATATTTTGTACTAGAAGCACTAGTGTGTCAAAACATCATTCGATTGCCCCATGCGCGACGGCGGATTAGGATCTGTGCTTGCTGGACCGCCGGATTACATATGCACAGGGCAGCGGCTCGCTACCTAATGAATTGGAACAGTGGCCGGTTGGTTGCGGCAGACTGGCCACTACGGTACACTGTACGAGTGAACAGCTCGCATACTTGATTTGAACGCTCTCGGAGGGCCTTGGCCTGTGCTGAAATGGGAACCCAGCAACAAGTAGGCATGCACGAACAGTGCACGTCTTCAATGCTGTCTAACCACGCATTGCTACTTGCATCGCTAGGGCACTGCATATATACGCATATATAGCTCCTCTATCTCTATCTATCTGCCTCATTTTTTTCTCGTCAGGCTTCGGTCGATGACTGGGCGTGGTGTGGGCGTCACGTAGTTGCTCGACCGTGACCGACACTGAAAGCGAAGTCGATCGATCGAGCTAGCGAGGTGAAAAGCTACAGTGATAGCATTCAGTATTTCTACACCGATCCGATCAGCAGGCTAGGTCAGAGCTACAAATAAAAGCCGTATGTATATTGCGCCTAACTGCCATGCACACAGTTTGAGTCGTCACTCAGTCACACGGTTATTCCTTTGTTTCATATGCATGCACGTGAGGTAATTTTGAGGTTTAATTTGGTTTTTTGCTCTCACGGTTATATAAGAGTATTAAGATGGCTATGTGAGCACGAGGGTCATATGGACAAATTGAAAAAAAAAGACAGGTTTTCTATGGCTGAATGTGCATATATATTCTAGTTTTGACCATGCATATGGATGCACAAAGAATGCACCTGGCCAGCAGGCATATTGCATGCATGCAGATGCAGTAGTTTTTCTAAGCCTGCAGGTACCAGTGAAGAGGCTTAGGTAATCACAGTAACACACAGACAGGACTATATAGGATGTGTCTGCTGCTAGCTACGGAGTATAGTGTAACATCAATGTGCTGTTTGCCTTGCAACCAGCGGCACCTCCATATTTCAGATAAAGGGAATCCACTCCATACACACAGTGATCGATCGTGCATGTACCCCGGATTACAAAAGGCCGACCGGACTTCATTGCCTGGAAGCATTCGTCAGTAGGTGATGCAATCGTCCTTGTTCAACAATGTCAGTAAACCTTGCAAGACACAAAATACTCAAAAATAATATCAGTTGGAAAGGGTTGATCAGTGACACACCCTATATAAATGGGCAAAACATTTTTGCTGACACACAAAATTCGGCGCTGTAACAAAGGTTCGCGGGTAAAAAGGCTTCTGCTTCTGCTTCTGCTAACCAATTAATGCTCCCATGTCAATGCATACAATGCCAACCAACATATTTTTACCTACCTAAAATCTTTTGATGTGGGGTGATCAATGTGTTTTGACCGATTATCTGATACAGTCGTGAATTAGTAATGCGTGAAGCTATGGCGTTGTGCTTATTGTGTTGAGCCGAAGGTGTGTTTTCTGTGGTGTATCCATAAATTTGGCTTATTAGGATAGTTTGGCTTTTGCAATCTGAAAAAGAAATCATAAAATAAAAATTGGTTAGTTTTATTTTAACATCCGAACATGAACATAAACCATAATAAAAAATTCACAAAAAAAGACATAACAAAAACATTCAGTTTGATATGTTTACTAAAACAAACGATGGATGGAATGGGGCAACAAATTAAGGGTGAATGTGCGCGCATAGATAAAAATCAAGCAACTTAAAAACAATGTACCAAATGCACTGCCCTGACTTATATATTGGAAATACCACAGAGCTAGAACGAAACAATCCATACATATCTTGAAAGATCATCAGTCGAAAGTCAAAGTACAACAACAACGCTGCTCGATCTGCTGCTAATCCAACGACGAAGCCCAAGGCAAGCAGGCGCACGGGCGGTTGGGGCCGGGGCCCCGAGATCCCGCTTCCAACGCAGCATTCCACCGTGTTCCGATCCCTGCTCCCGAAGTCCCGATCAGGCTGCCCCATGCATGCCTGCACGGCGCAGCCGCGGTCGGGGACGATGAGACCCGGTGTGAAAAGCAAGCGGATGTGCGGTTGTGGTCTGGTTGGCCGGCCGGCCGGGATTTGCTAGCAAACGGCATGCAGTCGGCAAACTACCGGACACAAACTACACATTAGCTGCTAACACAAAATTCTACCGTGCATGCCATTGCCAGCGAGGGGCATTTGGATTCCCAACGCGCGATCGAAGTGGTGACAAACTACCTGCAACGACATCGATCACCACGAAAATAGCTGTGTCCGGAGGATGAGTATGTATGTACACAAACACACACACACAGCAGTCATGGATTAATCAGTGGGCAATGAAGCTACCATACTCTGAAAGGCGCCTGACTTTTCCCTGATCGATCCCCACATATGCCTGCAGAGATCGAGCGTCAAACCTTTCTGCACACACGCACATAGACAAGCTAGCGATGATCCTTCGTTCGGCAGATGCCTCGAAACTGCGATGTGCGCGCACGCATGCATCCATGTCGAAATGCGCATCACGGATGCACGCGTGCGCATCGCAGTTTCTTCTTGCGTGGCCTGCTGGGTTAATTAATCGTTACGCTAACAACATCTGGGAGACCAGGAGAAGCAGGGGAGGAATAAACAAGAGGGGCGCTGTCCCTCCCACGCCCTAGCAGCGCAGGAACAGCCCTGTCTCCCCCGCTCAGCTTCACGAGGCACTTTTCACCTCTGCGATTTGCTCTCTCCATCTCTGATCTCTCGTCGTATCAGGCATGCACCTAACCAGCTAGAGTAGTATTAGCCCTAATCCCAGGTCCCCAGCAGGCAAAACGCGCGGCACACGCGGGGGCGGATACGGATTCCGGAGCGGAGGAGCGAGCCTGGCGCCTAGCCGATCAACCATGTAATGTCTGGATGAAAAAGGTGTGGATTTGTTTACTCCTAGTACTGCTCGATCTGCTACTAGTGCTGTGTGTAGTGTGTTTGTGTTTTGGCTTGGCTTGGCAATTCCATTCCCTTTTGCATGCGCCCGTTGTCTCTTCCTTTGAACCGTTTCTTGGCTGGTTCCTAGTCCTGGCCTCCTCGGCAACCGAGCACATGTGGACATGCATGCGGCAGGCATGCTGGATTTTGGTTCACCTTTCTGTCCCGTGGTGGGGATGGCAAGTCGGCCGGAGTCGTAAGTACAATAGTGTACTCCGTACGTGTTATTTGAAGTCAACGCTCCAGGGTATGTCCTTGAACTGGCGTCGGTATGGTGCACGAAAGCAAACGATGTCATTGCAACTGGCACTTCAATAATAAAAAGTTTTAGAAAAATGCTACATACCAATTGCCAAATTTAAGAGGCAAAATCTGCCGGCTTGCTTATAAGAGATTCCACCTCCAGAAACATCAATACTACATGAACTCTGTTGAAGTAGTTTAGAATTAGAGGTTTATGATTTTGGAGGAGGGTATATGGATGTTCGTTGTAGAGGGCGAGGTTCAGTGAGGTCAACAATTAGTGATGTAGAGATTGGTATGCACGACGGCGAGGCGGCCGGGCTCCGCCTATTATGGTGGTAGTGGATGATCGGATGGGTAGAGTTGGTGGGGGTCAGCAGCGGAGGCAGGATTGCCCCCTAGGGGGCTGATGCTCCTCGTACTTCTTCCTTCTCTCCCTCTCATTTCTCTTCCTCTTTCTCTCTATTTTCTTCTTGTTCTTTCTCTCTATTTTCTTCTTCCTCTCATTATTTTCATGACAAAAAATTATAGAGGGGGCTCCATGGGTTACCGATGGGTAGGGGGGCTAGAGCCCCCCCCCCACCCCTTTAGCTCCGCCACTGGTGGGGGTTCATGTTTCATATTGATGAACAAGTGACGGGTTGTGGTGGCGGATCCGATTGCGGGACACAAAGGAACCATGGAAGTGAAGGGGATGAAGGGGAAGCTTGGAAAGAAGAAAGAAGAGTAGCAAGGCTTCTTAGCGCGGCCTCCGATGTCGGGACGGTGGAGGGCACTTCGGGCATGGTTGCAGATGGAGGAAGTCGGAGACGAGTCTGAAAACCACGCGTGATGGGTTTTTGCGTGACGATGATGTCGAACCTAAGAGATAATATATGGCACATCTTTTTGTCAGATTTTGATCCAATGATCTCAACAAAGAAAGATTTAGGTGAGATTTTTTGTTGACACATGCCTAGTTAGAACCTAAGTTTTATAGTGCATACATATGTTTCACCGAGTCTTTCAATGACTTGAAAATAAACCCTCACTCTCTATCTGTCAACCATATTTGCTAGCTACTCATGATCTAACAACTCCACTTTCTCCTTCTTCTTCTGATTCGAAGATAACTTCACTCTCCAACTCTTTCACCATTCTTCTTCTAGTTTGGCGACAACTTATCTCTCCACTATAAAAGTATACACCGTGCACTCTCTCGCCCCAGTGGCTTCCTCTGGTCTCCATCATCCATTGGCACCATCCCATCATCCTTTCCATGCACTCCTCAGTTGTCGATGCTTTGCCTAATGGCACTCCACATATTGATGCTCTGCCTTTTATTTCTAGCAATTCTAGGTTGGCCGCCTTCCAAAATTCCCATTCTAAGCCCTTGTAACATAGAAATCTTGACTTGCATCCCCTAGCAACTCCAAACCCTTAAAAACCTAACCTCTCTACCTTTGCTCGTTGTATTTTGCCATCGAATGAAATTTTATCAATTTCAAACACACACAATGTGGGGGAGCTGCGATGTACATTTGCTAGCAAAGCAACAATTGTTTTGTTCTGTTGAATTTAGCCAAACATGATATGTGTGCTCCGTCACACATAAGTCCTTTGTCAAGTGATATTTGGCCGCATGCAACCAAAGTAACTGCATTTTGAAAAATTCTAATTCGATACTATATTTTTAGTTAGAAAATTTAAATATAATATGAGTATATTCTTCTAATTTATTAAAAATATCTTTTCAATTTGATTCATATATTTTTGTAACAAAATTAGTAAGACATTTTTTTCAAAATCATGTTTCAATGATAATAAGGTTTAAAATACTACCCCTCCATGTTTTGCCCTAAGTCAATTTTTAATTTTGACCAAATATTTAGGGGAAAATAGAATAACAGCTACAACATCAAATTAATTTGTTATACTTATATTAACCATAAAATATATCATGGTACTACATTTATTTCGTATCATAGATATATCGTGGGAGTAATATATTTTCTATAAACTAAGTTAAAGTTAGATAAATTTGATGGGCTTGCTAATTAGTGGGTGTCTGTTGGAAGCCTCCTAGCGGTCAACCCCTAATAGTCTCACACATTTCTTTTCTTTTCTTTTCTTTTTGTGAAATTCTTTTGACCGTACACATAAGTTTTTCGTTGTTCGACTTCTCCAATGAAACTTGTTCAACTAAGTTTTTTATAGACTTTTTTCATACCACACGATTGGGAAATTTATTAAAAAAAACTCGACCACGGGAGGAGACTCCTTCCAGGCTTTGTTCCAAGAAGGTACTGTGCTTCGAACCGGAAGTTTTAACGACTTTCGGAGTTCGGCGCTCTAACCGGTCCACCGTGAGAAACTAGACGATTGAATATTTTTTACCCAAAGATTGTTCAAAAAGAATGAGGTCAAAACATAATACAGGAGTTATTCATATAAGTTATACCAAAAATAGTTTTTAGAAAAAAGGAACAAAATCTTCATAAGTTATCCATAGGAGCGACCTATTTTTAGTAAGTATGATAACAAAAGAAAGAAAGACTTAATGAAAGGGAAGAGAATGGGACGGCGCTCCGCACGAATGGTACCAGCTGTTTGGATTGAACAGCCTCAAAATCAAAATAAAAAATTTAACTTGGTACAAAACTAAAATATCTTATGGAACGGAGAGTGTAATAGTGTATCACTTATTTCGATCTTCCAGTGGCTGGTATACCCTCCATTACAATTTACAACGTGTACTCGTACTCCCCACCCCAGCTGGTAAAGCTCCGGCTTCACTATCGGAATACGGCCGTCAGGAGAACAAAGCAACTCCACATAATTTAACCGGCCTGCTGCTTCCTGCTGTCTCCCTCACCGTTCTCACTCTAGCCCTCTCTCTCTCTCCCTCCCACTATAACTACCCCTTGCCAACCACGGCACCTCACCCCAAAGCAAGCAGTAGCCAAGAACAGAAGTAAAGCTGCAGGGAGAGCGAGTGTACTAGAGCAAGAAACCACCCCATCCATCCATCGATCCTTCCATGGAAGACCCCTACACGAGCTTCTTCAAGAACCCCTACTACTACTACACCACCTCCGCCTTCCCCGCTGCTCCATCTCATCCCCACCTCCCTCCTCATCCCCTTCCATCGTACAACACCCTCTACCCCGGCGTCGCCGCCGCCGCCGCCGCCGCGCCTCAGTACCCGGCCTGCTTCTTCCACTCGCAGCCGGCGACGCTACCGCCTCTCCATGACCACAGCCCTCCCTCGCCTCCGCTCCGGGAGGCGCTGCCCCTCCTCTCCCTGTCGCCCACGACGTGCGGCGGCGGCGCCTCCCGGCCGCACGTAGCGGCGGACTCCGACGACGACGACGACGCCGATGACTGCTTCCTCCGGGAGGTCGCCGGCGGCGGCTCCGCCACGCCGTCGTCCGCGCGCGCGCCGCTCTTCGCCGACCTCAACTGCATGCCCTCCTGCTGCGACGACGACCCGATGGACGTGGAGGCCACGGACGATGCCGCGGTCGCTCTGCGCATCGGCCTGCCGGCGGCGCCCGTGAACGGCTGCGGCGGCGCGGAGGCTGACCTCCTGTCGGGGCTCTCGGGCAGGGGCGGCGCCTGCGGCGGCATGGAGCCCGAGGAGGACGAGGAGGAGTGCAAGGTGGACACCGGCGCCGGCGACGGCGACGAGGTGGTGCCGCTAGGGTTCGCGTCGACGCCCATCGGGAGGCTCAACAAGGGGCAGTACTGGATCCCGACGCCGGCGCAGATCCTCATCGGACCCACCCAGTTCTCGTGCCCCGTCTGCTACAAGACCTTCAACCGATACAACAACATGCAGGTCGGTGCCATGCCCAAATGCCCTCATCTTCTTGTTGCTCAACTGAGATACATCCAGATTAAATGTTCTTCTTGTTCTTGCCTTGCTGTTGTTCATCTTGTTCTTACTCACCTAGTTATAGTTTGGTTCTTGGACCGATTGGCCATCATGTTGGGCCGGCTATTTAGCTAGCTTTGGAGCTAGTTGGAGCTAGTTGCATGCCATGAAAATGAATCAGACTCAAGCCCAGAGGCTGATGATGCACAGTAGATGGCTTTTGCGTGATTGAACTAGACTGGCATGCCAGGGGCAACCATGCATGCAGCCATGCATCTTTATGCTTTTCTTGGGTGCTTGCCTTTTGAAGATTCATATGAGTGGTGTGGGAGCAGTGGAGATCCCAGGGAAGATTTCACCTTTGCTCCTCTCTCTATCTTAGCTCTGTCTGATCCATCTGGTTACTTTCTAGTTTCCCAGTACTAGCCCACTAGCACCAGGTGCTGATCACTCACGGCCAGGGGCGGAGCCAGAAATGGAGTACAAGGGGTGCAGTGAACAGAAAACAAAGTAAAAGCTGAAGGAGTGGATAGGCAAAAACCAAATAAAATACGAGTATGCCATTGAACGCGATGCTTCATAATCACGGTGTTTTATTGGGAGCCACCGAAAAGGCCTAAATAGAATAATCCTAACTGACTAACTTAGTAACTATGCTCAACTCTCAAGGACTCTAAAGACTCTAAAGTAGTACAAGATATTTATCCTGAATTAGGAGGAGAAAACAACGTTAAGCACATATATTAACTATATAATATAGGAATATATAAGAGGATTAGTAGAGCATTGGGGTGCCAGGCCCCCCTCAGCCCCTCCCTCCCTCCGCCCCTGCTCACGGCCATGGGTCATGGCTCATGAGATTTGGCCAGATATACGGGTGGTTTCAGGGGCAGGCTTTCATGGTTTGGAAAGCATAAGATTGTGTGGCATCATGGCCTGCCGCATGGTAGTCTCCCTCCTGCACGCCTCCCGAGAACACAAAGAGATCTGCAGTGTTCTTGCTGTAGCCGGCCTGCCATAGTGCCTCTCTGGCTGCTCTCTTTAAAGAAGCAACACCAACACAAAACACACGCACAAGCAAAGCAACAGGCAAGCAAAGGCTTCATCAGTTGCCAGAGTAGTAGAGCCCTCACCCTCAAAAGATCACTGCACCTTACACAGATATGCACGCACCTTCTCTGGTTGCAACTGATTACCACTGCTGCATGAAAAAAGTCTGGGCTGGAGAACAAGGCTTGTGTTCATCAATCAGCTCATTCAACTCGACCCAAACAAGCTAGCTACTAGGAGTACAGTTTCAAACATACATAACATACAGTATATGCACTATACTCTTCTAAGGCATCCATCAATGTCTCAGTGCATTAATAGCAAGGTCGACTCACATGATTATTCCACCAAACACAGCATAAATGAAAATTTTCCAACATGTGATATGATCTTAAATTCGCCTTCATTTCATTTCGACATCAATACCATCAACTTGCATTATATTGTGCTAGCTCTCTTTTTAAGAAGTTGGCCGGAGAAATAACCCTGATGCGTTATTCATATACACACACAATAATAATAATGTGACAATATAATATATATATATATGCAGATGCACATGTGGGGGCATGGGTCGCAGTACCGCAAGGGCCCGGAGTCCCTGCGCGGCGTGCAGCCGACGGCGATGCTCCGGCTGCCGTGCTACTGCTGCGCGCCGGGGTGCCGCAACAACATCGACCACCCGCGGGCGCGGCCGCTCAAGGACTTCCGCACGCTGCAGACGCACTACAAGCGCAAGCACGGGCTCAAGCCCTTCCTGTGCCGCAAGTGCGGCAAGGCCTTCGCCGTCAAGGGCGACTGGCGCACGCACGAGAAGAACTGCGGCAAGCTCTGGTACTGCCTCTGCGGCTCCGAGTTCAAGCACAAGCGCTCGCTCAAGGACCACGCCAGGGCCTTCGGCCACGGCCACGGCGCCTTCGGCTGCAACGTCGACGGCGCCGACGGGCTCGAGGACGACGACGAGGGCGCCGTCTCGGAGATCGAGCAGGACTCCTGCAGGTCCGCCGCCCGGTGATCTCTCGGCTGGGCGCCGGCCGGCGGCATCTTGATCGTTGCCATCATATCTATCATCTATAGATCGTTGCCACGCATATAGGTAGCTATATATGTTAAGTTGTTCTTGTTAATTATTAGTTGATGTTGTGTTGTTGTTGTCGACGCCCGTCGTTGTTGCTTTTGCTCGAGTAAGTAGTAGTTAAATTTGTTAGGGTTGTGGAGGTCGGCCGCGTGACCTCCTGCTGGTCTCTAGCTGGTTAGTTTGTGTTAGTGCCGATCGAGACAAAGGACTCGGAACTGTTGGGAACGAATGCTTGATTTCTGCTGGGTGATCTCGATCGATCATGCCAGCTTATTAACTCATGGATCGGAATCAGCATGCATGCATCATCTTCATATTCAATAATTCATGTTTGGTTTCTTAAATCTCCATTAATCAAGCACATCCATCCATTATCCATCCCGTTTTCAGAATTACTTTTATTTGCCATTTATTCAGTCACGATATTGGATGGGAAATTTCATGAGAAGCAGAAGCTGGATGCGGTCGATCGATATGGCAGAACGAATGACTACGTCCATGATATACACAAGCCGAAATGGGAAAATTTTCCCCATTCAGCTAACCTGTTCAGCTGCATGAATAACGGTGTAGGACAGTATTAATGCAGAGCGACCAACTGGGAATGATCTCCTCGGCATTGGCAACGCATGCGTCGCAGTTCGATCGTCGTCGTCACTCATCGATGTCACTCATCTCTGCACTGCATGTGGAAAACTTGAGCCCATCCATCCCTCTACTGTCCCAGTCAAGTTTCTACTATGGATCGACATGCCCCTTTCTGTGCAAACACATAGACCAACCTAACCAAGTTTTTATAGCCTCAGGTCCCTGCAGTAGCCAGTACTCCAGGTTTGCATGCCCTGCAAGGAGGAAGCAGAAAAGGTGCTGATAGGGATTGAGCTGTAGAGATAGGAGGATGCTGTCCCTAGCTATCTAACATGTCTTTTTTTTGTAAATAATATATAAATTCCTTCAGACAATATATGCATGAGAAACTAAGCTAGGGGCCGGGATGCAAGAGTTCGTTTTATCAAGATCATCAGGCCAGCTCAAACTCATCTAAACTAATCTGAATTTCAAAGGAAGAAAACGAGAGAAGCAAGGGTACCTAGTGATCCAAAATTACCCATTAGGTACCCACTCATCCGTAACTACAAGCCCACAGACTGAACAAACTCTACAAGGCTACAACCTACAAAAGGGATACAGTTCGAATTCAAAACTACTATACAAATCCCAAACAAAAAAGGAAAAAAGAACAAGTGTTCCGATGTGGTCTTTGGGCCTCCAGGTAAAAATAAAGTAACCGAAAACAAGAACATATACACTTTCCACACTCCTTTTGGCGAGAGGATCAACTTTTTGGGCGCACTCGAGAGATTGTGGGAGATGGCCGACCAAAGTATGAATAGCCAAAGTTTGATGTATGGAACATCTCATGTATACCATGAGAAGTTGGTGTCAAATGATGAGCTTTTCTCACATCGGCTGGATAGAAAGAAGGATAGGGATGGACAGTGAGCTGACCAGAGCTTATAGGAGTATTTCTTAAAATTGCATCTGAACTGAACTTTTTTTTAAAAAATCCTTAGTTAAAGTGCGCACACAGCCTTAACGGCTGCAGGCATGGGAGAATAGCTTTTTCTCTGTTTGCTTCAAAAATAGTTTTCTCTGTATGCGTGTAATCAAGGTCTTTGCATGCCAACTTGCCAAGCAGAGGCTCTAGGTTTTTACTACTGACGGTTGGTGACACCGTCACAGTGTGGTGGGGAAATTGCAGTAACAATGAATACCGATGTCTCCGACAAAAGGTGTTTTGTGCGAGCTTCATTTTCTGACCTGAAGTTATTTCGTTGCGTACAACTTATATACACAGCGCTACAGCGGAGGCCTGTGGTGTGGCATCACGATCATTGTAGCAACCTTTGCTTGTAGACTGTTTTGTAGTGGATTTTCGGCGTGTGCCCACGTGTTTTTCCCGTTTGAATAGGTGTTATGTATGACTTTGATCTTCCGTTTCTCCATTTGCTCTATCTAGCTGTCTAAGAGTGTTGACGTAAAATCCGCACCTCACGCCAAGCACACAGCAAGCCGAACAAGCTGGCTTCACACGTAGCCTGGCTTTCGAATCCGGAAGCGTGCCAGTCAGTTTGCCTGAAAACTAACAAAGGGATAAAAATGTTTAGATCAAAACCTGGAACGTGCCGGGTGAGACCAGACAGTTCCATATTTGCGGCTATGAAGCCAGTTTCGAACGACAAATAGCTACAGAGAAGCTATCTGTCGGCAGTTAAAGCCTCATTCGGCAATCGGCAAGGCACGCAGTGAGCGTACTGCCGAATGCGTGACGTAAGCATGACGAAAGATCGGCTTTCAACCAAATGAACATTGTAACACATACTCATAGCCGATTAACGAGAAACAGAGCATGATAGATAAATAAAAGGGTGAAACATGATCATAAATTCGCAGTAAACAAAGAATGCATAGGCCGAAAGCAGCACCCGTCAAGCATGATAACAAACAAATTAATCCACCGCATGATACGACTTGTTTGTGACCACGCCACTAATCAGATTAGACCAATCCACCGCATGATACAATCTAACCATGAAAAGCTAAAAGCACTCAATGTTTAGTTACGAACCCACAACACAGTCACGAATTTACATTGTAACAAGAATGCATAGGCCGAAAGCAGCACCCGTCGAGCATGACAACGAACGAGTTAATCCACCGCATGATACAACTCGTTTGAAGCCACACCACCAATCAGATTAAATCAATCCACCGCATGATACAATCTAATCGTGAAAGGCTAAAAGCATTCGTTGTCCAATGCAAACCCACGAACACACGTTCAATCGTGAGAGCACTGCCGAATACGGCTACTTAGCCGAATCGGGATCCATGGCGAAGGAACAAGCCTAATCGGTAAAGATAAATCTATCAGATCGAATCGAATTCTAATCCACCGGATGATTAGCTCTAAGACGATCCAAAAACCTGCATCTACCGCATGATACCCGGTTCTGTCAAGATCTATACGACACCGACAGGCTCGGACCCGCGACACGTGGCAACCTAGATCGGTTTCGGATTCGGCTGTGAGGGGATAATTCGTCACGTCGTGAAGCAAAGCCGATTCTAGCCGATCTAGATTGGGCAAAGGTGTGTTGCATGAATTAAGCACATAGTAAAAACGAAGCAACACGGGGTAACTTAATGAATCTGTTAGATCTTGCCGAAATCTAGCAGAGCCGATAACTTGGTCCATACTAGATCTTAGCCCACCGCATGGCTCATGACCTAACAGAGGAACCTTCTTGAGACCACAACTTAAATCCACCGGATGATACTAAGCATGGTAACAAGACTACTTGCATCAAAGTTTAAATCCACCGCATGATACTAAGCATGATACAAGGTTGCCGATACTTACGGAGGTCGACGGATCGATGACTCCTCTCGAAGAACTCGACGACTCGACTAAAGGACTCGATGTTGGCACGGGGCCGGTTTGTTGTATGATTGATCGTATATATCCTTTTTACAGCTGCCATGGGTTTATATTTATACCCAGGTCTTGATACAACTCCTAGTCGGACACGACTACAACACTTGTTTCTAAAAATAAATGACGAATCTTCGTGCCCATATTGCTTTCCTTGTTCGAACCGGCCTTTTCCTTATGTTGACCCACGTCATCATGTCTTCCCGAATGCTACCACTCTTCGCCTGCGGAACAATGCCTTTGCCGAATGATGACGTATTCTCGACCGCAGAGTGTCTCTGCCGAACGTTTCAGCCGAATGGCGATGCGTTCCCGACCGCAGAGCATCTTTGCCGAATGCTTCAGAAAAAAACCCTTTTAGCCGAATGGCATCCTTCTACCAAATTCGGCCCACATGTCAGCCTCTTCTTGGTGTCAATTTTTGGTGTCAACACATGCCCCTTCAATTTCGGGATAAGAGGTAACTTTTATCTCGGAATTGACCAAAAGCACTTAACATTTCCAAGTTAGTTCTGCTCGGCACCCGCTTCTCCTTCTGAATCTTCAGAGCTCTCATCCGGATCCGAACCCTAAGTCATCGTCTTCCAAGATCCAACCTTCAAATGGCGGACCAAGATCTTGTTCTCCAGGTAAACTTCAATCCCCTCAAGCATGTTCGGCAGTCTTCTTTCGATTTGCATTTTAAATTTCTTCTTATCCCCTTTCATTCTTGATAGGCCCTAGCTGCCGAAATCCTCATCCCTGTTGAGGAAAAATCTCCATCTTATTTCCTCGGTCCCGTAGGAGATTCAGATCCTTCTGAAATCATTGCGGCCGAATCTCAGCGGATTCCTTTTAAGATTTCACTGACAAAACCTCATGAGTGGCAAGATGCTTTCAAGAACTGGCCTTTGCCCCCAATCGCCGGATGGAGAAATTGGTATAAAAGGATGTCTGATGACAAAAGCCCTCAAACACAGAATTGGGATCATTTGCGTATTTCTCATTGCCTGGAGCTGTCATTAGCTGAAACACCAAAGAATGAGAACCTCCTGATTGCAGCTTGCCACTTTTGGTCCAATGGTACAAATACCTTTCTTTTTGGTCATGGCCCAATGTCTCCTACTTTGGCCGATGTCTACATGATGACCGGCCTGAATGTTACAGGAACTGTACACCCATATGATCACAAAGGTTCCTCCAAGCAGACAGGAGTGAAAACAGGGGTTGGATATAAGAGATACATTCAGAATCATATGTCTGATGGCCCTCTGACCGATGTTGAATACAGGGCCTTCCTGAATATGTGGCTATGCAGATCAGTTTTTTGTGGCAAAGCCAATGAGCCAACCTTGAATCACATTGTGATGGCTGAAGAGCTGGCTGCTGGAAAAATCATCCCACTTGGGAAATACCTCCTGGGAAGCGTTTACCATATGCTTAACCAAACCACCCACCTGATGCACACTAGCAAGAAGATCCCCTGTGTCAATGGTCCCTGGTGGTTTGTCCAAATGTGGCTGCAATTATACATGCACCAAATCGTTGCTATTGATCTCAACAGCCGAGACTTCCCTTCAATCAACTATAAAGAAGGAGAAACCCGGAGAACCAAAGGTTGTCAAACTTATGGAGAAGCTGCCTCCACTGTTCCTATCAACAAAAACATTGGTGAACTGTTTGAGCTCTTCTTCAGAGGTTTTGCCAATCCTCTTTGGTTTCCTTATTTGGACAATGACAATCTTACTCTCCCTTGCGAATTCAGCTTTGAGACTGGATGCACTGATGTACAATCTGTAGCAATTTTTAATGCCTTCATCCAGCCCTGCACCTTGCCAGCCGAATTCTGTGGAGGGAGGCTAGTCCAAAGCACTTATGAATATTATCAGCCAAACATGATGGCCAGACAGTTGGGATGTGGCCAAGTGCCCCCTAGGCTATTTCTCCATGAATTCCTCAGGCCTAGGGAGATAGTCAAGGATTTCACAGAAACAAGAAGGATTTTCAACTATAAATGCTGTGGAACTATTTATGCACCTGATCCTTTTGTGCCAATAACATCTGCTCATCCTTCCTTTACTCTCTGGTGGCAAGAATTCCATGATCATATCTTCAACATGCCAATTCATCCCTTCTGTCTCGAATTAATGCCTGATTATCAGCCAACTGCAGAGGTAATATGCTCATTCCTTTATCTGTCTTAACAACATTAGCCCCAATTGATTCTGACTTTATTATTTTGCAGGACATAACACCTGCCCCTCTTGCCAGGGCAATTTTATACAAAACTGCAGGCCCAATCTCTGCTTTGGGGCACCAATCCCCTACTTTGGCTCAGCTGATGGCTAGACAAGCTTCTTCAGATCCAATACTCACTAGACCATCATCTGTCAAGAGGAAAACCCTCCTTATAGCTGCTCCCTCAGTTGTAAAGAAGAAAAGAACAAGTAGCAAAATCAAGGTCAGAGTCCTTTTTCTTTGACTATAATGCTTTTGGTGTTTTTGCTCAGCTTTATTACTTTTTGATTTCAGTCCAAAGAACAACAGCCAGCAATCAGTACAGGTCCTGCCGATGCTTCAATGATTGGTAAAATTTTCTCACATTTTTGTCTTTAAAGTTCCTCTCCATCGGCATTTACTCCTTTTCAGTTTCAGAGCAAATCTTATTAGATCCAATTTTGGAGAGTCCTCCTTCTCATCAAGAACTAGCTTCAGCTTCTCCTGATGTTCCTCAACTAGAAGCCTCTTCTCCACCAACAGACCTTCCAAGCTCTCCTCAGCATGACAGACAAGAATCTTTGCCTGAGCTCGAGCTGCCATCTCTTTCCATCCAAGAGACCAGGAATGAGGTAGAGATAATTACCCAGTCTTCCAGTTCTTTATTCAATGGATCATCAATAATTCGGCAATATCTTTTTTCAGGAGAAAACCACTTCTTCACCCAGCTATTCATTTGCTGTGGATGATCTAGTTGCCGAACAAGGAGAAGAGACCTCTTCTGGTCAAACTTTATCAGAGGAGAACCAAGCAAAATTGAAGGATATCCTCTCTTTTCTGCATAAGGACACTCGGGAACAAGTTACCAATGCTGATCTTTTAAGAGATTTGCTTGAATCATTTGACCAAGACCTTCCTGCCGATATCAAGACTTCTTTAGATCCAATCTCCAGATTGGATGATCATTTTATCGCAGTGAAGCAAGCTCTGAAGAATCAATCGGCTCAACCAGCCTTGGAGCAAAGGAGAATTTTGGTTAAGCAATCTGTAAAAGATCTGCATACTCAAGTCCAGAATGACAAGGAATTATTAACCAAGCTGGAATCTGAACTTAAAATGAAGGAGATCAGAAAAGCTGCACTTGAAGCCGAATTGAAAAATCTATCGGCCGAAATTGAAGCTGACAAGAAGAAAATAGTTGAGCTTCCCAAGCTAACAGAGAAGAGACGAAAGGAAGCCTTAGCATCTCTAAACGAAGACAAACAACTCAAGGTGAAGCTTGCTGCCCTGACCAGAACCCAAGAAGCTGATAAAAACTTATTAGAGAACATCAGCAACATGATATCAAATGCCAAAAATGTAATCTCAAAGTTCTTGGGTGTGTGAATTATGTCAAATAGTTTGATAGCCGAATGTTTTATTAACCCTGTAATCTTGTCATCCCTTTAACTCTGTTTTCCTTCATTGTGGATGACTCATTCGGCAAAGTTGGCCATAATAGTACTTAGACCCGAAAACGCTTCAACTATGACATAGCCGAATCCAATCCAGTCAAAGCCGAATACGACTCGATAAGAATCCCAAACGACATGAGAACCGACCGGCTGGAAAATCCTTTCCACCTTCCTAACTCTTCGGAATATGCGCCACGATCTTTGGCCATGATTTCCTCTGTGAGTTCTATAAATAAACACCCAGGCAGCCCACAGTTTCTTCACCAAGCCCTTCGCCTTCCAAGTTCTTGCCGGCCCAAGCCATTCTTTTCCCCATCCACAGTACTTCCAATGGCCGACAACAACAGGAGGCGCCCGGCCGCCGACGAGGCCGAAGGAAGTCGTGCCGGCGCTCGCCGCAGGTGAGTAGCTGCTTGCTTCTCTCTGTTCTTCTCGAGATTTCCTCCCTCTTTCTTGACGAATCTCTTTGTTCTTTCAGGGTAATCCAATGGATTGCCGGCGCTGGCGCGCCAGTCGCAGCTCCAGCCGCCGCTCCTGCGGCATCTTCGAGTTCGTCCAATCGATCTCTCGAATCGGACGACTACCGCTACACGGACGGCGATGCTCGCCGATTCAAGGCGGAGCGCGACGACTCTCGTCGCGAACTGGAGGCTATCTCCAAGCAAGCTGGGATTGCTGACCTCGAATGGCAGCACGAGCGCAAGCAACTGCTCGAAGTCATTGATGGTGAGTCCTGCAATCTGCTCAATCTCAATCTTGTCCCCCAAATGATACTAATCTGTTGCCCCTTTTGTAAACTTGCAGCGCGTGATGCCAAACTCGATCGGCTGAAGGCGCTGGCGAATGAGCTGGCGAACAAGGTGAATGCTCCTGGGGACACACCAGAAGCTCGCCTCGGCGCGGTGGCGGGCCGCATCGATGAGGTGGCCTCGCACGGCATCCGTCTGGGCACTGCCGCAGGCCTAGTCGCCATGTCGACGCATACCAATACCGACTACTCCAGGCTACCGACCGGCTTCGCTAATGGTAACCCGGAGGAGATCGACGACATCGAGGCTTCCATAGATCGCCTTGATGCTCATGGCGCCGCCATTGCCGATTCCATTCATCCTCAGTCCGTTTTGAACAAGCTATTCCATTAGTTTGTACTAGGGATTTATGGAATTTCGGCAATAAAACTTATCTTTTGTGATCTTGCATGAACATCTGATGTAATATATTTTGTGCTAAGGGCAATATGTTCAGTACTGGCCATTTTCCTTTTCTGTTAACATTTGTTCTGAAGGCGATTTCTTCCTGAATATCGGCTATTCGGCAATCTGATATATCAATCATCGATCGATTTCAATACTGGGATAATACTTCTTCAAATATCTTCCATTTATAGCAGAAGCAAATTCTTCTCCCAATAATGTCTTCAAAATATATGCATTTCCAGGCACGCACTTAACCACTCTGAAAGGACCTTCCCAATTTGGAGACCACTTGCCGAATGCTGCATATTTGGTTCCAATCGGCAATATCGCTTTCCAAACTAGATTACCTTCTGTGAATTGCTTAACTTTCACCTTCTTGTTGTAATACTTAGCAACTCGCATTTTGTTCTTCTCAATATTCTCCAAGGCCCTGAGACGAATCATATGCAAATCTTTTAATTCGTCCATCATTAAATCATTATAATCTTTAGCACTCAAATCTTTTTGCAACTTTATTCTCCTTGATTCTAATTGTAGCTCCCATGGCAAAATAGCATGATGCCCATACACCAACTCATAAGGAGACGTCTGTGTAGCCCCATGTGGAGCCATTCGGTAAGCCCATAAAGCCTCATTGAGTACCGAATGCCACTTTCTCGGCTTCTGATCAATTTTCTTCTGTATGATTTTGATCATAATCTTGTTAGAAGCCTCTGCCTGACCATTAGCTTGGGCATAATAAGGAGAAGAATTTAACAATCTGATGCCCATACTCTCAGCAAAATCTTTGAACTCTGAAGATGTAAATTGAGCCCCTTGATCTGTGGTGATTGTTTGAGGAATCCCAAATCTGTAAATGATATGTTCTTTAACAAATTCAACCATATTCTCCGATGTCACCTTCTTTAATGGAATTGCCTCAACCCACTTGGTAAAATAATCGGTTGCCAAAAGTACAAACTTATGCCCCTTGCTAGATGGAGGATTTATTTGGCTAATCAAATCTATTCCCCATCCTCTGAACGGCCATGGCTTGATAATGGGATTCAAAGCCGATGCTGGAACTCTCTGAATGTTTCCAAATTTCTGACAGTCTTGACATCCTTTATAATATTCAAAACAATCTTCCAACATTGTCGGCCAGTAATATCCAGTTCTTCTAATAACCCACTTCATTCGGTAGGCCGATTGATGTGCTCCACACAATCCATCATGTACTTCACTCATCAGCCTTTTTGCTTCTTCATGATTTAAGCAATGTAACAGCACTCCATCCAGGGATTTATAATACAAATTATCATCAAGAAGAACAAACTTTAAAGCTTTATACCTGAGCTTTCTAGAAACCTTTCGGGATGGATTCTCCAGATAATCGGCAATCTCTTTTCTCCAATCATCTCCTGCCAGATTACTCCCGAATGCATATACATCATTAGCAAAAACTTCTCGAAGCTCTTTATAACCTGATGCACTTTGGGCCAATCTATTTGCCTCTCCATTATCCCCTCTAGGAATGTGTTGTAGAATTACTGACCGAAAGCTCTTCAATATTTCTTTGCATTCTTCATAGTAATTCCTCAAGGTATCACTTTTGCACTCATATTCACCATTCAATTGCTTTATGACCAATTCCGAATCTCCAAAAATTTCAACCGCAATGGCCTCTGCTTCTTTCAAATATTGGAGCCCTTTGAGCAATGCCTCATACTCAGCTTGATTGTTAGTAACAGCAGATTGAATAGGAACAGCAAACTCAAATGTTTCTCCTTTGGGTGAAATTAATAATATACCTGCTCCACCACCTTTGTTGCATGAAGATCCATCGAAGAATAACACCCAAGGAACAATGTTAAGCAAATTTATCGATGTATCATGATGTTCAGTAATGAAATCGGCAATAATCTGTCCCTTAACAGCCTTTGCCGATTCAAATCTTAATTCAAATTCAGACAAAGCTAAAATCCATTTGCCAATCCTTCCGTTCAAAATTGGCATAGACAACATGCGTTTTATCACATCAAACTTTGAATACACAATGCATTCGGCATGTAGTAAATAGTGCCGAAATTTTGTACAGGAGTAGTAAACACATAAGCAAAGCTTCTCTATAGCCGAATACCTTGTCTCTGGATCTAATAACTTTCGGCTAAGGTATGCAACCACTCTTTCCTTTCCTTCAAATTCTTGAATGAGGGCCGATCCAATAGTTTGGGCATCGGCCGCCACGTACAACTTGAAAGGCTTGTTCAATTGTGGAGGCACCAATACTGGTGGCTTCTTCATGTACTCCTTTATTTCATCAAAAGCCTTCTGTTGTTCGTCACCCCATACAAACTTTTGATCCTTTTTTATTTTCAACAGTGAGGAAAAGGGCAACACCTTTTGTGACAAGTTTGATATGAACCTTCTCACAAAATTTATCTTGCCAAGCAACGATTGTAGCTCTTTAAGATTAGTTGGAGGAACAATTTCATCAATTGCCTTCATGCTTTTCTTACCAACTCCTATTCCTCCTTCATGTATCAAAAATCCCAGAAACTCTCCAGCCGAAACTCCAAAAGCACACTTATTCGGGTTCATCTTAAGCCCATGCCTCTTGGTGCATTCTAGAATTTTCCTTATGTCGGCCAAATGAGACTCATGATCCAATGACTTGATCACTACATCATCAATATATATTTCCACAATCTTGCCGATCAACTCATGAAAAATATAATTCATAGCCCTTTGATAAGTTGCACCGGCATTTTTCAATCCAAAGGTCATGACAACCCATTCAAACAACCCTATGTGTCCAGGACACCTGAAAGCTGTCTTTACTATATCTTCCAATGCCATATAAATCTGATTGTATCCTGCGTTACCGTC
The DNA here is from genome assembly GCA_033239725.1 of Echinochloa phyllopogon. Taxonomy (NCBI): domain Eukaryota; kingdom Viridiplantae; phylum Streptophyta; class Magnoliopsida; order Poales; family Poaceae; genus Echinochloa; species Echinochloa phyllopogon. The sequence continues at coordinate 35,819,789 of BTCW01000006.1, forward strand.
CATGAAACTGAGCACTTTGTATCCAGCAGCAGCATCAACCAATGAATCAGCAATAGGCATTGGATATCCATCCATGGGTGTAGCCTTGTTTAGGTCTCTAAAATCTATGCAAACCCTCATCTTTCCATTTTTCTTATAAACAGGAACGATATTAGAGATCCAATCCGCGTATTTACATGGCCGAATGAAATTTGCATCTAGTAATCTTTCAATCTCCTTTTTCACATCGGCCAACACTTCTTCCTTGTAGATTTTTCGGGGTGGTTGCTTGTAAGGCCTGTATCCAGGTTTGATTGGCAACCGATGCTCAACAATAGAACGGTCTAGACCGGGCATCTCCGAATAATCCCAAGCAAAGCAGTCCTTGTATTCCTTTAACAATGTTACCAACTTTTCTTTGAAAACCGAATCCAAGTTAGCACTGATAAATGTCGGCCTTGGTTTGTCACCATCTCCAATGTCCACTTCTTCTAATTTATCGGCCGACACAAATCCACGTCCCAATTTTCCATCAGTTCCATCAATTGGATTTTCCATCAAAAATTACTATGAGAGCCGACTGCTTCGATCGGCTGTTGATCACTGCTGGCTGGTGCCACAGGACCTTCTCCCCAGTCTTTACCTGAGAAACAATCTATGCCTTGATACTCCCAGAAAGCTGGTTCCATATTTGCCACGCTTATTGAATCATCTGCTTGGACAATCTCCACCTCATCATCTATCCACTGAATAAGCTGTTGATGCATAGTAGATGGAATACAACAATTTGCATGAATCCAATCTCTTCCAAGCAGCAAGCTATATGCCCCTTTGCCCTCAATGACAAAGAAAGTCGTAAGCAGAGTCTTGGACCCAATCATCAGATCAACATGCACGCATCCCTTGGTGTCCGAAGGATTTCCAGCAAAATCATTTAGAATTATGCTCGTTGGTGTCAAATCTCTAGGGCCCATACCAAGCTTCCTGAATGTGGTATATGGCATTACATTGACAGCAGCTCCTCCATCGACAAACATCTTGGTCAATGGTTTGCCATTAACATATCCCTTCAAGTACAGCGGCTTCATGTGCCCATTCTGGGTTGGCTTCTCAAAAACAGCTTGTTTGTTCAACATCAGTTGTGCCATTAACCCAAATTGCTCGGCATCATCTATATCGGGCAATATTTCTTCCTGTACAATTTGATTAGCTGGAGCCATGAATTCATTCGGCAAGAAACATACCATGCATGTAGGAGCCGAATGACTATGTTCGTCAGGCCTGTCTTTTGGGAGCCATATCGATTTCATCCTAGGCCTTGCTTGCTTCAATTCTTGATTCCCCAGGCGTTGGACTCTCCTCTTCTGACTCCTTCTTAAACCAGGTGGGCACCATTGTCCTTTTTGCCAAACATAAGCATGATCTTTTTCTTCTTCACGATCAACCCACTCGTAATCAGCATGTCTCTTTCTTGGTTGATCATTAAAACGCCGATCATCACTAGGATGTACTCTGCCAATTCTTTCATGGACAGATCGGCGATTGACAGTTTCCTGCCTATATTCATCATACCTATTATTGCATTCAGGACAATTATTCCATGTGGGAAGCTTCAAACCTTCGTTCCAACAGTGTCTGAAGAATGCACACCCCCAATGCGCACGTTCCTGCTCTCGAGCGTATTCTTCTTGTTCTTCCTCAAACCTTTCTTCTTCGCGCCTTCTTTCCTCCTCCTCGTATTCACGCCTTTGGAAACGCTCTTTTTCTTGCTGACGCTGCCATTTGTTGAGGAGAATACGTGTAGTAACTCTGGGTTTAAAGGATTCACTCACTTCAAATCGGCTATTCGGGAACCGAAGATTTTTCTGGCGAATCTGTTCCATTGTGATATGCCGAGTGGGATCAACTGAACCATCCTGCCTTGCCTTCTTTGAGGTTAAAACTTTCAATCTTCCCTTTTCTCCAGATGGAACAGCATTTACCATATTAACCGAGAACCCGATCATATTCTGAGGGAAAGGGTTACTGTCCAGTTTCATCTTGTTGTCGAATTTCAGATGTCCTTCCTGGATAGCTTTCTGAATCTTCATCCTAAAGACTCTGCATTCATTAATGGAATGAGAATTTCTATCATGAAACCCACAGTACCTCTTATCTTTCACTCCATCGGGCCGAAGCATAGAATGCCCCTCTGGCAATTTGATTCGGCCTTCTTTCACCAGGAACTCAAATAATTTGTCTGCCTTAGTCACATCAAAATCATATGTTCCCTTCATCTGTTTGATCCATCTTTGAGTCATTGTAATTGGTTCTTTGCTCCACACTATCTCTGCTGCAGCTATTTCCTCGCTATCTTCATACTCATCTTCTTGATCTGCTCTTTCAAGGAATTGGTTATAGATGTCAGCTACATCATTATTTTTAGCAAATCTGACATCTTTCTTGAAACCATATGCCTGGTTACTCATCAAGGCCAATCTGTGCGACAACTGGCCCAAATCATCAAACTCCATCCCGAACAGCTTCTCCCGAATGGCAGGCAGCATGCCAGCTACAGCCATACCAGCCAGCTGGTCATCAGGTATGTTCAGAGAAAAGCACATACTCTTAGTTTCCCTAAACCTTCTGAGGAACTCTGTAGGTGTTTCATTATTCCTCTGCCTTAAGCTGGTCAAATCAACCAACTTTTTCTCGGTACTGCCAATGTAATAATGAGCATGGAATTTCTGCTCCAGGTCTTTCCAAGTACAAATCGACTGAGCAGGCAAAGAAGCAAACCATGTAAAAGCCGGACCCGTCAGTGACAAAGGAAAGTATCTAATTCTGAAAGCCTCATCTGCCGAAGCCTCTCCAAGCTGCATCAGATATCGAGCTATATGTTCCACAGTACTTGTATCATCTTGTCCTGAAAATTTAGTAAACTCTGTAGGCACCTTGACTCTATTCGGCAATGATACCCTTTGGTACCATTCAGGGAAAGGAGACGAGTACATGTATCCCTGATTTTTAGGCTTCAGACCGAATTGATTTTGCAATACATCGGTCATTTTTTGCACCATGAGGTCAATACTGGTATCTTGATTCCCTGGTCTTCCAGCAAGCATACCTGCAGTACCAACATATCCAGGATTCGGGAGAGCGTCGATAGCATTGTAATCCATAAACTCTGAATATCCATTTCCATATAAATCCCTCTGCAGTCTGTTGTTCAAGGGAGATATCTTGTAAGCAGAAGCAGGCGGATTTCCTGTGGTGCCGAATGCCATATCACCGTATGTGCGAGTTTTCGGCAGTGGAAGCTGAGGATCTTGCCGAATCGGTTGTCCATTTATATCTTTAGCACCAGAACCTCCAGTTTCATCAGCATTCCCTTTACCATGTGGTTTCTGAACTGGTGCTTGAACATTGAAGTATGTTGGGCCACCCAATTGCCCATGTATCTGCTCAAAGGGTTTATCCACATGCTGACCAAAAACGCTTATCATTATATGCCGAAAACTGTTTAAGAACGCAGCATTGTGATTGGTCATTGTCTCTCCCAAAGCTTTGTATAACAAGCCCGAGAATCTCTCCCTCTCTTCTTCTTCAGTAAGATCAGATTGCCCAGGAAGGAGAACTCTTGGCAGATCAGACTTGAGAAAAGGTGCACCACTCCTGTTCTTGGCGAAAGACAGTAAACATTTGTTAATGAATTGACCAGCAGCAGCCTTTACCATCTGTTGATGCTCTTCAGACAACTCTTCCAAAGTGACATCCATGATGTCGCTCAACTCAGGCATCTTGAAAACTTGTGTGTGTCCCACCGGGCGTGCCAAAAAGTGTGTTGACGTAAAATCCGCACCTCACGCCAAGCACACAGCAAGCCGAACAAGCTGGCTTCACACGTAGCCCTGGCTTTCGAATCCGGAAGCGTGCCAGTCAGTTTGCCTGAAAACTAACAAAGGGATAAAAATGTTTAGATCAAAACCTGGAACGTGCCGGGTGAGACCAGACAGTTCCATATTTGCGGCTATGAAGCCAGTTTCGAACGACAAATAGCTACAGAGAAGCTATCTGTCGGCAGTTAAAGCCTCATTCGGCAATCGGCAAGGCACGCAGTGAGCGTACTGCCGAATGCGTGACGTAAGCATGACGAAAGATCGGCTTTCAACCAAATGAACATTGTAACACATACTCATAGCCGATTAACGGGAAACAGAGCATGATAGATAAATAAAAGGGTGAAACATGATCATAAATTCGCAGTAAACAAAGAATGCATAGGCCGAAAGCAGCACCCGTCAAGCATGATAACAAACAAATTAATCCACCGCATGATACGACTTGTTTGTGACCACGCCACTAATCAGATTAGACCAATCCACCGCATGATACAATCTAACCATGAAAAGCTAAAAGCACTCAATGTTTAGTTACGAACCCACAACACAGTCACGAATTTACATTGTAACAAGAATGCATAGGCCGAAAGCAGCACCCGTCGAGCATGACAACGAACGAGTTAATCCACCGCATGATACAACTCGTTTGAAGCCACACCACCAATCAGATTAAATCAATCCACCGCATGATACAATCTAATCGTGAAAGGCTAAAAGCATTCGTTGTCCAATGCAAACCCACGAACACACGTTCAATCGTGAGAGCACTGCCGAATACGGCTACTTAGCCGAATCGGGATCCATGGCGAAGGAACAAGCCTAATCGGTAAAGATAAATCTATCAGATCGAATCGAATTCTAATCCACCGGATGATTAGCTCTAAGACGATCCAAAAACCTGCATCTACCGCATGATACCCGGTTCTGTCAAGATCTATACGACACCGACAGGCTCGGACCCGCGACACGTGGCAACCTAGATCGGTTTCGGATTCGGCTGTGAGGGGATAATTCGTCACGTCGTGAAGCAAAGCCGATTCTAGCCGATCTAGATTGGGCAAAGGTGTGTTGCATGAATTAAGCACATAGTAAAAACGAAGCAACACGGGGTAACTTAATGAATCTGTTAGATCTTGCCGAAATCTAGCAGAGCCGATAACTTGGTCCATACTAGATCTTAGCCCACCGCATGGCTCATGACCTAACAGAGGAACCTTCTTGAGACCACAACTTAAATCCACCGGATGATACTAAGCATGGTAACAAGACTACTTGCATCAAAGCTTAAATCCACCGCATGATACTAAGCATGATACAAGGTTGCCGATACTTACGGAGGTCGACGGATCGATGACTCCTCTCGAAGAACTCGACGACTCGACTAAAGGACTCGATGTTGGCACGGGGCCGGCTTGTTGTATGATTGATCGTATATATCCTTTTTACAGCTGCCATGGGTTTATATTTATACCCAGGTCTTGATACAACTCCTAGTCGGACACGACTACAACACTTGTTTCTAAAAATAAATGACGAATCTTCGTGCCCATATTGCTTTCCTTGTTCGAACCGGCCTTTTCCTTATGTTGACCCACGTCATCATGTCTTCCCGAATGCTACCACTCTTCGCCTGCGGAACAATGCCTTTGCCGAATGATGACGTATTCTCGACCGCAGAGTGTCTCTGCCGAACGTTTCAGCCGAATGGCGATGCGTTCCCGACCGCAGAGCATCTTTGCCGAATGCTTCAGAAAAAAACCCTTTTAGCCGAATGGCATCCTTCTACCAAATCCGGCCCACATGTCAGCCTCTTCTTGGTGTCAATTTTTGGTGTCAACAAAGAGTTCATGCCAACTTAATATTTATTGCATCTAAGCCTCAATTTTTCTTCTTATTTAGTCTTGGAGCTCTTTTTAGTTAAAATTTTAAAGTTATCTCTCCCCACTTAATAAAATAAAATTAGGGTAATGGTGAAAACAATGATCCCGAATACTTATAATAAATTTAATCAATCGAGTTTATTAAACAAATATTAAGAATAATCATCATATACAGATTTCTTTGGTTGTGGATATTGACGACAATAAACCTGGCCTAATCTTGAAAACCGAGGTCATCCTCAATGATGATGATTTCAGCTAGCTATTTGGTGGTTGACTGACTAGGGTTGGTGATTGACATGGATGAGAGAGAGTGAGCAAAAACCAAACAAGTGGCGCTTCCTTCTTCCTCGCTAGTGTGGAGCCCGTGAACCAGGACTACACTCTGCGAGTGGTTGTGGGAAGAAGAGAGGAATAGTACTAAGCCGTATAAATATGACCTTTTTTATGAGACGATTTAGAATCCTTCCACAAGTAACTAGTTATGACTATTGTTGTTGGAGACGTCTTCAGCAATGGTAATAGTGGGGTTGTGCAATAATATTAGATTCTTAGCATGCATGGTGGAGTGGATATAGCTGATCAAGGCTTTACGTTGTACATGTTTTGTATTTTGTGTTGCAGTGTCATTTGAAGATTTCTTCTTCATCTTTTGGAACAAGCGCATATTACAGAAATCAGCACCAGTCATCAGCCAGTCAGCAATATTTTTTCTCTTAGCACAAATCAGCACCAGCCACCAGCTATCAGCCAAACGAACCATCCAGCACCAACTCTATCGGGTCTTGCTTTGGCTGATGGACCTTCGATAAAATATATTTTCATCGTCTTTTTGGCAAGCTTCAAATGAGGGTCTTGTAGTCCCATCGAACGTGTGGTGGTAGTGTAAGGATATAGAAGCTGCTTCTCTTTTTTTTCCATAGTTGGTCCAGAAGCGATGACAGTGGTTTTTTCGGGTGGCCGAGCGATTGTTTACCATGACTCTTATTTGTCTTTTTGTATATATATATATATATATATATATATATATATATATATATATATATATATATATATATATGTGTGTGTGTGTGTGTGTGTGTTGCACTCTTTTTTAATAAAGTTGTACTTTAAACTTTTTTTCTTTTGCAAAAATGAATGCCACATTTTCATTAGAAAAAGGATATACACCACATTGTGGCTGCTAATGGTTCAACTCTTACGGTTTATTTTCATCAAATATTATGAGAAAGACAAGCAAGTCTTTGCCGTCGTCTACGACGTATCCTCATAACGATATTATATAAAATCATATCAAATTACAATAGATGAATACAAAATTAACCAAAGTCATATAAACACGGCATAATTGAATGGGGCTTAGTCTCGGTTCCCTCCAATCCGGAACTAAAAGTGTGGAAGCTCTAACAAATGTTGCGCTCTTTATTGTGACACAAGTGAAGGGCCCTTTAGTCCCGGATGGTGGTTTCAACCGGGACTAAAGATCTTTTAGTCCGGGTTAGTGACTCCAACCGGAACTAAATTAAAAGTTATCCTTTTAGTCAGCCCGGATCCGAGACTAATGCTTGCAATTGAGACCCTTTAGTCCCAAGTTAGCCTCCAACCTTAACCAGGCCTAAAGGGAAAATACAAACTGGGACTAAATGTTTTCGGAGGCCTCGAAAAATACTAACTAGGATTAGTCATGGGTCCAAATCAAACCGCGACAAATGTGTTGGATGGAAAGTCATTACTCCACAGTGAGCAACGGTAAATCTCCACGTACTAAGATCTCATGTTCGATTTGTTATATGTGGCGTGTGGTAGGGCCTGTAGGGCACTAGGGTAAGGCCGGGGAGCGAAACTTGGGGCACTGGCAGTTTGAAGGGTCACCTCACAGGAACAATCCATCCATCCATCAGTCTAGTATCGCCTGTGGAGATAGCTGGCTAGTTGAGCTCCTGATGAGAGCGCTGCCTGCAGCCTCAGGTGGCCGAGTGTGAACGGACTGGATCGGCCACGGCCGGCCGGGGAGCACCGCATATATGGCCTACAGTAGGAGACAGCCCAGCAACGTGACTTAGACTCCACCCTTCCCGATCCTGCACTGTCCTTTTCTCCACCTCCGACGCCTTCCCCCTTCTGTCCATGTCGCCCTGACCACAGCTAAACCTAAGCTAGCCGGCCTCTATATACCTAGCCACCTGCGTACATATTTCATGCAGCCATGCAGGTCAGCCATGTAACGTACTGATCGATCAGAGGCAGCGCGCGTTGCAGTTCCTCGTCACAACGTACGTGCTTTATATCGTGTTGTTATTACGACTTGTCTAATCGCCATCTATCCGACTTATTAATTCAGGCTTTCCCGCGGAAAAGTTTGTGAACTAAACACAATCTTTCTGGAGCGGAACATACATGAAGCACTAAACGTGGATAAATAAAAAAACTAATTGCATGGTTTTGATATACACAACAAGACGAATCTTTAGAGCCTAGTTACACTACGGGAAACCGGGTGCAAACCCCGATATACACTCGGCAAACCATTTGCCGAGTGTTACACTCGGTAAAGGGGACTCGGCATAGCCCGTGTCGGCAAACAGCCCCTTTGCCGAGTATCTTTTATCGGGCACTCGGCAAAGGCTTTGCCGAGGGCAGAAGCCGACACTCGGCAAAATAAAGCACTAACAGACGGCCGCGAACGGCGCGCGTGCCGTTCGCGGCCGGCTGTTAGTGCTAACGGGGTCTTTGCCGAGTGTCGCACTCGGCAAAGACTCCATCCTTTGCCGAGTGTAGCCTGACACTCGGCAAAGGCTGGTGTCTTTGCCGAGTGTCACACTCGGCAAAGGCTTGGCTGGGGCAGGCCCCTGGACAGCACTTTGCCGAGTGCTATGGCTTTAACACTCGGCAAAGAGGCAGCCTTTGCCGAGTGTTAGGGCACAAACACTCGGCAAAGCCCGCACACTCGGCAAAGGAAGTTCCAAAAATGACAGAAACAGTCTGTTTGCCGAGTGTTATGGCCAATACACTCGGCAAACAGGCCCTTTGTCGAGTGTAACACTCGGCAAAGCATCAATTTGACCCCTGTTTTTATTTATTTATTGCGTTAAAAGGACCCCTCAACAAAAACATCACAGGCAGTTTATAATAGGCATCACAGGCAATTGATATATATATATATATAGCCACTAAACCATCACAAAACCATAAACAAACACATATAAGTCACTAAACCATCCAACATCACAGAAATGTCACAAATTCAACATCCAAACATCCAACATCCATCATTCACTAGTTTACAAAGTCCAACATCCATCACTCACGGAGGATGGGGTCCGAACAACGATCTAGCCGCCCGTGCCACAAGGTCTTCGTCTTGAGGGCCGTCATTCGACGCCGCCGAGCCAGGAGCCTGCCCAAAAGAGATTAGTGCTGTGTATTACAAGATTTACGACAGAAATGAGTTGTGAAATGAAATTATAAGGTTCTCAAGTGACTCACGGGAGAAATAGGAACATGTGGTGGAGGCAGTGGAGGCAGTGGTGGCATCACCGCCGCCGGCGACGGACCTTCAACCACCCGCTGGCCAATGCTCGTCAGGTAGGCCATTACCTGCTCCTGCCACGCTCGGTTCGTCCGCTCGGCCTCCTCCTTCTGCCTCTCTTTCTCGGCCTCCGCGTCCTTCATCCGCTGCACCTCCGCCTCCAGGAACTCCCGCCTCTGCGTCTCTTCCTCCAACCGGGTCTGCAATATTCAATCACAAAGTTACAATACATTGCAAACGTAAGTAAACTTCACGTACGAAGAACAAAACAGAAATAACCTGGAGTGTCTGCATCCCGAAGTGTGAACCGGGAAGAGGCTGGCGGATAGCCGCTGAAGAGCTCGTGCTCCTGGCTCGAATCTGGGAGAGTGTGGGGGTAGCGGCCGTGTCGATGGTGTTGTTGGCGATCAAGTACCGCCCGTGCTTCTTGCCTCCTCCCGCCCTCATGACCACTTCTCCATCAATGTCGTGGGCGGTCGGATCCCAGTCTGGCCCGTGGACCTCCCTCGCCACCTCTGTATATGTCGCGAGGCGACTGTGGACGCTGGCGTTGCTGTATGCCGCGGGCCCGTCCTCCGGGTTGTACTGGACGTCGGAGGTCGCCTTGCCCTTGTGGGCCATATCAAATGCCTCGAGCTGTGAGCAAGACGCACCACCATGTGACGCCGACTGAAAAAATAAACAATAAGAATTAGCAATTATACAGAATTGAGTGAGCGAAGATAGAAATGACTCGGCGTACCCATTTGGCCCTGTACTCCTCGAGGCTAAGGCTGCCCTGATGGTGTGCTATACCGGCCGGGCATAAGCAAACACCGCTCCCGGCAAAGGTCGTGCTGAGCCGCCCACTCGTCGCTGCACCACTTGTCGTCTATCACCTCCCAGCATCTGGGATGCGGGGCGCACCACCACGGAATCGCCTACAAGACATCAAGTGTACGACATATAACAAGATCGAATTTAAAGTACTTAATCTTAGAATAAAACATTATCGATTTTCATACCGCCATGTATTGCTCCTTGGTCAACTTTATCTTTCTTGCCTCGGGTTTCTTCACGGAGATCTTGAATGCAGCGTAATAATCAATTACGGCCTGCACGCGCGCCTCGTAGTGCAGGTCCTTGACGAGCTTCCAACAGGCTGCATGTGCCACAGCATCCGCCAAAGCCTCCTGTCCCGGGACGCATCTGTAAAAGTCCTGCGCATATAAACACGATGGATGTTGCATTATTTGTAGATTGTTAATGAATGTGCTGTGTTGAGCAATGTAGTGCAACGAATACTTACCCACAACTCGCCCTTTACCCGCTCGGCCTTGTTGTTGAAGATCTTGCGGTCCCGGTCCTCCTGATCGCGAGCGGCGACGTAGTGGTCAAAGGTGTAGGCCGGCTCCTCCCTGCCGCCAATGGTCACAAGACCCGGAAACAACTCCCTGCAAAGAAGACCCAGGATGTCGTTGACTTTGCGGTCGTGAGCAGCGCCCGGGGTGACACTCACCCAATTCCTGCCCAAGTGATTAAGATAAATTGTTAGTCCATATTGTGATTTCCAACATATGAATATGACACGAAAAGGTACTTGTAACATCTAAAATTACTTACCTTGGAGGGCTGGGTGCGATCACGGGGCGACGCTCCATGGGTATCGGGCGCTTCGAGAGTTGTGAGGGGCCTCGCTGCCAAAGGGCCGAGTTCTCAGAGGAGGTGGACCCCTCTACGTCCTCGCCCTCGGGGTCCTCGGCACCGTGGTCCTCGGCCCCGTGCTCCTCGGCCACGTGCTCCGCTGCCTCGTGCTCCTCGTCCTCGCGGTCCTCGTGCTCCGCGGCCCGAGTGTCCGCCGCCGAAGGAACAAAGTCCTCGTCGGACGAAGACGACGAAGGTACGGGGGTCCGCTCTCGCCTCTTGCCCTTGCCTCGCCCCCCGCCTTTGGCCTTCTTCTTTCGCCCCTTGCCCTTGGCACCAAACGACCCAACTGCATCGGACCCTCCATCTTTGAACTTCCGGTACAACGACATGACGTTCCTCATTGCACCGCCCCGACCAACCATCTTGGTTCAATCACCTGCAATCAACAAAAACATGCATTTATTAGATTTCACATATAAACATAAATTATTAGAAAGACATGTAATATATAAGAAATATGAACCGACATAAACTATTAGAAAGAGATGATGCAATATATAAACGTACTTTTATTAGAAATAATCATCCGGAGCAGGATTATCTGGATCAACGGTCGCATCATCACTATCGTACATTTCGAGATGTTCATGGTCGTCCTCCAAAGGCGGAGGAATGTCGTCGGCTTCATCATTGCCTAATTGTAATCGCTCTAGTAACTCTACCTCCTTAGCATTATGAACCACATCTCCAGTGTCCTCGTCAACCAACATTTCTGAGTCTAAATCCATTCCGACCGCTTGGGTTAAGTCTATCTCAAAAGACCCTTCTAGCCCATTTTCTTGGAAGAACTCTCCATCATAGGTGTTTGGATCTATGTTATAATCTTCATTGTTTGGGATTGGTAGTTTACCGCGTGGCGACACTTTGTATACAATGTCCCAACCCTCAAGCCTTTTGTCCTTTTTGCATGGGTATGACAAATAATACACCTGGGTGGCCTGTTGAGCCACTATATAGACATCGTCTCCAGGTAAGACAGATGACTGTCGAATTTCGACTAGCCCAAGACTAGGGGTCTGTCTCACCGCTGAAGGATCAAACCAATGACATTTGAAGATAACAGGAGAAAGAGGTTTGCTTCCACCGAAATTAAGCTCGTATATTTCTTCAAGTCTCCCATAGTAATCGAACCCATCAGAGCCTGGAGTATAAACTCCGGTATTTGTAGTCCTTCGATTGGGCATCCTCGCCTCATGACTTGTTGTGCGAAAACGATAACCATTCACGTCATATCCGGTAAATGACTTGACCTTATACGCACAACCATCGGCGATCTGTCTCAACTCGGGACTCATAGACCCATCGGATTGGCCCTGCGAGTTCGACCAGGATAGTTTGTTATATTAATGACATGACTTCAGTAACGTCAAATTTAGGACAAGACTGAAATTAAGTGTACCTTCTGTTTCAACCAAGAAATAAAATCTGGGTTTCCATGTTTAAGAAGGTCATCAACTTCGTGCGCAGTAGGAGCCCTCCTATTACGCCAGAATTGATCAAGAAATTCCCTGTATGAACGAGAAACAAGAGTGTTGGATGCAGAATAGTGGCTAGGTACTCGAAAACAAGATTGTTCTGAACTTACCGCATGTATGGCTCAACTTCGGATAGATTGGTGAGCACATAAAGCATGATAGCGCGCCACTCTGCATTTGTCAAGTTTTTGTTGGTGCATTCACTTGCACTTCCCAGTTGCCCTCGGAAAAGGCTGAGGTTCGATTCAACTTTGCCAACATTGTAACGAGGCGGTGGATTGTGCACGCTAGGGAGGTTGTCAGCATAATACTTCGTTGTGAAGTTTGACACCTCCTCCAGAATGTAAGCCTCTGCAATAGAAGCTTCAATCTTGCATTTATTTTTGCATTTAGTTCGAAGAACCTTTTGGCATCTCTCAATTGGATAGCACCAGCGGTTCTGCACAGGCCCTCCCATTCGTGCCTCATACGGAAGGTGCAGAATCATATGCTGCATCGGGTTGAAAAAACCCGGTGGAAATATCTTCTCCAACTTGCATAGCAACACAGGAGCAAGCTTTTCCATTTCTGCAAGCATGGTCTTCGATACTTCCTTAGCACACAGTTGGCGGAAGAAATTGCTCAACTCTGCCAGCACTAGCCAGACATGCTCGGGGACATAGCCTCGAACCATCACCGGAAGAAGCCGCCCAAGCCATATGTGGTAGTCATGACTCTTGAGCCCGTTGATTCGTAAAGTAGTTAAGTTCACTCCCCTCTTCAAATTCGCTGCGTACCCATCAGGAAATTTTAATGTTTGGAACCAATTTAGCACTTCCTTCTTTTGGTCATTATCGAGAACGAAATCGGCCTTAGGTTTTTTCCATGTTTTGCCATCCCTGGGAGGTGGTATATTTAGCTTCGGTCTATTGCATAACCGCTGCTGATCCACTCTTGCCTTGGTATTGTCTTTGGTTTTATTAGGAATGTTCATGATTGTACCCCAAAGTGCCTCGGCAAGATTCTTTTCAGTGTGCATCATATCAATATTATGTGGAAGCAGAAGGTCTTGCATGTACGGGAGCTTCCACGGGCCCAACTTATGAGTCCAGGCATGTTGCTCGCCATAACCCACAAAACGGCCATCCTCCCCGACCACGAGAGCGTCTAACTCTGCACGAACATCCGCACCTGTCATCATCTGTGGTGCAGGGTCTTGAACCCCGACACCTTTCGTGAAGTTCTTGATATCTTGTCTAAATTCGTGTTCAAGAGGGAGAAATTGACGATGTTTGTCGAAGCATGAATATTTTCCACCCTTGGTCAGCCAGATGAACTTCAGAGATGCCTTGCATATTGGACATGGGAACTTCCCGTGAACACACCAGCCGCAGAATATCCCATACGCCGGATGGTCATGCAGGGAGTACTGGTAGAAGACATGCATTTTAAAGTTTGTTTTTGTAGCTCGATCGTATGTCCATACACCTTCCTCCCAAGCACGGTCCAAATCATCAATAAGAGGCTCCATATACACACTCATATTTTTCCCCGTGTAATTAGGAATAATTAATGACAAAAATATGTTCTGTCGTTGAAAGAGGACGCCGGGGGGGGGGGGGAGATTGAGTGGGATGATGAACATTGGCCAACAAGAGTATGGGGCAGCCGTCATTCCATACGGGTTGAACCCATCTGTTGCCAACGCAACACGCACATTCCGAGCCTCTGTAGCCTTGTCACGATGAATCCCATCAAAGTGCTTCCATGCTTCACCATCGGATGGATGTATGAGCTTATCAGGATTGTATCGCACTCCACTTTTGTGCCATGTCATCTGTTTCGCGGAGTCCTCGGTCATGTAAAGCCGTTGGATCTTCGGTATAGGTGGAAGGTACCGTAGGATATTCATGGGTATTTTGCTTTGCTTCTTCTTACCATCAGCACCGACTATCTCCACGAATCTAGAAGCCTGGCACTTCGGACATTGCTTTGCGTCCGCATATTCTTTCCTAAATAAGATGCATCCATTCGGATAGGCATGTATCTTCTGATATGGCATCTTAAGTGCATTTAGAAGTTTCTGTGCTGCGTACATGTTCTTTGGCAGAATGTGACCTTCCGGAAGGAGGCCGCCAAAAACTGTCAGGATGTGGTCAAAGGCGTCTCGACCCAAGCTAAACTGGGACTTGACGGCCAACAGACGTGCAACGGCATCCAATTGAGAAACCTTAGTGTGTGAGTGAAGGGGTTGTTGTGCCGCTGCCAACATGTCATAATAAGCCTTTGCAGTGGCCTCCGGCTCCTCCTCCCTAGGTCCATCATTGAAGTGTGCTTCGCCATAGTCATGCAACATGTCCCCTACCCTTGCCTCATCATCAAACTCCTCGATCCGCTGCCTCACGGCCTCGTCTCTCACACGATCAACGGCTTCACCATGGCGTGTCCACCGAGTATAGTTCTCCGTAAATCCATACTTAACGAGATGTTTACCCATCACTCCTTCTGTTTGGCGTTTACGGTTGTCGCAAACCGCGCATGGACAGGAAGTAGTTGGCACCCCTTTCGCATTGGCAAAAGCTTGCTTCAAGAACGCCTGAGTCTTGGCAATCCATTCATCTGTACATTCACCTTTAATTGAGCGGCCAGTGTACATCCACTCACGATCATCCATCCCTTTACATATCACCGAGAAATAAATTTCTTCCATACCAAATTTATAATAATAAATGCATCTACCGGATGCTAGCTTTATGTCTAATAGGTAAAGATATGTCCTAATCCCACCCGAGAATGTGTAGACGGGTAGTTTCCATGCTCTACTCGTATCCAAGACGGAATTTCGGCGGCACCTCCCCGCTGTTCTCCAAATACACGTCCAATTACGGAGATTGTGTATTCGGAGAACAACATGGAGATGATGCCGAAACTCAGCTTCGGTACGAGTAGAGCATGGAAACTACCCATCTACACATCCTCGAGCTGTCCAAAAACGTGGACAATTCGAAACAGATACGGTTAGACATATGCAAAGATTCACATATTCACAACCGTATCTCTTTCGAACGGGAGACGCCTAACTAGGTTACGTGACACGGTTGTGCGCAATCTTGGCCTGTTATATTTAACTGTACGGTATGAATTCTTTGTCATGTTTTTGCGTATCCTACCGTAAATAAGATGTCGTATCATCTTATTTACTGTAGGAAACGCAAGAACATGACAAAGAAGCCACACGGTAAAGATAAATACAAGAAACGAAGAAGGTACACAACTTAAATATGGATCTACGAATTAAATACAGAGGGTGTATGGTTTTGCATGTGCTCACCTACGGGCTCGACGGCTGGCGAGTCGGTGACGCTCGTGTCGGTGCAGACGGCGGGAACGACGTGCGGCGTCGGGGTCCAAGTCGAAGACGGTGCAACGGGCTGACTGAAATAAAAACAAATTTTTGTCAAATAAAAAATTCGGCAGCACCTCCCCTACACGGGGAGGTTTCTGAAACCACACATCCTGCAAAAAAACACGGCACGAAGGCCGACAACCACATAACAAGGATGCGGCACGAAGGCCGACAACCACATAACCATATCCACGGCACGAAGGCCGACAATCACATAACCATATCCATATATACATCAAAATTCTATCATCCATATGAACGGGGTGGCTACCATCAAAATTCTATCATCCATTCATATACATATACATATATATGTTTCTATCCTATGTATGAAAAACAACAACTACCACATCCATTCATATATATTTTTCACAAACAGCAACTAAGTTGACATGTATTTTTCACAACAATTTTTTCAAAAAAATTACCTTCAGGGAGGCCGGCGTGGAGGCCGGCGGCAGGGAGGAGGCCGGCGAGGAGCCCGACGGCGGGGAAGAGGCCGGCGGCGTATCGGGGCGGCGACCGGGGCGGCGGCGGCTTGGGGTGGCGACCGGGACGGCGGCGTGGGCCGGCGACGGGCACGAGGGGCCGGGGGCCGGCCGAGGCGGCGCTCGAGGCGGCGGCTCGGGGCGGCGGCTCGTGGCGCCGGCGTCCGGGACGGCCGGGGAGGAGGTCGGCCGGGGCGAAGAAGGCCCGGGGTGGCGGCGGCGGGCCGGTGCGGAGGTGGCCCGGGGCGGCGGCGTCAGGCCGGTGCGGAGGTGGCCCGGGGCGGCGGCGGCGTCGTGGGGCGGCGGCAGCGGCCCGGGCGGCGTCGGTGCGGCGGCGACGGCGTCGCGAGGCGGCGGCGGCGGCCGGCGTCGCGGGCGGAGGCGGCAGCCGGTGTCGCGGCGGAGGGCGGCGCTCGGGGCGGCGGCACGGTGCGACGGCGGCTCGGGGCGGCGGAGGGCGGCCGCGGGCCAGAGGGGGAGGGCGGCCGCGGGGCGGAGGGCCGGCGGCGAGGCGGAGGGCGGGCGGGAGGCAGGGGGCGGCGGCGGACGGCGGCGGTGGGCGGGGAAAGGAGGCGGCGGCGGCGGGGTGGGTGGGTGGGGGCGGGGGAGTATGTAGTAGTAGGGTTGCGGCCGCGTGACGGTTAAGTCCCCTGGCGCACCCCCTGTTTGCCGAGTGTCTTGGATCTGACACTCGGCAAACAGATCCGCCACGTCAGCATGCGCTGGCAGCTGACGTGGCCGCGCGCGGCCGAAGGGGACGGCCACGTGGGCTGTTTGCCGAGTGTCTGGCCCAGGGCACTCGGCAAACATGCCCTTTGCCGAGTGTCTATACTCGGCAAACGTGCCACGTGGGCCAATGACGTGGCCCGCGCGGCCGCGGGCCGGCCAGCCCACGTGGGTGCCACCGAGCAGGCACTCGGCAAACAGAGCTGACACTCGGCAAAGGGCTTGTTTGCCGAGTGTAGCACTCGGCAAACATTTCCCAGAACATTTGCACCATACATAAATTTTCAAATTTGATCAAAAATACATCAAAATATCTTGTCAAATACATTCAACAATACACATTTTATGCTTCAATGAAAATTTTTCATTGTTTCATGTCTATATAGCTCATAATTCCTTCATATATTTCATTATTTCATGCGGAGAAGGACATAAAAATAATTTAAAAAATACCAAATGGGTCCGGAAAAATATGATAACTTCAAATGAAGCAATCTACGTCGTCTATTGCCTATAGAAAAAGTTATGAACTCAAATTCTAATTCAACTTCACTTCGTTTCGAAATCGAGCTGTCTCTTTCTCAACTCTCCGAAACCTCTATGGGATATGCTCCGATTGGACAAGGCCGTATATATAAACTTTTCGAAATCGTCTTAACTTTTTGCCACAGGCTCCACATAAGATATAAAGAGCCTTTGACAAGTATCACAGGAAAATGATAAAGTTTGGAGCCCAAAAACATAAGTTTAAATAAAAAAGGGACAGCCCAAAAACACTCGGCAAAGGCATGGTTTGCCGAGTGCTGCCAGCTCAGCACTCGGCAAAGAGGAAGTTTGCCGAGTGCTTAGCTTGAAACACTCGGCAAACCCACCATTCCATCCGTGCAAAAAACCCCTGTATTCAAAATTTTCAAACTTTTGTATTTGAATTCCAAGTTTCTTCAAAAATATTATCAAATTTTCGAAATATTTGCCGAGTGTCCATCTTGTACACTTGGCAAAGCTGTGGCAATCCAAACGGCCATCCCCGGCCGTTGGCGCGCGCGGCACGTGCAGGACACGTGCCACATCTTTGCCGAGTGTCAGGCCGGTGACACTCGGCAAAGAGTATGCAGCCCAAACGGCCTCCAACGGCCGTTGCCGGCCGTCTCACACGCCGAGCACGTGCGACATCTTTGCCGAGTGTCTGGCCGACGACACTCGGCAAAGTAGATGCAGCCCGAACGGCCCCCCAACGGCCGTTGGCGGCCGTGTCACGCGCCGAGCACGTGCGACGTCTTTACCGAGTGTCACCAGCCTGACACTCGGCAAAGCGCCTCCTTAGGGATGTTCTCTCTTTGCCGAGGGCCTCCTTAGGGACACTCGGCAAAGTCTGTTTTTGCCGAGTGCCCGATAAAATATACTCGGCAAAGATCGAGACACTCGGCATATGCCGGGTTTCCCGTAGTGTTAGGTCATGGTAGAACAATGTTTACCACAAATAAACGAAAAATAATACAGTGCGATACAATGTACAATGTAACTTTTTCACTCACCTTTTTCATTTTTTTTTCAAAACTAAACACATCCAGAGGCCTACGTACTCCTAATACGAGCGAGACAGAGGCATGGAGAAGCGGTGACAAATCGATAGGCTACATCGATCACCTCGAAACCGCATTTAAGATTAGTATATATATATTAGATTAGATTATCTCTCTCCCATCCGATCCGGAGGATATGAGTACGCAGTCATGAATCGCTTGGTGGATCAGCGAGTAATGAAAAGTCTGAACTGAAAGCAGGGGTCTGTCCTTTCCCGAATCGCCCCCACATGCCTGCAGGGAGCGGCGTCAAACCTTTCTGCAGCTAGGCCCTTGTTTAGTTCCAGAATTCCCACACCCAAATTTACTATGCAAAAAGAAGATTCCCATCACATCAAAATGTCATAGCATGCATGGAGTACTAAATATAGATAAAATCAAAAACTAATTACACAGTTTTGTTGTACTCTACGAGACGAACATTTTGAGCCTAATTAATAAATTTTTGGACAATTTTTTGCACATACGAACGAAACGCTACAGTGCGCCGGCTGACGCGCGTCAGCCGGCGCAGACCCAATTCGGGCGTCCGTTTCTGGATCTAAACGCGGCCTAGCTAGCTCTCTCTACACACACGCATAAACAAAACAGGTTGATCTGGATCACCACAAGCCTCGCGATGCGTGCTTTTTCGGTCGTTCTCTGGGAGAGAGATCCTTCTCGGCAGATGCCTCGAAACTGCGATAGATAGATGTGCATGCATCAATGCATGCAGGCAATGTCGAAATGCGCACGAGAGTGCACGCGTGTGGGTATACCAGGGATACAGCAGCAGTACTGTACCAAACCTACCAACGCACATCCCTTTCTTAAATTCTCTCTATCTTCTGCGCAGGACCATGCGTGCGTGTGTGGTTAGGCCAGTCTCAGTGCAGCGTTTCATCACACATTTATCCAGACTAGAAACTAGGTAACTGTGCCAGATGAGTTTTATGGTGACGAAACTCCTCTCACGTCCCATGAAACTCTCCAATCTCTTCTCTGCCACATCAGCACATTAAATGTCATAAAACTCCCATAAAACCTCCACTGAGACTGGCCTTAGATTAGCGGCGACTTGGGTTAGTATAACATGATAGTAGTGAATTGTTACGCTAATGAGAACATCTGGGAGACCAGGAGAAGCAGGGGAGGAATAAACAAGCGACGCGCTGTCCCTCGCACGCCCAAACAGCGCGGGAACATCCCTGTCTGCTTCACGAGTCACTTTTCAGCTCTGCGATTTGCGTTAATGCGGTGTTCACTTCCCTTCAAATTCAAAACTTTCCCTAAACTTTCTCTCTCTAAACTTCACTATTCACCGTCACATCAAATCTCTCTCTTCATGCATGGGGCATTAAATGTAGGTAAATAAAAAAACTAAGTACATGGTTTTGATGTACACGACGAGACAAATCTTTTGAGTCTAGTTATGTCATGGTAGAGCAATGATTACCACAAACAAACGAAAAGTGCTACAGTGTTCGATGTAACGTTTTCATCCAAATTCACGTTCCGTTTTCAGGGAAGTGAACACCGCCACTCTCTCCCTCTCTCTCTCTCGAACTCTTCCGTCGTATCAGGCACCAAATTAAACCAGCTAGCCCTAACCCCAGCTCCCCATCACACAGCATGCAGCTTCCAGTTGTTCCTGCATGCTGTGTTCATATATAGAGATGATCGAGTTTCACAAGATCCATGCATGCGTTGTTAGTACGTATCTGACTATCTGTAAAATTGTTCCTGTACGTCTTTTCTAACGGACCCTGATCAATTACCCTCTGATTAGTGTTAGTGATATAACAGTACTGAATGCGTGCACTGTGCTCACTCCGATGGACAGGAGATATGGATGGATCGAAATGCATGGAGCTAGTACACGGCGATGCATGGGCGATGGCGCACGCATGTACGTACGTGCGTGCGTACGCTTCGCCACCGGTGGTGTGTGATGGCCCCGGCCGGCATGGGATGGGAGGCAGATGAGCTCGAGTAAATGCCCCGTCTCGGCAAAGCGGGTGGTAGTACAGCGTACTGGCTGTACTCCAACAGTGACGCGGCACAGTCCAGTAGCTACCTCCACAAGTCGCTGCATCTGCACGATCTGCATCTGCGAGCAGCGAGCGGAGCTGAGCGAGACCCACCGACGCGCGCGCAGGGATGGATGGAGGAAGCAAGCGCGCGCGCGGAGTAAATGCCGCCACTTACCCCCGCCTGTCTGTCTGGTTGGTCTGAGCCGCGGCCGGAGGTCGCGTCGCGGCGTGGTGATGCTGAATTGCTGATGATCCATCCATCATCCATGGCGCGGGTGGTGCAGGTGCCCTGGCGGTGTCAGACAGGCACGCAGCTGTAGCAGCAAAGCCTCGCTGCGAATTTAATGGCCGGGGCGAAGCGCAGGACGAGGGTTCGAGTGCGGGGAGCTAGAGCCGGGCCGGGAGAAAAGCTGACAGTGACAGGAACCAGCAGCTCGGGGAGGAAGGAAGGAGGCAATGCTGTGCAGGGCACTGCTCCGGCGATCATGCATGCTTCCCCTCCAGATCGCATCGCAGATTTGGGGCTGGCGCAGCATATGGGATAACTAATTGCAGTTCTAGTAGTAGAGCACTCATGCAACTCATCTCGGACAGGACCACGCCATGGTCGATGGTCCAGCTCCGGCTGCCTTCGTCGTCTACTAAATGCTGCGCTTCGTAATGCTCGTCGCAGGACAGGCGGCACTATCAGCAAACAGTTTGGAGTGTCGCGAGTGTTCATGTGGTAGTACTATACCATAGGAGTAGTTGCATTTTGCAGCAGCCGGCAGTAACCTTTGTGAAATTCTCGTACTCCTCACTAGTCCCTACTGTACGGTGTGAGTTTGTGATCGCTTCTTCGGTTTTTTGGTTTGTTTTGAGGGTGTTCTTCAGATTTTTTGTTGTCGTTAGAAGGCCGCCCATGTTGTACTGGACCGATACGGCCCATCCAGAATGGGAGTGTATTTAGCCCAGTAAGCCCAACGAGTACCGCGCCAGAATATGGGCCCCTGCCTGTGACGAACCCATCTTTGCAATATTTCGACAGCCCACGAAGTGAGAGGGGAGAGTAAATTCACTGCATGTTCAGACTTCAGTCGTCAGAGTTCATATTCGAGACATCTGAATGAACTCTGAAACTCGCGATCCGAGCTCCGTGACAGAGGCAAAAGGCAGAGTAATAAACAGGACGACATGACCAAGAACAAAGCAATTCCATCCTATACAAAACTGATTATTATTAATTACATTACACCGCAAAGTTCTGCTCGATCAGTTGCTTGCTAGCTCGATCTTCCTCAGTCCACAGTGACCCTGACGCACGCACTTACCTTCAACAACGAAATACTCCGTCGACCTCGTCGGCGCGGGTGCAGTTAATCGATTAGCTCTCTGTCGCCGGCGGCGGCGCGCCGGGCTGGATGGTCTTGAACGACTCGTGCAGGCGCCGGAGCACGGTCTCGTCGCGGCCCCACTCGGCGTTGGGCGCGGTGACGAAGTGCGCGTACAGCTTGTTCCGCGCGCACGTCACGGAGATGAGGCTGTGCGCGCCGGCCCCCGCCACCTCGTACTCGTAGTACACCTGCCCGGCGCCGTCGGCGCGCTCCGCCGACCGCACCTCGTCGGCGGTGGCGATCTGGTCCTGCAGCCCGACGTCGGAGAGCGCCAGGTTGTCCAGCACGGCGCCCAGCGGCGCCAGCGCGCGGATCCCCGACAGGAACGTCAGGTACTCCTTCTCCGACCGCTTCCGCGGGTTGAAGAACTCGCTGTCCGTGCCGTTGGTGCCCTTCTCCACCTTGGACACCAGTCGCTCCTTCCACCCCTCCGGCACGTCGTACACGTACTCTGCCGTGTCCTTCTTGCTCGCGTTCCCGCCGTACCCGCCGTAGTTCGCCGCGCTCGCCGCCGTGCCGTAGTAGACCTGGAACTCCGGGTCGGCGCGGGAGGGGGGCGGCGCCGGGGACAGCAGCAGGAGCCCCGCCGCGGCGGCCGCGACCAGCGTGGTGGCGAGGGGCTTGGTGGGCGGCAGACGCAGCGCCTGTGGGGTGGGTGCTGGCGGCTGCTGGTCCAGCGAGGCGGTGGTGAGGAGAGGAGACGCCGCGCGCGAGAGGAGGGAAGACGGAAACATGGTAACGGTGGCCGTGGACCGTGACACACACGCTGCGGCGGCGGTGCGGTGACCGGTGACGGTGAGGTGGTTGGCGCGCGTCAGTTGGCTGGCTGTGTGGTTGCGTGTTGGGGACGAGAGGATAGAAGAGATCGCGTGGGCCCGCGGCTTATCCGTCCGGGGCGACGACATGGCGCGCGGCACGCGAGAGCAGAAGAAAAATGTAGAGACGTCCTCAGTGTTGTTTGGGTCGAATCTCGCATTGCAGCCCAGTACTGGCCACTTCACTGTTCGGCAGCCTTGTAGGCTTGCAGGGCCTTAATCGGCCTAGGTCCATACATTTGTGATTGTACTGAACCAATTTTGGGCCTGGTAGGCCTTGCTCTATTTTGGCCTGGAAAACAGCCCATAGGAACTGTATTGTCAGTTTAGGCCGGGTAGACGAACTGCATTTCCGGTTTTATTTTTGAATGCAAATTTAAGTTTTTTCGAGTATAGTATATGAAGCAATCGGATTCTAATTCCAACGAATTAAACACAAGGCAACGTGAACTCTCCCAACTCAGCTTCTAAATTTGAGCTTTCTTTTCGTAGCAGGTGAGAGAAACGGAGTGGTAGCTACACGGTCAGATGAGGGAGGCGCATCAAACCCTGCTCAAATTCGTGGCCGAACCCACCCGGCGACTTGGCGAACCCACGCAAAAGCACCAGAAGCCGAAAAGCCCAAACAAAAACCCAATAAAATCTCCGCCTCGCCTCCGCGCACAGTCCAGCCAGCCCCGCCCCGCCCACCCCCAATCTCCACGCGTCGCCGCCGCCTGCCGGCGAGTCCATCCCCCTCCGCCACGCCGCCGAAGGTTCCCGACCCCGCAGCGGTTCGGATAAGGCGGTCGCCGCCACCCGTCCTCCCTCCGCTCCGTCCCCAGCTCCCTCCTCTCGGCCCCGGGACCGACCGCTTCGGGCTGGATCTAGGGTTGCGTGGGGAGGAGGTCTGGAAGCCGCCGCCGCGATGGACGCGGCGGAAGATGACGCCCGCACCTTCAGGGCCGACTGCACCGCCGCCGGCGAGGAGCTGCTCCGGGGGCGCGTGCGGGAAAAGCTGCGCGAGCTCAGGAGCAACCCCGACGAGACCCTCCTGGTATGATGCGGCCGCTCGCCGACTCGATTTCCTTCGTCTCGTCCGGACTCGCTAGTTTTGCGCGTTTTAGTGGTTGATTTCGGTTGTCTGGGGTCTTGGGTTCTGGTTGATTTAGGTTGTTTGGATTGTGGTGGAACATAGGTAACAGCATATCACTGACTGTTTAGGATTCTAGATAACTCGTGCAAATTATTACTGGACTGTGCCCAATGCTTCTGTTCAGTGGCACTATTGCTGGAATCACTAATGTAATGTGGTTAGATCTCGTGGCCTTCAGCTATTGCTTGTATGCGATGGAGTTTTCGTTTGTTTGAGATGATTACTGTCTATTTGTTTCAATTCAGTGTTGCTCTCTCTATATGCTTAACGGCTTCAGTTAACCCATCTAGTGTAATGGATTGGTGGATTATATGCAACAAACTGTTGTGTAACAGGTACGAATTATAACTATGAAGCCTCTTCTTAACTTAGAAAGCCCTATCCTCCTCTTAGTTCTTAGTGGATTGATATATACTTACGAAACATCTTCTTAGCCGAGAACACCCTCATGTCCCTCCTCTCAAGGTGATTGAAAACCTTTGTCCTAATTGAAGCATGACTTACTTATTTAGTACTGGTTCAGTAAGTTGTCATGTTGTGTAGAATTGATCTTACTTGTTGCTGCTTGTATTTGATAGTTGTGGTTGCACAAGCTAATTTGTTTGTGAATTAATTCTGCCTCTGGTAAACACATGTAATGACAAATCAGAATCATTTAATTCAGTGTTATTTGATGCAAACGTGAAACGTGTTTAGTCTGCGCCTCTGGTGTTTTTGATGCAACTGAGAATGCAGTACTTATTTCAAGCATGTTAGACATAAATATGATTTGAGTTCCTATCCTTGCATGTCAGCATATGCTAGAAGTCTTTACTAGATCATAAAAATGATTGAGTTTCCTATCCTTGTATGGCAGCATATATATTATAAGTCTTTAATACTCTTCACCATTCATAACAATCCATACTCCCTTTGTCCGAAATCATAGTCCGTTTTGGCTTTTCTAGGTACATAGTTTTTGCTTTGCACCTAGATATATGCTATGTCTACTCATAGCAAATACTATATTATATCTACAAAAGCCAAAACAACTTATAATTTGGAATGGAGGTAGTACTATTTATCTACATTTAGCCCTAAACTTATACTAGTAGTAAAGATCTCCCAAGAAACAGGTTTGTATGCAGTGTCTCTGGCAGAGCAAAGGGAAAAGGACCTATGAAAGAATCTGCATGGATTGCATTGCTATAGTTACTTCATCCTATTGAAAATAGATGCCATTTTACCCTTCCTTTTTTTCCCAAAATACATGTCATCCTAGAACTTCTATGCATTTTCTTTCTTTTATTCCTTTCTTGTTCTTAACAAATGCTATTGCTCTCAAAACCAAATGACACTTTCTGATGTAGTATTTGAAGGGCAACAAGGTCATTTGACCAACTTTCTTAATCCTTGTGCACAACTCTAAAACGGCGTGCATATTAAATAGGAGGGCTTAATACTCTTGATTCCCGTATATTCACTTTTTGCCATCACCATTCTCTTATCCTATTTTCGTTTTATTACATTGGAATATTACGAGAAAAGGAAATAAGTGGACATCTGTTGCTGTCTTAAGTGCAGGATTATCTTATGGTCATGCTCAAGAATGGAAAACGTAAGCAAGAGGCCAGGAACGAGCTTCATGTATTTCTAAAGGATGACACTGAAGTATTCATTTCCTGGTTAGTATTCATAGCATGCACTTCGATTTCTTGTATTCTTTGTTTATGAACTGTCTGAACCAGTCCGTAAAATATTTCACATGCAAATGTTTTTCTTATTGTAATTGGTAATTCGCTTACAAGGAATTAAGGATGCTATCGATAATGGTAAAAGGTGGTTCACATTTGATAATGACTCACTTACAAGGTCACAAGGTAGTCCTCAACAAAGATTGCAAGAAGAGAAAAATAATCTTGGTTGGCTTTCATATTGCTTGTCTTGCAATATTAATCTGCTACTGAGTATTGTGTTGCTTTTATAGGTTGTGGGAGCATCTTTCTTTACATTTGCACCTTTATGTGCAAGCACAAGAACAAAATCAGGAGATTAAGGATGCTGAAGCCCCCAACGAAGTACCTGGAAGAAAAAAATCATCAGATGTGCTCCCGAGAAGCAAAGATCAAACTCATTCGGAGCCCACAGTTGAAAGTACCTCCAGCAGGAGGCGGAATAAGAGGGAATGGAAAGGAATTGGTCGGGAGGGTACTGAAAATTTTCCACTTCGAAGTGTATTGACTGATATTCTTCATGGAGAAGAGAAAAGGTCACAGAAATCCAATGAAATACGACACCCTCCATCAAGACAACAGAATGGCAGGAAGCGTGAAAGGGACGATGAACCACAACAAACAAAGGTGTGATGCGTACCTATTACTTATGTTGCAACTGCAAACTAATCTCACAGAATGACTTATTTTGTTGACCAAGGTGACGGGAAGTTGGCAACATTGTGCTTTCATATACTCTATTTTCATTTCACCAATATCTGTGTTCTTTTCTTATTTGATGGTGTGTGGCTCACAGATTTGTTATGCATTGTAGTTATCTATACTATCCAGATTGGACCTACCAAGAAGCTGTTAGGTGTTAGCTGTAAATTAGCTGCAAGCATGTGGTGGAAAACTATAGTATTATCATTTCCCAAGAGTCAAGTCCCAACATAATATTTATCATCAACTGACAATCCAAATATTTGTTCATCATGAAAGTGGACATATGAATTTTGACAGTTTATCTTTGGTACAGTGGGTTTTCCTTGAATTAAAGAACTGGCCCAATTGGTTTATCAACTTCTGTCAGTATTTTGTACCGAATTTGGATAATGAAATTGCTTGTTTGGTCTGCTGAGTAGCATGACACTGCTTCTGATTCTCTCTAAGCCCTTTATATGTCCACTCAGATATTCCTTTCTGTTCCATTATATTTATTACTTTATAATTTTAGTATACTTCTATGAATCTACTATGCCTTTTACAACCAACTCGTTTTCTTTGTTACCAGAGAGACGCCTCATCACGCCCCATGATTGGTGGTGGTGCTTCCCGCCGCCTTCTACAGTTTGCTGTTCGAGATGCAGTAAAAGCTGTACAGCCAACCAGCAACTCTGCTGAACCAGCATCCAAGCGTCTACGCTCCGTGGTTTCCACAATTTCTGCAGAGAACATGCGTGGTAGGAGATCAGAAAAATCTCAAGACAGCCCGAGTGATAGAAGATCAGAAAGATCTCAAGACAACTCGAGTGATAGAAGATCAGAAAGATCTCAAGACAACCCGAGTGATAGAAGATCAGAAAGAACTAGGCCAATGCTACAGGTACAGGGAGCTGCTTTGGCTCTTAGAGCTGCTGCAGAAGCTGCTGCAGATTCTACGAAGATTAGATCTACTGGAAGTGTTTTCAAGCGATTGGGTCAAGGGAATATTGTGAAACAGCCATCTCGTCGTCGTGAAGAGAAGAGAGATTATGAAGATTTCGAACCAGTTATGACTGTAGATGAACATGATTCCGATCGATATGTTAATGAGGAATCTGAAGAGGAATCTGGAGAGCTGACCATGGAAGATAGGGTAGCTGAAATGAATGTTGATTCGAGCTCTGATGATGATATGGACCGAGATGAGGGGGTTACACGATACCAGACCTCTGTTTCACATGAAGGTGCTTTCTCATCGTTTGAAGAGAAAGCTATGTCTGCAAAGTGCAGTGTTGAACTAGAGACTGATGCAATCAGGCCTTCAGGTGTGATTGATGAGGAGCAACCTATTCCTTCATCAACAAAAATACCAAGTAAAGCTGTGGCTATTTCTGTTGACGTAAATACGGTGGAACCTCTCAGTTATGAAACTCCAAAAGATGTTCATGTTGTGGAAAAGCCTTATGTTACACCCATGAATACAAATGCCACCAGTGTGGCTACCAATGCCAAAGTAAGCAGCCTCATATCTTGAGCAAACAATTTTTATGTTTAAGTTTCTTCCTATGCCTCAATCGCAATGCCTACCAGATACTTTTGACTTTGGTGAAATCAATTTTACAATCTATAATCAAGTCTTATGACAAGAATGTAGCGTTTCCTTAGAACTTTTCCATGCTCATTAGTATTTGCATTTTACAATAAAAAGGTTATAGTAGTTACACTTTTATCCTACTTGAATGAAATTTCAGAGCAGTAGGGTTTCATGCATTGTTATGTACTTAAACTATGTTGGGCTAGGCTACTTATTTCTTCAAAATCTTTCTAATCTGCTTATCTCTTCATGACCATCTGTGTCTGCTTGTTTGCATTTGCTTCTAGCAAATGAAACATTAGATGAAACAGTAGCTGACATCTGCTGCTACACTGGTTCAGTTTTTTTTTTTTGTACTTGCTGGTTTAGTGCTGTAGCTCTTAGCAGTTAACAGTATGGCACGCCAGGTCATCTTGCATGCCATCTTGTTGATTTATGATGCTCATTAGTTTTGTTTTCCATTCTTGTATTATCTTGTGGGTATGCCCTGGATATTTATAGTAATCATTGGGTACATTTTGCCCCTGACTGGTACGAAATATCATGCAGGAATTATGTCATGCAGAAGTCCAAAAGGATTCTCAGAGGACTGCACCATCTGGTATGTCAGTTATCTACTAATATAAGATTCACTAGTGGCTTTCTTTCCTTCATCCACTCTGCTGTTGTAGTATCACTTATGTAGCCCCTTACCATCATCTTCCCTAACAAAAAATGTGCAGTTACTAGTAACATGAAATGGATCTCTCAGAAGTTGATATTTTTGTCATATGTTGATGGGAAAATACACTGGGATTTTTAATACGCTGTTACTGAGATTTTTGTCACATGAAATCATCAATAGTTGTTAATATTGAAGGCAGCGTCATCTATAACTAGACATAATTTATCTTGTCTTCTTTGCAGCTGCAGTTTCTTATAGCACAGCACATCCGACTGAGGATGCAGATTCGAGAACCCTCTATGTTAGCAATGTGGGTATCTATGTATTCTCATCACCCTTATTGTTTCATGCCATTAGATTCTTTTATTTACCTCTTGTCAAATTATTTGAAGGTTCACTTTGCTGCCACCAAGGACTCATTATCTCGCCATTTTAACAAGTTTGGAGCTGTACTGAAAGTAGTCATTGTCACTAATGCTGCCACGGGTCAACCAACAGGGTCAGTTTATTTTTCATGCTTATTGTAGCTGAGATAAGATTTTTACCATGCTATTTTATACCCGAGATAAGTTTTGTGTCATGTTATTTTTTTTACTACTTCCAGAGAGATCAATATCTAATAAATATCACCATGTCCACCAATTGCTATGCTGCTAGAACCCTCATTTTGAGATCAGATTAACTCGAAGAGTTCTCATAAATTTTAAGATAAACAACAGCAATATTTTTCTCTGACAAACAGTGATAAAAGGAAAAGGGTAAACAACGTCTGATTCGAAATGTAAGTCGTTATACATTGGTACTTTTGCAATTTCTGTAAAATTATATTGTTTTAAGTAGATAAAGTTGTGTATGGAAGTATTTTCTGTGATAAATCTAGTAACATAAACCATGTGATGTGACTGGGGTCAATCAATCTATATATATAACTTTTGATATGTGATATGTTCATGGCCCAAGGATAAGAAGTTTGACAGACTAGAATCCTAGAACAACTTACATTTGGAATTGGTGGGAGTAACTACTTAACAAATTGATTTTTTTCCATTTTCTAATGATTTGTTATGCTACAAAAGGCCTCCTGTGGATTGCTCTTATCAGATTGGTCAAATTTTCGGATTGATGTATATTGAAATTTTGAATTTTCGGATTGATGTCGTTGAGCTAAATTTTGGTCAAATATCACTGCAACTGAAGCAGCAATAACCTACTGGCGTACTTAATTCTGATATCAGAAATCTTTACGTCTCTTGAAGGAAACTTAATGATTGTTTTTCTTCTATGACGCAGATCTGCCTATATAGAGTTTTTGCACAAAGAATCAGCTGAACGAGCTTTGTCATTGAATGGCACATCATTTATGACTCGTATTCTCAAGGTATGATGATTCTTTAATCTTTATCTGTTTGAGCTTTTCTTGGACTGCCATTTGCATTTTTCTACTTCTCTTTTGTTATTATTGATTCGAGGTTTAATAGATGATTCTCTTAATGGTTCAGGTTTGTGTTCATTGGCCTTTTCTCTCTATCACATGTACTCCTGTTCCATAAACATGAATGTAGCATACTCGCTTCTCTGTTTCTCTACTGATTGTAGTTTTGGATTCCCATAAAACTAATAACAAAGCTTCTGAGTTTCGAATGTGCAATAAAGGTTATGTTTATGCTGCTTTTCCTTGTAATGTAGGTCGTACGGCGAAGTTCTCATGAAGCTGCTCACTTTTATGGTTGGCCTGGTAGTGGACGATCATCATTGTATGGTAGGCACGGCAGGATGGCATACCCAAGGGCTGTTCTCCCAGGTGGTTCCTTTAGAGGGCGTGTTCCGATGAAGGCTGGTGCTAGAAGTTTACAATGGAAACGTGAGCCTTCAGGCACTGATTCAGGTACGAAAACTGACATGAGTGTGCCATTGTCCACTGAACAGGTGCTCCCACCTACCACATAGGGAAGCGTAGTTTAGTCGAGCTGATAATGAGAACCAATTGGTATCTTGCGCATCGCCCCTAGTGGTTGAATCTGGCAGCGAGGTGAGAAGATTGTTCCTTCATGCTGCAATGTAAAAAGTCCAAAAAAAGCATGAAAAATACAAAAAGTAAAAAAAAATGGGGGAGTTGTTTGGCATCTGAATATGATAAGATATCATGCTGATAATTGGAGTTGGTCCTCTTCGTGATATGGGAATAGGCTGACATACTGCTCAGGCAGTTCTCTTTGGACTTAAAGCCATCTGAAAGAGGACTATTCACATTTGCAATAATCACAACGGACGGTTGTGTTGGTGGTCTCATGGACAAGGATTGAAGAATATAGGCTTCAAAATGTGGGATCGCAGCTGCTTGTCGAGTAGAAGATGAACAGGTTTCGAAAGGATATTTAGCAACAACCTGTGCGTCATTGATGTAAGCCTCAACTGTATAGCAGTAACATAACTATTTATACCCTTTCTCTGAATTGATCTCTTCCCAACAAAAAAAAGGAAAAAAACGAAAATAAAAAATGTTCTCTCTTTTTTTCCTTCTCATGAACTGTTTTATTTATTGTACTGCCATGATTATTTTAGTTGGACATTCATTGTGTCAAACAATTTTGCAGTTTATCTTGTGTGGTCTATAATTTTTTTTAGGCCCTGTGTGGTCTATAATTGAGATCGTGCTACTTGACTCTTGCTTTTCCACCCTAACATTTTGATCAAAATTTTTAAGTTACAAAATCCAGTTTAATGTTTGATGGATGAAAGCTCGAATCTATTCATCTTGCCCTGGTTCTTTTTTTAGGGCTGGCCCTACCAGCTCGCTGTTCATTCCATCTGTCTTTCATATGCAGCTGCTCTTTTGATGGCGCCATGATACTGTGAACTGTTGGCAATATAGTTGTGATTCGGAATGGAACTGCTTAGATAAGTCACTCCTTTCAGAGTCCTAATGCTTTTTGTGGTGAACAGCTTTGGTACTCGTATGGAGCGGGGAAGGTTGCGTAAGAGCAACTATTATGCATTTCTGTACTCTCAAGTATTCGAGTCACTTTATGTTTAAGTATGGACACAAAGGTATTACTTGATATGCTCATAGTGCATCGGCGTCGCCCCTGCTATGTAGCTTTGCCGAAACCGCTGATTTCGTTACAGTTGTAACATGCCTAAAATCGTATTCCACGTGAAGCGTGGGCGTTAACGTTAGAGCGAGGAAAACCGCAGCTAGTGGTTCTCCAACGCAGCCGAGCGTCACCGTTCTGTCATCACGGGTCGGGTCGTGGACGTCAAAGATAAACCAGTGGGTGGCATCACCGGTTATATAAGCCACGAACACGGCAGCATATGTTTGGCTCCCGGTCTACTTTGCCTCGAGGTTTGACGGATACACTTACCAGAAATTATCGAGAGGGTCAACACCACATACCGCGAACAGTCGGATCGTGAAACACTAGCTCGTAAGTTTCGCTACGTCATTTTGCTGCAGTTGTGTGATATAGATATCGCAATCCTGTGAATTCCAAGTCGTTTCGTTTTCCAGGACGCGCAGCAAGCGTACTTGTCAACGTCATGCAACGCAACAGCTCAACAAAACCTAGCTTGCAGGATTTATTTAGATTTAACAAAGGTTATTGCCGCTAATAATAAAAAGGACCCTGATTAGTTGATCTTTTGCGCCCTTTTGGTTCCATTATTTTTCGAGAGGGGGAAAAAAAGAGAGATTCTTCCCCCTTGTGCCAACATGGCGATGCATGTGTCGCGGCTCTGGCGTGGAAGGACACTAGAAAACAATATCATGTTGGATTTGGTCTCGCTGGCCTGGGCCCTCCCTCCCCTCCCCCTCTTGCGCCAAACAGCGTTAGGTGTGATTTAAGGATTCTCTGCTGATAGAGATGCCTAAAAATCATGCTACTGCTTCTATAACACTATAAAAGCAGCCACTTGAGCCGTCACGTCGTCCTCCTGCTCGGAGACGATAAAACCAGATCGTTATTTTCTTTTTTGGCAGGTGATGAATGGATCCTGTGTTGGGTGTTGCTGTGCTGTGTGGGGGCAGCCCACTATGCCCTCATCACCACACCCTTATACGGCTATAAACAAACCAATCTTGTGGTGGTGACTCGAATAAGCATAGAATTAGTCGGCAAACAAAGCTCGTATGGACCAAGCAGCCACGGCGTGATCGATGAGTCTCCTTTTTCTAGAAAAAGGTTGGTTCTTGTTGTGGCGGCCTCGACCGGCCTCGGCCATGAGAGCCATGATGGCACTAGTACTACTACGCAGGACGACCTTTTGCAGAAAATGTGCAACAGGTCTTGTTTAGAACGTGGCAAACACTCTCCGTTTTAGTCTACGTATATATCGGAAAGGTAGATGATGATGTTTTTTTATATTAGGGGAAAAAAGGTGTTACAAGAATTCAATGGAGTTCAACACGGCTCCCCAATCGCGAATAGCACAGATCGTATGTCTGAGTTGTGACAGTAGTGTGACAGACCTCAAAGTAAGCAGCACGGCAACAGTACACTTCACCAGCTGATGAAAAGCGCCTTTCCTCTGCACGTGCACGAATACGGAGTACCCTGCTCATTCCATTCGGGCTCGGGTGGAGCTAACGGCGCCATGCATTCGGTTCCGGTGGCGCGCCCGTCGTCGTGGCCTCATCTCGGCCGCCAGGCGCGGCGGAGCAAATCATTGGGCCGGTTGGGCGCGCTAGCTGCGGGTCGGGTGTCGGGGGCGTGCACGCTGCCGAACGCTAATCACGCAATCATGGAATGCATAGTATACCATAATATGCATCCCCACCTCCCTGCATCATCATCGATGATCCGCCGTTAGGTAGCCTGCCGTGCTCCCCAACCGCGCATAATTTTAGTTTCCCTTGTTTTTGTAGTCTCTAATACGCACCTTCTAGCTACCGATGTGCGCGACACGGTCCACGGGAGCCGAGTATACTAACACGCACGGTAAAATCGCGTGTGCCGAGGGGTTGACAATTTTAATAACCACGGATCCAGCAGCGATCACGTGCTCAACATGCGCGAGGCCGGGAACATGAGGAGCAGGTGTGGCGTGGTGGGGTGGGGGAGAGGAGACGAGACGATTAGACGAAGCAGCTGGGCTGCTGCCTGCTGCGCTCGTGCTAATCCACAGCTCAGCGGCGGGGACAGCGACGTCGGCGTCCGTGGTGCGCGTAGGCTCGGGCTCGGACCCCGGGCGGAACGTGCGGTGAAAGCGGGGTGCCGTCGTGCCGAGACGGAGACGGCAGGCAGCCAGGCAGGGGGCTCCCGGTCACGGTCCCGGCCGCGGATCGGGCTGGATGGCTGGCTGGGTGGCGGCTCCACCACCACCCAGACCCAGGCACCCACCGCCGAAGCGATGGAGCGAGGCCACGCGCGCGCGCGCCGCCGCCTTAAAATAAGCGGGCGGCGGGGCCGATGGTTTTCCGGGCATCGCTTTCCTGCCTTTTTCCCCGCTGGGCTGGGTCTGGGTGGCTTTTGGTTCTGGGGTGCGGCCGGCCGGGTCCGTCAGCTTTGGGCGGCCGCTTGCTTGCTGTGCCCACGCCCCGCCCAATCGCGGGCGGACGGTGACGTGGCGCCTCTACCGCCTCGCGGTGTGACCGTTTTGCCCCTCGGCCGGCGGTCGGCGCAAGTGGTACAGTGCGGCTCGGGCTGGCTTTGGCTCGCGCCGCCGCCGGCTACTTTACCTAGGGTCGTGGAACGTCTTTTTTTGCCGCGAGAGGAGAGTGAGATTAGTTTGTTTGCTTTTTTACCGTTTACTGCAACGACGGGGAGCGTGCTTGTTCATTAGTAGAAAAAAAACTTTCGGCGTCGAGTCCACAAAACGGGTGGATTCGTTACCAAGGACGTAGGGTATCTTTACCATATCAGTGCTCGCTGCACAAGGGCAACATAATTAGGTACAGTACGTCAACATCACTCAAAAAAAAATCTGCACTTGCTAAGAAAAGTACTCCGTACTTCCTGTCTAAAACAGTACTCCAGCGCAACCCTTACTTCCAACCTAATCAGACCTTTGTGTAGTATAGCGGTGGTAATAACAAACAAATAAACCAAACCAAGCATGCCCGGACCCACCCAACCCAACGCGAACAAATCCCCTCACCATCCGGTCCACTCCACCTACACGAATCCGATCACCGCAATCGATCCCACCCGTGCAGCCCCCACACGCCCAGAGAAAATACGCACCCGCTTGCATCACGAATCCACAACCGCAACCCCGTGCACGCACGCCTTTCCTTCCTCTCTAAGAAAAAACCTGACCGTGTCTCAACTCTCACCAAGCACTCGTACTAGTAGTGCATCATCTCGCACGCGGAAAAGTCCCCCCGTTCACCGAGTCCACCCCGTGCGCGGCGCGGTGCACCCCCGCGACTCCTGAAGCCGACCGCGACGGCCGACAGGGGCCGTGGGCAGGGGCAGCACCGCCATTCCGCCAACGCGGGCGGGTGAAAACTGCAAACTGAGGGCTCCTTTGGGAATTTTTATCCCCGCCGGGAACCCGGTCTTTTCCCGGGGTAGGACGCCGCCCGTCTCCTCCCTCTCTCCCCCTCTCCCCACGCGATAAAAAGCCCTCCCCCTCCCCGCCTCGCCTCCCCAACCCATTTCCCCCCTCTCTCTATCTCTCCCTCAGCTCAGGCCAGGCCAGGCTCCGCTCAGCTCCGTTCCCACCTCGTCTCCGGATCGCCCAGAGCCGCCTCCCTGCTGCTGCCGGATTCACGCCGAGCCGACGCCGCGCCACAGAGCTCTTAATTTCCTTCCCCATGGCGCAGCGCGACAAGAAGGTGGAGGAGCCGACGGAGCTGCACGCGCCGGAGCTCACGCTCTGCGCCAACAGCTGCGGCTTCCCGGGCAACCCGGCCACCAAGAACCTCTGCCAGAACTGCTTCCTGGCCGCCACGGCCTCCGCCTCGGCCGCCTCCGTCTCGCCGCCGTCGCCCTCCTCCTCGTCGGCGCCCCCCCCTTCGCCGGCGCTGTTGTTCGACAAGCCGAGGCCAGCCGCGGCCGCCGTCCCGGCGCCGGCGCCCTTCTTCCCGCCGGCCGTTGACCGGCCGGCGGCGGGGCCCGTGGAGTCGTCCAGGGCGCCCCGGGCTGCGTCGTCGGTCAACCGGTGCCAGAGCTGCCGGAAGCGGGTCGGGCTCACCGGGTTCCGGTGCCGCTGCGGCGAGCTCTTCTGCGGCGCGCACCGGTACTCGGACCGCCACGACTGCAGCTTCGACTACAAGGGCGTCGCCCGGGACGCCATCGCCAGGGAGAACCCCGTCGTGCGCGCCTCCAAGATCGTTAGGTTCTGAGGAGAGGGAAGAACAAGGGAGCATCGGATTCGGAGGACTGCAACCATCCACAGAGATCTCCCTCGCTCTCTGAAATTCCCTCTCCTTTTCTCTTCTCTTTCTTTTCCCTTTTTTTTACAAAAAAATTAAAGGTGATCGATCGGTGGTTGAGGGCGCTATTGTCACGCTGTTCTTGAGAATTCCATCCATAAAGAAGAAAAAAAGGCGAGGAAGGAAAGAAAAGAGAAGCAGGCAGATCATGGGAGGCAAAGGCATGCAGGCGGGGAAGGAAGAAAGGGATCGAGAGCACAGTGCGATGATAATGTTGTTGTAGCGGTGGTTGGGGGTGGAGACCGGGGAAGAGATAGGGTTGGTTTGGTGTGTTGTCCTACTACAAATCACAATCTTCTATTTAATTTCTCTCTGTATAAAAAAATCGAAATTAAATTATAAATTGGCATCTCCCTATTGCTCTACAGCTTGGGCTACTTGTTTATTTATTTATTGTTCCACTGGTTGTGATTTGTCATGACAGCTAAACCATTGATGTTTCTGTGGTGCTCTATTGTGGTTGGATGGATTAGCTCACCGCACCGCACCGCACCGCACCGCACCTCACCAGCCTGTTGATTGGTACGTGCACTTGTGTACATACTGCTTCCCATCTAACCCATTGTTTTTCCTCTCCGTTGTGTTTTGTAGACATTTCCACCTTGAGCTTATCTTGTCCTCCGTTCCTCCTAGGCTTGGGAGTAGAAAATTGAATTGTACAGTAGTTGGAAAAAGGCATGACCAAACAAACCCAACCCTGATGAAAGAACAGGTCCGAGCACCACCGCGCCCGCACCCATCAAAGATTTTTGTTGCCAGAGGCGGCGGGTCAGGCCAGGGCAAGAACAGAACAGGACGGATTCTTTAGATATGGCTTTAGGTGCAGCTGCTGTGAGTGCCGAGTTAGGTCGCTAGAAAGGAAAATCCCCCGCCGGCCGGCCGGAGGTGGAGGAGAGGATCTTTTCCCCGATCCGTCCACCACCGCCGCGTCCGTCCCCGCCCACTTGCCGCGATGCGCCGGGCAGGCAAGGCACGCATCATCCACACCACACACACCCCAACCCCAATAGGTCGGCAGGCAGCGAGCCGCGCCTTTTTATTCTGCTACGTATTTTATTATCTTAGCTTCTAGTCTAGTGGCGCGCGCGGGCGCGGCAGGCGCCATCGTGGACGCCACGCGGCCCAGGCTGGATCGGAACGGGACGGACGGACGGCCAGGATCTTTATCCCGACCGGCCCCGTGACGCTTCGCGGTCGCGTTTGGCTGGCCATCTGCCGCGTCCGGTTCACCACCCGAGTTCTCCGCTCCGGCTCCGGATGGCGACGGTGACGGGGACGGCCGGACGGGGCGACGAAATTGCGTTCCCGATCGCGGCGGGTTCGAGGGGTCCACCGTGAAATCCCTTTGACTAGGCGGGGTTCCGTAGGCAACAGGTAGTATGGTATTGCCGCCGTGGGCCGTGGCCGTGGGTACGCGGTATCGCCGAATCGGGGAACATGTCGCCGGTATTTTTACAGGGATCACGTGACGCTGGTATTGACTTGTTTTCAGAGACGTCCCAGTTTTTGATGGGCAGTTTATCGCGGTAGTCCCGGTGTCAGGAACATGGCGTGGTCATACGGCGCCTCTGCGATTGGCCGCGAGGTAACGATGATGATGATGATCCAGATGGGGGCGAGGGACCTGGCTAGTTGAGTAGATCCACGATTCAGTGTTCATGGGGGGCGATTTCTCTTGCTTATCTTCGCTCGCAGCGAGGACGGCCAGTTGCGGAAAACAAATACCTGGAGACCCTGGGTACAATGATTGGGACCGAGAGGTCCGAGAGGCTCGATTGGGGCCGGTTTGGGATGTGTGTGCCGATATGATGCTCTCGGCCTTTCGGACAGCACTAAAGGGCAGGGCAGGTTCACTGAACCTTTGCTGTTGCTTGACATCTCCCTCCGATCCAGTTGCACCCTCCGTTGGTCCGTCCATCCAGCCGAGCATCTTTCTTCTCTGTTCGATTGGAGGCTGTGTCCCCAAGTTCCACTGCATTTTCCCCTGGTGTTAGGAGCGGGTGGGCTTGGTGCAATGGAACTTTTGACTAGACGGGGTCATAGGCCGATTGCAAAGACTGAGATATTCGATAGAAACTGCGTAAGCTACGGCACTACCACGCAGTAGCACTTCTGAAAGAAGATACGGTGGAAAGCGGGCGTGCCTGGAGTCTGGACACTGGACAGAGAACCGAGAGGTCCACTGACCTCTCACCTGGCAGGCTGGCACCTCGCTCTTCCCTTCCAGTGCAGCCATTCATCCCTCTCGCTGAGTGAGCTGCATGCCGGCCAGCAGCACCCACATAAGTTTCAGCTAATTCTGTATATATATACTTATCCCTGGAGGATTTTCTGTATACTCTTGCATTGGTGCCTTCGACCACACCGTCTTTAGCAAGGTAGCCTGCGCAAATTTGCGCAGGTAGCTAGTTTTTTATACTATCATATTTATATTTCTTTAACTTAAATATAATTTTATTTAAATATTTGTTGCGGTTTAATTGATCAGAATGTCATAGTATGAAGAAAAGCTTAAGGAGGGAGGAAATCAAATATAGAGGGTAATCAATCACATTAGAAAAATGTAATGAGAACTTAGGCTGCGGTAACCAATGGATGCCTATCACGGTTATGGATCAATCTTTTGTCCTTTTCCTCCTCCGGTAAAAGATGGAGTAATATATAGACATTTTTTTTGATAACACACATGCTATATTATCTTAGCAGCAAGAAACTGCTAGATGGGGTACGTTATCCCAAAGTACATGGTCAAGAGCATCCCGTAGAGGGCAGCTCGAGATATGAGAGGAATTGTTACATTCAAAAGATACATCTGAATTCTGATTGTGATGTCGATGAGCCTGAGTAGCAAGTGTATGAGCAGTTGCATTGAGGTGCCTAGAGATTTTGTAGACTTTGTAGCTTCTTGCATGCCCTGCATTGATGAATATTTGAGTGTAGAATTTAGCATCCCATCGAGGGATGGACTTCTCGTGCACCAGGTTAACATAAGAGACCAATTGCTGGCGGTCAGAAAGGAAAGTCGCCTCCATAATATTCAACCTGCAGACAATAGTAGAAGCAAAAGCCAGGGCTGCCGCTTCTGCTGAGAAAACAGAGGAGATATTGAGGAGAGAAACCTTTATGTAGACATTTAGATTATAGTGCATAGTGGAGCCAATAAGGAAGATTCCAATTTCTGCATTCCGATATTGTGAAATGTTTGGATCAGGGGTTATGGAAGCATCAGTATAAATCCTTAAACCATGCAAAGAAGCTGGAATGTCAAGCCTGTAAAGAGGAGCCTGAGTAATATATAGACATGGTTGATGTCCGATCTAGTGAATGATCAGCAGTAGTTTACAGTTGCATAATTGTATCGGGCATTAAGAGAAGTATTTCTTTGCCCATCCTATTGTTACTCAACTTCCATGTCAACACATGTGCACGACAAGCACGTCCATCGTAAAAGCAATAAGACACCTGAGTTTTTTTTACGTTGCTTTTCCTAAATCTGCTACCTTTTGCACTAACTCATTAATGAAGACTATCAAACAGGTTTGAGTGTGGGCAATCCTTTTGTTGATCTTCCATGAGTGCTGAGCGTGGCCATGGTGATGATCAATCCGGGCAATGATTCACTCCCTTCGGATATAGAGAATTTTTCTTTCTCATTGTGTTCACAACCTTGGTAAACGTCCTAA
Source organism: Echinochloa phyllopogon (assembly GCA_033239725.1). Classification (NCBI taxonomy): domain Eukaryota; kingdom Viridiplantae; phylum Streptophyta; class Magnoliopsida; order Poales; family Poaceae; genus Echinochloa; species Echinochloa phyllopogon. Next base: position 35,859,451 of record BTCW01000006.1, read on the forward strand.
ATCTAAGCACCTTTCATCAGTTAAATGTGCAAATCAATGTGATGTCATCCGCACAATATTGAACACACCACCTCAGTTTCTCCGCTTTGTTTTTCCTCTCTCTGGTCCTTTTTACACCAACTCGTTAACAAAGACCATCAAACGGGTTTGAACGCGGATAACCCGTTTGATGATCTTCGGATAGGGAGAATCATTCTCTCCTGCTGTGCTCACAACCTTGTTGAACGCCCTAAATCCAGGCACCTCTCATCAGATACATGTACGGATCGACGTGTTGTCATCTACTTATTGTTGAATGTTGCCTCCTATATAGAGGAATGTTGTGGGCACATAGGGCTTTAGGTTGTTCGCACTCGTCGTACTCTATTCTCATCCACCAAAAGAAATACTCTTGTCTAGTCATTGAGATTCTCTCGTCTATATCAATTTTTTCTGTACCAATTATTCTCTCTATCTAATGTTCTATACCAACTACCAACACATGAGCCCACCCATCTCTTTTTCTCTTTTTCTTTCACCACGCCACCACTCCCCCTCTCCCACTCTATCTCTCTCCCTCTATCTCCCCCTCTCTCTAGTGGTTGCAGTGGTGGCGAGGGGTGCCGGTCTGCCCGACTGGCACCTTTCAGCCCCGCTGGCCTCCAGCGGCGCACGGAGCGGCCGGACCCCGAACTTCGAAGATGCACGGGCGCCTCCCGCAGTGGCGACGACGACGAACGATCACGCAGCGACAGTGAAAGACTCCCGCGGCGGTGGAGGGCTCCCGCGGTGGCCGCGAACGGCCACACGGCGACGGTGGAGCCATGGAGGCCTCATATGGCGACCACGGACGGCTGCGCGGTGGCGACATTGGATGGCTCGCGCGACAGCTGGACCCCGAACACAGAAGACGCTCGGGCGGCTCCCGCAGCGGCGACGACGGCGGACGATCAAACGACGATGGCGAAAGACTCCCGCGGCGGCGATTTGAGGACTTCTGCGGCGGCCGTGAACAACCACGCCGCGACAGTGGAGCCTCGACCGGCACCCTTCAGCCTCGCTGGCCTCCAGCGGTGCACGGAGCGGCCGGACCCCGAACATCGAAGACACGCAGGCGGCTCCCGCAGCGGCGACGACGACGGACGATCATGCGGCGACGGTGAAAGGCTCCCGCGGCGGTCACGGAGGCCACACGTCGGCGGTGAAGGGCTCCCGCGGCAACCGCGAACGGCCACACGGCGACGGTGGAGCCGTGGAGGCCTCATACAGTCATACGGCGGCCACAGACGGCTGCGCGGCGGCGGCATTTGGATGGCTCCCGCGACGGCTGGACCCCGAACTTCGAAGACGCTCGGGCGGCTCCCGCAGCGGCGACGACGGCGGATGGCGACGACGATGGCGAAAGACTCCCGCGGCGGGCATAGACGGCCGCGCGGCGGCGGTTTGAGGGCTCCCACGGTGGCCACGAACAGCCACGCAACGACGGTGGAGCCGTGGAGGCCTCCTGCAGCAACACGGACGGCTGCGCGACGACGACATTGGATGGCTCGCGCGGCGGCCGCAGACGGTCGTGTGATGACCGCGGAGGGGTCGCGGCGGACGAAATAATATGGACCGTTAGATCTTCATTAAATTTGACGCCATATATTCTTCTCTTTTTTTGGATTTACGAAATAATATAGATCATTAGATCTTCATAAAATCTGACGGTACATATTCTTCTCTTTTTTAGATTAACGTGGGAATTTCTTGGCCCTCTCGGCGAACGTGGTGGCTCGTTTTAACACTGTTGTATTAATATAATAGATTGTAGTAATGACGAATGCATAGGGGTTCATATAGTTTGCGACATTCAAATGTTATTTGTCTTCCATGACTAAAAGACATGACAAGAAAGCCAACTAAGCATATCTCACGTTTTTTTTTGCGTCAGTTTAACATGCGAAAAATAGTGCATATTGTGTTATGGACCAAGACATCATTCCTGTAAAACTAAATATGAAAAACAATAATATATATACTTCCATATTTACTTTACTACCATAGTGCCCATGTGTTGCCACGATAAAATACTAATTGTGATATCTTTTTTCATAATAATTTTTTGAACTCAATTAATATGTACATACTTCGAGCTCAATGAGTCTCTAATATTTAATCTCTTATTCGAGTAGGGCAACCACATCGTTTCGCGTGTGCCTTTCTTGTTGAATACGAGCACAGCACACATACGCTTCCAGGTTGTGGGAATATTAGCAAGTACTCCGTAGCAGACAACCACCAGTCTATCCGGCGTATGACATGTCTAATGTTCTTGTTGGTTTCTTTGGGTGCCGCATGCGGGGATCATATACATTAGGACCCAACGCGCAGAGAGGAAAAAAGTCTATTTTACAACCTCCAACTATCACAACAGTCCGATTTTTAATATTGAACTATAGAACCAAATAACAAAGGTCATCCAACTGTCAAAACCGTGCAAATTTAGCCCTTAGGGTGGTTTCGAAGGTGGTTTTGTATTTTATAATTTTTTTTAAAAAAATCCAATTATATCTAAAAAATCAAAACTAATTCATCTTAAATCAGAAAAATATGAAACCGGTTTTAAAAAATTTCTAAAAATGTAACCTATCTATTATTGCTCTATTTGAATCTTAATTATTCAAAAATAATAGGCATAACTATAAGCAACCAAATACAATGGACATAAAAAAGGACGATGAACTGACAAATATAGTGACAATAGATAGGTTACATTTTTAGAAAACTTTTGATACCAATTTTGTATTTTTTTGACTTAAAATGAATTACTTATGAATTTTTTAGTTTATATTTGAATATGTTTAATTTTAACAAAATGGAAAACCATCTTTGAAACCATCCTAAGGGCTAAATTTGTACGGTTTTGACAGTTGGATGGCCTTTGTTATCCGGTTTTGTAGTTCAAGGTTGAAAATCGGACAGTTGTGATAGTTGGAGGTTGTAAAATGAACTTTTTCCCGCAGAGAGCGATGCATGAATATTTTTAAATTCCAAGGTTTTTTAAATTCGAGTTTGCATAAGGAAGAAATAGAGATTCAAAAAAAATTTATAGCTAATTTTAATTCAAAGGTTGTTTGAATTCAAGGCTGAATGAGGACAAAATAGAGGTTCAAATTTTTTGACATTGTGATGACATCACTTGTCCACATCAACATATATGTGTAGCTATATCTAATCTTTCTCCATGCACTCATATAATATAGGTTTAACTCTGTCTGGTCCTTGTCCTACAAAAAAAACTTTACCCGGTCCGTGTTAAAAAAAACTTGGTCCAATCCAACGAACAAGCACTGCTCGCTCTCTCTTCTCCTGGGCATGCTGCCGGCTGTGCCTTGACTGGCCCGTCGTCGTGCGTGGCCCAAGCGTTTGTGCGACCCACCAATGTTGCACGCAAAGGGAAAGGGCGAGGCCCAGCGGCCGGAGACGGACACGAGGAGGCCTGTTTTTTTTTCCTGAGATACCACTGATCTTCCTTTATTCTTTTTTCCTGAGACGTGTTCGAGTCGGAGACAGATCTGACGGGCGAAAAAGACAAAATATGCGAAGGAATCCCGACGGTGGTTAGGCGACCGGCGACGTACAAAAAATTTAGAAGACAGAAAACACAAAGATTGGTTACTTACTTTATAATTAGGTATAGATATAGAAATTGACTTATTGCAACAAAGAACAAAATAAACCTTACTTTCAGTCTCATCTCCAGTAGTAAGAATATAGCTAACAAAGCATGTCATATTGTTCAATGGTCGGGTCTTAGTGTGGTGATGGGGTGTGTGTGTTGGGGGGGGGGGGGGGGCATAGCCCCCCACACTTCGGAGAGTAAAATGTTTGTGTACCAGTACAAGTTATACGCTCACTTATCTACCACGTTTTCAAATTTGCATTCCGTTGTATGCCACTGCCATTAAGTCTAATTTTCTAACTAGGTGGTTATATATTTAAGCCAGCATTTCTCGTCCAGTTGTGTCGTAAGTGCCCCTCCTCCACTAATTGGGAGGGTCCACAACAATAATTGTTTCGGATATGTTATTTTTGTAGAGCTTTTCTAACGCTCTGTTGGTTTGGAGGGGCTAATAAGCCTTTTTCTAACCAAACAGGAGGGGCTTGTCGGGGCTTATTTTCATAAGCCCATAAGCCTCTAGAGGGGTGCTTTTGAGGCTTATTTTGCATGAGTCCACAAAAATCACCCCACTTTCCACTATATGAGCCAAAAGAACCAAACATCTTTTGAGGCTTATTATAAACCTCTCTATATGTGGGGGTTATGGGGCTTATAATAAGCCCCTCCAAACCAAACAGGACCTAAGAAGTTGGTTGTCTTGAGAATCTAGCCGCCTAGGAAATCTGCTTGGTAGGCGATCCTGGTTTTTGGTGAGAAGATTGTATGTCCTCAGTGTGAAATGAACTAAATGCCCCTAAGGTTGATTATGCCTTGTTTGGTGTCCAAATAAGTACATATTGCATTACTTGGACTACTTTATTTATTTGGTATTTTATTTTAATAGTTCTATCATTATATTGTTTTAGATTTTACTTGTTGCAAATATCAAGAAAATACTACGAATCACAATACTATCATATCAACAAGGAACTGAAGTAATAAAAAAATAGCTGCACTACAATATATATGACCATGAGGATCTTGCATGTAAATATTAGGGTCCAAGTTACATATTAAGTCCAAATTACATTAGAGTTATATGACCAATTATATTAGAGCCTTTTCTAGGTCCTAGACCTCCTCAAACTGAAATAAGTTGCCTTTGAACAACACTTTTTTTTTTAAAAATAAAATACCTTTGAACAGCACTTATAGCATGTCCTCGTTCACAAGTGGTGTGTAGAGGTACTTATAACAAGGTGGTATAGCCAACAAAAGGACAATACAAATTTACATATGTGGATAGCTTGATATATACATGCAAGATGGAAGAATTGAGAAAAAGATTATATTGTCATCTGATCTTTTTCCATCAATTACCATTGGCAATAATACCACCACTTGTAGGATCCCTCTCTTCCATATTTAATAGTTGTGTTTCAGGTGTCCCATCTTGTTCGAGAAAAAAAGGTGTTTCGTCTATTTTCGAAACTAGTAGAGTGCACGTGCGGCATGCACGTGTATACAAAATTCGTAAGCACAATTAAATTGTATTTGTAAAATTTAAACTATAGCAAAAGAATGTATTTATGTTACGTAAAGAGCTATCATATGTTGTTTACAAATTTGATGAAGAAGATGATATATTTTTTCTCACAAAATCTGTATTTTTTTAACAAGGGATGATAAGTTATTTTATTCTCTTGTGAGAGAATAGTTGTGTGCGCACGAATCGAATGAACCGGCAATATATCAATAACTTCTCAGAACTATTTTTGCTTTCATATTCTGAGTTCAAGATTTATGTCCATCAATTACGGATCCATAATTTGCAATATATAGAAACAACTTTCGTGGCATTGACTTAGCATTTAGATTCTCAAGAACGATTGCTATTAGTCGGTTATGGTCAATATACAACCATTGATGCAATTATGTCTGATGATGTCATGTGCTTGACTTGCGTATTTTGCCTCCAATTCAAGCTAGCCTAGTGCTACTTTAAATTCATTTTATTTATCATTTTTTAGAAAATATTTTATTTGTCATTTCTGACAAGCAATGAAATCACTGGAAGCCAAAATTCTTGTGTGCAATGTCAAATATAATGAACCGGAGGTGGTATAATGTAGCCCTGCACTTGGATTTCACATAAAACCGGGGCCACTTACATATACAAGCACGATAGTACAATTCTACAGACTATTTCAAGTCATTTGTATCTTTTTGTAAAACATTATGCCATGCCCAAACTTAGGGTTGGTTTGCAAGGTAGGTGTCATAAACTAGAATACACTTTTCAGGATAATGTACAGCTCACTGCTGGGACGGCAATGGTGGTAGTTGGAAAATTTGCAAGTTCATTATATTTCTTTCCTTGAGGGAATTCAATCGTTTGCTCTTTTTTTTATCTGATGCATTGGGATTTGTTATTTTGTTTTATGATTTTTGGCAACTAACCTCGAGTCCTGATAAAAATAATGGATAACCATTTTGTTTGTGGAGCCATGTGTTCTTGACACAAGGATAACAATCCTATAGGGTTGTTTGCTATACAAGATTAAGAAGATTGGCCATCATGCTTTGACAAAGTGGCACATTTCTTGGATCGTGCTTGATATGACATGTAAGTGACACTAGCAGTAGCCCACTCTTTAATTTTTGCTTTAAGAGATTTAAAGTTGTAATTAAAATTGTATTGTATGTTCTGCTTGATTGGAAGACGCTGACGAGTTCCTGAAGCGCTGCTGCGAGACGCTGACGGAGGAGAACCGGCGGCTGCAGTTGGAGGTGGCGGAGCTCCATGCGCTCGACCTCATGGTGTATGTGCTTCCTTCTTTATTTTACGTCAACATCACCGATACAAATATAGAGGGTACGTCATGTAAGGCATGTAAGCGTACTACTGATTAAATTGTGAATTTTGTCGTGATTTATATATTTCAATTATGGATTAGAATAAAGTTCCTACTATATCTGAGGAGATTGGTGTCACTATATAGGTTGTTTTGTATTTCTAATATTTCGCCTCATTGACCTCCTTCTAATTTATACCAGCTGCTACGGAAATAGGCAACATTGCCTTAATGAGCTGGCATGCAAATTGGCTTGTTTCAAGATAGTTCCTGGAAAGTAGAATGCTATCTTCTTTATTTGTTCAACATTGATAGTAAAATACCATGCTGTTTGTTTCTATATCCAGAGAGGCCAGACTGCTCACATTTGCTTTGTGCATAATTTCGGAAAGGAGAAAAAAGAACGCAGCCAGTGAACTTAGCGGCGGTGGTAGCGGAGTGATCCAGCAGCTGCACTACGGGAGTCGAGTTTTTGTGGGATGGTCATGGCAGCGGCCGTGGTGGAGAGATCCAGCAGTTGCACTACGGGAGCCAACTGTCCGGGAGCCAACAATCAGTAGTATGGCCGAACCCCGTATAGCAATTATTGTATTCTTGCGAAGATCAACAGCGTTTATCAGGATGGATCAACAACTATGGAAAGTAGATTAGCATTGTAATTAGTGCCTGGATAATTATTGTATAACCGATAATAAGTAAATTAGAATAGATCCATGGCTCTGGCTGGATTAAGTTGGAGGTGTATATGTTGTCGTTCATCTAAGAATAAAAGTGGACCGTGAATATTTTTATGGTGTAATGAGGCTTAATTATATTTTTTTATCTCTGAATTTGAAATTCTTGATTACTATTTAGATGGACAGGTTGCACATCGATTTTGTATTTACTAACTCTTTTAAAAACATGATTTTGTATTTACTGGCTCTTTTAAATTGCTACTAGTTTTGGAAAAGAAAATGGAATCAGTTGACTCTACGAAGGAGACATTATTCCACACACCAGATCACAAACAAAGCACGTCACATTATTTTCTCAATCCATCAATCGACTCTAGCGGTAACTCAATTTTCAAATAAAACCTGATCTTTGCCTCTTTGCGTGAACGGGAGGAGGGGGCGGAGGTGCGGGGAAGGAGGCCAGATTTCTTCGCCGCAGCTCCGTAGGAGAAGGACCAGATCCGGTGGTGGTGACGGCGGCGCTCGATCCTGCGTCTTCCCGTGCGGCGGAGAGCGGGATACGGTGATATAACAATTACTGTCACGAAAACAACCGTATCACATTCTTTAGGGGAAATTCGAAATCAAAATTTGCATGAAGTGCCGTGCGAGTAGAAGCTTGATCGTGACAAACATTAACATGAAAGAGCAAAATCGAAGGCATTCCGATCCAAGGCCAGCTTTGGGATGGAATGAATACTGCGGAAACTGGCTCGTGGCTCCTGCTTAATCTTTGGTCGCACATTTTACTCTCCACGGTCTCGTTAAGTTGACTTTGGTGTACTCCGTAGCCCGCAACCAATATATGATAAGAGCCAAAGCCTCTCCACTAGTTTCCATTTTGTTTCTCGTTCAGTTGGCTTTGGTGTAGCCCGCAACCAAAGGTAAGAGCCCAGCACGTGGGGGCTCCTATATGCTTCCGTTTACTGGTTAATCAAGTTGGCTTAGAGGCCCAATAAAGCCCACCAACAATACGCTTGTGAGGAGAAAAGCAAAGGTGCGCGGCGGTCAGATTCTTTTGTGCTATCGCTCCGTGCAACCGGTACGGGTGGTGAAAGTACCTTGTGTCTCTTTTTTTTCTTTCTTTATTTTTAAATTATCACTAATAAGTATTTAGTTATAGGAGGTACGATGTTGCAGTCGACATTCCAAAAATAACAGTTCAACATTTCGATTATACCATTTTGACATTTTTCACTTAAAAGTTGAACTAACATGCTCAAAGTGTTAGACTAATACAGTCAACATTTTCATATACTAGGTTCAACATTTTTCTCAAACTTAATTCAACAATTCGGATAAACTAGATCAACATTTTGTGTGAAAATGTTGAAGCAGTATGTCCAAGATGTTGAGATGGTTATTCAAAATGTTGAAATAGCATATTAGAAGTGTTGATTCTAAAAGATACATATATAAAATAAAAATATATACTCATATTGGATCTTATTCTGTCGCATTAATTATAAATAACATGGTAGTTCAAACGGATTCGAAAAATGATTAACGGTTCAAGACAAAATTGCATTTGAAGATTGAAACTCAAGTTAGATTCCCGTCCGTGGCGGCTGACGTCGGACCCTTTTTCCTCTCAACCGCTCGCTGCGAAGCCGCTTTGGATCCGAATAACATGGAATCCTGACCGTTGCACGGATCTTAAACAGTGGAAGATACCTTGGCAAAAAAAACTTCCGGAAGCCATATAGGATTCCCGCCCAGCACGTGGGGGCTCCTATGTAACTTCCGCGAGCTAGATAAGCCATGCGGTGCACGACCCATCAAAGCCCATCATTCCACTAGTATACGGTCCACCAACCACGAACAGCACAGCAGTAGCACATATCAGTGTGATGCGGCAGTGCGTAGCAGGAAAGAAGAAATTATACTGGTTGTTGCCGCCAGAGAAGGAGAATCAATCATTGGTCATGTTTTATTTCTATGTTTCTTATATTTTTATTTGTTTTTCTACTATAATTTTGATAATCCTTATAATATTATGTTCAACATTTTTGTTAAATGGATTCAACATTTGGAAAAAACCAATTCAACATTTTAAGTAAATGTTGAAATAGTATATGACAAACGTTGTACTAATAAATTAAAAATGTTGAATCACTACATTGAAATGTTGAAATGCAAAACTAAAATTTATAATAACATATTGGATCTCATTTGGTTACATTAATTCCAACAAATATCACGGTTAAAACGGATCTTAAATCTGATGCATAATTTAAAAGAAAAGATCGATTGAAGTTTATAGCTGATTTAGTTTTCTTCCGTCTCCCACCTGTGTCAGAATGCATGTCCGCCGAGTCCTCCTGCCAGCCATGTCCCCCACATGATGTTGCATGCTGGCGCTACACCATTCACTTCCGCGCACGCGTTTTCTCCGCCGTCCAAATAGAAGCGCACGAATCTTAGGGCACCCGCAATGGGGTCGATAGGCTCTCTACAAGGCTTACACGTAGGAAAGAGAACAAAGGAGAGAGAGTCAGTCGTCGCTAGACCTGGCGAGCGCCGCTAGCACGCGCCCCCGTGCGAGCGGGGCCCACGCGTTGCCTCTTCTCTCTTTGCTCCCTCTGCCTCCCTCCACCTCCTCCGCAGCTCGCTGCTCCAGCAGCATGTGCTTGGGCGCGGCCGACGGTGCGGCGAGCACACAGGTGCCAGCGGCATGGAAGCAGGGTCGCGTCCGGAGGGCCATATCGGCGCGGGCGGAAGCAGGGCAGAGAATGGCCCGATGAGGACCATGGCCGTCGTTACCCGCGCGCGCAGGAGGAGATGTTGCCGCCGGCGATGCAGGGAGGAGGTTGGGGTGTGCGGCAAGGGGAGGAAGGGCTGGGCGGAGCTCGAGGCTCGAGCGTGCGGTCGGAGCGCCGCCGTTGCAGTGGGCAATAGGAAGAGCGTGGAGCGCCAACGCAGATCTTGGCCGGGAAAGACAGAGCTGGTCGGGTCACCGTGGGTGAAGAGCGGGCGGCGCGGCGAGCAGGCGAGGGGATCAGCTAGGCCACAGCCGGCATGGAGCGAGTGGGGGTGGCCGCCGCCGGCGGGCGCGGTGGAAGCGCGGGCGCCGGAGTTGGATCTGGTGAGTTTGTGCGAGCGTCGAAGGACCGACCGAAGAGACCGAGGGAGAAAGGTAGTCCGTTGGGCTTTAAAAGAATTCCTGACATGCGGGGCCATGAATCATTGGACTTCGTGTACTATAGCTAGTCCGTTGGGCAACTAGTCTACTACGCTCTCTATATCTGACGTGTACGAGCTTGTAGAGAGCAAGCTCTCTATACTGTTGCGGGTGCCCTTATACATCGGAAGCCAATAGCTAAAAAAATTCCGGAAGCCAAGCAGGATTCCGCCCAGCACGTCGCATGCAATGAGCTAGCCCACTCGAGCTCTCCGTCCGAGGCGGGGCGAGCCGGCCGTGCGCACGGGTCGATCGAGTACCTACACGCCCGGCGCCGGCAGTGGTGCCACTGCCACGGCGGCGGTGTCCACTGCCCCTGCGCACACGGGCAGGCCTCGAGACGTGCGGTGCCTGCCTGCTGCCGCGGGGTATGTAATCCTGTAAGGGCAGTCCCAACCCCATGACTAGGATGATGTCTATAAAATTAAATGATATGCTATATAGACTAAAAGCTGATGTGTCAAGTGAGTTAATGGAGAAAGAGGAGGAAACCGGGTCAGACATGGTTTCTACACATTATCCAAGACATAACGAGAGGTGAGTGTCATTAAATTTGAGTTTCGAATAGGAGTGTTTGGGTTGGAGGGGTAGTATCTTATATTAATTTTTTGATGATGTAGAGACTATGAACATCACTAGTAGTGTCTTGAGTTAGGCTGGGTTGGGATTGCCCTGGAGGTGCGGCGCGGCGCGCAAAAGGCTGCCGGCCGGGCCTAGGGCCTTGCGGCACGCGCGCGCGATCGTCTCGGGCTCACTGGACCACGGTACCGCCCGGTCGACTCTACTGGAAAACTGCACGACACAGCCCGATCAATGTGGCTAGCTCGTCAGCCGTTGGTGAAACAAAATCGATGCGGCGATGGACCATGCATTGCAAGGCTGCATCTGCATGGGCGCCGGCCCGGGTGCGTGCGATGAATCGTCCGTGGGCCGTGGCGCCACGAGGCGCAAAAAATGAGGCGCAGGACCATTGGTGCTTGGTAGCTGCCATGCCAACATGGAGCGATCAAAACAGTACACGCGAGATGCTTATCTCTATCGCGGTAATGATGGCAGTAGAAGGCAGCGCGTACGAACATGTTCAGGGGGTGGCGTTGGCGCCCATGCTGCTAACTCGATGGCAGCAAAAGGGACGCCGGCCAGCCACGGCCCCCGGTGCTATGATTGAAGTGCACGCTTCATTCCCTGCTTCAGTGAAAACCAAAAGCCTTTGTTTACTGCAGCAAATGCTCTACTAGATCACAAGAGACTTTTCCTCCTCCGATCCACCACATGCATCAAATAAAGTACTACCATATCATTAGTGGCGCTGATGAGCAATCACCACCTCCATTTCCCGGCCGGAGAGCCAAATTAAAAAGCACTAGCTAGACCACAGGCACAGACAGGCTAGCCCCTCAAAATCTAATCTGGCCTCATGCACACCAAAAGATGGCAAAAATGGAATGCACACCATACCATACCACCAAAGCACAACTGTGCAGTGTGCTCTAATCAACACCACCTTTGCCACTCTCATGTCCCCCATTACATGACCAAGAACCCTTATTCAAATGGAGGCCAAACGCTAAGCACCCGCATTAGCCCCGAAACGATCGCATGGGATGCAGCGCGATGGCCGACCGAGCCACCCATACAAAAATCAGAAGTTTAGGCTTTTGCGTTGGTGGGCTAACATGCTCGCGAATATGGCGTAGCTTTACGCCTTTTGCATGGCGTTCGGAAGTTGGGAATTGCAGGCAGCAGTGGGGCTGCATGAGCAAAATGATCTGTGATGTCCAACATTGCAACATAAGCAGAGGGGTCCTACCCCCTTGTGTATTTGGCTTCTTCTTCCACGCTTTTGTTACATCAAGGAGATGGCGAGAAAAAAAGTTCTACCAAAAAAGGCCCAAAATAAAATGGAGGAATTATTATTGCATTGTAGGTATATCTACCTGATCTATCCCAGCATTTTTCTTTGTCTTTGCTTCCGGGTTGCTGTCTGATGATCAGTAGCACCTACTACTGAACTGAAGTGACTGTGATGAATTTATTTGTTCATTAGTTTTGGAGAATTATTCTATAAGATATGTCAGCTGCTTGTCCTCTCTCTTCTGCTTGCGTTGCCTTGTAAAGAGAGGTTCAGTAATTTTACATTCCTAGCTGAGACCCAGGCACATGTCTGATGTCCCTATGGCTACCTAGCTTAGCAACAAGCAAGGTTGTGCTTTGTTTTTAACACGGGTAATGCCAGGAGAAGAACCTTAATTTCTGACGCAAGAATCTGTACCCTTTCGGCGTTCTGTAGTGAGAAAAGAAAAATAGTCACAACAACCGGCGTTTGTTACACAAGAAGTGTTATGGCTATATCGTCTATATTCTGGCATATATGTTCCTGAGTTCCTCGGAGGCCATTAAGAATGATATATAAAGAATCACATGTTTTCAGCATTTCTCAAAAAAACATGGAGATTTGGCCTGTTGCGGCAACGATGCAAAGGTTGCTTTTACTTACATGATCAAGTTCGGGATGAAAACAAACTAAATGGTCTGTTTAGTAAAAATATACTCTCTTTGATCGTAAATAAGTGGCGGTATGGATATTGGCACGGTTTCCAAAACAGTACTTTTTTATTACTAGTTTTTGCTAAATAAATTGTAACACATAGCAAAAATAAAATGCTCGGTACGTATCTACTTTTATCATTTTCAAATATCCAAACTTCTAAACTGAAAAAATAATAAAATCGAGTAGTTTGGAACGATTAATTTAAGATAACCCCAAGACGTCGCTTATCTGTGACTACAAGAAAGTGATATAAGTTTCTAAACGATGTAATGCTAACATTAACTTCATGAGTTTCGTGTTTGCTTTGTTGATATCTACTAAATGCAGAAAAGAATCAGAGGCCTGCCAAGCACTACGCCGCACGTTTGTTTGTGGCAGATTATTAACTGTTAGGCAGCTGCCATGATATTTTCATGCATGTATAGATCATGCAGTTAGACGGTCGTTAACTCTGAAACATGTCTCCCATAACCATGCGTATCAGACATTCCCCCGCGTAGAAGATTTTGCATCAACCAACATGTTCCTCATCTATATGATTGCTCTGAAATTTATGCAGGTGCACGGCACGTACGTATCTGCCATGTTTGGGCACGTCCTGTTGATGAATTTGTTTTTATACGGGCTTCTTAACGGTCAAATTATGGTCGGTGTCATACTCATAGGCAAAAAGAACATCATAGTCCAACAAAAAGGAAAGAAGCTCATCGGCTTACACTGAAGGGCTTTTTTCAGTTGCTGAATGTAACCTCAAACTCTTTTTCAGTAAACCTGCCGTTGATCCTTAGTTTGAAACATGGTTATTTCTTTAAGAAAAATGTTCATTTTATTACCCTCATCTATTTACTTTGTTCAAAGTTAGGCTCATTCTACTTGGTTGATACGTTAGCTCCTGTAAATCCATATTTTGTAATACATACATTGTCAATCTTGTTAATTTTCTTCAAGGATGTCAATAATAGTCCAAAACAATTGTGTGTGTGTGTGTTCATGACACAGTCCAATTATACATTTCCAGGTCTATCTTAATTTTCTTTCTTTGTTTTTTAAAGTCAATCTCTACGAGTCAATTATTAGGTAGGTTCGAAGTACATACATGTCACTTCATTTCTTCCTATATCATTTTTAAATTTTCGAACTATTAAAAAAATAAACTTGAATAAGAGAGCCATCATTGGTATTATTTTTCTCTAGCTTCATTCTTCATTGTTTCTTATCAATCCGTATACAATTATTCGACCAGTTGCACGTGTACTTCTGAAGCCTAATGCATGCATGCACAGATCAGATCAGCTGATCGGCACCAGAAGTTCCGGTCAGAAATTTATTAGATCAGATGGCATGTAAGGTGGTTGCGCCCAATTTAAGAGTTATCTCCTGTTTCAAAAATAAAAATTCAACTCTCAGCGAATTGCATTCTCCCATCCTTCTAGACAAAGGATTTACATTTCATCTGCTTCTTGTCCTGCCAACTCATAAACTTCCATTGGCTAACATTTCCCCCTTCCACTATACAATAGCTTCCCGATAGTTACGATCAAATGTTAGAATTATACTTAATGTAAATCCATTCAAATCCAGGAATCCAGCTGAATTTCTGTACAAAAATGCTGCATATACTACTCCATTTTGCAAAACCATATCAAATGTTAGAAGTATACTTAATGTAAATCAATTCAAATCCAGGAATCCATCCAGCTGAATTTGTGCACAAAAATGCTGCATATACTACTCCATTTCGCAAAACCAGACACCGCACAAAACAAACTCCCGTCACTGTCATCGAAACCAGTCCCTGCTACTAATACATGCGTTGCAACTTGATAGTTGATACATCAGACGTAGCAACTAACTGAAAACTGCACAAGTGGAAGTATAATACAGGCACTACCCATCTAATCTCCTACTGCGATTAGGTGTCATTCACCAAAGAAATAATTCCAGCTCCCGTCTCCATGATTCTCCTCACATGCGGCTCATCGGGGAGAGCGGATCAACTCCGAGCAGCCAATGATGCCTGGACTAAACAATGGCGGTACGGTGGCTTGGTGATTCATCAGAGGATGAAAGGTTGCACGAGCAGCTGCTACCTGCTAGCTGTATTAGTTATTCAGGATACTGAGCTGATGAGCTACTGACAACTGAACATTTGTTATCTCCAGCGCAGGCGTGCGTAGTTTTTATTTTTTAACAATCCTCGCAGGCTCTGCACCTTGCTGTGAAGTGCGTGCAGAGAGCTGTATGTGCGCTCCTTCCAGGCAGCTGCGGTTGCTGATCGCTCGATTCGAAACGGGGCTCTGCATTGTTTGACGAATTGCAGTCCGACATCTCGAGCAATTATGTAATCGCTATGATAGGTTAGTTTTGTGGGTGATGGTTTAAAACTGAAGCAGAAAGGATCAGGTTGGTGTTGTCGCTGATGACAAGAAGTTCAGTTCTTGCTAGTCGCCATCGTTTCTTTGCAAATTATTGCAAAAAATCTTGAACTTGTTTGTGACATAGATGCCTGTCTCGACATTAGCATCCAGCTGCTTGGCGTGTAGACAAACGAAATAGTCCAACGTCTGCATACTTCAAGTAAGCACTGCTATATTGACACTCCAGTTAACAATAGAATGCCATCGATTCGTCTTAGTGCAGGTCTGCTACTTATCATATCGATCGGCCTGAAAACATTTGTGTGGCTTTGGACAGCGACAATCAGTTTCAGATTCTTCAGGACGGGACGCATCGAGATCAAGCGAGAGTGGAGACAAACGGGCGAAGCGCACGCTCCGCGAAATTTGCGTCCGACGCATCCCATCGAATCTCCAAAATCTTTTGTCATTTTGGCTTCTTTCTCGAAGAAAAAACTTCGTCATTTGCGGGGGCAAAACATAGCTCCTAGATTAGGCATTTTGCTAAAATCGCATCCAAATGCCCACTGTTTCTTCAGATCCATCGCACCATATGATTGATGGGTTCTTCTATAATGGATTTATTCGATTCCTGCTTCCTTCCACACGTGGAAACCCCGCTTTTGCCTCCTCGAGCTCCACGCCCGGGGATCCCTTTTTTCGATCAGAATTATTTTTCAAGCAGCTCAATGCAGTAGGGTTTTGCTTTGTTTATGCGTAATCCAACTCATCGCAGGATTAGTGGATCGATAACCGCGCGTGTTTTATTCTAATCAGCAGCATCAGAGGAGCACTTCACGCCAAAAGGGTGGTAGCCTAGTTCGCTCTGCATACGGTGACACACTCCCGTGGGTGCGAGTGTAAATTAACATGTAATGCTACTTCACTTGTAAACAAAAACTGTGTTCAGAGCTTTGTTAGCAGGATGAAGCAACAGAGAAGTTGGGTTTCAGAGTTTTAACTACAAAGGTGACAAGTGACCAAATAGGCATATACTATGGAGCACGGAGTATAATGCCATTTTTTTAGAAAGAGTAGAATGCCAATTTATTCAGGATTTATGTGATATAATCGACAACTAGCAAGACTATAATTTCTTTTCCAGGTGTGGTAGAATTAGGGGAGATCACGGTCTCTACTCCACAATGTAACTCATCGCTTAGTATTTTATTACTTTAACCTTTATTGAATTCAACCTTAAAATTACTAGTTTAAATTTTTGAACTTTTTTTTCATTTTTGGTTAACTTTACCACCCCTATGGTGTGGAAGCCTTTTGGATGAAAAGAGACTCTGATATAGATTTCCCCTAAAAAGTATGTGTTTTACAAGACAAGAAAACGATGTAACCTGATTCTTGTGGTAAAATTGTTCCATTCGAGTCTTCGACTCATCACGTATGGTTGTATTTGTCAACTAATTATTCGTCCAATTATAGACAATATGCGATAGAGGCGCCTATAGTAACTTGTCAATATCAAGATTGTACATCTAGTATATTAATTATTATTATTATTATATAGTTATTGTTATATGTGTCGTAATCAGGGGAGTGTGCATGTTTGTAAATAAGTGTCTATATCTATACTTTGTTAAATGGAAGAAAGTATACAAGGGAGAAAAAAAAAGAGAAATCTACACTATAATCAATTATTTCTCAACCTTTATATTGGAGCACCCCAGCAAAAACCATCCACCCTAAATCATAAGCTGCAATAACTAGGAAGAGCAAGCCTATAACTTTCACAAGCTGGAATGCTGGATGGTTGGACAGTTAAAAACTGAAGTACTATATACAGTTTACACTAGTTAGAGCTTTTATTAGCACTTTTGGAAAGGAAAAAAAAAAGCAATTTTATGGGATGAAAAGGAAGACAATTTAAAAGGAGAAGGGTGGTGTCAGTGCTTCCCCGGCCTCCTCTTATATCTCCCCTCCAAACCCTCCTCGCCTCTCCATTAGTTGGCGCCTCCCTTGCTCTTGCGCGGTCGCTCCAGCTCTCTCTATTCTTAGCCCAGTGCAGAGCCCCCGCCACGCCACGCACCGGCCGCGCGCGGCGTGCAAACCCACGGCCGCCCCGCGCGCCCGTGCCGGTGCCGGCGAGCCGCCATGGACATCGACCTCGACCGGGCGCGCGCGCTGCGCGTCCTCGGCCGTGGCGCCATGGGCACCGTGTTCCTCGTCGCCGACGGCCCCTCCGCCTCGCGGCCCGGCCGCTACGCCCTCAAGGCGTTCGACAAGCGCTCCGCCAAGCCCGACGCCGACCGCCGCGCGCGCTGGGAGATCAGCGTGCTCTCCCGCCTCGCCCACCCGCACCTCCCCTCCCTCCTCGGCTTCACCGAGACCGACGACCTCCTCGCCTGGGCCGTCCCCTACTGCTCCGGCGGCGACCTCAACGAGCTCCGCTACTCGCTCCCCGACCGCGTCTTCTCCCCCGCCGCCATCCGCTTCTACATCGCCGAGATCGTCTCCGCCGTCGCCGAGCTCCACGCCGCCGGCGTCGTGTACCGCGACCTCAAGCCGGAGAACGTGCTCCTCCGCGCCGACGGCCACGTCGTCCTCACCGACTTCGACCTCTCCCGCCTCCTCCACCAGAGGCCCTCCTCCGCGTCCGCGTCGCCGCCGCCGCCCCCGCCGCAGGCGTACCGCGGCCACAACCGCCGGGCGCGCGTCTCCTCCCGGAGCGACTCCGTCCTCGGCCAGCCCAAGTTGTCCAGGCCCCCTCAGCCATGGTCCGCGGCGGCGGCGCCGTCGCCGCGCCAGCAGTTCCAGAACCTGGTCCGCTTCCTGATCGGAGGCGACGGCCCCGGCGGGATGGCCAAGAAGACCAAGTCGGCGCGCGTGTCGCCGGTGAGCCGGAAGCCCGGGAGCTTCGGGAGCTCCGGCGCGGCCGCCGGCGCGTGGGGCAAGTCCTACTCCTTCGTCGGCACGGAGGAATACGTGGCGCCGGAGATGGTGCGCGGCGAGGGCCACGGGTTCGCCGTCGACTGGTGGGCCGTCGGCGTGCTGGCCTACGAGATGGCGTACGGCCGGACGCCGTTCAAGGGGCCGAACCGGAAGGAGACGTTCCGGAACGTTCTGCACAGGGAGCTCGAGTTCCCGGGGGACAGCCGGCGGCGGATGCCGGAGCTCACCGGACTCATCTCGAGCCTGCTGGTGCGGGACCCGAGGAGGAGGCTAGGGTACGCCGGGGGCGCCGACGAGGTCCGCGCCCACCCGTTCTTCGCCGGCGTGGCGTGGGACATGCTCACGGAGGTGTCACGGCCGCCCTACATCCCGCCATTGGCCGACGAGGATCTCGCCGCCGGCGAGGGGTTCGACGTGAGAGAACACTTCAGGAACCTTCACCAGCCTCCGCCTCAGAAGACCACGTCGGAGGCCTCGTCGGACTTCTCGTCGGAGTTCTGAGCTCCGAGCGACGTTGATGCTGCCACCGCAAATCTTAGTTGTTTTGCGCTTCGGACCTCGGTAGAGTACGATATTTTAACTGACGGATCGAGGGTGCCTGTACATACACGGAGAGGGGGATGGTGTTGTAAATTCGACGTAGACTTGGTGGAGTTGTGCAAAACATTTTGGGAGGGCTGTGGGCGCGCTGTGCTCGAGGCATTTCTTCGTGTAATCTTCGCTTGTCTTGCAAGCGAGAAGTGATTACCGAAGAAAAAAGGTAACGTGACTTGGAGCATTTTACTGATTGCTTGAACGTTCATTACGTCGCAATGATGAATTCACGAGAGGTTTTTTTTTGGGGCAAGAACACCAACGTTTCTGTTTAAAGAACGTTTATCGCAGCAGGGATTACAGAAATGAGCGTTGCTGGAATAAGAAATTTAGCACATATACTGATATACAGGCCAGCAAACATGACTGCTTTCATGGCTTATAGTCACTAGAAGCTTAATCTGGCCTCAGACACACTACCAATGATTGTTGACTCGCCGTGGTCGTTGCTTATTAAACATGCCCATCGGATTCGTACAGATGCTGCGTTGTTTCGAGCTGTTGGTTGTTGAGACAAGCCATGTCAATGCCCTCTCCATCCCCCCACGGCGCCAGAATTTTCAATGGACACGTACGCATGGCATGCGAATTTCAGAATCTCTGACATATTACTAATCTGAAAATCGTCGTCTAAAATATTCCTGGAACATATTACTAATTCAGAATCTCTGACACTTTGCACGGGTGGACGCAAATTGATGGACTGACTGACCTATTTAAGCTCCTTGTTATATAGTATATCCTACTTCAGAGAAAACATTATAGTTACACCTAATCTCAGTTTGTTACAATATAGTACGAGTAATTGGCAATTATTTTGCAGCATTGGACACCATAATGCTCGTGTATTATCCACAATCAATTGGTGGTTTCGTTTGAAAAGAAGCAATCAATTGGTGGTGGTCTACGTGTGAGCTAGCTTGCCATTACACATTTAGCTTGTTACTTGTTGCTTAAAGATAGTGTTCATTTGACCAAAAAGTTTGTTGCGTGTGTGGGCTCATGCATATTCCTAATCCCTTTTGATCTCATTCAGCGATCGCTTAGTTTTGCAACGTTACCAGCTTACCATATAGTAATTTAAACGGTGTTATATATGTTGCTTCTGACTACCGCCGTTCTCTATATATGTACGGAGTACGTGTAGTGCGTTTGATTTAAGAGAAGTCCCTGGAGAATGCTCAAGGATTAGGAGACATACGACCCTTGTTTTATGCGCAAATTTGGGGACTGGTAACCTTCCAAAAAGCTCTTGGCTTGTCAGGAGTTTAGACGAGGGCGGTAGTGATGGTTCAACACACGCCACTAGTTCTCTCTCTACATACACTGAATCTTTCTGATCCTTCGGATGATGACGTTTTTTTTTAGTGGCGACCCAAAACTCAAGAGAGCTTTTTATTAGAGGTTAGCATCAGAGATGCATTATTTGCCATAAGGAGTATTTCCTGGTTGGTTAATTCAGTTTTAGACCCTTTTTATAATAGAAGTATAATAGTATATAAATCTAGCAGCTCTATGTTTTATACGCACATAAGTTAGCCTAGTTCAACAGGTCAGGATGAGAGGTGTGGTTGTGCACGAGCATCTCCAGAAGTTCCTCAATAAATATTTTTCCAATAACTAGCTAATAAAGATGTCTCAATATATTTATTTCATAATTATTATGAGAGTTACTTTAGTAGTTCCTCAATAATCTCATCTCAATCTAACGATTCTAAAGAGCTCCAACTCCTCTATTTGGGGAGAGTTAAGGTGGATTATCGGTCCATTCCAATAATTAGTGAAAAAGAAAAAAAATAATGGGATGTTTGGAGCACTTTTTTGCATCAACTCTCCCAATATGAGGGTTGGGGCGGATCTACGTTGGTTTATCAGGGTCAGCTGACCCCGATGACTTTGCGAGAACCTCTTATATCTGTATTTTTTGACCAGCTATGACCCCGGTAAAAAAATACCCCGGTGACAGCATACCTTGATGATTTGTTGAGTGCTGACCCCGATGGCAATTTATCCTAGATCCGCCCCTATATGAGGGCCTGCTGGTGATGCTCTAAACCATGCATCCAGGTTCAAATCCTCTTCAACTCCAATTTGGGCGAGAAAACGCCTAGTTCCTCCTAGGTAGAGACTCATTTTTCATGTTCACAACCTAACTGCCTATTACTCCATCCATCCAAAATGTAAGATATGTTTTTATTTTGCTATAAGTCAAACATTGATAACTTTGGTCAAGTTTATAGAAAAATATTAACATCTACATGACTAAATACAATGCATTACATACATACATTTCATTGTAGATCGATTTAATTACATATATATTTTATGATTTAATGGAACTAATTTGATATTGTATAATTTGATATATTTTCTATAAATTTGGTTAAAAACAAAAGGTTTGATTTAGAAAAAAAAACAAAATATCTTACATTTTGAAGTAGTGGGAGTACAAAATAACATCACACGTAACAAGCCAGGCCTTTCCAAAGCGAAGGTATGTGTTTTCGTGTGTTCTCTTTAGAAAATTGAATCTGCATCTTATTGTGGTCTCTCGAAAGGCCCGGCTTAGTATATGTATATGTGATCTTTCAAACGAAATGGGATGGGAAGCTCCGAGGTCAAAGACTCGAATCGATCAGTGGGTAACTGGGTATGTATTATGTAGTGATATGGGCGTCCCATATACGTGTAGGATGAATCCTGACCGACCGGATGCACCTGAATGAACCTGTCAATTGTACCGGAGATCTGACTAGATCTTGCAACAGTGCCCTAGCTAGCCTCCTCCCAGTGGTAGCATTGAGCATGGATCCATGCATTCTGCTACCTTATAGCTTAACCCTGCATGCATGTGAGGGTTTCAGTACCCTAGCTAGCTACGTACTATGCAACTGCATGAAGTACAGAGGTAAAGAGCTGAAACAAGTTTCGTGCATATATGCATGGATATATGGATCACATCATGACTTGATTTGTCCCTATATCTAGCCAAATCAAACAGCTGTAAGTGTTGATTCGTCATGTGTAGCCACTAGCTGTGATATGATGGAGTGCCGGACTTGTTGATTGAAGCGTCCCCTCGAAAGAGAGAACTTAATGTGATACAAATACCAGTCCCAGGATGCTGGTTCACATTAATACAACAGATAGTTCAGTACAACAACATTACGGGAGACGGTGGCATTGCAGGGCCACAACAAACAGAACTAACACTAAGCTCCAGATGAAAAGGTTGATAACATAGAGGTCTTCATCAGAGTGGCAACGCATGCGGCTTCCAGCGGGTGACCCTAACACACAGGCAAAGGTTGGGTGCAGAACGAACCCCACTAGACGAGATCCTCAGGCACAAAGTCCGGGTCTGCCTCTGCAACAGATTAAGCAAGGGTGAGTACATACGTACTCAGCAAGCGCAACCATAACCACGGAGGGGTATAACAGAAGTATGCACAGGATAGCAACAAGGAAGGTTTGTGGTTTATTTAGCAGCAAGGCAAATTTTATTACACATGCAGAGGGTTGGTTTTCGCAAAGGGTTTTCACAAATGTTTCTTTTAAGAGGAACAGTAAATGTAACACTTTTTCGAACACGATTTTGTTGCTACCAGATTTCCCATCTGTCGTAGCCCAAGTCAAAACATTTCTCAGCTCAATCAAATACCAACATTTTCTTACACCAAACCAGGGGACTAGTGAAGTGACCAAGCCGTAACTCGCCCAATACCGTGGACACGGCTATCCGGATAGGTTTTCACTCTGCAGAGGTGTACACAACCACAAGTAGGCTACCACAACAAGAACACCTTAGTGCCAGTGCAGCTCCTATCAAAGCCATTACCCACCATAGCTAAACTGACAAGTTATCACAGACGCGACCAGGGGTTAGCAACCTACCAACGAGGTTCTAACCAGGGGCATACCTCACATAGACCGTATCCCCGGCTCCATGGCCCTCTGTTGCTCACCAGCACACCACATAACAAGCAGCTCAACTAGTGGGATTTATGCTAGGCCGTTGCCACATACAACGGTCGAGTGGTGGTACAGAAAAAAAAATGGGTTAGGCTAGATGACACATCAACATCATCCCAAAACTTGTGATAGGATAGACAACTCCCACCATGCTCAACCACACGGGTTCGAGCTCACCTCGGTATTTCACGCGAAAATACCGTTTGTCTCATCCCACACGGGTACTCATTTCATTTACACAAATCAACTCTTTTATTTTAAAGCACGCACACGGTTGCTTTTGTAAATAACAAGTATTTGTAATGGGGGTATAATGGTAAAAAGTTCCTAAGCATTTCTAGCAGTGACCAATATTTAAACAGAGCATCGTCATATTTAAACATTAATCTAGGTTGTCAAGGAATTAGTCATAGCAATCAAGGCATGGCTATCCAACCGGGTTTAGCGGAAAAATTATGCAAGTTTTATAAAACAGGCCATGGGGTGTGTTTATGAAAACTGGGACAACAGTATGCATCAAAGGGTGGGATTGCACTTGCCGTTCTCCCAACCCTCGGGGGATTCCTGCCCGGGATCTTGGTCTCCAAGCTCCTGCTCGTAATACTGCTCCTCCTCGAGTCCTTCCTCATTCACAGCGGAGTCTACGGTACACACAAGCAAACACCCAATAAATAAAAGAAAAGTTTTTATTGAGCTCGAAAGAACGAACGGAAAATGAGAGTGAAAGAGGATGACATGATTATTTTTGAGTAGGGACGGGTTGGATTTGGCGGAAATATATTGGCGAATATTATGGTGGAGTTTGGGGTCAAACGGGATTAATTTGGCGCATGAAATGACGAGTTTAGTGGAGTTTAGGGGCTGTTTTAAAGGAAAATGACCTTTTTGTAATTGCCAAAAAGTCCAGGGTTCTCGGGTGAAACTATCAGAGAGAGAGAGGGAATAGTAACCGTTGGACCGCGGGTTAATTTGGTTAAAGAGCAGGGGGTTTTGGACAAAATGTCCTTCTTCCCCGTTCAAACAGAACAGAGGAGAGGGGCGGCGGCCGTCGGCGAGGAGCTCGCCGGCGTTAGGGGTGCTGATGCTGGACGGGAACCGGGGGGAAAGGAAGAGGGGAGCATGGCGAGTCCACAGGTGCTCATACCACGGCCGGAGGTGAAGGGTGGAGGGCGGCCCACGAGAGCAGTGGCGGCGGCGGTAATGGCGAGTGGGGCGGCGGCGCTACGGTGGCGGAGAGGCTAAATTGGAGGGCGGGTGAGCTGGTGGTGAGGGAGAGGGTGCTCAGGACCTCATTTATAGGCGCGGAGGGGTGGTGAGGGAGTGGGCCGACGAGAGGGTGGGGGTGGAGTTGCTCGGCGGCGGCAATGGCGGGTGGATGGTGCGAATTGAAGGCGGTTGGGGTACGGGCGGCCCTGTGCTTGTCGGGACGTGGCGTGCGCGCGGCGACGGGACAGCGGCGGGGCCTGCGGTGGCGTGCACGCGCGTGGCGAGCGTGCTGCGGCGGTCGGCGCGTGCGCAAGTCGACGGGGACGGTGGAGGGCGGCACGGCAGTGTGTCGGCACCGCGGTGAGCACAAGGACGACGAGTACGGGGTCGGGGTGGCTGCGTGCGGCGCCAGGGAGAGATGGGAGGGCGGAGCAGCACTGGCCGGCGGTCGACGGAGCGGGGCGAGCGGCAGCGCTGGCGAGCTGGGCGGTGGCGTGGCGCTTTGGTGCGAGCACGGCCGAGAGCACGGCGGTGGTCGGGCCAGCAGGGTTGGCGTGCGTGCGAGGTAGAGAGGTGGAGTGGCGGCGACGGGCAGAGCAGAGAGAGAGGGGGTGGCCGGCGGTGCGCAGGACAGGGGAGCGGCGGTGTTGTCAGGGACGGCGGGGTCGGCGCGTGCGCGACCGG
This sequence comes from Echinochloa phyllopogon, assembly GCA_033239725.1. NCBI lineage: Eukaryota > Viridiplantae > Streptophyta > Magnoliopsida > Poales > Poaceae > Echinochloa > Echinochloa phyllopogon. The sequence goes on from BTCW01000006.1 coordinate 35,884,132, forward strand.
GCCGGCGGTGGCGTGCGGTGGAGCGGAGGTGGTGGCGGGGCTGTGACTGCGAGCGTGACGAGCCGAGGGGGGGGGTGGGGGTCGGCCGGGCACCGGTGGCCGGCGACGGGCGGAGCGGGACAGGGCAGGGCGGCAGCGCCGGTGTCGGGGAGGAGGGGCAGAGGAAACAGAGGAGGGAGGGAAAAGGAGGGAAAGGAAAAAGAAAAGAGAGAGAAAAAGAAGAAAGAGAAAAGGAGACAGAGAGAGAGGAAAAGGGGAGAGAAGCGGCGGGATTCGCGGCGGGCGGTCGACGACGGTCGGCCAAGGATGGGTGGCCCGGCGGTCGACCCAAGGGCGGACGACACGGGATGGGACGGGAAGGATGACAGTGATGCGATGCGGATAGGGAGAGAAAGGGGGGAGAAGAAAACGACAGGCGAAGAGGATTCGGCGGGAGGGGAGCTCGGGCGGAAAACATTTTGAAACTTTTTACCGGGTGAGTTAATTTGGTGATTTTCCCAGAGTTAAAAACGCGGGCGTTACAAACCTACCCCACTTAAAGAAATCTCGTCCTCGAGATTCGGCTGGCTCCTAAAAAGGTGGGGGAACTCTTTCCTCAAGGCATCTTCTCTTTCCCACGTAGCTTCCTTTACACTGTGTCTGCTCCACTGTACTCTGCATATTCGCACTTCGGAGTTTCTGGTTCTCTTGGTGACGGTGTCCAAAATTTTGACCGGTACCTCCTGATATCGCAGATCCGTCTGTAGGTCTATTTCTTTTTCTGGTATGTGTTCTTCCTCAGGTATTCTCAGGCATTTTCTCAACTGTGAGACATGGAATACCGGGTGTATGTCTGACATTGCTTCAGGTAACTCCAGTCGGTAGGCTACTTTTCCAACCTTCTTTTGCACCGGGTATGGTCCGATGTACCGAGGGGCTAACTTCCCATGAACTTGAAATCTGCGGGTTCCCCGGATGGGTGAAACCTTGAGATAAACAAAATCTCCTGGATTAAATTCCAGTTCTCGTCTCTTCTTGTCTGCGTGGCTTTTCTGTCTAGACTGGGCCGCTTTCAACTTCTCCCTAATTTCAGCCACTTTCTCTTCGGCTTCTTTTATGAGCGCGGGTCCCACTAGTGTACGCTCTCCTACTTCTGACCACATTAAAGGAGTCCTGCACTTTCTCCCGTAGAGGGCTTCAAACGGGGACATATCTAAACTTGCCTGGTAACCATTGTTGTAAGAGAATTCTGCATAGGGTAAACTCTGTTCCCAATCTTTACCATATGTAAGGACACATGCTCTCAGCATATCTTCCATGATCTGATTTATTCTTTCTGTCTGGCCATCGGTCTGTGGGTGGTACGCGGAGCTAAAATCCAACTTGGTGCCCATAGCTTTATGCAAACTTTTCCAAAATCTCGAGGTGAATTGGGTCCCTCGGTCCGAAACAATTCTACTGGGCACTCCATGCAACTTTACTATGTTCTCCACATAAAGCTTGGCTAATTTCTCTCCACCATAATTGGTCCGTACGGGTAAAAAGTGAGCGACTTTAGTGAGTCGGTCCACTATTACCCATATAGAATCGTGTCCCTTCAGTGTTCTGGGTAAACCGACCACAAAATCCATTCCTATCTCATCCCATTTCCAAACTGGGATAGGCAAGGGTTGTAATAGTCCTGCCGGCTTCTGGTGTTCCGCTTTAATCCTCTGGCAGGTATCACACTGGGCGACAAACTGGGCTATGTCAGATTTCATTCCTTTCCACCAATAGTTCTGTCTTAAATCCAAATACATTTTGGTGGATCCCGGGTGAATGGAATATGGCGAGTTGTGAGCCTCGTCCATGATTATCTGTCTAAAATCTCCTTTCTTAGGCACACAGATCCTATCTTTATACCACAGCGTTCCTTTGCTGTCGACTCTAAAGTCCGGTGCCTTATTTTCTCCGGTGTGCTTGCGGATCTGCTCTAAATCCTTGTCTGTTCCTTGGGCATTTCTGATCCGGTCTTCCAGAGTGGACTGGATCGTCAGTTGGTGGCTAGCATTCTGGGGGACAATGTGCACATTTAATCGTGCCATTTCTTCTTGCAGGTGGGCACTCTTGGGTCTGTAAGATTTCCGGCTTAGGGCATCTGCCACTACATTGGCCTTGCCAGGGTGGTAATGAATTTCCACATTATAATCCTTAACCAATTCTAACCATCTTCTCTGTCTGAGGTTCAGGTCTGGTTGGGTGAAGATATACTTTAAGCTCTTATGATCCGTGTATATTTCACACTTATTCCCAATTAGGTAGTGTCTCCATATCTTGAGTGCGTGCACTACGGCTGCAAATTCCAAATCATGTGTTGGGTAATTCTGCTCATGCGGTCTAAGTTGTCGGGAGGCATAAGCCACAACCTTTCCGTCTTGCATGAGGACACACCCTAATCCTTGGCGGGACGCGTCACAGTAAACGACGAAATCCCTGTGAATATCTGGTAGGGTTAAAACTGGGGCAGCGGTCAGCTTTTCCTTCAGCTTTTGGAAGCTCTTTTCACAGGACTCGGTCCAAACAAACTTCTTCTCCTTTTTGAGCAGTTCCGTCATGGGTCTAGCTATCTTGGAAAATCCTTCAATAAACCTCCGATAATACCCAGCTAAACCCAGAAAACTTCTGATCTCACCCACATTGGTTGGTTGTTGCCAGTTTGAGACTGCCTCTACCTTCTCAGGGTCTACTGCTACTCCTTCTGCGGTCAAAATGTGACCAAGGAAAGCTACTTTTTCCAGCCAAAACTCACACTTGCTGAATTTGGCATAGAGCTGGTGTGCTCTCAACTTCTCCAACACTACTCGCAAGTGCTGCTCATGCTCCTCGGCACTCTTGGAGTAGATAAGTATATCATCAATGAAGACTACGACAAACTTGTCTAACTCATCCATAAATACTTTGTTCATAAGGTTCATGAAGTAAGCCGGTGCATTGGTGAGTCCAAATGGCATCACTGTGAACTCATACTGCCCATATCGGGTGACAAATGCAGTCTTTGAGGTGTCACTCCCCTTAATCTTCAGCTGGTGATACCCGGTCCTTAAATCAATCTTGGAAAAGTATCTGGCCCCTTTCAGCTGATCAAAGAGATCATCAATTCTGGGGAGTGGGTATTTATTCTTGATCGTGACATCATTTAGTGCACGATAGTCGATGCACAACCTCATACTCCCATCTTTCTTTCTCACAAAGAGCACTGGGGCTCCCCAAGGGGATGTGCTGGGTCTGATAAATCCCATCTGCTGCAACTCTTCTAGTTGTTTCTTTAACTCTGCTAGCTCTGAGGCTGCCATCCTATAGGGTCTCTTGGCTATAGGAGAGGTTCCAGGGACTAGTTCAATGGCAAACTCGATGTCCCTATCTGGTGGCATACCAGGTAATATTTCTGGAAAAACATCAGGGTATTCTCTGATTACCGGGACTTCTTCTATGGCTTTTGTTTCCATACTAAAGATCATAGGATCTGGTCCACTTCCTTTGGTGTGACAGGCCACTTGTATTTCATCCGGGTTAGTTAGGTGCACTACCTTGTCAGCACAACCTATGAGACCATTATGTTTGCCTAACCAATCCATTCCAAGGATCACATCTATTCCTTTGGATTCTAGCACTACTAGGTCTGCTAGAAACTCTACCCCACTTAAAAGGATCCGTATCCGCGAACAACCTAATTGGCACTTAATATCACCTCCAGGTGTTCGGGTTAGTAGGGGTGTCTTTAGTAGTACTGTAGGTATCTTGTGTTTTTCCACAAAACTTGATGATATGAAAGAATGCGATGCCCCAGAATCAAATAGTATTGTTGCCAAAACTGAACCAACTAGGTACTCACCGAGTACTACTCCTTGTGCTCCTTGAGCTTCCTACGCGTCGATGTGGTTGACGCGGGCTCGTCCATATGACTGCTGGGTGTTGCTGTTGTTGTTGCTGCCGGTGTTGGTGCTGCGGACGGGTACACGGTTGGCTCCGGACACTGGTGGCTTGGGTCCATTCACCGAGTTGGAGTAGACCGATATCGCAGGCTTGCTCCTAGGGTAGGGGCAATCAGCGATATAGTGTCCGGTCTCACGGCAGTTGAAACAGGCCCTTGCATTGCTGTTGCTGGCTGTGGCCTGACTGACTTTGCTCTGCGGTGGCTTCGAGGCGGTCTGGCTCTTGAACTGGTTGTTGGGAGCCTGGGAGCTTGTGGCCTGAAACTGGGTCCTATACTGCACGGAAGCCTGGGGTCTAGGTGCAGCATAACCGGAGCTCCTGGGTTTCTGTGAGCGGTCCATCTGACGGTTCTTGCTTTCCAAGAACTTGCGCTTGTTCTCTTGCCTTACCTCCATTCTGGCCCTTTCTGTGACAATGGCTTTGTTCATCAGTGTATTGAAGTCAGGGAAGCTGTGGGTGACTATCAGGGCTCGAAGATCTGGGTGTAGACCTCTGATGAAAGCATCCTGCCTCTTTGCATCTGTCTTTACTTCATCTGGTGCATAACGGGCTAGCTCAGTGAACTCATGGGTGTACTCTTCCACGGTCTTGTTTCCTTGCTTCAGTGCACGGAACTCATCAGCTTTGCGCCTCATGGTGGCGTCAGGGATGTGGTAGCGACGGAACTCTTCTTCGAACTCCTTCCAGGTGATCGCAGACTCGTTCGGGGAGGCTGCACAGTAAGCATCCCACCATGCTGAAGCGGTTCCAGTGAGTTGATGGGTAGTCAGGAGAACTTTGTCACGGTCTCCACAACCAAATGGTTCCAGTTTTCTCTTGATCGTTCTCAGCCAGTCATCTGCTTCCAAGGGGTTGCTAGACCCTCCAAAGGTGGGCGGCCTGGTTCTCAGAAAATTGGTCAACTTGTCACCCGCACTGGGTCTACGGGCTGTCTCCTGACGGCGGCTGACATTCCACACATTTTGCATGAACAGGGTGTGGTGGTACAATGCTTGTGCCAGGTTGAAATCTGGTGGGAGTGGGGGCATAACAAAAGATCCTTCATTCTGACTTCCGGGATGGCCTGCTTCTGGTCCGCCTCTTACAGGCGCTTGTCCTTCAGGTTGGTTCTCTCCCATAGGATCCTGCTGATCCACTTCCTGGTTCTCAGGATTCTCCCTTCTTCCCTCTGGTTGTTCTCCCCCAGCGGGAGGGGCGCGTCTCTGAGAGGCGCTAGCACGAGTGTTCACCATCTGCAGGTTGAGCAAGGCCTTCGTGAGATTGGGTTAAATGATGTTTAAGTTGATTAGTTCGCATTTTTAAAACAAGGCAGAACAGCACACGGGCTAACAAACAAACACACAAGGTTCCATTCCAACAGTTGAGGGTTACAACACTTGGGGGGTACAACAGGGTTCGCACTACAAAGCGGGGATACGGACAAGGTAGGGAAACTACTGCTAGGGGTACAAGGGTTCTCCGGACCAAGCTGGCTTCATTCCCAACTGAGCGCTTGACTCTGGGCTTACTCGCGGGGCGAGCTTTCTTCTGACGGTGCAAGTCGTGCCTGCTCAGCCTCGGTCAGGGTCCCATTCCCCCGAGGCGGCTCAGATGGTACTTCTTCAGCGGGCGGCGATCCTGCCGGAGTTCCCGACAGTGCCAGTGGGTTTCCCACAATTTCTCCCCATGCCATGATCGGTGTCCCAAGTAGGACATGGGGTTCTCCAATTGCCGGAACGGGCGTTCCACTTCTGGTCCAATCCTGGATACGCAGGTCCCGAGCCTGCCGGAGGCTTTCTTGGGCGACTGCCTCATTGCTGATGGCAGTAGCGGCTCTTGCTTCCGCTTGGGCCACCTGGATCTGGTGCATGCGGACCGAGAATTCTGCTTGTTCAGCCCGGGCGGTCTGTTCTCTCAGGCGCTCGGCCTGCTCGTCAAGGAGTTGGTCCAAGGAATTGAGGTAGGTGACTACCTGGTGCAAAAGGGGTTCCTCTTGACGGCGCTGCTCCAAGTTTCTTATGCGGGCTCGCCAGACTGCACTTCTGACGACTGGCGGAAAGTACCTCATTGGAGTGGGGACCAGGTGCCTTTCAAATATTCCGCACATGAAGCGGAGGGCTTTTCTGAGAGCCAAGGGATAGGTGTCCTGGTGCCTGAATCCCGTGGCGGTCGTACGCCATGCCTCGACAGGGTGGAGGTCACTCTTGGCGACAACAATGACCACTCTGCAGCGTTGGGTCCCATGGTGCTCATACTCCCTGCTGTAGTACCTCGGGCGTTCTGGTACACCAAGGCGTTCCAGCGCGGGGATCAACAGGCTAGCGAAGCCTGGTGTGACTGGGCAAACTCCCTGGGTCCATTCTTGTTCCGCCATCTGAAATCAGGGGAAAGACAAAAACTGAACAGGTGTAGGATGAAAAACGACCTTTATTGCATAACATGGTGAGGTACAAAGATCATGGATACATCGAGGCTAAGCTGGTAGTGCTACTGGGTACAACAGACTCTACTCTAGGGAGGGCTAGACTAAGTGCTAAACTACTCCAGACAGACTCGGCGCTTCTTCAGAGGGAGCTGGTACTCGGGCACTTCTTCCTCGGTCTGAGTGCCTGCGTCCACATGGGTCATTTCTGGTTCGTCTTCCAACAACCCTCTTTCTCTCCTGTATGCTTCCAAGTTATCCATATACTCATAGTAGGCCTGGCATCTAACCTGGTGAGTGGCTAGGGAACTGACAGACTGTGTGGCCGTCGCCTTCTGTTCCTCCAGTTCTTCCTTCGCTTCTCCTAGCTCTCTCTTTACCTTTTCTAGCTCCTTCTCTGCCTTCTCGGCTCTGCGGATCTGGTGCCTCAGCTGTCCCGATGTCTCCCGGTACAGCCTGTCTAAGCCAGTGAGGTAAATGGACAAGTGGGACACAGTGTCCTCCATATCTTCATCTCTTCCAAGGCTCCTCATCTGGGTAATCCATTCGCGTCCTCCACTTTCCAGGGGTGGGGTAAATCCTAGTGCTGTTCCCACGAGGTACCGCCTGTAGAGCTCGCGGAGGCACATCAAGGCTCTCCTTGCGGCTTTGCGGTAGGCATTGGGGCGGTCGTAGCCGGTGGCGTGGACAAACCAAGGTGCCACTTCCTTGTACAGCGAGCTTCTCCCCACAAAAATGAACATCCGGCACCGACGGGTACCATTGGTGGTGCACTCCCGGTAAAAGTACTCGGGGATCTCTGTGACTCCAACGTGCTCCAGGCTGAGCAGCAGCAACTTGGGGAGGCCAGGTTCTGCGGGGCAGACTCCTTCGCCCCAACCCTCGTCAGCCGACTGGGCCATCTGGAACAAGTCAAAAAGCCGTCGGTGAGTACTTGTGTGGGGGAAAAAGGGTTAGGCAAGAACAAACTGGTGAGAGGAGGCTAGGTAGGGTCAAGATCCTAGGGGTACGTCCTACGGCCAACCTATCGGCTCTGATACCACCTGAAGCGTCCCCTCGAAAGAGAGAACTTAATGTGATACAAATACCAGTCCCAGGATGCTGGTTCACATTAATACAACAGATAGTTCAGTACAACAACATTACGGGAGACGGTGGCATTGCAGGGCCACAACAAACAGAACTAACACTAAGCTCCAGATGAAAAGGTTGATAACATAGAGGTCTTCATCAGAGTGGCAACGCATGCGGCTTCCAGCGGGTGACCCTAACACACAGGCAAAGGTTGGGTGCAGAACGAACCCCACTAGACGAGATCCTCAGGCACAAAGTCCGGGTCTGCCTCTGCAACAGATTAAGCAAGGGTGAGTACATACGTACTCAGCAAGCGCAACCATAACCACGGAGGGGTATAACAGAAGTATGCACAGGATAGCAACAAGGAAGGTTTGTGGTTTATTTAGCAGCAAGGCAAATTTTATTACACATGCAGAGGGTTGGTTTTCGCAAAGGGTTTTCACAAATGTTTCTTTTAAGAGGAACAGTAAATGTAACACTTTTTCGAACACGATTTTGTTGCTACCAGATTTCCCATCTGTCGTAGCCCAAGTCAAAACATTTCTCAGCTCAATCAAATACCAACATTTTCTTACACCAAACCAGGGGACTAGTGAAGTGACCAAGCCGTAACTCGCCCAATACCGTGGACACGGCTATCCGGATAGGTTTTCACTCTGCAGAGGTGTACACAACCACAAGTAGGCTACCACAACAAGAACACCTTAGTGCCAGTGCAGCTCCTATCAAAGCCATTACCCACCATAGCTAAACTGACAAGTTATCACAGACGCGACCAGGGGTTAGCAACCTACCAACGAGGTTCTAACCAGGGGCATACCTCACATAGACCGTATCCCCGGCTCCATGGCCCTCTGTTGCTCACCAGCACACCACATAACAAGCAGCTCAACTAGTGGGATTTATGCTAGGCCGTTGCCACATACAACGGTCGAGTGGTGGTACAGAAAAAAAAATGGGTTAGGCTAGATGACACATCAACATCATCCCAAAACTTGTGATAGGATAGACAACTCCCACCATGCTCAACCACACGGGTTCGAGCTCACCTCGGTATTTCACGCGAAAATACCGTTTGTCTCATCCCACACGGGTACTCATTTCATTTACACAAATCAACTCTTTTATTTTAAAGCACGCACACGGTTGCTTTCGTAAATAACAAGTATTTGTAATGGGGGTATAATGGTAAAAAGTTCCTAAGCATTTCTAGCAGTGACCAATATTTAAACAGAGCATCGTCATATTTAAACATTAATCTAGGTTGTCAAGGAATTAGTCATAGCAATCAAGGCATGGCTATCCAACCGGGTTTAGCGGAAAAATTATGCAAGTTTTATAAAACAGGCCATGGGGTGTGTTTATGAAAACTGGGACAACAGTATGCATCAAAGGGTGGGATTGCACTTGCCGTTCTCCCAACCCTCGGGGGATTCCTGCCCGGGATCTTGGTCTCCAAGCTCCTGCTCGTAGTACTGCTCCTCCTCGAGTCCTTCCTCGTTCACAGCGGAGTCTACGGTACACACAAGCAAACACCCAATAAATAAAAGAAAAGTTTTTATTGAGCTCGAAAGAACGAACGGAAAATGAGAGTGAAAGAGGATGACATGATTATTTTTGAGTAGGGACGGGTTGGATTTGGCGGAAATATATTGGCGAATATTATGGTGGAGTTTGGGGTCAAACGGGATTAATTTGGCGCATGAAATGACGAGTTTAGTGGAGTTTAGGGGCTGTTTTAAAGGAAAATGACCTTTTTGTAATTGCCAAAAAGTCCAGGGTTCTTGGGTGAAACTATCAGAGAGAGAGGGAATAGTAACCGTTGGACCGCGGGTTAATTTGGTTAAAGAGCAGGGGGTTTTGGACAAAATGTCCTTCTTCCCCGTTCAAACAGAACAGAGGAGAGGGGCGGCGGCCGTCGGCGAGGAGCTCGCCGGCGTTAGGGGTGCTGATGCTGGACGGGAACCGGGGGGAAAGGAAGAGGGGAGCATGGCGAGTCCACAGGTGCTCATACCACGGCCGGAGGTGAAGGGTGGAGGGCGGCCCACGAGAGCAGTGGCGGCGGCGGTAATGGCGAGTGGGGCGGCGGCGCTACGGTGGCGGAGAGGCTAAATTGGAGGGCGGGTGAGCTGGTGGTGAGGGAGAGGGTGCTCAGGACCTCATTTATAGGCGCGGAGGGGTGGTGAGGGAGTGGGCCGACGAGAGGGTGGGGGTGGAGTTGCTCGGCGGCGGCAATGGCGGGTGGATGGTGCGAATTGAAGGCGGTTGGGGTACGGGCGGCCCTGTGCTTGTCGGGACGTGGCGTGCGCGCGGCGACGGGACAGCGGCGGGGCCTGCGGTGGCGTGCACGCGCGTGGCAAGCGTGCTGCGGCGGTCGGCGCGTGCGCAAGTCGACGGGGACGGTGGAGGGCGGCACGACAGTATGTCGGCACCGCGGTGAGCACAAGGACGACGAGTACGGGGTCGGGGTGGCTGCATGCGGCGCCAGGGAGAGATGGGAGGGCGGAGCAGCACTGGCCGGCGGTCGGCGGAGCGGGGCGAGCGGCAGCGCTGGCGAGCTGGGCGGTGGCGTGGCGCTTTGGTGCGAGCACGGCCGAGAGCACGGCGGTGGTCGGGCCAGCAGGGTTGGCGTGCGTGCGAGGTAGAGAGGTGGAGTGGCGGCGACGGGCAGAGCAGAGAGAGAGGGGGTGGCCGGCGGTGCGCAGGACAGGGGAGCGGCGGTGTTGTCAGGGACGGCGGGGTCGGCGCGTGCGCGACCGGGCCGGCGGTGGCTTGCGGTGGAGCGGAGGTGGTGGCGGGGCTGTGACTGCGAGCGTGACGAGCCGAGGGGGGGTGGGGGTCGGCCGGGCACCGGTGGCCGGCGACGGGCGGAGCGGGACAGGGCAGGGCGGCAGCGCCGGTGTCGGGGAGGAGGGGCAGAGGAAACAGAGGAGGGAGAGAAAAGGAGGGAAAGGAAAAAGAAAAGAGAGAGAAAAAGAAGAAAGAGAAAAGGAGACAGAGAGAGAGAGGAAAAGGGGAGAGAAGCGGCGGGATTCGCGGCGGGCGGTCGACGACGGTCGGCCAAGGATGGGTGGCCCGGCGGTCGACCCAAGGGCGGACGACACGGGACGGGACGGGAAGGATGACAGTGATGCGATGCGGATAGGGAGAGAAAGGGGGGAGAAGAAAACGACAGGCGAAGAGGATTCGGCGGGAGGGGAGCTCGGGCGGAAAACATTTTGAAACTTTTTACCGGGTGAGTTAATTTGGTGATTTTCCCAGAGTTAAAAACGCGGGCGTTACATTGATCGAGTTGCGGATCGAAGCATGCATATGCATTCAGGGTCAGTAGCCTGATCGATGGAACTACACCTATATATTACGTCTCCATTCAGCGACGCACAAGCAAATCATGGGTCTCTGATGATGAGGCTAGCAGCGACATATGAGCGAATACTGTAGTTGAGAATCTTTTTTTTCGAAACACGGACAGCAGAGGAGGGGAAAAAGGAAGAAAACAACAAGCTGTAAATTACAACATAAGATGGGTGATGCAATTGATCCAGGCCTCCAAGGCTGATCGATCTATTCTTGCTGTAGCGGTGCTTCCATACCTTCAAATCGCTGATCGCCCCCCTGAGAGTGGCCTCTGCACTCATCGGGAGGCCGGTTGTAAAAAATGAGAGGTTCCGAGACAGCCAAATCCTTCGCAAAACCACGAGTACCACGTCGTGTAGTTGAGAATCTCACAGCTTCGATTCGTTCGTCGCTGGAGTACCTGCTGAATGACTCTCCAAGTAAGCTATTGGTTGCAACACCTTCACACACACCACGTGCATAGATGGTAGATCCTACAAAGTAGCAAGCGATGGCACTGTTGCAGCCTCATTTGAGAATCTAATGAAATGAATGAATGTGTGCTCTTCCTGTCGATCGATGATCCGTGCTGCTGTATACTTGGGCCTGTGTAAACTGATGGATATATCATGACGCCCACACATGGATCAATAGATCTCCATGCATCTATGCATTGGTTCTGCGACAAAAAGGAAATTGCAAATTAGGATTGGTTTCGGATTTCTGATGACATCGATTCTCTCGCATCTCTTTTGGTTCGGTTCCGCTTTGTTCCAAAAACATTAATATTACCTTGATTCTTAGCAAGGTTTAAAAGTAGCTGATCGAGCACTAACTCAGCTATAGAGCTGTGCGTGAATACGTGAAGTTTAAAGAGAGACGTAGCATTGGGTACGTGAAGAAAAAAAAAAGGATTAATGGTCACATGAGAGAGCAGTATTATATTCACCTAACCTCTAGTCGCTTTCAATATAGTATGAGTCTGAATTGAGAGGAATCCGTATATACAATGTACAATGAAGGGATTAATAATACGTACTGGAGACATGAAGTTATGCTCCAATTTTTGTATAGTTAGTTAACTGTATCAAGACAAGGAGCTAGAAGTGGCTTATCATGATGCTAGGCTAACAGATATCCGGTGCTGATGGTTCAACATGAGAGCTACCATCACTACGGGAAACCCGACGTATGCCGAGTGTCCAGCCCTTTGCCGAGTGTATTCTGTCGGGCACTCGGCAAAGAAAGCCTTTGCCGAGTGCCCTTGGCAAGGCACTCGACATACACGGGACACTCGGCAAAGAGGTGTTTTGCCGAGTGTCAGGCCTGCGACACTCGGCAAAGAGGTGTTTTGCCGAGTGTCAGGCCGGAGACACTCGGCAAAGAAGGCGCACGTGCTCGGCAGCCCCCCACGCACGCCACCGGCCGTTCGCGGCCGTCCGTAGCCGTTTGGGCGGCCACCGGTTTGCCGAGTGTCGGGTCAAAGACACTCGGCAAAGAGCACCTTTGCCGAGTGTCAGGTCAGAGACACTCGGCAAAGGTGCGGCACGTGTCCAGCACGTGCCACGCGCGCCCACGTCCGACGACGGCCGTTTGAATCGTCACAGTTTTGCCGAGTGTCCTCCAGCCGACACTCGGCAAAGAGGTGGCAAAAAATTTGAAAATTTGAAAAATTTTGAAAATTTGAAAATATTCTTAAAAAACTTGGAATTCAAACATAAAAGTTTGCAAATTTAAAAATATTTTTGTAAAACTTGGTGGGTTTGCCGAGTGTTTACCAAGCAACACTCGGCAAAGCTATCCTTTGCCGAGTGTTCACCACTCGACACTCGGCGAAGCTATCCTTTGCCGAGTGTTTCTTGGTAAACACTCGGCAAAGTCAGGACCTTAGTTTTTAAACTTATGTTTTTGGGGTCCAAACTTTATTTTTTTTTCTAGTGATACTTGTCAAAGGCTCTTTATATATTATGTGAAGTCTGTGGGAAAAAGTTGAGATGATTTCGAAAAGTTTATATATACGACCCTTTCCAATCGGAGCATATCCCCATAGAAGTTTCGGAGAGTTGAGAAGGAGACAGCCGGATTTCGAAACGAAGTGAAGTTGAATTAGAGTTTGAGTTCATAACTTTTTCTATAGGCAATAGACGACGTAGATTGGTTCATTTGAAGTTATCATATTTTTTCGGACCCATTTGATATTTTTTAAATTATTTTTACGCCCTTCTCCGCATGAAATAATGAAATATATGAAGGAATTATTAGATATATATGCTTCAAATAATGAAAACATTTCATCTAAGCATAAAATGTGCATTGTTGAATGTATTTGACAAGATATTTTGATGTGTATTTGACCGAATTTGAAAAATTTGGTATGTAAGAATTGGTCTGGGAAATGTTTGCCGAGTGCCTGCACTCGGCAAAGGGCAGATTTGCCGAGTGCCCTGGGCAGACACTCGGCAAACAGGCCACGTGGCCGTCCCCTTCGGCCGCGCGCGGCCACGTCAGCGGCCAGCGCGCGGCCACGTCAGCGGCCAGTGTGCGGCCAGATCTGTTTGCCGAGTGCCTGGATCTGGGACACTCGGCAAACAGGGGGTTTGCCGAGTGCCGGATCTGGGACACTCGGCAAACAGGGGGTGCCGGGGGGACTTAACCGCCCACGCGGCCCCCAACCCTACACACGCACACACGCACACGCGCCGCCGCTCCCCTCCCCACCCCGCCCGCCGCCTCTCTCCCCGCGCCGCCGCCTCTCTCCCCGCCCGCCGCCGCCGCACGCCGCCACCGCCGCCGCTCCCCGCACGCGACGCCGGCCGCCGCCTCCGCCCCGGCCGGCCGCCCGCGCACGCGCCCCGGCCGGCCGTCCCCGCGCCGGCCCCCGCCCCCGCCCCGGCCCCGGCCGGCCGTCCCCGCTCCGGCCCCGGTCGGCCGTCCCCGGCCCCGGCCGGCCGTCCCCGGCCCCGGCCCCGGCCCCGGCCGGCCATCCCCGGCCCGGCCCCGGCCGGCCGTCCCTGGCCCCGGCCCCCGCCCCCGCCCCGGCCCCGGCCCCGGCCGGCCGTCCCCGTCCCCGCCCCGGCCCCGTCCGCGTCAGCCCCGGCCCGGCCGCCGCGCAGGTCGGCCCGTCCCCGCTCCTTCCCCGGCCGCCGGCTCGTCCTCCTGTCCCCGCGCCCGCCCATCTCGTGTAGGTACCCCGCCCGTCCTCTTGTTACCTTTGTTAATTTGTTCATTTTGCTGCAAAACTAGGATGTGGTGGTTTGCCGGCCTTCGTGCCGTTGTGGTTTGCCGGCCTTCGTGCCGTGGTTTTTTGCAGGATGGGGTTTCAGAAACCTCCCCGTGCAGGGGAGGTGCTGCCGAATTGTCCATTTGACAATATTTTGTTTTTTTCAGGGAGAGGCCCTTTGCACCGTCCTCGGCTTGTAGCCCATAGTCGTGCCCGAAGCTCCGCCGCACGTCGTGGACGGCCGTCTGCACCGACACGAGCGTCACCCACTCGCCCGCCTTCGAGCCCGTAGGTGAGCACATGCAAAACCATACGCCCTCGGTATTTAATTCGTAGATTCATATTTAAGTTGTGTACCTTCTTCGTCTCTTGTATTTATCTGTACCGTGTGGCTTCTTTGCCATGTTCTTGCGTTCCTACAGTAAATAAGATTATATGACATCTTATTTACTGTAGGATACGCAAAAACATGACAAAGAATTCATACCGTACAGTTAAATACAACAGGCTAAGATTGCGCACAACTGTGTCACGTAACCTAGTTAGGCGTCTCCCATTTGAAAGAAATACGGTTGTGAATATGTGAATCATTGCATATGTCTAACCGTATCTGTTTCGAATTGTCCACGTTTTTGGACAGCTCGAGGATGTGTAGATGGGTAGTTTCCATGCTCTACTCGTACCGAGGCTGAGTTTCGGCATCATCTCCCTGTTGTTCTCCGAATACACAATCTCCGTAATTGGACGTGTATTTGGAGAACAGCGGGGAGGTGCTGCCGAAATTCCGTCTTGGATACGAGTAGAGCATGGAAACTACCCGTCTACACATCCTCGGGTGGGATTAGGACCTATCTTTACCTATTAGACATAAAGCTAGCATCCGGTAGATGCATTTATTATTATAAATTTGGTATGGAAGAAATTTATTGCTCGGTGACATGTAAAGGGATGGATGACCGTGAGTGGATGTACACTGGCCGCTCAAATAAAGGTGAATGTACAGATGAATGGATTGCCAAGACTGATGCGTTCTTGAAGCAAGCTTTTGCCAATGCGAAAGGGGTGCCAACTACTTTCTGTCCATGCGCGGTTTGCGACAATCGTAAACGCCAAACAGAAGTTGTCATGGGTAAACATCTCGTCAGGAATGGATTTACGGAGAACTATACTCGGTGGACACGCCATGGTGAAGCCGTTGATCGTGTGAGAGACGAGGCCGTGAGGCAGCGCATCGAGGAGTTTGATGATGAGGCAGGGGTAGGGGACATGTTGCATGACTACGACGAAGCACACTTCAATGATGGACCTAGGGAGGAGGAGCCGGAGGCCACTGCAAAGGCTTATTATGACATGTTGTCAGCGGCACAACAACCACTTCACTCGCACACTAAGGTTTCTCAATTGGATGCCGTTGCACGTCTGTTGGCCGTCAAGTCCCAGTTTAGCTTGGGTCGAGACGCCTTTGACCACATCCTGACAATTTTGGGTGGCCTCCTTCCGGAAGGTCACGGCTTGCCAAAGAACATGTACGCGGCACAGAAACTTCTAAATGCACTTAAGATGCCGTATCAGAAGATACATGCTTGTCCGAATGGATGCATCTTATTTAGGAAACAATTTGCGGACGCAAAGCAATGTCCGAAGTGCAAGGCTTCTAGATTCGTGGAGATAGTCGGTGCTGATGGTAAGAAGAAGCAAAGCAAAATACCCGTGAATATCCTACGGTACCTTCCACCTATACCGAGGATCCAACGGCTTTACATGACCGAGGACTCCGCGAAACAGATGACATGGCACAAAAGTGGAGTGCGATACAATCCTGATAAGCTCGTACATCCATCCGATGGTGAAGCATGGAAGCACTTTGATGGGATTCATCATGACAAGGCTAGAGAGGCTCGGAATGTGCGTGTTGCGTTGGCAACAGATGGGTTCAACCCGTATGGAATGACGGCTGCCCCATACTCTTGTTGGCCAATGTTTGTGATCCCACTCAATCTCCCCCCCGGTGTCCTATTTCAACGGCAGAACATCTTTTTGTCGTTAATTATTCCTAATTACCCGGGGAAAAATATGAGCGTGTATATGGAGCCTCTTGTTGATGATTTGGACCGTGCTTGGGAGGAAGGTGTATGGACATATGATCGAGCTACAAAAACAAACTTTAAAATGCATGTCTTCTACCAGTACTCCCTGCATGACCATCCGGCGTATGGGATATTCTGCGGCTGGTGTGTCCACGGGAAGTTCCCATGTCCAATATGCAAGGCATCTCTGAAGTTCATCTGGTTGACCAAGGGTGGAAAATATTCATGCTTCGACAAACATCGTCAATTTCTCCCTCTTGAACACGAATTCAGACAAGATATTAAGAACTTCACAAAAGGTGTAAGGGTTCTAGACCCTGCACCACACATGATGACAGGTGCGGATGTTCGTGCAGAGTTAGACGCTCTCGAGGTCGGGGAGGATGGCCGTTTTGTGGGATATGGCGAGCAACATGCCTGGACTCATAAGTTGGGCCTATGGAAGCTCCCGTACATGGCAGACCTTCTGCTTCCACATAATATTGATATGATGCACACTGAAAAGAATCTTGCCGAGGCACTTTGGGGTACAATCATGAACATTCCTGATAAAACCAAAGACAATACCAAGGCTAGAGTGGATCAGCAGCGGTTATGCAATAGACCGAAGCTAAATATACCACCTCCCAGGGACGGCAAAACATGGAAAAAACCTAAGGCCGATTTCGTTCTCGATAATGACCAAAAGAGGGAAGTGCTAAGTTGGTTCCAAACATTGAAATTTCCTGATGGGTATGCAGCGAATTTGAAGAGGGGAGTGAACTTAACTACTCTAAGGATCAACGGGCTCAAGAGTCATGACTACCACATATGGCTTGAGCGGCTTCTTCCGGTGATGGTTCGAGGCTATGTCCCCGAGCATGTCTGGCAAGTGCTAGCGGAGTTGAGCAATTTCTTCCGTCAGCTGTGTGCTAAGGAAGTATCGAAGCCCATGCTTGCAGAAATGGAAAAGCTTGCTCCCGTGTTGCTATGCAAGTTGGAGAAGATATTTCCACCGGGCTTTTTCAACCCGATGCAGCATATGATTCTGCACCTTCCGTATGAGGCACGAATGGGAGGGCCTGTGCAGAACCGGTGGTGCTATCCAATTGAAAGATGTCAGAAGGTTCTTCGAACTAAATGCAAAAATAAATGCAAGATTGAAGCATCTATTGTACAGGCATACATTCTCGAGGAGGTGTCAAACTTCACGACGAAGTATTATGCTGACAACCTCCCTAACGTGCACAATCCACCGCCTCGTTATAATGTTGACGAAGTTGAATCGAACCTCAGCCTTTTCCGAGGGCAACTAGGAAGTGCAAGTGAAGGCACCAACAAAAATTTGACAAATGCAGAGTGGCGCGCTATCATGCTCTATGTGCTCACCAATCTAGAGCGATTACAATTAGGCAATGACGAAGACGACGACATTTCTCCGCCTTTGGAGGACGACCATGAACATCTCGAAATGTACGATAGTGATGATGCGACCGTTGATCCAGATAATCCTGATCCGGATGATTATTTCTAATAAAAGTACGTTTATATATTGCATCATCTCTGTCTAATAGTTTATGTTGGGTCATATTTCTTATATATTACACGTTTTTCTAATTATTTATGTTTATATGTGAAATCTAATAATTGTATGTTTTTGTTGATCGCAGGTGATTGGACCAATATGGTGGGTCGTGGCGGTGCGATGAGGAACGTCATGTCGTTGTACCGGAAGTTTAAAGATGGGGGGTCCGAGGCAGCTGGGTCGTCTGGTGCCAAGGGGCGAAAGAAGAAGGCCGCAGGCGGGGGGCGAGGCAGGGGCAAGAGGCGAGAGCGGACCCCCGTACCTTCGTCGTCTTCGTCCGACGAGGACTTTGTTCCTTCGGCGGCGGACACTCGGGCCGCGGAGCACGAGGACCGCGAGGACGAGGAGCACGAGGCAGCGGAGCACGTGGCCGAGGAGCACGGGGCCGAGGACCCCGAGGGCGAGGACGTAGAGGGGTCCACCTGCTCTGAGAACTCGGCCCTTTGGCAGCGAGGCCCCTCGCAACTCCCGAAGCGCCCGATACCCATGGAGCGTCGCCCCGTGATCGCACCCAGCCCTCCAAGGTAAGTAATTTTAGATGTTACACAGACCTTCTCGTTTCATATTCATATGTTGGAAATCACAAGATGGACTAACAATTTATCTTAATCACTTGGGCAGGAATTGGGTGATGGTCACCCCAGGCACTGGTCACGCCCGCAAAGTCAACGGCATCCTGGGTCTTCTTTGCAGGGAGCTGTTTCCGGGTCTGGTGACCATTGGCGGCAGGAAGGAGCCGGCCTACACCTTTGACCACTACGTCGCCGCTGGCGATCAGGAGGACCGGGAGCGCAGGATCTTCAACAACAAGGCCGAGCGGGTAAAGGGAGAGCTTTGGGTAAGTATTCGTTGCACTACACTGCTCAACACAACACTTTCATTGAACAATCTACAAATAATGCAACATTCATTATGTATATGTGCGCAGGACTTTTACAGATGCACCCCGGGAGAGGAGGCTTCGGCGGATGCTGTGGCACACGCAGCCTGCTGGAAGCTTGTCAAGGACCTGCACTACGAGGCGCGCGTGCAGGCCGTAATTGATTATTTCGCGGCACTCAAGATCTCCATGAAGAAAACGGAGGCAAGAAACATGAAGTTGACCAAGGAGCAGTATCTGGCGGTATGTAAATCGATACTGTTTTATTCTAAGATTAAGTACTCTAAATTCGATCTTGT
This sequence comes from Echinochloa phyllopogon, assembly GCA_033239725.1. NCBI lineage: Eukaryota > Viridiplantae > Streptophyta > Magnoliopsida > Poales > Poaceae > Echinochloa > Echinochloa phyllopogon. Next base: position 35,902,947 of record BTCW01000006.1, read on the forward strand.
TATATGTCGTACACTTGATGTCTTGTAGGCGATTCCGTGGTGGTGCGCCCCGCATCCCACGTGCTGGGAGGTGATAGTCGACAAGTGGTGCAGCGCCGAGTGGGCCGCTCAGCACGACCTTTGCCGGGAGCGGCGTTTGCTGATGCCCGGTGTCTCACACCATCAGGGCAGCCTTAGCCTCGAGGAGTACAGGGCCAAATGGGTACGCCGAGTCTATATTCGCTCACTCTATTCTGTGTAATTACTAATTCATATTGTTTGTTTTTTCAGTCGGCGTCACATGGTGGTGCGCCTTGCTCACAGCTCGAGGCTTTTGCTATGGCCCACAAGGGCAAGGCGACCTCCGACGTCCGGTACAACCCGGAGGACGGGCCCGCGGCATACAGCAACGCCAGCGTCCACAGTCGCCTCACAGCATATCAAGAGGTCGCGAAGGAGGTCCACGGGCCAGACTGGGATCCGACCGCCCACGACATTGATGGAGAAGTGGTCATGAGGGCGGGAGGAGGCAAGAAGCACGAGCGGTACTTGATCGCCAACAACACCATCGACACGGCCTCTACCCCCACACTCTCCCAGATTCGAGCCAGGAGCACGAGCTCTTCAGCGGCTATCCGCCAGCCTCTTCCCGGTTCACACTTCGGGATGCAGGCACTCCAGGTTATTTCTATTTCTATCTTTGTACGTGAAGTTTGCTTACGTTTATAATGTATTATAACAATGTGATTGAATATTGCAGGCCCGGTTGGATGAAGAGACGGAGAGACGGAGGCAGCTGGAGTTGGAGGTGCAGCAGATACGGGAGGCGGGGGCCGAGAAAGACAGGCAGAAGGAGGAGGCCGAGCGGGCGAACCGAGTGTGGCAGGAGCAGGTATTTGCCTACCTGCAGAGCATTGGCCAGCGCGTGGGTGAAGGTCCGCCGCCGCCGATGCCACCACCGCCTCCACCACCACGTGTTCCTATTTCTCCCGTGAGTCACTTGAGAACCCTATGATTTCATTTCACAACTCATTTCTGTCCAAAATCTTGTAACACACACCACTAATCTCTTTTGGGCAGGCTCCTGGCTCGGCCGCGTCGAATGACGGCCCTCAAGACGAAGACCTTGCGGCGCGGGCGGTTAGATCGTTGTTCGGACCCCCTCTTCCGTGAGTGATGGATGTTGGACTTTGTAACATATGAATGATGGATGTTGGATGTTTGGATATTGAATTTGTGACATTTCTGTGATGTTGGATGGTTTAGTGACTTATATGTGTTTGTTTATGGTTGTTTGATGGTTTAGTGGCTATATATATATATGAATTGCCTGTGATGCCTATTATAAACTGCATGTGATGTTTTTGTTGAGGGGTCCTTTTAACGCAAAAAATTAATAAAAACGGGAAAAAATTTGAGCCTTTGCCGAGTGTTACACTCGGCAAAGAGGTGGTTTGCCGAGTGTATTGGCTTTAACACTCGGCAAAGAGGCTGTTTCTGTCATTTCTGGAACAGCCTTTGCCGAGTGTCTTGGCTTTTACACTCGGCAAATATGCAACCTTTGCCGAGTGTTCAAGCCCTTACACTCGGCAAAGGGTTGTCCAGGGCCTGCCCCCTAACCAAGCTTTGCCGAGTGTCGGGGTCCAACACTCGGCAAAGGATGGTGTCTTTGCCGAGTGTGACACTCGGCAAAGGGTCCGTTAGCCCTAACGGCCGTCTGCAGACGGCAGCGGGCGGGCTGTCAGTGCTTTATTTTGCCGAGTGCTGGCTTTGCACTTGGCAAAGCCTTTGCCGAGTGCCCGACAGAAGACACTCGGCAAAGGGCCTGTTTGCCGACACGAGCTATGCCGTAACCCCTTTGCCGAGTGTAATACTCGGCAAAGCCTTTGCCGAGTGTATTTCGGGATTTGCCGAGTGCCCCAGGCACTCGGCAAACTCCGGGTTTCCCGTAGTGCATAGCTATCTAGCTTTGTATACATTGAATCTTTAGATGACGAAAGTAGTGGTGGTGGTGATGGTGGCAGCCTACATCATCTTGGAACTTATCTCATCTTGGAGAAGAAAAGATCCATCAGGTACATTGTATCATCCATGGCACGGGCTACGTTGGCATTTCCCTTGCCGCAATATGTGGCGTTCGCCTTTCTCTTCTTCAGTTCTTTTCTTCTTTGCCCTTTAATTTTTTCTGTGGTTAGCAGCGGTATTTTTTAGTTAATCTCCTGCTGCATTGGAATTTTTTATTGAATAATGAGCTGCTTATATTTTTTTATTAGTTTAATCTTTTAAATTGAACTAATCAGTTTGTGCAATTATCTTTTTAACAAACCAACACGAGAAGTACCGATTTTGTTGAATAGAGAGAAGAGTGACATTCTAGCTAGCTTTCTGATTCCTCTTTCAAAACTACAGAATAATGGTTGCCTTTGCAGCAGAGAATAAGTCTCCTTGTAACTGATTTCTTAATTTTTCATATGGGAAACTTTTATAATGTTTATTTAATTGCTAGGCAATGAAAAAGCATGTGTTCCTTTGCAGCTACAGTACATGCCTCTAGAGTCTAGATGAAGATGTTTATCGTAAGCTAGCGGAGTTTACTACTCCCTCTGATCATAAGTAGTACTCCATTTATCCTAAACTATAATTTGCATTAATTGTATCCCAAGTCAACTTGTATAAATACATTAATTGTGCACTACATTAACGAAATTGTCCCAAACGAAATAAAACATATCCAAAGAAGTGCATCAAGTTGTCTAATTTTGATCAAGTTTATGAAAAAATATATAATAACATAATATCAGATAAATACAATATCAATATATTTTATGTTGGATTCAACAAAATTAATTTGATGATTACATATGTTCACTTTTTTCCCTAATAGACAAGTTTGACTTAGAAGAAAGATAAAGTGAGATATAATTTGGAATGGAGAGATCAATATTTTAGAATTCGATATGAACTCCAAAACAAATCTTTGGCCACTGGTTTTTGCTGTGACACATTCCAAACATAAGTACTATTTTTCGAATTTAGGATACACTGTAATTTTCGCAGGCGCAATCGATCTCCATTCCTTCTAATGACCAGAACGAGGAGCATTCAGTTGGCATTTTTGCCATGCGTTTGTTTCCCTGGAAGCCAAGCCCAAGGCCTACTGCTGGCCTGGGCCTACTTTTTTGTTGGGTTTGAGGCCACCACATGGGCCGAGCCGTCTGTTTGCTTCCTTCTGCAACTGCAATGCGGCCCACCCCATGTCCATGTGTCTGGTGGTGCTGCTGGGAGACTCGAGTGAGATGGATGGATGATGGGAGGCTCGGTCAGCATCTCCTCCTCCCATCGCTCGTTCCACTCGACCATTGATTGCACCACATCGTATTGGATTTCGTGGGGTTTGATTTGGTTGGAGCAAGTTTGTTTTGGCGGGTAGCATTGCACTGGCAGCCGAGCACTGAAGCTTCCACACGGCCATTACCCATCGGAGAGGACGAGGAAATCCTAACCGCCTTGCTGGGGTTGGCAGCAATAGAGGGGAGGGCGAGATGGTGCCGTGCGCCCAGCTGCCCACCGCTCCACTCCACACTCTTCGTCGTCAAGCGGGGAGGGGAATTATTCCGCGACGCCGCCCGCGCCGTACCATCGCCGCCGCCATGGCCTCCGGCAGCCCCAGCCCCAGCCCCGTCGTGGTACGGCGCCTGCTCCCTTCCTTCCCACCGAGGCTGGATTCGTCTCCTCTCCGTCTCAGTCTCAGCTCCCATCTGTAATGTGCTGCAGCTCGGGTGCGGCGGCATCTCCGTGGACTACCTGGCCACGGTGGCGTCCTTCCCCAACCCTGACGACAAGATCCGCAGCCTCGAGCTCAAGGTGCAGGGGGGCGGCAACACGGGCAACGCGCTCACTGCGGCTGCGCGCCTCGGCCTCCGTTCCAGGATCATTTCCAAGGTCCGTTCTTGATTTTCCCCTAACCTTCAACAGGATACAGCTAGTCAACGCATGACCTTGCTTCTAATAATCCATAAAACAACCCATCGGGATCAGGTAGCCAACGATGCTCAAGGAAGAAACATCCTCAGCGAGCTGCAAGCTGATGGCATCGACACATCCTACATGCTGGTATGAAATTATGAATCAGTATGCCTTAACAACGCAATCGCAATCACAATCACTCGGTGCAGCTAAGCTCATCCTCTGTAATGCGACACATCCTTTTTCAGGTCGCAGAGAATGGAAATTCACCCTTCACATACATCATTGTTGATGAACAGACGTGAGTTCACATGACACGCTCACTATCTTGTGAAGAAGATGCCTATTTTGTAATACATGGCTCTGCTACAGAGTTAGAAACCTGTACGGTCACATTTTTTAGTATCAAGATAATATGCAAACCTGTTATGCTGCTTCTTGACTCTTTCCAACCTTGTGTGCTCATCAATAATAACTCACAACAAGTTTCATATCCTATTATATCCAAAAATGTTTAGCTGATTTCTGTATATTGGACCATCCCGATTTCGCCTTTCAGGAAAACTCGTACTTGTATACACACTCCTGGTTCTCCCCCCTTGGTTCCAGAAGAGCTCACAAAGGCAAACTTGTCTTCTGCTTTAGATGGAGCAGACATAGTCTACTTTGATGTACGATTGCATGACACTGCTTTGCTTGTTGCAGAAGAGGTAATATCTTCCAGGCACATCATATCAATCCACAAGAACAGAACCAAAAGGGGAAAAAGAAAAGTTGCCACTCTTGGTTGCAAATAGCTTATAAATCTGAGATGTAGCTTGGACTAGGAAATTTGTTTTTATTTTGTCCATGTTATCAATCTACAACTTCTGTTGGATTAATGCCACGCATAAGCCCTTTTCTGGTTATTAGTTTTTTTCCTTGCTGCTGCATTGCTGCTGAGACTGACCTTTGTTTATGGAACAATCCAGTGCAGGCAAGTCAAAGAAAAATCCCCATTTTGATTGATGCCGAAAGAAAGAGGGAGGGGTTGGATGAGCTTCTTAACTTTGCATCTTATGTTGTATGCTCTGCAAAGTTTCCTCAGGTAAGCTGTTTGATTACAGAAGAGCAAAACTGCTAAATGCTGCCTAAGACACATCCAATTATTGTTCTCTAGTTTTACTATAAAACAATTGTTCGTGACCAGCTTCTACCTGTAGAAATGAAAAGTTACATTTCCTATGGCTGAGGCAAGAATTTTCTTTATATACTTCTTCTCATGGCGTTAGGCGCAGTGTCATTTTATCTGGAATGCAAAAGTATGCTGTCTTTGCTTTACTGTATTCTAGCTGAGAGTGGACAATTGTAGTTGGATTAGCATGGTAGAATCAGGTAACTGACAAAAACTTTCCCAGTGCTGCACATTTTAGATTTTGGTACACCAAGGCTTTGTCATATGTTCAGCATTTTCAGTTTGCTGGTACCGTGCCGTTACATTCTTTCCACCTAATCTGAATTTGTAGGCCTGGACAGGAGCTTCATCAATACCGGTTGCTTTAGTGTCCATGCTTTCAAGGTTACCTAACATCAGATTTGTTATTGTAACTCTGGGAGCGAAAGGTTGCTTAATGCTCGAGAGAAGTATGACAGGTCAGTTTACTTAAGACATGGATACAAAGTATTATGCATTCTACCAGTAAGATCCAGTGATGTTCCCCCCCCCCCCCCCCCCCCCCTCTTCTTTGGAACAAAAATAATGAAAACAAGCGCACTGCAGATGCTTCTGAGGCAGAGGAAATAGATGCAGAGGCTTTATTGGAATCACTAGAGAAGAAAGTTGAGAGTTCTACTATGCCAAAATGCATTGCTTCCAAGGTATGACACTATGGCAGCTTACATGTAACATGGGATACAGATGGGTATATTTTCCATACATAGGTATATCCCTATATATCTTGAAGTAGATCAATAAGTTATAATCACAGTAGGAGCCAGTACACTTGAAATCCTTTTGGTTTGAAAATTAAAATTGAAATAAGTGGAAGCACACACATCAAAATTTCTGCTTCTAGACTAACGCATTGTCTGGAGTATATTAGTGACAATCTGTATGAAATTTATGACTCACTATGCTCGAATTTTCAATTTCATGTAGTATTTTCCCAATACATTTGTTTTTGCATCTGTCCTTGTTTTCAGTCAAACTTGAGAATAAGCGCAGACGGAGTAGGCTCGATAAGTGGCAGGTTACTTCTAGGTACAGCTGAAGTCATACCACCTGAAGAGCTCATAGATACAACTGGCGCAGGAGATGCATTCATTGGAGCAGTTCTATGTGGTCAGTGTACAATTTCTCCTTTTCCACCCAAATATAGCTGCAAAAATCGATTCTTCTGTTTAGTGATTCTATTTTTCTGGTACTTTTTGTTGGTGAAGCTAGTAAGTTTCCTTTTCAGAAATTAGTTGTGGCAACATAAGAAATAAACTTCTTATGTCATATCGAGAATGGTCTGTATCAAAGTTGTTGAAATTCTGATTGCATAAAGCTCTTACCCCCTACTAACTACTGTTGAAGAACTTGGACTACCGGAGGGCCTGTGGTTTCTGAACTATAATGATGCTTGAGCCTTTCTGGTCCTGTGATCCTGTCGTGATAATGCATTGAACCAGGGCATTTTGCCTTGGCACCCTAAAAGAACAAATACAGTGTATGGCCTACTTGCAGTGGAACGCAATCATCATGTCCAGTGGCAACTTGCTCCTCTCCTCATCAGCTTGCTGTTTCTATCTGATTTCAACCAAAAACATTTTGTTTGGTTAGAAATGCTGGTTAATTAGACAATTTTGAAATATTTTCTCGTACTTGCTGATTGTGTTGTTATTTTGGATTAGGTTTATGCACCGGCATGCCACCAGAGAGGATGCTGCCTTTTGCAGCACAAGTGGTAAGGAACTCTTAATAAAATGTAGTATTTGTAAAATCAAATAGCTGGAGAGGGAAGTTGTGGCGAATAGTTGCACATCCATGGTCCCTTACCTTACCTTACTGATCGGAATGTGTGTGCAAAATTTGCAGGCTGGTTGCGGTTGCAGAGGTTTGGGGGCTCGGAGCAGCCTTCCTCATCGCACAGACCCACGCCTGGCCGGCTATTGATCAGAATTCGACAAGATTGCATCCACCATTACCACCTGCCTGGTTCCATCCATGGTTCGAGATATTTCAGTCCAATACAATTCAGTAATAAAAGTAACTAACTGATAAGGTAGCAGCATGCACCTGTATGTAACTATTGTGCAAAAATGTATGTCACTACAGGGTTCGAGTCCTGCATCCTCTTAATAAAAAGCGGAGGGGCGGTCTGCCCTCTTCCGTCGAGTTTTTTTAATGTATGTCACTGCATTCTCCGGGCGGAGCCGTGATTTGATTTGTCCCGTTCGGCGTGCTGGTTTTTGCTGAGAGAAAAATACTATTAGCTGATTGATGACTGGTGGCTGGTGCTGGTTTTTTAGAGAGAAAAATACTGCTGGCTGGTGGCTGGACAAGCCAGCCGAACAGGGCAGATCCCCAGTTGGGATCCTTCTATACTCCAAACATAAAAAATTATATGCTCATCTACGCCCTGTTGAAAAGACATTTGCTCATTCTAGCCAGATGCCCTAGATTGAGAAAAGGAAACTAGTACAGGTTGAACTTCCGGTAGGGTTGTTGCTTTTGGGCAATTTTCCATGGGGCGAGCGTGGCACAATCGCACCCGGCCCGTTAGCCATTCAGCGATCATGGCCCACGCACGGCCCATAATCCTACAGCCGGCCCGCGCAGCCCATGTCCAAACAGTAAGCTACGCCGCGCGGCCCATCCCTATGAGCGCCGTTCATATAAAAGGCATCCCCGTCTCGGGTAGGGTTTTCCTCTCGCGCCGCCGGAACGGAACACCACCGAGCCGAATCGCCCCCCGGAGCAGAGGAGAGGAGAGGAGATGGCGGACAAGAAGGGAGGAGCGGCGAGGAAGGAGGAGGTGGTCACCAGGGAGTACACCATCAACCTCCACAAGCGCCTCCACGGCTGGTACCCCTTCCTCCCTCTTGATGCCTTGCTGCTGTTTGCTGCGCGCTGTGCTCTGTTCTCGCCACGAGAGATCCGGCTTGATCGCGCGGTTTTCGTTTCGCTACCGCTAGTATTTAGGCATCACGAGATGTTTGGTAGCAGGCGATGTTGTGTATTCGCTACTAGACAAAGGATCTCCATGTTTCGATCTAGTTGCGATCTGCAGGTTCTGAAGTGCTGAACACTTGGTATGTTCTACGTGATTCGTAGTTTGCATATGAGCACGAGGAGAAGAAACAATTCGCTGACCTTGCCAGGTTATGCTTTGTAATCTCGTAGTGGAAGTAGTTTCATATCTTAATTTCTTCAGTACTTGAAACCTAAAAGCGATAGGCCTCTACTGTCGCCCTTTATTCCATTTAGAATTGCAAGTTATTCTACAAGCTTAGGAAATGGTGTATAGCAATGGAGGGTCTGCATGACTCAGCTTAGCTTTCTATGCTCAATAAACTTTCTTATCATGTAAATTGTTAGTGCCTGTTGGGTGAACCAGACATATAAACCAAATTGTACATTCATTGTGTTTGACATTGTCTGTGGTAGCTAGAAAAGAAAATTAAGCAGGGAAAGATAAGCCAGTTGCTTTGCTTGAAATTTGTTTAGAATCAGAGTGACTCATAGATTGTTCATTTCAGCTACTGGATGCTTATCAAGTGCTTTCTGTTCTCTCCATAACCTCTTTTGTTTATGTTTAACCTTGTACTGTTATTGGCACTGAAGGTTACTGAATGTGACCATTCCAACTTTCTTTTTACTCAAAACATTTTCTGGTGTTTGGCAGCACATTCAAGAAGAAGGCGCCCAATGCCATCAAGGAGATCAGGAAGTTTGCACAGAAGGCTATGGGAACCACTGATGTCCGGGTTGACGTGAAGCTCAACAAGCACATCTGGAGCAGTGGGATCAGAAGCGTGCCACGGAGGGTTCGTGTGAGGATCGCCCGCAGGAGGAACGATGAGGAGGATGCCAAGGAGGAGCTCTACTCCCTTGTCACCGTCGCTGAGATCCCTGCTGAGGGTTTGAAAGGGCTGGGAACCAAGGTCATCGACGAAGCGGATTAAGCTATCAGTTCTTCTACATCGTTAGAACAAGTTCTTAGTTTGTATTGGCAACAGCAAACCTTTTGTGTCCCAAAGAAGTTTTGAACTTACTGTGATACATCACAAAGTTGTCTATTTCCTTAATCAAATTCAATGGTTAGTTCTGTGTTCATTTCTTCTTTTCACCCTATCGTTTATTGTCAAGCTGCATCCTAACTGGGCTGGTTTGGAAATGCCATTTGTTGCATTACAAGTCTCAGTTGTGTTCCTTGGTTAACTGTTATTGTGGGTATGATTTTCGTGTCGTGATGGCCAGTAATCTTGCATTTGACTTACGGGGCGGATGGTTATTTCAACTAGGAGCTATGCTTGCATGTTCATTTTTGTCTACGTCTGAAGGCCATGCTTCCTGACAATTGACAAATGTAATGCCCAGTCCCCCCGGTATCATTCTCATGCCATCATGGCTAACCCTGTGTGGGCCGTTTGGGAATGCCATTTTATCAGCCATCACTCTCCAGGTGGCGGCTGCAAAAGATGGTTAGGAGCTTGGGCCCTGGGTTTCGGCCGCAAAAACGCTTGGTTGCAATGAACTTGATGAGGACCCTAAGCTGTTTATATTATGAGCAAACGCCAAGCCCCACACAAGTTGCAATGAACTTAATGGATCGGCACAATCCAAAGTGGCATCTGCAGATGGAGGGTCGCCATCGTCGGCGGCCGTCCTCCGACGACTGGTTTCCGTTGGGCCGTCACCATACCCTGATATGTTAAGAATAGTGGAGACAGCTCAAATGTAAGCGTCTCATGTCCCTATCAAATCTCCATGAGGAGAATGCCTAAGAATATAGAATTGCAGCTGAAATACTGCATCAGCATCCATGCCGACACATTATGCAACGGTGGCATGGTAAACAAACTTTCAGTTTCATTCAACAAACTTGCACCATAGAAAGTGTTATTTAACTTCAAGGGGCAATAGTGTCACTATTTGTATCTGAGATGCGCTATACTATAAAAGAGCTACATATATAGGATTGCGGGAATGTTCTGTACAAGAAGTATTGCATTTTTTGTTACTGTGAAGACTGTTGAAGGGCATACACAGGACGCCTTCTTTTGATCTTATAAGGCAGCTGTAGAAGAGATTTTAGGTTTTACAGATTTCGATCACCGCCGCTCCAACCATACTTCTCTTAGGAGAGTGTATCTTTCGTTCTCCATGGAAGGTCCTCTCTGAGCACTGAAATGCGCGATACCGTTTGATGGTGAAGGTGGGGCGATCCTATCAATTAGGGATGCAAGGGGAGAGTCCAGATCATCCAGGTCGTCGTCGCTGGTGTACCCTCTCCTCTGCACCATTGAGGCTTTCCTATCGAGCTTTGCGCCACCACCTATGTCTGCCACTTTCTCTGCCGCATCTGATGTTGAAGGTGCTCGGTACACAACAGGAGCAGCGATGCATGGAAATGCACTGAGCACATCTTTGTTGGTGCATCTCTCCAGCAAGCTCTGCATAGCAGCAAAGTATTTCTTAACAACTACTACATTTCTGTGTCAAAGCATTTTAGTGACATTGTCGATGTCAACAAGATAATGTGTGTGAGGGTAGAAGCAAACAGTATTTCGTGAGAATGAAACAAACCTCTGAATTCAGCTCCTCTAAGACTGTGCTTGGAACAGGATCAGAACAGAACTCATCAGGGGTGAAGTTGCACAGGATTCTTGTCACTAATTGAAGGCCGATCGAAGGGCATACCTGAGAAAGACATCAAATGCATAACCACTGGTCAATTTGAGTGTCACATAAAAGAGGAAAAAATCAAATATAATAATTTGCCAGGCGCTATGCGTGAACACTGACCTCTTTCCTGATAGATTTTTCAAGAAGCATATCCTTTGGGAGCATCAGGAGATCACTCAGTTCATTGAGCAGTTGAAAAGATTTCGATTCAGCTGCACCTCTCCTTTCATCGTCACCGTTTCCTATGTCCGAATCATCAGCGTCAATGCCCAACTTATCTGTCAGCCATCTCGACCAGTTTCCAATCTGCAGTCATTGATTTTATGTAAATTGGTTGTTCGAGGTGTAATAGCAAGATCCTAGCACATTCACAATCTAGTTTTGTTCCTAAGCAAGCATCATCCTGACAAACAACTACATAACAATTATAACAAAAAAAACTACTTGGAATGCCCAAAGAACTGAATCAGCACATACAGAGTTCTTCAGCTGCGCGCCTGATCCAAAGCTTAGATCGCCAGCTGGAATCGGCAGGACTTTTGGGTCAACAATCGGGTCAGATATAGGATCAGTTGGTATCTCACTTGCTGATTCACGAAGGATAGCGTTAAACATTGCAACATCCAAACGGGCTACGCATTGCTCCATCACCTGATAATGGGAGAACTCATGAGATCCAGAAATATATTTGCAGTAACTAAAAATTCTTATTCTTTTGAAATTAAGGATGTTAAAGAATACCAATTTTGCTAATACTGGTAAACAGCCACACTCATGTCCACCAGCACGAAGGGGGCACATTCTGCTGAATGCATCATGAAATGCAGCCTTCCACAGGTTAACAGAAAAGGTGCCCTGGTGCTGATCACCCAAAGCAGGACCTGACACTCTACCAGCCTTTGGAGTAGATGAACCTTCTGCCGGGGTTTGCATGTGTGGAGTAAGTGCCTGAAAGAGAAACATTCTTCATAAAACTGACAACATGACGAATCCAACGTACTCAGAAAACAAGTAAGCTAGAAGAGAATAATTGAAGTATTTATTTGTGAAACACTTGACTGGGACAGAATGTTACCAGCCTAATGAAAGTGGCAGTCAGAATCTGTTGTCTAAGATAGACATTTACCTGCCACCACACAGTCTCAACAATCCGAGAAAATATCCAAGATTCAATCTTCTCTAGTGAAGCCAAAAGTGTACTTGTTTCCTGCCAATCATCTGGCATCTGAATTGCAGCAAGATTGGCTTGCTTGCCATTGGAGTTGTTTCTCCATAGCATTGTCATAGATTTCCCATCAAGCTTTTTGGAACCACCATTCACGGTCATGGTAGTCGTTGTTGGAGTCACACCTGAGACGCCAAAAGTTTGTGCAATTATCTCCCTGAGGACAACTGTGTTGGACAGCCAAAATGTCAACCTATATCAAGAGTAGTTTTGTTATTGGAGGAATTTCTGGTAATGTCATATACTCGTATGCTGGAGCCAAAAGTTCAGATTATGCATATCCATATTACCTTGAAGCGTCATTACTACTAGACTTGGCAACAAGCACAAGGCCAGAAGCAATGTTTTTTGCTACTGAAGCTCTCTTATCTGCCGACCAAAACTTGGATGCATGGATATATAGCCTAGAAAGACGACGAGCTGGGGTATGCAACTTATGTGCTGAACTTCCATGCTCAGGCACTAGAGAGTACAAAGATACTTCAAGAGCAGCAACTTCACGAAGTTCCTGTTCCAACTTGTCAATTCTGGACTGTGATTCCGCATTCCCTTGACCTAGAACTGATTTGTCATGATGAACTATCTTCTCTTCAATATCAGGAATATCGTCATCAGTGCCAGTACTCTGATCACAGTGTGGTGCTTCATCTAACACATCGATCTCCTTGGCCTCCTCGTTGCCTTTATCATCGATGGTTCCTGCTTCACTGATTATATCATCTGTTTCCTCAGACAACTCTGATGGAGGGCAAGAAGGAACTCTGGCAATGTCTGGTTTTCTGACTTCAACAGCTTTAGCAGCACTAACTGTTTTCTTTTGCTTCTGAGATTTGTTCTGAACATTATTTAATCCTTTATGTTGCAGCTTGTTTTGAGCTTGACGGCTACCACTGCTTTTGGTCGTGCGGGGGCTATTTTCTTTAGTCTCTTTTTTACTGAACTTCCTTGGAACCCGAGACTCACCTTGTGATGAAAAGGACTCCCTAGAAGGTACATAATCTGATCCAACCCCCTTCTTCTCATCTCTCCCTTCCACGTTATCTCTGGCACCCATTTCAGAGTACTTCTAATTTGGTAGAAACTTTGATTCCTGGAGAAGTAATAAGCACAACTGGTTATGTTTTTCTGGCAAGTTTTGCGAGCTGAACAGACTTTTTTTTAAGGACGGCTCAACAGACTTTCAAAAGCAAGCATGCTCAAGTAGATCTAACACTAGTAACACTTGGATCAGAAAAAAAAAAGAAAAAGGAGATCCATAGAACAAGATTAATAAGCACGCTTTGAACTCTTGGAATTCAAATCAAGTCCACTCTCATTTTGATACGACTGAAATCTTGGAACCTTGAACTCTAGGGTGAAACATTTAAATCAAGGTGCCAAAGGACACCACGGGTAAGAGTTTTTTTTTTTGGAACCCCATCTATTTAGGGGCTTGATCAAGGTTGTCCTAAAACTGACAAATTGCGCTGCACTTGGGGGATCCAAGTTGAACACAACTCCAAAAATTGTCAGCTAATGAAGGACAAGATCATCGATTCTGCGGATTTATCAAAATTGCCACAAGATAATACTACTTGCCTTGGTAGAGATACTATAAAGTGCTAAGGTTCCCCCAAAAATAGCAAAATTACACCACCTAACTACTCTAGAAAGGTAAGGAAGTGTAGCGGTATGAGTATGTTCATCGACGAATGGTCAATGCATCACAATCCACTCGTGAACCAATACCTATTCCCACACTGGTCAGCAAATAATCACAATTGCCCGAAACAGCACACTGCAACCCAAAAGCACCGGCTAGGCTGGCCCAGGGCTTCCGACAGTGGCAAGGAAATTCTCAATCGATATTCCGAGTACAAGAACAGCTTAAAGGGGAAATTAGTTTCTGGAGAACATTCCATCATAAATGCGGACGGCATGCCATCATAAATCAAACCGAACAGCCGCCACGAAATTCCACATCTGCAACCACCTTTCCCGTCGTACTACATTTTTAGAACAGATCAGAAGGAGGGGGGAAGAATAGCAACCGGCAAGCATCAAGGAAACCGATTGCCCGTAATAACACTAGGCGCCGGAATTCGGAAATGTGTATCACGGGGGGAGAAACAATTTGGCATGATCTACTCCCCAAGCGCCCAACTCGTCACGAGGCGCCAGGTGAAATCATGAGGCAAGGCAATCAATGCTGCTGCCGTCAAACAAAGATCCGGGAAGCATGTAGAGGAATACTCCGTAGAATCCAAGCAGGACCAAATAACTACCGAAAAAACCAGTGCGGAAAACGACCGTGAACCAAGAGCCCCGCCGCCGCTCACGATCCCACGGAGATCCGGCGGGCGGCGGAGGCTTCACGGGGACCGAAGCTCCACAGTCGAAGTCGCGGAACAGTAAGAAGGAAAGCGGAGAGGCGAGAATCCCTCACCGTCACCGTCTCGCGCGGCTCCGGCGCCGGTCCCCCGCGAGCGCAGTCAGCAGCGGCGACTCCCCCGCCAGGCCGGCTGGTGGTGCCGCCGCGTGATCCAATGCGGAGAGGGAGGGAGGTGAGATTTCCGTCGAGAGCGCGCGACGCAGCAGCCACGGGGCGGTGGTTTCCGCGTGCGGTGCGCGCGGCCGTCGGCGCGGGAGGCGACGCCCGCGGGCAGGCGCGGCTGGGTCTGGTGGTCTGCCTGCTGCTGGCCGTGCGGAGAGCGTGGGGGGCGGAGTGGGGGAGGGGAGGAGTGGGCGGTTGCGCTGCTCGGCTCTGCTTAAATCGAGCGCCAGACGAGACGAGTGAGTTTTTTGGGAGGCTCGGGACTTGGCCGGGTCCGCTCACCGCTTGGGTGGTGATGCCGCCGGCAAGCGGTTTGTCTCCTTGCCCTTTTCGCCGGCCCGATTTTATGTGCGCTCCTAGCTCTTGGTTTTCAGTTTATTCGTGTCAATTGTGGTGGTTTTTGTATGTTGTTTTTAAAAAAAATATTATATCAACTGGAGTGGCATGTTCATTATATGGAGTTACAGTATTAAACATGTATTTTTAAAATTTTATTTACATGCTCTAGTTAAGCTTAAGTGAGTGCAAATATTTAACATGTGGTACAAATGGCATGGGCATGATTGTCTACTCTTGCTTTGGTCACGTCTTTTTCCCCCTTTTTTATTTTTATTTGTAGTTACTTGGAACCTTTCGTGTGACTCTTCGTAATCTCAAGGTACGAATACAAGCAAGCATCTTGAAATTGCTAGTGCTATAGGAGGATATTCCATTATTTCGAGTTTCATGTGCACTATGCCTCTTTATGGTAGGTACGCAATATTCATCAACGAGACACTCTGTATATATAACTTCTAGTGGAGAATCTGCCTCTCCACATTGTTCGTGTCTTTGTAAGGCTGAACCCAGTGGTGAACCGTAAAGCAAACTGAAGTACGTACTCAAGTAAAAAAGGCCTGCAGTGGGGTGCCGAAAAGGAGACGGTATGGTTCCGTTCAGCTCCGCATACGCCGAATTAGGCGCACCTAGCGAAGCAACGCTACCGCGCCACGTCGGATGCGGGGCCCACGCACCAACCACCCCGCCGTCGCCCCCCCCCCCCCCCCCCCCCCCGGCTCGCCCCCGCCGACCGCCACTCGCCCGCGGCTGCCGATGCCTGCCCGCTTGCCGATTGCCGCCGTCCGGCGCTCGCCCGCCCGCGGAGGAGCCGTCGGAGGTGGAGGCGCCACCGATCCCCGCGCGCACGCCGCCGGAGCCGAGGACGACGCAGGCGAGGAGGAAGACGGCCGCCGCCCGCGCCACCGCAGAGCCGCGCCGAGGCGGAGGATGGGAAACCCGATGTGCTGCCGCCTCCGCACGCCGCGCTGCACCCGCGCCGGCCAGAGAGGGATGGGCGGATGGCCGCCGGAGCAGAGGAGGGAGAGGGATGGCCCGCCGCGAGCGCAAGCAGCACACCATCGCCGCTCGACCGGCCCTGCCCCGTCACACCGCATTCCTCCTCATCGCCGCGCGTCGCCCGCCGACCTTCTCCTCCTCCTCACCACCGCGCGTCGCCGGGGGAGGCTGGGCCCGCGCCGCGGGCGGGGAGGCGTCGCCGTCGCCCGCACGAGCCGCCCAGGCCGTGCGCTACCGTGCGTGGACCGCTGGGCCACGCGCCCCGCCGCCCCAATGCCGCAGCGCGCCCCAACGAGCTCCAGCTCCTGCTCCCGACGCGGCGGCTGGAGCCGCCGCCGCCCCGCCGACCAGCGCGGAAGCCACCACGCTCGGGTGACGACGAAGCCGGCGGCGCCGGTGACGAGGACGGAGAGGCCGGCGCCCTCGGCGAAGCCCGGCAGTCGGCGGGGCGACGCCGCCTGACTGGAGCCGCCGCCCGCGGGGAGCCACTGGCCGCCGCCGACGCCCGCGGGCCTCCCGCCGCCGCCTAGAGGAAGGCCCCGGCGGCGATGACGCGGGCGCGGTCGTGGCACGTGGAGGCGTAGGCGGCGAGCGGCTTGGGGCCCCGTCGGTGGTTGGGGTCAGCGCCGTAGTCGTCCGGGTCGGTGTCGTCGAGGCAGACGCTTAGAGCTCGATCCGGCCGCCCGCGAGCTCGATCCGGGGAGGAGGGGGAGGCGTGGCCGCGGCGAGGGAGGAGGAAGGAGGCGCCGCCGCCGCGGCCGGAGAGAGGGAGGGGAGAGGCGCCGCCGCGGCGGCCGCGGAGAGGGAGGGGAGAGGCGGGGCGGCGCCGGGGAAGGAGAGAGGAAGGAGAGAGAGGGGGGGGGGAATGGGATGCGGCGGGGAGGGAAGGGAGGGGAGAGGAGATAGAGTTAAAAAATAATATAACGTGGGTCCTACGGGTTGGTAGTTGGTATAGAGGATGTAGTTTGAAGTACGACGAGTGCGGAAAAAATGGAACTGTACTGTAGAATAGAATCTTGATGAACAGGACGGAATATTCTCTTTTAGAGTATAGAGTAGAGGTTGACGAGTGCGAATAGCCTAAGTGATATCCGGGCTGTTTTCAACCAATATAAATAAGCCGACCTTAAGATTACATAATCAATAGTCACAAAGGAACAAAGAAGATGTCTTCCGTCGATCTCAAGTAGGGTCCTAGACTTCTTTCTCATCACCTTTGATGATCATCATTCTCTTTTAAGTGTTCTTTTGACCCTTTATTCGGCTCGAAAATTTTCTCAGTCGCGCATGCATTTTTTTTCTCCTCAACCATTCCACACCTGCACCATGTACCAAGTCTTTCCGCTCAAACATAATCTGCCTCTCTCGTTTATGCTCTGTTCATTATAGATCTTTTTGTTACGGTAAAGCATAGGTAATTCCTCTTTGGCCAATGCACCTCAAGACATTCCCTCCAAACATGCCCAGCTGCTCACCTAATTACCTACGACGATCTACCACCGCATCCAAGACGGTGTACTTGCGCTTGTCTTCACTTCACGAAACACGACATATTCGTACACGCTCGTGATCTCTCCACACGGCGTTGACAAAGTGACTTACAATCTGGACTCTGGATCAACCACCCCACCCTTCTAACCCCAATAAAAAAATACTCCTGTGTTACTTAGTTTTTATTTCTTTGCGCAATTGTTTTATAAAATGTTGTGTGTGAAATGTACAAGGGACTTCACCGACAAATGGTGGCATCAGCTTTGCATGTTTCCTATTCCTCATGGCGTCGTCTCCACATGGCAATTGGCAAGGCCTATCTGTCTCTCTAGACGTCTAGGAGTGGAGCTGGAAAACACTAATGCACTATTGTTATCCCTCCATGCTCCATGTTACCCTTGTGCAAATATGCGTGCGCCATCGGCGCCATATCAAGAACAAGAAGATCTCCAATCATTCGGGCAAAAGAAAATAAAGAAAAGAAGAACATATTCTCACTAGTGCAAAGAAAAACAAAACATGATAAAGTGGCCCTTTTTCCTTTTCTTGTTCCAGCATCTTTCTTTTATTTTTGTCATTTTTATAAAGAGAGGTGATCTGACTCCGACGCGACCAAAGTGCCATATGCTCATTGCCCAGTCTTGGGATCACCGGGAGAAGCTGTCGGTGGTGGTACAGCCACCGGCCGTCTCCGGTACCCGTGCGTATCCGAGAATATTTTTTTGGCTTATGTATGATACGGGTCAATTACCATTTTGCCCAGGGCCAGCCGGCAGGCCGGCCCGCCCACGGCCGAAGAAATCAAGGGGCACGGTCAGCCGGCCTCATTCTCTCGCTAAAAGTTTTCGTCAGAAATGACACCCACCCTGCTCCATAGAACATTGACTTGGGTTTATGACGAAAGTGAGCCCTGGAGAAACAAGTTTATTGATGCACACAGCCGCAAAATAAAAGTTTATTATTGATGCACACAAATAAAGCGCCGGAAAACAACGCTCAACAACCAGATATCGTGTCTCCTTAAGGATGTCAGGTCTCCACTAGCAGTGCCGTTCAAAGTAGACTCGGTTGTGCCACGTGGGACCCTGCAAATAGACCACACGTATGTATACTTGGTGTATCAACAAACCCCACACGATCGATTCTGCCAACGGTCGGTGAGAGGGCCTTTTCAGTTCTCATTATCATAGTCTGAATCACGCCTACCATCCATCCTGACCAAATCAGCAGCTTTGCAGAAGAATGTTTCGACACATGGAATGGAATCATACGTGCAGTGAGCACGCTAGGAAACGGCGAGTGGTTTGTCTTAAAGAAAAAAACGGGGAGTGGCTACACTTACAGTAGCTTAAGTTGAGCGGCAAATTTCAGCAGCTCAGCACATACGTGCACACAGTTCGCCAGCAATCAGCCATGTCGCTGGATGCAAAGAGCTTTACCTGCACCTGCACGGCAGGCCAGATCAGGACACAGGAACTTGCAGGTGTAGTTTTCATTTTTGCAGGGAAGCGATTGCCCATACACGAGGGCATGGCAACAAGGACGCCGTATTGCAACACCAGCGCACCACCAGTGTGCCCGTCCATACCACCTCACCATCAACCCGCACAGACAGGACCTTGACACCCTATTGCCAATTTCAGAGCAAAAACGTCGTAGCCACAGCAACAGGAGTAGGTAACTGGGTACTGACCTGGAGTCACGTTTGAGTGACGTTTGGAAGGTGAAGGCATCGCACGGGCTGAAAAGGGCACCACACCACACATGCACCTGTGCTAACACACGCAGCCGCAGAATGATGGTTAGGAAAGCAATGTTTTGTTTACCTCCATTAGGGAGTAGCAGAGCCGAGCTACACACACCCATTGGAGCGCCATCATGGTGATCGACGAGTGAGTGAAGCTGGAGCTGGGCACAAAATTGAAGGTAAAGTATAAGTACCGGATAAGATGGAACAGCATGGTCGCTAGTAATGATTCTACCCAACCTTTAGTTTCAAGTATATGTTACTTCGAGAATACATCACCAGCCAACGGGCAAGACGGCAAGTGACCCAGTACCAGTACCCAAAGCTGCCATCATACCTCTGCATTTGCACAGGCAGTACCTCTCTTGAAACTTCACGGCTGGGATGATGAGGCGTCAAGATCCATTTGAAGAGAACTTGAAGATGCATTTCAGAACTCTTCCTAAAGGCAACATAGTTGAAATCAATCAACTTGAACTTCGGAAAAGGGTAAGATTAGCTACCAGCAAAAGCAACTCAACCGACTTAGGATATACGAATTGTCCTTCACTGACCCCATCACAACTGAAATTCATTCAAATCTACCATCAGGTAAGATGTTAGTGTCACAGCTCACAACAAGAAGATTGGTCCATAACTTTTGGCCAAGAACTGTAAGCTTGTAACCTAAGTTGCCCACATCCAACTCTAGAAGTTAGACGCAGATGTCCCTTATCATGATGCAACAAGAGGGATCGGATGAAAAAGAACTGTAGCTCTTTATAAAGTGCATATGCACATAGCTTCCAAACTCTGCAAAGGGTTAAAACTGTACTCGCAGGAATGTAGATATGTACAGACCACCAAAAACTCCATGTCTAGATGAAGCATTCTAAAAATGCATGGAGAACAAATCTACATCAAAGGATAAACAAGATGCATCAGAGACTAAGATTAGTAGGCAGTAACGTTAAGAAACAACAAAAAGGTAAAGTGACAGGTCCCTTTTTTGGTAGACCAAAAAATCAATGAAATCAATTCCCAGTAGTTTTCTTAAAATAGTTTTTTTTTTCAACTCCCAACAGTTACTTGACAGTAATGTGCATGAGGAACACTTGTTAATAATATTCAGATTCTCTCAGGTATAACTGAAAAGTACGGTTAAACTTACAGTATGAATATCTGCGTGGTGATCTAAGTTATTAGCCTTCTTGTTATCTAACGGAATGTAAGCAAATAAAATAGTCCTGTAACCAATTTGAAATTAACAACTTTAGACATTAAACAATTATCCACTTGTTTGTGTGCATCCCATGGTCCCCCACAAATGGGTGCAAGTCATGTTACTTACTTTTATTTAGGAGACAACAATACGCAGAAATTAACATGGGTTCCTCTTCTACTAGTATACCAAATTTGTTTGGTTCGCTTTTATAGCTAGAGAGTGACAATTATAAGAATCTGGACAATTAGTGAAGGAGCTTTCTTGAATTCATTTACCTTTGTGGTTGGCACAACTTCAGCACAGTCTGGAGCATTAACCAAGCATCCATGGAAACCAAGCAAGCTTATATGATTTCAGAGGTAAGAAATTTTCTTTACCAAAGCTGCGGCGACAGGAACAGACCTTACAGAGCAAATCATATACTGTGACGAGCAATGCATGCTTGGACATCAAAAGGTGCAGTAATGGAATAAAAATGCCTTTTGCTGGCAAAGATGGTGACAACTATTCAAACCAAAGCAAACCACATGATGGTCAGGTGTGAGATCATAATTGCTAAAAGAATGAAGGATATACTCCGTAGTAGTACACATACATGCTCTCTCCTTGAGATGTTCAATGCATACTAAAGTATTGAAAGAAGATCCAACAGTCAAATGTGAAACCGTGTAACATTTTCAGTTTGCACGGTACAGGAAGCAACCACCGATGCCTTTACTGCTTTGCATCAAGCATGAAACTGAGATATAAACAATACATGACATGCGATTGTTAGTAACACATCACGTGCCAGTTTACATAAGAGCAAGTATTATAACAGGCTCTAAGGAGGCTGAATATGACGTGGAGGAGAGAGATAAGATGAGAGAGAACGGAGCCGGCGGTTAACTCTTCGCCCGCATGCAGCCCGGCTAAAATCACTGCCAGCGGGTCCCACAGGGAGTAAAAGCTGGCTTGCAGCCTGCACCCGGCGCAAAAGCGGACGCAAGCATGGACTCCCAGCCGGCAGCGGGCGTTATTTATTAACCTTGCTCTAACTGGGTTATTCCTTTTAACTTTTTGGCACCCAGTGCTTGGTCAAGGGTATCACTTGCATGTGAAGGCCTAAAAGGAAGGTATATAATACACATTTTAACGTAATTCAAGCGGATAACCTTAGCTAGGAGGCATAAGCATAACCAGGTATGCCCTGGTATAAATAATCATAACTGGGTAAGTTTCTCAAGGCACCCAAACTTAGCCTGAGCATGTCCGCAGAGACTAGCTGGGCCAACATTATGACATGGGTCTTTCCAAATTTCTGTGAACCTAGCTGGGCCAAAGAAAAATTCAATTAAACTGGCAGGGTAGCCCCATGGTTACAATGGTTGGGCCAAAGCATATATAACATAGACAGTCTTTTGATGCTTGGGAGCTTTCCCTCATAAACAGACAGACCCTAAGAAGAAACAAGATTGAAATAATTGTTATAGGTGGCTTATGAAGATAAGTGTAGATACCCCAAAGAAAGGTTGACAGAAAAAATGTTTGGAACTTCTTATAGTGATGAGATTATCAGATATAGGCCAGAAATTGCTAACAAATACTCCCTCCAAATGCAAAAGAGTGTTGTCTTGGAAATCAACACGGTATCTCAAACACAACTACGATCCTAATTTACATTGTAATATATTGAGAAAAAATATAAACCTAGAAGACACCAGTATATGGACGCTTTTTCAAGAGGAATGGCAAACCTGCACTTTATTTTCATGTATTTAATTTTAGTATTAACAGATGTATTGTTAGCCCAAGTTCAAAAGTTCAACTGCATGTATCCAACAATGATGCTCTGGCGCAGGAGTATAAAGCTTACCTTGCATGGAACCTTGAAGCCAAGAAGCTCTACAGGTTGTCTTCACAAAGATACCTAAACTAGAACAGAAAGATCCTTGCCTCTTCCATACAAAGACACTCAAACACAGGCAGTAGACTTGGGCAATAGAAGTCTGGATAACACAAAATACAATAGCAGTTCCTTTCAGTTTCATGGAATGATTTGAGTGTAGACTGTGCTGGAGATAATCACATGATTATACATTAAGAGGTAACTTAATTGATGCCATGTGAGGGGTTGATTAATTATCTGTACTCTGGACCATTCAGCAGTGTGGAACAAGATAAACTGTTCCCTCTCATGCCCATGGAACATATGTATGCATGGAGGTGTGGAGGAGAGCAAAGCACCCAAGATAACAGAATTCAAAGAGGAAGCTTCTACAGTTCTATGACAACTGGGGTGACTAGTGTGTCCAGTATAGAGTTGTGTGGATCCAGTTTATGCCACTTATAAAGCTTGTATCTGTTCCAAGTGAATGAGAGGAGTTCGAATCTGAGTTACTTTAAGAAAAACTATCATTGAAGTCCACCCCCTTAATGAATTCTTCCATTCAGATCCAAATTGAATATCATTATTTTTGTGAGGTGTTGTGCCTTGTCACCAGGAACTCATTGCCAGCAACCAGACAGCCCTTTGTCCCTGAGCGAATGCCAACACCATAACTGGGACTGCAAACTGCCGAGTCATTCTCTCTTCCTAGTCACAGATAATGCAGTGCTCTTAACCATGATTATGGACAAGCCAAACTTCTTCCAATTGCAAAATTACATTTACCTTGGCACCTGAATGCACATAGTTCTAAACACGTAATAACAACAAAGTCAATGGTCCTAGGTTATGGAATTGTTCTAGTAGTTTGCACCACCTCATTTTCACAAATTTAACTTCAAGGAGTATACTACATCCAGCAGAAACGAAGCCCATTTTCATAAATTTAACTACAAGGAGTATACTATACTCAGCGGAAAGGAAGCCATTACAGAATACAGATACACTGTGATCTAGAGCATAACTATCGATTTCAGGGTCCATTTTGTAGAGCTCCTAGGGTCAGACTCTATTGAGAATTTTTCGAAGAGCTATATAGCAAGCATGTGTCTAGGGCAAGGGTAATCTCCTCTAAAGACCTGGATTGAGGGACATTCAGTTCATCATCGACACACAGTAGTGTGATTGCAACCTCCAAACACTTACATAATCAATGTCGTATTCAACACAACAATCATCCAGTTTATGCACATAGCATCATGTACTCCTATAACTTACTGTAACTTGCTAAATTTCTATAGAGCATTAAGTTTCTTAAATGAAAAATTCAGGCACATTCCAGCAAGAAGAATGAACCCATGTAATTTCTCACATTGTAAGCAATCGTGTATCCATTAAGGAAGAATGTAGATAAAAATACTAGATGATAATGTAATTATATAGCCATGAACAATTTCACTGCATCAAGAACATGCAGAGAATACAGATGCAAAACATTCAAAGTGTAAATCATCCTCGCAATTATGCGACAAGAAACAAAGACTTGCAACATAAGTTCACCAGCGAAAACATCAACAGGGCTACATATCTCAATCTGATCATGCCCATCCATTTTTGGATCTCATATGACATGCTACATCATAGTACAGAGTACAGACAGTCTTATTTGAAATCGACACAAACAGATAATCAGAAAAATCTAGGGTCCAGGGTGACCTGACCGTCGGATCACTCGGCGTCTCCATCGCCCGCGGCACCGGCGGCGGCCAGCTCCTGCTGCTGGAGGCGCTCGAGCGCCTTCTGGTGCGCCCAGGTCTCGATCGTGAGGTCCGGCTTGGCGTTGAGGCCGACGCCGAGGATGACGACGGTGAGGAAGGAGGTGACGTAGCAGGGAAGCTCCCAGTCCTCCCACTTCCGCGACTCCCCCGGCGGCGGCGGCGGGCGGTTGAACAGGTACCCCTTGGGCTGCTCCTCGTGCCCCGGCGTCGTCCACCGCCCCGCGCCCTCGCCGCCGCCGCGCACGCGCGCCGCGGAGCGCAGCCGCGCGCGCAGCATGCCCCCCGCCGCCGCCGCGGCCGTCGACATCGCCCGCATCGATGCACCGGTGAGCTGTGCTGTCTGCGTCTCTGCGAGATTGAGGAACGGAGAAGGTGCTGCGCTGTGGCCTGTGGGAGTGGAGATGGGGGAGCGGAGGAGGGGCCGGACTGGGAGTGGGGACTTGCAGACATGGGCCTCGAGAAGGTAATTGGGCTGGACTGTGCCGAAGTGAAATGAGCTAGAAGATTGCTATGGAAAAGCCCAGTTGGGTTGACCATTGTTGGGCTGGCTGGACTGGAAAAGACTGTGACTTGTGACTTCGGAAATGGAAGTTGGTTAGTGGTGAGCTGCCGTCAAAGTTGGTCGGAAGCAAATGTACTGTTTTGAACAAGAGACTATCTCTTGAACAAGAGAGATAGCTCTTAACTTTTTATACTATTTACGAATTAAAAAATTTATAAACTACCCTAAGAGCCAGCTATTCCATTGGAGAAGGCCATAGAGAACACGCCGAAGAGAACAGTACATCCGTCGAGTAAGATTGCAGCATTTAGCCATTAATGGAGCACACCCACTAGGCGCTAGATGATGGACGGACAAGAGGCACGGCAACGAGGAGGGGAGGACTGGCCCGGAAACAGGGGTACTACATTAACTGGTTAACTTGCTGACGGAGAGACACGACAAATCATACTCCGTGATTACGCCCGGCACATACCATTATTCATGAATCGATGTCACAGATTTTCTTTTGACGATAATCTAATACCCATGCATTGCGCCAGGCCCACCTAATATCTCCATCAGTCCGGTGCATGTTAAGGCCAATCTCAGTGCACTATTTTACTACACGGTTATTTAGACCAGAAAGTAGGTAACTGTGCCAAAGGAGTGTCATGGTGATGAAACTACTCTCACATTCCATAAAATTCTTCCTTCTCTCCTACGCCACCCCAGCACATTTAATGTCATTAAACTCCACTGAGATTGGTCTAATAACAATTGCTGATGTCCAACCATATATAGCATTATGGTACATACTTGAATAATCTAATTAAAGTCTAAACTTGCCATAATAGTTGACACTGACAGTTGTCCCAGCCACTATTTAGAGCTCAAAGCCATGAACAGCTAGCATTATCCACACATCTCTTTACTCCTTTTTTCTTCTGACACTTGTAGAAGCTTTAACCGAAGACAAATCAAAATTAAAGAAGAGGAAATCAAAAGGAGGAAAGAACACACATTTCTCTTTTCCTCACTCGATCATTTAGCTTCCCCTCATCACACCACTGTCGTCGTCTATACCCAAACCTATACCATCACCCAGGTTAATCCATCAACCTCTCGCAACACGTACGTACAACAACGTACGTGCGCGGGCACACGACCGTGAAAAGTTTGTTACCCGTCGTGCACGGTACACCCCACGTCACACACACTGTATACGTAGCACACGGTAACAGAGCAGGCCAGCAAGCGTATCGTACGTGTCCGTCCGGCTCTGATCGCCCGCTCACGTGCACTTGCCGAGCGGCCCGCCGCAGAGGCAGCTGTTGCCGCCGAAGGAGTCAGCGTCGAGGTGGTCGAACGGCGGGCCGGCGGGGATGGCGCCGCAGAGCCTGTTGTGGCTGAGGTCCAGGTGCCCCACGTACGCCGCCGCCGCCAGCGACGGCGGCACGCCGCCGGTGAGCCGGTTCCTCGACAGGTCCAGCAGCATGAAGTAGGACTGCCGCGTGAACACGTCGGGGATGGCGCCCTCCAGCGCGTTCCGGCTCAGGTTCAGGATCCCGAGCCCGCCGTTCCGGAGCAGGCTCGCCGGGATCCGCCCCGACAGCCGGTTCCCGCCGAGGTACAGCGACGCGAGCACGCGGCCGGACCCCAGCCCGTCGGGGATCCCGCCGGCGAGCTGGTTCTCGGAGAGGTCGAGGTCGGCGAGCCGCGGCATCGACGACACCGACGCCGGGATGGGGCCCGACAGCCGGTTCCGGCCGAGCAGCGCGCGGCTGAGCATGGCGAGCTTGCCGAGGTCGGCGGGGACGCGGCCGGCGAGCTGGTTGTTGGCGAGGTCGAGGTGCTTGAGCGAAGACAGGGAGGTGATGGAGCCCGGGATGGCGCCGGAGAGGAGGTTGTCGGCGAGGTTGAGCACGGTGAGGCGGGGGAGGCCGCCGCCGAGGGACGGCGGGATCCCGCCGGTGAGGCGGTTGCCGGGGAGCTCGAGGATGCGGAGGTAGGGGAGGTCGCCGGAGGCGACGCAGGTCGGGATGGGCCCGGAGATCTGCTTCCAGTCGGCGAGCACGAGGGAGGAGAGGCGGTCGAGCCGGCACACGGCGTCGGAGATGTACCCGGACATGAGCCCCGACGCCGGCCGCCCCGCCGGCGCCATCACGGCGTCGTCGGCCTCGCCGCGGAGGGAGAGGTCGGCGACGCGGCCCGTCGTGGGGTCGCACCCCACGCCGTACCAGCCGGCGCAGCAGTCGGTGCCCGTCCAGGAGGAGAACACGCCCATGCGGGACTCCGACAGCGCCGCGCGGATCGAGAGCAGCGCGTCGCGGTCGGCAGCCGAGCACGCCACGGCGGCGGCCGGGGCGAGCGCGAGCGCGGCGAGGGCCGCCACGGCCAGCGCGAGGAGCGCCGGGCCGACGACGGCCGGAGACGCGGTTGCCGTTGCCATTGCGTGTTTCGCTCGCTTTGGCTCGAGTGGGCGACAGTGCCGAGTGCCGAGTGGCGAGCTCGCAGAGCGATCAGCTGAAGCGTTTAGTAGGCTGGCAGGGCGTTGAATTGACCGTTTTGCCCTCATGTAACCACGTTCGTTATCCACGCTTTGTCAGAGAGTAAAACCAAACTGTGGCAAGCTGTGGCCTGTGGGACGCAGGGCATGTGCGTTCGTGCAGCTACCGGCGCCGATCGCCTTTATCCCGTTGCCACAGCAAGTGCGTGCCTGTGCGCCCGCCACAGGTGAACACTGTGTTCGCAGCTCAATACAGTGGTCTATCTCTTCCCAAACTCCGTGAAGACTGAACAGTGACGAGGAGGGGGGCCCTGGGCAAATGATGGCACGATCTGCCCGCACCCAACCGGATTGAATGCCGGAGCCGTTTGGATCTCGACGGGTCGGAAGATCCACCCGTCGCCGGTGCCGATCGACCACGCATGCACGGCGCCCACGCGGCGGTCGATCGGATCCGCCGGGCATGATGGCAGCGTTGGCGGTCCATCCAGGTCGGGATCTCCGTCGGTCACGAGGAGCCCAGTGGCCAGGAGCACCCAGCGCGACGCCCCTTCGTCGTCGCCGTCGCCGATCACCTTCTCGACCATTAGGCTTCGAACTCTTTTGGACGCTACGCAGCAAGCATGGGTGCAGTGGAGCTCGCGCGGCGACTGCGGCGAGGTCGCGTGTCGCGGCGCACGGGAGAGGCCGGTGATACGATGAGCAGGGAGACAGGGCCGGACCGGCACACGGCACGGCATGTGGTGTGGCCTTCTCGTCGCTGTGCGTATGGATAGATGATGATGCGTCGCGTGGCCTCGGAGGATGGCCAGCAGCCGGCGGGCGCGCGCGGCGGCAAACGGAACCGCGCACATGGATGGGTTCGCTGAACGTCTCCATGCACGTCCATGACACGGGAACACGCAGGGTGGCGGATGCGGCCGGGGAGCTTTCGGGGACACACATGGTGCGTGGGTCTGACTCTGCCTTGCCCCGGGCCCCGGCGCACGGCGACGACACATGCAGGTGCAGCGCATATGGAATGCCAAGGATAATCGTCAGGACCATGGTTACGAGCATAAATCAACAAGGATCATTGCACGAACAGGCTTACTTCTTTTTTGTTACTAATATAGCACGGGCGAATGGCTGAGATCTTCTTGTTATTTTTTTTTGAACTTTCTTTTTACATGAGCTCATGCTGAGATCTGGGGCCAAAGAACGATCGAAGCGAAGGTGCATGGGCGTGTATCTGACATTCAGACGGGTGAGCCGATTACCGACGTGGCGTCTGCCGTCAATGCGGCGGTGGTCTGGGTCAGCGTGGGGCGCAGCGCGCCGGCACGGTAGGCCCGGGGGCTCACGTGACCAGCGGGCCCAAGGGGTCGGCGCCCCAAAACTTGGGATGCACGGGAGTAATCAATGCGCTAATCTAAATCCCACGCAAACATGCAGATACACACACGGACGCACGGGCCCTGTTTAGGTCAAGTAAAAAATTCTCTCTAAACTACACTATTCACCTATCACATCACTCTCTCCTAACACTAAACGTGGATAAATAAAAAAATTAAATACATGATTTTGATATACACGACGAGATGAATCTTTTAATCCTAGTTAGATCATGATAGAACAACGATTACCACAAACAAATAAAAAGTTGCTACAGTGCGCTACAATGTTCGATGTGACATTTTCACTAAACTTCACAATTCCTTATCAAGAGCTGAACACAGCCACGGATACATGTCCCCGTCGCCGTAAAACCCCAATCCAGGGGCAGAGGGCCGTGTACCGCACCCCCTTCATCATTCATGTGCGTGCTGCATCCTTTGCTAAAGCTGAATTTTAAAGATGGGCGGTGTTCACTTCCAAAACTTTCCCTAAACTTTCTCTCTCTAAACTTCATTATTCACTATCACATCAAATCTCTCTCTTCATGCATGGAGCATTAAATATAGGTAAATAAAAAAACTAAGTACATGATTTTGATGTACACGATGAGATAATCTTTTGAGCCTAGTTAGGTCATAGTAGGACAATGATTACCACAAACAAACGAAAATTGCTACCGTGTGCTACAGTGTTCGATGTGACATTT
The DNA here is from genome assembly GCA_033239725.1 of Echinochloa phyllopogon. NCBI lineage: Eukaryota > Viridiplantae > Streptophyta > Magnoliopsida > Poales > Poaceae > Echinochloa > Echinochloa phyllopogon. The sequence goes on from BTCW01000006.1 coordinate 35,932,016, forward strand.
TCACCCAACTTCACTTTTACTTTTTGAGGAACTAAACACCGCCATGTTCGATTTGTGCAGAACGATTCGCGGTACAGGCGTAGCTTTGTGACGCGTTTCCTAATGATGATGTGGCCACATGAAGCATAGCATAGGGGCATTCCTGGGGCCTTTTGTTTTCCGTCCTTTTGCTCGATTCGGCGCTTGGATTCTGCTCAATGAAGAGCCGAACATGAACAGGAGGAGCCGCGTGGCGGTGCTCCGTCCTCTGAGATTTGATCTGAAAGTTCGAGTGGACCGAGGGTTTGGACAGGTTCCATCAGAGGACATCCACGGCAATCTTGATGGGCTCCAGGAGCGTGCAATGCCCCGTTGCTTGGTGGGGACTATCATTCAGGACAAGTTTTCCTTCCACCACACCGTGCCCGCCCTTCTTCGTCAGTCGTCACTGTCCCGAAAGGCTTAATAGCCGTTTTAGTCCCCAAACTTTGCTTAGAGGCTCATTTTATTTCTTGAACTATCAAAAGGACCGATTCAGTCCCTGAACAACTAATTTTTGTCCAATCCAGTCCCTTAACTTAGTTGGTGTTCCATATTGGCATGCAATGTCAGCCGATTTGGATTAGGTGGCGTGCCATGTCAGCTCGTCTAGTGTGCCATGCATCAAACATGCATAGTGCCCTCCACGGTAGCTTCTCTGGCTTGCAGGAGTGGCGGTCTAGCGAGCAGTGGGTCATTGTCGACGAATTATGTCGAGCACGTCTAATCGGGGATACCCCAGGGAGTAGTTTTGTGTGGGTCTCGCCGAGTTCTAGGAACGAAAGTACACGAACAACACAATTTAGACAGGTTCGGGCCGCGAGTAGCGTAATACCCTACGTCCTGTGTGCTTGAATGTATTGCACGTGTGGTTGTCTGATGTCGTATGAGTTGTGTCCTCATCTGATCTACCGAACTAGGACCCCTACCCTCCTTTATATATCCAAGGGGCAAGGTTTACATGGTAAGTATCCTAGTCGGTTTGGAATTGGGAGTCCTAGTCCTAATAGGAGTACACGAGTAGTTGTCCGAGTAGTTCTACTAGGACTCGGTCTTCTGTATTGGGGGTACCCGGGGATGCATATCCCACAAGCCCCCGAGCATCTTGCACCTTCGCTTCAAGTCTTGAATCCACTTTAACATCTTTGAGTACTTGGAGCTAAATCCAAGACGCTCTGATCTTCTCTGACGAGTAGTTTTATTGGTGTGCATCTGACGATGCACCCAATGGGTGTAGCCCCCGAGCCTCCGAGTACTTTTAAGTAGTCGGAGGTTCAAAAGCAGTCTTCATCTTGAGTAGTTCAATGGCGTGCACCTAGTAGGTGCACCCATTGGGTGTAGCCCCCAAGCTTCGAGTAGTTTCATGAAAACTAGTCGAAGGTCTTGAATTGATCAACAATAGGCACAAAAAATATGTACCCCTTGAGTGTAGCCCCCGAGCCTCAAAGCGAATGGTTTGCATTCGATCCGAGGGTCAAGAACATAATCTTCAAAAGTACCGACTTGTTTAAAGTATTCGGCTGGCACTGTAGCGCCTCGCCGTATGAGTACCGACTGGTGCCAGTACTCGTCTCCATGTCTTAGCTTGCGATGTGTAGCCCCCGAGCTTCAAGTGACTAGTTAAAGTACTCGGCATGTGAGCACCGAGTAGTATAAGTACTCGATCGGCTCCGCAGCGTCATGAAGAGGTGAAGTGGTGCCAAGTATCACTGATGTGAGTACCCAGCTGTGAACCCTGCAATTTAGATATATAGGATGAGTAGTATCCGATCAAGAAAAAGTGAATAATATTATTTGTAATGCTTGTAAAGCAAATAATAGCACTTGTAATGCATGTAAAGGTTTTCGCTCATGCTCTTGTTAGACTTTTAACCACTCGAGTAGTAGCCCTGTTACGTTTAAACACTTGGTCCCGCTTAACCCGTCCTTTAACGTGAGACTGGTGTCTTCTTTAACGTGTAGGTGCGTAGGTGTTGCGAAAGAGCCGAAGCTTCACGAATTAATGTGCATGCTATCGAGTGGTGTTTGGTCATTAAGAGATGACAACAAGCATAAAGTAGTCGACATGCGACAAAAGTATGCATGGTATGCAAAAAAGTAGTCGTTTAGGACTTTTCTCATGTTGGAGAAGTCGCGCGAGGGACTTGAAACCCATCGGCGAAAATTATTATTGTTGAGGGAAGTACTCTTTTTAGAGTAGTCGACCCATGGCCAAGCATGTATTTAAACAAACTGATAAAATTAATATAAAGAAAAATAAAAAAAATAAGACTTAGCTTTGTTCGCGGACGATCGTCGACGAAGCCGTGGCGGTTGGCGATGAAGCCGACTAGTCGGAGTCGATTCCGACTAGTTGTTGATGAAGCCGTAGCCGCTCTCGACTAGTTTTAACTAGTCGAGTAATCGAGGCAGTCGTCGTCGAGTCGATGTAGCCGAACGTCGATGTAGTCGTACCCGCGTACATCTCCTCGTGTGCGGCAAGCAAAGATCTTGAAGCTTCTGAGTAGCCTTCGGTATGTGCGTGTAGCACAATTCTACCCAATTGATGTTCACCGGGAACACATGCTCTGCTTGGTTGATCACCCGTATAGGACAAGCATGCATGTAGACTCGAAATCGCTTCCTGTGATCAACTCGGAATTGCTGCCTCTGATTGACTCGGAATTGCTGTCGTAACCTCTCGGTCTTGACCAGGCGATTGACCCCGTGTCAAAATCTTAAACAGCTGGCAAACGATTGTGTTTCGACGGGAATTCGGAGTGGACTGCTTCTCGTACTCGACTCTGCCTTTGGAGCAAACCCCTCGAAATCAACCCGCCGATTTCTTTGTTGCAATCATCGTCGCCGATCGATTCCATCGAATAGATTGATCTTGTCTTGATAATAATGATAGGTCCATCAAGCTCTCCCAAGCTTTGAATGTTGAAGTTGGTCCCATCGTGTCTAATGTTGAACTTCGGCGAGAGAGCCCCACGGTGGGCGCCAAGTGTCGACGAATTATGTCGAGCACGTCTAACCGGGGATACCCCAGGGAGTAGTTTTGTGTGGGTCTCGCCGAGTTCTAGGAACGAAAGTACACGAACAACACAATTTAGACAGGTTCGGGCCGCGAGTAGCGTAATACCCTACGTCCTGTGTGCTTGAATGTATTGCACGTGTGGTTGTCTTATGTCGTATGAGTTGTGTCCTCATCTGATCTACCGAACTAGGACCCCTGCCATCCTTTATATATCCAGGGGGCAAGGTTTACATGGTAAGTATCCTAGTCGGTTTACAATTGGGAGTCCTAATCCTAATAGGAGTACACGAGTAGTTGTCCGAGTAGTTCTACTAGGACTCGGTCTTCTGTCTTGAGGGTACCCGGGGATGCATATCCCACAGTCATGCTGCATTGGCCCTGTTTAGTTCCCTTGAAAAGGGAAAAATTCTCTCTCCAAACTTCACTATTCACCTATCCCATTAAATCACATCAAACCTCTCTCCTCATGCATGGAGCACTAAACATGGGTAAATAAAAAAACTAGTTGCATGGTTTTGATGTACACGACGAGACGGATCTTTTGAGCCTAGTTAGGTTATGATACGATAATGTTTACCACAAACAAACGAAAAGTGATACAGTGCGCTACAGTGTCCGATGTGACATTTTCACCTTCCCTTTTCACCTTTTTCAGGGAACTAAACACCCCATTGCTGCAAAAACTAGGGCGCACTCCATGCTCTCATCATCTGCTACTGATAACGTGATGGAGTTGTCTTCACTTATTTTCATAAAGTTAATTGCAGCGTTGAGCAACTGAGAGTAACATGTAGCAATAGATATTACACTATTTTAGCATGTATAATTTAGGAATCTTAGGAGAGGGATCCTAGTGAAAAGCAAGATTCACTGAATAATATCTAGAGGAAATATGGAGAAAGACACGCTTAATTAATTTAGCAAAAAGATAGGCAGACTTAGTAATGAATAAATCTGTGTAATTGGCTAATTGCTGCAGAGGGCACTCTGGATATTCAGAGTGTGGCACACTAAACCCGCTGACGTGGCATGCCAACTAAGGCTATGGACTAAACTAGACCTGAAATAATAGTTTAGGGACTAAATTGGCCCTTTTAATTCTTTGAGGACTAAAACGAACCCCTGAACAAAGTTTGGGGACCAACATGGCTATTAAGCCGTCCCGAAACTGAATTCGTGTCACGTAGTACTGTGCGACCACAACGAGAGCCTGCAACGTCGTCAGCCCATTATAGAATAGGCCCGTGCCATGGAGAGAGGCCCAACCCAAACATATGCTAGCAGTAGCTTCCTTCTTCACGGGCCATAAATAGCCCTATAAGACTCGCACGGGCCAGGCCCATGGATCGTACTGTGATGTGGCCCCGTTGGTGCATCCGTACGGTAGGTTGGCGAATCCTCTGGAACTTGCGCTTTCCGCTTCGTCCCACCGAGCCGGCAGTGCCGCTGCTGACATCTTCCTTCGCCTTCCCTTCCCTCGCCGTAATTCCATCTCCATTTCGATCCCACCATCACCCGTCTCGCCATTGTCCCAGCTCGAAGCAAAACCCGCTCGTCTCGGCTGCCTCGCTCGAGCACCCCTTTCACCCCTCCACCACTTTTCCCCACCGCGCAAGGAAGGCGGGGGCTTAATCTTACAGCCGCAGCCGCGGGTGGTGCCGTCGCCTCTTGTGGCGTTTGGGGTTTCTCTCCATAGATTCGTTCATTTCCCGGAGGTACTGCATGTTTCTATTTCTACTGCTGATTTGGGCAATTGGCTAGCTGGCTGTATTCTGAAACGATGGAATTTGCTTCGCGCTTCAGTGTGTGTTAGTAGCAGTGCCCATTTCGGTCATTTAGTTTGTTGCATTTGTAACGAGCGTAATGGATTAGCATTGTGGATTCGTGGATTGGATGTCATCGAGTCGCGGTTCAGCTTGTTGGTGTCTCGTTTTAAATGTTTAGCTAACAATGTGGTCATCTCAACGCTTCCTTTGTTTCGGACGTTTCCTGACGGTTGATTCTTTCTCATGTTTTCTCAAGATTGCATAAGTTAACTACCCCAGACCTAGGGCAAGTAAAGAATAGGGAAAATTGGTTGTGTAGCATCGAAAGATCGCCACTTCCGAAAAATACCACTAAAAGACGTCGGCTCCGTAAAATACCACCGAAAGATGTAACGTTACCGTAAAATAGCGTTCCTTTAGATTTTGTTCACCGAGACTCGATTTTCCACCTGTTTCAAAATATAACACAAATGTGAAAGGACATTTCTGCCCTCAACACTTATCCTATCCCTCGCCACAGCCTCTCCCTCGCCAACGCGCTCGCTCGCCGCCCCTTCCTCACCGCCACCCCTCACTCGCCGCCGCTCCTCCCTCACCGCCCCTCCCTCGCCGCCACTCCTCCCTCACTGCCCTCTCTCCAAGTCTCGCGCCGCCGGCCGCCACTCCTCCCTCCAAGTCGCGCGCTGCCGGCCGCCGCTCCTACCTCCAAGTCGCGTGCCGCCTCCCCCTCCCTCCGATTCGCTCCTGGGCGTCAATGCCGCCAGCGGCAGGCCAGCGCAACCCAGCCGGCGCCCCTCAAGGCCGGCGGCGGGTCAGGCGCCACCCATGCCGGCGCCCCTCAAGGCCCACGGCGGGGCAGGCGCCACAGGCCGGCGCCCCTCAAGGCTGGCGGCGGCAGGCTGGTGCCCTCTAGGCCCGACGGCGGTAAGAACTCCACGGTAGGCGCCGCGCGGCCGGCCCACGCGCACCAGGTGCCGGCGCCGCGATGAACGACCTCGAAGACGGCGACGACGAGCACGGCGCGCTGGTGCCCCCGTTGCCGGCGCGGTGGTCCACGCGCCCTCCGAACCACCCCGCCGCCATGGAGCTGCTCCTCCCCCGCACTGTGGTGGCGCCACTTGCTCCAGCTCCAGCTCCGGCGCCCGCCCGCCCGTCGTGCCCGCCGCGCTAGAAGAGAAGCAGAGGAGGAGGGATGGGGACGGCGTGGCGGAGGGCGCGGCGCACGTCCGTCCAGCTGGACGACGACGGCCACCGCGACGCCATGGCGGCGGCTTCTTCTCCGCCATGAAGAGCGGCGGCGGCGGCAACCCGTCCACACCACCCTGTGCTGCCGCACCAAGCCCCTGCGGCAGCCGGAGGAGCCCGCCCCCATGACGCCGTCGAATCTTCCGCGGCATGCCGTCCACGGCGAGGTCGACGCCGTACTCGCACTCCATGACAGTCCAACGCCCCGCAAGGTCGGTGGCGGCATGTCCGGCGCACTCCAGGGCCGACGCCCTCCAGGCCGACGGCGGCAGGCCGGCGCCCCCAAGGGGCCAATGCCCACAACCGGCGAACTCCCGATACACAGTTGGGGGTATTTTTGTCTAAGTTAACAGACCCGTTGCTGAAAACTAACAGAATGCTATTTTCAGTTCAAGTTTGCATGTTTCGATGGTATTTTACGGGGCCAACGTCTTTTAGTGGTATTTTTCGGAATTGGCGATCTTTCGATGCTACGGAACCAATTTTCCCTAAAGAATACGAGTGCTGCGTTGTTTAGTAGGCAAAACCACCATATAAGCCGTGAATTAGTACCAATTCTCTAGCAAAGTAGCAAGTCATGTAGTGTCCACGTTGGTCTTGGGCATCTTGGCGTTGTGATGATATTGATGTAGTGCAGCCTTGTGGATAATGTTATAAATGAAGAGATCATATTGCCTTGCCAATCTGCATCTTGTTAGCTTCTTGAATAGTTTACGGTCAACTGGACTAGGTATTCTGGTCCGGACATTTTTCTCTTATTTCAAGGCTAAACCATCGATATTACGCTGTGCTATTTCACAAGCCATTTCTCCATGAATGTGCAGCTAATACCACCTCTACTGGATGCGGCTCTACTCACCTGCAGTCTGTTTGCGGCGATCAAGCATGCATTCACATCCTAGTCAATTCCAAGGAGGACCCATGCAGAGTATGGCCTTATGGAAGAGCTCACACGCTCAGTCAAGCGCCTACAATGTGCAGTTGGGTGTAGTTGATTTTTCACTTAATAAGAACATAAAGTCTTCTCAGCCACAAAGTCTAAAGTACTTTGTGAGCTTAATGGGCCAACAGTTCCGATGTGGACTGTCAAGCAGAGAGGGTAGTCTAAGTATAAAGCTTGACATGCCTTCAAATGAAAAATCGAGGATCGGCTGGAACTGGAAAGGTATGCATCAAAAGATAGGAGGTGTAGCTGGTGGACTTTGCTTTGGTTTTTCAGTTACTGGACTAGCAAGTGCTGAGGTTCCAGTTATTAGAATCAATGACAATGCCGAAGCTTCATCTTCATCTACTAGTTCAACTCATGGGAAGAAAGTCTACACAGATTATTCTGTCACTGGTGAGAAATACCCAAAGTTTTGTGTTAACAAATTTCTTTTATGAATCATACAGTTCCTTCTATAATTCATCGTTACAATTTGTTCAAAGGACAATGGCACTGACCTCGTTACTTTTGACTAATTTATATGGAACCCCCAGGTATCCCAGGAGATGGAAGATGTTTATTCCGCTCTGTGGTTCATGGTGCATGCATAAGATCAGGGAAAGCCATACCTAATGATGATCTTCAGAGAAAACTAGCTGATGAATTGAGAGCAATGGTATGCCTTGGATGCTCTTTTGGAGTCGCCATACTTTTGAATACCGGCAATTCTAAGCTTCTTAGGGTCCTAGAAAAAAATGAAAGAAATGCTAATTTTTATTGATGGTTTCACCCCCCAGAAATATCATGTATATTTTTCTAAATGAATAGGTTGCCGATGAATTTGTCAAGAGGCGGGAAGAGACTGAATGGTTAGTTATACTCTGTCTTTGATCCAAGGCTAGAATGAAATAGAACCATAAGTAGTTGCTGCTAATATGTTACTGGGTTGTTGCATTTGTTGTTACACAAACACACAGGTTTGTTGAGGGGGATTTCGATGCATATGTATCTCATATTAGGAAGCCACATGTGTGGGGAGGTGAGCCAGAACTATTTATGGCTTCCCATGTTCTTCAGTAAGTCACTATAGTATTTTTTTATTTTGGTTACATGCAGTTCAAATTTGGCTACCGGCAATCATTTTAATCCCATCGTTTATTTGCTAAATGTATGTTACAGCAGTATGCTAGTGCTCATTTCCCCCCTACATAACTAAATTATTCAATAGCCTATGCAGTTCTGAAATCATTTTTGACCCTAGGTGCAAAAATTCTTTAAAATAGTACAAGTGGACAATGACACTAGAATATGTTTCTGATGATAATAATAATTCTAAGCTGATAGGTTTTTGATTTAATTAACAGGAAAAAATTGCTGCCTAAGTTTGATCAGTTTCAGTCATCAAGTGCTAAAGTTGTTCGGTTCACCTTTATTTACAAAGTATAATAAAGAAGTGAGACTGTAAGAACTAAGAATTAAGAACATCATTACCTTATTCATAGGATGCCAATAACTGTTTACATGCACGATGAAGATGTGGGTGGTATGATAGCCATTGCAGAATATGGCCAGCAGTATGGGAAAGAGGACCCTATCCAAGTCTTGTATCATGGTTTTGGCCATTATGATGCTCTACAGATTCCAGCGAAGGTTGGTTCAAAGAGGAAACTGTAGAAATTGTTGACTTCAAGATTGAAATGGTAAGTCCACGGGTTGATATCTTTTTGAGCCTTCCAATGTAACTATATTACTGATGTGCAAGTGAGAGTTACTATGCTTCCGTGGTTTATACAACCTTACTGAACATATGCACTTGTCCTAAGTGAATGTGGAATAGCTTTGCTGAAAACTTGAAATAGCTTTAATCCACCATGCAGAAATGCTATTAATAAATTCAATACCCCCCATTAGCATATGAATTAGGAACAGGGCGTCAGTTGCACCTTTTTTCTCGCCCTACATATCATCTATTTTCCTTGGACTGACACATACAGAAATGTAGTTCTGCATCCATCTAACCTCCTTTCATTTGGGAAAAAAAGCTGAAACAATAGATTGCTTGCAAGCATGAAATGTGTGCTGTAGTCTGTTATACAAACTTTGAATGCTGAATTTCTACTGTAGAGGTTCTTGTTCAATAGACTAGTACTATCTAGTATGCAGTGAAAATTGAGCTGGTCGTTCTGTAATTGGTACACCAGATGTCAGAAGAGCACCCCATCATACCATACTCTAGTTATAAAGGGGTGAAAACAACACGCATTCTTCGATTTTAAGCAAGTCCAGTACTTGTTTTGAATGAGCATGTGATGATGTGAAGAACCACCTCAGACAACGAGTCGGCTTGGATTGAATTGGCAACAGAACCCTGTGTGGTCCTCCAGCTCAATAATAGGCTCTTTCTCATGGCAAATAGTACCAAAGAGAAGAAAACACCTTTGCGTTAGACGGAGCCAATAGCATTTCAACTCTATGGATTATATCTACACTCCTTTGTCTAGATGTTTTTCGTGCATCAATGTTTGCGACTTTGCGAGGATGTATGAAACCTGCTTGTCAAACCTTTTCTTGCAGGCAATGCTGCGGAAGGGTTTGGTTTGATCGTGTGCGTCGCTCGAGTGACCTTATCTTGAGGCACAGACTCATCTGATCGAGATGATAAGAGACACTGCCTGGTGGGTGGGGATTCATGCTCGGTATAAAATGAAGCTGCTGAAAGAACAAAGCACGTTGCTGGATGCCAAGCTTTCAAACACCGGCAAGGCAATATCCGCAATGTTCAGAAGAGAGATGAGTGAATCCGAATCCTTGTTTCTGATTTCTGAACGTCCCTGCACTGACAATAATAGCCGTGTGTAAGTATTATGTGACAAAATAATAAACTCGGCTGATTTCTTCCTGTGTACTCCCTCCATTCTTTTTTTATTTGACGTCGCTTAGCTCAAATTTAAACTAGCTAGCGTCATACTACGTATAAAACAGGAGACAGAGGTAGTAAGTAGTACATGACGTTCCAGCCATCGTCTGCCCCCACAAAGCCCATTTTCCTGTCAACTACGGAGTACTTAGGGACCTAGGAGTACTACCTAACAATTTTCATTATCTAAAAAAAACTACGGAGTACTACATACGAGCAGTTTGCGACCATAAAAACCACCTGGGCAGAATCATTTCGTGCGAGTCAGTTTGCCGTGGTAGGTAGCAGAACGGCACGGGACACACGACGGCGCGGGGGGATTCACTGTACGAGCTGCACGGTAACGTCGTCACCCCTGACACGGAGCTCGGAACATGATCCGACGCTCCGAGCGACTTGACACCCTTGGCCTTGTCCGTTCCACTCCACGCTCGCACTCGGCACACGGAACAAGGCCGCCGTCCCTCGTCCTCGCTTTGGGTTGGGATGCGTCCCGTGGTCCGGCCTGGGTGGGAGTCTTCTCCTTGACCTCCCATCCCTCTCGCTAGGGTTTGCTTCGCACGCACGACGGGGTCCGTCTGTTCGTCCTGGAAAACAAGAAAAGGCCCGGGGCCGAGCCGAGCAGCCCGAGCTGGTCCTGTACTCCTGTCCTGTTGACAAACTTGCAGCGCAACAAAGCGCTCGCACTTGGTCCAGTTTGTCCTGCGATGCAAAGGCTAGTAGTAAAAGCGAGCAGCCTAGCTAGCCGCCGAACCGGCTCGGCGGCCCGGCCAGGACACTCGAGCGGAGCCCAGGCGGTCCCCGTTTTCTGCCGTACGACGCACTGTAGTGCTGCGCACACAGTTGACAGTGGAGGGGTGGACCGGATCAAATTCATCGCTACCGTGCCCTGCCGGAACGGAAAGGGTCCGTCCAGATTACCGGTTACGGTTACGGTACCGTCTCAGGCTGTCTGCACTGGGGTACGCAACGCCCTACTGCCGTATCCTTTTTGCGTAAAAAGCCCTGCAGCGGGCGACGGAAAAACCAAACGGCACACGAGCCGAGGCGAGGGAAACGGCAAAGCGAGCGTAGCAGCCGACGTGCGCTATCCCGCCACGGTGGCGCGGGGTCCGCACGGCCCAACTGCTGCGCGCGAGCCGGCGGAGAGGAGAGAGCTCGGGGCGGGGCCGGTCGTGGAGGAGGGCCGCCGCCGCCCTGAACGACGCTCGCGGAGCCGCCGCCGCTAACCGCCGTGCCATCGCTCGACCCCACGGCGACCCGCCACGCCGTGCTCGCTGCCGCTGCTCGCCGTGCCCGTGGCCGCCCGCCACCGCCACGCGCCGCTGCCGCCCGCCGCTCACCGCCGAACGCCGCCGGCCAGCGTCATCTAGGGCTCAGAACGCAAACTTGTGGATCTCGCCGGCGATGGGGAGGAAGCGGGGGAGGGGCGGCGGAGGGGACGGCGGTGTGGGAGCGACGGTGAGGGGCGGCGGAGGGGCCCGACGCGCCGCCCGCAGCACACCCACCGCCCGACGTGCGACGCACAGCCCGCGGCCGCCCGATGCGCCGCCCGCCGCGCCGCCCGGTCGCCGCTGAATGCCGCCCGACGAGCCGCCCGGCCGCCTTGCTTGCGTCCGCCGTGGGTGAGGCCGACGCGCTGAGCCCCGAGGTCGTCGTCGACATAGAGCACGGGCTCGCCACCGCCGATAGGGCCGTCCCTGCCTCCGCTGGATCTAGGCCGAGCTCCCCTGCCGCCGCCGGGCCGAGGAGCTCGCGCCCATCCCCGCCTCTGCCCTGCTCGCCCGCCTGCGGCCGCCCGCGCTCGCCGCCGCCGAGCCGCGCCGTCTCTACGAGCGCTTCCGCGGCCGCGACGCTGTCACCAACTTCCGCCCGCTCGCCGACGCCGACCCGGGCGCCGCCGCCGAGCTCCGCTTCCTCGCGTCGCGCCGCCGCTTCCTGCAATCGGACTCCACGGGCGCCGGTTCCTCTTCTTCCCCAGGTTGCCGCCGAGGCGAGCGGCTGCAGGCGGAGACGCACGGGGGCGAGCGCCGCTCGGAGCCGCCGCCAAGATCCGCATCGGAGCCGCCGCCGGAGCTCGAGCAGCGGCACGCGGAAGCTGTCGCCGCCCGCTGCTGGGGGAGCCGGCCGGGGAGGTGCGCCGGTGGGGGAGTCGGCCGGGGATGGGCGCCGGTGGGGGATGGGAGGCGGCGGGGAGATGGAGAGAGAGTGAGGAGTGAGGCAGGTGAGAGAAAAGAAATATATAAAATATGGTTGGTAGTTGATATAGAGTGAAGATAGAGTATGAACGAGTGCGGAGAAACTGAAAGTGTTCTGTGAAATCTCGATGACTAGGACGAAATATTTGACGTGTTTAAGTGTTTAAAGGACGACGAGTGCGAATAGCCTCAGGCCGGGTGGGTGGTTACAGTTACAGCGGGGTGAAACTGTGAGAGTGAAACCACAATCGTTCCTGCACTCTGCCACGTACTAGTTCACTTTTTCAAGAAAAAAGAAAAGAAAATCGTACACTCGTACTAGCACTGTCGCAGTACTGCCAGGGGCGCCGAGCAGTTTCCGTGCGGACCTGATGGATGGATGCCTACGCCAAGGGCGACGACGAGCCGCCGCCGGTGGAGTCTACCGACGACGAGGTGGTGCCGTGCGTGGGCGTGGCGGCGTGCTTCCCCACCTTCTCTTCTGGCGCCACCTCCCTCGTCGCGTTCAGGAATCAGGGGCCTGGCCGCCACCCGCCGCGCCTCCCGATGCCGCGTCGCGACGAGCACATTGCAAGCCGTGCGCCGCACCGCGGCGCGGCACGCCCTGAGAAAACCAGAGCGCCCGGCCAAACAAACACGCTGCGTTTCTCCCCACCATCACAGCCCGAAACAACAAGACGACGGAAGGAAAAAGAAAATAGATACACATATACACGCTGGGTTCGCTCGCTGGCAGCATCACACAGATCTGAAGCTGCGAGCGTCTCCCTACGAATTTCAAACAGCGTCACGACATCGCCTGTTTTTAATTCTAAAATAAACACTGCCCCCAATTCCTGAATCCGAGTCAAACACCTCGCGCACCCCCAACGCCATGTGCCGTTGCCTTCCCATTCGGTTTTTGAACGGGGGCATGACGCCCAGGTCCACCGGTGGCCCCACCGCGCAGCGTCAGCGGACGCGCCCCATACCCCATCTGCTAGAAGCCTCTCAACAACAGGACCCAGTGGCGTTTTGCGTTTATTTACCAGCAGCAGCCGAGTAGATTAGTCCTGGGGATCAACTATTATCCTTGAGATTTCCCACATGCAAACACGCTCGAATTAACTTTACCCAGCCCACCCAAAAGTCGCCTCCCCTCTGGCCTCACTCCGAACAAAAGCTTCGAATCCACCAGCCCACCTCACACCTCCAGCGCGACTCCCCGTGCCCCCACTGCATTCAAATCGCACTCCCCAAACTACCCCTCCCTTCTTCCCCTAATCACCGATAAACCCGCCGTTAAGCACCGAGCCAGCTACCCCTGTCGGGGGTAGTTCCGTCATTTCGCGCCTAAATCTCAGTCACCTCTAAACCCACCCCACGCCGCCCCTATCGGTCACCTGGCCGCTTCCTCCCCTCCCCTTCTCTGCTGCAGCTGCGAGCTCGCCGCTCACGGAGTCCAAAGGAATGGCAGCCCTGTGATTTGGTACTAGTCGTGCATCTGGTAAGTTTTGCTAGCTCCGGGAGCGGCGACAATGGCGGCGGCGGTTCTGGCGGTGGTGGTGGTAGCGGTGCTGGCGGCGGCGCCCGCGGCGGCGCTGAACACGGACGGGCTGGCGCTGCTGGCGCTCAAGTTCGCGGTGTCCGACGACCCGGGGGGCGTGCTCGCGACGTGGCGGGACGCGGACGCGGACCCCTGCGGCTGGGCGGGGGTCTCCTGCGCCGGCGGCGGCGGGGGCCGCGTCGCGGGCGTGGAGCTCGCCAACGCCTCGCTCGCGGGGTACCTCCCCTCCGAACTCTCGCTGCTGTCCGAGCTCCAGGAGCTCTCGCTGCCCTACAACCGCCTGGCGGGCCAGATCCCGGTCGCCATCGCCGCGCTGCAGAAGCTCACCACGCTCGACCTCGCCCACAACCTGCTCTCCGGCCAGGTCCCCGCCGGTATTGGGCGGCTCCTCTCCCTGGCCCGGCTCGACCTCTCCTCCAACCAGCTCAACGGGTCGCTGCCCCCGGCGATCGCGGGGCTCCCGCGGCTCTCCGGCGTGCTCAACCTCAGCTACAACCACTTCACCGGCGGGATCCCGCCGGAGTACGGCGGCATTCCGGTGGCGGTCAGCCTGGACCTCCGCGGGAACGACCTCGCCGGCGAGATCCCGCAGGTGGGGTCGCTCGTCAACCAGGGGCCCACCGCGTTCGACGGCAACCCGCGGCTGTGCGGGTTCCCGCTCAAGGTCGAGTGCGCCGGCGGGGTGAAGGACGAGCCCAGGATCCCGGAGGCCAACGCCGGCATGAGCGACCCCGGCGCGGCGGCGGAGGTGGGGAGGCGCCCGGCGAAGCGGCGGTCGTCGCCGACGGTGCCCATCCTCGCGGCCATTGTCGTGGCGGCCATCGTGGCCGGCGTCGTGCTGCAGTGGCAGTGCCGGAGGCGGTGCGCCGCGGCGGCCAGGGACGAGGAGAAGGAGTCGGCCAAGGAGAAGGGCGCGGGGGCGGTCACGCTCGCCGGCAGCGAGGACCGGCGCAGCGGCGGAGGCGAGGAGGGGGAGGTGTTCGTCGCCGTGGACGACGGGTTCGGGATGGAGCTGGAGGAGCTGCTCCGGGCCTCCGCCTACGTCGTCGGCAAGAGCCGCGGCGGCATCGTGTACAGGGTCGTCCCCGGCCGCGGCCCCGCCGTCGCCGTCCGCCGCCTCAGCGAGCCCGACGACGGCGACAGCGACGGCTCCGGCTGGCGCCGCCGCCGCGCGTTCGAGGCTGAGGCTGCCGCCATCGGCCGCGCGCGCCACCCCAATGTCGCCCGCCTCCGCGCCTACTACTACGCCCCCGACGAGAAGCTGCTCATCTACGACTACCTCCCCAATGGCTCCCTCCACTCCGCTCTCCACGGTAACAATGTCAAGAGTAATTTCTTTCTTTGCCCGTGCATTGCATTCCATCCAAAGCTAACGCCGGCGACCCTTCCACCTCTCAGGTGGCCCGACGGCGTCGCCGACGCCATTGCCGTGGTCCGTGAGGCTGTCCATCGTGCAGGGCGCGGCGCGGGGCCTAGCGTTCCTGCACGAGTGCAGCCCGCGCCGGTACGTGCACGGCTGCATCAAGTCCTCCAAGATCCTGCTCGACGACGAGCTCCGCGCGCACGTGTCCGGGTTCGGCCTCGCCCGCCTGGTCGCCGGCGCGCACAAGACCGCCGGGGGCGGCGGCCACTCCAAGAAGCTCGGCAGCGCCGCCTGCGCTCTCCGCGGCGGCGCCGTGTCGTACGTGGCGCCGGAGCTGCGCGCGCCCGGCGGCGCCCCCGCGGCGGCCGCGACGCAGAAGGGGGACGTGTTCGCGTTCGGCGTCGTGCTGCTGGAGGCCGTGACCGGGAGGGAGCCGACGGAGGGCGAGGGCGGCATGGACCTCGAGGCCTGGGTGCGGCGCGCGTTCAAGGAGGAGCGGCCGCTGTCGGAGGTGGTGGACCCGACGCTGCTCGGCGAGGTGCACGCCAAGAAGCAGGTCCTGGCCGTCTTCCATGTCGCGCTCGGGTGCACGGAGCCCGACCCGGAGATGCGCCCGCGCATGCGCGCCGTCGCCGAGAGCCTCGACCGGATCGGCTGACCCCGGCGACGGCCGCCGGCAGCCGCCACTGATCAACTAGGTCCAGCGCATAAAGACTCTGTGTAATCCTGTAGATTAGCAGTAAGCAATGTGGATTTAGAGATGGTAAACGTAGGCAAGAATCATCTTTGTCCAGTTTGTTAATCTGAATCACCCGACGTAGCCACAGGTGCAGCCTTTGCAGCCGTGCTTACTTTGGAATCTCGTGTGGCATTCTGCGCTTCAAGATCCCTTCTAAAAGTTAGTCCTAAATTTACTATCCAAAAGAAGATTGCTATGCATGAGGAGAAAAGAAGATTGCTATGCAGGAGGAGAGATATTTGATGTGATATGTGAATAGTGAAGTTTAGAGAGAGAATTTTTAGAAGTTTGGTGATGTGACGGGGAGTAAACAGAGCTTGAATTGACTCTGAAAAGATGCGACAACGCCCATCTGGTCATTTGCACTGTCCTTTTGCCTATGCCGCTGGGCATTGCAGTTGCAGCATGCTTGCATGCATAACAACAAACACAGGACGCCAGGGTCTGGGGCCGAGGATGGTGAAGAAGACTGGGATAGGTTCACATTTTGTTGAGTTTGTTATGAATCTCTCTTGAATTTAGGAGACGTAAACATGGTCCTGTTTAGTTCCCCGTCAAATCATCAAACTTTCAAAAATTCTCTCTCCAAACTTCACTACTCACGTATCACATCAAATCTCTCTCTTTATACATGGAGTACTAAACGTGGGTAAATAAAAAACTAGTTGCATGGTCTTGATGTACACGACGAGACGAATCTTTTGAGCCTAGTTAGGTCATGGTAGGACAATGTTTACCATAAACAAATAAAAAATGTTACAGTGCGCTACAGTGTCCGATGTGACTTTTTCACTTCACTTTTCACCATTTTTTGATGAACTAAACACCCCCATGTCTTTTTCTGCTTGTACATGTGTCTGGATCGTGTACAACCATCACTATCTTCAAATTCAAATATGTTCAGAGTTTGGTACCCTCACTGCCTCACTGGTGTGAAATGTCAAGCTACTATGCCATCCACCAATAATAATTTCCAATCACTTTCTATGTCACTTTAGAGGCTCACAGTACATGCGCTGATGTACCTGCACGCGAATGGTTTCCCATTTCCGTTAGCATTTTTAACGATTCCTTCACGTGTTTGACAGCTTTGGATTCTCGAAGAAAGTCATTGGCCTGCCGGAAGAGCATATCATAGATGCCATCATGAAATGCTGGTAGTAGGATCCAACGTTAAGCATCATCATTTGCCATTAGGAGCGAATCTAGCGATGTCAATCAACTTTTAGAACCTCAATTTGCCATCATCTCCAGTTATATTAGTGGCACAGCTATGCCAACTGAAAATGTACCAGCCCAGCTCGAGAATTTGAAAGCTATTACTGGTGCATTCACGGGTGTTTCAGAAAATGCCACTGTGCTATGCTGTTCAGTGTTCACATAGAACAACAAGGAGTTAAGGAGTTGCTGCTGCTGAGCTACATAACATTTATAAACCTCCAGATCAGCTGATGGCCCAATAATTTCACTGGACGGAGACAGCCACAGATTGGGGACTATTTGACCTGTGAGCCGCGTGACCCAGATCACCAGACAAGTTTTGAATAGCAGTAAAGTTTCCGCACCAACCTTCCAGGCCACATTGGACAGATGCAACAGAACGCAGCATCTAATTGCAATTAACAAACTTATGGTTCAGTAACCAGTGGAGTAGTACACAAAAAGTCACACAGGGGTGTTTAGTTCGCAATATGAAGTTTGGTGAAAATGTCACATCGGTCACTGTAGCACACTGTAGCATTTTTCGTTTGTTTGTGGTAATCGTTGTCCTACCATGACCTAACTAGGCTCAAAAGATTCGTCTCGTCGTATACATCAAAACCATATACTTAGTTTTTTTATTTACCTACGTTTAGTGTTCCATGCATGAGGAGGGAGATTTGATGTGATAGGTGAATAGTGAAGTTTGGAGAGAGAATTTTTGATTTTTGAAGGGAACTAAACAGGGCCAGAGTCCACATCTTAACCTTCTGACTGCAGGTTTCTTTAAAAAAAAAACTAACGTGATTCTTTCACAGAATAGAACCGGCAAGTTCAGTACACCATTTTGAATGTGACCACGTGAAGAGCACCTCGACAAAGAATCCGTTTTGAATTGAATTTGCAACAGAATCCCCGTGTGGTCCTCTGGCTCAATCATATGCTCTTGGGTCTTGTGTTTGTGTCACAGCAAATAGTAGAAAAACTTTTTGAGGTGTTCAGTTGGGCAACAATAGGCTTTCTGCTATATGCATGGGCCATCAAACTATTCTTAGACAGAAGTTTTCAGGCATAAATATCCTCTGCAGGGAATAGTCCCTGTGCTTCCTCCGGTAGCTCAGGTTGATACTGGAGCTGTTCGTAGTTCAGCTGTCGGGCAGCTTCATACAGTGCGATTCCAACGCTGACCGAGAGATTCAGGCATCGGACGTAGGTTTCCACCATGGGAATTCGGACAGTTCCACCGCCTAGGCCTTCTCTACAGCAATCCTCTAGGGCTTGTTGGGGTAATCCTTTTGTTTCAGAACCGAAGACTAGCCAGTCACCTGGCTTGTACGAGAAATCCTAGCCAAAATATGAACACAAGTCAAGCAAATGCTAAAGAACAAATAGGAGTCTGAAGGAAGATTTCACATCAGTAGCAAAGATGAGCAACCATTACTTACTGAATGAATGTCTGTTCCTCTTTTGGTAAATGCCAACAGCCTCTTTTCTCCTTCCTGATGTAAACAAGAGCGTTAAATAAAGATAGAACTTAACGAGAAGTTGTATTGACGGAACATCAGCAAAATCGCTGTACCTGCTTCATGAAATAATCACGGAAATCATCCCAGGAATCATGAATCTTGACGACAACATATCTTAGAAGTAGCGATTAAGGCAGCAAAGTGATGTTTTCAGAAAAGGGTAGAGAGTGTACATTTAAATGAATGAGTTCTGTCAACAATCTGCAGCCCCAAGATTAAGCACTTTGCAAATCTACTCAATCCATCCCACATTATAGGTTATTTTAGCTTTTCTAAATACATAATTTTATATGTATCTAGACATGGTGTATATTTAGATGCATAATAAAAGTAATGTATGTACAAAACTCAAAACGACCTATAATTTGGAAGGGAGGGAGTATTGAGTATCATACAAATAATTGATAGATTACATCCGATCCAACCAAAGGATACGGCCAATAATCCAATCCTGCACGCTTCAATTTTGTATCATCTACCTTAAAACCTAATGGCTGGAGAAATAAATCAAAGCAAGATTTCAGTTAACACAACACTCCAGATGGATAACAATACAAGGAAAGAAAGATGACAAATTATTGATGTTGTCCACCACTTTGCTTAATAACACAACAAAGAGAGCAGCAAATAACACAAACACTAACCTTACCCCGACAAGATGCAGGCCTACAGCAGATGCAGCACACGTCCTTGCAATGGACCCCGTATTTCCTGGGATCTACGGAGTACAATCTTCAAAAAATCAGTGATAGAAAGGTAACACAAACAATTGAGTTGTCGGCGTTAGTGTGTTACACGCCAAATGTACAATAGCAATCCACCGGAGCAAAATAGTAACACTGCCAGGCTTTACTACACATTGCACCTCCTTGCGTTTGCAGAGGCATAGTGATGATTTTTTTTTCAGCAGATCAAATTTTAATCCACGTGGATGTAGAATTTGAGCTTAGAATGCCAGAAAGAAAACATGGTTCACATCAATTTGCAATGCCTTATCTAATTTGTCAGTAGCTATAGCACATGCTTGCCGATACTGAATTACCCGCAACCGGATCCTAACTAGTAACTCGTACAAATACTTTGCAACCGGCCACAGAAAAGGAGGCTCGAGATCAATTACCAGCGGCGAAACCAGCACGACATGGAGCATCCTCCTGGCGCTCGCCACCTCCACGCCGCTCCCCACTGGGCCGACCGCCGCGCCATTGCTATTTCCACTCACAGCAACTGCAAACACGCAAGCGCCAAACACGTTAGAGAGACGCGCCGACTGGGGGCACGAGAACCGAACGGAGACAAGCTCTCGCCAGTCGCCACGCACGGGAGCAAAAGGCAGGGGAGGCCGTGCCCACGCGGCGCCGCCGAGCGGCCGCGAGCCCGCCGCCTTTCAATCCGCCGCGGAAGTAGCGCTGGCCTAGTGCGGCGCGCAGCCGCAGGCCGGCCTCCATCTCGTTTGCGGCGCCCGGGTGGCTCTGGCTCGGCTCGTAATCCGACGCGGCGGCGGCGGGCCGGCGGCGCTCCCCTCCTCCGTCCCTTGTCCGAGGGATAAGGTGGAAAGCGAAACGGCACCGGATATTGGAGTGGGCCTTTTGAGCTTTCTATCCGACGGAGTTTGTTGTGCTTGTATGGGCCTAAAAATCGTTAAGCGGATCGGAACTGGTCTTGGGCTTTGGTGTTACCTAAACTTGGAGTGGGCCTTCATGCATTTCGGCGATGGGTGAGAAAACCTTCTGGGCCTCGTTTGAATGCCGGGCTCAATAGACGATGGATGAAGCTATTGTGCTGCACTTGCGAATATATTGTGACATGCCGACTTACAGGAGGAACACAATTCCGGCCACGATTCACGTCGAGCAGCCGCAGAAACAGTGTTCACGATGTGGCTTTATCCGGACATGGGAACAAGAAAAGCAGCGGCAAAAAGTTCTCGAGCCTTTTGATCAGTGTCAGGAAGGCGAGTATCCAGGAGCCATCAAGCCGGAACAAGCATCTGCATCTTACATCAAAGGAGAAAACGAGCAGCATCCGCGTCCATATTCCATACGCCTATCTCGGACTCGGACATATTCCATCCGTGCCGAAATGGCAACACAATCGCCACCCATAAAAGGGCCCCGGTTGCATGGCATCATCCATCGATCCCCTCTCCTGATGGAAGAAGCAGAGGGGAAAGGCGAGATCGAGCTAGCTGCTCCCTCATGAAAACGCATCACGGATGCTACTGCGGCGCGTGATTTGCTCTCAATTCTTGGCGATTTAATTTTGCTGGTGACTCTCATCATCAGATAATAATTGTTGTTATAATAAAGGCGTTCTTGGATGACAGTGGAAACCCTGAATCGAAACGGCGATTATCTTTTTTTTGTGCAGGGGACCGGACCGTGCGAAGAAGCACCATAGAATAGCATCCTTTTGCTTAGATACAGGCCAGGCAACAACACACGGCTGCTTAGCGACCACGGCGCACGATTCTCCAGGTGCATACTTGTCAAAAATTCGTATGCTTACTAGCTGTAATTTGTTGAAAAATTATTGTATGCGTGATCGTTGGCTCTGCATTATTGCACATAGTATCTAGGTAACGTCGAGCATTATTCAGAAAAAAAAAGCCCATTTGCAAATATTTTCTGTGCCTCTCCGAGTGAGTTTCTGATGCCAGTGAGGCAGCGATCGATCATGGAGTAGTACCTGTACGACAGTAAAGCCTGAGGTTATCACAGGGTCTAGTAGGGGCAGTGGGGAGCATCCGAGGTTAGAATAGGAATTCCACACCTCTTCACAGTTCATGCTGCCATGCCAATGCCCCATGCATGCCGACGTGGAGCCACATGACTCACAGTATCTTCTGCCTCGGGGTCGCATGACATGGCTCGATCCCATGGATTCCATCTGGGCACAATGCTATTAAACTCTGAACCCTCACGTCGAAGAAGATTAACAACTCCCTCATCAGGCAGAAGCAGCTGATCGGATGCCACTTACGAGACAGCTCGATCTAGGCAAGATCCATCAGCACCTTTTTTTTATACAACTAGTATTGCATTTTGCAAAAACCAAGAACAAGGTCGCCAGTGCTCATGCAAGTACACGGAAATGCCCAACGAAGTGGTGATTGTGTGTGCCCATCGATGCTCATATTCATAGGGCTCGGTAGGGCCTGCCGGTTTGTATAGCTGTATGGCCAACATTTCCATGGCTTTTCGTCATCAGTTTTTCTTTTGAAGGGGGCATCAGTTTATATACGATGACACCCAACTACTGACGAAATGAAACTACCTCGGACTTGGCCGGTTTTACACGGAGACCAATGAACAATCAAGTTCCCAGGAGTTCGCGATGAGTTTTCTGACCTTGACATCTGGGGAATGTTTACGGTACCTAAACCAAAAAATTCTCTCTCCAAACTTGACTATTCACCTATCACATCAAATCTCTCTCCTCATACATGGAACACTAAACGTAGGTACAGTGTTACAGTGCGCTACAGTGTCATGGTAGGACAACGATTACCACAAACAAACGAAAATTGTTACAGTGCGCTACAGTGTCCGATGTGACATTTTCACCAAACTTCACACTAAACACCGCCCTAGAGAGATTGTGTGTGTTGCAGCTAAATGTGTATTGTGTTAATTAGAGTTATACGTTTGAGCAGTACGTGTCACCCTGTCAGAACGTTAGTTTTTCCCTCCAGCAGTATTTGGTTGTACTAATTAACCCTGCCTGATTGGACCAGGTAATGGATGCATTTGCCCCCTTGACACACCTTCTACCGCGATCAACCGGAATGGCAGGGTCTAATCGTTGCACTAGTGCTAAATATAGATCACAAATCATTGGGTTCAAAAAGGATCCGTACATTACATATGGTAGAAGTACGTGGCTAAAATAACCGAGCAGCAGGAATGAGATAGGGAGCAAGAGAAGGTGGCGAACTGGCGACATGGTGGTGATGAGGTCTCCTCCATCCTCCAACGAACACCCTGGTCACCTGATAGAGCTGCTAGGCACTCGACAGCCCGTGGACCCCATGTGCCATTCAGATCAACATCGCTGGGCCAGCCCTCCATAAACCATGATCGAAGCTGCTTTTTTAATCTCTACACTGTCAGCTTGATCTCATGGGCAGAGTGCATTCACAATGTTGGCAGTTGGTCTTGGGCCTCTGCTTTTCTCGCTGCACGTGTGGCCCACGTGAGCTTCCTGCTTTGCTCCGCTTTACTGGGTTCAGGACGGAGCAGAAAAATATTCAGAGATCTAGCCGATTGGATCTCCATGTCCCCATCTATCTCATGCCTCTTTTCTTATTTATTTAGTTTTCTTTTTTGTTGGGTTAGAGCAAGACGACTGTGTGACAGTGTTACTCATGGGGAGCTCTGTGCATGTCGTTAACCTAATCCTTTTTCTCTGTTTTGCTTCAGGGCTTCAGGCAGGAGTGTCGTCTTGGTTAAAGACAGGTGGGCAAATTTGTCAGCTCAGAGTCACAGACTGTATACAACAGCAAAGTATAGCAGATACCAGTACAACAATCATACAATACAGGAAAATACTAATAGTAGATCTCAAGATCGCATCTCTGAGCGCGCAGATTCTAAAACGAGAAATACAGGCCCAAACAGGGAACCTAAATACCACTCCTACACGGTTTGCGCGTACAAAAAAAAGGGAAAAAGATTCCGCTGATTACAGATTACATACGCCTCCATGGACATGGAACATGGTTACATTTACATGGCCAGGTAGACATGCCTGCAGAGAGTTTAATCTGCAGCCAAATGCTGAAGACATGTCGAGCTGTGAGGTTCAGTGATCTGTCCCCCGAGCACAGATGAGCATGAAGGAGCTTCCCGGATGCTAATGACTTGTGGATCCAAGATGGCTGTCCACCTGCCGATGTCCCTCCCGTGTCTTCCACACCTGACACATCTCACATCTCAGGTAGTCGGGTGTTGGGTCGATGGATGGAGGAGTGCGTGGAACCAGATTAGACCACCGTCATGGTTATTTTATTTCTTTTGGATTCAGTTTTCTTTCAGATGTGTATGTCAATTTGCTCCAGCAGTAGTTCACCCGTAAGGCCATCGTCGTCTTTCTCATCGGAATGGGTTCAGGCAGGAGTCGGGGGCACATCCGGCAGTAGAAAAGTCACATCGGACACTGTAGTGCATTATAGCATTTTTCATTTTGTTTCTGGTAATTGTTGTCCTACTATAACCTAACTAGTCTCAAAAGATTCGTCTCGTTGTGTACATCAAAACTATACAATTAGTTTTTTTATTTTCCTACATTTAATGCTCCATACATGTGTCGATATTTTGATGTGATGTGATATGACTTTTTACATAATAGAATTTTAGGGTGAAATTTTGAGAACTAAACACATCTGTACTGTATGATGTCTCACGTGCAGAGAAACGAAAATTATATATAGGGGAGTAGTACGAAAGAAACGACGCGTTCGTCCCTTGGACATGCACCCCCGTGAGGGTCCAGTAGTCGCGGTCTCGTGTACGCGAGACACAGCCAAATGATTGGCCGTGGCGGCGAAGGCGGGGTGGGCCGCGCGAGCGCCGTGGGGGAGGCTGGGACGGGACGCGCGCCGCGGGCGGCGGCCGGTCAGGTCAGGTCACGGCCGGTGGCCCGCCGGCTGGAGCCGCGCCGCCGCGGGACGGGACGGGACGGCGGACGAAAAGTCGCGGCCGCGGCACGGCGCCTGCCTTTGCGTTGCTTTGCACCCAGGTGCACTGCACGAATGCACGATGGATTCGGATGGGCCCTCGGCCTCGGCAACGGGCGGGCCCACGATTCCTGGACTGTTCGGATCGGTTCGGTATCAAGCATCCTCTCGGTCTCCGGCTCGTTCGTACCAAATCCTAGTGCATGCACTTCCAAAAATCGCAACAGAGAAAAAAAATAGGACGTGTCTGCACGTCAGTCGACTGATATATAATATATTTGTCAGTCGACAACGTGAGCTGTTGATTTATGATCCGACGACTCAGCCTCCTTCCATATATATGTTGTATCCTGGATTATCGGGCCCGCTGTTTACTGTAGCGGACCCGCTAAGATGGACCCATAGCCGTAATGGGCATACCTTGTTATCTGCGGACCCGTTGCTGCTTGCCGCCTGTGAACCTGTTTTCTCTGTCTGACATTGGTCCAGGTAACTACTATTTTGTGTTTTTTTGCCAACAATCACAACAAAATTCAATAAAATAAAAAAGTTACATTTACAATGTTTTCTGGCCCATCTTTAATAGCAAACAAGAGGTACCACTATTTACAATATCTAGTGAAAAATCACACACATCCACAGACATTAAGCTTTTCAAGGATGGATCCACCACGGCCATGCTCTTCATACACCTCATCTATCAGAGTTATCTGAACATGATACAGGTAGTATATCAAGTATTCAGAAAGAAAAGGGCACAAAATTAATCTGAACAAACAACCTACTATAGCAGTGTGTTTCAACTGGAAACCATATAGAGGAGATGACGACAGAAAACCTTCCATGTATGCACTATTGTGACAGTATGTTACAACTAAATTAAAATGTGCACGAACCTGGTCCCAAACAGAGTACACATTGCTTCTCCATACATTCAAGTATGCAACAGAGATGGAAATGATGCTGACATTTGGTCACAGAATGAGGGGTTTCTTCATCATATTCTGGTGGAGGGACAAATAAAGCTAATCAGTGGGATCTTGGTAAATTACATTAAACTTTTCCCCTTAGCACTCTCTTAGCTAACAAAGCAGCACCGAGAAAATGATGACAAGATTGTACATATATATTGACAGAGATAACCACTGTGGAACTCTATAATCTACTATTCTTATGATACAATGGAATTATTTGTTGAGGCATTTAGGAACCACTAGAACACTCGACAAGCTGCATGCACACAAGTAAACACACAGATCATAAAACCCCAAAAATCATCATTTGGGTAATGCACACAAAAATGACAATCATACCATGAGAAAACATGTGCAGAGATCCTTTAAAGTGTATAAATGTTCGCCATAGATAGAAAACATATCCTTGTACTGAAATCATCAAGACACGTTGACACATATGGGCTCATTATAACACAAACTAAGAACACTTATTAATCACCTTATTAATCGTGTTCCATTGTCCAACACTTGGCGCACAGGCTCTCCCTACCAGAGTAATTGTATTTCAGTTAAGAAACTGATTATTCCTCTAAAAAAATAAGTGGACAATGTGATTCATGGACACTCAGCTTTCTAGCAAACAAAAAAAGAATTTAGCGAAGTTACTGAGGGTGGAGGCAGCGCACAGGATGGAACAGCATTGCTGACTTCAAAAAGATGCCATTAGATCAATATCAAAATAGAGAAAATAATTATTCTAATAAACGGAGAGAAACAAAGGTCAGGAGACACAGTTTAAGAGTGTAATTCAACACAGTTCCTGATGTGAGCCAACTTGTGAATCATAGTTCCTCATGTTAATAAAAAATATCTATTTGTGCACCTTGTGGTAACTGCTAATACATGTAGAAAGATATACCCGAAAGAAAAGAATTTGTATTATTAATGACTGCGTATACGCCACACACACACCACATACGCGTGCACACACACCACACGCACACGCGTGCGCGCGCACACCGCACCACACCACACGCACACGCACGCGCACGCGCACACACCACATACACGCACACCACACACACACGCACATTTGCATCCACACCACATGCACACGCGCACACACACCGCACCACACCACACGCACACGCGCACGCACACCGCACGCACACACACAAACACGCGCACACACCACATACACGCACACCACAAATGATATCAAAATTACATATTCATTTGTCAAATCACCTCTACAAAAAGAATAACTGATTTTTTGCAAAGTTCAACAATGGGAATGAAAACCACAGGTAAATTACTTCACTGAAGGACTGACGAGATACTATCACTTGCTATGACAGAAACTCAACATTATTGGTTATAGCCATCTGAAAAAGAAAAGGTCATTTCCATCAAAACACACTAAAAAAATGCCCGGATACTCCCAAAATTAACTTAATTACACACCTGACCTTTTGTTACGGAAAAAGAGGATGCAAGTAAGATCTAGACAGACATTTGACAAGAAACAAATCACACACATGGCCGTCGAAACTTGAATAATATAGGTTAAATCTCAGGGTATGCTGGTAGTAGGGTAATAAACAAGTTACAATGAGAACAGAACAATAAACCAGGCACTCTATGTGGCTCTATTTGAAGCTAGGAATTAAATATGCCACTTTCAAAATATGAAGCAATGAGAACAGAACAATAAACCAGGCACTCTATGTGGCTCTATTTGAAGCTAGGAATTAAATATGCCACTTTCAAAATATGAAGCAATGAGAACAGAACAAATTGATTTAACTAGCATGTTAATAAAAAAACCCCATGGGACACTCTCTTACCAACTATTGCATACTAAACCACATGCAATCATTGTATAAAAACCACCTGCATTTCTACCAAAATCATGGTCATTTGCCTAACAGAATATACTTCTAAAATATATACTTCTATAAATAAATATCAATGCTTTGACTTACATCTGTCCAGGATATTCTTGTATTCACCAGATTATATTAATCAGCATTAACACATGTAAAAATCATAATATAAAGTATCAAATTTAGCATTGACAGTCACATATTTACACAGATCTAAAAATCCTTGAGAAGAAATAAGAAAAGAGATGCACACATCCATACCTCCAGTAAATGCTCACTTCCTATTTAGATAATCCCGGATGAACTCCCATGTTAGCTGCTCAAAAAAATGGATAATTAGGACAAAGCTAGGACCTGAAGTGACAACAAACTGTAGAGAACTACACACAGATTGATTAGAAAATCCACAAACCAAATCCTAGCATACCTCGGTCAAACAATATTCACCACAAAAATCATACACCGCTCAACCAAGAATCCTAAATCGAACATCAACAGAACAAATCAAATGTGATCCCCAGGAACAGGTGATTCCACATGCAGACAACGGGAAAAAAAACATGACTCAAATGGGATTCGCAAAATCGACCGAAACACCAACACAAATCAAACCCAAATTCGCATGGGAATGGAACCAAAGCATCTCCAAGACAAAAACATCTGCACATAACACTCGGGCGTAGATCAAACCCTAGAATCACAACTAATTGGTCACTGGGGAGAGAGGTACCTCGACGCCGGTACCGCAAGGTGTTGACGTTGACGAGCCCACGGACCCGGCGACGATGCCGTCGATCCAACGATGAGGTCGTGGGATTTAGCCATGTCAGTGGTGGCTGATTCGTCACTCCGCTTTGGTTACCCCTCGCTGGATGAGAACGAAGCTGAAATGACGCACAGACTGAGACAGGTGGTCAACATGTCGATAACGGGTCGAGCACACACACAGGGACCCGATAACAGGCAAAACAGGCTGATTTGTTCATAGACGCGGGCCCGGTAACATGTTTTCCATATAAAGCAATCTCGTTTGTCCACATAAGATCCAACGATCGAAAGCATCGACTGACGCATAAGCTAAATGTCAGTCGACTGAGGAGGAGTAATTCTCAAAAAAATAAGCAAAGGCTTCCGGTTGCGTTATCGTCAACAGGAGGGGTTCTCGGCCGCTCTGCCCAAGAAAGCTTCCATTAAAGAAGAAACGTGGTTAGTCAACTCCGTGAGCTGCACTGCGCACGGACGACTTGGGGCCTGTTTACTTCTCAAATTCCGCGCCTAAATACACTATGTAAAAAGAAGATACTCCATCACATCAAAATGTCATAACATGCATGGAGTATTAAATGTAGATGAAATCAAAAATTAATTGCACAGTTTTATTGTACTCTGCGAGATGAACATTTTGAGCCTAATTAATCAATTTTTGGATAATTTTTCACAAATACAAACGAAATGTTACAGTAGCGCAATGATTACGAAGTGACATTCTACTCTCAAATTCAACCTCCCAATTCTAACATCTAAACACCACCTTGGTTTAACAAAGCGCGCATCCCGTCCTCGTGCTGGCATTTTTAAAGCACAGCCAACCCAACCGAGCTCGCCCGCAACCGGGACTCCGGGAGAGCCAGCTAGCCAGCCGCGCCGGTGGAACCAGCCATTGACTAGCACGACTAGGCCACGTCCCTAGCAACCAGCCTAGCGCTAATAGCAACCGTTTGCCAAGAGTAGACTGCCAGGGTTTTTTGTCCTTATACCCACGATTAGAAAAGACCTTTTTTAATCATCGTCTCGAAACGAAAGCAAAAGAAAAGGAAAGGAGTTTTTGTGTGGAAAAATGAATAATAAAAGAGACAAGGGCTTTCTAGTTTCTACGGCGCGCCACGCGAGACGGCCGGGGGATAGAGCGTAGAGGCGGTGCGTACCTGCCGTGCGGGATCGGGATGGGCCGCCGTTGTCGGCACGCCCGTCCCGACGCTGCGGCGGGCCGGCGGCAAAGGGCAGTCAGCCGCCCGGCCTCCTCCCAGTTTTTTTGGTTTTCGGTGAACGGAGCACGTCGCGACGGTGAAGTGATGCCCCGGTGACGAAGCCGCGCATGCATGTCGGTGCTCCCTCCGTTGCTTCCGGCGCCGGGGCGGGGGGCGTGCGGTGCGGTTGCCTGGTCGTAATCCGCTTGGACGGGACGTTCCCATCCATCCCCGCGCCGGAGCCGATGCGGCGCGTGCAAGGCCACGGCCTCGCCTCACCGGCCGTCCCCCGGCCCCGTGCTCCGGCCGAGCGTGCCACCGCGCGCCGGCGGCTGCATGACGTTATCGCGGGACGTCGCGTGACGGGCACGGCCCTTGCTGTTTCTTGGCTCTCCACTTCCTTAATAAAATAATAATACTCTCATCAAAGGAAAATGGAGCAGCGCCGGTGGGAGGGAAAAACGAGCGAGACTTTTCTTTTTCTTTAAAAAAATGAGCGAGACTTTTCGCTGTTAGCGAGTGGCGAGCGATCGGTTTGTTGCGCCTGGGGAATGGAGACGCGTCAAATCGGAAAGCATGGGAACAAACACGCTCGCGCAGAGAGCAACAGAGCGAGGGAGTGAGATGCATCAACCAATCGGAGCCCTGCAACCGCAAAGCATCGGGCGCAGCAGGAGGCGGAGGCGAAGGGAATCCCATCGGTGCCCCTCACCCCCACACCCCTCGCAGTCGATCCATGCTTTTCCGGATAGCGTCAAAAACCCTTTGCTTGCTGCCGAAAACAGCCTGCGCGGAGTTGCTTAAAATGGTCACGGGCACGCAACTTGGTCCTCTGCCGCTCTGCTCTCCGCCCGGCGCAGCCAACAACAAACATACTCAGGTGGCCTGAACCGACGGGGGGCGTGGGGCCTACGTGGTTAAACTTGCTTTGAAGCCATCCACCGGCTGCTGCCTTTTGTTGTTATATAAAGCCATTTGTGCTAAAAGGGTCTTGTTAGGGAAGCTTTTTTCCTTTTCCTTTTTTCTTTTTCTAGTTGTTTGGTCATTTTGCTACTTTTGCACACGAGATTTATGTAAGATTTTGCTTAGAAGTTGTCCGTGCTGTTTGCTCCACCCTATCGCGCGGAACGAGTTTGTTTATAAACTCTAACTTATCTTGATACTATTTTTTAAGCGTAATCTACTTCTCGAGTTGTGTTATCTACTATTTAGAAATATGCATTTTTTTAAAGTTTCTATAAATTTTAGCTCCACCAAATGCATGTACAGCAACATGCAAAAGTTTTTATCGTGAGGCAACAATGTTGCATCGTGAAGGGGCTTATGCCCACCCCAATACTCGATTACTCCATCCGTTCATAAATATAAGAATTCCGATAAGTCTTCATTTGTATTTGAATATAATCATTTCTACAAACATTACTCCCAAACAGTTGCAGAACTGGGGGTGTGGTCGGCAGGGGCCATGGCGAGAGACACGCCCGACACAAGCAAAATATTGTAGTACTACTACTACAACTCTAACTAATATAAGCAATATCTATTTAACTAATTCTTATTTTTCTAATTTACTAAACTTTCCCTATTTAATTTAGTATATAATATTTGATGAAATTACGCTAAATTTTTGTAGGAAACCAAGGTAAAACTTAAAAGGAAGACACTTTTTTCCTTCTAATGAAAGGCATCTGCGGAGCAAGATGTGTTGTTAATATGGTTGATCAATCTCCAATTGGATTAAAATGAATTATAATTGTATAGTGAAATTTAAATGAATATGTATGATACGTTGATTATTTTTACAAATTATATGTTTTTTGTGCATACCATTGCTTAAATAATTACTATATCTAGTTGTGTCTAGCTAGTTTATATTTGTGTGCACAATAAAAAATTGAGGTAAATTGGCAAATTTCTGAACCGGCATGCCTGGCCGGCTAGCCCCCCTTTAATTTATCTCTCCAGTTCTGCCACTTCTCCTAGATAGTATTACTTATGCAAAAAGTCTAGATCACCCCTCACCTATGAGGGTTGGACAACCCCCAAACCTATGAAACGGGGGGTCTGTATCACCCCGTGAACTTTCTAAAACCGGTCAAATTACCCCATAAAGTAATTTTTAAAAATAATAGTAAATCACCGAAAAATCATAAAATGACAAATTCAACCGTGTTGGACTCCAAATGAGTATATAGGATTTGAAATCCAAATGAAATCCATGCGATGCGATCTAAAAAGAAAACGAAACCTGCTGCCATACTATGCATTTTGCCTTTATTCCCTTGCAAATTCACGGGCAGTGTGGGCGTTGAAATACGGCCTTCGTGTATCTGCGACTGACATTTTTTTCACCAATCACCATCCCCCGTCTCATTTTTTTCTCAAAATCTACGCATGATGCAGTATCTCATACGGGACACTAATTTCCACAAAATGAATCAAATCATTTCTCAACCTGCAGCTCAGCAGCTGACATGGGAACAGACGTAACGGAGTGCAGCTCAAAGCAGCGGAGACCCTTTTTACGCAGAAATGTCAACGAGGGGCAGATCCGTAATCTCGGCCCCGGGCGGTCACTCCAAGCGAAAGCATCGGCGCAGCGACGCGTGGACCATACCCCGGCGGCATCGTCCTCCCTGGAGCCGAGGGCAGCCTCGTCATTTCTGCCCTCCGCCTTCCTCCACCGAGCTGGCCGCGAGCGAGCGATCGCCGAGAGCTCCCTCACTCCCACACATATAAAATTTGCTCCACGCACACGCACACAGTCGCCACAGCCTCCAATCCGTGAATTAAACTAGTGCCGCAAAAGCAGAGCGGAGGCCCCCCAAAGCCACCACCACCGCTAGCTTCTTTCTTCTTCTTGGTTTTGCTGCTGCCGCTGCCCTCGCCCTCGCTTTTCCTTCCCTTCTTCCCCCGTCGCCGTACAAAAGCTGTGGATAGGGAGAGAGATAGGGGGGGCTAGTAGGTTGGGGCAAGAGGTGGAGAGAGATCGAGCGCGAAAAGTGATTTGGCGCTGTGTTCGTCGGCTGGAAAGTTCTGTTTTTTTTTCTGTGCGTGCGTCTCGGGGTTCGCTGGATTGGTTGGGGTTGATTCGCTGGGGGTTTGTGTTGCTGGCTCCTGTGCGTGCGGGTGCGGCGTCCATGGCGGGGAGGCGGCGGCGGTAGTGGCCGGCGTGTGCTTCCTGTGGTTTGGGTGCGAGAATTGGTGCTCGGGAGAGGTGATTGGGGGAGGGGAGATTGACAGCCGGTGAGGTGTGATGTATGGCTCGCCGGTGTCCAAGGATCTGAACCTGCCGGTGCAGCCGCCGATGACTTCCTCCGGGCTGCTGCGCTACAGATCGGCGCCGAGCACGCTACTCGGCGAGGTCTGCGAGGACTTCCTCCAGCCCGGCCCGCGCGGCGGTGGCAGCCCAGGCGACGCCGGTGCCGACAACGTCTTCTCCAGGTTCCTCGCCGACCACCAGATCAGGGACAAGCCGCCGGCGCCCGCGCCGGCGCCGCACTTCCCGGACACGGCCGCCATGGCCTCCCAGCAGCAGCGGCAGATGATGTTCCACTCCCAGCAGCATCAGCAGCATCAGCCGCCGCCGCCGCAGCAGCAGATGGCCGCCGTCGAGTCCGGGCTCTACCGCACCGTCAGCTCCGGCATGGAGGTCCCCGCCGCCGCCGCCGCCGGCGGCGCCAGCAGCCTGCTCCGGCAGAGCAGCTCCCCGGCCGGGTTCCTCAATCATTTGAACATGGACAACGGTTGGTCCCTCCCTCCCTTCCTTAATCCTTCCTTCTTTTGGTACTCCCATAGTTACCACTCCTGCCATGGCAGCTCTCGCCTCGCTTCCGCAATTATTGCCAGCTCTGTTCTTGGCGAGTTCTTGTTGGAAACATTTCTATTTCCGGAACTGAGCGAGCGTCCCTACGCGGCTTTGCTGAAATCGTCTCCTCTCATCAGGGTACGGGGGCATGCTGCGTGCCGGCATGGGCGTCGGCTTCCGGAACGGCGCCACCGCGGCCGCCGCAGCCGACTCCCCCTCCGGCGGCGGCGGCAGGCTCAAGGGGCAGCTCAGCTTCTCGTCGCGGCAGGGCTCGCTCATGTCGCAGATCTCGGAGATGGGCAGCGAGGAGCTCGGGGGAAGCAGCCCCGAGGGCGGCGGCGGCGGCGGCGGCCGGGGATACATCCCCGGGTACCCGATGAGCTCCGGGTGGGAGGACTCGTCGTCGCTCATGTCGGAGAACCTGTCCGGGATGAAACGCCCCCGGGACTCGTCGGAACCCGGCCAGGTTCGTGTTCGTCTCCGGCCGCCGCCGCCGTCCACTGTTCTATCCGCCGCTTCCATTTCATTTCTCTCCTAGCACAGCCATGGCGATGAGCTGACGATGGTTGATTGATCGGTGGTGCACGCAGAACGGCGGCCTGCAGACGCAGTTCAGCCTGCCCAAGACCTCGTCGGAGATGGCGGCCATCGAGAAGTTCCTCCAGTTCCAGGACGCCGTGCCCTGCAAGATCCGCGCCAAGCGCGGCTGCGCCACGCACCCCCGCAGCATCGCCGAGCGGGTGAGCTAGCCAACCGAATCAAATTAAAATCATCTCAGCATGCTATTGAGCAATTGGCTGATGCCTCGATCTTCTTGACCAATGGGCAATCAGGTGCGGAGGACAAAGATCAGCGAGCGAATCAGGAAGCTCCAGGAGCTCGTGCCCAACATGGACAAGGTACTACTGACCTCACTGCGCATCCTGTAGCCCCTGACGGCCTGACCTTTGCCTGCACCAATATGGCTTCGCCTCATCTTCCCCAATAGGCAGTAGGCAAATACGGAGTAGCTAGATCATCAGTCTCGTATGGCTCGCAAATCTGCCATCCGAGGACCACCCTCCTCCCAGAATTGACCGCTGTACTTCCTTTCCTTCCCTGCAGCAAACCAACACTTCAGACATGCTGGATTTGGCCGTCGACTACATCAAGGATCTCCAGAAGCAGGTCAAGGTACGTACGATCTCTCGTCACTCACCGGATTACCCCCATGATTAGCTTACTAGTTGGCAAGGTCAACTTGCCATCGCCAGTGACGTCCAAATCAAAAGAAGCCGAACTGCCTGCCTTGTGGCTGACGGCGAGGGTTACCTGTAAAAATTGCCTTTTTACCTATCTTATCTGAACTTCACGACCCAAAAACCGAGCTTTGACAGTGATATGTTACTCCACTGAAGGTGCTGAACGAGAGCCGCGCCAGCTGCACCTGCTCGGCGAGCAAGCACCAGCAGTTCCCCGGCTGAAGCAGCTGCAGACTACTTTTGGCCTCAGGACGCAACATCATTTTGGGTTGTAACAAAGTTGTAGCTCTCGTTCGTCATTTCTCTGGGGTGTTCGAGTAGAGGCAGCTGGTCAGCAGTGAACAGTGTGTTTGAGCTTGAGCACAGGGCCGGGGGCGTACTGGAGCAGTGGCATCATCAAGTATTCAGGCGATGTGATTTGGGGGGAGAGGGAGAATTGTATAGTACTTAGTTTTCGCTGTAACTTCTGCTATATATACCATCCTGCACGCCCCATGTCCATTGCATTTCCGCAGAAACTACTGTGTTTGTATTGTTATTAACAGCAGCTGTAGGATGTAGCACCAGCCCTGCTCTCATCCCCAATAAATTTTCGCGTCGCATTGGCGCTGTACCTTGCTTGCAGGTGCAGGACCATATGCCTGCCCATGCATGCTCCAGAGGTTTCCATGAAGAGGGTGAGAGGTTTTACCATAACGATCAGAGCTGTCTTTTGCTCTTAATCACTCTGAAACCAACACGATGGCTCACGACGGGTCCCAGCAGAAGAAGGTTCAGTGAACGCGGCCGGTTTATTTTCCAGCGAACGGTCACTGTCCCTTCATCTACTCTAGCCCAGCTGCGGCTCTAGGACGCGTCACTTGTTCTCATCTTGAAGAGAAGCGAGACCTGAAACTGAAACCAGTGGGCGCCGTGGGAACTCCGAGCATTTGGGGGCCGTGCGTTTTCTCTGTTAATTTGTTTCAGACGCGTGTGTGAATGTGTGATCCCGTTTCTGGCATTCACGGTGGGAGGAGAAAACGGAGGGGAAAAGGCTGATGGAGGCGTGTGGGAAGAAGAGGGGGATGGGCGTCAATTCGTGAAAGCTGCCGGTATCTGGCTCATAGATCGCACACTGTCACGAGGTGAAGAAAAATCTTCTTTGATTCGTTTCGTGAATGAAGATTGAAGAAGATAAGGGCGGTGTTCACTTCCCTTCAAATCCAAAATTTCCCCCAAACTTTCTCTCTCTAAGATTCACTATTCACTATCACATCAAATCTCTCTCCTCGTGCATGGAGCATTAAATATAGGTAAATAAAAAAACTAAGTATATGGTTTTGATGTATACGACGAGACGAATCTTTTGAGCCTAGTTAGGTCATGGTAGGACAATGATTACCACAAACAGACGAAAAATGCTATAGTGTGTTCGATGTGACTTCACATTCCTTTTCAGAGAAGTGAACACCGCCCGGTCGGAGAGCAGAGGAAAACGTTACCGCATGGTCAGCCAGACAAAAAGGCATCCGGTTTCCTCCGCTCGAGTTCTCACGAGAAAACGCAAAAAAGTAACCTGCTACTAGAATCATATTATTATAAGAATTATTCATAACTACTCCTTTATCAGTTTTAAAATGGTAGAGTTCATAGTGTGTTGAAAGAGTGTATCTTGGCCAGTGATACATACACTCCGTATAATCATCGTGAAACCTTTTTTTTAACTTTTCTCGTGAGAACATTATTATGGTTCTATATTTTGTAACACGAGTGGCACATACGCGTCCATGTATGTATGCATGTACGCATGGATCCATGTACTACCTGGTAGGGTTGGGTTTGGGTAGGCCGGAGTAGGATGAGATCCGCCTTTACGGGTACTTCCTTGACGCGCACGCGAGTACCTGGATCCATCGGATCATCGATGACGACGCCGCCCCCCTCCCTCCTCCCGCCATCGCCGAGTTGGGGAGAGAAAGAAAGAAATCCACAGGAACGCGGGCGCGTGGTCCGGTGGTCCCCCGGCCGGCCGCGCCGTTTTCCCAGACGAAACGGATCCGCCTCGCGTCTGCGTCAGCGGCAGGGATCGCGGCCGTCGGATCGGGCCGTGGGGGGGAGGGGATCCCGTGCGAGGGCAGCGGCCGGCGAAAGCGACGCGCCTCTCTGCTCTGCACGTATTCACTGCCGCCGCCGCCCGGACGGGGAGGGGGCCTCTCCTACCTGCGGCTGCGGCAGCCCTGCGCGCGTGTGGTGGGCGGCCGTTTTGGCGGCGCTGTCGCGCGCCGCGAGAAAGTTTTGGCGTGGTACGCTTGTTCCAGAACAGTTGTACTGCTGCCCCTGTCACACTTCACAAGATCTCTAAAAGTAAGGTCTTGACATCCAATTTCATCCTAGAGTGATGTAGTACATGTGATGATAGTGCTCCTGGGCCAGTCGTCGGCCGTGTTGCGAGATGCTCGAGAGATCGTATCCCGGCGACGCGGCATCCATGACCATGACCCCGGCCGGCAAATAAAAGCGAAAGGCGAGGCCGGCCGAGCCGGCCAAGTGCGCGGCGCAGGTGGTATCATGTCAGCCACAGCCAGGGGGGTGACCGGACGCAGCTTTATCTTTTTGTTCCGTCCGGGGTACACGCATGTTCTCCCTGCGAAACGTACGGCACCATCAGGGCACAGTGCGCGGCGACTTTGCTCGCTTGCTCCGGTGCGCCGACCCAGACGCAACGTGTCCGTAGTATGCACGCGCAGGTCGGGGCACACCCGAACGCACGCATGTGGCGAGGTGTGTGTGTGGCGCTCGGCGCCTGCCTGCCGCTGTGATCTGATGATGGCACGGGGTGCAAAAGGGAAAAAAGGCTCCCGAGATAGTGGAGTCGGCAATGAGCTCCGCCCCGGCGCCTTTGCGTCGGTTCGTCGTCCACTGTGCATGTGATCGTGGACGCCAGGGCCAGGGCGACATGGGAGCACCAGCATCACCATCACTTGGGGGCGAAAAAGGTCAAGTCCCTTTTTACTTTCACAGCCCGTCCGTGTAGTCTATCTGTGCGCCGGTGCCCGAATGGGCTTTTGCGATTGGTGAGGAGAAGCCCCCAATCCCGATCGAGCCCCTCACCTAGGTAATCAATGGCTGCCGATCAGTGCCGGGACGCAGAGCCACCACGAGACATAAGTGCCGCGTGCAGTATCGCAGCATACGCAGGACCACGCAGCCACGGACGGATCCAGGGTGAGTACTAGTGCCGTGCAGATGCAGCAGGGTGCGCTGGCCGGTGGTGCAGAGGGGGATGGAGGCGGCGGCCGGCCGGCCGTGGCAGGCGCTCCATTACCGGGGCACGATTGGACGGACGGGAAGACGCTAGAAGCCTCTTCGCCCTTGTCCCGTCCGATTGGATGCGGCTGATGAAGTGGTGAGCGATGGGCAAGTGCAGCGCACCTGGGCGCGCGGCCCGCGGGTTGGTGGCGGTGCCCCCGGTTTTGCCTTCTCCGCGCTGGAGAAAGCGCGGGTCGGGTGGGGTGGGGGCAGAGGAGCAGTTCCGTGCGGGGCCTAGGGGTCTAGGACGGGAGTGCGGGCAAGGCGACATGGCGTCATGCTGCGGCTGTGCCATGACAACAGCTGTGAGGGGTCCACGGGTCGGGTCCGCTTGATTTATGAAAATGATGAGAGGGCCCGGAGGAAAGAGGAAAAGGAATGGC
Source organism: Echinochloa phyllopogon (assembly GCA_033239725.1). Lineage (NCBI taxonomy): Eukaryota > Viridiplantae > Streptophyta > Magnoliopsida > Poales > Poaceae > Echinochloa > Echinochloa phyllopogon. Next base: position 35,969,684 of record BTCW01000006.1, read on the forward strand.
AGCGCCGGAGATCCGGCGGCCCGGCCCGCCAGAACCGGCGGCGGCGGTGGGGGTGTGCAGGTATTTTATGGTGGGTGGGGTCTGCGGAATGGAGAAGTGCCGAGTTGTGCGTCGGTCGGAAGGGAAAGGGCCTATGGATTTACGAGGGGCCCGTAGGCCTCGGTGTTAGTTGGACGGGCTCCGCAGACCGCATTGGGAGATTGAGTGGGCCGTCTCACTGGCACGCCTGGAATCTATTTGGGTCCGATTGGTTGCTGTATCCTTTCAACCAGGCTTGCACTAGCTGAGCCAGGCTCCGTGTAGACATGCCAGATTCATACAGCACACATTGATTGGTTGCTTGTATCATCATAGCCAGGTTCAGTAGTGCACTTGATTGGTTGCCTGAGCCAAGCAGCGAGCTAGGAGGCTAAAGCTGGCTTTTCTCGTGCGCATGCTGCACCCAGCAAGCCAGGCCCGCGGGAAACGCTCGCTCCCTGCGTTTCTGACGAGCCAGGCTCTGGCCTCTATTTTGCATCTGCGGAGCCTGGCTGTGGAGCTGAAACAAGCAAGCAAACACCAGCTAACTGCATCCGTGGAGCCTGGCCGGGGGGCATACGGGCAACCAATCGGACCCTTTGCGTCTGACATAGCATCTTCTTAGCGTCTGCTATTAGCGGAGCTTCGCCGGCCCGGCGGTGGGAAGTCTGGGCCCTGTGCGACGGAGAATCGAACGCGCATACGCGACCCCGATTATTCCCGCATTGGGAGATTGGGTGGGCCGTCTCACTGGCAGGGCTCGGTGTTTGGCCCTTGCTTATATGCAAAATTTGCACTTTAAATTTAAATTTAACACCTAATAGTGCGTGCGCCAATGTAGCATTTTGTTTGTATTTATGAAAAATTGTCAAAAAATTGATTAATTAGGCTTAAAATGTTTGTCTCATAGAATACAACAAAACTGTTTAAATTAGGCTTTCATTCTCTTTGTCTGCAGACGCTAAAAACTGCTATGAGCTGCGTTTCTCTCAGCTTTACTCGCTGTTATAAGAAGTTAACTACTCCTGTGAACAACTTCTCCAGTGTCTGGAGAGAGAAAAAAAAAGTGTCGCTGTTCACTATCCGACAACCTTGAGAATATGAGAGTTGAGCCAACTCTGAACTCGCAGTATTCTCAATAGTTCATTACATTCACAGAGTTTTCGCATAAGCACAGTTTAACTACTACTGTTAACAGGCTTCATGACAGAGCTGCTAAGTTAAAAAGAAATCAATCAATCTTTCTTACACATGGCGCTCTTAGAACGCAAGTATGTTACAGATATACTGACATCAACGGTCAAAACGACATTCTGGCATTCCTGTATAGCACTTTGCAACTTAGTAGAACAAATGCTACTACATCACACTAACAATCAGTCAAAAGAACACTAGAGGCACGCGGTATGCTTTGGAAGCTTGGATCTAGCTGTACCTGCAGAGCACCCTGCATTTGAGCACCCGGTCCTGGACATAGAACCCAGGCATCACCATGAGCTTCACCTGTGACGATGGATGGTTCTGCACCCGCTGCTTGTCGAACAGCACGTCCTCCATGTAAATCTGGTCGAACGCCCTGCTCTCCTCCACCCGCAGTATTGTCAGCGGTGGGCTGAAGGAGAACGCCAGCAGGTGGAGCAGCCAGATGCACTTGGACGCCACGAAGAAGCACTGCAGCAGCTGCTCGGCCCAGGGCCACGACCAGTTCAGGGTGGACACGATGCAGCTCATCTTCTGGTCGCAGAAGCGGCTGAAGTCCTCGCAGTGGTACTTGGTGCCTTTCTTCAGGACCTCGTTCCAGCTCAGGTTGCGCAGGGCCACGAATGAGGCAAAGTTCTCCTGCCGATCCTGCTTGGGGTCGAGGCATTTGGGTGACCCGTTCTTCTGGAACGTGCAGTTCTCAAAGTCTTGGTACATTGCTTGGTTCATCAGAGCTTCAAGGTGATACAGTACTAGCTTTGGGTGCTTGTCGTTGAGCGTAATTTGATAAGGTTGTAGGAGTAAGTTTAGCTTATCTGATAGTCCATTGTCAGCATCTTCGACTTGTTGGATTAGTAACTTGCAGAACTGTTTTATCGACAGACGGGCCTCAGATACTATCTGCAAAAACCCTTCCACCATAACTTCGTGACTGACGGGCATGGAATTGTCTCTGCTAACACTAACTGATCTAGCTGACCTCTTTGAGTGTGATTGCATGTTCTTTGCGCTTGTCGCTTGTTTTAGAGCCTTCTTCAGTTCCGAACAGTATGCTTCAAGGCTCACTAACTTGGTAGTCAGTTCTCCTAACGATGATTTCATCTCTGATACTTCTTGCAGGGCGGCGTCTCTGTGCTCATTGGCCTCAACAACCTCTTTCTTCAGGGACTCCAGTGAGAAGACACCCCAATCCTTTAGAAGTTGTGACATGTTTTCGCATTCGATGGTGTTTGGCGACATGTCTGATTTCGGCTTCCTCTTCGACTTTGGTAACAGCCAAGAGAGAATATGTGGCCCTTTGTGCCTTGTCCGGGAGAAGGCAGCAGGGTGGTAGTTTGACAGCGGCGCTGTGCTATTGAGGTTCTTCATGGACTTGGCATCAGCTTGAGTGTCCCTACTGATAGTCGCAGGCTTGCAGGTATTGCATGTTGTAACAGCCTTTAATTCAGTTAAGTCTGTCATCCGGCTGGCTGACCTGAGCAAACTGTCGGCAGAGAGGGCGGGCTGAAGGAAGGACGGATGGTTTCTGCATGCCATTCTGTTCCGCAGATGCTCGTTTGATGAAGAAAAATGTAGCTCACTGTTTGACGAAGAGAAGGTGTTGTGATTGTCAAAGTCCGAGAAGGCCACTTCGTCTTCTAGGCCATCATGGTCCAATCCTATACCACTCCAGTTCTCAGATAGACTCCTGTTATCTTGGCGAATGTAGTTCATGACACCCAAGGGCTCTTCATCATAAGTCTGAGAGAATTCACCAAGCAACTTACAGTTAGAAGATGAACTGGAATGGAAACTACAAAGCATGAAGCAAAACGAGCATGGTCCATTGGAAAATGTGGTACCAGCAGGCAACACATTTAACACAACCATTTAATGTTTCAGACTTTCAGTGGACACATGCTAGTACCTACCATGCTGATCAGTTGATTCTGCACAACGGTTTGGATTACAGGGGATCCTAACTAACTAACTAAATAAATAAATAAATAAAGGTGGCATTATGCTTTTTTCCATGGACAAAACCTTATTTGATGTCCCAAGTTTCTAGTCGTTCCCACTTTGTAGAAAAACAACATTTTCAGCCAATGTAACAGCTTAAATAAAGTTCGGTTTATTGTTGAGGAAATGGCTAATGCCACCAAACAGCATGAGTAAGATGCTCTTATAAGTTGACAGGAAAAAACATTAGGTAGCCAAATCATTCCGCTCCAGCTGTAACTGTAAGTACAAAAAAGGAGAAAAAGAAGGTTTATCTTCACAAATTCTTGATTTTTCCGCCTTAGTTAGAGTAACTGAAAACACCTAGTAGACAGTAGATCGACCAGGTTTATCAACCTACAGCTTTGCTTTAGTAGAATGAACTACAGTCAAGTTCAAGTACCCACTTGGCTACTGTTCTAGGCGCCTAGCTTCACTCCAACCAAGCTCCAGCAATTAAAGCTGGAATCTACACCTAGAAATCAATGATAACCTCTGCAAAGAACACTCTCAAAACAAGAACAACAATTGACTCCACCACTGACTTAGCATCAAACATCCACAAAAATTGCAAAAACATTAGCATGGAAAGTCCGAACATAAGAATCCAGCACCAAAGGGGCCACCTTTCACAAGAAACAGTACAGACAAGCGTTTTCGCAAGAAGCGCCAGAAGTTGGAGGGTCCGCGCTTACCGGGGCGAACACGGGGTAGTCCTCGGCGCCGGCGGCTGGGACCGCCGCAAGGCCCAGCCTGGCGAGCGCCGGCGATGCTGCCGGCGGGAGGCGGATGACGGCCGGGCTCCGGCTGGCGCTGGCGCTGGCGTAGGCGCCGGCATTGGCGCCGCCCTGGAGGAGCGCGGCGTGGAGCGCGCGCAGCTCGGCCGCCTTGGCGACGGCGGCCTGGATGTCCTGGCGCGAGGCCGGGAGCGCCGGCGGGAGATACGAAGCGGCGGAGGTGGAGGCGTCCGCGGCCATGGCGCCGGCGCGGGGAGCGGGTCAAAGGCCGCGCCTTTCCGCTGGTGGCTTCTGCGCGGAGCCGCGCTGCAATTACTGCTGCTGGCGGCCGGAGGTCCGGTGGAGGGGGCCTCTCGTCATTGGGGCCTGGAAATTAATGTAGTGGAGAACACCGGGGCGGGAGTTAAGAGAAGGAAGAAAGGAATAATGGCTTCTTCCTCCCTGGCTGGGTTGGTTGGCTGCTTTTGTTTGCAGAAAAGAAAGAGGCTCATCACACACCACACCAGCTGCAGGTTGTGTGGTTTTTTTTTTAATTTGGTTGTGTGTGAGACTGAGACCCCTTCCTGTTTGCTTTTGAGGCTGCTAATGAAGAAGGGACCAGCTGATTTGGATATGTGTAATCTTGTGCAAGAAACGGAAGAGTGCGTCTTAAGGCAGTGGCTGCCATCTAATCCATCATACTCTACTAATCTTGCTTGCCTTTTGTGGTCAAGGGGAGAATGCATCCATCACTCCCTGCAGCCCCACTCTGATAGTCTGATGGCACCGTTTACAGTTCCTCTCTCCCCGGTGGTAGGTGTGGCAATGGCAATTGGGAAACTGACACTGCAGAAACGCGGTGATAGAGCAGGCACATCTTCTGCGGTGAGCTATGATGAGGTCGCTGAAGAATTTCCCTACGGCCGGAGAGCACCGCCCGGGGGTGCAGTGGCAACTGTCGCGTGTCATCGTCAGCGCCAGCAGCGATGGGCGGCGCCCACGCCGCGCACGGCCGGCCCCCGGTGGCGCCCACGCCGGCAGCGACTGATTGATCCCTCTGCTCACCGTGCGTGTCCTTTGATTCGCGGGCACGCGTGGCTCGGGGGATCATTGGCTTTGCTCTTCTTCTTCAGTTCTTCGTGTTCCTGTCCACGACGGCCGGCCGTTCATGACGGCGAGAGAGTAACGTGCTAAGGCACGGGTCGCGAAAAAATGATGGCGAGAGAGAACCCGCCGGCAATATCCCCGTCGGAGGCGGCGGATCAGGCAGATCCGTTTCAAGCTGTACGGTGGCCCGGCTTTGGGACACAATTAACGTTGTGAAAGCGTCCACTATTAGTAACTGATACTGATAGTAATGCTTATCCACACAGTGATCACTGATCAGAGGCAGCAGCAGCTGCAGTGCCTGTTTTGTTTGGTAGAGTAGCAGCAGCACGGCGCAAGATTGATTAGCTGTGGCGGCCAATCATGCATGGCATGTGTACAGGAAGGTGTCACCCCTGGGGACGAGTAGTACACGACGGCACGACGTTATTCTCAAGGCCCGTACTTTGGGCCACGGCAGGGTTTTGTGCCCGGCTACTGTTTGCTCACAAGCACGGAGATGGCGAGATGGAGCTCGTTTTCAGCTGATTATTCAAGGCATAAAACCGATTTGCACAGTTGGTACTTTGTTGTCTTCTTGTACTAGTTTACATACGTAGGCCCAGTACAGATCGTGCTAGCTCTTCTCTGTTTGGAGCTACATGCTCAAGAGACTCAAGAGTACAGTAGAACTAGAAGCATAGAAGATGAGCTCTCTACTCCACTGTAGCATCGGCAGCAGGATGAGAGTGCTAGGTCCGTAGACCGTAGGTGGTTGGAGAGTTCGAAGGCTGTGTTGTGGCGTACCTACTCCGTACGCACGTGCCTACGTGGCAGGGGATGTCTGCCTGATTATGATGATGATCCCGTGCGGTTAGTTTAATCGGCCTGAAAATGCCGTCCAATGATCCAATCCCATCCAATGATCCCTCCCACTAGCAGTAGCATCCTGCTGGAGTGCTGGCTGCTGCCCCTACTAGGGGAGTGTGCAAGCAGCAAGCGCGAGCGACGCTTTCGCTTTGTCGGGGTCGGTAGTATTCACTATTCAGCGAGAAAGCGCCATGGCGCGCTCTGACGGAGCACCGCGGGACGGCGATCCACGGCGCATGTGAGCGCCCTGTGTCTGTGTCGTCCGTCCGGGCCTCTTTTTCCTTTGGTTGTGTCGATCTCTGGGGGGAAAAGAAATTACTAGAAAGAAAGAAACTGCCGGATCGGATCGCCGGCGTCCCCTCCCCGGTAGGCATGGCAGAGGCTGGTGAGTCCTGTCCCGTTGCGTGCCTGGCGTGGTCTCGAGTTCGGAAAAGCACCGCCCGGCCGTGCCCAGCATGTGCGCGGCCGTCATCATCACATCCGGCGGCGACGGCGAGGCGAAACCCTTCCCAAGGTAGAGAAAGATCTGCCGAGAAGCCGGGGCACCGCGCGTGCTCTCGCATGGAGACTGCCTGGGGAGTTAGCGCCAGGCGCGTGCGTGCCGTCGTCGGTTGCGACGCGGCGGCAGCCTTTCGGCGGGAACGAAACGCACGGGGGCGTCGTTCCTGGCTTGGGGTTGGGGTTTTTTTTTTTTTGATACTTTGGGGACCCCCGCGTGGTGGCGTGCGCGGCGCGGTGGAGGTGAGAAGGCGACTAGGACTGTGAGCGTGGCGCGGGCGCGGCAGCAGCCACCGCGGCCGCGTGGTAAAGGCGCGGCTTCTTTCTCCGTGGCCCCGCCCCGGTCGCGCGACCTGGCCCCTGGGTCCGGTTGCGATAGCGACCGGGACGGGGGCCCCGGTGGCAGTGTCGCCGAGACGGAGGAGGAGGAGGACATTGGACACGTACCGACGTGGGGTTGATGCCAAAGCGGGCAGCGCTGGTGCCGACGCTGCTTTTCGCTGCGCCAGGCAGCCTTTTGTGCTTGTCCCCTCACCCCAGATCTCTCCGACTCTCCCTGGTCCCTGGCTGGCTGTCTCCGACCTTCTTCGCCTTCGCGTGCCCCGTGCTCGCACGCCCGGTCGCATCGCTCCACTTCCCGCCGCGGCGGCCCAGCGGCCATGCCGGGTGCCGCGCTGCGGGCTCCGCGCGCGGCCTCGGGTACTCGGGTCTGTCTCCGTGCGTGGGCTGAGATCTGTTCTGTTGCGTGAGTCGGGCGGTGGAGGTCTGAACACTTCCAGCATATCGGGCCACTGGGGATAACTGGGCCGGGCCGCGAGGTACGATATATACGGGTAAAAATGGAGCGCACCACGCACGTTGGAAACTTCTCCGCAAGCACCATCGATTGATCCAAATCGACAGCTCCACGGAGCGAGTCAGCCAGCTACTCTCTCTATTTAAAAATTTAGATTGTTTGACTTTTTTATCACAAGTTTTACCGCTCGTCTTATTAAAAAAAAGTTATGTGTAGCTACCAATGGATGCTTGTATTGTGAGGCTAAAAGTTTACATGGTGTGACGTTGTGTGAATGTGGGCATAGCAGGTGTTATATGTATAGCAACATTCTGCACTCACCAAGAAAGTAAAAATCGTACGAGAAAGTCATGTCTGCAATCCTGTTAAGTAGTATGAGCCAGGTAAGAACTCCTAAATAGACTTACAATCAATTTCCACAACTCCTTGAAAGGCTCGTATCACTTGAGTGCTTGATCATTTACGAATCAAAAGGTTCAAAAATCACAGCAAATTATACAAATAATTCCCCCTTTCCACTTCTAGCTGTTTCTGGGAGTTCCATATGAATATGAATGGCACCCCAATACAAATGTATTTCACCGATTCCTCTATAAAAATGTTTTCAATACTTCACTTCATATGGACAATATGGAAGCGGTTAGTGATTTTTCATCTATAATTAAAAAAAATAAATCCACGACCAAGTAAAACAAATGGTCTGCTCCATAGCTCATCTGAAAGACACGAAGGGGCAGACATGAGATGTATTCAAAATAATTGAACAAAAGTTACCAAACCATTCTTGGTGCTTATCTCGCAGGGATAAAACCCAAAAATAACATTTAGAGATGACTCCCAAATATTTCTTAAGGAGCTGGCTCTCGAGTTACATTTTTATTTTTCACATGTACAGAAGTGACAAACTAAGCACTAATGAACCCTTCTACTCAAAAAAGAAAAACTAAATGGATCAGGGAACATGGTTAGCCCGTCAGTTCAAGGTAAAATAAAGACAGTAGTATCCCATTCCATAACAACTTAGTATGATTGGCTAACAGTTTAAATCACTGTCAAGAAAACAATGATATACATCAGCATGCCGAGGCCATATCCACACACTAGTGGATCATGAAACGTGGGCTCAATGAAGTTCTATCAAGTCTGCCAATCAGATGATAGAAACATCATGGACGATCAAAACGTTTTATGAACTTCCTGAAGGAAGATGTCACGTTCGCCACCAAAAGCTAACAGAAAAGCTAATAGAAAGAGATCTCACGTAATGCCACCATTTTTGTGGAATGTAAAGCAGGTCACCTTCCTCCAATATACCATCCATGAACTCAAGATCTTCTGTCTTCGGGAATTCCTTTTCATCAAAGTTGTCAAGATCTACCTGTTAAAACAGATTAGCACAATAAACCACATGCACATCAACTCGGTTTGCAACAGAACTCAAAAAACCTTTTTGACAACAAAGAGCTTTAGGATCACAGACTGCTATGCTAACAGGAGGGTTCCCAAGAATGGTTGCACAGGGGCGTCCAGAAAAAAAAATCTGGCACCATCAATCATCATATGCCTGGTTAGCATAATGACCTTATCCCGGAATTATTAAACGAAAACTCACCCCATTTCCAAATCTCATCATCAAGAAGCATATTTGGAAGAGATTCAGAAATAATTAAAAGAAGGCATTGTGCTACATTTTTTTTTTGGCATCCAATCAAGTTTTAGTGACATATGTTTTTTTTTAAGATGCAAACACCATTGATCTCGAAAAGGATTCTATTTCATATATGTAGTGATTGTTTAAAACATGTACAGATTACTTACCTGACTTTGCTTAGCCTGGTAAATTTTTAGAAGTGAACATCAAAATAGTTATGGACAAATAAGGCAGCTTCCAGCTTTTTTGCTATCCAATCAAGTTTTTATACTAGTTTCACTTCAGCATGCAAACATCATTGATCTTGAAAAGGCTTCTATTCCATATATAGCATACATGTTTAAAATGGACTACACACCTGACTAGTATTGCTTAGCATTGTCTCTGTGTGAGGGTACAGGTCCTCGGATACAGAAGCAGGATAGAGTCTAAAATATTTTCTACCCAAAACCTGCCAACAAGTAACAACCAAATACATCAACTGATGTAGATTTCCAAAAAAAAAATCAACTGATGTAGAATCTTCATCTACACAAAATATGTCACTCTCAGCACTTCAAAACAGTTACTAATCAGAGTCAATCCAAATAATTAACAGAACAAGGAATATCTACAGTTTCAAATAACTTACTATAGGTTATGGATATCTTTGTTATCATCATAATCTATTAAATAGGGCCGGACATGCTTTACCTTTTGTTACAAGTCAAACTAAAGCAAAATATGAGGACATGGTTAATATTCAACACATCTTGGTGGGTACCAAACAATAAGTGAAGAACCTGGCCTCTAAAACAAAAGGTAAAGCAGTCATTTGGGCAGAAGTGCCAAAACATGAATAATGCAAGGACAACTTTCCTATTGGCACTCAAATCAGCAAAATGATTTCATCACCATTCTGTAAGACTTGACTGAAAGAACAGCTGAAAGCAGCAAAAAATGCAAAGAAGAAGGATTGCTAGAAGTATTTCCTGAAACCCATTTTTCAATCAAAAAGAAAACAGTAGTAGCACATGAGTATCTATACAATATATAAATGTCTGACTTCTTAAATATGACACGTCAAATAGTTACTATTGATTGTAACCAAAAGTGGTCGTGGGTGTCGAGGCGAATTTGGGTGCCTATTTCTTCTTAATTAAAAAGCTAACTATCTCCTCCTAGGTTGGTAGAGATTTGTTTTATTGATTGTAACTAACACACGTAAATCAAGAATATAGACATGAGCAAAGAGGGTTCAAACAGAGACATCTATTTTTGTCATACCTGAGCAAAAAGGTTGTGATGTAGGTCATGATGCAGTGGGTTCATGGTCCCATGAGGACCGAACCAAGCGTTAAGTGACTGGAGTTTGCCGCCGCCAGCTGAACAGTACTCAGGAACTGTAATGTCTTCTCGGAGCTCCTTTATCTGTAAAATGTTTCAAATATCATCCAATACCAGGTAAGTAAAGGCTAAGACAGTGGATGCATATGTCAAGTTGTTACACAATTTATTACCTGGTCAAACAATGGATGCTGGGCTAGATATGTCAGGTTTGTAGAATCACTCGACCACATCCTCTCAAGAAATTGAGAAAATGTGATAAGCTCCTGTTTCCACTCAGTACATGCATAATTTTTTCCAACCTGCGACACTATTTGCTATGAGTAAACTTAGACATACATCACCAAATGTTGAAGGAAGAACACTACAATATTCAACTAGAAAGTAGATCTAACTTAATCCAAACCAAGCCCAGGCTCTACACAAAGCAGCAATTGATTATGGACAGGATTTGAAATCGATGGAAAATAACGGCCGTGGATTCTAGCAAATTGTATAAATACAAGATTTAACACAGCTCATTGGCAATGGAAAATTAGCTAATCTGTAATTTCAAGTAGCTTCTAATAATGAACCATTGATAATTTAGCTCCATGCCCGTCCCTTTTTTCATACTATAGATGATAAAGGAATCACTATAAGCAATTGCTGATGATTAGCATATGAAAAAAGATTAACAGTTTTAAAAGAATTGCTCCAACCATCAACTATGACAACATAATTAAACTAATGGACCAATGATGCTAATACCCAAATGGTCAAACATAAAGCATGATAAAGTTCAGGTTCCGTACAGTCCTAGGAATTCAGAAGCTCATTTTCAACCTGCAATTTGATATTAAACTATGTTGCACACCTCAAACTTACATATTCAGTAATTAACTTAGGTGTCATAATGCAATGGATAGATTGCGGGACAGACAAGACGCTAAAATACAACCATTGTTCCTCAAACCAGACGAATTTGAACTCCTGAAAAACAAGCTTGCGTACTTAATGGTAAATGGGCAAATGGAATCCACTTTTGGATGAAGTGTTGCTATGTCCCCCCACCCCACGCCCCACCCCCCAAATAACAGCAATTTAGTTGCAATTTTACATGACAGTTATAAATGTCTAAATGTGCAAGTAGTCACCTGAACAGGAATAGTCCGATCTCCAGCTATCCTCTCTAGGTACTTTATGTCCTTCCACTTTGTCCTTGCAGGCCAATGATCAATGCAGCCACTGAGTATAACAGGGGACTCACATATAAAGTAATCATGCATAAATGCCTCCAAAGAAATGGATGATCTCCTCGCAATTTGTTTACATGATAGGGACTTCACTGGTAGAAGTTTGGGTACCTGAATCAATTTTTATAAAAAGCGGCTTTAGATGTGGCAAATTGAATTCATCATTGGCCACTATCTTGGTCAAATTTAGTCACACAAAAGGAAAATGTTAGTGAATAACTTTACCAAAAAAGAATAAGTGCAAATGGTAAGCCATATCGTGGAGAAATATTGAGTCGGAAACTGTAACGAGTATGTTTTAGGAGTGGCAACCTAGAATGGAACACCAACATATTCAGAGAAATGCGGCAATGAAGTACTCTGAGAAAACGATATTATCACCTATTAGGACAGCACACTCTAACTGTCCACTGACACAAAGGAAATGTGATTATGCTACTTGGGTATCTTAACCTGAATTAAACAAGAAGGTTCTGAAACTTTTATTTACCAAGTACTCTATCCGTATCGAAATATTTGTCACCATTGACGTTTTGTCGCAACGTTTGATCATTCATCTCATTCAAAAATCTACTATAAATATACAAAATGATAAGTTATATTTAAAGTAGGTTACAACTAAAATAAATGTTAGTTGCACAATTAAAATACATGGTTAAATGTCATGATCAAAGTTACCGTGACAAATATTTTGACAAACCCAGAAAACTAACCCAGCATTCCTGCTGGCATGTTCCCCACTTCTGTTAAAATGATGAGTAGCCTGTTCAGTAGAGAAAACTTGAGGCACCTGTAAGACCAATTAGGACATGGGATGCAGTCTTCAAACGTGAATAAACGCTGACTGGGTGCACACCGCATTGAGGTGGAACGCTAGTGGGTCAATGGGCGTTTGCTAATAAAGAAAATAACGCCGTGCAAATTAGCCGTAGTTGGAACTACATTTCCATGACTCAATCTACACGAGCAGATGCGAGATCGTAGTAAGACGACCGGCTGAGAATACTCACATCTGCAAGGTCTCGGTGCCCCGCGATCCCTTCCTCCCACCTCTCCACATTCCCAGCGGTCACCGCCTCTCCATCATCACCCTCGCCGCCGCGGCGGTCGGCGACGACCCTCGCGATGGCGTCCTCGAGCTCCGCGCGGAGGAGCCCCCCGCCCATGATGAGGCCCATGTCGAGCGCCCGGAGCGCGGCGCGGCGGTCGTCGTCGCCGGCGGCGGCGGCGCGGAGGGCGGCCACGTGGAGGCAGGCGAGCGCGTAGGCGTCCCGCCACGCGGCGGCGCCCACCTCGGCCCGGGGTGCCGAGTGCAGCTGCTCCCACGCCATCTCCCGCGCCGCCTCGGCCGCGCGGACGTCCCCCGCGGCCGCCTTCTCCGCCGAGGCCACGAACGCGAAGCCGCCCTCCTCCGTTATCTGCCGCAGCAGCGCCGCCCGCTTCTCCCCGCCGGTGGCCATTGCTCGGAGGGCGGCAGCGGAATTCAAAAGTGCAGACGCCTCCGCGGTGTTGCCTGGGTCACCCCACCCGACCGCCCCTAGCGAGGGAAGCGCCCGTGCTCGCCGGGACGACGTGGGGCGGGCGGTGGCGGTGGTCTGCTCGCTCGGGCGCGCGGGGCGGGGGATTTACGGCTGTGCCCTCGCGCTGCCGGTGAGATATTTTTGCGCGAGATATTTTTGGTGTCAACGGTTACGAAGCGAGAGTCGGCGACAGTGCGTTGGAACTGGGGGCCCTTGCGAAGAAAGATGGTTCTAGTAGGTTCCGGAAAGCTTAGAAGCCGAGTGATATTTTAGGAAGAATAGAAAAGGTAGGGGAAGATATTTCAGGAGGCCCTGATGAGTCAGAGCTGCTTAAAGGGGCAAATTGCTCATTAACACGTGTCCTACGTGTCACTTTTCGGCCGGTGCTACTGTATTTTTCAGCTGTATACTCGCCAGCGTGGGACTGAGCAGGTTCCAACATTCCAGTTATTCATTATAAAAAAAGAACATTCCAATGATTTTTTTATTTTTTACTTTCGCGTCAAATTTGAGTTTGTGCATGTTCTACTTTCACCGCTTTTTCAGAGGTTGAAGAGGTGTACTCACGCAGCCGGAAAGCTTAGAAGCCGAGTGATCACGTGGAAGAATAGAAAGGAGACGGGGGAAGATATTTCAGGAAGCACTGATGAGTCAGAGCTGCTTAAAAGGGACAAATTGCTCATTAACACGTGTCCTACGTGTCAATTCATTGGTCGGTATATTTTTCAGTTATGCAGTTCATGAAGCGGGTTCCAACACATTCCAATGAATTTTTTATTATCGAGTAAAATTTGGATTTCGTGTAGGTTAGGATGTGAATATGAGCACGACAGCAATGAAGAAGTGGAGTGTAGTCATGTTGTCACACTGTTATTTGAGCTGGTATTGGACGTAATTTGACGGGTTATTTTTTCCACCATAAGCAATGTAAGTTTGACTTGTCCCCGTATATTAAACCAAATTATCTAGCAATCATCGTGCAGTGCAGTGCAGTGCTAAACATAATGTGGGTGGCATCTTTATGCAGCTTCAGTGGGCGGCGAGATATTTTGGCGATGGCGACATGCAAAGCTTGCGTGTACGGGGCGCGTCGTGGACGGCTAGGACTGTGGCGCGTAGACCTTCCACGTCACTTCGACCTCCACCTGTCGAACTGGTGAGCGATCGTGTGTCGGCCTTCCACGCCACGTCACCCACGACACAGTAACCAGGAATCTCTGACGGCAAGCAACAACAGCGAGAGGAGGGTCTCGATCAGCCTGCAGGTCTCAAAAGCCAAAAGCATCCTCCTCGACAGTTTTTTTTTTCATCACAAAAGAAAAAAAAACTCAGAAAGATCAGGCTCCGAAACAAGCTACTAGCCTAGTGCACTGGACACAACATTTGCGCACGGAACTATCTTTGGCCCTTTCAAATCGAAGCTCGCAAAGTATCAAAAAAAAAATCGAAGCTCGCAGCGACTCTTTGCCGACAACTGATGCCATCTTCCCCTTGACATAGATATCAACATAATCGTCGTTTTCGCCTACCGACTGAACACCGGCCGTTCATTAATTTGTGTTATAAACTTCTGACGCTCCATGCATCAGCTGAAGATTCCATTCACCAGCTGAAGATGAATTTGTCACAAAAAATGAAAGAGACTGATATATGCAACGCCCATTCACCAATCGGGCCTTGCGCACATCCAGACAAAAAAAGACTTAGCGGATCTGATTCATACAGGACCTGGGCCAACTGACCACAATCATGGCCTAAAACTTGGGGTATAGGTAAGAAGCCCCTCGAGGCCCATAAATATTTGTCCGGCCGGCCTTTCCCCTCAACTTTAGGCCCAATAACTAGTGGCTTCTTCGCGCTAGGTTCCGAACGAAGGAGATACATCGAACCTGGACGCTCAGTCGACACCACGTTTGCTAAGTGTGTCCAGATTCAACGAACCTCTGCAGCAACTCTGCATGGAGATTAGTGGCCTCTACCGAATGGGTGAGGGCTGAATCAGCAGTGCATCATCCATTCATCCTAATAATAGCAAGGGATACTCACAATCTTTCCAGGATCAAAGTCAAATTAACCCGCGATCCGGGAGCACGAAATGAGCGTGAGATCAACGAGGGTTCAAGGCTGCCAACTCTTTTACAGGACACGACAAAACATACAGCTCGTTCCCCCTCGTTTGAGCTGTCATTTTACCTAGGATTCACAGAGAGAATATTGGAGCCTCTTACCGATAACTATGACCAGATTTCCGTTTTAAAGCGAAGATCTGTTCTGTTCAACATGTTTAGTTTCTTGGATCATCGACTAATAAAAAATGTAACAGAGGGTAGGTGAGCCAGGATGGTCAATTTCTCGCTTTGTAACGATAGAGATGCCTGCGATTGGGATCGATTTGGACAGTTTGGAACACAACAATTCCTGTTGTTAGTAAAAAAAAAGAAATTCTGCAGTGCCTGTTGTTAGTAATAAAAAAATAAATTCCTGTTGTTCAACGAAGTCAGCGAGGCGCATATTCACGGATCACGGCTGACCCAGCTCGGTAGGGACGGGATCTTCCGTGGCAACCACGGTGGGTCCAGCTCACACGTGCCTGTGAGGATAACGTAAAATACGGCGGCCACACGCAGCTCATGCCGCACTGCATCCCAGCCGAGCACCCACTGTATTTCTGTTTATCTTTTACGGAGTACATGTTCACCAACCGTATTTTGGTATATCCCGATTTTTATATTACGCGATAAAAGGAAAACAAATCGGAAATTCTCCTCTCGCCTCGTCGCGTCACGAATGAGTTGCCTTTTCCGCTCGCTCGCTCGCGCTCTTGTTTTTTTCGACCGCCGCCGTCCGCATTCTCTCCGCTCCCTCTTCTTCCCTCCCCCATTTTTGGCTCCTTCAATTGTTTCCTCCCAAATAAGACCAGCCGCAACGGCCGCGAAAACCCCCCATCGGAATCCGACCGCGGATTCTCCTCGCAGATTCCGCCGCCGCTGCTGCCGTGGCGTCCGTCCCTTCGACGAGGTACGAGCAAGTGCACACCTCATCGGTTGTCGGGATTGATTCTCCGTGTTAATAGTGCTAGGGAGTTGCGTCCGTCCACGGCTAGGGTTCGTTCGCGATTCAGATTGGTCTCCGACGGCGGTAGCGCAGGATCGTGTTTCGTGGGGGGGTACTCTGGTGGTTGCGGATGGTTGGTGCGGTCGTTGGATCGATTATACGGGCTAAATTCCTTTGATTCTGAAAGGGTTGAAATGCCGACAATATTTGTTTTGTTTTAACTGTCGTGCTTGTGATTTTTGCTGGAGCGGTATTGAGTTTTGGCTGCACGAGTATGTCTTGGGATGAAATTCCTTTGATTATACAAACGGGATGAAAATGGCGGCGTTCGTAGAATATTTGTTTTGTTTCAATCGTCGAGCTTGTGATTTTAGTTGGAGCAGTATTGATTTTTGACTGCATGTGTATGTCTTCGGGTGAAATTCCTTGGATTCTAGAAAAGGGATGAAAATGGTGGCGTTCGTAGGACATTTGTTTTGTTTTAATCGTCGTGCTTGTGATTTTAGCTCGGGCAGTATTGAGCTTTGGCTGCATGTGTATGTCTTTGGATTGCAAGTTTTCTTTTGAGTTCCCATTGAATTGCCGGAGTGTGGTGAATAGTATTTCAATCTTTTAACCTAGTATTGTTGGATTACACGGCGTGTTAAAATGTTCTAGTTACCAGGAAACATAACCCTGTTTGATTGCAATCATTAGGTTATTCTTTAGTGACCTGCATTAATTTTTTATAGGTTCTGACCACGTGCATAAATTGGGCAGGCTGCTGGGATTCCTCGATCGAGTATTTGGTGAATGAGGATACGAAGCAACTGAGTGCAAGAAGTTCAATGGTGTGACATAACTGGGTTTTGGAAGAAGATTGCTAGAACCGATTTTGATGGACCATCTTGGCATTATTGCATCTGAATTAGGCGATGCATCAGACTTTGATGTTGGTGACATCAACAACCTCAGTGAGAATGATGTCAGTGATGAGGAGATTGATGCTGAAGAGTTGGCCCGTCGAATGTGGAAAGACAAGATCAAGCTCAAGAGGATCCAGGAGAGGCAGCAGAAGCTTGCTATGCAGCGGTCTGAATTAGAGCAGTCTAAGAAGAAAAAGATATCCGATCAGGCTCTGCGAAAGAAGATGGCGAGGGCCCAGGATGGGATTTTGAAGTACATGCTCAAGCTCATGGAGGTGTGCAATGCACGAGGGTTTGTTTATGGGATCATTCCTGAGAAAGGGAAGCCTGTCAGTGGTGCATCAGATAACATCAGAGCCTGGTGGAAGGAGAAGGTCAAGTTTGACAAGAATGGGCCAGCGGCGATTGCAAAATATGATCTTGAGAACTCTATGCTGAGTAATGCTAAGAGCAGTGGGACCAGCAACCAGCATAGCTTGATGGATCTCCAAGACGGTACTCTGGGCTCATTGCTTTCAGCGTTGATGCAGCACTGCAGCCCGCAGCAGAGAAGGTATCCATTGGATAAGGGCGTTCCACCCCCATGGTGGCCATCGGGGAATGAGGCATGGTGGAGTTCTTTGGGCCTTCCGAAGGGGGAAGCTCCTCCATACAAAAAACCACATGATCTAAAGAAGGTTTGGAAAGTTGGAGTTCTGATGGGTGTGATCAGGCACATGGCCCCAAACTTCGATAAGATCAGAAATCATGTTAGGAAGTCAAAGTGTTTACAGGATAAAATGACTGCAAAAGAGAGTCTGATTTGGTTGGGAGTTTTACAGCGTGAGCAGAAGTCTGTTCACAGTTTTGGTAGTGCTTTATCAGAGATTACCCGGCGTAGCACTTCAGGGGACAGAAATGAGACCATATATAGCAGCAGTGATGAGTATGATGTTGACCGCTTGGAGCAGCCTCCTCGTTCTACATCATCCAAAGAGTATGAAGATGACAGTCAGCCTGTTCTGCGGATAAGAGGGCAGCAAACCTCATCTAGAGAGAATAAGAGAAGGCGTCGTGATAAATCCTCCAACCAAGTAGTTAGCAAGGAAGAAATAACTAAATCTCGGCATCAGAAAAGCCCCTCAGGCCACCCTCCAGTTGCTGAAGCTGAGGTTGAAGTGACACAAATAAATGATAATCCACCAGAAATAGTGAGCAGTGCGATTGGTGATATCAACACATCTGACCCAATGGATGTGGTGGGCATGACTAACCAGCCAGCAAGCCTCAACCATGTGTCTACAGGTGGATCTTTGCAACAGCTCGGAGATTCTCGAGGGAATTTCCTATCTCCTGGTACTACGATTAGCAACTTAAACAGTAACCAGGCTGCAAGTGCTGCTCTCAGCAACTACAACAGTAACCAGGCTGCAAGTGCTGCTCTCAGCAACTACAACAGTAACCAGGCTGCAAGTGCTGCTCTCAGCAACTACAACAGTAACCAGGCTGCAAGTGTTGCTCAATCAAGCACTTATCTGAGCGATCCACCTCTGGCTTGTGAAGCTAATGACATTGCCAACTCATGGTCTGGACACTCATTTGGACAGGATATTGGTCATGGGCCTATTGGTTTTAATCCTTTACCGGTTGTTCAGGCTTTACCATTGCAGCCACCCCCACTGCCTATGGATCAGCACGTGGCTATCATGGGTACAGGAGCACTGTCCGGGAACGGTTCTTACAGCCATCCCACGGCAGGCAGTGGGCATCCTGGGACTGTCACAAGCAACGCCCACCAGCTCATGGATGATCCTTTCTTTGGCGAGGCCACGGATAAGTTTGCAGGCAACTCTTTCGGCGGACTTCCTTTGAGCCTCATTCCTGCTATCAGTAGTCCGATGCCTTACCTCGATGATCTGCTGGACGACGAAGACTTGATGCAGTACCTGGGAACATGACACAGGTAATTTCTCATTGAATCGTCACCTCTTTGGTTGCCCAGAATATTTCTTATCAATTCGCAAGTACTACTATGTAGTTTGTATCATATTCCTTACCAGACCTCTTCTCATGTTTGCAGTGTCCAATACCTGATAACTGTGGATCGGTGGTTCATCATGCTTGTGCTACCTGTTATGGGGAGTGTTCGTGACATGCTGGTGGTGTGGTGGTGTTGATGTAGCTGCAGGCTGCAGCTCCTGAACCATCGTTTAGCTATTGCTTCGTGAGAACAATAATGTAATTTAGGATGGTCGCTTGACTATACTGGATGCCAAACTGCCATTAGACTTGATCTTAGCCTGTAGAAGTACTCGTTAGGACTTTGTGGCATATCATGCCGGCTGGCGGGGAACTTCCGCGCCTGGTAAAAGTATTTTACTTTGTTATTTGTGTACATATTCTTTTTAGCTTTTGTTTGCCTGCGTGCCCAGGTTGCCTTTTTCCCTTCGCATGTATGCGAGCCGTTAAGTGAACGATCATTTTAGTGTTGCCGAACAGTGATGATGGCAACTCTGTTCTGTTCACCCAGACATGTAGCATGTGTGCAGGACTGTCCATGGTTCCATGCTGATTGTTGAAAAGGCTTGAGCCATGTTTCACTTGCAGCTTGTTCGGCGGCCTGACGACGAACCTGAGAAGTCGAACGACATTTAAGCACAGGGAAAGGGAAGGAATTGAGCAAGGCACCACCGGCCCTTGCTAACCGTGCCTGGTTCGTGTGGGCAGGGGCCAGGGCAACGCATGAAGCCACCAGGCCGTTCGCTCACCTCGACTCCTCGCCGCCTCCGGCCGTCTCGGGCTCGCGGCGACGTTCCGCGGGTGCCGCTCCGTCCAACAAGAAAGACGACGACGCGCCGCCCACGATGGCCAGGCCCAGGCAGACAGGCCTCGTCCATGCTTGTTCCTCGGCCTGTTCGGAGCACTTTTCAACATGTATGGATGGGCCAAGTTCCTCGGCCTATTCGGCCCGTTTTACGTACATGGGCTAAGCTCGTCTATGAATTGGGCCGAACGGACCTCTGCCTCACTCAGCCCAGGTACAACGACAGACAGCGATGCAACAACCCCCACACACATTCTCCTCCGCGGCATTCGAACGCGTCGCCTTCCTTGGATTGCACGGTTGACACACGGCGCGAAAAGTATCTGCTGAGTCATCGTGAGAAGCTACATACCGCGCGTCCTGGCTTGTCCACGATCCTCACGGATAGACGAGGAAAGTCACAAAGCTCCCACATGGCCACTAGTCCACTACATACTACTGTTACCTTCGATCATATCGAGACCAGAGTCCAAGACAAAAAAGAAGACAGCAAGTAACTTCCCAACTGCTCCGTCGACCTGTTGTTTTACTTTTACAGGTTATTATAAGGGTACGTAGCAGAAGAAAAAAAAATTGACCGCTGCGTCGGCCGGATTGTACCGGCCACGTGGCCGACGGCGACGCCGGCGCGTTCCAACGAAACCTGCGCGCGCAAGAGGCCGGGTCATGGTCGACGACGGTTCTACTCTACATTTAACGTGGGTAGGTATAATACTCGACCGTCTCCTGTTGACCGGCCGCCGCAGCATGAAGCAGGGAGACAATGCACGGCTGTAATTTTACCTCGTCGTCGCGCACGTGTAAATAAGCAACGCTAGCTGCGCTGACCCGTAGGTGCATGCATGCGCGCGTACTACCGAGTACTACGGATCGAAGTGTAGTCTCGATCTCTTCTCGGCAACAGCTAGCCAGCCATGGAACCTTGTGTGGCCCCGGCCGCGCGCCCACGACGCCCAGTGCATGTATACATCAGGAAAACGAAGGGCGCTCTCACGACGCAACGCAAGTTGGGATTGGGGCCGGGGCAGATCGAAGATGAGACCACCGAGAGTACGTACTAGCTACGGAGTAGTACATACTACGGATCGGATGACTAGTATATACGGAGTATATATACTAGTAAAAAGACGCGCGGCGCATGTCTCTTCTCGATCAGCAACATGCATGCAGCCAGCTAGCCATGGAACCTTCTGTGTGGCCCCGCGCCACGCCAGAGCATGCATGCATACCTCAGGAAAACGAAGGCCAAGTGGCCAACCACACGTACGTGCATCGTTGTATATGTAATACCGTGCATGACAAGTCGTACGTACGACTTGACTGAGTCGAGTACTACTTTTCTCGTCAGTAAAAAGAAACATCAACTCGTCCAAAGCCCGCGGGGGCCGTGAGATCGACGCGAATTCACACGATCTCGATCGCCAATAGGACGCGCGCGTGCGACCCGCAAGATTAGGAGGCCTAGACAACCACCAGTCAGCACATGTTTCCGTCTTGTCTTGAGGTTACGTTGCAATAAAAGTTAACCAATGTAAAAGTGGGTTATCCATCTAGTCTCGAAGGTGTAAGCATTTCTCTTAGGCCTTCTCCAATGAACAGTTCTTATGCTAGCTTATAAATTTTTTAATCCATGAACAACGTAAAAAGTTAAGAGCTATCTCTTGTTTAAGAGATAGTCTCATACATGCATTTTAAGATTACATGAGGATGACGTGTGGGGTCATTTATGTTATAAGCTAGGTGTTAAGAGCTAGATTATTAGATGAACTGTCTTTTTTTAGAGTGCTTAGAGCTAGGTGCTAGCTCTTACCATTGGAGAAGGCCTTACAGTTACATCACAATATAAATATGGATGATGTATGTGCGCACAATATAAACATTGCAACGATGATTGAGTGATGAACCGAGAATTCTCAAATAAAGTCATCAGAAACAAATCCTGCTTATGCTAACCTAATAAATGCTTTCGTACCACAACTTTTCTCTACGAGCTTAAGCCAACGTATGTACGTTCGGCCGGGCAGCCTTTTCAAACAAATCCAACCATATCTCGTCGCCGGGAGAGACTGTTATATACCCACGTCCTCCCCCAGCTCACATGGAACCCCACGCCATTAACCATCAAGAACAAGCTCACAAGCAAGCTCTCAAAGCTCGCTTAAACTCCCGGCGCACCTCAGCTCGCACCCCTCCGGCTGAATATCTATATAAACGGACACCCGCAGCATGGTTCTTCTCAATCCACCACTCAGCAGCACCCAGACTTGTTGTAGCACAGCAGCAGCACGAAGCAGCCCTCTCTTCGTCCTCCCCGCCGCCTCCGCCTCTTCCTCGCCGTTGACCCGCCGCCGGTCGTCGCCGCCGCCGGTTCAGCTCGGCCGCCGGCCGCGGTACGGAGAGAAGAAGAAGAAGGTCGTGGTAGGGTGCGTGGCGTCGTCGTCGGGGCGGTCGGAGGCGCCGAGCAGCAGGGGTAGTAGAAGTGCGGCGGAGTACTCCGGTTCGGCGGCCATGGCGGCGGCGGTGGCGGCGCGCGTGACGGCGGTGGCGACGATCAAGGTCACCGTGGGCGGGCTCCTCAACAGCCTGAGGCCGTCCAGGGCCATCGACGACGTCAAGGACCTCATCGGCAGGTCGCTCTACCTCGAGCTCGTCAGCTCCCAGCTTGACGCAAGTGAGCGCACTACTCTCTTTCTGCAATTAGTTTATCATGCGTGTGCAGACATGCATGCATGATGCATACATGGGCATACTACTTCTTTTCGTTCCATGCATCTCTTTAATTTTGGAAATGAAAACATGCATGCGCTCATCGTATAGGAAGAGATGGTCGATTCATGTGAATTATATTCGCTTACACAAGTAAATCGACCGGCCTAAATTAAAGGTTAGGGATTCATTTCTCCAAGTTGATTCAAACAATATGAATCTACGAAGAGTGCGTGTCATGTACTAATTGAGAAAGAATGGACCCTGATTATCATTTTTTTGTAGAGTAAATTAAACAATATCAGTTGACGTTTTACATGTTAACTATACTACCTTAATTACCAGGTCCAAGAATTGAAATTTAAGGTAAAATATTTGATTTAGTTTGAAGTTTTGGTCACCAAAGGAAATTGCATACTACTGTAGTATCTAGCGCCTTAGCAAATCAATCTTGAACGAACGAACGGGTCCAGAGTTTGACCGCGTGTGCTTGGAAAAAATCAGCAGTGTCCGAGGATCCAATTACCTCTGATCAAATCTAGCACCGCTGCTTCAAAATTAAAGGCCGTAGCGCAGGTCGATACAGCGACATGCAACGGTCTCTGGATCACACGTACACACAGCCAAATTAAAATGGATGTGTGTCAGCAGCTACCAGTATAATAACCCGTGCAGCACGTTCGCGGCGTTGCTTTCGGAACAGTACGAGGGTTGAATAGGGCGTCGCCGAGCTTTTGGTACATACGGCACACGTCACTCTACGTGTGACTTAGCTTAGCTTGGGACTCAAGAGATATGTACGTATTTACATTCAGGCCCTTTCCTGAAACTAGTTAGCGCGAAAATTTATATGTAGATAGCATCACGCTCTAACATCCTCGGCGCCTGATGCCAGACACCATGCATGAGGCCCGCGCTTGGCGCCCGAGAGAATGGCTTTGAGCAAAAAGTTGTTATTCAAGTTTTTTCCGGGGGATCCAAACATAATATGAGCTTTTAAAAGGGACTAGAATATAATGGTTGGTTACATTACACGTAGTGCATCTTTGTCGTTGCCCTAATGCCCGCCTTTCATAATCTGTGTATAGAACGGGGATTATCTCCTCTCCACTTTTACTGTACTTCTTGTTGTTCTGAAATCCGTACCGTAGTTTGGCCATAGTAGAGCAAGGAAATGAAACACTTGGATGATACCTACTTTTGCAAGGAACCTCTACCACGGTAGGAAACAAGAAGATAGCTAGCTAGCTAGGTTGAACTTAGCTCATATGCTATATAGAAACGCCATCTTTTCAGCTCTTTTCTTCACTTATGTGGGCGTGTTTAGTTCCACGTCAAATCATCAAACTTTCCAAAATTTTCTCTCCAAACTTCACTATTCACCTATCACATCAAATCTCTCTCCTCATGTATAGAGTACTAAACATGAGTAAATAAAAAAATTAATTACATGGTTTTAATGTACACGACGAGACGAATCTTTTGAGCCTAGTTAGGTCATGGTAGGACAATGTTTACCACAAACAAACGAAAAGTGCTACAATACGCTACAGTGTCGGATGTGACATTTTCACAAAACTTTCACTTCCTCTTTTTGAAACTAAACACACCCTGTGTCTCGTTAGCAGTGACATATGCCAATAAAAAGCAAGATGCATGAGTCGTCGTCTTTCGTTAATTAGAAAAAGAAAGATGTGTGACCACTAACTTCTCCCTAAGCACAATCACCATCTCACCTAATGATTACAGACGTGCACGGTAACTAGTTATTAGAACTTAAAAACATAATAAAGTAAAAGCACGACGACTATGTACTAACCTTTCCCTATATGAGATAGAGTCCCCTCGTGCCGTCTAGCTCCTCACATTTTTTGGACCTCTCGCTACGGTAAGAATCTGCCGCGATCGATCGCCGGACAGCAAGGAGATGGACGCATCCGTTTGTTTGGCTAGCCAGTTCGTCTTTTCCGATGGAGAGACCGGTTGGATGGACGCCGTGTGTGGGTCGCCGCATCACGTACAAACGCAAACTAAACTGTTGGCAATTTGGCATCTCCACTGATGCCGAGCGTTAGGTCACTGTTCCAAAGAAGAAACGATCCGATGCGTCTGTGTACGTGTTTGGCCGGAGTATAGTCGCAGGTCCTTGCTTGTTCACAGGAATCACAGCTACTAGCTCTAGCTGCTGGTTCATCGTCGTTTAGCAGCCTTGAAGGGGTGGTGTGGTGGTCACTGTTGATATTCCAACAGTCACCGGGTCACACATCGTACTGTGTACTTTTTGGGGGGTTGCAGACAAATCTGTTCACATCATTTATGGAAATTAAACGCATAACGTTACAGCATTGGAGATATAGTACAGGACTTGGAATGACTATTGGAAAAAAAAGGTGCATAGAGGTTCATGGGTCCTAGGCACTTTTTTTTTTTGAAATAAACCACTCTTTTTCTAGAAGCACAGTGTATATACAAAGAAGATGTTCACGCACACGTACACCAACCGCGTGCATGTTACACATAATCGTACCTATGAGACGTTCTGATGACTAAGGCACATCATTCAGTGAGATACACGGAACACCAAGCTTTAGACTTAATTCTTACTCCCTCCGAAACCATTGATCAATTATTTGGTCAATAATTTTAACTTTTATAATACAAACTAATTCTTTTGCGTATTCGACAAAAACTTTTATAATACAAACTTAACATGATTAGATTTGTATCCAAAATATTATCTTAAAATTATAAATTTATAACCATAAATAATATAACATAAGATAAATAAATAATTAATTAATTATTCTACCTCTAGTTTAGTTTATTTGTCGTTCTCGATAAGTAATTTGATCTAGCTAGAGACTAAAATTGTTGTCCTCAGCGTCAAGTATACTGAATCGGAGATAGTAATTTAGGTGAGGTATACATGTTGTGCATCCGTGCTAGCTGAGCTAACCCGTTTCGTTTGCCGTGTAAAACATCAACTATGGTGAGTTTATGCGCACGTTGAAGTTATGTTCTGCTGTACCTGTACGTGTAGGTAGGAGTAGCTAGTTTGATTTATAAGAAGATATAAGAGTGAGACATGACGTGTACTATGTCTCGCTGTCAATATATAGAAGAGCCGAGAGCGTACGTAATTAAAGCGTGCTCATATCGCCGGCCGTTTTTCAAAGTGTGTCAAACAAAAGCCATCCTTTTTTTCCCCATGTGCGTCATTTCCCAAAGTAGACTGCCAAACGTTCGCAATGCTTAATTTCCGACTAATTCTATGTTAGTACATCCAACAATATCTAATTTCCTTCATTTTTATTTATGCTCATCATCATCATCGTTGTCCCGATGAACGTGTAGAGACGGGGCAGGAGAAGCCCACCCTCCGGAGCTACGCGCACAAGGTGGCCGACAACGACGACGAGGTGGTGACCTACGAGGCGGACTTCGACGTGCCGGCGGGCTTCGGCGCGGTCGGCGCCGTGCTGGTCACCAACGAGCACCACACCGAGATGTTCCTCGAGGACATCAAGCTCATCCCCTCCGACGACGGCAGCAGCAGCGACGACGACGCCGCCGCCGCCCCGCTCCTCACCATCCGGTGCAACTCGTGGTTGCAGCCCAAGTCAACCGGCGGCGCGCCGGGGAAGCGCGTCTTCTTCGCAAACAAGGTACAGTGACCGGTGACGCGTGAATGATATATTACCATTTACCAGTTGAACTGTACTTTACTGTTACTCCAAGGACTAGTAAATCTCATGAGGTTGACAAGTAGGTTTAGGATGTTCATCCATGTCAAACCATAGGCGTTTGCATCACAATCCAAGCTAAAAGTAATAACATGCATGTGGCGGTCTATATCTGTTGGGTGGACATTAGCTATCTAGTCATTACTACTATATATTATATATATCATAATAATTGCAGAATGGAGACTGAGGTCAAGTGTAGTAGTCCGTATTGATTAGCACGTACGTACAGTGGCAGTGGCTGAATTTATAGGGATGTGGCTCTTGCTCGTCCTTACAATGCAAACCTTGACGAGAACTTGAACACTGAAGCCAAAGCTCATGCAGCCGTTGTTAAAATTTTATTTATTCTTTCATCATTAAAAAAACTCTCATGGATGGGCTTGTGAACCTTCACAAATTGTACCTGGAAACCACCATCGACAGCCCATGGGCCATGACAATAGAAAGTTAATTAAGGCTTAACCACGCACGGCCCACGGCCCAATTACAATGAGAGTTTGAACTTATCTTCTTCTTCTTCTTTTGAGACAAAATGAGACTTTGAACTAGCACTGAACATTTCTTCCCCGGAAGTACTGAACTAAAAATTTCTTGGCCATGAACGTCTGTCTGTGTGCAGCCTTACCTGCCGAGTCAGACGCCACCGGGGCTCCGGAGCTACCGGAAGACGGACCTGGAGCAGAAGCGCGGCGACGGCCGCGGACAGAGGAAATCCACCGACCGCATCTACGACTACGACACCTACAACGACCTCGGCAACCCCGACGCCGACGCCGGCAAGGCCCGGCCGGTCCTCGGCGGCACCAAGCAGTTCCCCTACCCGCGCCGCTGCCGCACCGGCCGCCCCATGTCCGCCAAAGACCCGAAGTCGGAGACGAGGAAAGGCGACAACTACGTGCCGAGGGACGAGGCGTTCTCGGAGGTGAAGCAGACGCAGTTCTCGGTGACGACGCTGCAGTCGGTGCTGCACGCCGCCGTGCCGGCGGCGCAGTCGGCGCTCCTCGACACCGACCTCGACCTGGAGTTCCCCTCCTTCTTCGTCATCGACAAGCTCTTCGAGGACGGCGTCGAGCTGCCCAAGGCCGAGCAGCTCGGCGGCTTCCTCGGCGGCGTCTTGCCCCGCCTGCTCCAGAAGCTCCGCGACAGCCCCGGCGACCAGGTCCTCCTCTTCGACGCGCCCGCCAACGTCAAGAGTACGTACTACACCTCGCTCATTTAATTTAATTTTCTGAAAATAATTACAAGAACAATATAATATACATACTTCATTCCTGTTCATTCAGCAATGTGAAATGCTTGCATGAAAATGTACAATAATTGGCATTGATCGATCGGTCACGAACTTTTTGCAGAGGACAAGTTTGCATGGCTGAGAGATGAGGAGTTTGCCAGGGAGACGCTTGCCGGGATCAATCCATACGCAATTGAGCTCGTCAGGGTAAGTCCTCACACACACATGCAGCTTAATCTCCCTTTTGAACCGTCCTTGCACAGACACAGTAGCTGAAATGTACGTTCAGATATTGATCCATGTCGATCTGCACAAAATCGATAATAATGCAGGAGTTCCCTCTGAAGAGCAAGCTGGACCCGGCGGTGTACGGTCCGGCGGAGTCGGCGATCACCGCCGACGTGCTGGAGCGTCAGATGGGGCACGTGATGACGGTGGCCGAGGCCGTGAAGCAGAAGCGCCTCTTCATGCTGGACTACCACGACCTGTTCCTGCCGTACGTGCACAAGATCCGTGCCCTGGAGCACACCACCATGTACGGCTCCCGCACCGTCTTCTTCCTCTGCGACGACGGCACGCTGCGCCTCCTCGCCATCGAGCTCACCCGCCCGGCGTCGCCGTCGCAGCCGCAGTGGCGGCGCGTGTTCACCTCCTCCACCGACACCACCGAGTCCTGGCTGTGGCGCATGGCCAAGTCCCACGTCCGCGCCCACGACTCCGGCCACCACGAGCTCGTCACCCACTGGCTGCGCACCCACTGCGCCGTCGAGCCCTACATCATCGCGGCGAACCGCCAGCTCAGCGAGATGCACCCAATCTACCAGCTCCTCCACCCGCACTTCCGCTACACCATGCGGATCAACGCGCTGGCGCGGACGGCGCTGATCAACGCCGGCGGCATCATCGAGCTCTCCTTCTCGCCGGGGAGGTACGCCATGGAGCTCAGCTCCGCCGCGTACGACAAGCTCTGGCGCTTCGACACGGAGGCGCTCCCCGCCGACCTCATCCGCCGGGGCATGGCCGAGGAGGACCCCACCGCGGAGCACGGCCTCAGGCTCGCCATCAAGGACTACCCCTTCGCCAACGACGGGCTGCTGGTCTGGGACGCCATCAAGGGGTGGGTCCAGGCGTACGTCGCCCGGTTCTACCCCGACGCCGGCAGCGTCGCCGGCGACGCCGAGCTGCAGGCGTTCTGGGCGGAGGTGCGCGGCGTGGGGCACGGCGACAAGAAGGACGCGCCGGGGTGGCCGGCGATGGACTCGCCGGCGAGCCTGGCGCACGCGCTGACCACCGTCATCTGGGTCGCGTCGGCGCACCACGCCGCCGTGAACTTCGGGCAGTACGGCTTCGGCGGCTACTTCCCGAACCGGCCGTCGATCGCGCGGACGAGGATGCCGGTGGAGGAGCCCGTGGACGGCGCCGCCATGGAGGCGTTCCTGAGCAACCCGGACCAGGCGCTCCGGGAGTGCTTCCCGTCGCAGGTGCAGGCGACGCTGGTGATGGCGGTGCTGGACCTGCTGTCCACGCACTCCCCCGACGAGGAGTACCTCGGCGGGCCGGAGGCGGCGCCGTGGAGCGACGACGCCGGCGTGCGGGCGGCGTACGGGAGGTTCAACGCGCGGCTCAAGGAGATCGAGGGGATCATCGACGGGAGGAACAAGGACAGGAAGCTCAAGAACAGGTGCGGCGCCGGGATCGTGCCGTACGAGCTCATGAAGCCGTTCTCCGAGGCCGGTCTCACGGGCAAGGGCATCCCCAACAGCACGTCCATTTGAGCGCTTACCTTAGTAGAGGGCTTCTAATGGAATTCAGAAATTAATTGAACACGAACCTAATTACTTCGAGGATGTAAATGGATTGGTTTCTCTTTGCATTTTTATGTTGATGAAGTAGTCATGCTATCCGTTTTATTCAATAATGTATCTGGAAAATAAATTCATGTATTTACAGAAGAAGAAATATATATTCTCTTCCTAGTGATGACATACTGCTAGTGTACACTTATTTGCAAATTTTCTACTTGCCTAGTGATATTTATGACTATAAACTTATATGATCATTTACAAATTCCAGTTTTTCTATTTTTGAAATGCTGATCAGATTGTTTTACTCGAAAAATACTAATCATTCCCCGGAATGGAAAAGCAGCCTTGCAGTTTTTTTTATTTTTATTTTTTAAAAAATCTTGCCGCGGCCAGGCCGACAGCAAACTGGCCCAATAAACTAATAGCAATAAAGCCCAACTTGGAGTCGAACCTGCCCAAGAGCCCATTGACAAAGCCCATTAGACAGCACCTCGTCGGCGGCGACCGACCAAACCGCCCCCACCGTTTCCTTGGCCGTCTCCCTCCGCTCCGACCCCGAGCACTGCCGCGGCGCGCGCCATGGAGCCGGACGCCGACGAGGACTACATGGGCGACCTCTCCCACTTCCTCCCGCCGAGTCCGTCCTCCTCCTCCCCGTCGAGGAACCTCGGGCGCCGGAAGCAACCACCCGCGCAGGCGCAGGCGCTGGCGCAGACGCGGGCGAAGCGCGGGAAGGGGGTGCCATGGCAGGAGCGGCGGCGGCAGGAGCGCGAGAGGAAGCAGCGGGAGGAGGACGCCCGCACGATGGCCGGGCTCGCGGAGGCCATCCCGGAGAGCAACGTAGGGTTCAGGATGTTGAAGCAGATGGGGTACGACCCGGGGGCCGCGCGCGCCGCCGCCGAGCCGGTCGGCATCGAGATCCGCCGCTCGAGAGCCGGCCTTGGGGCGGGGCCTGAGGCGGAACCGGCGGCGGCGCCGGCTCCGATGGAGAAGCCGCGGGCGGTGGTGGAGATGGAGCGGAGGCGGCAGGAGGAGATGATGGGGGAGCTGAGGGCGAGGAAGAGCACGCAGTGGAGGGGCCGGAGGGTGGTCTGGGACTTCCGCAAGGCCGAGGCGGCGCTCGCGCAGCTGGAGAACCGGGAGGTGGAGCCGCCGGCGCCGGATGGGGAGGAGAAGGATAAAGAGGCAGAGGAGGAAGAGGAGGTGATCACAGAAGAGGTATCCCAATTTACTCTTGTGCTTCCAAACTCACTTCCATGTTCGTTCTATTGGTCAAGATTTAGGATTCATGTTATTAAATCAGTTATATGACTGATGTACCATTTTTTCACCAATGTGGTCATGATTCTTGAACATGATTTTCGATACATAATTGGAATCTTTGTATTTTTTTTCTTAAAAGGACTAAACATAAAGGCTTATTGTTGCCTGATAATGGTATGCGTGTTCATTCATCCTGTACCATTTGCGAAGGTAGTGATGAGCTGCATAGGTATGAGTTGTGAGTTCTGAAGTGACGAGATTAACATTCCATGTTTTGTCTTGCAGGATTTGCAAAACATATTGTCTAAGTTGCGCGATCAATACCATTACTGCCTATACTGTGGATGCAAGGTGAGCTTTATTCTGTAGACAAATAGTCTGTTTCTGTTTGGACAACATCAATATACTTTTGCCCATCTTTTAGTATCACTGCATCTTTCAAAGCTCAAATCAAAATTATAGTTAGTTTTGGCATACATTCCTCCACCCACTGGACTGCATGATCCTTGCAATGACAGGTTTAACAATTGTGTTTTTGATACATCATCTTCTGTACCTTTTAAATAAAAGCCATTTCCCCCTTTTCAGTATGAATCAGCAGAAGCACTGGCAAATGAATGCCCTGGCCCTAATGAGGATGACCATTGATTTTTTGTATGAATGGTGACAAGGAATTGTCCTTGATACAACAGGTGACGATTCTATACTCACGACAATGATGTTCAGTCATGATAGGATTACTGCATTGGATTCCTAATATGCTGGAGTGCCACAAGCTTTGTGCTCTTATCGTTATCAAACAGACACAATAAGCACTAGAGATCTTGTTTTTGTTGGCCATGTGGGCTACTCTTATAGTTCTTGCTTATAGTTTGTAGCCATTTCTATATAAGAGTGATGAGTCCTTAAGTCGACAATAGGACAGAATTGACTACCCTGCAATATCCTCTAGACTTGTAAGGTGTAAATCATACTATTACATGCACAATATCTCAACATGAATACCGATGTTTATATCCTTCATCATTTTACAGCTGGAAAGATGGGTTTGCATATGGTATGCAGATATTTACTACTTTCTATGCGACAAACTGAAGCGGAGCTACGTCTTCAGAAGGCCCTCATCGAGGCGCTTCATAGCTCGAAGAGAATAGTTACCAGGCAGATTTACATATCTGCTATGGGTGGTGGTGGTGGTGTTTGGCTATATTTGTGGAACATCTACTTGACTTTGTGGGCATTACAGTTCGCTGTTAGAATGGAATCTCTGCACAGTGCAATGCCAATTTTGTTGTGAGTCTTGTGTGTTGTCTAAGGAAGCGATGGTCCATGATTACTGATGATATGCCTGGAAAGGGCCGTGATAACTGCTTCGTACCACAATGCCATATCGCTGCAGGCCTGCAGCATTATTTAGCATGAGGCCATTTCTTATTTTGTGCTGTCCCTAATTGCATCATTGCATGCTTTCTAATGTGGGTTCCCCATTCTGTTTGGTCTTGGAATTAGACTGTTTTCCAACAGCAACATTTTCGACTTGTACAGAAGCATCAAACCACTCTTTAGAAATAAAAGGGGAAAACATCATTACAAATAGTCATTGGACAAAAAAGTAGATGCAGGCAACAAATTTGCCAAGATAATCTCTTTTACACAGAATACTGATGCTTTGTGTAGAAAAATAGAAGCAGTTACAATGAAAGCTGAATTGCAATCTTGCGAATGTTTGGAATTGTTTGCCTGCTCTTGTTATTTGTTTATTATTCTTTGCTCTATCTGTTTGATTTGGCTAAATAGACAGATAATATCTGCTCAAGGAAATTATAGCATTTATGATATGATTTTATATTCTTTTGAGGTCAATGGTTTATATACCTGAGCATTGCTTTCCTCACTGTTTTTCCTGCTCCGTAACACTTTATTGTCAGCAAATTCAAAGTAGTAGTATGCAAATTTGGGTTATTCTTCTTCAACCTCATTCCCTGTTGTATTTATGTACAGGAAATTGACTTTGACTGAATTCTTTATTAGATGATACCTTTTATACTCATGGATTTGGTACATTTCAGTAGGTAGGTCAAATTCTCTCTGCTTTGGTCTCAAGTTGTTGATCAACTGTTTCATGATTGAAGCTTGTATCGCATTACCTGTGCGATAATATTATCACTAATGATTGTGGTGATATTCAATATGTCCGTAATAACTGTACCTTCGCATCTATAGAAGAATAGAACAATAAATCACTGCCTTCTATTGTCAGTACACTTATCAGCTTCTATGCCATGTTGGTTGCAGCTTACAAAATACCAAAGTGAAATGTTTTAACAAGATTAAACTTTATCTTAACGGCATATCATTCTTTAGGAACACCAGTATTATGTGTGCACAAAAACTCAAAGAACACATGCAATATGTATGCGATGCCAGTTTGTTGGGTGGAAATTGCAGCTCTGATGTTCTAATGGCTAATTTTGTAGTCTGCAGGTGTCAGCTTTCCAACCGAGGGAGCGAGGGAGCTATAAATTTGGACATCTGCTCGAGTTTGTAGTTGAGACTCGTGAATGACCAACCCTACTTTCTCCAGCTTCTACAGTAGGATGATGGAATCTATGTACTGTGTGTCGTCTAAAGGATCCATGATCACCGGCTCTGTTTACTGTCACAGGAGCTACCATAATCCCATATGTACAGCCTACATCACTTGAGGTTAAGGCAATTTCATTGTCTTCTTTCTAGCGTGGGTTCCTCAGCCTGTTTGGGTTTCGATCAACAGTGTCAACTTGTACAGATCCAAAGCTCTGGAATGAAATGAAACACCAGGGCAACAGATGCCTTCCTAAGGCAGAGGAGCTAGTCCCTACCCTCTTTTTTCAAGAGGAGATGCGTGCAAAAAAATTCGTCAAGAAAATCTCTTCCACAAGAAAGTGTGTTGATGTTTTTTGTGGAATATACCACTGTTCTCCATTGATTGATTTTTTTTTTAAGATTTGAAAGAAGCTGCTACATGGATCTCATTCTGGCCTTAGCCAACTTATCGGAACAAGATCACTGGTGCTGAGAGCATGCTGCATAACCACGCTGTGCCTCAGTGCCTGTGGTCTCGCTTTACATAAACAACACTACCTTGGAACCGATCTTGGCAATGCCAGCCAACTTCTGAGGGTACAGCAGAAACAGGCACGTAAGTTGAGCGGTGTAAGTACAATATTCAGCAGAGATGCATGTCGCTTTTCTCCAGGTCATATCTCCTGAAAGGTGCATGTGCTCCAGATGTAAAGATCACAGTACCAGCAACATGGATGGATCATATGGCATAATTGAGCAAGCATACTCTCTAAACAAGCAGATTATCAGCTAAAATGGTACTCCGCATATATCAGCAGCCTGCACACGGTATGCATATTTTCAATTACACCGATACTGAAAGGAGCAAACTTCAGGATGCACATGAGATGAATACATGAGTAAAGTCCTCAACAAGCATACTGATAACTTCAAATCATGGAGGTCTACATAGACGCAACAGATGAGTTCATGGACAACAACAAAAGAAATTAGTCGCCTGATATTACAGGAGTTTCTTACTTATCATACAGGAAGCTCGAAGCTAGCAAACGGCGTGCAGCATGAGGCTTTCTGTTCCATCTCTCTGCGCGACTATGGTCGTTGTGGTTTATTTGGCGCCCTAGAGCGACCAGTCCGTTGTGTTGCTGGGCTGGTCGAACGTGCTTGTGGAGCCCTGGTCCATGCGTGGTGCTGGCGCTGGCCTATTTCCCTGCAGGGCAAGCTCGAGCTCACCTGAGAACTGGCCGTGATGGCTGCTAGAGCCAGAGTGCACCTCATCGAGGGGGACATTAGTTGGCAACTGAGGTGGCACGCTCCGTCCGCCTTCATGGCTGCGAGAGCCACTCCAGGGGCTTGGCGCAATGTAGCTACTCGCCATGAGGGAGGGTGCCACAGGGTTGCCATCAAAGCCTGCTGTTGCTGGCATTGAGGCAGCACGGCTGTGGCTGGCGATGTGGGTAGTATCCCATGGCTGAGTTGACAGAAGAGAGAGAGCACAGCTGGAGTCAGCGGGGACTCCTGCGAGACATCCACCCGGAGGGAGCTCCGGACCGGGGAATACCGGTGGCCCTGATGAGGAGCTGCCCTGGCTGCCATATGAGTGGGTGCCATATCCTGCGACTGCACTTTGATGATGATGATGATCTAAGCTTGCTTGCCACTGGATACTACCAGGCACCCTTTCACCAGGTCGAACTGCCGGCCACCCATCCCTCATGTTAGCTGGAACCCTTGGGTACGAGAAATCCAACAGAAAGCTTCTGAACCTACTGGGTGCTTCTGGATCAAGCATACGAACAACATTAGGAAAGACAAAGAAGAAAGTGAAAGTGGCAAGCACATAACTAGGTAGAAAGAAAATAGGATGCATTAAAATTGTTACCGCCGAAGGATGCAGCAAGGCGGCCATAGCGTGATGCAAGAGGTCCAGCTGGTGGCCTCCTCCTACGTTCATTGTGGCCTGCAAGGCGTCGGCGGCAGCTGCGTTTTCCTTGGTCAAATTCAGGCAACTGGTGGAACCTGCAATTTATGTGAATAGAGAAAAATGATGATTCAAGCTTTCTTGATAGAATTTTAAAGGTGACGAACAGTAACAGGACTCTGTAAGGGTATACAAGTTGCAATATCTCGATCTCAGAGTCTACCTACGAACTAATAATTTTTTAGTAGAATGCAAACCGAGCACAAAACAGAAAGTATATGGATTAAGCACATGCCATAATGACTGCAACAATAAAAGCTAAAGCGCAGCTTAATAATGGGCTATAGCAAGTTCAAGTACTAACTCATAACACTAGCTTATCCTCGTAGTAACATGCACAGCATAACATAGATATGGAAAACCACACTTCAGTCAAAGCCAGTGGCAATGCTAGTACATCAAAGAGCAATATTTCTCTTTATCCTAGGCTAGTGTTCTGCACATTCATTAAAGATAAGTCTATCGTTACGCCTTTCATAATTGCATCTGCGCATCCAAACTAAGAAAGGAAAAGAGAAAGTAACCATGTGTCGGTTAAACAAGACTGTAATCATTCATAGAGATGTGAGATGTTGGTCTTAACCCAACAATACACATCCACCAATGAATTGTCCTTCTATTGTCGAGGCAGGTGTCCTTCACAAGAAAGTGTGTGGTCCAACTTAGCTTTTCTAATGACACATTAGCACACTGGTTATTGCTATAATTGGCTATGTGGCATTATGGATTAGCACAGCTTAATCCAGAATTTCGTCATATTTTCTTCTGATGGTGATGTGAGGACAACCTTGCACGTAGCCTAGTACTAGAGCACAAGGTTGCTGTTGTCACTAGGTTAATGGATTAAAATCCCGCCTCCTTGTCATTTTTTTAAAACTGTAGTTCTTGTCAATTTCAAATAACCCGGACCACAAACTGTTTTGCTTTAAAATGAAAGTTTATCAAATATAAGACATCCAGATCAATTACCTACTGGTTGCAGTTTGCAAATCACAAATACAGGTCCATCCATATGTTAATTCCTAATACAGGTCCATATGTTAATTCCCCCTAATCTTTCTTCCCCTATTCCGTGTTGTTCAAACGGGTTTCAAACAGCCGGATTTTCCATGGGCTCACAGAAGGTATCGGCAGCGAAAAAAATGAAAATCTGTGCTATGTGTACGCTAATTACAAAACGTGTTGCTCTATAAACTATCCATTTATCAAATTAAACACGCAACAGCTATATAGCACCTGAAAGGACTAGAAAGTTCCCAGAGCTTGAACTGATAAATAAACTAAATGGTTAGGTTGCAGAAGATATATTATTTAAAACTTTTTTGACGCTCTAAACATTTACAAGTTGTAACACTTAAAATACAGTGGCAAAGGCTAGCTCTATGATCTTTCTCCCTGTTGTTCCTAGGGGGACCACTGACATACTGATCATTCGGAACGCAAATTCCATAGACTAATGACTATTAACTGACTGACATCATTAAGTTAACTCAGGAATCTAATGCAAAGCAACTGACAGGCAGGCAGGTAGAGTCACATCACTCTATCATATATATAGGGGCATCCATCAACCCACCAACTTTAAAGTTCACCATTCAAATGAAACATAAAAGTATAATACCAAAGCAAGTTTCTTATTTCTTTTCAAAAGAGCACATATCACAAAACAGTTGTTATAGCCGGAAGTTCCATCAACCCATGCTAAAAGTGGAGTACTAGATAGCGCATCTAATGTAATGAGTCCATAAACCTTGAATTTGCTTTCTTACTCCATCTATAAACCCTAACGAACAAAAAGAATTCAGAAACACAAAGAACAGTGCAAACGCAACAAAATGTCAACTTAAAATAAAGCTCTTAAAAAACGTAGCAGCTGCAGCAACAACAGCAAAGAGGGGAGAGCTAGCAATGGCGAGTGACCTGCTGCACTGCTGGCAGAAGCGCTGCTCGATGCCGTTGACGATGACGAGGGGAGCCTTGGAGTGCATGGCGCACACCTTGTGGCGGCAGTGGTATGTCTTGGCGCCGGTCAGATCCACGTTGCACCCCTCCACCTGGCACCGCGGCGGCGCCGGCGCGCCTGCCGCGGCCCTCCCCCTCCTGCCGCCCCCACCGCCGGCCGCCCTGGGCGAAGCCGACGGCGGCGGTGGCGGCGGCGGAGGCGACGGCACGCCCGCGCTGCCGCTGCCACCGCTGCCGCTACTCCCGCTGCCGCTGCCGCTGCCGCCGGCGTCCTCGAAGTAGATCTTCTTGCCGAACTTGAGCCCGTGGAGGTGGTCGTCCCCGCCGCCGCCGCTGCCGCCGGCGGCACTACCGCCAGCAGTCGCCATTGCCGTTTCCCCGCGGCGTACCGGTGGGGAGCAAGCAGCAACGGACGGACTACGCGCGCGGCGACGACCAAGACTCCAGCGATGGTGGTGGTTCTTGGGGCCCCCTCCGCTTCTCCTCTCTCCTCCAAGAGGGAGGAAAGAGAGAGGAGGCGGCGAAGGAGAGGGACAAGAGCGGTGGCTCCGCCCTTAAAATAACTCCCCTGTGCTCTCTCTCTCTACTGTGCCTGTGTGACAGCGGCTGCTGCTGGCCTGCTGCTTCTCTCTCTCTCTCTCTCTCTCTCTCTCTCTCTCTCTCCTCGCGCACGGTCTCTCACGCACGCACACGAGCCGGCCTAGCTACCCGCGCCGGCAGCAGCCACCTTTCGTTTTCCGCCGGCTGGGCTGGCTGCGCGCTTGCAAATTTGCTACGCTTGGCATGACGGCCGTGGCCTCGCCCGTGCCGACCGCCGCCTGCTGCCGGGGTTTTTGTAGGCCGGATCCAGTGCCCGCCCGCGAGACCTCTCCGTGAGAAAAAAGGCTGCGCCCTGTGGCAGTGAGCGGCATGCCATCTTTGGCGCACCCCGGCGCCACAGACCCACAGTGCCATCACCCCTGCCCTGCCCCAGTTATCAAATCATACAGTAGCACAAATTTCACCCCCAAAATTTCACTATATAAAAAATTTATATATATATAACATTAAATATAGTAAAATAAAAAATTTAATTGTATAGTTTTGATATACACTACACGAATCTTTAAATCCTAATTAGATCATAATATGACAACAATTATTACAAATAAACGAAAAGTGTTAAAGTGCGTTATAGTATTTGATGTAACTTTTTACCACACACACAGTGAGGAAAGGAAATTAGCCCTCTTTAGTTCCTAATCACATCACCAAACTTTAAAAAATTCTCTCTCCAAACTTCACTATTCATCTATCACATCAAATCTATTTTCTCGTGCATGGAGTATTAAATGTACAAATAAAAAATCTAATTACATAATTTTGATGTACACGACGAGACGAATCTTTTGAGCCTAGTTAGATCATGATATGACAATGTTTACCACAAACAAACGAAAAGTGCTACAGTGTACTAGTGTCCGATGTGACATTTTTATCAAACTTTCTCTCCCTCTTTTTACACTAAACACACCCATTAATAAAGTTACTATTCTCTCAGTCTCACGCTGCCACACTGAGATCGAGCTCAACCTCAGAGAGAGAGAGAGAGAGAGGGAGGCGAGGCAAGGCAACGTAACGTAACAGGCCATGAATGAACAGCACGGAGCAGCGACGGGCCAGCCAGCTGAGCCCAGCAGGCCCGGTGCATGGCAGGCAGAGGCGGAGTAGCTGCTGGCTTCCACAGTCGATGTTCCCCGGTGGGGCCCACAATCCAGCCACAGCCACAGGCACAGTCACTGTCACCCAGGGCAAGGGGGGCATCTGGTATCAAATCCAAGCGGCATGTCATGGCACTGCTAGCTGCAGCTAAACGCCGCGCCCACTGACGCGTGGGCCCGCCACGCGCCCGCGCGATTGGCTGCCGGCCCTGTTGGTGCCAGCAATGATAGGTGAGAATTGAATGGTGGCTGTTCTCTTCTCTCCGCTGACACCGGCGAGCAGCGGCCGGAGCCCGGCGCGTCCGGCGAGGGCGAGGCAGCCAGTGCCCAGTGCGGTGGTGGGAGCAGGGAGTTACCGTGCCCCGCAGGCCGCAGCGCAGGGTAGAGGGGTAGGGTAAAAGTAGGCCGGGAAGTACTGTAGCGTGTGGGCCGGCGGGCGCTTTTCCTTTGCCCTTTTGTGGTAAGAGGCAATCTGGGGGTTTAACTCCCAAGCGCCTTTCCACCCGTTTCAGGGGAGGGGTTTGGTGGGGGTTTCCGTGAAGTAGAGTAGATAGCTCCCTCTGTGAATACGTGTGCATACGTACTCGTGGTTTGTGTATACGTAGTACATGGATGTAGTGCAGTGGTCTATATATCTTTAGTCCAGTCTCAATAAAAATTTCATAGACACAATTACCTAAAGTTATACATCATTTAAAAGTATTTGAAATTAGGATGAAGCATCTCTCTCAATGTATAGTTTCATCAATTGTTGTTTGTTAGGTCACATGCAAGACACCAACTGTCTAGATAATTGTATACATGGAGTTTATCACCATGAAACTCATTTCACCTCTCTCTTCATTAATACAATGTCACATTATCGAAAATGCTAACATGGCAGTCAATTTAGCCTTATATTACCATCTCCGGTTCAAAGTAGATGTGTTTTCCTTTTAGTTTTGCCTCAAGTGAGGATTCTAATAGATGAAATGAATGCACAACATCATCAGTTTCTTTAAATATGTCTTAAATTTATCCTGACATTAAAATATTTTTAATCTGTTTCTTGTTCTTATTATGTCTACAATAACATCAGCACATTCTTTTTATGAGTGGCATTTCAAGAACATTTTTTAGACGTGCATTATGTCTATTGAACTGAAAATCTATAAGAGTTGTTGAGAATTTGGTTTGGTTCATGGCTTCAAGTTTTGCGGCCTAAGTTAAGAGCCTAATTTTTCAAAGTCAGAATTTGCAAGTTGAAAAATCTTTGAAATGGCCTCTACCCTAATCACATGGTGTTTAATTTAATTACTGCCGGCATTTCCGCTTTAGAGCCTGACAAGATGGCCCCTACCTTATTCTAACCCTTCCATGTGGTGGAGTCGATGCCACCTCGGTGGCAAGCCTCGAAATACCGGGTGATTGGCATGGGGTTTGCTGGAACTTCCGGACCTGCCCACGTTCTCACTCGGTCACTCGTTTGCACGCTGGAATCTGCAGTGAAACATCTCGGTGCAGAAACCAAGAACAAACCCTACTCCTACTAGCTCGGAATAAAGCAGAGCCAGGAAGCAAAAGAAAGCCGGCACGCGCACGGGCATACACCACGGGAGGAATATTTCGACCCAAGAAGGGACATCGAGATCTTGGTCTCCTCTCTGCATTCTTTTGGGATTTTCACAGCATGACATGCCATTTTCAGCATGGGCACCCCTATCTAACATTTTAGCTGTAGAGAAACGTTAATAGGAACATTTTGGTAAAAAAAAACAATCACGGCAATAGGAATGCAAGTAGACCGTACCCCATGAACTCAAATATATAACTTGTATGCTACAGAGAAAGTTGTGGCAATAGGATACATAGACCAAAGGGTGTGTTGGCACGAATTCGCGGCCAACAGAGCGCAAACGCAGGAACCGGTCAGACCGGTTTCTGTAACCGGTCAGACCGGTTTGCCAGGCAGAGCTGGCGATAGACCTTCGAGCGTCGTCCTGCCCAGCGTCGTCCGGGCAGGATCCCGTCGGGGCAACGCACGTAGGGTTGTCCTAGAGTCGGCAGGCCACCTAGGAGGCAATCGACGTAGAGACGAAGGAGGAACAACAAATAGTAGATTGGAAAAGTAGGGAAAAGAGAAAAAATAAAAAGATAAAAGATAGATGTATTTGTTCGATTGGATGATCTTCAATCGGCCTTGGCCCTTTATATTTATAGGGTGGGATGGTCTTACCCCGTTTGATTCGGTTACAATATGGGACAAAATAGAGTCCTAATCCTACTCAAATTACAGGTCCAAACCGGCCAGACCGGTTTGGGAAACCGGTCTGACCGGTTTTCCCAGGTGCTGAATCTTCCCGAAGTCATAACTCTCTCATCCGGAGTCCAAAATAGGCGTTCCACATATGCATCTTGATCGTCTCGACGAGAGCTACGCAATGGTGAAGTCCAATTTGCATTTTGATGAAGTTTCCTAAACTGGTCTGACCGGTTTGTGCATACCGGTCAGACCGGTTTGCACAGCCGTGCCAATTTTGGTCGTCAACATATGCCCCCCTGTTTTCTGGCAAAGCTTGCATGTCAGAAAACATCTATAATGATCAAAATTGGTTAAAGACGACGATTAACAGTACATCACCCATATATTGCTCTAAGGGCGATAATTGTTTTATCGGCCATAAACTTGCCTTTTACTTCAAGGAACGACTTGCTTTGACCTCCATATTTGCTTGGTAGTTGCTAACCTTGTTGGGGTGACCTTTGCTTGTTGTTCCATTGATTCTTGCTTACGTATCCGCTGCAATCTTCTCTTTTGAGTATGAGACAAGCCTGAGGGACACCACCTCGGCTGTGAGTATCTTGAATCTCTCTTGATGTCCTTCTCATCTCCTTTAGAAATAGGTGTACTTCTGACCATATTATTGTTAACAATAAATGGTCTTTTCGTTGGATCATAACTTTCACATGTAGGAGCATATTGAATCATATATGAACGCATATGTAAATTGCTATAATCCAAAGGTGAATAATAATAAGGATAGAACCAGGACCATGGTGATGGTGAGGTCGGTCCAACATATGAACAAGGTGCAGCAGCATAATTTACTTGAGATTTGCAAGAACAAGATTTATTTTGATATTCTGATGGAGGTTTTGACTTTTTACCTTTACTAGGCCGATTTCCTTGCTTTTGACTTGATCTCTTCTTCTTGTACTTGGCCAAAAGCTCCTCGAAGGTTGGCTTCACCTTTTTCTTGTGCTTGGAGCACTCCCAGCTTTTCTGGAGAAACCGGTCAGACCGGTTTGAAGAACCGGTCAGTCCGGTTTGCGCGCTGCCGATCTTCTTTGTCTTTTGTTGCCCCCCAAGCACTTGAGGGACCTCCTTCTGCACCTTTATCACTTCTGGATCAGCAAGTTTGTCATCTCCAATGATTACATTTTTTCCAACGGCCTTTTAGCCGAATTAGCACTTTAGGATTTTGTAACTCAATGGTATTCATAGGAAAAGGATTAGTATCAACTTGCATAGGATGAAATGTCAAACGACCTTCATCAATGGCCGATTGCACTTGCCGCCGAAATACATTGCAATCATTCGTTGCATGAGAATAAGAATTATGAAATTTACAATAAGCACGCCTCTTCAACTCTTCTAATGGCGGCATAGTATGAGTTATTCTAATTTTTCCAGCTTTTAGCAATTCATCAAAAATTCTATCACACTTAGCTACATCAAAAGTATATTTAACTTCTTCTTGCCGATTCTTGCGGATCGGCTTTAAGGAATCACAAGTGGTAGGTTTATCTTTGGCTGACCATACAAATTCAGTACTATAAACAATATTATTCTCATCGTCCGAATTATCAGATGCATAATAAACAGGACGATTATTTTTGTCATTGGTTTTTTGTGAACTCCTAGATTCTTTAAGTCGATTTTCATTAGCTAGAGCTTTTTGCAACAACCGACTTACATCTAGAAATTCTTGACCATCTAGCTTGTCTCTATGAATATCAAGCAAACCAGCATAAGCAAGACCAGCTAGATCTCTATCTGAAATTGTCAAACTATAGCATCGGTTTCTAGTATCTCTAAATCTTCTAATATATTCAGAAACAGATTCATTAGATTTTTGCTTAACCGATACA
The DNA here is from genome assembly GCA_033239725.1 of Echinochloa phyllopogon. Taxonomy (NCBI): domain Eukaryota; kingdom Viridiplantae; phylum Streptophyta; class Magnoliopsida; order Poales; family Poaceae; genus Echinochloa; species Echinochloa phyllopogon. The sequence continues at coordinate 36,012,429 of BTCW01000006.1, forward strand.
AGATTTGACAATTTTAACTCAGTTTCACCATTAAATAAATAATCATGAAATTTACTTTCTATATTAGCAAAGGTATAAACTGAGTTGGGTGGCAAAGAAATAAACCAAGTAAATGCAGCACCCGATAGAGATAAAGGAAATAATCTCATTTTACAAATATCATTAGAAGCAGCTTCACCACATTGTATAGTAAATTGGCCTATGTGCTCTAAAGTACTTCTACCATCACCCCCACTGAATTTAGTAAACTCTGGTATTTTAAAGCCTGGTGGGTATGGGATATACTCATAATTCTCAGGATATGGTCTTTGATACGACCGATTCTTTGTTTTAGGCTCCGTACCAAAAATTTGTCTAAATATCTCAAGTATTTCTTCTCTAAATCCTTCCATCCCCGAAACAGTTCTAGGTCTAGATGATCCAGGATGTGGTACTTGATTTAGAGTGGTTTGTGGTGTGCTATATGTTGCTGTTTGATTCGGCAATGTATTAGGAATATGATGCAACGAACTATTAGAAACATATGCACCTGTAGATGGCTCATTATACACAACTGTATACGGCATCATAGCATTAGTAGCAGCCATCGTATTCACTCCACCAGCCGAAGTACCAATAGTAGTCCGGCTATGCATGTGGTGAACTGGTGATGAACCAATGGGAACTTTTGGAATATGCAAATTTGATAAATCCTCGGATGCATTATAATTTTCGGTATTAGAAGTAGATCCATTAACATCCTTACCAGAAAATTGTTTATCAAATTTGGCCTCTAAATGTTCTAAACGAGATTTAATCGTAGACTCAAATTTTTCACCCATGGCAACAAATTTATTATTAAAGCTAGCACTGACAGCTCCATCAATAAAATTTGCAATTTCTGAATTAACTTCAAGAGGGGCATTGGACTGTACCTTCAGTGCGGGAATATCAATGACGACATCCTTGTCTTTCTTGACATTCCCTTGTCGATCCACGGAGAAGTGCGATATATATTGCCTCACGGCTTCTTCTTCCATCTCCTGGGCCTCCCGCTCTTTATGCTCACGGATCTTTCTTCGGATTTCCACAAGCGCTTTCTGCTCCTCAGCCGTCGTTTGATCAACGTTCGGCCTTTGAATGTTTGCAGCATCGACATCAGCAGGTTTAGGTAATTTACCGGCCATGGCAGCCGATTGATTTACCTAAGGATCGATAAAACGGTTTGAGCAACCAGATTTTCGTCCCCAGCGGAGTCGCCAAATCTGTTGGCACGAATTCGCGGCCAACAGAGCGCAAACGCAGGAACCGGTCAGACCGGTTTCTGTAACCGGTCAGACCGGTTTGCCAGGCAGAGCTGGCGATAGACCTTCGAGCGTCGTCCGGGCAGGATCCCGTCGGGGCAACGCACGTAGGGTTGTCCTAGAGTCGGCAGGCCACCTAGGACGCCCTCAATCGACGTAGAGACGAAGGAGGAACAGCAAATAGTAGATTGGAAAAGTAGGGAAAAGAGAAAAAGTAAAAATATAAAAGATAGATGTATTTGTTCGATTGGATGATCTTCAATCGGCCTTGGCCCTTTATATTTATAGGGTGGGATGGTCTTACCCCGTTTGAGTCGGTTACAATATGGGACAAAATAGAGTCCTAATCCTACTCAAATTACAGGTCCACCGGTTTGGGAAACCGGTCTGACCGGTTTTCCCAGGTGCTGAATCTTCCCGAAGTCATAACTCTCTCATCCGGAGTCCAAAATAGGCGTTCCACATATGCATCTTGATCGTCTCGACGAGAGCTACGCAATGATGAAGTCCAATTTGCATTTTGATGAAGTTTCCTAAACCGGTCTGACCGGTTTGTGCATACCGGTCAGACCGGTTTGCACAGCCGTGCCAATTTTGGTCGTCAATAGGGTGATATAAGTGGAAGTGGCATTCTTTGGAGCCACAACTCATCCAATTCCAGTGAATAACAAGAACTGCTCTTCTGTACAAGCAGTCAAGCATGCTCTTTGTGCTCTCCATGCAGGGCATGCAGTATGTATAGCATGATTCCATTTCAGAACACCATGTAGTTTAAATTTTGCTTTCTTGCTTTGGTCTGGGGAAAAAAGTACGAGTAGAGGATCAACGGCATAAACAACACTTCAGGACCATGCGGACCACGTACGGGCACCAGAGGAAGAATAGGATGGATGGTGCTGAGCACGAGCAGCAACTTAAAGGAGAAAGCACACAAATTAAACTCCCAACTTAAAGGAGAATAGGATGGACCGGATCGGCAATAGAATAGGATGTACTGGTGTACCTTTGCCAATCGCCGGATCTAGCTACCTACGGAGTACCAATATACATAACCATGCCGTGCCTTTCCATGTTTCCACCTGCCGGATTTGGTTGTTGCTGTCTAACTTTTGGTTAGTTGTGGTTTTTTTTTGGGAAAAACTTTAGGTTTGTTATGGAGCCACGAATTGTAACAATAATAATTGGTAATAAAACGTGTCTATAACATGTGTGATACACGCGGCTAATAAATTAAATATAATTATGGCTAAAAGCAACCATGAAAGAAAACCAAACAACATAAGAATCTAACATTTAGTGTGCAATGTTCAGCATGGATCAAACACATCCTGATTTAACCAGTCTCTTTGCTAAAATCTGCAGCCATGCATTGCATTTCTGTTCCGAGGGCAACTAACAGTCTATAGGTCTATTCTTAGTGTTGTTGATTTGTAGAACTCTTGACTTTTTTAAGAACAAGATTATTTGTTTAATGCTGTCTCTGTTTGATCATGTGGTCGGTCCTCATACCTGAATAGTATTTTTCTTATTAACATTAAATAGGATTATATCGGATTTATACTCAATTTATAGATTTTGTTAAATTTTACGTATCATTTGAGTCTTTTAGACCTTGTCCAATGATACGAGACATCCGGTAGCTCTAGAAAGGAAAGAAGGAACAAAATCAACAAATTTAACACGGTGAAAGAGAAATGCCTAGAAGAATGCGCGAGACTATCTACTTTTCTCATGTTGATTCTTCACCTTTACTACTGTTCACATACCACAAAATTAAACTTAATGAGCTAGTCCGTTGAAGGAGGCCTTAGACATACATGATGGAATGACAAACATAGTAAAATTGGCATGGTAGGATTTCTTTTACAGCTTTGTTGGTGATGCAAGATAACCATATGGACACTGGCTAGCTCATCGCGCGCTTGGAGCGGTGGAACGAAGGGGATATCGATGAGGAATCTTCGTGTGCATGATTGTAACCCCATTATTGGAGCAGCATTTCGAGAGGCGTTTGAAAGTGGAGATGAAGGAACAGGTTGCAGCAACTAATTAATAGGCAGCCTCTGGTTTTGTTCAGGCCACTGTTGCGGCATAACTGATCGAGAGCTGGATCGGGCTCGCGTCCATGTGATCCATGAACAGGCTGTAGAAGGCAGAGCCCGGCCCACCCCCCATGGGCACGGCAGTTGACAGAAAGATCGGCGACATCCGACATTATTTGCCCGGCCGCAGGGGATTTTGTCAGCGCTCGATCAGTACGCTTGCATCTCCCCTCGTGGCTGCACTGGTCCATGGTAACAGAGTCTTTCTTTATTCTTTTTTTCTTCTAAAACGCAAATGTTAAATGTGTAATATTGGGTTTCATGCGCTCTCTAGGACTCTAATCGCAATGCATATGTTTAGCAGTGATTTTGAGTGAGTGAGTATTAAATGGTGTGTGTTTTATTAGGTGCAGCAAAGATATTATTCGCCTGAAATTAGATTTTCAAGTGCCTGAAATCTTGGCTGTGTTTTTTAATTAGCTGGATCTAGAGGTGAAATATCTTTCCAGCAGATCGAACTCCTGTTGCTCATCACGAGGGGCGCGCAGGACCGCAATAGCTACAGGCGTACGGGCTCATCAGCCTCCTCCGTGTAAAGTGGTGTTCCCACGGCGTGGGCGGCAGGCCGAGCTGAGGACGACGACAGGGCAGCCGCGCCGGACGACGAGTACCACGGCGGATCGCAGCTAGCTAGCCCTAGCTCCACGGTGTCCGGCGATAGATGCTTCTCGATCGCTTGCGCGCGACGGAAACGGCCGTGTCCGGCTCCGGCCGGACGCAGCGCCCCCACATGCCGCAGCTCGCATCGGCCGATCGCCGTCGCCGCCGTCCCCGCCCGTGTACGTCGCTGGCCGGCGCGCGTGTCAGCACGTACGGCGCGGCCGTGCGCCGGCCTCCGCGGAGCGCGTCGCGGGGACCGGGACGCCCTCGCCGGAGCGCTAGCTGTTCACGCGCGCGCGCCCTGCGCCGACCGCGCGCCGGCCGCCGGGCCTGTTCGTGCCGTGCCATGCCATGCATGCGTCGCGTTCCGGCCATGACGCTAGCTAGCTATGAAGCAGCTAGCTCCTGCGTGCTGCCACTGGCGATCCATGGCTAGCTGCACGCGCACGAGTGGGTAACTGCGGCGCGCGCCCGGCCAGGCGCTCGCTGTCGTGTCGTGTCGTGTCGGATGCATGCGGGCGAGTGAGAGCGACGCAGAGGCAGCGGGGAGCACGCGGCCGGCGGGGCGCTGCTGGTGGGGGTGGGGGTCCTCGGCGCTCTGCCGCGCACGTGGGCCGCCGGTGCCTGCCCCCGCGCGCGGGGCCGGTGATCCCCGTCGCCGCGTGTCCGCCGCCGGCGCCCGTCATGAGTGCGCTGTGACGCCGGCGTTTCGTCGGTTTTTACCTCACAGTAAAATGTGCTGTTCGGAATTGGGTTAGCCACACGTACACAGCTTGCTAGTGGCAGCGAAAAGGGGACTTATTTCAGCGTGTCCTGAAATCACTCAAGAATGTCAATTTCTAAAGATTTGATCAGTTGATAGTGCAACATCAAAATTCATAGGACTACAAACTCAGGATGTATGTAGGAGACTTGGCTCATCTTCTCGACCAATAATTGTTCACGTCTAGCCAGTGGCCATATATATGAACTCGTTGATTGAGATCAATACACAAATATTTGTATCTGTCGTGTACGTTCACTCTTAGAGCATGTCACAGAGTAACCAAAAATGAAGTCCCAAAAACTTATTTCGAGACCTTACAAAAAATTATTAGAAGGAAAAATGATCTCTCCAAAAAATCACTAGTTACAACAAGATTTAATTGTTGCATTCGTGTCCCAAAAGCTGGCTTTTTTCCAGCATAAACAATAAGTCACGTCGTTTTTTTTCATCATCATATACACGGTGTCCACTATCATCTCGATATTTATTCTTCCCTTGTTCTGGCTCGATGTTGTTCGCTGGGGGGACCTCCCATTCTTCCGATAAGTGACCCTAGTTATTAGGACCAAACCGATAATCAAACCGTTGGATATGCTCGATTTAATGGTTCACTGGATTGAACCGTTCGGTTCAAACAGTTCAAATAGATTTAAATTTGGATGTCAAACACAAGGCTGCAGGTGTTAGATATATCTAACGTTGATCCACATATATACCTTAAGGCTTAAGCTGCATTTATCTTAGACGTGAAACTGCTCGCTGGGAGTAATAAGTACGTAGTAAGTACTGTCTCAATGCCCATACCATCCTGAGGAGGCAAACGACTGAACAATCGTTCCCTGATGTATGTATAAGTATCTCGGCATATATATGCTCTCGTATACCAGGCTCTCCGTCCGGCAGCACGATTCCGACACGGTACATGGCCGGTGGCGGTGGGGGTCACTTGCTCCGGTGGCGCAAGCTGGCCCGTGCACGGTGTCCGTCTCACACATACATCTCGATCGACGAACAGTGGCGTGGCGGTCGGCGTACGCTAGCCACAACAGTAGGGCCGGGCCCGAAGCGGCGTGCGCTACAGGGTGTCCCCGGGCTCTTCACGGGTCGGGCCCTTCAGGGGCTGAGGAGGCGCCTTTCCCTTCTATCGATCGCATGCATGGGCTGGCTGGCTCTGCTGGGGCCTGCCTGCCCGCCCCATGGGAGGGCCCGCTAGCGCGTCACAGGCCGGCGGGGCCCGCCCGATGCTGCGTCGTCGTCTTCCTCGCACTCGTCATGCTCGCTCTTTCCGTCCGGCCGCCGCTGCTGCTGCAAAAGGAGGCCGTACGCGTCGCAGCCTAGGATTGGATTTGACGTCACCACACGAACACAAAAGGTGATTTTGTTCCCCGGTCGCTAGATTTGCTCCTGGTCCTGGCCCTCGCCCTGCCGCAACAAAAGGGAGCTGAGCCTGAGCCCGAGCCTGAGAGCTCTCGTCGCCTCGGCCGGTCCCCTCCTCGGCCTCGCGAGGCGACCTGCGTGCGCTGCGGTCAAGCTCCGTTGGTCTACCCTTGCCTTGCCTACAGCGACGGCGACGATGACGATGACGAGGGGTGGCTACCTCGGCGATCGGGAAGGCCATTGGCGGCGACGGAGCCAATTGGCTTCGCCGAGGTTCTGCGGCTATCGTAAAGATTGTCCAGGCGTTTGCCTCCTCCTACTCCTCTCGTGGGGATGGGGACCGTTGGTTCTGCACGCATGGCACCGTGTAGATCGATCGACAGTTTTTTTTTCCAACAGAAAGGCAGTAGGGACGGAAAATGATGCAACAGTTGCTGTCTTGCTGATGCAAGGATTGGTCCCCGGCCCGGCTGTACGTTTTTCCTGTTTGGCTATTGATGATTCGGAAACTGCAGGCCGAGTGCTGAACCAGCTGAATTTAGGAAAATGCTTCGCGCAGTTTGGGCCAGCCTCACTCAACAAGTCAACAACGCTCCTCTTCCTTCGAAACTTCTTTTTGTTCGCTTACGCCCATGTGTGCGTGGATGGGCCGCAACTGATAATGAAGGCCGCAACTGGATGGGCCAAGCCTAGGCCGCCTATGCGCGCACGTGGGCCTTATAGCGGGCCTATGGAGGAGAGGAGCTGACTGGGCTTCTGATCACTTCTTCCAGCTGGGCCGGCGCCGGTTCACGACGGTTGCGTACTTGCGTCGCTATTGGCCACCGCAAGTCCGCGACGCCCAGACCGGTTGACCCGCCGGCCTGTCCTGACTTAATTTGGGTAGCGGAATCTATTATTTTGTTATCGCTCTTCCTATTTGGCCCATCTAGTGTGCGCAATTTCATAGAGTAGAACAACGTACGTATTGTCCAAATCCACTGTTCGACAGAGAATGGTGATAGTAGAAAAAGAAACACCATGAATCTTGTGTTCCAAAAAGGAGAAACATCATCTTGTGAAGGACAACTCAACGGATATGTACTAGCTAGTACAGCTAGCCTTTATCCAGAGAAAAAAAAGCATTTTTTTGTCCTATAAACAGTGCAGTGCCTCAACAGGGGATTCACGGTGGTGTTTAGATGGCCGTGTCTAGTTCCAAAAAGCAACTCCCAAATACACTATGTAAAAAGAAGATTCCCTATCACATCAAAATGTAATAACATGCATGGAGTACTAAATGTAGATGAAATTAAAAACTAATTACAAAGTTTTGTTGTACTGAGACGAACATTTTGAGCCTAATTAATCAATTTTTAGATAATATTTCACAAATACAAACAAAATGCTACGGTAGCGCAATGATTACGAAGTGACGTCTTACTCCTAAATTCAACCTCCTAATTCTAACACCTAGCCGCACTCTTTCCTGTGTGCACCCTCCAAACCCCCGCCCTCATCATCATCACATGGTGAGTGCTGACAATACCTGAAGCAAATGTCCACCAGCCCATAGAACACACGCATCGCCACACAGTCCTCCACACCGCACGTCCGCACACTACTTCCTCGAGCTGCCTCCCCCTCTGGGCCTTCTGCATTCATCCTATCCTAGATTGTTTCCAAGAGCCACACCGACCCTTCGATCCGAGAGGGGTCGGATGGGTCACTCTTGAGCTAGGCACGAGTAGGGGCACAAGCAGATATACAGGCACGCCACGGGAAGAGGTCAGCGTCGATCAGCTCCATGTTCTTGTTTATGTTTCTGCTCGATCTGTGTCCATGCTCTCTGTTTGTTGTTTGGGATTGAGAATCCCTCTGGTAAGAACTAGTTTGCGTCGTCGTGGTGATAGAGTATATATGTCTGACGCTTTGGAGTCCCTATCAGTAACTGTTGAGATGTCTGCTGTCACCTCGAGCCTCAGTTCATCATCCTCCTGTTCTTATTGCTCCACTCTTTGGTTCTTGAATCTTGCTACGATTGGCCTAGCTCAGGGCTCCACGCCCTTGCGCGCCTATTGGGCAGGTGCCCAAGTACGTCTCAGTTCTGCCTCTGTGCTTATCAAACAGCAAGCTGATCTCTGAACTTCTCCACCATGTCAATCAACTGTAGCCTGTATCTTTATTTCACCTCAAACATCTGAAAATATCCTCTTTGCCGAATGCTAACGGTATCCTCTTTAGTTTTATCACGATCAGATAAGTATAACGGTTTTGAAGTTTTGTTGATCTCTCGGCCACCTGTTCTTGATGGCTCAGATAAGTGCATGTTTCGATCTAGTATATCACTGTTACCTCTCCAATCCCTCGTCCCATACCGACCATGTCTTTCAGAATCAGCTACTGTTATTATCAGTTCAACCTTTTAACCGTGTGGTGTGTGCGCGTGTGTGTATCTCAGATGCATAGACTGGCAAGCAAAGCAAGGTGCCTGACTTTCTTTCTTGTGCCATTCTGCAGAGTTGGATCGGATACATGGGTAGGCCTAGAGGGAAGAGCAAGAAAGCGATCGAAGCCGCGAGCAACGAAGATGAAGATGGCAGCGGCGCCGGCGAGGAGGTGCCACCGACTCCCAAGAGGAGGGGAAGGCCTCTGAAGCTGCTTCTCAAGGACGACGCTGAAGAAGCCGAGGACAAGGACACCGCCGAGGTCGAGGAAGACGACGGGGATGGCACAAAACCCGTCGCCGTCGTGCATCCAAGCAAGAGCTCCGCCGTTGAGACTGGAACTGGAGGCAAGAAGCGGCGGCGCCGCCGGATGAAGCGCAGCCCCGACGAGTTGGTGGAAGAAGACGAGGAGGAGGGGCATGTGAAGTCCAAGTCCAATGGGTTCCGGCCGAACGGAAGCCGGCGGAAGAGCACTCCCCGGCGAGCCGCCGAGGCAGGGGTGGAGTGCAGGTGAACGTACATGTGCCGGATAAGCTAGAGCTACTTGTGTTTCTATTCTACCCCTTTTTTCTTGCATTTTTACTGGGGTTTTTACTCATTTCTGTTACATAGATCAAACGTGCATCTCGAAGCGTGTGGTAGTTCAATCTCTAGGAGCATGATCATGTTCTTGACTTCATGCCATTTTATGTGCTGGTCGGTGGATGACAAGCTAGTTATGGCTAGTGCGCTCATTAGCATGAACGTAGTAGCTAGTGACAGGTGGTTTGCGTCGAAAGTATAAAGCATTCCATACTTCCCTGTGAACTATTTTATTCAGTATGTACCGTCTGTTTTGGGTCTGTTTAGTTCCAACCCAAATACACTATGCAAAAAGAAGATTCTCCATCACATCAAAATGTCATAACGCATGGAGTATTAAATGTAGATGAAATTAAAAACTAATTGCACAGTTTTATTGTACTCTGAGACGAACATTTTGAGCCTAATTAATCAATTTTTGGATAATTTTTCACAAATACAAACGAAATGCTACGGTAGCATAATGAGAAGTGACATCTTACTCCCAAATTCAACCTCCCAATTCTAACATCGGTGGTGTTTAATCGGCACGTGTCTCTCCCTTTTTCTCCGAAACGGTGCAGCCAATCCCTGGTGCCGCTTGTTTGGTTGTTTGGTATCTCCAATGTATAGAAACACCCTCGATTCTATAAATAGGTCCCACGATGATCTGATGTCTACTGTTGTATTGCCAACAATGTATAGAACCAGGGGGTGGATGTATAAACGGATCCCACGCCTCCACTCTCTCTTTCTCTCTCTAACTTTATTATATGGAACCAGGTTCTATGCATGAGAGCGGGTTCTCTATAGAGTCGACCTCACAGTGGTAGGAACCTGATTCCATAGGAGAGAGAAATCTATGGAACCAGGATAGGACCGCCCATTGGAGACGCCCGGCATCTCCAATGTATAGAAACACCCCCGGTTCTATAAATAGGTCCCACAATGATTTGATGTCTACTGTTGTATTGCCAACAATGTATAGAACCAGGGGGTGGATCTATAAACGGATCCCACGCCTCGACTCTCTCTCTTTCTCTCTCTAACTTTATTCTATGGAACCAGGTTCTATGCATGGGAGCGGGTTCTCTATAAAATCGACCTCACAGTGGTAGGAACCTGATTCCATAGGAGAGAGAAATCTATGAAACCAGAATAGGACCGCCCATTGGAGACGCCCAGCTTAGTAGTACTAGTGTACTAGTACAGTTGAGATCAGGTTGGAAAAATACATGGGGTCCTTATTTTGAGCATGTCATATACTTCAGCTGCTTAAGTACTTAACCGACTGAATATATAAGAACACGTGGTGCCCTTCCGAGAGAGGAGAGAGAAAAAAAAGTTCTCTAGCCATTTGTGAGGTGATTCTGATTTATACACTGAAATCGATAACATTAGGACCGAATTGGATCAAAATCCAACGCTGCCAATGTATCCTTCAAGCAATTTCGATTGTTTGCCCGCTGTGAACGTGAAGGTACGTGAGACTCAATTGGATATTCTTCAAAAGCCCATTTCCATATATATATATATATATATATATATATATATTCATCCGAATTTTATTATTATGGCAAACGGAGGCCTGACCAACTCGGTCAGGTGCTCTCAGTAGCACCCCCGCGGCGTTGGTTCGAGTTTCTCGGTCGGGTTGAGAGCCAAGGTTGTCGCTTCATCTTTATAAAACACGGTGGGGTCTGTCACAACCCCTCGATCGAGTTTTTTTTTGAATTTTATTATGACTCCTGCGTGAGGCCCACCTGTCAGTGACTCAACGATTTAACTGCAGAGAAACTGGTTCGGGATCATTTATAAGAATCACAATCCCTCTTCTCACCCGACCATGTGTATTCACGTCTCTACTCATTCGTACTGCACCATCATCTCTACTCATCACTGACACTTGTTACACATACCATTCCACCTCTTTCACCACTAATATTGAGCGAGGGTATGTCACTCTCTTGACATATGTTGGGTTTATGGGTTGAAGTAGATGGAATTGAGTTAGATCTATATTTTTAATGTTTAGTTTATAAACTACGGCCGCGTTTCAATGCGCGGGGAAATTTTTCGCCACTGCCACAATTTCCAGCCAAAGTCAGAAAAAGCAACCTGCACCCCACCAAAGCAACGACGCGTGCCCATGGGCCCCCACCGGTGGACTCCACAATTGGCCCACACTTAGACCAAACTTTGTCGAAACACGGGAAATTTTTGGCCGTCCAAATTTTTCCCCGCCCATTGGAACGCGGCCTACGAAGGTTGGGTCATCCCGTGAGTGATATCGGTGACGCGCGAGCAGTATAAAAACTAAAGTTGTGTAGCTAGAAACTATCAAACTATGGTTAGCAATATGTGAACTTGAAATAGACGGCGAACCTCAGATCAACAAGGCGAGCCGCAGCACCACTCGGTTGTTTTGGAGTGAGTGATGCCAACAGACTCATACGAGTTGAGGCGGTGCTCAGGCAAGTGATGGTGAGCTCGGCGAGCCGAACAACACTGGATAAGACTAAGGGGCGACAACGTGGGACGAGATTGAGGGTGATGCGTCAGAACAAGCTATAGGGCTGCACCACGCGACAAGTGTAGAGATTGTCCAGGTGGCAAAAGGTGTAAGGAAGAAGGGAAGTGGTTCCTCTATAGTTACGTTAAGTGCAGTTGAGTCATTAATTCAGACTCGGTGTCCTTCAAGCAATCTCGAATATTTGTCCGCTGTGAATATGCACGTACATAAGACTCCCCTAATGGGGCTTTGTCATCTTCACTCATCACGACGTTTGCCGCACGTGTCATTCCACCCTCTTTCACCGCTAATATTGAAGAATATATGATTCTATTTTTAAAGTATGATTAAAATCTACGGGAGCCTATCAATCTATCTAAGTAGTGACATATGCCCCCCGAGATATGTTCGGTTCATGGGTTGAAAAGATTGGATTTAATCTATACGTTTAATGCCCCCGAGTTTGGCGAGCTGAACAACACTACAAGCTATAGGGCTGCACCGCGCGGCAAGTAGTGGGGTGGTTAGTACGTAAAAGGTGTAAAGAAGAGGAGGGGGAAAGGAAGAGAAGAGCATGGATCATATTAGGAATGTTATCTCACCTAATTAATATCACTAACCAAACAAAAATATTGGAATGGATCCAACCCATCAATAAGTAGGTTGAACCTTGAAAACAATATAGTTGGATCCGTATTATCCCTTCTCGTCATCAAGCCAAATATGGATAGGGAGCCCGTCGCCACTAACGCCATCGCGGTTAGCTTTCCTCTAAGTCCTAAATTCACCATCCAAATCTTAATCTTGCTAGAATATAAACTAGAGAAATAATTAATTCTTCAGTTGTGATATGCAAATGATGATCCTCTAATTGCACAAATAATATAAATGTTTGAATACATTTTTTTCACATCTCAAACTGCTAATCCCGATCACACAGATTCGTGGGATATTTAAGTTATTAATTCAGACTTGGTGTCACCATGTACAAGCAAATATTATCTTGTTCTAAATACCATGTATATCTATGAACGTACCCTCTCCGTTCTCTTTTGATGATAGTTCATTTTCAAAATGTCATGCAACATTGTGCGGCCAAGCGTACGTGGAAAAAACCAGCAGCATGACACAGACGACGATCCATGTCCCTGTCACCGCAAAGATGCGCATTCTTCCCGGCAACCTCGCGACAAATCTCGACAGATTTAACCACTCGTGCTCGTTGCGCTCCCTCCGATCCGCCGAGTCAAAACGAATCCTACAAATCTCCGTATTGTGTTCGCTTCCGCCACACGAAAAGGAGGCCGGACCGGCCGATCGGCCGATGGGCTGATGAGGCCGGCCGTGGTGACTCACTCACCCGTGCCTTCGCCATCACTCCTCCACCAGCCATCCACCACGTCTCCGTGTGCTTGCCGACGACACGCAGTCAAGCTAGCGTAAACTTTGGCTTGCCAGACGGGGGTGCAGTGCAGTCACTTTTGCTACCGCCCTGTCAGCGTCCGTCTTCAGTCACCGAGCGGTGAATACTCTGAATACTGTGGGAGGCCGGGTGGAGAGAGAGAGAGAGAGAGAGAGCAGGCAAGAGGTGGCGGGCGGCCGGCGGTGCTCCCGGCTCCGGAAGGGGACAAGGAGTCGCGGGCAGGTGCTGTCTGCCGCTGTTGCCGACATCGGCATGCGGGCGCCTTCAGAGGCCGCCAGGGCCATCGTGCCCGTGCCCTGGCCTTGCCGCTGCCGCAGTGCCTTTGCCTTTTCCCGTTTCAGTTCGGTGTTCAGTGAACCAGTTTCAGACTTCAGACGACTTGACGACGACGCTCTCTGCACGCAGCTCTGCGAGCGAGACGGTGAGACCGAGCTCGATCACTTTCCGGCAGCGGCCGTTCCACTGGGGCAGTAGTGCCCAGTACGCTAGCTGCATGCCTGGCTCTAGCTCCCGGCGCGTTCAAAACTTGAGCGCCCTGGCGCTGCGGTCAAGGGCTCGCTCATGCCGCTGCTGGGTTCGCGGCAGGGCGGCAGCAGGGAGCGAGCACTCGCACTGTGTGCTCCGCCTGTCTGCCGCGGTGATTCCGAGCTCGCCACTTTGCTTGTTCGTGGTAGCTTCGGTACAGGGAAAAGGGTGGAACGGTCAAGATTCACTGACTCGATCAGAGAGCTAGCAGCATCGATGCTCATGAAAAGTGGAGGGAGGAATCCGATTCATAGCGTCTCGGCCCGTGGATCGATCGACAGATCGTTCCTGTTTGAACGCCGGCCAGTAGCACTGGCTTGCACGAACCAGTAGTGGCTGCCTCTGAATTTCAGAGGTAACGAGACACGGTACTATTAAGCGGTACGAGTATACTACTTCTACCCGTTCTACTTTTGGTGCTCCCACTGCTTCATCTTGGAATACTGAAAGGGTGAGCTTCCAAAATGCTGTACAAGTGGCATTGCACCTCTCCTTTCCCTCCTGGTCTCCTGCATGGCTCAGCTCTTGTTTTTTTTTCCGGTTTTAACTGAGCTTGTTTAGCGGAAGCAGAGCCACCTCAAAGAATTATTGTTTTCAATGCAAGACTGAAAATAGACTTAAGAGCTGTCCACTTTTCTATTAGCCAGGAACGTAATCATTATGAGACTCCAAATCTAGCGTGCAGTGTGGTATCTCCAAAGACTCCAACTCCACAATTTTGCGAACGAAGCTTGAGTCAACCGTTTTGATTCGTGCATACTAAAATAACTTCAATTCATGTTACATCGGATATAAAGGTTCTAATTAAAAATATTAAATATAGATTAATTATAAAAATAATTATATAAATGAGGGCTATTTTGCAAGATGAATCTATTAAGTCTAATTAATTCATTATTAGCGTATGGTTACCGTAGCATTTTTTTATTGTCAAATCATGAACTGATTAGCCCTAATAGATTCTTCTCACGAATTAATCCTCATTTATGTAATAGATTTTTTAATTAACCTATATTTAATACTTTTAATTAGTATTCTTACATTTGACATGGACTAAAGTTTAGTCCATGGATCCAAACGGTATTCTTCGAAGCTCATGTTACCGAGTGAGTCATTCAAAATGGTTTTAATTTTTTTTATTAGTTTATATCATAAAAGATCGCCGTGGCCTATGATTCAAAATGTTTTAGCTTTTGTCTTTTTGAGGGAAATCAAAATTGGGACATATCCAGTGCAAACCAATCCCTCCATGGAAACTTTGGAAACCAACATGCATGATGAGAGGTGGGAGGGGGAATTTGAAAAATCACAGGAAAGGTGGAAGAGGGGATTGATAAAACCAACATGCATGGGATGTGGGAGGTCCATTGGATCAACATCGTGTGAACGAGATTGTGGTTTTCCAAATTTGCAGAGAGGTTGGTTTATCTTGTAGCTTGGTTATTCAACCTCACCATTTTGCGGTGATAGCGTAAGCCATATATATAGCAGCATCCTATCTATGGCCGAGCTAGGTTGGCCAGAACCTAGAAGTAATCTGCTAGGCCCAAATCTAGCGGGTAGCAGCCCAACGGAATTCCATGCCCATCGTACGCGGACAAGAAACCCTGCAATTTGTGCATGTCAATCTCTGTAAGAATTTTATAAAGAGTTTTATGGTATTAGATATGCTACAGAATTATTACGAGAAAAATGAGAGGTTTAATGAGACTAGTATAGATATACGTGCGGTATACACGTGTCCTGTTTCCACCGTGCAATGGCACGACGACATCTCACATGCGGGTTCCCGTGGGTTGATTAGTGCATGTGTACTGTTATAGGTGAAGGTGACATTATAAGCGAAGACATGTGGGAGCCATGGACGTCATAGGTTCCGCATTTGAAGACATCGTGCTCGGAACGACGGCGGGTCGACGATGGGGTTGCAAGTGACACGTACGGAAAGACGAAGGGGTGGGTATGGTGTTGCGGGACGGCGATAGGAAACAAAGTATTGTTGGTTGATTTGATGAAACATTATGGGTTTTAAAAAAAACTACAATGTACCAAAGGACCGTGATTATAGTTTTTAGTTTTATTACTAAATATGCAATGAAATTGTATGTTGAGACCCACTTAGCCTCGGAAGGACGAGACTACGATAGTGCTTCACTTAGCCTCGGAAGGACGAGACTACGATAGTGCTGTCATTCTACATATGCAGTTCAATTTGTTCTGAATATTGTCAGAAAGTGTTTTTTCTGTCGTTCAAATCGTGTTTTTATCTATTGTAATTGGTCGGGATTGTGTATTGGATGTGGCCATTTCGGTTGTCCTACTATCTTTCATCAGCCTTCTTTTCAGATTTAGATTCCGATCATGTGATGAACCTTTTTTTAGGTTGCTCCAACATTTGCCCAAAGATTTGATGATTTAACATTTCAAGAGTTCATATTACACCTGACATAGCCAAGACAATCTGGTTTCCTTGGAGAGATTTAACAAAATAATATTTTAAATGGCGTATCAAAAGTCTGGCTCTGCGTTCAAGATATGTTTCCCGCTCTTGCTCTTATATTCTCTCGGCCCTACAAACGAGCAGCAATTACAAAATTCATTTATAGTCTCAACCCCTTATGAAGATATACACACACATACTACTCTATCTACGAACATGTCTAAGAGATTAGACCGATCGATATTAATTAACGAAGTTGTTATAGACACCGCATTAACAAGTGTATCGCCTATTAATGTGCTTAAAAGATAGCATTGTTTATCCATAAAATAAATAAAAAAATATTGAGTTTTGTACACATAACCATGCAAACCACGCTCAAATTTTATATGCTTCTGGACTTTATCGATATGCTTTTTAAATTAAGAATATTTTAGGGATGAAAAATGTTACTTAAAATGAATCTAGAAAGAATACTATTTATTGAGTTAACCGTGATATCATTGTTTATTCCTAAAATTAAGAAGAATATTGAGTTATATACATGTTACACCGACATAAACGAATCAAGAAGCAATGCTATTTCGAAAATAAATCAAGAATTTGTTTTGGGAGGGGGGATCAATGGTACTTAAAATGAATCAAGAAGCCAAATGTACATGTTGTACCATAAGAAACATAACCATGAGAGCCACGCTCAATTTGTTGATATTTCTGGACTTGAGCTTGCTCTTTTCATGATTTTTATGATTTTCATCAAAATATCCAAAGTTCCTTAGTTATGATATTTTATTTAATTAATATAAACTCATATCCTTTGAGGTATTATTTTGAAATGACCATCCATTTTGCTACACTCACAAACAAACATGCATGCTCACCCCTATGAATACACACACGTAACCCTACCCTATGAGTATCATCGAGAGACTGAGCGGGCAGATTTCAAGATTGATAAAGTCACCATAGACGTCTCGTTGTCGATGAGAACGTCGCTTACCACTGAAGGAATAGTGTCGGTTAAATCTTGGAATAATACATGAAAATGCGACACTAGTGATGAGTCGATGACTCGAACCCTGATGGGCATGTTCCACCACAAAGAAGCTTACTAACTAATCTTTGATCAATTTGCGAAAAAACAGGAGTTGGCAATGCCAGGAACAATGCTGATGGAGTTTATAATGTTTGCGAACTATCTATGTGGCCTACACTGCTGTTGAGATAATGCTTAAAGATTAGCTTTGTCACATGGAACAGGCGACACAGGATCATGCACACCAGTTACTCGAGAACCACCATTTCGATCTCGTGAAAAACCAAACCACTACCAGTTGAGCGACTGCTGCACCTACACTGGTCAAACGTCGTGACCTTGCCTCTCATTGAGCAGGTAGCTAGATGATCTTGCATTATTACCCTTGACATATATAATACAACAATATCCTTCACATACAATTAGAAATAGACTTCAGCCACTAGTGACGAACTGTACATTATTTGAACTACTGTTTTATTCATCAAGCAAAATATTCTCTACGTCCGTTTTTCGCAGGGTGTTAGAGGTCGGTATCTCACCGCAAAGCTCATGGAAGCTGACATATATTGAAGTTCTGAAGCTTAGAGATGGATATCCTTGAGAGACCTGGGCAACGCATTCAGATACTGCAGTTCCTGACACTACCTACAGCCATGCCGAGCAAGTTAGAGCAGGCTGTAAACAGGGTGATGTCTACGTGAAATGAGAAACGAAGAGAGAAAACGGGACGGGCGTATCGCGACGCCGCTCCGGTGGCTGCTATTGGCCGAGCTCGCTGATATGCACTAAATGCTAGCGTAATCTTTATTTTTTGAGAATCACACAGTAAAACACATGCGCTCACACACGCACGCACACTCATTCATATGAATACACGAACGCAAACCCTACTCCTATGAGCACCTCCGAAGGACTGAGCACCCGACAGATCTGGAGATTCCCGAAGTCACCAATGACGCCTCGTTGTCGACGGGAAAATCGCTTACCACTTAACGCAATAGGAACGCCGCTTACCACTTAACGCATAGCGCCGGTAAATCCTAGGGAAATCCCAGGAAAAGGTGCGAGCACCAGGATTTGAACACTGGTAGGTAGCGTCCCACTGGATCGTCCTATCATTGGACTACAAGCCCCCATTCGCCAAATGCTAGCGTAATCTGTCACCACCACGCGCCAGATCACCACGCGGTGCAGCCCGCAGCCGTTGACTTCATTATTCATGCTCTTATAAAGCCGTCGGCAGTCGGCCTTGATGCTTGAGCTAACCATGAACCAAATGGTGTATCCTCTGTAGGCCTAAAGATTGGATTGGGTATTCAAAATTTTGATATCCAAAATAAATGTCTTTTGAGCAAATGGTTGTTCAAAGTTAGTTAGTGAGGATGGAGTTTGGCAAAACCTTCTAAGAAGGAAATATTTGTCAAATAAGACTTTGACTCAGGTTAAAAAACAACCAAGAGATTCTCACTTTTGGTCTGGACTTATGAAAGTTAATGATCAATTTTTAGAATGTGGCTCTTTTCGAGTCCAAAGCGGTACGAAGATTAGATTTTGGGAAGACACTTGGATTGGGGATAAACCACTTAAGGTGACATATCCTTCTCTGTATCACATTGTAAGGAAAAAGGAAGTCATGGTGGCTCATGTGTTGAGCACTATACCGCTGAATATTTCCTTTCGAAGAGCTTTGGTGAATGATAACTTAAGGGCATGGTATGAGCTTGTGTCAAAAATAGTGTTTGTTCAACTTACAAATAGCATGGGCACTTTTGTTGGGAATTTACATAGTAGTGGTATTTTTTCGGTACGCTCTACGTACATTGTACATGTCTAATACAACGTGGAATTGTCCCATATAGATGCCCACTTTGGAAAGTCAAAGTACCATTGAAAATCAAGATCTTTCTTTGATATCTTCTTTGATATCTTCATAAAGGAATTATTTTGACAAAGGATAACCTTACAAAACGAAATTGGCAAGGAGGTGTAAAATGTTGTTCTTGTAGTAACAATGAAACTATACATCATCTGTTCTTCGAGTGCCCTTTCGCTAGTTTCATTTGGAATACCACTTATATCACTTTTGGAATTCAACCACCATCTAGTATCTCAAATATGTTTGGTTCTTGGCTTAATGGCTATCGGCCTAAGCTGAAAAATCAAATTTTAGTGGATGCAACTGCTATTTGTTGGACTCTTTGGTTGAATAGAAATGATATAGTCTTCAATGGCGCCAAATCTAATACCTTTTGCAGGTAACCTTCAAAGCAATATATTGGATCCACACATGGTCTTTGCTGCATAAGGAAGACGAGATAAGCTTTCTTCAAGGAAGGATGTCGACGCCCGGAGATAATGGTCATGGAGGTCTTTGCAAAGTTTGGTTGGAAATTTAGAAACAGAATTGGAGCTCCTTTGTATCGAACGGCTATGTACACCCTCCAAGATGTAGAGGCTGGAACTTTGTTCCATTATCCAAAAAATGAACCATCAACCATGAAGAATCCCGCTTGAGTTAAGCGTGAAGAATGCTGCGGGTGGTGAGTGGAGGAAACAAAGGGAAGTGTGAAGGGGGAGAGGGGAAGGCGGAGTACGCCAGCGGCGGCGCAGTTCGCAGGGGTGAGAGGGGCCGGCGGAGGGGAAGCCGGAGTACGGCGGCGGCGGCGCAGTTCGCAGGGGGGAGAGAAGGAGGGGCCGGCGGCGCCGAGACCCAGCAGATGTCGTCGTCGGGACGGAGGGGAGAGAAAGATGATGTGGGTCAAGAATACACGTGCGAAAAAAACCGAATGCACCGTGAATATAAAAGAAAAGAGAGGTGTGGCGCGAATCATGGCGCAATATTTAACGGCCACGATAAACAACGCGGGGCGCCCATCGCTACGAGTCATTTTCAGCCCGACTCTGCAGCAGATCTCCGAGATTTACCCGCGTGCTCTTCAGTTGGGATTTACCGAGATCTGACGCGCTCAGTCGCTCACACCGTCAGATTCGATCAGTTGGGCTTAGGAGCGGCGGCGGCGTTCTACGCGCTCCTCACACAAGCAGCCGCAAAGATGGAGTTCTCCTATATATAGGGAGGCCGCGCCGCCTAACCTCATTCCTTGCACGCCTCCTCTCGCGGCGGCTGCGCTCGTCGCGATCAAATCGCGTTCTCTTCTCACCGGAGCGCCAGGGCCCTCCACCGTCGGCTCGATCTGTGCGCTCAGCTGACGACGGCGCGATGGAGCACCATGCGCCGCCGGACGACGTCATCGTGCAGGTGAACGCCGCCGCGGTGGCCGCCGTCGACGAGCTGAGCTCGGGGAGCCAGATCGAGGAGGTCGGCGGCGACGACGACCACCACGGTGGTGGCAGGTTCGCCGGCGCCGGCGGCCTCACCCGCCGCACCTTCAGCGAGTCCTACAAGATGAGGCACCGCAACCCTCAGGTACGTGCTTGCAGTGCCTGCCCGACCATTCCGCTCGTCCGCCCTATTGTTTCCGATCCAAACAGCCGCTGATCGATCCCCGACGACGGGCCGGCGCGGCGGCGCATATGGCTGTGCAGGTGTTCACGCCGTTGCAGGTGCTGCTGCTGGGGTACCAGTCGCTGGGCGTGGTGTACGGCGACATCGGGACGTCGCCGCTCTACACCTTCTCGTCCTTCACCCTGCCGGACCCCGGCGAGGAGGACTTGCTCGGCATCCTCAGCCTCGTCATCTGGACGCTCACACTAATCAGCCTCGTCAAGTACGTCTTCGTCGTGCTCCATGCAGACGACCACGGAGAAGGTACGCATACCTGATTACCTGCACGTGCCGCTAGATGGTATATATATACAAATGAAATCATCTTGATTTTGATTTTGTGCTTCGTCTGATTACCATTTGAAATGTGGAGCTGCATTAGATCGATCTAGGAGCAGCCACTGTGGCACTTGGAAGTTGGAACGTGTCAAAAAAATATAGGTTAACGATGCAACGCCGATCATATCGATCTAACGAAAATCTGTGTCAGTTTTTGGTTAGAAATGAGACCGAGTTTTTGGGACTAGCCAGCAGATCGAAAACCTAGATGGTCGTATCAGTAGAAATATATATGCGAATAGCTAGCGAGTCATTTTATTATTTTTCTAAACGAACGGACCGAAATGATAAGGCAAAGTAGGATCGTTTATATGTTCAAACTTTTAATTTCCTCTTAAACTGTGGTTTTGAAGTGCTAAAAGTAGGATCGTATATATGTTCAAACTTTCAATTTCCTCTTAAACTGTGGTTTTGAAGTGCTAAAGAATATAATGCTACAAAATGATGATGTTGTGATAGGCTGTACAAATTAAATGTCTGATTGCATATGTGCAGGTGGTACCTTTGCCCTGTACTCGCTCCTGCGTCAGCATGTGAATTTCACAGGGAAGACAATGCCGGTGCCGGTGACAAGGTTGGCATCTGATGCCAACCTCAAGTTCCACAGCATTAAGAGCAGATTGCAACCGAGGATGCTCAAGTTCTTGGAAGGAAGTGTGATTGCACAGGCGGTCATCACCTATTTAGTGCTGATTGGGACTTGCATGGTGATTGGTGATGGTGCCCTCACTCCGTCCATCTCAGGTGCGTACGGTTTTTTTTTACAGCAGGTTAATTGAATTGTCTTTTCGATTGAATTATTGGAGCCACTAAATTCCAGGTCAATCTCTTTTGGATTTCCTGACGATGTTTCTCTTCAATTTTATCCAGTTCTATCAGCTGTTCAGGGAATCCAATCAATATCTTCTAGAATTACTCAAGGTAACATTGGTTATATTTAAACTATCATATGGGCTACATTTCTGATAATGATATATTGGCCAGACAATTTTATTGTTGCAAGGAAAAATAACGAGTAACATTGTATATTGCTTTTGCTTATTTCAGGCTATGTTGTTCTCCTAAGTGTGATTATCCTGGTATTCCTTTTCCTCTACCAACGATATGGCACAAGCAAAGTCAGCTTCACCTTTTCCCCCATTATGCTCGTGTGGTTCGCATTTATTGCAGCCATTGGACTGTACAATATGATCAAGTATTATCCCCCAGTTCTGAAAGCCATATCACCACATTACATATATATTTTCTTCGCGAGGAACAAAACGGCTGGCTGGGAGCAACTTGGAACAGTTGTCTTGTGCATAACAGGTAACAATTGTAACCTAACTACACTATTTCTTATTTCAACAAGAAACAGGCAATATAATTATAGAAGGCTATTCTTCATGTAAAACTACAAGAAACAAGCAATACTTGATTATATTGTAATCTAGTACTAGCCTAACGAATGCCCACAACTAAAACTTTGGGTTGTTATCAGGTGCTGAAGCTATGTTTGCTGACTTGGGTCATTTCAACAAGAAATCAATCCAGGTAATTAATATGGTTATTTTCCTATTTTATTGACAATAAACTATTATTTATGTTCCTTTCCTTTGCCCTTGCAGATGGCATACTCATGCCTAGTCTATCCAGCGTTAATCCTTGCATATGCTGGACAGGCAGCTTTTTTGATCAAGAACCCATCTAAGCTCAGCACAACATTTTATAGCAGCATACCAGAGCCACTGTTTTGGCCCATGTTTGTTGTAGCTACTTTGGCTGCCATCGTCGCAAGCCAGGCATTGATATCTGCCAGTTTCTCCATCATCAGGCAATCAATGGCTTTAGGTTGTTTTCCTAGAGTCACCATGAAGCATACCTCAGAAAAATATGAAGGCCAAGTATACTCTCCAGAGATCAACTACTTCTTGATGATCGCTTGTATCGTGATTACTGTTGGTTTTAAGGGTGGGCCAGAGATTGGGCAAGCCTATGGTAAGCAGTCTAACATATGCCTGCATTAGTTTTGTTTGTTACTTTTCTTTAGCATTTTGTGGTAGACATTGCAGGCTTCAAACACACATGTTTAGTTTTCAGAGCTGAAGTGGTAGTGCATAAATTCAAAATAGTAGTTTACATAAATCATTGTGTCTCCACTCGGATGGATACATGGTAAATAGGAAGCTTCGGTAAATAGTGTACAGAACAGAATTTATTAGACATAATATTTGAACTTTTTCCTTTTGGTCTGCAGGTGTTGCAGTGATATGGGTTATGCTTATTACAACACATTTGATCACAGTGGTCATGCTTATAATATGGCAAATTAATACTGCACTAGCTGGATCATTTTATGCTGTCTATACTATCATCGAGGGCCTCATCACAATATCACTTCTATACAAAATTGCACAAGGTGGTTGGGTTCCATTTGCAATAACTGCGTTTTTCCTTATAATTACACTTTCTTGGACCTATGGGAGAAGCAAGAAGAACGAGTATGAAACAAACAACTTGATGGACAGGCAGGAATTCATTAAAACAGTAACTATGAGCAACAGAGTACCTGGAATATGCATCTTTTGCACAGATTTGATGAATGGCATCCCACCAATCGTGCGCCATTATGCCCAGCATATGGCTTGCCTCCGCGAATTGATGGTGTTTGTCACTGTGAGGCATCTTCCTGTGACATATGTCCTTCCTGAAGAACGCTTTCTCTTCGACAGACTAGAGCCTTTTGGTGTTTACAGGTGCATAGTTCAATATGGCTATATGGACAAACAAAACATGGATGATGATGATTATGTCGTATCAATCATTGCATCACTAAAGGAAATAGCTCAAAGTGAAGGTGAGATTGCAATGATGGATTCAGCGTTCGTAAATGGATCAACCTTTGTATTTGGAAGGGTTATTTTAAACATGGGTGTTAGTCACAACTGTTTCAAGCGTTTTGTTATTAACAACCTCTACAGGTTCTTGCAAAAGAACTTCAGATCCAACATTTCCAGTCTAAAGATAGCTCCTAGTAAGACCCTGCAAATTGGAATGCAGTATGAGATTTGAGTAGAGGAAGCAATGCCACATGGGATTTGACTAGAGGAAACCTTTCCAGTCTAAAGATAGCTCCTAGTAAGACCGACCTTGCAAATTGGAATGCAGTATGAGATTTAAGTAGAGGAAAGAATGCCACTTGAGATTTGAGTAGAGGAAGGAATGTGGATGTATGGAGTTTAGATATTTGTTATATGTCTTGGTGCACCAGTAGACTATTTATTAGGCCAGTGTCTTCATTTTAGGTTTCGTATTTATTTGAGCAGAGTTTTGATTTGATCCTTTCACAATGGTACTATATTTTTCTAATGCATGGTTATATTATTCTTAGGCTCAATTCAGAATATATAAATGTGACGCATTGGTCTTGACCGGCAATGATCTTTTTTCCATGCAGAGCATAGAAAAGTTTCTTACTATTTTAACAGTTGTCTATTGTCTATCTATCAATATCAACACAGAATGTTATCCCTTTTCTTCTAAACATAAATGAGTTATTTGAAGCACTGGAGTAGAATCAAAACACTTATCTACACTTTTTAGTCTTCAGAAAATGAAAATGCAGTATCAAAACACTAATCATCCACTCGTTGGATGAAAATGAAAACGTACATTGCAAGCCGTCACAGTCCTTCTAGACATGGACTCATAGCGGGTGCTGCTCGGGGTCCCTGTGCAGCCGTGCAGGTCGTCGTGCCCGCCTACACTGGCGAAGTATACAGCCCTACCAGTGCCTTCTATTTTAAGGCACAACTACAGACTTCATCTAGACAGAGGTTATAAAATAGGAAAGTGAATTCCTCCAAGATTGCCATTCTACACCTAGTGTGCATTTCTGGAGTAAATACATTAGAACAATAGTGGAAAGCACGACTGGTGATGTCATCACAAATCAACTATACATAAACATCACTCCCTTCACGAAGTCTTAAATGACTGCTTTATGCACTCATAAGTAACTTAGTTACAGTAATCTAAACCCCAAATGATTTACAGCGAGGAGAATATGGGAACACCAGGTACGGTGACACCTGATTCTACAATGAAGATGTTGCCAGTTACATATGACGATGCTTCATGGATCAGGAAACGAACCAGCGATGTCAATGCTGGATCAGTAGTGCCATGTTCCTTAAGCGGCACTATCTTTGAAGCGACAGTGTTCAACCATCTCTTTTGCAACAGAGGACCAGTTATCTCCGATTTGAACAGTCCTGGCGCAATTGCGTTCACTCTAATGCCATATGCTCCCAATTCCAAAGCCATTATCTGCACCGATATACTAAAACTGGTTCACTATGAACAATGGGAGCAAAACTAATGTTTCCTGAGGACGAAGAACACTACCTTAGTGGCAAAATGCACAGCAGACTTTGACGAAGCGTATCCAA
This sequence comes from Echinochloa phyllopogon, assembly GCA_033239725.1. Taxonomy (NCBI): domain Eukaryota; kingdom Viridiplantae; phylum Streptophyta; class Magnoliopsida; order Poales; family Poaceae; genus Echinochloa; species Echinochloa phyllopogon. Next base: position 36,037,757 of record BTCW01000006.1, read on the forward strand.
TGGATCCAGGCAGATGACCACGGTTAAGACCAGCAATAGATGAAATGTTAATAACTGAACCCTTTAGCTTAGCATCGCGCATGCGTCGACAGACATGTTTGGTCACAAGCCATAATCCGGTAAGATTCGTCTTGATTAGTTTGTCCCACTCTTCATCAGGCCAATCCAATGGCGAATGCACTCCACCTGTTAAGGATCAAAGACACCAAAATTACCATCCACCCAAGCTAATGCATATTTGTTTGCTAACGAAAAAGGGGATTACACATTTGAGCTCAATTTGATACGTATTTTCATGATTTCATCCACCCAAGCTAATGCATATTTGGTTCGCTAACGAAAAAGGGATTACCCATTTGAGCTCAATTTGATACGTATTTTCATCTGGAGAACCATTTAACCGCTTAAAAGAACATATCTGAGCCTTAATTTGATGGATACCTCGGATGCCAGCGTTGTTGATCAACACGTCGATGCGGCCGCAGGCGTCCCAGGCCCTCTGCACCGCCGCCTCCAGGGCCGAACCCCCGGCGGCGACGTCGAGCTCCACGGCCACCGCGCGGGGCCCGTCGGTGGCCGCGGAGGCGTTGATCTCGTCGCAGAGCGAGCGGAGGCGGTCGGCGCGGCGGGCGGCGGCGACGACGCGGCAGCCGGCGCGCGCCAGGTCGAGGCAGAAGTCGCGGCCGATGCCGGAGGAGGCGCCCGTCACCAGCACCACCTGCCCCTCCAGCATGCTCCAAGGAGGCGGCGCCCCCGCCGCCGACGCCATCGCTGGCGCGCTCTCGCGATAGGAGGAAGGGGATCTCAGAGACCAGTCAGAGCTCAGAGGTCAGAGCCACCGGTGCCAGTTGTTGACACTCAAATTGGGCCATTGGCCAAACCGGTCAGACCGGTTTCGTTCCGTAGTTCGAGTAGGATTAGGATTCCGAGTTTTAGTCCCATATTGTAACCTATTCGAAAAGGGTAAGACTTCCCGGCCTATAAATATAAAGGCTAAGACCGATTGAGATGTATTCCAATCGAATAAAACACTTTATCTTCTATTTTTGTATCTCTCAAACCCTAATCCTTTTTCAACCCTATATTCTGTTCTTTGCTCATCTCTACGGCGTTCAAAGGCGTTCTAGGTGGCCTGCCGACCCTAGAGCAACCCTAGATTGCTTGAGCTCCGACGGGGTCCCTCCCGAGCTCGAGTTTCTAGGTCTTCACGGTTTCCCGACCAGAAGCGGTCAGACCGGTCCTTCAAACCGGTCAGACCGGTTTGCCCCGGGAAGTCAGGAGTTGGCCGTTGTGACGGCCGTGCTGCGCGTTTGATCAATCTTCGAGTGTGTTGGCGCGCTTTCGTGTCAACATACTTTTTGGCGACTCCGCTGGGGAAGATTAATCTGGTGCCAAAACCGATTCAATCTACTCCGGATATGTCTGGATCAAAGTGCGACCTTGACAAAGACAACATCATCACCGCGACGATGGAAGAGCTCACGGACGAGGAGCGAAAGCGATATTTAATTGCTGAGAAGCACTTCCAGGCGCAATTCTTAAAGGGCTTCAAGAAAGATCGCGGTGGTCTTGTCAAGAGAGTAGAGGAATTCGTCATGCCGGCTTTTAAGTTGGCAGATGATCACGTCGAAGAGATTCCAAAGGTAACGGGCAAATCCTCTGATTTAATGCAGGAAATTACTCGCATGATGGATGATAGATTACTTGCTGCACAAACTGCTACTAGTGAATTAATTGCTAGTATGACTGGTAATTCTGATAAAAATAAAATTAATTTAGAATCTAATGAATTACCTAGCTCATCAGGCATGCCAGAACATGTTTTAGATTCTAATTTGGGCATGCCGGTGAATCTTTATGTGGGACAAACACCTCACCCTGGTTCGGTCCACGAACCGGTCAGACCGGTTTGTACAACCGGTCAGACCGGTTTGGCCCCCTCTGGTGGTCATACCGGTTCTTTGGGTGCATGAGCATCTGGTGCGATGGTTTTGTCTAATACATCTACTTCTGGTCCTGTTTACACTATTCCACGCACCACTGGAAGTATACCCCACGGATCTGGCACGTTTCACGCGTCGATTCCGAGTACTTCTCAGAATACGATGTATGGTGTTCCCCGCATTCCACATAACAAAGGTGATGAGAAATATCAAGCCGAGTTAGCTAAGTTTAAAGAAGACATAGCTAATACACTTAGAGCAAAACTCGGGCTTGAATTGGGTAGTGCACGCTTATATCAGAAACCGTATCCGCCCGAATTTGATTTGGTTCCTTATCCTAATGGTTGGCGTGTTCCTGATTTTATTAAATTCAGTGGTGAAGATAATAGAACTCCTTGGGAACACATTAGTCAATATATATTGCAATTAGGAGAGGCATCATTTTATGAGGCATTGCGTATACGGTTGTTCTCATTATCTTTAACTGGAACTGCTTTTTCATGGTTTTCTTCACTTGCTCCTAATTCTATTCAAAATTGGACTCAATTGGAGCGTAAATTTCATGATCATTTCTTTAGTGGAGAAAACGAAGCTAAATTATCTGATTTAACATCGGTTAAACAAAGCCGTGAGGAATCGGTTCTTGAATACTTTAAAAGATTTAAGTATGTTAAGAACCGATGCTTTAATATCACTGTTTCTGAAAAGGATTTAGCAGATTTAGCTTTTGCAGGCTTACGGTCTAATTACAAGGAAAAATTAGAAGGTTCTGATTTCCTTACTATTAATCACTTGCAAATGAAGGCTATGAGTCTAGAGCTTAAGTTTAAAAATGCAAAAGAATCTGCTAAACCCCATCGTTCGAATGTGCATATTATTGATAATGATTCTGATAGTTCGGACGATGATAAAGAAATTTATGCCGCTGAATTTGTTTGGTCATCAAAGAGTAAACCTGGTTCTTGTCCTTCATTGAAGCCGATTCAGAAAAATCGGCAAGAAGAAAAATTTACTTTTGATGTAGCCAAATGTGATCGAGTTTTTGATGAATTGCTTAAGAATGGCTTTGTTAAACTTTCTCATGCAATTCCACCAGCTGATCAGTTGAAAAATCGTGCATATTGTAAATGGCATAATTCTTTTTCTCATGCAACCAACGATTGCAATGTTTTTCGACGACAGGTACAATCGGCCCTTAATGAAGGTCGATTGGTGCTCGCTGAAATGCAAGTTGACAAGACTCCTTTCCCTGTTCATACCTTGGATGTGAACACCAAGATGTTGATTCGGCCGGAACAAGCCGATGGAGCTAAGGGTAAGAATGTGGTGATTGGAGATCCAAGACCGGAAAAAGTTAATGACAAAGTTCCGGTCAGAACAGTGATGATTGGGAGGACTCTTGATGGAAAAGAGTCTCTGAAGATTACTATTAACACATCAAGGCCCGGGGGGCAAGGAAGTTCTTTGGAAGAAAATCGGTCCGCTAGCCAGGCGAAACCGGTCAGACCGGTTTCCCAAACCGGTCGTCTCCAGACCGTCCAAAAACTTTCAAGCCTAAGCGCCCGGAAGTGGGTACTTGGAAATTCAATGAGCCAAAGATTCAAGGGAGGGTTCTGAAGCAAGGACCTACATTCTCTCAGCTCATGAACAAGTACACAAAGGCCGTTCAGGTTGATCGGCCAACAAAAAAAAGACAGAGGTCACCACAGCATTGGATTGATCCTACAAGTTACAAGCGCCATGGTGGTTCTGTACATGACCGATTGGGCTCATACCAATCAGGTTTTTCGACTGCTCATCAAAGCGGTCAGACCGGTTTTATGAACCGGTCAGACCGGTTTCGGTCTGAGCAAAGAATTCATGTTCCTCCTAAACAAGAATATCGTATTAAGGAGAAAAAGGAGGATATGCAAGCCCAAGCCAATGAATTCATAAAAATTGGTGATATTCCAGTGGCTATGCAAGACTTGGGTAAAAAGTCGATAGTCATTGGAGATTCGGCTCCTGTTCCAGTCAAGAAGCCGATCATGGTTAATGATCATGAGGCTAGCGGTAGCAAAGGCGTGAAGAAAGTTTTTCAACCAAGGTGGTGTCCTTCTGGGTTGACTCATACACAGAAGCGGAAACTACAGCGCTTGAGAAACAAAGAAAAAAGGGAACAGGAAGCTGAGAAGATGAGGGATGACTACTTCAACAACTACAGGCCTATGATCCCTCAGACCAAGATTTGGCAAGCTAAACCTGTTGTGCAATCAGCAGCACAACCGGTCAGACTGGTTTCTGAATCCGGTCAGACCGGTTTGGGTCAGCCGACCGTTGCAGAAGCGGTCAGACCGGTTTCTGAAACCGGTCAGACCGGTTTGATGATAGAAGTGGGGGCTGGTGCTTCTTCAACCATCGAAACTACTCCACCGATTCCTCCAGTGGTTGAAGATGAAGAGTTAGTTGATTTTGAGCCTTCTCCAGAACATGACAACATGGAAATTAATGTTGTCTATTTATCTTCTGATTATTATGTGGTGCCGGAGGAGGAAATTTCTCATCTTCAACTTGGGCCGCGATATGCTGTGTTTCAAAAGCCTAGTGAATCAGAAAATCATCTCAAGGCTTTATATATGAGAGGGCACATCAACGGGAAGCCAATTTCTCGTATGTTGGTTGATGGTGGAGCCATTGTGAATCTCATGCCATACTCTCTATACAAGAAACTTGGCGGAAAAGACGAAGAACTAATCAAGACAAATATGACGGTTAGTGGAGTTGGTGGAGGTGATCCCATTGGTGCCAAGGGGGTGGCTTCTATGGAGTTGACCGTCGGGAGCAAGACTATTGCTACGGCTTTCTTCGTCTCCGAGGTGCAAGGTAACTTCAGTTTAATCCTTGGTCGAGATTGGATTCATGCAAATAAATGTATTCCATCTACCTTGCATCAATATCTCATCCAGTGGATCGGCGACGAAGTTGAGATTGTCCATGGTGACAATTCTTCCTTTGTTGCAATGGCCGATTCCGACTCTCTTAGTACAAATGAGAAGGTCCAATGTTTGTCGGGTATGGATTTGACCGACTATGAGTTGATCAGCTGCACTAAGGATGGTTTTGTTCCTGCTACATTAAAGCCGATGGAAAATCGGTTGAATTACTTGCTGTAATTAATGGAGCAACAAAATCAACAGAGACAAACCGGTCAGACCGCTTCTGGAAACCGGTCAGACCGGTTTGGATCTGAACAGCGCCGATCGAGCCAAACCGGTCAGACCGCTTCTGGGAACCGGTCAGACCGGTTTGCATCTGGACAGTGGCTTTAAGACCGAATTGATCATTATCGAGAACATTCGGCCGGTATGTTCGAAGCCATTGAAGATCTTGGTGATATGGATAAGCTGGGTCAAGGTTTTACATCAGCTGATCCTTTAGAAAAAATAGATATTGGTGATGGTACTATCCCTAGGCCTACTTTTGTAAACAAAAATTTATCGGCTGAGTTTAAAGCCGAATTAATAAATTTGTTGAAAGAATATGTCGATTGTTTTGCTTGGGAGTACCGTGAGATGCCTGGTTTAAGTCGTGACTTAGTTGAGCATCGTTTACCAATAAAGGCCGGTTTTAGACCTTTTAAACAATCGGCTAGACGTTTTAATCCCGCTATTTATGACCGAATAAAAGAAGAGATTAATCGTTTATTAGATGCTGGTTTTATTCGGACTTGTCGTTATGCGGAGTGGATTTCTAATATTGTTCCCGTTGAAAAGAAAGATTCGGGAAAACTTAGAGTTTGCATTGATTTTAGAGATCTTAATAAAGCCACTCCAAAAGATTCATATCCCATGCCTATAGCCGATGTCTTAATCAATGAAGCTTCTGGACATCGTGTTGTTAGTTTTCTTGATGGTAATGCCGGATATAATCAAATCTTCATGGCCGAAGAGGATATGCACAAAACGGCCTTTCAATGTCCGGGATTTATTGGTTTATTTGAGTGGGTGGTTATGACCTTTGGATTAAAGAATGCCGGTGCAACTTATCAAAGAGCTATGAATTTAATCTTTCATGATTTACTTGGTGTTATTGTGGAAGTGTATATTGATGATATTGTGGTTAAATCGGATGGCTTGAGTTCTCATTTAGCCGATTTAAGACTTGCTCTTGAAAGGATGCGACGGTATGGTTTAAAGATGAATCCACTCAAATGTGCTTTTGGTGTTTCGGCTGGAAAGTTTCTTGGGTTTGTTATTCATGAGAACGGCATAGAAGTTGATCCCAAGAGAATTGAAGCTATGAAGAAAGTCGAAGCTCCTACTTGCAAGAAGGATTTGCAAAAGTTTCTAGGCAAGGTAAATTTCTTGAGAAGATTTATAATTAACTTGTCTGGAAAGGTTGATGCTTTTACTCCTTTGCTTCGGCTAAAGAATGAAGCCGATTTTACTTGGGGGACAAAACAGCAAGAAGCTTTTGAGAAGATCAAAGAGTACTTGTCTTCACCACCGGTGCTTAGAGCACCTAAGAGAGGGGTTTCATTCAGACTTTATGTGGCGGCTGAAGATAGAACTATTGGAGCTGTTTTGACTCAAGAAATCGGCGATAAGGAGTATGTGATTGCTTATGTAAGCCGACGGCTCATTGATGCAGAAACAAGGTATACTTTCATTGAGAAGTTGTGTTTATCCTTGTACCATGCTTGTACTCAATTGAGGCATTATTTACTATCTAGCACTTGCATCGTGTTGTGTCAAACCGATGTGATTAAACATATGTTGCAAAAGCCGATATCTAGTGGAAGAATCGGCAAGTGGGCTTATGCTTTGGTTGAGTATGATTTGACTTGTGAACCTTTGAAATCAATGAGAGGTCAAATTGTAGCCGATTTTATTGTTGAACATCGGATTAATGACTCTTGTGAGTTCGACGTCAGTTATGTTACTTGTACACCATGGAAGCTATACTTTGATGGATCGGTTTGCAATGATGGGCAAGGAATTGATGCTGTTTTGATTTCTCCAAGTGGCGCCGTTTTTGAGTTTTCAAACCGATTGGAAGAAAAGCGAACCAATAATCAAGTTGAATATGAGGCTCTTCTATTTGGCTTGGAATTTTTGCAAGACATGGGAGTAAAACATGTTGAAGCTTTTGGTGATTCGCTCCTGGTGGTACATCAAGTATCAAAGGTATGCCAATGTTATAATGGTTCATTAAATGCATATCTTGATAGATGTCTCGATATCATTGCCTTTTTGATGAATTTACTATAAGACATATTCCGAGAGAAGATAATGATAAAGCAAATACTCTGGCTCAGAAAGCATCTGGTTATATGGTTGCAAAGAAATATTTCTGTCTCCAAAAACCGATGCGAACAAAAGCCGAGGTTCTGGTTCTGGACGAACCGGTCACACCGGTTTCAGAAACCGGTCAGACCGGTTTTACTGCCAGAACCGGTCTGACCGGTTCTGAAAGCGGTCAGACCGCTTTGTCCTCTGACAGAAGCAAAAATATTTTGGATAATGCTAATCAATCCAAAATTGAAGATCAGGATTGAAGAATACCTATTATTTCTTATTTAAAAGATCCTGGTCGTGGTGCAGAAAGAAATATTCGGCGAACATCATTTAAGTACGTTTTGCTTGGCGATGAACTCTATCGTCGGAACGCCGAAGATTTATTGTTAAAATGTCTTGACTCGGATCAGGCCAAGGTTGCCATGGCTGAGGTTCATGAGGGTATTTGTGGTACACATCAATCGGCTCCAAAGATGAAGTGGTTACTTAGGCGAGCCGGTTTCTATTGGCCCACTATGATGGCGGATTGTTTTAAGTATTACAAAGGATGTGAAGAATGTCAGAAGTTTGGGAATTTGCAACTTGTTCCTGCTGCATTGATGCATCCTATCATTAAGCCATGGCCGTTCCGAGGTTGGGGATTGGATTTTATTAGACAAATTAATCCTCCATCATCAAAAGGACATCGTTTCATATTGGTTGCTACGGATTATTTTACTAAGTGGACTGAAGCGATTCCTTTGAAGAATATGACGCATCGAGAGGTGATTAAGTTTATTACTCAGAATATTATTCATAGATTCGGTATTCCTCAAACATTGACAACGGATCAAGGTACTTCTTTTATGTCTAAGGAGGTACGTGAATTCGCCGAATCCTATAGAATTAAGTTGCTCAATTCATCTCCATATTACGCTCAGGCTAATGGACAAGCCGAGTCAAGTAATAAAACTTTGATTAAATTAATCAAGAAAAAGATAGCAGAAAATCCTAAGAGATGGCATGAAGTTTTATCCGAAGCATTATGGGATCATCGTATATCTAGACATGGTGCTACTAAAGTTACTCCTTTTGAGCTTGTGTATGGTCAAGAAGCCGTTTTACCTATTGAGTTAAATTTGGACGCTTATAGATTGGCTAAGCAAAATGACCTTGATGCTGTTGATTACCACAATTTGATGTTGGACAATATTGATGAGGTAACTGACAAAAGATTGAAGGCTTTGAAGGAAATTGAGAAGGATAAGCTTCGGGTTGCTAAAGCTTACAACAAGAAAGTGCGAGGAAAATATTTTCAAGTTGGTGAGCTTGTTTGGAAGACGATCTTACCTATTGGATCAAAAAGCAGTAAGTTTGGTAAATGGTCACCGAGTTGGGAAGGGCCTTATAGAGTTGTCAAAGTCATCTTTGGGAATTCTTACATGTTGGAGACACTGAAGGGAAATCCTTTGCCTAAGGCTATCAACGGGAGATATCTGAAGAAATTCTATCCAAGTGTTTGGCAAGATGCGTGAAGGTCAATGGCCGATATATTATTAAATATCGCCCTTAGTATAAATTTTTAACTCCTGAGTTGTATTTACTTGCTTTTTAGTTCTCAAGTTCACTAAAAACGCAGGGGGGCATGTGTTGACACTCAAATTGGGCCAAAGGCCAAACCGGTCTGACCGGTTTGCCAAACCGGTCTGACCGGTTTGCCAAACCGGTCAGACCGGTTTCGTTCTGTAGTTCGAGTAGGATTAGGATTCCGAGTTTTAGTCCCATATTGTAACCTATTCGAAAAGGGTAAGACTTCCCGGCCTATAAATATAAAGGCTAAGGCCGATTGAGATGTATTCCAATCGAATCAAACACTTTATCTTCTATTTTTGTATCTCTCAAACCCTAATCCTTTTCCAACCCTATATTCTGTTCTTTGCTCGTCTCTACGGCGTTCAAAGGCGTTCTAGGTGGCTTGCCGACCCTAGAGCAACCCTAGATTGCTTGAGCTCCGACGGGGTCCCTCCCGAGCTCGAGTTTCTAGATCTTCACGGTTTCCCGACCGGAAGCGGTCAGACCGGTCCTTCAAACCGGTCAGACCGGTTTGCCCCGGGAAGTCAGGAGTTGGCCGTTGTGACGGCCGTGCTGCGCGTTTGATCAATCTTCGAGTGTGTTGGTGCGCTTTCGTGTCAACACTAGTCAATTCGGTGATCACGTCTCTCCGGTAGTATTAGTACTTTGCTTCTCGCTCGCGATAAACACGTGAGTATTGATGTCACTATCGCATTTCATATTCGAAAAATGTATCGAAACAGAAAGGAATGACAAAATCTGTTTGTTCCAAGCAGGAGGACAAAAATAGTTGGCGACAAAATTTTATACTTTTTTTTGGTGCACGCCGAATGATTGATGATGTGTATGGTTGAGTGTAAATGGACTTTTTCCAGAAAAGAAGCATAGGGGGTTTATGTAGAACGATCTGTTACTAGGGAGACATGATGAACTTCAATTAGACAGGCATTTAAACAAAATGCTAAAAATATAGAACATAAGACTTAGGGTATGTTTATGCCATGAGGAGACACGCCACCTGCTGTTGTGGTCTGTGGTGCTGAAATTGGGCGTCCTAGCTATGTCGAAATTACTAAAAGTGTATAATGCTAATAATACAGAACATGAGACTTAGGATGTGTTTGCTTTCTTAGAGCAACTCCAAGAGACTTTCTAAATTTATCATAATTGCTAGTTTTAGAGATTTTGATTAAAAAGTTACTTTCCAACAGCTTCTTTATTTGGTTACGTAAACATAGCCACTCTCTATTCCGGATTTCTCGCTCTTCAAATATAGAAAAGAGAATAGCTTTTCAGAGTGCACATAAGATATAGAAAAGCTGTTGGAAAATGAAAACATATAGAAAAAGATTTTTATACAAATGACCCTCTAAATGAGAATTTAGAGAGTGAGATTTAGAGACACTCTTGGAGATGCTCTTACCATGAGAAGTCATGCCACCTGTGTCGTCGCCGTAGTCCATAGAGGTGGAATTGGACACCGTAGCTATGACGAAATTACTAAAAGAAAAGGCTGCTACAGTCTTAGTTTAGTCATCAACCAAATAATGAAATAACAATTTTTTTTCTTATATGGCTGCCACACCCGTGGCGTGGTAATATGCAGCATAGAACCAAACATGCCTTTAAACCCTTATGACATGTTGGCTCTCGTGGAAAAAAAATACGTGGTTGTAAAAGTACGATTGAATTGCCTTGCCAAAAGAAAAGGACTTCGAGTATGCTAGAACTTCTCTATTATTGAAGAGCCACAGTGAACTTTAGAGTAACTCATATACTATTGTCAGGCGCTACGCTAAGAGCAAGTTTGAATCAGGGTGACTAAAATTAGTCTTAGCCTCCCGTAGGAGCTAAACTTCCAAACATGTGAGACTAAAGAAGGGCTAAAATTAGTCTTGAGGCTAAAATTTGCTAGTAGGGGGTGGGGTAGATAAAAGAGACTAAAATCTCCTCTTCCTCTCTCCTCATTAATGCTCTTGCTCTATCTCTCCTCATTTGAATACCACTTTAGCTCTTACTTTCAAACAAGGGGTGACTAAATTTTCTTAGCCTGCCTAATTTTAGTCATGAGACTAAAGTTGATCCAAACATGATTTAAATGTTGAGCATCCGACTCAAGATCCTATCATGTGTTGCCTATGGATAATGATTGTACCTATAAATCTACTCCCTCCGTCCCACAATATAAGCATTTTTCGATTTTCGAGTATCACGTTAGACCATCCGTTTTATTCAAAAATTTTGTGAATATATTATTTATTTTGCTATAACTTGTTTTATCATTAGGTATACTTCAAGTGTGACTTATTTGTTTTATATTTTTATTAAATTTTTTAAATAAGACGGATGGTCAAACATAATGTCTAAAAGTCAACAAATGTTTATACTGTGGGACGGAGGAAGTACTCATCGTATATACTCCGTAGATCTAACGTGACGTGAAGCAATAAATATTTACGGGGTGTAATCGCAAACCTACCACTGCAGGGGTCTTGTCCCACCTACACGTGGGCCCGTTCGCGCTCAGGTCCACATGTCACCGAGGAAGTCCCTCTACGGTTACAGCAGCAGAGTTCAGAGGGCTTCAACCCCTCGTGCGTGCTCAAGTGCTTACCAAATCCCCATCCGATTCCACCACGATAAACCCCCCAAACCCAGTCGGAATCTCTCTACTAGCTATGGATCGGACCTCTGCCCGTGGAGGATCCAGCATTTGCCGGATTTGAGATCTGGTGGGTTTCGACGCGCGGATCCGGAGGAGACGCCGCCACCGTGTAGGGTTTGTTGGCTCGTCGGCGACCCGGGAGGTCATGGAGTACCGCGCCTTCGACAGCGGTGAGTCCCGTTTAGTCGATCGATTTGCTGTTCGTTCGATGCCGACGTCTGCAAGGAAGCCCTACTCGTCTGATTCTCTATCGATGGAAGCAAGCAGCATTAGGCTGCGGGCGATGGCTTACAGACGTGTGCTCACTAGAGTGGTGTGGCAATTTTGGAAATTTTCCTCAATGGTCGCATGGAGGATGTGTAAACAAGTCGTACCAAAAGAGCAAGCCTATCAATACTTTAGAGTGCTGGGAGTAGAAAAGGGCTTACCAATTGTTTCTTCCATGTAGTAAATGCATATATCGTATAAATGTGAGTAAAAAGTCACAGAAAGCAGCATGACTATGTTTGGATTAATGAAGAGTTGGATTGAATAGCATGCCTTTTTAGTATGACTGTATGAGGTGAGAAGTTATTGTTGTGGATACAACATAAAGTTAAGAAACCTATCTCAACACTGTTATTTTGATGAAATTTCAGTTTACATTGCTTTACTGAAGTTTCATGTGTTTGCATTAGTGGAGGATGGGTTTTAGATATGTAGAATATTAACACTTTGTGCTGAAATTATTATATTAGACTTTGAATTTTATTAAAGCTCTAAAATCGTTGCAAGATGTGTTTTCGACTTGTCTGTGGTGCTAATTGTTTTCCCTAATTTCAGGGACCTATGATGACCTCCCTCCAACATATCCAATTAGAGCACCAAGAGTGCGTTTCAGTGGGAACGGAAGGTCATTAGCAGGCACACTTTCTCAGCCAAGGCTGCATAGCAAGTTGGATAGTGATATACATCAGATTGAACAACAAGCATACAGTGGTGTTTTAAGAGCATTCAAAATGCAATCAGATGCCCTAACTTGGGTAATTTCATCGATAGAAAATTCTTAGACACTACTGTAACTTGTTATAATTTGTTATTGAGGGAATTAAAACCTCTTTTTACAGGAGAAAGAAAGTCTAATCACTGAACTAAGAAGAGAATTGAAAGTCTCTGATGAGGAACACAGGCTGCTACTGAACAAGGTCAATGAAGAGGAAGCTGTCCATAGAATAAGGTAACCTGTGTAAAGTCTAAAGCACTTGCATTCATTGAAATGAACAAACCGATAGCTTCAATAATGATTACATGATCATTAAATTGTGCTTTGCATCTCACAAACTTCTGTAGGCAGTCAAGGCAGGGAGGTGGGATGCAATCTAGCTTACATCATAACAGTGTAGTTGCTCACAATCTTGGACCTCTGAAGAGGCATAAGAAATCCCATTCTATCTATTCACTCCCTGGGGTTCCCCAATCACCCATCATGCCTTTACATGCAGTGGCAGGCAACAAGGCAGATACAGTAGGTTTGGTGTATTTTTTATCCTGTTTTTTATTTGCCATAAAAGATGTTCTTATTTGTCTACTTTCATGTGTGAATGACATGCCAGCTGCACAAAAAGTGTGTTCAGTATTAATCATTTGCCCTAGACCCTAATGTGCAGTATTTTTCCACGTGGGCCTAGTTCAACACCCATCTTATTGTTAAAATCTTAATCATCAGTGAGCAGCATTTTTATAGTAGGTGTTGCATGCTACATGCCGTATTGACTGTTAAAAAGTGTCCCCTGACAGATGGCACCTGAAAAAATACAATTGGGCTCTGCCTATCAAGTCCTTCCAAATCAGGTTGATTGGCTGGCATCTGATGGTGCTAGAAGTGGGAGGTTTCATGAGAACGGGTATTATGCTTCACCCAATTGCATCGACCTTTTCAACGTCAATCATATTGATGTTCCTAATACTGACAATCTTGTGAAGAAGGTATGTTGGTCTAGATTCTTTGCTGAAATTAAAATGGAAAACCATCATTTTAATTTCTTATATGTGTTTTAAACAGGTGGAGAGGGTATTATCCCATCCAGATGTGTATGCAATTCAAAAGGCAAAGAAACTACTTATTGTAAGTTGGTTTTCTATCCCCCTGAGTAGTTCTGAAGAGAACTTGAACTGGTGAAACTACTATTCATTTCTTCTTGAAAATTCACATGGTAAATCATTATCATTGCAGGACCAAGAGCAGTCATTGCTTGATGCAATTGCAAAACTTGATGAAGCATCTGATGGTGAAAGTGGTAAGTTGCCTTAATTTGTTAAAAGTCCCGAATCTGCTATTTTTATGAGTAGCAGTTGACCACAGGACAATTTAAATAGATAGGGAAGTAGTAACTCTTTATTGCTGTCATTTCAAACACAGCAAACTCTATTCTCCATGCTATAGGAAGTTGCATGTGCTATTTTGTGTACCGAATCAGTTTTCCGGTGTGTATTGTAGTTCAGCATATTATTTGAAGATGTGCCAGCAGCTCCACAATGTCATTGAATATACCTCAACAAATTGGCAAACCTGTGCCCTGTGGCATGTAAAAACTCAAGTACAAGATGCAGGTCAGGTGTAGTGTTGATAGAGAGCATCTACTGTTTAAATGATTAAGAATAGATGTATTTCCTACATTTTGTAAACTTTTTATCATCTTTTTTGTCAATAATGAAGACATCTCAATGCATGCATTCCTTGTCTCTGCTTTGTCTAAAAGGCTGTATAGATCATAGTTTGCTTTGTACATACACAACGAAGGTCAACTCTATCACCAAACTACACTATATATGTTGCATTGTTATTTTGTGCCATAGTGCTGTACTGCTGTAGAAGTCTTGAATCTAATGTAGATTTGCTGAGCTAATACTGCATGCAATGATTCAGTCTGGCCCACATGGGAAGCTGGAGTCTGGGAATTCTACTAATAGACAAAATCTGATTAGAATAGATAAGTTTTTAAGAATTGCATCCTAAACATTTTCCATGGGTGAAGGTGAACACATCAACCACTGCATATTATTTCTGATGTGGACTAATTTCACTAACAACTCTGTATGTAACAGATGATGTTTTGCTTGTTGGAGGACGGATTGGTGCTCTAGTTGGGTGACATGAGTGTTGAAGTGAAGTAATCAGATAGGTGAAGCACTTCACATTATAAGCAGCAACTGGATATTTTGGAGTTCCCAGTTCAGACTGCTGGTTTGCAACTTAGTATTGGTCTCGTAGGTTAGGTTCTTGCGCACTTTGGGCATATCTGCACATGCTCTGTAATGGGAATAGGTATCTTCAACACTAGATGTTGTGATGCTCTTTCATCTGTAAGCGAGTGTTGTAGCTATCTATGCTTGTCCTCAAGAACTGAGGATTCAGTAGTTTGTAGTCTTGTAGATTCGTATCTATGCTTGTCCTTTAGAACAGAGTATTAAGTATTTTGTAGCCTTGTAGATTCGTTGTCCTTGGCCATCTGGGGCCGTTGCTACTATCAAATGATGTTTAAAGTTATTTGGTAGGGTTGATCCCAAACTCAGTGGTTGTTTAACACTCCAGCTCTAAGAAATTTGTGAAGCTAGAGCTGTGGGTACATCAGACTTTTTTGGCTGGTCGAGCTACTTTCTTTCTATCCTAGACTAAAGTAGTCTCCGAAGGCTGAGGTGGAGCTGGGAGCTAGAGCTGTTTGTCAACATGGCCTTAGTTTAACATCAGAGAGTATCTGATGGGAGCGTAATCTGCATTTGAAGTGGAAATGGGATGGGATTGTGTCCACATCAGAGAGTATGGCATGCACTCGCATTGGAATTGCTGGTTTGTATAACAGCGCCGCTTTGAAGCATGGATGTGAATCAGGGAGCATGTTGTAGAGAAACAGCCTAAGGTCGGAAATATTTGTCGAACGATACTTTTAAATGTACATACAACTTCTTACCAGGTTATGTGACGTGTTGCATTTTGGTAGCTCTATCATGAGTTGGGGTATAAAAGCGTCTGAATAAACATTTAAAATAAATATGATAGTAAAAGATTTCACGTAAGCGGGGATAGCTCAGTTGGGAGAGCGTCAGACTGAAGATCTGAAGGTCGCGTGTTCGATCCACGCTCACCGCATGGTTTTATTTTTGTTTTTTTGTCTTCATCATTTTTTTTTACTTTTCCCAGCAAACCAGCTTGTCACCATTTTCTTTTTCTTCACACCATTTTTTTAACTTTTTATTTTTTTGTCACCTTTCTTTTTTACTTTGCCCAGCAAACTAGCTTGTCACCGTTTTCTTTGTGTTCACCATTTTCTTTTTACTTTTCCAAGCAAACCAGCTTGTCACCATTTTTTTTAACTTTTCCAAGCAGACCAGCTTGTCACCATGGTTTTATTTTTGTTTTTTTGTCTTCATCATTTTTTTTACTTTTCCCAGCAAACCAGCTTGTCACCATTTTCTTTTTCTTCACACCATTTTTTTAACTTTTTATTTTTATTTTTTTGTCACCTTTCTTTTTTACTTTGCCCAGCAAACTAGCTTGTCACCGTTTTCTTTGTGTTCACCATTTTCTTTTTACTTTTCCAAGCAAACCAGCTTGTCACCATTTTTTTTTAACTTTTCCAAGCAGACCAGGTCGAGTAAAAAGCTAAGCAAGAACGCGATGCAATGCAACGTTTCTTTTTCTTTCCCCTCCTTGTGTTTTTCTTTTAACACTAGCAAAAGAGCTCGAGTAACAAGTCCATCTCAAACACGATGCAGTGATGGGTCTGCGCCACTCTCCAAGAACAAGATATCCGAAAGAGTCCAAGAACCCATCAGTGTGGATGGTCGACAAGACACGAACCAGCACTAGCAGGCTTCTGATCCTTCCACAACACCGTCATTAAATTTCACAACGGATAAGGTAAAACGGAATTGCGATTCGGTTTTGAATTCCTAAAATTCCGCAGCTTTAACCATGTTGACGTCCTCGTTCGTGTTGAGAGCATCGATCGCTTACTCGTCTCTTGTCGGTAGTTATGCGATTAGTGCTCCCCAGATTTGGCCAAGACTTGCGCGTAGGATCGTGTTTGAGTCCGGTGAACCGTCGAACAAATCCAAGGCTCAACCGTAGACCTCGACAAGTGCCAAAGTCCGTAGAGGCGGCTGGAGGGATCGCCGTCATGGCGTCATGTACTCATGTCAAACGGTGCAAGTTAAAAGAGACCCTTGGATGTGGACGCCTAGGCCACGCCGATTCAGATACGTGTATCGGTATCGGATACGGATACGCTGATACGATACACCATTTTCAAATTAATCTGATACGTCGATACGTTTAGAATTTAAATTTAATATATAAAATAAGTCTCAAATAGAAGAATTTACTCCCTCCGTCCCGTGAAGAGTGCAATCTCGCGATTCCAAAAAATCCCACAAAAGAATGCAATTCTAGGTCTAACCACCTATTTTATTCTAAAAATAGATAATTGTTTGCATGCAGTAACCACCTCTATGCCAAAATTAGTGAGATTTAGACGGTTATCGAGGGTAGCATGGTCATTTACCAACGTTATTAATCTGTCTGAAAAAAGTTAGAATTGCACTCTTCACGGGACCAAGGGATAATATATAAAATAAGTCTTAAATAGTTGGATTGGTATTGAAAGCATTTAGCACTTGCACATACATTGATGGTATCGGTTGCTGCCATCTAATTAAAGGAAAAAAAATCGATCTAAGAAAGTAGGGAGGAAGAGTAAGAATAGTAGTACTGAGTAAGTATCAATGGAGTATCGGTGCCGTATCGCGAATCGGAAACGTCCGCGATACGCGATACGGCAGCCGACCGAAGTATCGGCGTGGCGTAGGTGGACGCCGCGGCACCGCCACGCGCCCACGCGTCCCTAACGATTTCATCAGCTCGTGTTGCGTGGTACAGTATTTTGTTAAGTATGATATCCTCGTACCCGGCCAGCTTCCATTAGGATGGATGGTGGTGTGGTGGTCTTGTGGAGCAGTGCAACTTCTATGAGCCAAATTGGGGAATTTCGATCTTTGGGCTGTGTATTAGCGAAGAAATTCTCAAATATCTGTACTCTTTCATTATCTAAAAAAAATCTGTACTCTGCTCTTCTTGAGTTGACTCCTATAACAAAAAAAAAAATCGGGGCTGCTTGAAACGAGCAATGATGTAAACAATTCCTACATGAGACTTAACTGACTGGTGTTTCTTGGACAGCACTTTTGTGCATCAGTATAAGTTTCAAAATCAGTCCGAAAAACATACACGACGACGGTTTAAAAGGAATCGTCTTCCTTCCAAAAGTCCCACGAGAGGAGTTTAGGCGCAGGTCAGTTCATCAGTTTCCCCCTTCGAAAACCAAAGTTCCACCCCCTACAACACTGGCATACAGTACAAGCTCGGAATCCTACAACCCTACAGCATTTACACACAGCTGAGTCTGACACTACCGCTTCCTACTGGCTCCCATATCCCATCCCGCTTCACTTCCTCCCCCCACGCTTTCCCCCTCCGCCCCTCCCCCTCTTCGCTGGCGGCGGGGACGGGGGCGCCGCGGCCCGCTTCGGGGGCCTGCCGACGTTCCTTCTCCCCGGCGGGGTGCCCGCGCTCCTCTTGGAGCCGGACCCGCCGGCGCTCTCCCTCTTGCCCTCGCTGCCCTTCCCGGCCTTCTTCTGCTCTGCCGCCGCCGAGAGCTTGAGCGTCTCCAGCAGCGACACGCGCTCCGTCGAGGGGGCCGAGCCTTGCTTCATCCGGTTCAGAAAGTTCACGGCGTTCCGCTTCTTGGCGACCCCGGCGCCGCTCCCAACCGCGCCGCCGCCGCCGCCCTTCTTGTCGGGCTGCTTCTTCGTCGTCGCGGCGGGCGTGTCGCTGTCAGAGCCGCCGCCGTTGTCCGCCGCCTTCTGATTCTGAGAAGCCTTCCTGGCGGGGGCGGCGCGGGTCTTGTTCGTCCTCGGCCCACGCGCCTTGTCCTTGGCGCCGCCCGGCTTCTTCTTGCGCGCCACCTCGCTCTCCTCCTCCTTGTCCGTCTCCGCCTTGTCCGCTTTCTCATCCTTGGCCGCCGCCGCGGCGGCCTTGGCGATGGAGCTCCGCTTCCGGCAGACGATGACGGGCGCCGTCTTCTCCAGCAGCGAGCCGACGTCGGCCTCCGCCTTGGCCTTCTTGGACGCCGGCGCCGCGGCCTTCCCGGACGCCGAGGCCCCGGGCTGGTCCTTGCGGAGGGACGCGGCCATGTGCTTGGAGACGAGCGCGCGCGTCCGCGCCGCGGCGGCGTGCTCGGGCGAGCCGCGCGGGAAGAAGACGAGCGCGTTGGCGCAGAGCAGGAGCAGGTCGCGGTAGAACTCGGACGCGGAGCCGTAGCACGTGCCGCCGCCGCCGCAGGCTTCCAGCTTGGACCTGACCGTCTCCAGGTCCACGTGGCGCCTGATGGTGCTCCTGTATTTCGCGTCATCCTGCCAATACATTTGGCCCATCGGTCAGTAGTTGATCGGAAAGCCAATAAAAAACGGGAAGGAAAATATAGAAAATTGGATAGGGAAGAAAATACTGAGTATACTGGTTAAATCAAAAGAAATCTAAATCTAAACAAACAAACTTCAAAAAAAATATAAACCAAAGGAAAAGAGGGATCAAATTTGAAATTTGTACACCCAAAAAAGCAGCTGAAGATGGTTGTGTAGCACGTTAGCATGTGAATGCACGAAAGGGTCGAAGCTTATTTTAGTCATCCAGCAGTCTCAGTCAGCAACCCGGCGGGCACACTGTACCCCTCGGCAGCACGGGGCAATGGCCGACAAGCTGGACCCACACGTCATTGTTGAACTCCACGCGTCGCCGCGCGATTGGGCCTCCGGGGACCACCCCCGAACGCGAACCGCGACTCCCCCAGCGCCACCCACCTACGCTTCTCCCGCTACCACCCTGCCTTATCTCCAGCTCACCACGCCCCGGATCGGACGGCGCCCGATCTACACGACTCGCCCGGCACGGTCGCCTCACTGTGACAACCCACGAGTCCATTCCCGCGGCGACCCGACGCGTCCGTACGGCCGCCGGCGAGCACGACGGCGACGAGGCGAGAGGTGCTGGTGGCTTTGGCGTGGGCAAGCAAAGTGCTCGAGCGTCTACCGAGAAAACGCGATTTTTTTTCGTGTCGAGCACTCGACATATATCGCGAGATGAACAGAGGGCGTACTCCACTGACAGCGCTGGTTTTGGGCGCTTGTATTTGGACGGCTCCGTAATTTTCAGATTTGATACGCGGGGAGGGGGTTTATTTTAGATTTTTACTGTTTTACTGCGTACGGGGACGGGAGGGTTGATTTTTTTTACCTGACTCTCGAGCCGCCGCTGGAACACGGAGCCCGGCTTGCTGGCCCGCACCGACTCGAGGAACGCGAGCAGGGCCTCGGCCTCCGCCGCGGGGAGGGCCGCGGCCGGCGACGTCGACGCCGAGGCCTCCTCGGTCTCCGCCTCCTCCTCCCCGCCGCCGCCTCCGCCGCCGTCGCCGTCGCCATCCCGCTCGCGGCGGCGGGACGGGCTGGCCGAACTCTGCACGTCGCTGCTCTCCTTGTCCGCCTCCTCCTTCGACCCGGCCACCGACTCGCCGGACGCCTCCTCCCGCTTCACGGCCACCGATTCGCCGCCCGCAGCCTCCTCCGCATCCTCCCTCGCCGCCGCCGCCGCGCCACCGCCCCCGTCGCCGGCGGCGGAGGCGGCGCCGGCGTCGTGCGCGGGCCGCTTCAGATCTGACGAGTTGGACTCCTTGCACGACCGCCCGGACTCGCCGCCGGAGACGCGGTCGTCGCCGCCGCCGGCGTCGTCCTCCAGCGATCCCTTCCCCGCCGCCTGCTCCTCGTCCTCCACCTCCTTCTTCGCCGCCGCCGGCGGATTGGCCTCGCCGGAGATGCTCCTCTCCCTCTCCTCCTTGAGCCGTTTCACTTTGGATTGCAACGACCTAATCATGCCAATGAAAATGAAAAAAAAAACGTAATCAGCATTTCCGCCGGAAAAAACAGCGGCCGACCGATCAGCATCAGACGGCTCTGGACGCGCCGCGCGGAATGAACCGGGCCGGTTTTAAATGCGTTTTAATGATTTATCATTATCGTCCAGGCTGTTAATCTTTTTTTCATTTACCCGATCGAGAGATCGTATCGCTCGACCTCGCGGCGGAGCTCGGCGACGCGCAGCTTGCGGAGCTCCTCCACCCACCCGTCGGCGGCGGCCGCGTCGGGGTCCTCGTCGCCGTCGCCGCCGCCGCCGCCGTTCTCGTCGCCGGCGGCGAACCGGCGGTGGAGGAGGCGGAACCGGTGGCGGCATCCGGTGGGCGTGAGGTGGCCGGCGGCGGCGGCGGCGGGGCAGCGCGACTGCACCTCCATGGCCACGGAGTCCCAGCTCGCCGTGCCGTGCCGCCGCACGGCGCACGCCAGGAGGAGCTCCTCCCACGTGCCCCAGATCTCGCCGCCGGCCGCCGCCGAGGTCCCCGGCGAGACGCCGGGATCGTCCGATCTGGCCGTCATCCTCGCCTCCCCCGCCGTACAAGCTCCACGTCCCGGCGTCGGTGGCGGTGGCGGTGGCGGCTCATAGCGCCGCCTCCATGGATTGGAATGAAAGGTGAAGCTAGGGTTTGGTTGGTCTGGTTGGGCTAGCCCCCGTCCCTCCCCCGTGCCGTCGCCCCCTGGCTATCTATCTCCCTGTGTGGTTCGTCTAGGTTTTGGTTCCGGCCCCCCATCCCCACCATCTGGTCCTTTTCTCCCTCTTGTTTTTTTTTCTTTTCCTTTCTCTTTCTTTATTTGGGTTGGTTTCACAAATGGAGCTGGTGAAGTCCCTTTGGGAAATTCTGAGGTTATCCATGGGGTCTTTCGCGAAATGGCACCAAATTGGATTCCAAATAATTCAAGCCCCAGGCCTACCTGCCATTATTCAATCGAATTTTCAATTCTGATATTCTCCCGGGCATCATGGCGCCTGCTTTAGCATATACGTACCAAATAATCCGGCAAATCGTGTGGTGCAGCCGTGCAGTGTGTAGAGCAGATCGCGGAGCGAAACTGGCTCGGCCCAATGGTATCCGGACATCCGGTCGCTATCACTTGAAGCCCATAAACTGGCCCAATTGGACAACATACAAATGATAAAAGCTATTGCGCGGCATGATACCAAGAGTTAGATTTAGCCTCATAGTGTGCTAAGCATGTTATAAAGTTTTTTTTGTCCACGGACATTAATGCCTCTATTAAAAAGAGCATATAGTGATAGGCTAAATAATATTTATAAAACTTCAAAAAATATAGTAAAATGATACCCAAGCTCAATCTATAATTATACCTATAAAGCGAAACACTTAAACAGATAGGACTGAAATTTCCACTTTAAGAGTTTATGGATTGTTGTTAGAATTTGAGAAATGTTAAGTTACCTAAGGGCATACTACTCCTACGAAAATATTTCTCCAAAACAAGTCCAAAATTACGTGCAACAACTTCGAAAAAGCTTTTTGGAATAAATATCAATCCATTTTTTAATAATTTAAAAGTAAAAATGGTATAAAAGATAATTAGGAAATATATAAAAGGAAAATAAATTATGCTCACATTGCCGGCCCTGTGGCATAGAGTTTTTGCTGCTACATCAAGAGCCCACATATATGAGGGTACCACTGCTGTAAGATCATGCGGTCGCGCAAATATCTCACCGCCACATCGAGCTCCCACCGTACTTACCTCTCTGTTGTCATACTCCAGATCAGGCCAAGCTCTAGTCGTCTTTCCCTTGAGCTCATACTCACGAGTCGTCACACTCATGCTTGTCTTCAAATTTGGATCTCGCGGTACCTTGTGGCTCCTCCTCTAAGGATTCGACCGTGCCCCAGTTACACCCTCTCTTCAAAAGAGGTCGTGATTGATGGAGAGGGGAAGGGGAAACAAAAAGGAAAAATATGGGAGCAGATGCTTCTAGTTGGTTTACGTCCATCACGTCTTACAATGTTAGGAGATGGTGGTCGAGTGGATCTAGGGAAGGCCGTGGATGGATTTGGGGGGAGGCCGGGAGTGGGAGGCAGCATAATGGGGATGAAGAGAGGGAGGGGAAGTGATAAGATTGAGATTGGTTTCATTTATTCTTCGTTGTGAAAAAATACATCAAATTCGCAGAACAGACAAACATGTGGGGAGCGTGAGAAAAGGTATGGACACATGCGATCATGTTTGTCGTTTAGGGTAAAAATCAAGTGGATAGCTAATTTGGTCCCTCAACTTAAATCTAAGGCCTAATTTTGTCCCTCGTGTATCAAATCGCTCAATCGTGTCCTTCATCTTTGCCATTAAAGCTCAATTCAGTTCCTGATGGCATGTGGTAAACATGTCCGCATGCATAGTCAACAATGGATGCAGTCCTTCCATATGAACGGTTCTTTTTGTATCATTTTTTATAAAACTGGCAGGTGATCTCAGAGAAGGTGGAGAGTTATAAAATAGGAATGAAGGAAGCATCCCAAACCCTTGTAGAATCAAAGAGATGAAAAAAAAAACAAAACCTTCGCAAGTTTGGATCGTACTCGATCAATCTTAAAAAGAATGCAAATCTTGTTTTCCCACAAATCAACCGGTTTCTATTTTAACCAAATTTATACAAAAGAATACTAACATTTATGATATAAAATAAGTATTATTAGATTAATCATGAAATATATTTTTATAGTAAACTTATTTGAAATGTTGATACTATTTTTTATAAACTTAGTTAAACTTAAATTTATTTGAGTTCTTAAAAAAGTAGAATGATATTTTTTGGGAACAGAGAGAATAATAAGCTAGTAGAAGATTATGGGGAGATCGATTAAATCATCTTGTTGTGAAAGGCTAGCCCAGTGGTTAGAAAACCTGAATAAGCTCGCAGAATAGGCAATATCTGTATAGTGACTCAAGTAAGATTGTCTATTACTGACTTTGCACGTCAATATGATATGTCATATAAGATTTTGGATAAGCTGCACGTCAACATGGCATGTCATGTATGATAGAGTCATAGAACAGAAGTTGGAGGACTACTCTGGCCGAGAGGTGGGAGGACTAAATTGCGCTCTTCAGAACCAAAATAGCTATTCAGCTAAAAAGGATTTTGAGTAGTAACGGTTCTATTCTGTTTGGTGGTTTTGGCCGCGCCGCCCGCACAGAAGACCACACGGACTCCATCCATTGCCACGTAATAATGGGTTGTCTGGTGGGGCCCACTTCGTGGTGAGATACCGTGCATCTTGTCATGACTGGCGGGCCCAGACTGGCTGCACACACGAGATCGTCTTGCAACCTTCCGCCGTATTTAGATGCACACACTGTAGCATTTCGTTTGTGTCTGTGAAAAATTGTCTTAAAATTGATTAATAAGGTTCAAATGTTGTCTCGCAGAGTACAACAAATCTGTATAATTAATTTCTGATTTCATCAATATTTAGTATTTCATGCATGTGCTGACATTTTGATGTGATGTGAATCTTAGTGAACTTTGGGGGTGAAATTTGGGAACTAAAAAAACAAGGTCTTGGTGTCGTTGATGCCTAGCGGATTAACATACACTGGTTCAGATGAAAAAAGAATTGTAGTATGAATCTAACGAATCAATAAATTGGCTAAAAATAACTAAATAAGTGCGACCAATAAACATGATGGATGCTTTGATCGAGACAATTCGAAGGTAGCATAAAAGACAAATGGACCAATAGCGAACTTAAACTGAACTGAAGAAACAATAGGAGGTAAATTGATCGAACAGACTTCAAATTTTGATCAATCAGTTGCCGGAAAAGGCCATTTGAGTTTGAGTCAAATAGTATTGCCATGATCTAGGTTTCATCCTATAATATCATGTCAAAGGAAACTCCATTGAGAAACATCTTCTAGTGACGCTCTGATGCCTGTCAAGTGTCATGAGCTAAGGTCCACCTTTGTTAGATGTTACTTCGGCAATGTTTGCCTGGTCCTAACCCTAAACCTCTGGAGGCACGTTTATACACGTAGACGTAGTCACAAAAATCCAAAAGGAAGGGGAAATGTGAAAGAAAAAAAAACACCTAAAAGTTGAAGAACTATATCACAACTCATGCAGCTAGACACAGTGCTACAGTGTTCGATGTGACTTTTTCACCCTTTTTTCACCTACTTTTTGGAACTAAACACCCCCACAGACCTTTCATGTTGACACCTAAAAGCAACTGCTCGCCCTCTTGCTTCTTTTTTCTTTCGAGCCTTGGCTGTAGGCGATTGCTACAGCTATCACAACAAGGTGCTGATTTACCAACAACCTGCAATTCAGTGAGTGTTATTGCAGTCTGCAAAAAAAAAGGGGTATCAAGGGAAAAGGCTTCATGCAAACTTGTACACTTCCACAGAAATAGAGAATGCATAATCTGAAGGCCTGAGCCTCAGATTGGTACTCTTGCTCGCTATTTGCGTTGGTCTCTACAAAAAGACCTTGGACAAATGGGTCATTGTCAGGCTTTCGCGATGAGGCATGTACAAAAGTTCTTCACTGCTGATATCTCTCTATACGGAGGCTATTCCTGAAACCGAACCGGATAAGCCTCCTCTGCCTGACTTGCAAGGCAGAGAAAGTTCCTACTACTAACCTACCACTGTATACAATTTCAACAATCTGGCCATCTATTTTCATCTCCATCTTCCTCTTGACAGGGCAGCTTGGGCGAGTGCACTTGTAGTAGCTCCGTGGGAACTTGCTACCTCTCAGTTTCTTTTGCTCATATTTCCTTCAGTTGTAGGCACTGCAGATGAGCTGATTGAGAGCATGAGCCAACGCGCGTCTTCGATCCGCATGGCAGAGCAGAAGATACAAGAATGTAGTCTCATTTTGTTACCGCAATGGGAATGCACTGTACAAGCATGAACCAACTCGGATCTTTACTGTTCAATTTTCACACGCCATGACAGGGATTACGGAATGCACGGGATTTTGATTGCGAAGACAGCTTGCCTGATCCAGCACAAAATGGTCAGACCATTGCACATATTAAGTTGCCACCATCCTTCAACAAATTATTTGCACGCAACTACTGTATATGAGCATGAGCTAAGCAACACGGATAAATCAGCTGTCTCAACTCTCAAATCGCTAACAGTAGCAGGTTCCTAGAACAAGTGCTAAGCTGTACTAAGCGGCAGCGCCGGCAGCTCATCGCAGGCGCGCCTCCAATGCCCTCTTGAGCTCCTCGCCCACGTCGTCCGGCGCGGGCACGGCCGCCTTGCCGGCCTTCTCGGGCGCGGCCTCCCTCACGGCGCCCCGGGGCCGGTTCGGCTTCGCCGGGAACGCGTGGTAAGGCTGCGGCGGCGGCGGCGCGGTCGCTGCCACTCTGCCCTCGCCTCTGCCGGCAGCCACGGGCGCGGCGGCCCTGCTGCCGCACCGGATCTCCGCGCGGAGGTCCTCGACGGCGCGCCGCAGCATCATGTTGTCCACGTTCAGGGACTCCAGCTGCCGCCTCACCAGCGAGAACGCCGCCGCCTCGCCGTCTCCCGGACCGTCCGTCGCCGCCGCGCACCGCGTGGAGGAGGGCTCCGCTCCGCCGCCGCCATTCCTGCTGTCCGCGTCCGCGGCGCGCGGGGACTGCTCGATGCAGAGCTTGCTCATGACCAGCAGCGGCATCTTGCTGACGGGCGCGCGCGCGCCCTTGCCGCGGCCGCCGGCGCCGTCGGCGAGCAGATCCGGCGGCACGCGCAGGCCCCAGTTGAACCGCAGGCTCGCCCTGCCCCACAGCGGGAGCACGCTCCGCGTCGTGAGCTGCATCCCCGACAGCAGCGCGCCGACCCCGCTCTTGGTCCCCGCCGCCGCCACGTCCGCCGCGAGCCCGCTCCCGGTGAACGAGAACGCCGGCGGCTTGTACCCGATCTCCTGCTCGCGGCCGTCGCCGTCGGGGGCCGCCTCCCCGACCTTGCGGGGGAGCGCCGTGGCGGCGGCGTCGCCGGCGGCGGCGGAGCGGAGCGTGGGGGAGAGGGAGAAGTCGCCGAGGCGGGGCTTGAGGCGGAGGAAGAAGGCCGGCGAGGAGGGGTCGGAGGAGAGGGGGTTGAACTCTGCGGCGAGCGCGAAGGGCGCGCGCGCCGGGGAGCCGAGCGGGCCGAGCCCCGCGCGGACGGTGAGCGCGAAGGGGAGGGCGGGGTCGTTGGGGCGGTACGAGAGGCGGAGCGCCGGGCCGGAGGCGAAGGCGGTGGAGAGGTCGAAGCGGAGCTCCCGCGGGTCGCCCCCCGCCGCGAGGCCCGACTGGAACGGCAGCCCGAGCACGCCGATCGGCACCTTGGCCCGCATCAGCGGCCGGTCGTCGTCGCGGAACTTGATCGACGCCTTCATCGGGCTCGCCGGCTGGTCGGTCGGCCAGCTACTGAGGCGGATTTGCGGCGGCGGCGGCGAGATGGACTGCGAGGTGGGGATCGATTGGGATTGGGAGTGGATGGATGGCAGAGGTGGGCTGCGCTGCGCCTGCGCGTGTATTTTCTCCCTTCGCTTTTTACTGTCGCCTTTCTCGTGTAATTACGGGTGTGCCATCCTCCTCGGCATTGGGCTTCTTTGGTGAGGCCGTGCCCAGGTGCCATTTCGACACTTCGGAAGTGGGTAGCAGATGTCCTGCACGTTTGACGTTTCTACCCCCTCACCAATGTCAAATCAATGTGAGCTTGATCAATTGCGATACTGACAATCTGTACACGGGATCAATTTCTCGCAGATGGGAGCTTCAATCAAGGGATCAGAGGCTTGAAAGCGGTGCATGTGTGCATCACTCCTCCCATAGGAATAGAACTCTGCAAAGAGGAAGTACATGCATTTTATGGCGATGAATTGGGGCATTTCCATGTTTGGTTTGGTCGTTCTGTGTTTAGATGTTAGAATTGGGAGGTTGAATTTGGGAGCAAGATGTCGCTTCGTAATCATTGCGCTACTGTAGCATTTCGTTTGTATTTATGAAAAATTATCCAAAAATTGATTAATTAGGCTCAAAATGTTCGTCTCGCAGAGTACAACAAAACCGTGTAATTAGTTTTTGATTTCATCTATATTTAGTACTCCATGCAAGTTATGACATTTTGATGTGACGTGAAATCTTCTTTTTACACAGTGTATTTGGGAGTAATTTTTAGGAACTTTCGAGAACTAAACAGGGCCTTGTTTCTTTATGACGATGATTCATGAACCCTGCAAACAGATAAAAGATGGTACTGCAGAGGTACATGCATTTATAGCGTTGGATTTGGGGCTTTTCCCATGGTTGGTTTGGTTGGTCGTTTTGTTTCTTTATGATAAGGATTCATGGCTCAACGCCTCAACCTGTTCAAAACTACTAGTAGAAAGTGATCTACATAAGACCTATGGCAACTAAGGCCTTGTTTAGTTCCTAAATTTGTACCCCAAATTCACTATGCAAAAAGAAGATTCCCATCACATCAAAATGTCATAGCATGCATGGAGTACTAAATATAGATGAAGTCAAAAACTAATTGCACGGTTTTGTTGTACTCTGCGAGACAAAAATTTTGAGCCCAATTAATCAATTTTTGGACAATTTTTCACATATACAAACGAAATACACTACAGTGGCGCATGTACCCAAAAGGCTAAATTTGGGGTGCAAATTTTGGAACTAAACAAGGCCTAAATCTAGTATTAGCATAGGAAAATAGTTGACTCTATTGTAGGCTAGGAGGACTCTTATACAATAGCTTAATTATTATACCAGCAGAATCTATTTAACCATTTTGTATCGTACATGCCTCTTCGGTCCGCTTATGAAAATAGTAACGCTCATCAATGTAACACCACAATCTGCTTTGGTTACAGATGGCCCAATTGTGCCGAGCCAGTTAACTCCTCGAAGTGGGATGGCGTTGGGATCGACTAAATCAGGTTTGGAATTTAATACTCCTACCAACGGATCAGTTATCATTGATGGCAAACGCCGTAGTGCAAGATCTAATTATACTATGTCTATGGATGGTATACCGACTGCAGATGAACTGGTTTTGGAGCGGGCTATGAAACATACCGCGGCTAGGAACCTAGATGGCATCCCAGCATCGCAACCATCAGCAACTCCGAAACGGCCTAGCAGTGGTAAGCTATCCAAAGATCGTTGTATCTCTAATTTAAATTCTATTGGAGTGTCACTAGGCAGGAGTACAGATGCAATCAATATTTCGTATAGTGCACTAAATAAAATAGAGGTCAACAAAACAGTGGTTCAACCAAAGGTGCGAAGCTTAGGAAAAGTAAATGACATAGAAAATCACTTAACTTTAGTGATGGAGAAGATCTTGATGACAACAATGATCTTTTATCGCACTTAGTTAAAGACCTAACAGATGTGGATTTAGATGACTTAGACCTGGACATGAAAATTTGTGATTTACAGGTTTCGGGTCGTAAAACTAAATCCGCATCCAAAAAGAATAAGGGTCGGGTTAAGCAACAAAAACAAAATAACAAGTTTTCCCAATGAAAGGATTTTACTGGAATAGCAGAGGTCTTGCAGACTTGGCTAAATACCGGTATATTTCGGAGGCAATTAGAGTGCATAATCTAGACTTTGTTGCAATCATGGAAACGGGTCGGCAAGATATGACGAGAGCCAATCTTAATCGGTTATCTGGTAATGCTAATTTTGTGTGGCACTGCTTGCCACCTAGAGGAAGATTGGGGGACTACTCTTAGGAATTAATGCTGTAGTTCTTGATATTTCTATGATCGTTGAAGGGGAATTTTTTTGTAAATCTACGCAATAGACAAGATGACTTCAAACGGATCCTGATGGCAGTCTACGGTCCGGCTCAAGATGAATTCAAATCCGCCTTTTTAGCAGAACTAGTACGAACTTGCCAACAAAATCCTATTGGGGGGGGGGGGGTTTAATATCATGAGACACAGCCGCGAAAAGAACAAAAACACCTATAATCCGAGATGGCCTTTTCTGTTTAATGCTGTCATTGATAGTTTTGATCTACGGGAGATCGAGTTGTCCGGTAGGCAGTTTACATGGGAAAATTCACTCCCAGATCCAACATACGAAAAACTGGATAGGGTTTGATGAGTACGGAGTGGGAATTAAAATATCCGCTAGTTTCGGTTCGGGCACTCGACCGAGGAATTTCGGATCATACACCTCTACTTCTGGAGACGGACGATGCTGCCTTTTCTGGACAACCCAAGCAGTTTAAGATGGAGCTGGGTTGGTTGACACACGAAGATTTCAAAGAGAAAGTGAGAGATATGGAATTCCACGGTCCATGGTCAAAACACTGTCCAAAGATGAAACAGGAAGATGGGGGCGTTGCGGAAACACCTTCGGGGGTGGATACGCCATCACCATGGGACGTACAAGGCGCAAAAGAATACTCTCCAGAATGTCGTGCAGTCATTAGACATTCAAGCTGAACATAGAAATCTATCTGATGGGGAGCGTGAGCAGCTCGAGATGGCTTGTGAGGACCTCACAAAACTCTTAAGAGAGGAGGAACTGAGGTATTATCAACGTGCCAAAATTAACAATGTTCTCCTGGGTGATAGCAACACTAAATTTTTCCAGATGATAGCTAATGGCAAGCATCGGAAAAAAAGAATCTTCTCGCTAGACCATGAAGGAAATAAAATAGAGGGCCAACAACATCTCAAAGATTACATCACTCAGTTTTATAAAGGATTATTCGGCCCTGCGGATGAGAGCCACTTTAGTATGGACGAAAGAAATGATGACATATCACAAGTTAGTCATGCTGAAAATGAACTTCTCACGGCTCCTTTCACTGAAGAGGAGATTCGAGATGCAATTTTTAATATGGAACATAATAAAGCCCCAGGACCAGATGGTTTCCCTGCTGAATTTTACCAACAATTCTGGGACACGATTAAAGAGGATTTGCTGAATATGTTCCATGAGTTATACAATGGGGGTATACCACTGTTTAGCCTCAATTTTGGAGTAATCATATTGTTACCCAAGATCAGAGAGGCCAACAAAATTCAGCAATATAGACCCATCTGTCTACTCAATGTTAGTTTTAAAATATTCACTAAAGTGGTGACAACTAGGATTAATGCGGTGGCAGATCATATTATCAGCCCGACTTAGACCGCCTTCATGCGCGGGCGGAATATATTGGAAGGGGTCATAACATTGCATGAAACGGTTCATGAAATTCATAGGAAAAATCTCAATGGGATCATATTTAAAATTGATTTCGAAAAGGCCTATGACAAAGTCAAATGGGATTTCCTGATACAAACACTTAGGTTAAAGGGTTTCTCGTCCATATAGATTGAGTGGATAAAAGCCTTTATCTCAGGTGGTAGTGTCGCAATCAACGTGAACGATGAGATAGGACCTTTCTTCCGGACAAAAAAAGGACTTAGACAAGGAGACCCACTTTCCCCCATCCTATTCAACCTAGTAGCGGATATGCTCACTCTCCTAATTAACAGAGCAAAAACAGACAATCAGATACAAGGAGTGGTTCCTCATTTGATTGATGATGGCCTCTCTATCCTACAGTATGCTGATGATACTATTCTGTTCATGGAGCATGATCTGGATCAAGCCCAAAACCTGAAGAACATTCTCTGTGCCTTTGAACAATTATCAGGTCTTAAGATTAACTTTCACAAGAGTGAAATCTTCTGTTTTGGGGAAGCCAAGAATTCGGAAGAACAATATAAAGAACTGTTTGGATGTAACCATGGAACTTTCCTGGTTCGATATCTCGGCATTCCGATTCATTATCGGAAATTGTCTAATAACGATTGGTTGAGGGTCCAGGAACGATTTGAGAGCCGCCTCAGTAGTTGGAAAGGGAAAAACCTTTCATATGGAGGCCGACTCACACTAATTAATTCAGTTCTTAGCAGCTTACCGATGTATATGATGTCCTTCTTCCAAATTCCAAAAGGGGTTCGTAAGAAGTTGGATTACTTCCGGTCTAGATTCTTTTGGCAAAGTGATAATCACAAGCGAAAATACAGACTTGCTCGATGGAATATCCTATGCTTACCAAAGGAACAATGGGGATTAGGAATTCACAACCTAGAACTAAAAAAACACAGCATTGCTCAGTAAATGGCCGTATCGTTTGTTGACATCAGACGGTACCTGGCAACAGATCCTACGTAATAAATATCTAGGGGCCAAACCGTTGGTTCAGGCTCAATGGAAAAGCGGGGACTCTCACTTCTGGGCGAGCCTGATGAAGGTCAAAAATGATTTCTTAAAATTTGGATCATTTATTATTAAAGATGGGTCACAGATAAGATTCTGGGAAGATAAATGGCTAGGAAACAGGCCTCTTCGTGATCAATATCCACAACTGTATAACATAGCTCGCAAAAAATAGGATACGGTGGCGGACGTGCTCAGCACAACGATCCCAGATATTTCCTGGCGCCGAGATTTGATTGGTCCTAAATTGGTAATGTGGAATAACCTAGTGGCACGATTGGGAAACGCAGACCTCACAGATGACAGGGATGATTTTCAGTGGAGGTTGGATCGGAAAGGTGTTTTCTCGGTTAAAACACATTACCTGGCTCTAATCCATCAAAACATCCCAAGAACAAATACTAGGTTATGGAAATCAAAAATTCCATTAAAAGTCAAAATCTTTACGTGGTTTCTCAGAAGATGAGTTATACTTACTAAAGATAACCTTGCCAAGCGTAATTGGAATGGTAGTAAAAAATGTTGTTTCTGTCACGAAAACGAAACTATACAACATTTGTTTTTCGATTGCAGATTCACACGTATGGTATGGGCTTCGGTTTATGCAGCTTGGGGATTACCTAAACCACTTAGTGTGAATAATATGTTTAATGGATGGCTTAACCTAGTTCCACTAAATTTTAAACCTCTGGTGTTTGTGGGCGCGTCGGCCTTATGTTGGGCGGTCTGTTGATGTCGAAAAGCAGCGGTTTTTGATAATAAAACTCCAAATTTTTTGCAGGTCATATTCACAACGTCACATTGGCTCCGTTCGTGGGCTATCCTTCAACCGCCATCATTGAAGGACACTCTTGCAGCTGCGTCGCTCTTTTTGGTTCAAGTGGCCAAGGCTTGTTTTGGCCGGGCGTTTGGATGGCAGTCTAGTCGTAGGATTGGCTGTTAGTAGTGTCTGGCTTTGTTTCAAACTTTTATTGGGCTGTGTGCTGTAATGGCAGAGGCCGGGAACTTGTTTTCAGGTGGACGTATCACCTCGATGTATTCAACTGAAAATTAATAAAACATCCCTTTTCAAAAAAAAAATGCCTCTTCGGTGGTCATCCCGGACATACTCCTACGAACTTTTCATCACGTGTTAGTGACACGTAAAGTTGAAGATCAGATCTGTTGTCCCAACAAACAAAATCACAAAAAATTGAATTGCTACTGAATTGAGTGCCATTGAACTTCGTAAGAGTTAAGACGCGTGTAAATAACCTTGAGCTATGACCGTCGTGCGTCTAGTGACTAGTGAGGATGCAGTAAACTTTCTGTTACTACGGTCCGAGTAAAAAGGGCAATAGTGATAGTGTAGGGTGAAAGAGTACTCAACTTCCTTGTAAATATAAGAGCACTAGTGTGAAAACTTGCCTTCACACTTGGGTGGGGAAACTGCTTGGGGAGGAGCCTCTAATCACAAAACCCTGCGCCCTGCTTGCCTTCCTCCCTGCTTGCCTTCCTCGATTGGAGTGGCTGGTCCGCACCGCGGCGCCGGCGAGCCTGCGCGAGGGAGAAATGCGGCATCGCGCGGAAAGCAGTGCGGCCGGGGCTGCCGGCGGCGACGTGGGAGGGCGGGGCCCGGAGCCGGAGGACGAGGCGTGGCGGGAGGAGCTCACCGCCGCCTGGGGCCAGAGCAGCGCGGAGCGGGGCGCGCTCCGGTCGGAGTACGCCGCCGTCAGGACCACCATACGCGGTACGTGTGCGCCTCCCCATCCCGCGGTCCTGCGATCGTGCCGCGCCGCAAACGACGGCGGCCGCCGTCTCGTGGCTCCGGCGTGCGGTTTTCTTACTCGCGTGTGGGTGACTGCAGAGCTCAAGGACGACCCTGCTCTGGGCCAGTTCGATGCCGCCATGGACAGGATTGAAAAGCTTCATGAGAAAGGTAGTTGCTTTTCGGGCCCCTTATTCTTTTCCTTCCATCTCCCGAGTTATTTCCTTCTTAGACGCGTTGGGATTTTAGTGCTGATCATGTCCAAAGTTTAGTTGAGTGCTTAGAGTATCTGAATGCCTCACTTTGTAGTAATTGGTTTCCGAGACCGTCGGGCGGCCTCAAATTCGTCGGCACTGTCGGCTCTTCCCGTAGGCTAATCCTTTGCACAGCAATGGGCTCTGGATTACATTTTGAGCACATGATTTGTATAAATAGGTAGGCCTATCAACGGAGGGTGTGCAAAGACGCAACTAGATTTCTAGTATGCACTGAAGTTGCTCCTTTTTCCTAGCAATACTGCAAAAGGGCATTTTTATCATCTACTATCTATTTCCTACTCGATATATCTAACAAAATTTCACAGAGAAATTGTGATGTGCAGAATCAAACAACATATCTTATCATGCTTCATAATAAATTGTCAGACATGCATATGCTAATGACCTAATCTGCTTCCTGATTATTTATCAGTGCAAAGACCACTAGAGCAGCTCGCAGATGGTGAGGCTCTGCTAGACCTTGCGGATGTTCTAGTCTCCTCTACCAAGGCAGAAAGCAGAGATGGTCCGACCCCATCTGAATTTGTCACTGCTCTCCTGAGGAAATTTGGTGTTACAGCCTCACCACTTGATGATTCTGATGAATCGTTCTCCTGGTCGAGTCTTGGTGGCGCAACATCAGCATTGTTCATGACAGCTACTGGGTGCCAAACAATGTAAAATCTTCCTTCCCTTGCACAAAATATTTGCCGTGCTGATTTGTTTGTTCACAAGCTGCAGTTTGAACTGATTGTGTAATTCTCATGTTTTATGATAGGCATGGTCCTATGAGTCTCTCAATCAAGGAACGGAGAACTGTTGTTAGAAGAAAATCTGAGTGCTTGCGCAGTAGACCAGCAGAGGTGAGTTCATCCATGCCTCTTCTTACCAACTCGTGGATACCAAATTTCTCAGTAACTCGTAAGAATTTGTTAGAAATGATGAACTAGGGAGAATTCAGCTGCATCCTTGCAAGAGTACCCTTCACAGTTTACATAGAGTATTATAACTTTTGTGTACCTTAACAAATCAGCCGAGCCATTACTTAAAAGATGATTTATTGATCAATGATCACTAAAGTTTTTACATATTTCTGAATTTACACAAGCTCTGTATAAATGATTAATTTCCTCAATTCTCATTGAATAGTGACATTCACACTCCATCTATCTGTTGACCACAGGATTAATTTTCTACCTTTTTCATTGTTTCAAGTACTTATGTTGATCACCGAATCATTTTGTTTAATTTTTCTATCTACGTCAAGACTTGACATCATAATTATTTTCCAGCCTGATGAATTGACAGCAGACCAAAATGAAAGGAATGACACCGATGAGAACGTCGTTGTCATGTTTGACCTCCTAAGACGCCACAAAAGAGTAAAGCTGGAACATCTTGTTTTGAACAGGCAGTCATTTGCACAGACTGTTGAGAACATATTTGCGCTCTCATTTCTGGTGAAGGATGGAAGAGCGGAGATAGATGTGGTTGATAATGGGGATCATTTTGTTGGTAAGTGCTTTTTCTAATGATCTATCCCACACACTAATCTGAATATTATCTGATGTTGATCGATTTGTTGTTTACATTCTTATTATAGCTCCAAGGAATGCTCCTGAAGCCTCCAGGAAAGTGGTCAACAGCCAATTTGTGTTCCGGTTTGATACTAAGGACTGGCAGGTATCTAGTGGATCACTAAGCTTCATATTCCATCTTTACTAGTTAATCCTGCTATTTCCATCCCCATATAACTTCGCTTCCTGCATTTCTATTCCATCGATTTGCTGTTGATGTTTTGCCATGTTCTGCACACTTACAGATAATGCAACGCGTGGTCGCGCCAGGGGAGGAACTAATGCCTCACAGAAGTAGCTACTGTGGAGGCGAATACAAGAACACGCAATTGTGTTCTACTCGTGACTGTTCTAAGGTGTTTTCAGATTCCGAGCACCTGAAAGAAGACGAGTTTGTGAAGGAAGACCCAGTCGAGTTCACAAGTGATGAGACAATGGAGAACTTGGCCAATTGGTGTTCTGGAGAGGACACTCTGAAGAAGAGGAAAATACAGCATGTCATTCGGAGGTTGTTTTCTGCAGATGATTAGGAGGTAAGAGCAACCAAGACGGACTGGCTCATTGACATAGCAAGTTAACACTATTTTGAAGAAACTGGATGCAAAGCTCTGTAGTAAGCATGATTAGGCAGCTTTTGTTTCCCCTTTTGTTCCTGCCTGGAAATGTTGCTTCACACTATAAAACATGTAGCCGTACTCTGTTAGTTACTTGAATTTATATAGTTCTAATGTAAGGGCATGCGGACATCTGTACAAAATGCCTTTAGTTCAACATGATCTTAGTTTGGGCCTGTTTGGCAAAGAAAATTCATTTAAATCTAATATGAAACGGTACAAATCCTGCAGAATTTTACATTCAGATTTTTTTTTTCTGCACCTGAAATGGCTACTGTATGTACATATACAGGCGACAGTTATTTCCTGTCATGGTGTCGTCAGTCGATGCTCGGATTCGTAGCTTTTGTTAGGACTTCATCAGCTACAAGTGTTTCTCAGAAACCATTAATCCTTTCCCCAAAATTAAATTTGGAAGCTCTCTGCATGAGATGGTTTGCATTCCAACAAAAAATGGAGCGTGCGCATTTCATCAGCCACCTTCTCTTGATATTTCTGGATGTCATACATAGCAGATCCTTAGGCCTGCGCACGTTGCAGGTGACGATGCAGTTGTCTTTTAAGGTTCGTTTAGACTCAATTCAATAGCAAAACTTCGCGTCCCTGAATATTAAATAATACCCGTTCAACTTCAACAGATTCCTGTTATTGTTTGCAATTGCTGGACTTCTGGTACATACTATGCTCAATTGACCAGGAGAGCTGGTAAGCGGGAAAACAATCTGTGTGATCATGCTTTGGCGGTAAATGAATCGGCATTGGTCAAAAACGACGCTTTGGTAGTCTACTAAGCACAGGCATACATTTGTTTTGTGCAATTGAAAGTTTTAAAGCATACAGACTCCAATTTTTCGGCGAACTTACAACAAAACAAAAAAGAGTAGACACGTTCATGAGCACATCGTGCAAAAGAAACGATGTTCAGAGATGTTGAGATGTAAGCAAACGAAACAAGTAGTCTGCCAAAAAAAAAAGAATACTGAAACCATGTATGGTTCTCATACTGGATAAAGTCCACGGGGCACTCGCCTCTTCAAGATTCATTAACTTGAATATGTTTTGGCAGACATTTGTGCACTAGATAAAATTAGGAGTAAGCATAGGTTCAAACACTGGCCAAGAAAACAAGGGCCACACAGCCAATATCTACAATTTAAGGATCCCTTCGAAATAATTGAATGAGGACGCAGTGCAGCCTTTTCACCTATGACTGGGGGCGTGACTGTGAGACTTATGTTTCACCTTTGCCTTCTCTATCAAGGGCTTCAACTGCTGCTTCTCCTCAAGAATCTTGATGAAATTGAACAAGAACGGCATGTAGTTGTGCTTCCTCCTCATGTTCTCCGCCTTCCACTTCTTCAACTTCTCGTCCTCCATTATGATCTTCTCCGTCACAGCTTCGATCTGAGCAGCCACATCTGCTAGAGACTGGTCGACAGATGGCAAATGCCTGCTGGCTGAAGGACCGCTCATCTGCTGCAAGAGGCTCTCCCTCTTCCTCTGGAGGTCTTTGAGCTCTGCTGTGTGCATCTCCTTCTGATTCTTTAAGATTGCCATCACACTGAATCTTATCTCATTCTTAGAGAACCGGTCAATGTGCTCTTGAATCACAGGCTGTGCCACCCTAAGCCATCCTGCCTCATCAACACCATCTGGGCATTTCCCCAGGCTAATCGGCCCTTCCTTAAGTCCATCAAGCTCATACAGGACGCCATCCACTGGAACATAGCTTATGAAGTGGTAAACATCGTCATCCTTGCTAGATGATTTCTGCTGCTCGGGGACCTCTGACCTTGCAAATGAGTTGTTTAACATACAGATACTTGCACAATTGACTATGGCCAATCCCTTGAGCTCAGGTGGCAAGTCCTTTGCAAATTCCTTTAGCTTTTTAAGCTCATCACTAAGGGTGATGCCAGGAGAGTTCAAGAGAACAGAAAGGATAGCTTGGGTCGCACACGCATTATTAATTATCTGCAAGTGAATACCAGGCTTGATTTTAAAGATGCAGATAAAAAAAAGGAGGCAGGAGTAGCTTGGCAACTCAATGCTTCTGACCTGGTTGGCAAAGAAAAGGTTTGGGATTGCATCTTTGATGACAGGACGCTCATCCTTTTCTGGAGGTTGCTGTTTGTACAGCACAATGAGCTCATATATTGGCCTGTCAAATGCCAAAGAAATTAGGTGCTATTAATTTAGAAAAAAGAATGATATCCACGGTAATGCTAGATGTAGGACAATGTACTGAAGATTATTGAGAGCATTCAGGTCAAGTGAGTAGAGTTCATCAACCTGATAAGGTAAAAAATAACATAGCATATTATGATCTGCTGGCATTTTGTATGTAAACGAAATACCAAGTTTCATAGAAGAAGAAGAAGAAAAAGAAGAGCCTCACTCTTGTTTCCCGAAACATTAAATTTCTGTTGATATTGCTGCACAATATGTGTAGGTTTAGTATTTAGCAAAGGCTAAAAGCTACATGGATCAATAGACAAAAAGGAGACAGCTATCACTATGTTACTATCTGTGTATGGTAAGGTGTCAGCAATGTTTTAAATAGAGGTTGTTCGGGCCTGTAAGAGGCTGCT
The DNA here is from genome assembly GCA_033239725.1 of Echinochloa phyllopogon. Taxonomy (NCBI): domain Eukaryota; kingdom Viridiplantae; phylum Streptophyta; class Magnoliopsida; order Poales; family Poaceae; genus Echinochloa; species Echinochloa phyllopogon. The sequence goes on from BTCW01000006.1 coordinate 36,076,170, forward strand.
TACATGGTTCAGGTAACCTAAAGAGTTGCTAATCTGGTGGCAATTCATACGTTTTAGGGGACTCTTAACATTTTGCTAGGGATATTTTTTATCATACAAATATTTGTTTTTCATCACAACTGTAGCGTGCAACGTCTGTTATATAATGGGATAATGCCAGTACTAAACAAACTTTGTGAGATATTCTCATTGTTACTGTCGGTGTGGATTATTGCTAATGGTTCCATTCTATGAACAGAAAAAGATGCATTGTATGGTCACTTCGGTATGGTGCAAGCACACCAGAATCACAATCCTACTATCTATAAGTAGATATTAAAAGGTTGGGTCACTGTTTGCACGCCATCTACCTTTGTGAAGAGCATAGACTAAGATCGTGAAAGTAGTTGATTACTTACTTGAAGACCCTTCAGTTGCATGTGCTGCAACAGTTCTGTAGAAACACCTATAACAAGATAAAAAGCTCATGAGTTGTCTCTTCCTTGACACAAGGTGATCGACAGTTACAACTTACAAGGTGCAACACGAAATTAATAGTGTGCAGTTGAGCCAGTTGACATTCTAGGCTCTGGAAATTATTTTCTCTCATTCGAAGCACAAATGCAGATAGGAAATTCTAAATTGAGAATGGCCATTATTTTAATCTGAGACAATCCGAAATGAAACGGCAGAAATACTGCGAATTACAAATTGAGAATGACCATTGTGTTCTCTCCTAAGGTTGCGAGAGGTGTAGATAACCAGGCATGCACATCTCAGTTTTGCAAGCTTACTAAAGTAAGTTGCATCTCGCATGTACTGTTACAAAAAAAAATGTTCTACTAATGCAAATATGAAACACTGCTACAGGTAGACTGATCTGACAGCTATAGTATCAGTATCCAATAAAAATTAAATGGCATTATGTGATCCTCAATCAGAACAACGACATAGACCTTGTACACATAATATACATAGTCTTAATCAGTAGATTGGACAAAAAAGATGAAATCAAAGCCATGTAAATGTAACCATATGTGGAGCGTGTGTAGGTGGAAAAACAAATTTGCAATGTATAGCTGCTTGACAACAGAAAACAAATTTACCAGGATCATTCTCGATTGCAGCCCAAGACATGTTGAGACGGTCGCTCCAATTCTGCGCATAGAGAACGACAGCAATAAAGATGCGACATTCATAAATGCAGAAAATTGGCAGTAGCACATAGGTTATCAACATAAATAAAACTAGAAAGAACCAATTCTAAGTTTTGCCCAGTGTTGACACCAAAAATTAGCACCAGGAAGAGGCTGACATGTGAGCCGGATTTGGTGGAAGGATGCCATTCGGCTAAAGGGCTTTCTCTGAAGCATTCGGCAAAGATGCTCTGCGGTCGGGAACGCGTCGTCATTCGGCTAAGGGGTGTTCTCTGAAGCGTTCGGCAGAGATACTCTGCGGTCGGGGATGCGTCATCATTCGGCAGAGACATGGTTCCGCAGGTAAAAGCAGTAGCATTCGGGAAAGTGCAGTGACGTGGAAAAACGTAAGGAAAAGGCCGGTTCGAACAAGGAATGCAATATGGGCACGAAGATCCGTCATTTATTTTTAGAAACAAGTATTGTAGTCGTGTCCGACTAGGAGTTGTATCAAGACCTGGGTATAAATATAAACCCATGGCATCTGTAGGAATCAATCAATCATACAACAAACCGGCCCCGTGCCAATATCGAGTCCTTTAGTCGAGTCGTCGAGTTCTTCGAGAGGAGTCATCGATCCGTCGACCTCCGTAAGTACCGGCAACCTTGTATCATGCTTAGTATCATGCGGTGGATTTAAGCTTTGATGCAAGTAGTCTTGTTACCATGCTTAGTATCATCCGGTGGATTTAAGTTATGGTCTCAAGAAGGTTCCTCTGTTAGGTCATGAGCCATGCGGTGGGCTAAGATCTAGTATGGACCAAGTTATCGGCTCTGTTAGATTTTGGCAAGATCTAACGGATTCATTAAGTTACCCCGTGTTGCTCTGTTTTTACTATGTGTTTAATTCATGCAACACACCTTTGCCCAATCTAGATCGGCTAGAATCGGCTTTGCTTCATGACATGACGACTTATCCCCTCACAGCCGAATCCGAAACCGATCTAGGTTGCTACGTGTCGCGGGTTCAAGCTTGTCGGCATCGTGTAGATCTTGACAGAACCGGGTATCATGCGGTAGATGCAGGTTTTTGGGTCGTCTTAGAGCTAATCATCCGGTGGATTAGAATTCGATTCGATCTGATAGATTTATCTTTACCGATTAGGCTTGTTCCTTCGCCATGGATCCCGATTCGGCTAAATAGCCGTATTCGGCAGTGCTCTCATGAGTGAACTTGTGTTCGTGGGTTTGCATTGGACAATGAATGCTTTTAGCCTTTCACGATTAGATTGTATCATGCGGTGGATTGATCTAATCTGATTGGTGGTGTGGCTTCAAACGAGTTGTATCATGCGGTGGATTAACTCGTTCGTTGCCATGCTTGACGGGTGCTGCTTTCGGCCTATGCATTCTTGTTTTCAATGTAAATTCGTGACTGTGTTGTGGGTTCGTAACTAAACATTGAATGCTTTTAGCTTCTCATGGTTAGATTGTATCATGCGGTGGATTAATCTAATCTGATTAGTGGCGTGGTTACAAACAAGTCGTATCATGCGGTGGATTAACTTGTTTTGTTATCATGCTTGACGGGTGCTGCTTTCGGCCTATGCATTCTTTGTTTACTGCGAATTTATGATCATGTTTCACCCTTTTATTTATTTATCATGCTCTGTTTCTCGTTAATCGGCTATGAATATGTGTTCATTCGGTAGAAAGCCGATCTTTCGTCATGCTTACGTCACGCATTCGGCAGTGCGCTCCTTGTGTGCCTTGCCGATTGCCGAATGAGGTTTTAACTGCCGACAGATAGCTTCCCTGTAGCTATATGTCTCTCAAGATTGGCTTCAACGCCGCAAACATGGAACTGTCTGGTCTCACCCGGCACGTTCCAGGTTTTAATCTAAACGTTTTTATCCCTTTGTTAGTTTTCAGGCAAACTGACTGGCACGCTTCCGGATTCGAAAGCCCGGGCCACGTTTGAAGCCAGCTTTGTTCGGCTTGCTGTGTGCTTGGCGTAAGGTGCGGATTTTACGTCAACACACTTTTTGGCACGCCCGGTGGGACCAACACAAGTTTTCAAGATGCCTGAGTTGAGCGACATCATGGATGTCACTTTGGAAGAATTGTCTGAAGAGCATCAACAGATGGTAAAGGCTGCTGCTAGTCAATTCATTAACAAATGTTTACTGTCTTTCGCCAAGAACAGGAGTGGTGCACCTTTTCTCAAGTCCGATCTGCCAAGAGTTCTCCTTCCTGGGCAATCTGATCTTACTGAAGAAGAAGAGAGGGAGAGATTCTCGGGCTTGTTATACAAAGCTTTGGGAGAGACAATGACCAATCACAATGCTGCGTTCTTAAACAGTTTTCGGCATATAATGATAAGCATTTTTGGTCAGCAAGTGGATAAACCCTTTGAGCAGATACATGGGCAATTGGGTGGCCCGACATACTTCAATGTTCAAGCACCAGTTCAGAAACCACATGGTAAAGGAAATGCTGATGAAATTGGAGGTTCTGGTGCTAAAGATATAAATGGACAACCGATTCGGCAAGATCCTCAGCTTGCATTGCCGAAAACTCGCACATACGGTGATATGGCATTCGGCACCACAGGGAATCCGCCTGCTTCTGCTTACAAGATATCTCCCTTGAACAACAGACTGCAGAGGGATTTGTATGGAAACGGATATTCAGAGTTTATGGATTACAATGCTATCGACGCTCTCCCGAATCCTGGATATGCTGGTACTGCAGGTATGCTTGCTGGAAGACCAGGGAATCAAGATACCAATATCGACCTCATGGTGCAAAAAATGACCGATGTATTGCAAAATCAATTCGGTCTGAAGCCTAAAAGTCAGGGATACATGTACTCGTCTCCTTTCCCTGAATGGTACCAGAGGGTATCATTGCCGAATAGAGTCAAGGTGCCTACAGAATTTACTAAATTCTCAGGACAAGATGATACTAGCACTGTGGAACATATAGCTCGATATCTGATGCAGCTTGGAGAGGCTTCGGCAGATGAAGCTTTCAGAATCAGATACTTTCCTTTATCACTGACGGGTCCAGCTTTCACATGGTTTGCTTCTTTGCCTGCTCAGTCGATTTGTACTTGGAAAGACCTGGAACAGAAATTCCATGCTCATTACTACATTGGCAGTACCGAGAAAAAGTTGGTTGATTTGACCAGCTTGAGACAGAGGAATAATGAAACACCTACGGAGTTTCTCAGGAGATTTAGGGAAACTAAAAGTATGTGCTTTTCTCTGAACATACCTGATGATCAACTAGCTGGTATGGCTGTCGCTGGAATGCTGCCTGCTATTCGGGAGAAGCTATTCGGGATGGAGTTTGATGATCTGGGCCAGTTGTCGCACAGATTGGCCTTGATGAGCAACCAGGCATATGGTTTCAAGAAAGATGTCAGATTTGCTAAAAATAATGATGTAGCTGACATCTATAACCAATTCCTTGAAAGAGCAGATCAAGAAGATGAGTATGAAGATAGCGAGGAGATAGCCGCAGCAGAGATAGTGTGGAGCAAAGAACCAGTTACAATGACTCAGAAATGGATCAAACAGATGAAGGGAACATATGATTTTGATGTGACTAAAGCAGACAAGTTGTTTGAGTTCCTGGTGAAAGAAGGCCGAATCAAATTGCCAGAGGGGCATTCTATGCTTCGGCCCGATGGAGTGAAAGATAAGAGGTACTGTGGGTTTCATGATAGAAATTCTCATTCCATTAATGAATGCAGAGTCTTTAGGATGAAGATTCAGAAAGCTATCCAGGAAGGGCATCTGAAATTCGACAACAAGATGAAACTGGACAGTAACCCTTTCCCTCAGAATATGATCGGGTTCTCGGTTAATATGGTAAATGCTGTTCCATCTGGAGAAAAGGGAAGATTGAAAGTTTTAACCTCAAAGAAGGCAAGACAGGATGGTTCGGTTGATCCCACTCGGCAGATCACAATTGAACAGATTCGCCAGAAAAATCTTCGGTTCCCGAATAGCCGATTTGAAGTGGGAGAATCCTTTAAACCTAGAGTTACTACACGTATTCTCCTCAACAAATGGCAGCGTCAGCAAGAAAAAGAGCGTTTTCAAAGGCGTGAATATGAGGAGGAGGAAAGAAGGCGCGAAGAAGAAAGATTTGAGGAAGAACAAGAAGAATATGCTCGAGAACAGGAACGTGCGCATTGGGGGTGTGCATTCTTCAGACACTGTTGGAACGAAGGTTTGAAGCTTCCCACATGGGATAATTGTCCTGAATGCAATAATAGATATGATGAATATAGGCAGGGAACTGTCAATCGCCGATCTGTCCATGAAAGAATTGGCAGGGTGCATCCTAGTGATGATCGGCGTTTTAATGATCAACCAAGAAAGAGACATGCTGATCACAAATGGGTTGATCGCGAAGAAGAAGAAGATCATGCTTATGTTTGGCAAAAAGGACAATGGTGCCCACCTGGTTTGAGAAGGAGTCAGAAGAGAAGAGTCCAACGCCTGAGGAATCAAGAATTGAAGCAAGCAAGGCCTAGGATGAAATCGATATGGCTCCCAAAAGACAGGCCTGACGAACATAGTCATTCGGCTCCTACATGCATGGTATGTTTCTTGCCGAATGAATTCATGGCTCCAGCTAATCAAATTGTACAGGAAGAAATATTGCCCGATATAGATGATGCCGAACAATTCGGGTTAATGGCACAATTGATGTTGAACAAACAAGCTGTTTTTGAGAAGCCAACCCAGAATCGGCACATGAAGCCACTGTACTTGAAGGGATATGTTAATGGCAAACCATTGACCAAGATGTTTGTCGATGGAGGAGCCGCTGTCAATGTAATGCCATATACCACATTCAGGAAGCTTGGCATGGGCCCTAGAGATCTGACACCAACGAGCATAATTCTAAATGATTTTGCTGGAAATCCTTCGGACACCAAGGGATGCGTGCATGTTGATCTGATGATTGGGTCCAAGACTCTGCTTACGACTTTCTTTGTCATTGAGGGCAAAGGGGCATATAGCTTGCTGCTTGGGAGAGATTGGATTCATGCAAATTGTTGTATTCCATCTACTATGCATCAACAGCTTATTCAGTGGATAGATGATGAAGTGGAGATTGTCCAAGCAGATGATTCAATAAGCGTGTCAAACATGGAACCAGCTTTCTGGGAATATCAAGGCATAGATTGTTTCTCAGGCAAAGACTGGGGAGAAGGTCCTGTGGCACCAGCCAGCAGTGATCAGCAGCCGATCGAAGCAGTCGGCTCTCATAGTAATTTTTGATGGAAAATCCAATTGATGGAACTGATGGAAAATTGGGACGTGGATTTGTGTCGGCCGATAAATTAGAAGAAGTGGACATTGGAGATGGTGATAAGCCAAGGCCGACATTTATCAGTGCTAACTTGGATTCGGTTTTCAAAGAAAAGTTGGTGACATTGTTAAAAGAATACAAGGACTGCTTTGCTTGGGATTATTCGGAGATGCCTGGTCTAGACCGTTCTATTGTTGAGCATCGGTTGCCAATCAAACCTGGATACAGACCTTACAAGCAACCACCCCGAAAAATCTACAAGGAAGAAGTGTTGGCCGATGTGAAAAAGGAGATTGAAAGATTACTAGATGCAAATTTCATTCGGCCGTGTAAATACGCGGATTGGATCTCTAATATTGTTCCTGTCTATAAGAAAAATGGAAAGATGAGGGTTTGCATAGATTTTAGAGACCTAAACAAGGCTACACCCATGGATGGATATCCAATGCCTATTGCTGATTCATTGGTTGATGCTGCTGCTGGATACAAAGTGCTCAGTTTCATGGACGGTAATGCAGGATATAATCAGATTTATATGGCATTGGAAGATATAGTAAAGACAGCTTTCAGGTGTCCTGGACACATAGGGTTGTTTGAATGGGTTGTCATGACCTTTGGATTGAAAAATGCCGGTGCAACTTATCAAAGGGCTATGAATTATATTTTTCATGAGTTGATCGGCAAGATTGTGGAAATATATATTGATGATGTGGTGATCAAGTCATTGGATCATGAGTCTCATTTGGCCGACATAAGGAAAACTCTAGAATGCACCAGGAAACATGGGCTTAAGATGAACCCGAACAAATGTGCTTTTGGAGTTTCGGCTGGAGAGTTTCTAGGATTTTTGATACATGAAGGAGGAATAGGAGTTGGTAAGAAAAGCATGAAGGCAATTGATGAAATTGTTCCTCCAACTAATCTTAAAGAGCTACAATCACTGTTGGGCAAGATAAATTTTGTGAGAAGGTTCATATCAAATTTGTCACAAAAGGTGTTACCCTTTTCCTCACTGTTGAAAATAAAAAAGGATCAAAAGTTTGTATGGGGTGACGAACAACAGAAGGCTTTTGATGAAATAAAGGAGTACATGAAGAAGCCACCAGTATTGGTGCCTCCACAATTGAACAAGCCTTTCAAGTTGTACGTGGCGGCCGATGCCCAAACTATTGGATCGGCCCTCATTCAAGAATTTGAAGGGAAGGAAAGAGTGGTTGCATACCTTAGCCGAAAGTTACTAGATCCAGAGACAAGGTATTCGGCTATAGAGAAACTTTGCTTATGTGTTTACTACTCCTGTACAAAATTTCGGCACTACTTATTACATGCCGAATGCATTGTGTATTCAAAGTTTGATGTGATAAAACACATGTTGTCTATGCCAATTTTGAACGGAAGGATTGGCAAATGGATTTTAGCTTTGTCTGAATTTGAGTTAAGGTTTGAATCGGCAAAGGCTGTTAAGGGACAGATTATTGCCGATTTCATTACTGAACATCATGATACATCGATAAATTTGCTTAACATTGTTCCTTGGGTGTTATTCTTCGATGGATCTTCATGCAACAAAGGTGGTGGAGCAGGTATCTTATTAATTTCACCCAAAGGAGAAACATTTGAGTTTGCTGTTCCCATTCAATCTGCTGTTACTAACAATCAAGCTGAGTATGAGGCATTGCTCAAAGGGCTCCAATATTTGAAAGAAGCAAAGGCCATTGCGGTTGAAATTTTTGGAGATTCAGAATTGGTCATAAAACAATTGAATGGTGAATATGAGTGCAAAAGTGATACCTTGAGGAATTATTATGAAGAGTGCAAAGAAATATTGAAGAGCTTTCGGTTAGTAATTCTACAACACATTCCTAGAGGGAATAATGGAGAGGCAAATAGATTGGCCCAAAGTGCATCAGGTTATAGAGAGCTTCAAGAAGTGTTTGCTAATGATGTATATACTTTCGGGAATAATCTGGCAGAAGATGATTGGAGGAAAGAAATTGCCGATTATTTAGAGAATCCATCTCGAAAGGTTTCTAGAAAGCTCAGGTATAAAGCTTTAAAATTTGTTCTTCTTGATGATAATTTGTATTATAAATCCCTGGATGGAGTGCTGTTACATTGCTTAAACCATGAAGAAGCAAAAAGGCTGATGAGTGAAGTACATGATGGGTTGTGTGGAGCACATCAATCGGCCTACCGAATGAAGTGGGTTATTAGAAGAACTGGATATTACTGGCCGACAATGTTGGAAGATTGTTTTGAATATTATAAAGGATGTCAAGACTGTCAGAAATTTGGAAACATTCAGAGAGTTCCGGCATCGGTTTTGAATCCCATTGTCAAGCCATGGCCATTCAGAGGATGGGGAATGGATTTGATTGGCCAAATAAATCCTCCATCTAGCAAGGGGCATAAGTTTGTGCTTTTGGCAACCGATTATTTTACCAAATGGGTTGAGGCAATTCCATTAAAGAAAGTGACGTCGGAGAATATGGTTGAATTTGTTAAAGAACACATCATTTACAGATTCGGGATTCCTCAGACAATCACCACTGATCAAGGGACTCAATTTACATCTTCAGAATTCAGAGATTTTGCTGAGAGTATGGGCATCAAATTGTTAAATTCTTCTCCTTATTATGCCCAAGCTAATGGTCAGGCAGAGGCTTCTAACAAGATTATGATTAAAATTATACAGAAAAAGATTGATCAGAAGCCGAGAAAGTGGCATTCGGTACTCAATGAGGCTTTATGGGCTTACCGAATGGCTCCACATGGGGCTACACAGACGTCTCCCTATGAGTTGGTGTATGGGCATCATGCTATTTTGCCATGGGAGATACAATTAGACTCAAGGAGAATAAAGTTGCAAAAGGATTTAAGTTCTAAAGATTATAAAGATTTAATGATGGACGAATTAGAAGATTTGCATATGATTCGTCTCAGGGCCTTGGAGAATATTGAGAAGAACAAAATGCGAGTTGCTAAATATTACAACAAGAAAGTGAAGGTTAAGCAATTCACAGAAGGTGATCTAGTCTGGAAAGCGATATTGCCGATTGGAACCAAATATGCAGCATTCGGCAAGTGGTCTCCAAATTGGGAAGGTCCTTTCAGAGTGGTTAGATGCGTGCCTGGAAATGCATATATTTTGAAGACATTATTGGGAGAAGAATTTGCTTCTGCTATAAATGGGAGATATTTGAAGAGGTATTATCCCAGTGTTGAAATCGATCGGTGATTGATATATTAATTTGCCAAACAGCCGATATTCGGGAAGAAATCGCCTTCAGAACAAATGTTAACAGAAAAGGAAAATGGCCAGTACTGAATGTATTGCCCTTAGCACAAAATATACTACATCAGATGATTCATGCAAGATCACAAAAGATAAGTTTTATTGCCGAAATTCCATAAATCCCTAGTACAAACTAATGGAATAGCTTGTTCAAGACGGACTGAGGATGAATGGAATCGGCAATGGCGGCGCCATGAGCGTCAAGGCGATCTATGGAAGCCTCGATGTCGTCGATCTCCTCCGGGTTACCATTAGTGAAGCCGGTTGGTAGCCTGGAGTAGTCGGTGTTGGTGTGCGTCGACATGGCGACTAGGCCTGCGGCAGTGCCCAGACGGATGCCGTGCGAGGCCACCTCATCGATACGGCCCACCACCGCGCCGAGGCGAGCTTCTGGTGTGTCCCCAGGAGCATTCACCTTGTTCGCCAGTTCATTCACCAGCGCCTTCAGCCGATCGAGTTCGGCATCACGCGCTGCAAGTTTACAAAAGGGGCAACAGATTAATATCATTCGGGGAATGAGATTGAGATTGAGCAGATTGCAGGACTCACCATCAATGACTTCGAGCAGTTGCTTGCGCTCGTGCTGCCATTCGAGGTCAGCAATCCCGGCTTGCTTGGAGATGGCCTCCAGTTCGCGACGAGAGTCGTCGCGCTCCGCCTTGAATCGGCGGGCATCGCCGTCCGTGTAGCGGTAGTCGTCCGATTCGAGAGATCGATTAGACGAACTCGAAGATGCCGCGGGAGCAGCGGCTGGAGCTGCAACTGGCGCACCAGCGCCGGCAATCCATTGGATTACCCTGGAAGAACGAAAAGATTCGTCAAGAAAGAGGGAGGAAATCTCGAGAAGAACAGAAAGAAGCGAGTAGCTACTCACCTGCGGCGAGCACCGGCACGACTTCCTTCGGCCTCATCAGCGGCCGGGCGCCTCCTGTTGTTGTCGGCCATTGGAGGTTCCTCGGAATTACTGTGGATGGGGAAAAGAATGGCTTGGGCCGGCAAGAACTTGGAAGGCGAAGAACTTGGTGAAGAAACCGTGGGTTGCCTGGGTGTTTATTTATAAAACCCGCAGAGGAAATCGTGGCCGAAGATCGTGGCACGTATTCCGAAGAGTTCGGAAGGTGGAAAGGATTTTCCAGCCGATCGGTTCTCATGTCGTTTGGGATTCTTATCGAGTCATATTCGGCTTTGACTGGATGAGATTCGGCTATGTCATAGTTGAAGCGTTTTCGGGTCTGATGCTATTAAAATCAGCTTTGCCGAATGAGTCATCCACAATGAAGGAAAACAGAGTCAAAAGGATGACAAGATTACAGGATTAATAAAACATTCGGCTATCAAACATAACTCACACACCCAAGAACTTTGAGATTACATTTTTGGCATTTGATATCATATTGCTAATGTTTTCTAATAAGTTTTTATCAGATTCTTGGGTTCTGATCAGAGCAGCCAGCTTCGCCTTGAGTTGTTTGTCTTCGTTCAGAGCTGCTAGGGCTTCCTTTCGCCTTCTCTCTGTTAACTTGGGAAGCTCGATTATCTTCTTCTTGTCAGCTTCAATTTCGGCCGATAAATTTCTCAATTCGGCTTCGAGCGCAGCTTTTCTGATCTCCTTCATTTCAAGTTCAGATTCCAGTTTGATCAATGATTCCTTGTCATTCTGAACTTGAGTATGCAGGTCTTTTACAGATTGCTTGACCAAAGTTCTCCTTTGCTCCAAGGCTGGTTGAGCCGATTGATTCTTCAGAGCTTGCTTCACTGCGATAAACTGATCATCCAATCTGGAAATTGGATCTAAAGAGGTCTTGATATCGGCAGGAAGGTCTTGGTCAAATGATTCAAGCAAATCTCTTAAAAGATCAGCATTGGTAACTTGTTCCCGAGTGTCCTTATGCAGAAAAGAGAGGATTTCCTTCAATTTTGCTTGGTTCTCCTCTGATAAAGTTTGACCAGAAGAGGTCTCTTCTCCTTGTTCGGCAACTAGATCATCCACAGCAAATGAATAGCTAGGTGAAGAAGTAGTTTTCTCCTGAGAAAGGATATTGCCGAATTATTGATGATCCATTGAATAAAGAACTGGAAGACTGGGTAATTATCTCTACCTCATTCCTGGTCTCTTGGATGGAGAGAGAAGGCAGCTCGAGCTCAGGCAAAGATTCTTGTATGTCATGCTGAGGAGAGCTTGGAAGATCTGTTGGTGGAGAAGAGGCTTCTAGTTGAGGAACATCAGGAGAAACTGAAGCTAGTTCTTGATGAGAAGGAGGACACTCCAAGATTGGGTCTGTTGAAATTTGCTCTGAAACTGAAAAGGAATCAATGCCGATGGAAAGGAACTTTAAAAATGAGGTAGTGAGAAATTTTACCAATCATTGAAGCATCGGCAGGACCTGCACTGATTGCTAGCTGTTGTTCTCTGCCCTGAAATCAAAAAGAAATAAAGCTGAGCAAAAACACCAAAAGCATTATAGTCAAAGAAGAAGGACTCTGACCTTGATTTTGCTACTTGTTCTTTTCTTCTTCACAACCGAAGGAGCAGCTATAAGGAGGGTTTTCCTCTTGACAGATGATGGTCTAGTGAGTATTGGATCTGAAGAAGCTTGTCTAGCCATCAGCTGAGCCAAGGTAGGGGATTGGTGCCCCAAAGCAGAAATTGGGCCTGCAGTTTTGTATAAAATTACCCTGGCAAGAGGGGCAGGTGTTATGTCCTGCAAAATGATAGAGTCAGAATCAATTGGGGCTAATGTTGTTAAGACAGATAAAGGAATGAGCATATTACCTCTGCAGTTGGCTGATAATCAGGCATTAATTCGAGACAGAAGGGATGAATTGGCATGTTGAAGATATGATCATGGAATTCTTGCCACCAGAGAGTGAAGGAAGGATGAGCAGATATTATTAGCACAAAAGGATCAGGTGCATAAATAGTTCCACAGCATTTATAGTTGAAAATCCTTCTTGTTTCTGTGAAATCTTTGATTATCTCCCTAGGCCTAAGGAATTCATGGAGAAATAGCCTAGGGGGCACTTGGCCACACCCCAACTGTCTAGCCATCATGTTTGGCTGATAATATTCATAAGTGCTTTGGACTAGCCTCCCTCCACAGAATTCGGCTGGCAGGATGCAGGGCTGGATAAAGGCATTAAAAATTGCTACAGATTGTACATCAGTGCATCCAGTCTCAAAGCTGAATTCGCAAGGGAGAGTGAGATTGTCATTGTCTGAATAAGGGAACCAAAGAGGATTGGTAAAACCTCTGAAGAAAAGCTCAAACAGTTCACCAATGTTTTTGTTGATAAGCACAGTGGAGGCAGCTTCTCCATAAGTTTGACAACCTTTGGTTCTCCGGGTTTCTCCTTCTTTATAATTGATTGAAGGGAAGTCTCGGCTGTTGAGATCAATAGCAACAATTTGATGCATGTATAATTGCAGCCACATTTGGACAAACCACCAGGGACCATTGACACAGGGGATCTTCTTGCTAGTGTGCATCAGGTGGGTGGTTTGGTTGAGCATATGATAGACGCTTCCCAGGAGGTATTTCCCAAGTGGGATGACTTTTCCAGCAGCCAGCTCTTCAGCCATCACAATGTGATTCAAGGTTGGCTCATTGGCTTTGCCACAAAAGACTGATCTGCATAGCCACATATTCAGGAAGGCCCTGTATTCAACATCGGTCAGAGGGCCATCAGACATATGATTCTGAATATATCTCTTATATCCAACCCCTGTTTTCACTCCTGTCTGCTTGGAGGAACCTTTATGATCATATGGGTGTACAGTTCCTGTAACATTCAGGCCGGTCATCATGTAGACATCGGCCAAAGTAGGAGACATTGGGCCATGACCAAAAAGAAAGGTATTTGTACCATTGGACCAAAAGTGACAAGCTGCAATCAGGAGGTTCTCATTCTTTGGTGTTTCAGCTAATGACAGCTCCAGACAATGAGAAATACGCAAATGATCCCAATTCTGTGTTTGAGGGCTTTTATCATCAGACATCCTTTTATACCAGTTTCTCCATCCGGCGATTGGGGGCAAAGGCCAGTTCTTGAAAGCGTCTTGCCATTCATGAGGTTTTGTCAGTGAAGTCTTAAAAGGAATCCGCTGAGATTCGGCCGCAATGATTTCAGAAGGATCTGAATCTCCTACGGGGCCGAGGAAATAGGATGGAGATTTTTCCTCAACAGGGATGAGGATTTCGGCAGCTAGGGCCTATCAAGAATGAAAGGGGATAAGAAGAAATTTAAAATGCAAATCGAAAGAAGACTGCCGAATATGCTTGAGGGGATTGAAGTTTACCTGGAGAGCAAGATCTTGGTCCGCCATTTGAAGGTTGGATCTTGGAAGACGACGACTTAGGGTTCGGATCCGGATGAGAGCTCTGAAGATTCGGAAGGAGAAGCAGGTGCCGAACAGAACCAACTTGGAAATGTTAAGTGCTTTTGGTCAATTCCGAGATAAAAGTTACCTCTTATCCCGAAATTGAAGGGGCATGTGTTGACACCAAAAATTAGCACCAGGAAGAGGCTGACATGTGAGCCGGATTTGGTGGAAGGATGCCATTCGGCTAAAGGGCTTTCTCTGAAGCATTCGGCAAAGATGCTCTGCGGTCGGGAACGCGTCGTCATTCGGCTAAGGGGTGTTCTCTGAAGCGTTCGGCAGAGATACTCTGCGGTCGGGGATGCGTCATCATTCGGCAGAGACATGGTTCCGCAGGTAAAAGCAGTAGCATTCGGGAAAGTGCAGTGACGTGGAAAAACGTAAGGAAAAGGCCGGTTCGAACAAGGAATGCAATATGGGCACGAAGATCCGTCATTTATTTTTAGAAACAAGTATTGTAGTCGTGTCCGACTAGGAGTTGTATCAAGACCTGGGTATAAATATAAACCCATGGCATCTGTAGGAATCAATCAATCATACAACAAACCGGCCCCGTGCCAATATCGAGTCCTTTAGTCGAGTCGTCGAGTTCTTCGAGAGGAGTCATCGATCCGTCGACCTCCGTAAGTACCGGCAACCTTGTATCATGCTTAGTATCATGCGGTGGATTTAAGCTTTGATGCAAGTAGTCTTGTTACCATGCTTAGTATCATCCGGTGGATTTAAGTTATGGTCTCAAGAAGGTTCCTCTGTTAGGTCATGAGCCATGCGGTGGGCTAAGATCTAGTATGGACCAAGTTATCGGCTCTGTTAGATTTTGGCAAGATCTAACGGATTCATTAAGTTACCCCGTGTTGCTCTGTTTTTACTATGTGTTTAATTCATGCAACACACCTTTGCCCAATCTAGATCGGCTAGAATCGGCTTTGCTTCATGACATGACGACTTATCCCCTCACAGCCGAATCCGAAACCGATCTAGGTTGCTACGTGTCGCGGGTTCAAGCTTGTCGGCATCGTGTAGATCTTGACAGAACCGGGTATCATGCGGTAGATGCAGGTTTTTGGGTCGTCTTAGAGCTAATCATCCGGTGGATTAGAATTCGATTCGATCTGATAGATTTATCTTTACCGATTAGGCTTGTTCCTTCGCCATGGATCCCGATTCGGCTAAATAGCCGTATTCGGCAGTGCTCTCATGAGTGAACTTGTGTTCGTGGGTTTGCATTGGACAATGAATGCTTTTAGCCTTTCACGATTAGATTGTATCATGCGGTGGATTGATCTAATCTGATTGGTGGTGTGGCTTCAAACGAGTTGTATCATGCGGTGGATTAACTCGTTCGTTGCCATGCTTGACGGGTGCTGCTTTCGGCCTATGCATTCTTGTTTTCAATGTAAATTCGTGACTGTGTTGTGGGTTCGTAACTAAACATTGAATGCTTTTAGCTTCTCATGGTTAGATTGTATCATGCGGTGGATTAATCTAATCTGATTAGTGGCGTGGTTACAAACAAGTCGTATCATGCGGTGGATTAACTTGTTTTGTTATCATGCTTGACGGGTGCTGCTTTCGGCCTATGCATTCTTTGTTTACTGCGAATTTATGATCATGTTTCACCCTTTTATTTATTTATCATGCTCTGTTTCTCGTTAATCGGCTATGAATATGTGTTCATTCGGTAGAAAGCCGATCTTTCGTCATGCTTACGTCACGCATTCGGCAGTGCGCTCCTTGTGTGCCTTGCCGATTGCCGAATGAGGTTTTAACTGCCGACAGATAGCTTCCCTGTAGCTATATGTCTCTCAAGATTGGCTTCAACGCCGCAAACATGGAACTGTCTGGTCTCACCCGGCACGTTCCAGGTTTTAATCTAAACGTTTTTATCCCTTTGTTAGTTTTCAGGCAAACTGACTGGCACGCTTCCGGATTCGAAAGCCCGGGCCACGTTTGAAGCCAGCTTTGTTCGGCTTGCTGTGTGCTTGGCGTAAGGTGCGGATTTTACGTCAACACCCAGTTGCTTCCAAATGTCGATGTGATTCTCGATCGTACAGGGGCAGTCATAGGATTTGGAGCATGGGTATTCCAAATTTGAAAGGTTAATTTTTTTTTACACGATAAATTCATTCATCACACATAATTGAGTACCAACATTATAGATTCATAAAGCTGATCCTAACTTAAAATTAAAATCCCTCAAGTTTCAGAGAACTATTTTTAGGTAATGCTCACTGCATCGCTATCGTATTCATATTGGTACAAATTCACAAATACTTGCAAATTGCAATCACAAATTCGCAAACATTCACAAATTGCTCACCTCAGTTGCTCACTTGCTAAGTCGCCGACTTGCTGCGCGCCTGTGCCTATATCCGGAGCGGATAAGGGGGAACGGGAGAACAGGCACAAAGGGGAGAAGTGGAGAGGGATGGACTGATGGAGTCGATGCATTGCGACGCCCGGCGTCGTGCACTCGCCGCCCCGCTGCAGAGCCCCTACGCGCGCACGCGACGGCGTGCTCGGCCACCGCTGCCTCGCTCCCTCCGCAAGCTTTCCCACTGAGCAGCGCGGTGCGTGCCTCGGCGCCTGAATCCGCACACCGGACGCCGCCGGTCGGCTGGCAGCTCCGGCCAAGGAGGGGTAGGGGTCGGCGGCGTGGACGAGGGCCCTACCTGGGCCAAATAAACCAAACACAGGCCCAATTTCCTGAGCCCACCTTGTGCGGCGGCCTGCCGAGACTCACTAAATTTTGGCCCATGAGGCTTGTGTGATCGGGGGGACTGCGGGCATGTGCGGCACACAGCCCATTTGCGATCCACCGTCCACGTCCACAATTTTCGTGCAATTCAGCATTTTCGTCCATTTTCTTACAGTAGGTACAGCACAGAATGTTTCCGTTAAAAAATTGGACACAATTCAACAAAATACGAAGGTTTCTCCAAAATTCCAATGGACAGGAGCACTGCGTAGAGAGCCCGTAGATTTCACAGGACGCATTGTTTTGTTTCAAATTCAGAAAGGCATATATACATGGAATTTTTCTTTAGGTCTGATATGGTAAAAAGTTCCTACGCTCTCTCCAAAACGGACCATCAAAGACAGTCAGCATTTCAGCAAGATGGCAGTACACGGCACACGATTCATGCCAGCCTGTGGTGTCCTTTATCTTTGGTGTTTTTCGGACGCCGGAGTCTTCTACCACTACCAGCTTTGCTCGGACTCACCATATAACACTTTGACGTCTCATGCAACAGTAGCTGATCGAAGCGCTGAACAATCCTTGCTACAGTGCAGCCCTGTAAAAGAGATCCGTGCTACAGTCCCAGCCCGGTTTCTACAGTGGGCGACGCTGCCGGCCAGAAGGTTTTACCATGTATAGCTGCAGAGAGCGATGCGATCGAGCGACAGGTCGGTGGCCGGCCGGAGTTGATGAACCGACAGTTCGGAACAAGCAAGCAAGCCGAGGGGGGTGGCCGGCCGGCCGGCCACGGGCTGCCCACATGCACGCGTTCGCATCAGTACCAGGCTACAGCTACAGCTCCGTCGAGCGGCGGCCGGCCGGCGGGCCGACAGCAATTTGACAAGAAGGCGAGCGGTCTTGTGCGAAGCATTCAATTGGCCTTCTGTTCTTTCGTTCTCCTTGCCTATCCACTCCAGACCTCCAGTTTGCAGCACTGTTGATACGTAGTACTAGCGCGTAGCGACTGCTTGTAACTATTAGTATGGGTAAAGCCGTAAAAGCTAGCCCGGGGGTTATAGTTAGTACAGTGCTACGTAGTTTTATCTAGGAGTTTGTTTATTTTCCGACGTGAACGTCGCTTCAGCAAAGCTAGAAGTACACCTCCAATAATTGTTAGTACCATGTTTTTTTGGTCGCTTAGAATAATACGTGGTGGCACAGGTTTAAATTTTCTTTGCTTAAAAAGTGACATCGTTGAATTAATAACTTACTACAAGACATACTATCTTTCCCGAAAAAGCATCTTTAGCAGCTTGAGTTGAGTTGAAGGCTGCTGTTCAAAAATAACCCCGTTGCGTAAAATTGTTCAGGTGTTAGTGACTTGTACGAGAAAAGGTTCGGTAATATTTAACTTGAGGTTTTCCAGAGCTTTTCAAAATGCGTGAGATGTGGCCGCATGCACGTAAAGACCAATTGTTTCCTATCTAGCACTGTTTGGCAAATGGACAATATAGGAAGAGCCTCACTCTCGCACTCATAACGATATCCACAATCGTCTGTTTTATCTTCGTGTTTCATATATACAACAAATTAAATCACTTTTTCACTCAACACAATTTTCGCACCAATGATGAAGCTAGCTATTACCAATCACGAAGCTTAATTAGAGGGATGCTATATATATCTAGGGAGGTAATCCAGCCATTTCGCAGACGGGGCAACCAGGTGGCATCATGGTATTGCCTACTGCGGTGGACTGGTGGTGGTCCTTGTATAGCTGGCACGGCACTAGCACTATTTGGTACGGTATTATATGGCACGGCACTATGTAACACTGCTGATTAATCGTGTCGTGCCACTTAGTGCCGCGGTACCGAACTCCAGGCACCGGCACTACACTATGACCAGCTGCTACTGTCATGCCGTGCCAAAGGGCATTATAGTGCTCGTGCCGACACTGACACTAAGATGACAAACACAATCATATATCTAACATAACAGAATTTCATCAACAATAATTCAAACACAACCTCAACTCTAAAAGAGAGAGGGAGCTAAATAAACTAGGGTTAGAGTTGGAAGGGGGTCGGTCGGCGCGGCGGCTTATATAGCCCCTCCCCAACGGCCAGATCCAACGGTTGGATGGAGCGGAGGTAGGGATCAGGCGGCCGTCGTGCCTCCCTCGTGCCACCGTAGTGCCGGAGTCGGGCCGGCCATTAGTCGTGCCGTGTTCGTGCGCTAGTACCGCGGGCCAAGATTGTGACCCAGGCACGGCGCTGGACCAAGCATTAGCACGGCACTGGCATCAAAGCTGTCGGGCCGAGCCGTGCTCGGGCCGTGCCGAATAGGGCCGGGCCCGTTTGGCCTACTATAGGCCCTTGTAGCCAGCTTAAGCACTTGATAATTAGGGTTTTCAATCAACAGCAACAAGCTTAGCTGCCCTGCTAGCCTGGTGGCTGACGTACGCCTCGCCGGCCGCCGGGCGGCCGAGGGCGCCGAGCTTTTACCCCGGCGAGCAGAGCTGGCTGGATGAAGCTACTGCCCCGCTTTTACACGGGAGATAACAAGCAGCTGCGCACGCAGCATCTGCCAGCTGCCAACTGGGAGCGGCAGCGGCAGCGGCAGCGGCTTGACTTTGGTGGCAAAGCGCTCGGCGGACGCAGCGCGGCGGATCACAGAGACGACGACGGCATCGCCGCTGGCCGCTGCGGCTGCGGCTGCGGCTGCAGTAATAATCCATCCCGGGATGCCCGATTAGGGGTCACGTCGGGGCGTCCCATCCGTCGCCTGATCCAGGGCGGAGCACCACGTCACGGTGCATGCATGCTGGCATGCTGCTCTCGAGCACCTCCTCTCCCTCCTGGCCTGGCCGCTGGCCGGCCAATTTGCTGCTTTATTTGCAGGTGCAGCAGCCAGCGCGACGCGGCGGGGATATGGATCCGGCGTGTTCACTTCCTTTCAAATCCAAAACTTCCCCTAAACTTTCTCTCTCTAAACTTTACTATTCACTATCACATCAAATCTCTCTTCTCATGGAGCATTAAATGTAGGTAAATAAAAAAACTAAGTACATGGTTTTGATGTACACGACGAGACGAATCTTTTGAGCCTAGTTAGATCATAGTAGGACAATGATTACCACACACAAACGAAAAGTGCTACAGTACGCTACAATGTTCGATGTGACATTTTTATTCAAATTCACGTTCCTTGTCGGGGAAGTAAACACCGCCTGGATTCTCTCCCCCTTGTTCCTATGCTACTACTGGCTGGTGCCGGTAAGAAACAGCATTATTGTAACCTGTCAAATCTTCTCCCCTTCCCGGCCTGGCGTCCAGCTCCGGATCCTCCCTCCAGCCGGCCCAGGCCCCGGCCAGCAGCGCCCCCATGCGGCGTGCATGCGTCTGCACCTGCATGCTCTCCGTCGTCGCCCACTCTGACGGCCTGACCTAAATCACATCTCCGCCCTGTCGTCCTTCAATCCTTCCATTCCATCATCCCCATATCACTGAACACTGATCACGCTCTAGCTTACTTCCTCTTTTTAAACCTTAATTTTCTTCTTTTGCTATTCCTCCACATCCACCACGTCTCCACGATCTCGTGCTGATCTTGATGCGTCCATGTACGAAATGATTCGTGCATGTGTGTGTAGTATAGTATGTACATCAGTACATGTACGTGCAGATAATGGATAAGGCGCAGGACGTGTGTAACACCCAAAAATGCTCAATTTAAAATTTTTGACATTTAATTAATTAAGTAGAGCTTGCTCCTATTTATTATTAGTTAAATAATAATTTTTAAAATTTAAAATCAAATATAAGTGATAGAAACATTTATTGTTGCCTTCATGCTGCTGCATTTATTTTTGTATTGCTGGTGATTCAAACAAGAATTTAAATTTATTAAATTCAAATTTGAACCACTTTGTTTGGAGCTCTAGAAAAGTTCTTTTGACCATAGTTTGTTTTTGCTCCCTGATCTTTCCCCTTTGGTCGTTCCCCCCCTTCTCTTTTTCTCCTCCCCGGCCCAGCCCAGCTAGCCACCCCCGCACCCGCCAGCCGCCACCTCTCCACGGCCCAGCACCCCCTCAGCTCGGCCCAGCCAGCATCGCCGGCCCACTCCCGCGCCCCCCTCTTTCCCTCTCACTGCACTGTGGGCCCGCCGCGTCAGTCCCGTCTTCTTCGCGGGGACAGACCGGCCGGGGATCACGGCCAAGCGCCGCCGCCGGGGTTTCCATCCCCGCATGCTGAGCGATCCCGTGGACCTCCTCGGAAGCTTCCCCGAATCTTCCCGTACCCGCTCCCTTCCATCCGCGCTGCCTCCCCACTTGGAAGGTGCCACCCCTCTATGGAAGGCGGAGCCCCGCCGCCGGTCACCGCGCGATTCGACGTGGGCCGCACACCGAGGGCCCTTGACCACTACAAGTACCCCAACCGAACCCTCACTCATCTCCCTCGAGCGAATCCCGAGCCCGCAACGCCTCCACCTGCCTCGCACCGCCGCCATTGGCGCCGCCGCCCCGAGTTTCGGTCGCCGTCGATCTCCGACGCCGGCGCCAATTCCTCAACGAGGATCTACCTCGGAGCTCCCTGGGGAGGTAATGAAGTTAACCGAATCGTCCCCGACCTTGTCTTCGCGTTAAACCCTGGCTAATTCCTCGCCCCCATGTGCACAGACTCGCCGGCGCCGCCCCTCCCCGACGTCCGCGCTCCTCGTCGCCCCATCGCCGTCGCAATCACCCCAGGTGAACTCGCCGTCCTTCCCTGGTGCCGTAGGTCCAAGCCGCCTAGTGTTTGGTGGTCTGTAGCCCGAAATCCCCTCACCTCCGGCGATGCTCCGCCGACGGCAGAGCCGTGCCGCCGTCCCTCGCGTCGCCGGCGTCGACCCCCCCCCCCAGCGCCCGGTCTAAACTCCACCGCTGGATGTAGATCCGACGGCCCACGTTCAACCGCGCCCCAGGTCAAATCTGAAAATAACGGTCAGCGCTGTACGTTTTTCACTTAAGCCCCGCAGTTTTCCTGGAATCAACCCGCAGTCCATCCCAGTTCAAAAGTATTTACGGTTAGGTCCTGTTTTATTCGTTTTAGCCCCTGCACTTTTGAAAAATTGAACCCGCGGTCCAGCCCTTGCATTTTTGCATGTTAGCCCTCCTGTTTTAATACGAAATTACGTATAGGTCCTCGGTTTTTCGCAGTTTAGCCCCTGGAAGTTTCAGAAACTTGCCAGCAAGTCTCTGAACCTTAGAAACGCTATAACCTTCACGTTTTAGCTCCGATTAGTGTGATTCTCGCGCTCATGTGTTTGTAGCGAAGCGTAGATTATTTCTAGATCCTGTTTTTGTATTGTTTTCACTGTTTGGTGTACTGTTCTAATAGAATTAATTTGTTTGCATGTAATGATTGTTTTGGATGCTTGCGTGATGATCGTGTCCAGTCGGCGAGCCCGTAGCTTTGGACTTAGAGTACGTTGAGGACGTGCCGGAGCAGGACTCGCAGCAGCAGCCGTACTCCGAGGAAGGAAAGTTATAGCACGGACAATCCTTGCTACCTACTCACTCTTTTAATACACTGTTCATTACATACGCATGTGTCTAATACTGTTTACCTTTAAGGTCGTACCTAGCATTTATTTCCCTGTCCTTGTATTTCCTATGGGTTTTTGCATATGGGTAGAACTTTGCTATGCGCAGCTACTGTCACCTTTATTTAACTGTTAAACTTGTATTAATGGTCCACTTCAACTTTAATGTTAAAACTTGCTTTTTAGCAACATGGATTAGGGAGTTAGAGCATGTGTTGTGTGCTTTGCTCTAATGTCTCCCTCTAAGGACCGGTTCTTAAAGCGGCAACCCAGGAGCCTGTCGCCACCGCTGGAACTATAATGGCTCTGGTCTTGGTCAAGTAGCTTGTACGTCTCTAGCTTGGCAGTGGTTACCGAGGGGCCAACGGCGTTGTGGGAGGTACGGTGCTGGGTGTTCTCCGATTCCACCGAGGGCGGGAGATCCGTCGGCTAGGTCCCGTTAGACCCAGTCCCGTGTAGGAGTCTCAGCGATTGAGAACTCTGCACGTTGCGCAGTATGGGTGCGATACCCGCGCTCCGGACGCCATCGGCCCCCTCACGGTGTGACTCCGTGGGCGTACGTCGATCTCGGTGCCTAAGTTTTCACCGCCGTATAGTACTCCAGCGGCTACTGACTTGTTAGGGTGTCTTGTGAAAGCCTCGTAGCGTCCCTATGCAGTCACACCTCGGAAGTGTCGATGTGCGTGGTTGGGTGCAAAGTTCCTTTGAACTTTTACGCGACTGGTGGGTAAAGGGCGAAACCTCTGCAGAGTGTACGATCTATCATGATAGCCTTGCTCAGGGTCACGAGCGGCCTGGATCCTTTATGATTAGAACTTGATGTTTATTCATGCTTAATGACACTTACACTTTATTAATTGGGTTGCAATCGGGTATTCATTCACATGTAGTAACTTGGGAAATGATAAAACGAACCAACTAAAAGTGCTAATGCAGTTAAGCCGTGTCTAGCCTTTTTGAGCCTTCATAACCCGTGCTATACTTGCTAAGTAATCCCATTACTTACACTTGTTGTTATTATTATTTTTTTGGGCAAAATCCCGGACGGGTAACAGATTGGAGTCAGGCTGACTATGCTGTGGAGTTTCCAGAGGACTTGCCGTACTTCTGAGCTTGCGTTCACCCAGTCAGAGTCCCTGTGGGATTGCGGCTACGCTAGAGAGATGTATTAATCTTCCGTTGTCCATGATTTTATTTCTGAAGCACTCTGATGTAAACGCTACGCTATCATGAGATTAATAAAGCATTGTACTCTGATTTTTACCTTATTTGTTCGCTATATGTGTCTGTGGACTTCCTGGGCACACATATGGCCACATTCGGGTTTTGTGTAAATCCGGGTGTGACAGATTGGTATCAGAGCCGTGCTGACTGTAGGAACGCAGCCTAGATAGTACGGATGACAAATTACTAGGAGACCCCCACGTTTTTAATTCAAAAACGTAAAATGTCGAGTCTTGCGTGAGTTTATGCCTTTAAATGCTTGTACTTATTGTTATTATGCATATGTTTGATTCGGTTCTTTGTAATGATTGTGATGGGCGTAGACACCTGTCTGCAACCATCTAGATGTTAGAATAAGGCTTAAGGACTTTATTGTTAGATAGCAGGGGGGATTGTATATTTTCTCGTACTAATCAACTGACCTCTGACCTTTGTGATTATAGATGGTTAACCCCGGGGGCAATGCGGGCAGCCAGCCTCCGAACCAGAACCCGTCCCCGAATCCGAATCATCAGATCCCCACCATTGAGCAGCTGATGTATGCTCAAGTCCAGATGATGCAGCAGATGGCTGAGACCATGAGGCTGATCCAGCAGAACCAACACAATCCACATCCTCAGGCAGCTGCTCCGCCCAGAGACAAGAGGGGCGAATTTCTGAAGGGACGCCCGTCGACTTTCAGCAAGGCCAGCGACCCCCTTGAGGCAGATGATTGGCTCAAGGCAGTGGAGAGGCAGTTGGACATCGCCCAGTGCGATGACAGAGAGAAGGTGCTGTACGCCGGAGGGCAGCTTCAGGGGCCGGTGTTGGATTGGTGGGATTCCTACCAGTCCTCACGCCCGGCCGGTACTCAGATCACCTGACAGCAGTTCTGCAGCAGCTTTCGTGCACACCACGTGCCGGAGGCTTTGATGGTTTTGAAGAAGGAGTTCCTGGCACTGAAGCAGGAAGGGATGAGTGTCACGGCGTATCGTGACAGGTTCGTCGCGTTGGCCCGTTATGCTCCAGAAGACGTGGCCACCGACCAGAAGAAGCAGGCCAGGTTCCGTGATGGTCTGCAGGATACTCTCCAGTACCAGCTGATGTGCACGAAGTTCCCGACCTTTCACGAGCTGGTGGACGGCGCTCTGATGTTGGAGCACAAGCGCCGTGAGATGGAGGACAAGAAGAGGAAGCTCCAGGGACAGCAGGTGGGCAGTAGCAGTCGTCCACGCTTCGCACCTCCACAGAGTCAGCAGGTGGGAGGCCAGCAGCGCTTCCAGGGCCAGTCCGGCATGCTTAGTCGTGGCCAGTACCAGCAGCGTCCTCAGTTTCCACGGGCGCCACAGCAGCAGCGCCCTCAGGGTCAGCCACAGATGGGTCCAGCTCAGCGCAGCCAGGTGCAGCCAAGTCCAGTTCAGCGCATCAGCCCAGTCAACACTACACCGGTAGGTCCGAGGGTGTGCTACCACTGTGGCGAGCAGGGACACTTCGCCAATGTCTGCCCCAAGAAGACCAAGAACGCCGCCGGACAGAACCAGCAGGCCGGTCAGAGCAGCGCTCAGAGAGTTGGGCAGCAGCAGGGAGGTCGTGTTCCGCAGATTCCCGTCCGGGGCAAGCTCAACCACACCAGTGCAGAGACAGCAGAGACAGCTACTGATGTCATCGTGGGTACGTTCCTCGTCAAGTCGACACCCGCCACTGTTTTATTTGATTCTGGAGCTTCGCACGCTTTCATTTCTGCTGCCTTTGTGAAGAGGAACTTAATATCCCTGAAACCCATGATGAACACTATGCTAGTAAGCTCACCAGGGGGTGAACAGTGGGCCACTCTACGGTGCCCCCATGTTCCCATCATAATAAGGGGGGTAGAATTCAAGGCAGGTCCGATAGTCTTGGAGACCCTTGGATTTGATATGATCCTGGGTATGAGCTGGATGACCAGATATGATGCAGTGATCCGGTGTGCTACGAGGACCATACAGCTGACAGCCGAGTCCGGTGACAAGGTGGAGTATCAGGCAGTCAGTTCCTCAGAGCAAGGCCAAGCCAATCAAGCTGAAGGGACAACACCTGAAGACATCAGATTGGTGAGCCAGTTCCTGGATGTGTTCCCTGACGAGTTGCCAGGTATGCCTCCGGAACGAGATGTTGAATTCATTATTGAACTAAAACCTGGCACTGCACCTATAGCCAAGAGGCGGTATAGGATGGGAGCGAAGGAGCTGGAAAAGCTCAAGAAGGAGTTGGACGAGTTGTTGGCCAAGGGGTACATTCGTCCGAGTGCTTCGCCGTGGGGAGCACCGGTATTGTTCGTCGACAAGAAGGATGGTACTCAGAGGTTGTGCGTGGACTATCGAGCCCTCAACGAAGTGACCATCAAGAACAAGTACCCGCTGCCAAGGATTGATGATCTGTTCGATCAGCTGAGAGGAGCTTGTGTGTTCTCCAAGATAGATCTTCGATCGGGTTACTACCAGATGAGGATCCGCCCGTCAGACATACCCAAGACCGCTTTCACCACTCGGTACGGGTTGTATGAGTTCTTGGTCATGTCTTTTGGATTGACCAACGCTCCTGCATACTTCATGTACTTGATGAACAGCGTGTTCATGGATTACCTTGACAAGTTTGTGGTGGTATTCATTGATGACATTCTGGTCTTCTCCAAGAATGAGGAAGAACATGAGGAACACTTGAGATTGGTGCTGCAGAGGCTCCGAGAACATTAGTTGTATGCCAAGCTGAGCAAGTGTGAGTTCTGGTTAAAGGAAGTGACATTCTTGGGTCATGTGTTGTCCAATGGAGGAGTGGCAGTTGATCCGAAGAAAGTCAGCGATGTATTGAGCTGGAATCCACCACGGGATGTGAGCGAGATCAGGAGTTTCCTTGGGATGGCCGGATACTACAGACGGTTCATTGAAGGATTCTCCAAGATTGCTAAGCCGCTGACTGCTTTGCTAGAGAAGAATGCCGCGTTTGTGTGGACAGAGGCGTGCCAGGTCAGCTTCGAAGAGTTGAAGAAGAGGTTGACTACAGCCCCAGTGCTAGTATTGCCAGATTTGGCTAAGAGTTTCTCCATCTACTGCAATGCATCCCGTCTAGGTCTGGGTTGCGTCCTTACACAGGAGGGCAGAGTCGTGTCTTATGCGTCCCGGCAGCTGAGGAAGCATGAGCAGAACTATCTGACGCACGACTTGGAGTTGGCAGCTGTGGTACATGCCTTAAAGATCTGGAGACATTACTTGATTGGGCATAGGTGTAACATCTACACTGATCATAAGAGCCTCAAGTATGTCTTCACTCAGACAGATCTGAACATGAGACAGCGCAGATGGTTAGAACTGATCAAGGATTATGATCTGGAGATCCACTATCACCCAGGGAAGGCCAACTTGGTGGCAGATGCTCTGAGCAGGAGAAGTTATGTGAACAGGATCACTGGTCACTGTTTGCCTGAAGAACTCAGCCGAGAGCTTGAGAAGATGAGTCTGGGATTCGTCACCAGCATCACAGAGATGGCAGTGGAGCCCACACTCGAGCAGGAGATCCGGAGAGGTCAGCTGCATGATGAGAAGATCCGGGAGATTGTGGGGAATGTTGCACTGGGAAAGGCCCCTGGATTCCGAGTTGATGATCAGGGAACTCTATGGCATGGAAAGAGGATATGTGTGCCGGACATAGCGCAGATCAGAGAGATGATTCTGAGAGAGGCACATGACTCAGCTTATTCGATCCACCCAGGCAGCACTAAGATGTATCAGGACATCAAGGAGAGATTCTGGTGGTACGGATTGAAACGTGATGTGGCGACTCACGTGGCATTGTGCGACACATGTCAGCGAGTCAAGGCAGAACATCAGAGGCCAGCTGGATTGCTTCAGCCGTTGAAGATCCCGGAGTGGAAATGAGAAGAAGTTGGCATGGACTTCATCACTGGACTGCCCCGCACTCAGAGAGGATTTGACTCTATTTGGGTGATTGTTGATCGTCTGACCAAGGTGGCCCACTTTCTGCCAGTGAAGACCACCTACACAGGCGCCAGACTAGCAGAGTTGTACATGGAGCGGATTGTGTGCTTACGTGGGGTGCCGAAGAAGATTGTGTCAGATCGTGGTACTCAGTTCACCTCACACTTCTGGCGGAAATTACATGAGTCTATGGACACGAAGTTGCACTTCAGCTAAGCTTATCACCCGCAGACAGATGGTCAAACAGAGCGGACCAATCAGATACTAGAGGATATGTTGAGGGCTTGTGCATTGTAGTACGGTGTCAGCTGGGTTAAGAGTTTGCCGTATGCAGAGTTCTCCTACAATAACAGCTACCAGAAGAGTCTGCAGATGGCACCGTTCGAGGCATTGTATGGCAGGAAGTGCCGGACCCCATTGTTCTGGAATCAGACTGGAGAGAGTCAGGTCTTTGGTCTAGAAATACTCAGAGATGCAGAGCGGCAGGTGCAGGTGATCAGAGAGAACCTGAAGGTGGCCCAGTCCAGACAGAAGAGTTACGCCGATGTCAGACGGAGGGACCTCAGCTTCAAGGTTGAAGATTTTGTGTACCTCAAGGTGTCACCCATGAGAGGTGTAAAGCGGTTCAATGTCAAAGGCAAGTTGGCGCCTCGTTACATCGGACCGTTCAGGATACAGGAACGGATGGGCGAAGTGGCGTATCGGCTAGACCTGCCTGAGAGACTAGCCGGAGTGCACGATGTGTTCCATGTGTCCCAGTTGAAGAAGTGCTTGCGGGTGCCAGAAGAGCAGATCCCGATTGATGAGCTGAATGTTCAGGAGGACCTTACATACGAGGAGTATCCGATCAGGATCCTGGAGGTGTCGGAGAGAGTGTTGAGGAACAAGACCATTCGGATGTGCAAGGTGCAGTGGAGCCGGCACTCAGCAGATGAAGCGACTTGGGAGCGGGAAGAAGATCTCAAGTCCGAGTACCCACAGCTCTTCGCTTCTACATCCGAATCTCGAGGACGAGATTCATCTTAAGGGGGTAGGTTTGTAACACCCAAAAATGCTCAATTTAAAATTTTTGGCATTTAATTAATTAAGTAGAGCTTGCTCCTATTTATTATTAGTTAAATAATAATTTCTAAAATTTAAAATCAAATATAAGTGATAGAAACATTTATTGTTGCCTTCATGCTGCTGCATTTATTTTTGTATTGCTGGTGATTCAAACAAGAATTTAAATTTATTAAATTCAAATTTGAACCACTTTGTTTGGAGCTCTAGAAAAGTTCTTTTGGCATAGTTTGTTTTTTGTAACACCCTAAAATTCCATCACAAATAAATCATAGCAACTTGGTTTAATTTATTTTTTCTAAGGACTTAATTAAATTTTTAATTTAATTTGAGCCTAAAAATATTTAAACATCATTTAAATAATTTTGGAGCAACAAGTGCATGTGCATCATATTTGGTTTGCATGTGTTTTATTTGTTTTGTGTGTGAATTTCAAAATCATGAAAAAGTCCAGAACCCGCCCTTCAACTCTTCCTCAATCTCTCTTTCACTCCCGGCCCATCTCCCTCTCTCTCTCTCTCTTTCCGGCCCAACAGCGTTCGCGGCCCACTCCTTTCTCCCCTCTCTTTCTCCCCTCGCGCGCAGCCCGCCCCTGCTTTCGGCCCGGCAGCGGCCCAAGCCGCCTCCCCCTCCCTTCCTCTCCCACCGCCGCCGACAGGTGGAGCCCACCTGTCGGGCTCACCCCCTTCCTCCCGACGCCCCTCCCCTGCCTCGCCGTCGACAGCACCGCTCGAGCTCCCCGCGCCGCTCCCTCTCCCGCGTCTCTTCCTCTCCCCGTCCACCGAGCCCGAGAAACGGCCGCACCACTCCAACCCCTCGCTCCCCCCCCACCAAAACGGCTCTCCACCGAGCTCTCCACCACCGGGCGCCATTAATGGTCGGCCCATCCTTTCCCCTCGGCACCGAGCCCTCCCCCTCTCCTCTTCGCCCTTTAAAGAGCACGACCGAGCCCCCGAGAATCCTCTTCGACCCCTCTCGCCACCCAATTCCCCCGGAGCCACTCCAATTTCCGCCGCCGCCGCCCGAGCGCCGCCGCGTCGTCGATCCGTCGCTCCGGCACCGCTTCACCCCGTCCGACTGCACCAAACGCATCGCACCGAGGTAACGATGCTCTCGAACCCCTTCTCGCTCTCTGTTTCGCACTAGTTGTTCTCCGACGGCCTTCGCCGGCGCTCCGCCGCCGCCCTTTGTCGTCGAGCATCGCCACTGTGGCCAATTGAACGTTTAGAACCCCTTAGACGCGTTTGCCAACTCCCCAGCAACACCCCGAGCCCCTTCTCGCCTTCTCCCTCGCGCGGTAGCCACTCCCCGCACCTCGTCGGAGCAGCGCCGCCGCTGTTCATCGTCGGCCGCCGGCTCCGTCGCGCAATCCACGACGAGACCATCCCCATCGTGTTCGCCATCCCTTCCTGAAGCCGTAGCACCTATCCGCGCCCAAAACCGAGCCCGGCAGCTCGAGTTCGAGCATCGCCGACGAGTTCCCGGCCCGGCGCCGCCGCACGCCGGCGTTTCCGCCGCCGCCCGACTGCCCCCTTCGCTGTCGATCGTCCGATCTTAATCCGACGGCCCACGTTCAATCTGACCGAAGTCAATCGGCCAAATAACGGTCAACCGAGGCACTTTTGCAAAAGAGACCCTGCCTTTCTCTGAAATTAACCCGCCATCCTGATTAGTTCAAAAATAATTAGATTTAGGTCCTGAATTTTACAGAAAACACCCCAAGCTTCTCTGATTTTATTTCCCGAAGCCCAGCCCTTGTCTTTTGTGCGTTAGCCCTCGGGTTTAATGCGTATTTATGTTTTAGCCCCTGTTTTTCTTCAGTTCAGCCCCTGGAAACTTAGTTTCCTTGCCAACAAGTCCCTAAAACTTGTTTTGGCCATATCTTTTCCGTCCTAGCTCCGTTTTTAGCGTTCTTGGTGTCCAAGCGTTCGTCTTTTCGAGCTTGTTAGTTTTAGATGCTTGTTGTAGTCTGTTAAGAATGTTTGACGTACTGTTTTCTTATTGTTTTATTGTGTTGATCGTAGATCTCGTGCCAGTTGCAACCGAGTCGCCCGTCGACGCGGATCCGGAACCACTCTACGAAGAAGAAGAAGATCTTTTTGTAGACCAAGGCAAGTGGCCCTCCCCGCATATTCTTTTTGTCCTATACAACTGCATGTCAAACTAAAATTTACTATTATTGCATTAATATGGTGGGAATACCTTTTTAAGGATTTATCTAGTCTTTTACCATGCTCCCTTGTACAACCCCTGTTTTAAATAATATTTTTGGGTTAGTTCATGCTTAGTGTTGCAATACCTTGGGAATGGTTCAAAGTGAATCTTTATAAAATTGTTGATCATGATAACCTTGTTAATGAATGTTGGTTAATACAAGAGAACGATTATTTAATCGGAACATGGAGAACCACCCAAGAAAACAGTGCAACCATGGTGTCAAAATGGGCTCTGACCTTAGCCAATTAATTAGATGTGCGATTGTACTGATGGCCTTATCCGAAAGGAGCAGAGGGGGTCTGGGGTTGCAGGGGTACAGCCCGGTCCTCTTGGGGTAGCAGCCTTTGCTAAGGTGCTGACCATTAGGGAGGGTTGTGGACCGCCCTAGCTGTAACTCTTGCGGGTTGTTGGACTTTTGCATATCTTTGTAAAGGCTTCGAAGTGGACCCCTAGCCACTCACCTCGGAAGTGTTTAAGGGCCTTGCAAACCCGGGCAACATGGGGAACACGAGCTATGGTGAAAGTGTACAACCTCTGCAGAGTGTAAACTGATATATCAGCCGTGCTCACGGTTAAGAGCGGCTTGGACCCTCGCATGATAATTAAACTTAAAGATGGAATATAAATCGTGGTTTTACTCGTGGGTTTTGGAAAAGATGTTCTTTTAAATGCTTAAGTGGGATGGTATAAATTTACATCTAGTAAATAGGAAGTTGCTAATAAAACTTGATCAACTCTAAAAAGCTCACTGCTGTGAACCTTAGCCTATCCTTGTGGCCTTGCATTTTCACCCCGCTTGCTGAGTACCTAGTTAGGTGTACTCACACTTGCCATTGCTGAATCAGAAGAAGGAAATGAAGGAGAATACTACAGCGACTACGATGAGTTCTGAGGCTTGCGTTTTCCCCCAGTCAAGATGCCTGTGGAAGATGGAAGCTGAAGACGCTTCGTTTAGCTATCGTTTGTGCTGCGATAAAGACCTTCGTGTCTTCCGAGAGTGTAATAAGAATATTATAATAAATCTCTTTGTAATTTAGAACATTGTGTTTCGATATTACACTCTTTTGTCTATCATATGTGTGTAAACATGAACCTGGCGCACATATGAAACGCACTTGGTTTTCCTTGAAAACCGGGTGTGACAGGAGTGGTATCAGAGCGGTGTTGACTGTAGGACGCAGCCTTAAGTTAGAACTGGTCGGAAATTAAGGACTCAACATCTAGAAAGCCATGTCACCTTTCAAAATTCCCTATTTTCGCATAAAAATCTAATTTATATTATTTCTTTTTGTTAAAAGATTTCATCATTTTGATTTATTCTATATTGAGTCAGTTTTCTTTTCCTTGTCAGATGGTTCGTGAGTTTCAGACCGCTCGTGCTGTCACCGGAGGTTCACGCCCTGCTGGACCGTCAGTTCCCCAGCACCCCGTGGTGGCACCCGCCGAGGAGGTCCCGGTTCAGGTACTGCCTGAGGCACAGGCAGAGGCACAGGAGGAGGAGCCACCTCAGCTCTACGACGGCACTGTGCTCGAGGTGGACGCCGACGGAGACATGGTGATTCCACCAGCTGCTCCTGCTGCCGGCGACGCTGCACCGGCCGCTGCTGGAGGTGACCCAGACGACTCTGGGGACGACAGTGACGAGGAGGAGCCCAGTGACGGGGATGACCCCGACATGGAGGTGTACGACCAGGAGAACGACAACAACAACGACGAGGAGGATCCGGAGGAGCCCCGCCAGCGTGGTCCGGAGTACCACCTTCACGCTTCACTGGGTGGTACCGGGCAGTTCTGCAGACTGCTGGAGGAGCTACTGGGGTTTTTAGAGTTCACTCTAAAGCCTCAGTACGTGGTCGAGCACTTCGAGGAGCCCGGCCTAGAGGACTACTACACAGCTCAGGTACACATCCGGGTACCTCAGCCAGAGGCTTCCGGATGGAGGATCCGTTCGACACACTACAGCTGTGTTCCCTTCTCCACCGAGGACGCCGCCATCAACGACGCCGCCAGGAGAGCACTCTACTCCTACAGCTACCGTTTCCGCGACCAGCTGTACTACTCCGACTTCCGCCACGTACCCAGCCGACCTGTGGGTACAGAGGACACAGTGGTACCCGCTTCTCAGACCGGAGACGACCGTGTGGACGTCCTTGCTCGAGTCACTGCCGCACTCAACACCGACTTGGAGGGAGCCACCTCCGAGATCGAGGGACTGCACGGGAAGCTCCAGGACGCTCAGGCCAAGATCGCACAGCTCGAGGCTCAGCTTGCAGGACAGGCACCCCCTGAGGAGATGGTACAGCACTGCACCACGTCTTCCCCTCCGCGCAAGAAGCTTCGTTACGGCACCCCAGGAGCTACCACCAGTCTTGGCTAGGAGTTTTAAGATGTCTACCCCTTTTTCTTTTGTTAATAATTCCGTTCCTGCGAGGACGATGCGATGTAATAGTGGTAGATGGTTGAAAACATGGTTGAGTTGGAACTTTGTGATGACTGGATGCTTTTGTGGAGTGATGGCCACAACTGCGTTAATTAAATAATTAGTTTAATTAATTAATCTTAGCCCCCTTATGCTTTTACTTTACTCTATTCAGTTCTTACCTGAGATACTTTTCCCTAACACTCAGATGGTAAACACCAGGTCAGGAGGAGGACAAGATATTCCACCTGCGATACGCGCTCATATTGCAAGTCAGAGGAATCAAGCACCACCTCCCCCACCAAACCCACCAATGGATCCAGCTATGCAACAGTTTCTGGCTGCTCAGACTCAACTGCTGCAGAATCTCGCTGCAACAGTACAAAACTTACAAGCACAGCAAAACCAGCCACCGCAACCAGCACCAGCACCACCACCGCCCAGGGACAAGCATAAGGAATTCATGAGCCACCGTCCGCCCACTTATTCTCACTCATCAGATCCATTGGATGCCGATGACTGGCTAAAGGTTGTTGCCAGGAAGCTGGAAATGACTCAGTGCACCGATCGTGAAATGGTGCTATATGCTGCAGGCGGACTTGAAGGACCAGCAGCTGACTGGTGGGATGCATACACCGCTGCACATGCCGCACCACAGAACATCACTTGGCAGGAGTTCAGGAATAGCTTCAGAGCTTATCACATCCCCTCTGGAGTTATGAAACTTAAACAGAAGGAGTTCCTCGCACTGAAGCAGGGCAACATGTCAGTTAGCGAGTACCTGGACAAATTCACCCAGTTATCTCGCTATGCACCTGAAGAGGTCAACACAGATGCCAAGAGACAGGAACGATTTCTGGATGGTCTTATAGGGCCGCTCAATTATCAGTTGCAGAGTCACATCTTTCCAGACTTCCAGACTCTTCTGAACAAAGCTATTGGCCTGGAAAGCAAACGCAAGGAAATTGGTGAACACAAACGGAAGTTCCAGGGACAGTCTAGCAGTAACACTCGCCCCCGCTACAATTCTTCTCAGGGATCCTACTTCCACTCTGGTGGACAGAATAGAAGTTATCCACAGAACATACAGTTGCAACGATCATTTCAGCAGCCACATCGCTTCAATCAGCAATCACCCCGTACTCCGAATCCTTAGCAGAATCGGACGAACAACAACTCAGCCACTCCCCGCCCAAGCAATGCCACAGGTGCTCCTGTGAGAAACAATGCTCCAGTACAGCCAAATGGATGCTTCAAATGTGGAGAATTGGGGCACTATGCTAACAGCTGTCCCCAGCGTGGGATGCATACTCCACAGAGAGGCAATGAACAGAGAACTGAGAAACCAACATCACAAGTTCGTCCAGGAAGCTCAAGTGCACAGGGCAACAGAGCTCAGCGGAACTTTGTTCGTGGAAGGGTGAACCATGTGACCGCCGAACAAGCCCAAGAAGCTCCAGGAGTTGTACTTGGTACGTTCCTCGCCAATTCCATACCTGCAACAATTTTATTCGATTCTGGAGCAACGCATTCATTTATTACTGAACAATTTGTGGCAAAACATGACATGAACATGAGAGCTATGAAAAAGCAATTATTAGTTAGTACTCCCGGCGGAGAAATGCAAGCCAGTTTATTATGCCCACAAGTGACTCTTAATATTATGGGAGTAGATTTCCCAGCTGATCTGGTAGTTCTAAAATCTTGGGGAATAGATATAATTCTGGGAATGGATTGGTTACATCAGTGGGATGGATCTATTCAGTGCCGAAAGAAGTCAGTACTCTTAACCAGTCCTAACGGAGACAGAATTGAGTATGTGGCAACTCCCTCATCGACAGAAGGTGGAACAGTAAATTCTATGGAAGGCAAGACTCTGGAAGATATCAAAATAGTGAACGAATATCCGGATGTATTTCCAGATGATTTACCAGGTATGCCACCTGACCGAGATATTGAATTCAGCATTGAACTTTTACCTGGTACTGCTCCTATATCTAAGAGGCCATATAGAATGGATGTCAAAGACTTGGCAGAACTTAAGAAACAAATAGAAGAATTGTTAAGTAGAGGGTTTATCCGTCCTAGTTCATCACCATGGGGAGCCCCCACTCTCTTCGTAGACAAGAAAGATGGCTCTAGAAGGATGTGTGTAGACTATCGATCTCTTAATGAGGTCACCATCAAAAACAAATATCCCTTACCTAGGATCGAGGATCTGTTTGATCAAATGAGAGGTGCAAAAGTGTTTTCCAAGATAGATCTGCGATCGGGGTATCATCAATTGAGAATTCGTCCGGAGGACATTCCCAAGACAGCTTTCACGTCCAGATATGGGTTGTATGAGTTTACTGTCATGTCATTCGGATTGACGAATGCTCCGGCATACTTCATGTATTTGATGAACAAGGTGTTCATGGATTATTTGGACAAGTTTGTCGTAGTGTTCATTGACGACATTTTGATATTCTCTCAGAATGAGGAAGAACATGAGGAGCATTTAAGACTTGTATTACAGAGACTTCGAGAACATCAGTTGTATGCTAAGTTCAGCAAGTGTGACTTTTGGTTAAAGGAAGTTTCATTTCTTGGTCATGTTATCACCGACGGAGGAATAGCAGTGGATCCGAGTAAAGTTCAGGATGTGTTGAACTGGAACCCTCCGAAGAATGTGTCTGAGATCAGGAGTTTTCTCGGATTGGCAGGTTACTACCGCAGATTTATTGAAGGATTCTCGAAGATCGTGAAACCGCTTACAACTTTACTAGAGAAGGGAAAAGAATTCAAATGGAGCGATAAATGCCAAGCTAGTTTTGAAGAATTGAAGAAAAGATTGACTACTGCCCCTGTGCTGATAATGCCAGACATTCACAAAGGGTTCGATGTATATTGTGATGCCTCGCGTCAAGGCCTTGGTTGTGTTTTAATGCAAGAAGGAAAAGTAGTGGCTTATGCTTCCAGACAACTGAGGAAACATGAACAGAATTATCCAACACATGATCTAGAATTGGCCGCCGTGGTACACGCACTGAAAATTTGGAGACATTACATGATTGGTAACAAGTGTCAGATCTTTACCGATCATAAGAGCTTGAAATATATCTTCACTCAGAAGGATATCAATCTTAGACAACGCAGATGGTTGGAATTAATCAAGGATTACGATTTGGAGATTCAGTATCACCCTGGTAAAGCTAATGTTGTTGCAGATGCTTTGAGTCGGAAGAGTCAGGCAAACATGCTTATAGCTCAGTTGAAACCACAAGAGTTATGTTGGGAAATGGCACGACTCAACTTAGGAATCGTAGCCCAGAGTGAATCTATGACCTTGGAGGTCGAATCAACACTTGAACAGGAAATCCGAAAAGGGCAGTTGACAGATGAAAAGATCAAGGAATACGAAAAGCTGATTGATTCAGGAAAAGTTCCCGATTTTAAGAAAGATGATCAGGGAACCATATGGTTCAGAAACAGGATATGTGTGCCAGAAGACGATCGCCTACGTGAGACTATACTGAAAGAAGCTCATGATTCGACATACTCTATTCACCCTGGTAGTACCAAGATGTACCAAGATCTAAAACAGAAACATTGGTGGTACGGAATGAAAAGAGATGTCGCAGCTCATGTCGCCTTGTGTGACATATGTCAAAGGGTAAAAGCAGAACATCAGAGACCAGCCGGTTTGCTGCAACCACTGAAAGTACCTGAGTGGAAATGGGAAGAAATTGGTATGGATTTCATTGTAGGTTTACCTCGTACACGCGATGGTTATGATTCCATATGGGTTATCGTGGACAGGTTAACCAAAGTTGCCCATTTTATACCAGTTAAAACCACTTACTCAGGAGCCAGGCTAGCAGAGTTGTACATGTCACGAATTGTGTGTTTGCATGGAGTTCCTAAAAAGATAGTGTCAGATCGAGGCACCCAGTTTACATCACGTTTTTGGAAGAAGCTACATGAGTCACTGGATACGAAATTGAATTTCAGTTCGGCATACCATCCACAGACTAATGGTCAAACTGAAAGGACGAATCAGATATTGGAAGATATGTTAAGGGCTTGTGCTTTAAAGCATGGAGGTAGTTGGGACCAGAGTTTACCATATGCAGAGTTCGCTTACAACAATAGTTATCAATCTAGTCTCAAGATGGCACCGTTTGAAGCCTTGTACGGAAGAAAATGCAGAACACCCTTGTACTGGAATCAAACGGGTGAAAGTCAACTCTTCGGACCCGAAATTATAAAGGAAGCGGAAAAACAAGTCGAGATAATTCGGGAGAATCTTAAAACCGCGCAGTCACGCCAAAAGAGTTACGCTGACCCTAAGAGAAGAGAAGTGGTATTCGAGGAAGGAGATTATGCCTATCTCAGAGTATCACCTATCAGAGGATTGCGAAGATTTAATGTTAGAGGGAAGTTATCACCTCGTTTTATCGGACCTTTTAAAATACTGGAAAGAAAAGGAGAAGTGGCATATAGGTTGGAATTACCGGCTCGATTATCAGGAGTTCATGATGTGTTCCATGTATCACAACTGAAGAAGTGCTCAAATGAAATTAGAGTGGAGCACTTACCACTGGAGGATTTAGAAGTAAAGGATGACTTGACTTATAAGGAGTATCCTATCAAAATCTTAGACAAGTCACAGAGGGTCACACGAAGCAAGATAATAAAAATGTGCAAAGTTCAATGGAGCAATCACTCAGAAAATGAGGCCACTTGGGAAAGAGAAGAAGAACTTATGGAAGAGTTCCCTCAGCTGTTCTCCGAATCTTCGTGAATCTCGGGACGAGATTCTCTTTAAGGGGGGTAGGATTTGTAACACCCTAAAATTCCATCACAAATAAATCATAGCAACTTGGTTTAATTTATTTTTTCTAAGGACTTAATTAAATTTTTAATTTAATTTGAGCCTAAAAATATTTAAACATCATTTAAATAATTTTGGAGCAACAAGTGCATGTGCATCATATTTGGTTTGCATGTCTTTTGTTTGTTTTGTGTGTGAATTTCAAAATCATGAAAAAGTCCAGAACCCGCCCTTCAACTCTTCCTCAATCTCTCTTTCACTCCCGGCCCATCTCCCTCTCTCTCTCTCTCTTTCCGGCCCAACAGCGTTCGCGGCCCACTCCTTTCTCCCCTCTCTTTCTCCCCTCGCGCGCAGCCCGCCCCTGCTTTCGGCCCGGCAGCGGCCCAAGCCGCCTCCCCCTCCCTTCCTCTCCCACCGCCGCCGACAGGTGGAGCCCACCTGTCGGGCTCACCCCCTTCCTCCCGACGCCCCTCCCCTGCCTCGCCGTCGACAGCACCGCTCGAGCTCCCCGCGCCGCTCCCTCTCCCGCGTCTCTTCCTCTCCCCGTCCACCGAGCCCGAGAAACGGCCGCACCACTCCAACCCCTCGCTCCCCCCCCACCAAAACGGCTCTCCACCGAGCTCTCCACCACCGGGCGCCATTAATGGTCGGCC
The DNA here is from genome assembly GCA_033239725.1 of Echinochloa phyllopogon. Lineage (NCBI taxonomy): Eukaryota > Viridiplantae > Streptophyta > Magnoliopsida > Poales > Poaceae > Echinochloa > Echinochloa phyllopogon. The sequence goes on from BTCW01000006.1 coordinate 36,114,899, forward strand.
CATCCTTTCCCCTCGGCACCGAGCCCTCCCCCTCTCCTCTTCGCCCTTTAAAGAGCACGACCGAGCCCCCGAGAATCCTCTTCGACCCCTCTCGCCACCCAATTCCCCCGGAGCCACTCCAATTTCCGCCGCCGCTGCCCGAGCGCCGCCGCGTCGTCGATCCGTCGCTCCGGCACCGCTTCACCCCGTCCGACTGCACCAAACGCATCGCACCGAGGTAACGATGCTCTCGAACCCCTTCTCGCTCTCTGTTTCGCACTAGTTGTTCTCCGACGGCCTTCGCCGGCGCTCCGCCGCCGCCCTTTGTCGTCGAGCATCGCCACTGTGGCCAATTGAACGTTTAGAACCCCTTAGACGCGTTTGCCAACTCCCCAGCAACACCCCGAGCCCCTTCTCGCCTTCTCCCTCGCGCGGTAGCCACTCCCCGCACCTCGTCGGAGCAGCGCCGCCGCTGTTCATCGTCGGCCGCCGGCTCCGTCGCGCAATCCACGACGAGACCATCCCCATCGTGTTCGCCATCCCTTCCTGAAGCCGTAGCACCTATCCGCGCCCAAAACCGAGCTCGGCAGCTCGAGTTCGAGCATCGCCGGCGAGTTCCCGGCCCGGCGCCGCCGCACGCCGGCGTTTCCGCCGCCGCCCGACTGCCCCCTTCGCTGTCGATCGTCCGATCTTAATCCGACGGCCCACGTTCAATCTGACCGAAGTCAATCGGCCAAATAACGGTCAACCGAGGCACGTTTGCAAAAGAGACCCTGCCTTTCTCTGAAATTAACCCGCCATCCTGATTAGTTCAAAAATAATTAGATTTAGGTCCTGAATTTTACAGAAAACACCCCAAGCTTCTCTGATTTTATTTCCCGAAGCCCAGCCCTTGTCTTTTGTGCGTTAGCCCTCGGGTTTAATGCGTATTTATGTTTTAGCCCCTGTTTTTCTTCAGTTCAGCCCCTGGAAACTTAGTTTCCTTGCCAACAAGTCCCTAAAACTTGTTTTGGCCATATCTTTTCCGTCCTAGCTCCGTTTTTAGCGTTCTTGGTGTCCAAGCGTTCGTCTTTTCGAGCTTGTTAGTTTTAGATGCTTGTTGTAGTCTGTTAAGAATGTTTGACGTACTGTTTTCTTATTGTTTTATTGTGTTGATCGTAGATCTCGTGCCAGTTGCAACCGAGTCGCCCGTCGACGCGGATCCGGAACCACTCTACGAAGAAGAAGAAGATCTTTTTGTAGACCAAGGCAAGTGGCCCTCCCCGCATATTCTTTTTGTCCTATACAACTGCATGTCAAACTAAAATTTACTATTATTGCATTAATATGGTGGGAATACCTTTTTAAGGATTTATCTAGTCTTTTACCATGCTCCCTTGTACAACCCCTGTTTTAAATAATATTTTTGGGTTAGTTCATGCTTAGTGTTGCAATACCTTGGGAATGGTTCAAAGTGAATCTTTATAAAATTGTTGATCATGATAACCTTGTTAATGAATGTTGGTTAATACAAGAGAACGATTATTTAATCGGAACATGGAGAACCACCCAAGAAAACAGTGCAACCATGGTGTCAAAATGGGCTCTGACCTTAGCCAATTAATTAGATGTGCGATTGTACTGATGGCCTTATCCGAAAGGAGCAGAGGGGGTCTGGGGTTGCAGGGGTACAGCCCGGTCCTCTTGGGGTAGCAGCCTTTGCTAAGGTGCTGACCATTAGGGAGGGTTGTGGACCGCCCTAGCTGTAACTCTTGCGGGTTGTTGGACTTTTGCATATCTTTGTAAAGGCTTCGAAGTGGACCCCTAGCCACTCACCTCGGAAGTGTTTAAGGGCCTTGCAAACCCGGGCAACATGGGGAACACGAGCTATGGTGAAAGTGTACAACCTCTGCAGAGTGTAAACTGATATATCAGCCGTGCTCACGGTTAAGAGCGGCTTGGACCCTCGCATGATAATTAAACTTAAAGATGGAATATAAATCGTGGTTTTACTCGTGGGTTTTGGAAAAGATGTTCTTTTAAATGCTTAAGTGGGATGGTATAAATTTACATCTAGTAAATAGGAAGTTGCTAATAAAACTTGATCAACTCTAAAAAGCTCACTGCTGTGAACCTTAGCCTATCCTTGTGGCCTTGCATTTTCACCCCGCTTGCTGAGTACCTAGTTAGGTGTACTCACACTTGCCATTGCTGAATCAGAAGAAGGAAATGAAGGAGAATACTACAGCGACTACGATGAGTTCTGAGGCTTGCGTTTTCCCCCAGTCAAGATGCCTGTGGAAGATGGAAGCTGAAGACGCTTCGTTTAGCTATCGTTTGTGCTGCGATAAAGACCTTCGTGTCTTCCGAGAGTGTAATAAGAATATTATAATAAATCTCTTTGTAATTTAGAACATTGTGTTTCGATATTACACTCTTTTGTCTATCATATGTGTGTAAACATGATCCTGGCGCACATATGAAACGCACTTGGTTTTCCTTGAAAACCGGGTGTGACATTTTTGCTCCCTGATCTTTCCCACTTGGTCGTTTCCCCCCCCCCCCCCCCCCCTTCTCTTTTTCTCCTCCCCGGCCCAGCCCAGCTAGCCACCCCCGCACCCGCCAGCCGCCACCTCTCCACGGCCCAGCACCCCCTCAGCTCGGCCCAGCCAGCATCGCCGGCCCACTCCCGCGCCCCCCTCTTTCCCTCTCATTGCACTGTGGGCCCGCCGCGTCAGTCCCGTCTTCTTCGCGGGGACAGACCGGCCGGGGATCACGGCCAAGCGCCGCCGCCGGGGTTTCCATCCAAGCATGCCGAGCGATCCCGTGGACCTCCTCGGAAGCTTCCCCGAATCTTCCCGTACCCGCTCCCTTCCATCCGCGCTGCCTCCCCACTTGGAAGGTGCCACCCCTCTATGGAAGGCGGAGCCCCGCCACCGGTCACCGCGCGATTCGACGTGGGCCGCACACCGAGGGCCCTTGACCACTACAAGTACCCCACCCGAACCCTCACTCATCTCCCTCGAGCGAATCCCGAGCCCGCAACGCCTCCACCTGCCTCGCACCGCCGCCATTGGCGCCGCCGCCCCGAGTTTCGGTCGCCGTCGATCTCCGACGCCGGCGCCAATTCCTCAACGAGGATCTACCTCGGAGCTCCCTGGGGAGGTAATGAAGTTAACCGAATCGTCCCCGACCTTGTCTTCGCGTTAAACCCTGGCTAATTGCTCGCCCCCATGTGCACAGACTCGCCGGCGCCGCCCCTCCCCGACGTCCGCGCTCCTCGTCGCCCCATCGCCGTCACAATCACCCCAGGTGAACTCGCCGTCCTTCCCTGGTGCCGTAGGTCCAAGCCGCCTAGTGTTTGGTGGTCTGTAGCCCGAAATCCCCTCACCTCCGGCGATGCTCCGCCGACGGCAGAGCCGTGCCGCCGTCCCTCGCGTCACCGGCGTCGACCCCCCCCCCCCCAGCGCCCGGTCTAAACTCCACCGCTGGATGTAGATCCGACGGCCCACGTTCAACCGCGCCCCAGGTCAAATCTGAAAATAACGGTCAGCGCTGTACGTTTTTCACTTAAGCCCCGCAGTTTTCCTGGAATCAACCCGCAGTCCATCCCAGTTCAAAAGTATTTACGGTTAGGTCCTGTTTTATTCGTTTTAGCCCCTGCACTTTTGATAAATTGAACCCGCGGTCCAGCCCTTGCATTTTTGCATGTTAGCCCTCCTGTTTTAATACGAAATTACGTATAGGTCCTCGGTTTTTCGCAGTTTAGCCCCTGGAAGTTTCAGAAACTTGCCAGCAAGTCTCTGAACCTTAGAAACGCTATAACCTTCACGTTTTAGCTCCGATTAGTGTGATTCTCGCGCTCATGTGTTTGTAGCGAAGCGTAGATTATTTCTAGATCATGTTTTTGTATTGTTTTCACTGTTTGGTGTACTGTTCTAATAGAATTAATTTGTTTGCATGTAATGATTGTTTTGGATGCTTGCGTGATGATCGTGTCCAGTCGGCGAGCCCGTAGCTTTGGACTTCGAGTACGTTGAGTACGTGCCGGAGCAGGACTCGCAGCAGCAGCCGTACTCCGAGGAAGGCAAGTTATAGCACGGACAATCCTTGCTACCTACTCACTCTTTTAATACACTGTTCATTACATACGCATGTGTCTAATACTGTTTACCTTTAAGGTCGTACCTAGCATTTATTTCCCTGTCCTTGTATTTCCTATGGGTTTTTGCATATGGGTAGAACTTTGCTATGCGCAGCTACTGTCACCTTTATTTAACTGTTAAACTTGTATTAATGGTCCACTTCAACTTTAATGTTAAAACTTGCTTTTTAGCAACATGGATTAGGGAGTTAGAGCATGTGTTGTGTGCTTTGCTCTAATGTCTCCCTCTAAGGACCGGTTCTTAAAGCGGCAACCCAGGAGCCTGTCGCCACCGCTGGAACTATAATGGCTCTGGTCTTGGTCAAGTAGCTTGTACGTCTCTAGCTTGGCAGTGGTTACCGAGGGGCCAACGGCGTTGTGGGAGGTACGGTGCTGGGTGTTCTCCGATTCCACCGAGGGCGGGAGATCCGTCGGCTAGGTCCCGTTAGACCCAGTCCCGTGTAGGAGTCTCAGCGATTGAGAACTCTACACGTTGCGCAGTATGGGTGCGATACCCGCGCTCCGGACGCCATCGGCCCCCTCACGGTGTGACTCCGTGGGCGTACGTCGATCTCGGTGCCTAAGTTTTCACCGCCGTATAGTACTCCAGCGGCTACTGACTTGTTAGGGTGTCTTGTGAAAGCCTCGTAGTGTCCCTATGCAGTCACACCTCGGAAGTGTCGATGTGCGTGGTTGGGTGCAAAGTTCCTTTGAACTTTTACGCGACTGGTGGGTAAAGGGCGAAACCTCTGCAGAGTGTACGATCTATCATGATAGCCTTGCTCAGGGTCACGAGCGGCCTGGATCCTTTATGATTAGAACTTGATGTTTATTCATGCTTAATGACACTTACACTTTATTAATTGGGTTGCAACCGGGTATTCATTCACATGTAGTAACTTGGGAAATGATAAAACGAACCAACTAAAAGTGCTAATGCAGTTAAGCCGTGTCTAGCCTTTTTGAGCCTTCATAACCCGTGCTATACTTGCTAAGTAATCTCATTACTTACACTTGTTGTTATTATTATTTTTTTGGGCAAAATCCCGGACGGGTAACAGATTGGAGTCAGGCTGACTATGCTGTGGAGTTTCCAGAGGACTTGCCGTACTTCTGAGCTTGCGTTCACCCAGTCAGAGTCCCTGTGGGATTGCGGCTACGCTAGAGAGGTGTATTAGTCTTCCGTTGTCCATGATTTTATTTCTGAAGCACTCTGATGTAAACGCTACGCTATCATGAGATTAATAAAGCATTGTACTCTGATTTTTACCTTATTTGTTCGCTATATGTGTCTGTGGACTCCCTGGGCACACGTATGGTCACATTCGGGTTTTGTGTAAATCCGGGTGTGACAACGTGTGTGTACGTGCACGCCCGGCCTCTTCTCTGAGTCTTCGGAGATCTCGCGCCCGGGACCAAATTCTCACCGCACTGTGCCAACAGTGGCGCTGGCGCGCTGCTGATATACATATACTTGCATATACTACCGCACTGTTCATCGCCATCATTGAGTACTACTCGTGAAGATCGAATGACTGAACAAAACAAATCATTCACAACAAGTCTGCACGGTGCACTGTAGTAGTTGCTCATTTGTTTAGAACTACTGACCTGTTCTGTGGGATGTATTCGTGCATATGTGAAATTCATATGCATGCCTGTGTGCATAGAGACGATAGAGTAACATCATCGCAGCCGGCCTGAACGAAGTTTCACATGCTCACAGCCACCATGTTGTATGACTAGCTCTGATTATGAGAATAGCTAGGATATCATGCCATGAGGAACGCCAAGTAAACAAAGTGATCGATGCATATATAAGCACACTGCATGTGGATGGATCAACAGTACAAATACTCCATCTGAACTCTGATGATCCAAATGCATGCAAGCAAGTTACTAATTTACTACCTAGCTACACATGGCTTGCGGACAACTAATTAAGGAGCTAATTAGCAGCAAGAAATGACTGACAGATCTAAGGTACAAGTGCTCTTGTCTGAACCACTCGCACTTGCAAACTAAGCCGACAGAAAGACTACAAGAGTACTAGCAACACTGCAAGAGAAGATCACAAGGTAAACTAAACCGATCGATCAGCGCGATAACCGTAAGGGACCAACGGTCCGGATCATGCGCCCCTGGTCGCTGCAGCTGGGCCCATCTCATAAAGGAACCCGCCGTGCTGGGCGTAAGCCTCCAGCCAGGTAGGTGGCGCTGGCTCCTGCGGCCCGCCGGCGTTCACCCCCGCCGTCAGGGACGGCGGCGCCGGCGCCGGCTTGCCAGCGATGATCGAGGTGAAGGGAGGGTATGGCGGCATGCCCATGGTGATGCCGCCGCCGCCGCCGGCGCAGCTGTTCGGCGGCGGGTCTTGCATGCACGCCGATGCAGGGAAGCCGCAGGCATTGCTGCTGATCTTGCTGCTGCCCTGGCTGGTCGGCAGCAATGGAGGGTGCATGCCGGGGTGGCCGTGGTGGAAGTGGAGGCCGCCGGCGCTAGGGTTTGGGAGAGCAGGGGCGGCGGGGTCTTGCTGGAAGCAGAAGCCGGAGGGGTCCATTCCCATGGCCATGGGGAGGTAGTAGGGGTTCTTCACCATCATCAGCTTGCTGTACTGGTCGCCTGCCTTGTGGAGTATCCTGCAGATCACCCATTCCTCCTGCATTTTTATAAGAAAAATACTCAGCAAATCATGCATAAAAGATTGTTTTCTATGGATTGTGATCTCCATAGGCAAGATATAAGATTCAGCAAATCATCAGTCAGTAGTACAGATGCATAAAACGATTATGTTCTGTGGATTATGATCTATGGACAGGACTGGACAGGCAACAGTGTACTGTGTACTATATAAGTTTCATCCTGAACTTCTTCAGACGATGGCGCATTTGTTTTACAGATTAAAAGAAATGCAACCAATGAGCACACTGGATGCTCGTGTTACTAGTTTATTTGTACGACAGAGATTTGGAAGGGAGGCATGTCAGTGTTTCGAGATATGCAAAGTACATCCATGATGCACCCTGAGGGCACAACACGAACACAGCAACGGCAGGATCGCTGGCTGGTGGCTTGGATCCTGTGTGTCAGTGCAAATAGATTTTGAGCAGAGATGGAACTACTCCTGGCCATGCATACGCATGCTGCTTCTGAACTGAAGAGGCCTGAAGCTGAGCACACATAGCGCTACTGTAGTTGTGCTAGCACATTATCATGCTTAACACCAGCTAACACCATTGAATGCACAAAAGCATAGAAAGCATACATCTATCAATCTGCATGCACATGTCACCCAAGTCCCCTCCTTAGCTATGCATATGCATGCATGCCACATTCATTGCAGCCAGCATAGTATCTCTGCAACTCCTACTTCTTGTCAATGATATCACATCTGTACTACTGTCACACTGTTCGTTTCAAGTCAATAAAGTCGATCATAGACAGAATCTGAGAATCATATACAGAACCATCATAAAACTGAAAAGATCTGCCCTAAAACCTTAACAAATCGATCCATTCATGGAGTAATAACTAAAGAAATCTGCCCTGAACAACATCTGGGCTAATAATCGATGCATGGACTAATGCAGTGTGGCGCTGCTACATTATGCTAATGTTGTCGTGTTAGATCATGCATATGCAACAAACAAGAAGCTAGCTAGGCATGTAGATCGAAGCACATGTAGTATAGTACCTTGCAGGAGCGGCGGGCGGCGGCGAACTCGCCGTCGAGGCGGTACTCGTGGAGGACCCACTTGGTCTTCTCGCCGCGCGGGGCGCGGCCCTTGTAGAAGACGAGCGTTTTCTTCATGCCGAGCAGGGCGCCGGTGGCGGCGTTGAGCACCTCGCGGTCCTTGCCGGTGGCCTTCCAGTAGCCGGCGCCGGTGGCGCGGTTGGTGCGCATCCCCGTCGGGTACTTGCGGTCGCGGAGGCTGAAGAAATACCACTCGCGCTCGCCCATGCGCGCCGCGTCCGGGAGCTCCCACGGCTCGCACCGGTTCAGGTCCACCTCCGCGATGTCCACGCCGCAGCAGGCGCCGTTGAACACCTTGGCCGCGAGGTAGAAGGTGACGAGCTCCTCGTCGGTCGGGTGGAACCGGAACCCCGGCGGCAGGCCGTGCTCGCCGCCCGCCGCCATCTCCTCGCCCAGCAGGTCCCACAGCGCGTCGCCCATGGCCTGCTGCTGGTGCATAGCCACCGCTAGCTGCTGGGATCGATCGATCTGATGGAAAGCAGCAAGTCTAGTAGAGCTTGTGCTTGGATTTCGAGAGGGTGGGAGAGATACTCTTGCCCAAGACAAGAACCCTATATACTACTCAAACTCAAGCTAACTTTATTCACTCTTCTCTCTTCTCCACAAGATGAAAGGTGTGTTCTGAGGCTATGGTGTGGTGTATGGAGGAAGAAGCCAAGGGGGCCTTCTTATAGTGGGGGGGTGCTAGCATGACCATGAGAACTCTCTCTCTCTCTCTCTCTCTCTCTCTCTAAGTGAAATGGCAAGCAGGATAAGAATGGTGAGATTAAAAGGATGGACATGGACATGTTTGGCACCTGGCATGAGCCAATGAGGAAACTCGATGGAGCTTAACGGGAAACTGTTGCACGTCGTAGCAAGGTACTAACATGCACATCTAGCTACTAAGCTAAAGACCCTAGCTGCTGCTGAAAAGTCTCGCCTACACCTACCTAGAGCCTGCACGCAGCATGTACGTATGCGTGCATATATGAACATATACACGCTGGCCGGCATCGACGCAACGCGACTTTTAGGAGAAAAGAAAAGGACGAGTAAAATTAAACGTACACGTGCAAGCTCATTCATCGCCGTGTAATGCATGCGTACATCTATGCGACTTGAAATCTTGAATGGAGTGCATGCGTCTGTGCCGGCATATGTGCACATATATGCAGTGGCGGAGCCAGAAACTCAAGGGGGGGGGGGGGGGGGGCTGCAAGCTGCATATTGATATCTGAGGATCAAAAACAGTGCAGTATTGGAAGCTGGAGGAGGATATACTGAAGAAACAACAGTAGCCGATGGGACAAAAGCTAATTAAAAAACCAAAGAAGTTTTGTGCTAATCCACTATCATGGGCTAATACATAGTGTACCCATAGTGGTATTTCTGGCCGGGGGGGGGGGGGGGGGGGGGGGGCTGCAGCACCCCCAGCACGGGGTGCAGCTCCGCCCCTGCATATATGTGCATTCGTATAGGTAGATGTGTGTGCAAATACTGAGGATGCAGATGGGGATGAGCCTTGCATGCAGATACCTGGCGGAGCAAGCATCATGTACGCCAGTAGCAGTTTTTTTGCCGCGTGTCTACTTCTTTCGGGGTACAATGTACTGCTTGCCAAGGCGTGGTCTATATACAGATCAAGTGTTCATTTTTTTTAAAAAAAGTTGGATCAAATGATTTTTGGATGGAAGATAATCCTGCATGCTCACTTGTGAGTGCCAAACACGTACACTGCATGCTTTAATATAAACCAAGTATGTGCAGGCCTACATACTTGCAAGTTTTTCTTTTTGAAAAACAGGTTTACTTGCAAGTCGCATGCACTACCTTTTTTGTTTGCACCGTGAATCGAGTACCAGCACACATGGTGCATTTGTCTGGTTGTGCATTTATTTTGGACTACCAGAAGAAGGAATGGCAGGTGCTGCATGCATCGGGGTTTGGGAGGACGATGCACGCGAGTTTGCACGAGGACGGTAGTAAATTTCTCCTGTTCCCGGCCCGTACATGGGCTCCGGAATCCCAGTACTTCTTTTACCAGTTCGATCAACAAAACTGCTGCCAAAAATCAAACTGCATGCTTGGACAGTTGAAAGATACAACAATTATCGACTATCCACTGATCGTTACTATTACAATATTCTGTGATCATCTTATAAGGGACTTATTATTAGAAGATTATCCAAAAGAAGGTGTAGACTATAGAGAGACCAACGTTGGAGCGTGTTCATGGCTCCAACTAATCAAGGCCACTAGATCAAAGAATAGTAAGTTAATAACGACATAGAGACGATACCGTAGGTAAGTTGATATGACTTCTTGTGGTGGAGCATGTCCATTCGTTAGATTGAACAAAAAGCATGAAACGCCTTCTGTCTAAATTCACAAAAAAACATGGTATAAATTTACAAAAAAAACAAGAATAGTAAGTTAATAACGACATGGAGACGATACCGTAGGTAAGTTGATATGACTTCTTGTGGTGGAGCATGTCCATTCGTTAGATTGAACAAAAAGCATGAAACGCCTTCTGTCTAAATTCACAAACATGGTATAAATTTACAAAAAAAACATGGTACAAATTATTAATTATTAATGAGAAGAAAATATGAATTAAATTTGAGCTAGATGGGACTCGAAACTTGGGTTATTAGAGTGCACGACAACATCCCCACACTAACCAGTTGAACGAGACTCAATTCTCCCTTAGTGTAAATCCACGCTATTTTGTATCTCTCGGATCCACGACTTTACGGGTTTGATGGTAAGAAATAAGGTTCTAGCTAAAATGGTTTGGCCCAGAGGGAGTTGGTCTTCTTATTTGTCTTGTTCCAACCCTCTACGTACTCTAGCATGGGGGGCTTAAGCCCCTCTTCCTCGTTTCTCATTAGATTGATCATGGTTCCAAGATCATAATGACTCGTCTCTCCCATTCAATTGATCCTGAAGATCATAATGATTTCTCTCTCTCGTTACATTGATCCTGGGTTCCAGGATCGTAATGATATTTTGTCGGATGAGAACTACAGTGTTGAGATGAAGACTAATGTAATAAGGAACAACCCACTAGAGAAAGATTGGATCGGCAAAGTGGAGTGTAGTTGGAAGACTAATTACACATACGATGCAAATTACTTTAAAGATGCTTTACAAGTTTGAAGTTAAAAGGTATCACATTTGTGTTCTTTTGCACAAAATACTACGACCGGTATTTAGTTACAGGTGTAAAAAACCACAAAACATCTAAACATAGTGTCAAATTGAGCTTCATGCAATGTTTATGTTCTGATTAGGCAAGCTCAGGATCATGAGACGCATGCCCGGTTTCGCATGGGAGGTACACTCACAGCACAAGGGAAACTAGGGTGAGGCACTGCAACCCTGCCGCCCGTGCGCCAGTCGGCAAAAGTTTGGCGTCCCCGAGGAAGAAGACGACGACGACCTGAGAGGCTGAGGCGAGGAGTAAAGGTTGGAAGAAGCAGAGGGGAAAAGAAAGGTGTGGCAGAGGCCCGACGTGATTCAATTCTTTGGCCTCATTCAGGGTCAGGGCCTCTGCCTCTGCCCCTGCCCCGGCCGGCCGGCCGGCCGGCCGGCTGCTAGCGGCCCGGCCGGCGCTAATTCCGAGAAGGTTAACGTCGGACAATGCTGCGTGCGTGCGCGAGTGGTAAAGATATTTTAAGGGCTAGCTAAGCTAGGTGAAAGAAATAAACAAGTGACCTACTCCGTATGCTACTGTGGTAGAGGGCAATAATTTGCTAATCGTGTCTCAATCATTGGCGCATCGCGATTGCAAACTCGTGGTAGGGGTGGAGCTAAAGATAGCTACTGCTCCGTAGAACATGAAAGCTTTTCGATCAGCGTACGCCGTAGGCTAGTAAAGAATTCAGCCTCAGGCTTTCAGTTTCAGCATGTGTCGATTGAGGGACGACGCAAGAATCTAGAACAGGCACTTCAATTAAACATCGCTGCATTCGAAATGGATTCACCCACTCACCCTCCCTCGGCCACTGCGTGTGATCGCTGCATTAAGCTCTTTCTAAGATAAGATCATTTACAAAGACAAATCTGTACCGTGCCATGTCATTACGTTGAAACAGACTCTAGCAAGACAGCAGCAGCGCACAGTGCGGGAAGCCGGCCGGGAAGAAACCCATGGGGCGCACACACGGGTGGGGTGGAGCATGAGAAAGCGCAGGCGACGTACTGCAGGAGGAGAGGTCGGGCGGCAGAGCGTGTGCAGTGCAAATCAGGCGCGCACTGTTCGCACTGTTCCCCCTGGCCGGCCGGGAACGGGACGACGCGGTCGGGTCGGGCCGAGGAGTTCAGGTTCAGGAGAAGGAAAGCCGCGCGCGCGCCAGGGCGACGGAGCACGGCAAGGCAGGGCAGGCAGGGCGAGCGAGCGGCCGGCCGGCCGCGGAGTTTGTCGCAGCGCAGGGCAGCCTTTAATTATCTCGCCGCGCCGCGGCGTCGATCGATCGCAGGCGCAGGCAGGCACGCCAAGCTGCCACGCCCCTGCCCCTGCCATGGCCTGCCGCCGCGCCTCTAGCTTACTAGCTGCCCCTGCGAGGGAGAGGAGAGGAGAGGAGGGGAGGGGGTTGCAGGTGCGGGCAGGAGGAGGCATGGCCACGTGCGAGAGCGGCGGGCGGAGGTGACGAGTCGGGGGGGGGGGGGGGGGGGGGGGGGGGGCGGGGACGCTCGTGCGCGCGCGCACGCGATCGTCCAATCCACACTGCCCCCCGCCACTGCTGCTTTCCTGCCATGCGCGCTCCGGCTCCGCTCCTGCCGCGCCAGCCGCGGCGTGCCCCTGCCCATCCCTCCTCGCTCCGGCCTCTCCTGCCTGATCATCTCCCACACATGCCCTGCTCGGCGTCCCCTCCTCCTCCTGGCCGTCGTCCCCTCCCTGCATCCACACACACACACACACTTCTCCGGTTCTCCCCCAGCAAGTCTCGCAGTCGCCGCCTGGGGCTAGAGCCTAGAGCGAGGGCGCAGCAGCGCAGGCGGCGGGCTAGCTGCTGGACGGCAAGCAAAGCAAAATCTTGTACTGCTAGTTACCCCCCGTCACAGTGCCCGTGGTACCAGGCGTTCGATCGCCTTGCGAACCCTGTCGCGTGTGCCGCGGCTCTGTGTCCGTGCATGGAGCACTGCTCGCTGCTGGAGTGCTGGCTGGGTTCCTGGCCCCGGCCGCCGCCCAAACGCAGCACCGCAGCGCAGCCCGGAGGTCCTGAACACCGGCCACAAGTGGCGTGACACTGTCCGGTGTCCGATCCTCTCTGCAAGGAAGGTTGCGTGACAGTGTCCGAACTCTGTGCACTAAGCGAGAGATTTACCACCTGATCAATGATGATGATCCTTCTCAAAGACAGTACGGGTCGAGGTCGAGGCGACTGAAGCAGCAGGTTCACAGGCAGAAGCAAGCTAGGGACACGGAGGGGATGTGGATGTGGATGCACGCGGCGTCTGCGTGCGCGGCGCAGGCCCTGTCACGTTTGCATTCAAAGGCTTGCAAGCTTTTGGAGGCGCTGCGCTCCGGAGGGAGAGGGAGCGCGGCCCGGCGAGGCGTGGCAGCCCGTGTCTGGCCGTTCAGGTGGATGGATTGCGGAGCTGCAGGAAGGGAAGGGAGACCTGCCCGCTGCAGCTGCCTGCTAGGCGTGTCAGGAACTGGAAGTTTCTGCTCGCATGCATGCGCCCCTTTAAAACATGCACTCAGTGTAGAGTAAAGTCCATGGTCCGTCGTTAAGAAACAGAAAATCAAGTGGTGGCTATGTACTTTGCTCCTCGGGGTAGTTAAAGAGTGTGGAGAGATAATGTTACTTCTTGTATTAATCTTAAGTTCTGTAATTGTTCGAAAAAAATCTTAAGTTCTGTACTACAGTAGTACGTTTCATTTTAAGTAGGCCAAAAGCCCCGAATTGGACAAATTCACGTCACCTCTTCGCAGGCAAAAGTCCCTTCAATGCGCTTAATTCGCACCCCCCCTTTTGGGCCAAAAGCCTATCAAGACAGATACATTGATACACGTTAGTGGTCTGATATGTGCTGATAGGTCGTCTCATGCAGTGCCACCTAGGATTTTTATTGATGTGGATGAGAGAAAGTAAGGTGAGAGAAAGATGTCGTTGTTTACCTCAGGGCAGGTACATTGCTACACGTCAGCGGTCTCATAGATCGTCTCATGCAGTGTCATGTAGAATTTTTACTAATGTGGACGAGAGAGAGAGCGAGGTGAGAGAACGAGGTCGTTGTTTCGCGAAACAACCGTCTCATGAGCTAAATTTTAGGATTATGAGACAACTTCCCCATCATTGTATGACTTTTATTGTCATGCAACCAATAATATCCCTTTATATTTCCATAAATTAAGAGATTTTTTATTGCTACGAGACAACTAAAACATCCACCTATTGTATAGGTTGTCTGATAAGTCGTCTCAAGATTACGTGTCGCTGCATGAGACCGCCTATTAGACGACAGCAATGTACTTGCCCTCGTGAGCTAAAATTTTAGAACTATGAGACAACTCTCCCACCATTATACGAGTTTTATTGCCATGCAACCAATAATATTTCTTTATTTTCCCTACAAATTAAGGGATTTTGTGTTACTATGAGACAACAACAATTTATTGTATAGGTTGTCTGAAAAGTTGACTCAAGATTACGTATCCTTGCATGAGACCGCCTATTAGACGACATCTATGTACTTGTTCTTATAGGTTGAATTCCTTCTGCATGTGTTTTGGGACAATATACGCTTCTTCTTAGGGCAAGTACATTGTTATACCTCTGCGGTCTGATAGGTCGTCTCATGCAGTGCCACATAGGATTTTTGCTGATGTGGAGGAGAGACAGCGAGGTGAGAGAAGAAGGTCGTTGTTTCCGCCTTGAGCTAAATTTTAGGACTATGAGACAACTTCTCTATCATTGTATAGTTTTGTTGCCATGCAACCAATAATATTCATTTATTTCTTCATAAATTAAGGGATGTTGTATTACTATGAGACAACCAAAACAACAACCTATTGTACGGATTGACTGATAGGTCGTCTCAAGATTATGTGTTACTGCATGAGACCGCCTATTAGACGGCATCAATGTACCTGTCCTTATGGGAGGGGACAAAGGTGAGCTTGAAGGCAGGAGAAGCGGCGACGGATAGGACAACCACGGTCACCTTCAGGGCTCTCCTCGTCTCAAGGTTTGCTAAGGCCGATGGCGGCTATGATCAGGCTGCACACCCTCGTTTCTAAGGGCATCGATCTCCTAAGAGAGGAGGGTATGTCGAGTCTAGATCCTCTCCCCTCCTTCCCATGCAATAGTGGTGAATGCTTATTGTTTGTGTTGGATTCCGCTATGCAGCTTGCGGTTTGCGTCGGACTCTGCCATGTTGCTTGTCATTTGCGTCGGGTTTCATTTATGTCCCCCCCCCCATGCGATTCATCATTGTTTGTAACTGCATAGCTTGATAAACATGTAGGGTGTTTGGATCTTACCAGATTTTAGAAGTTGAATTGTAAAACTTCGATATTATAAGAAGCTATGGGGAGGAGCTGTTTGGATCCCATACATGTGTTGAAGCAAGGCTTTCTTTGAACATTACACTTTCTAACCATGGCTATATTCTTGGTCCATTGGTGCTTCATGTGAATAGTGATTCTCTTGTTAGGTGCAATAAGGGGGCTCCTATCCCACATAATGCACACCACATCAACAAGATTTCAGTACAAGGTGAAAACATATTTGAGTTGATTGTTGAAAAGCACACCATATATGCTGAGCTCAAAGCAGCAGGATTTGTGAAGAAACATCACTGCTTCATCATTACCTCAAGTGGCCATTCAGATCTTGCCACAAGGGCCGTCGCCCGGAAATTGTTAGACCGATTAGTAGTTTTAATATATGGATTGGTAGATTTGAACCCGACAGGTTTACTAACCTCGTTTGCATTCAAGTTCAGTACTAAGAATCGAGCTTTAGACAATCTACATGTTGCTATTCCTGATCATATATGGATACCTAAAGGCATTGGGAGAGTTTTTAATCAACGAGACTATACAATTATGCGGAACCTGAAAGAAGTTGCAGAATATCTCGATGATGTAGTGTTGATGGATGTAGTTACTACATTTGGACTCAAAGTAGATATTGAAGCTGCATTAACCAATAATACTTTAGAAGATTACTTGATTGCTAGAATCCCAGAAATGATCATTAAAAAGACTTGGAGTATGATACATATACTCTTATCTATGTTCAAAAGTACCATTTTTTCTATGGTTGTCATCTCTATGGTATTTGTTTGTTAGTATTGTTGTCCAACACACAATTCAATTTTGTTTATTTGTTAGTATTGTTATCCAAAATATAAATTAATTTTGTCCTCAACCCTGCTAGCAAAATCCACATGTGAGAGCATTATAATTTTGAATCTTCTCCGATGGATACATGGTGTTGTAGCTTTATGTAGTTTGTACACGAGATAGATGATAGTATTGATCTCTAGTGGTTCTTGAAAGCTCAATCTGATCTTGTGCGGTGTTGTAAACCGATGGCTTGTAAATTTTTTTTGGTTTTAAAATCATGGCACCTAGTGCATACCAAGAAATACAAATGAACATTTAGAAAATTAAGCTATAAACATATTTATCTTTGATTTATGCGGTGTTTCTTATATATCCCGAATTTAAATAATACTAAGATGCACTACTATGTTAAATTATCTTATTTTTTATATAATTCTTTTTCACTGTATCAACTTTTATTGAATTTGTTAATAGCCATAGTAGGGTGGATATCAAGATGTTAAATTATTCGTTTGTTTTTGTTAACTAAATTATTTGCTTATAAGTATAATTAATGTGAACATGTTTTGCTCTCTATATAGAATAATTTATTCGTATATGTGGAGCTATTTTATTCACTTTGCAAACTAATTTCTTCGTGGTATAAAATTATATATTTGTTTTGTAGACTAAATTGTTCAGCATTATGGACTTATTGTTTGAGTGGACTCATTCCTTCACTCTAAATGATAATTGTTTGTTCGCTATGATATTCTATCATTGATAACATATTTTATATTGCTCCATCATTGATGATATTTTTTTTGAGAATTTGATGATATTTTGTTGCATGGTGTATTTTCTAGCATGAGCTAAAACTTCTAATTATTGGGCCATAATAATGTACTCTAGTCTACAACACAAATCCACTTCCAACTTGATGGGCCGATTCCGGCCGAAGTAACCAGCATTTTGTTACAGGAACTAGCCCGTATGTTAAACTGGCCCTTGCAAGCCGGGGACACAGCAATCGTTGGACCAAAACAAAAAAGTGCTCGGATGCGGTGAGCCCAGTGAATCGCGTCCGCCAGCCTGAGGTAAAAGAAAGACCTTGCCCTTGCCCACTAGCGCGCAGAGCACGTGCCGCATCGCCGCTGCGAACGGCCCGTGTCATCGGCACCCACCACATGCACGGGCTGGTCGGTGAGGTCGCGTGCTACCTTCCCTTTCCCTCCCGGTACCGGAGGCGAGGCCGCGCCGCGCCGCTGGGCAAGGAAGCACGAACCTACCATCTCGTCCTCGCCGTCGGGCGCCCGGTTGCTGTCTCGGCGACCCGCACGAACCGATCCGCCAGAGCCGAGACGGGGGCCGGTAGCTGTAGTGTAGTTGCTGCCATGTCGCGCTCCAGCTGCAACGACAGGGACCCCGAGTCCGAAGCAGATCTGAATCTGAAGTCTGATCCCGAACCTGACGAGGAAGAAGAAGCTTCTCTGCCCTGATCTGTTCTTGCCCGACTGCCCTTCACAGATCACAAATGCTGCGGTGCCATTGCTATGGATCGCATTCGCATTCGATTATTACAGTACGGATCATTTACATTTGCCTGTCCGGATCGGATTACAATTGGATCCATGGATGCGTTCGTTCAATATGGACGAACTCACGAACATCCAAGACACTGAAGCAAAATGGCAACAACAAAAACGAAAGCACATTACATCTTGCAGCAAGTAGCGATCGATCATCTTTCTTCCGGATCGACCGACTGATGCCATCATACACACCATACTACATCATAGATGCCATATACTTATGTACCACAAAATCAATTGCTTTATTGCCGCTTATACAACAAGCAATGCCGCACCGATGGATCAGCCAAGCTTTGTATATACGCGACGGCGTGGACGAACCCCATGGGGCCATGGCTCCAACGATCCCCTGCTCGTCTCAGGCGGTCACCGGTGGTCAGGCCTCGCCGTCGTCGAAGTTCTGGGCGTAGCTGACGGAGTCGTACCTGAAGTCCTGCGGCGCGGCGGCCTTGAGCGGCCGGCCGTCGCGGCCCAGCAGCCGCCGCGCGCCGGCGCGCACCTTGTAGAAGACGTGCCGCCACGTGCCCCGGCAGTGGCACCCGCCGAGCGCGGCGGCCTCGTCGTCGCTCATCTCCAGCGCGCGCGCGAACGGCGGGCGCCGCTCCATCACCCACCCGAGCCCCCACTCCCACCACCGCCGCAGCGCGCCCGCCGCCGCCAGCGCCTTCACGGACGGCATCGACTGCGCGCGCCGGAACGACGCCGATGCCGCCGACGACAGCGACGGGCCCAGGTGCACCGAGAAGGAAGACACGCGCCGGCGCAGCCCGATCCCGCCGCCGGCCGGAGCGGCGGCGGCCGTGGTCACCGGGAGCTGCTCCTCGGCGCGCCGCGGCTTGATCGTCTCCAGGATCGCGTCGGTCGCCATTGCGCGGCGACCGGGTCGGGGGTCGAGGTGGGGAGAGAGGGAGCGAGATCTCGGACTCGGAGGTTGGGCGCTTGAGCTTCTTGTGATCTTGTGTTTTGGGGTTTCTTGGTGTGTGTCTGCTGTCTGTTGGAGCTTGGTTGGTAGGCGAAGGGGGTGAATGGTGAATTCCCGACTCCTGACCTGCTGCTGCTGCACAGGCTGGGAGTCCTATTTGGGTGCATGGAGTGGTGGACCAGCTCTGCTCCTGTTCGTGCCTACTGGATATTAGTTACACCAAACTGTGTGCTAGTACTAAACTGATGCTACTACACGTGTGTGCAAAGTGTGGTGTGAGTGTGTCCTCTTTTCCACAGTGCAGATATTTCAGTGAGCAGTGAACTTTAAGCCTCCGCAAATCGCAGTGAAAACAAACCGGAATTCAGCACCGTTAACCAGTACGATGCGTGATCTTGTGTTCTGGCGTGACGGGGAGAAAAGAACCGAGGGCAAGGCTACCCTATCCGCCCCCGGGTTTATGAAGAATCAAACAATGTCGTCGGGGCTGAACTTTCTGAAGCATCAAGGTGAAGCCTGAAGCGAGAGAGCTCAGCCTCTCATCGCATGGTGCCTGCAAGCGGGGGCGGCGAGGTTGTGTCGGCGCCCGGCGCGGAATACCGAGGAGGACGAAGACGACGGGCGGCCGTTGGTGGGTCGTTGTTGACTTGTTGGATTGTAGCCTCGTCGGGAGCCGCACCATGCGCGTGCCGAGCGCCCAGACGTGTCGCCCACGAGGTCCATCCGCTTGGAGCCTGAACAGTATAACAGAACTGCTTGATTCTTTGAATCCCTGACGCCGGCCTAACCCAGATGCGCCGACGCAGCTATCGCCTGAAAGGAAAACAAACAAGACGGACGGGCAGAACGAACGAGGACTGAATATTCACGCTTTATGCGTGTGCTAGGGTGTAGCCATGAAGGTGACGACAGAGCAGGTCATGGTCCATGGTAGGCCTGGATGTATGCATAATTTTGAACGAAGAAATGAGCAACCAAGTGAAGTAAATGCATCCTTCACTCGGGTGTGAATTGTGATCGGATTAAACTAGCTAGAGAAAAATGAAGGCTTTGTACGTGTCATCCTGCACAGGACTTGTTGTGAAATGTGCACAATTACTGCAAAGTGTTTAATTTTCCCGAAGACGTGTCATCCTGCACAGGACTTGTCATCGTTCAGCGAGGAGGGGGAAAGCAGAAAAAGAAAACAGAAAGAGAGACGCCTCTGACGTTTGGGCCTGGCTGGGTAGCGGACCGTAGTCCGAAAGTGTGGGCCGACGAAACAAAATGCTCACGGGCCATAACCTCCCCCCTTCTTAATGGGGCTAAACTAATGGCTGCGGCCCACACCACGAGCCGCGCCCCCAAACAAACGAATTCAAGCGTCTTCAGACTCTCACGCACGCACTCGCCTCTGAAGATCATCCCCCGTCGACTCTTCAAAAAAAAAAGAAATTTGCACGGACCACCTTTCCCATTTTTGAAACGAACGAGCACTCATTATAGGCTTGCAGGCTCCCGGAGGCACAGGCGCACAGCCTCAGTCCAGATTCAAGTGATGGAGCAGCACTACGAGATTTTTAAATCCACACGCCCCATTCCTGTTCGCCAATTTAGGAACACGGTATGGAACAGGTGTCATTCCGACACTAGAAGCCATACTGCCATAGATACATTGCATTGGCTACAACTTTCTTTGGGCAAAGGCACATTCAGACTCCAGAGTTCGGTTCACCAACACTCCAGCAGGCAAACAGCTAGAAACAGAATCTGATCAGATCAACACCGACAGCCACTAGTGCAATGAACAATCAACGAACAGGGTGCTCACTTATCACTTATCAGGAAAACGAACAGGGTGCTCTGGACCACTAGATGTCAACACCAGCCTAGTTTAGCGAAAATATCGTTGGACCCCGGAAACTTTTCCATGAATTCTTGTCCTCGAACAGCAGGTTGAAATTGGATACAGGTTAAAAGCTGCATTTCTTTTTCCTCGAACAAGTGAGAACATGATATATTTGCATAGCTGAACAAGGTAAATTTCGAATCCAGTGAACGCGATTAAAATTCCGATCCATCGCTAGTACTACTACACTCACAATCAACAGCTAGCGCGCGGAGCTCGGAGCGGAATCACCGCCACCGGCGTTCATGGCGTCGCCGGCGCTGGCGCGGGGGAACGCGCCGGCGGGGCCGGCGGCCCAGGACACGCCCTCCTCGGCCTTCCACGCGCCGTCGTCGAAGTTGCGCGCGTAGCTCGCGGAGTCGTAACCCACCACCACCCCGGCGCCGGGCGCCGCCGCCACCGAGCTCCGCCTGCCCCTCCTCTCCGGCGGCGCGGCCGCCACCGCCGCCGCGGAGGCCCTCCCGCAGAGCCCCGGCCACGCCAGCCGCCGCGCGCGCGCGCCGCCGCCGCCGCACGAGTACCGCCGCCTCGCCGCGCAGCTCAGCCGCACCGCCGCCCACCGCAGCAGCACCCACGCCCGCGCCCGCACGCCGCCGCGGGACGGCCGCTGGCTCCCCGACGAGGGCAGCCGCTGGTACGTTACTCCCATCACGAGAGCTTGCAGCCAGCGCGCAGGTGGATTTGGCTTGGTGCGCCTGCGTCGCGTCTGCGTGCGCGCCGTAACGGCGGGGGGCGGGGTGTTTTTGTTTGGGCGCGTGTAGGGTTTTTTTTTTGAGAGAAACCGGGTTTATATTCACTGATCAATTTTGGTGATTACAGCAGAATTTACAAGGACACCCTCAAAAGAAAAAATAATTACATTCAAATCCTTGTTCTTCTTCCCCGGTCTTCCTCGCCGTCGACAGCCGGAGTGTGCAGCTTGAAGCCGACCCCCTCCCTGGCGAAGAACATGATTTTTTGTTGCCGTCTTGAGCAGCATGTCGGATTTGACACGCATTTTGACCGCTGAACGCCCCGGCTGGTAAAGATGGTTCTTGACCATCGAATCGCCTGGCTTCGAGAAGGCAGACGCCGCAAGAACTTGCAGACACCTCCAGTCGCCGGACGACGAATCCTCTAGAGGGAGCATCGAACCACCAAAATTGGTGGGATTGATAAACCAACCCGATTTCTCGTGATGGTACTGAGAACTCCCTAGATCGACGACAGGAAGAACAAATCCCCTGCCGAAGACCAAGGAGTAGCAAAATAACCCGACGGACTCTGGAACACCAGATCCGGGGTAGGAGCAACCCACCGGCTCTTCACTGGTACGAGAAGACTCACCAGCGAGGTGGAGAAGGAACCGGCGACCATTATTCCACGCCAGCAACCCTGCCTCCACCTTGCACGAGCTGCCTGGATCCAAACTACCTATTATATCTAGGAATATATACAACAACAACCTCAATCTCCGTTCCCTATCCTCTCCTGCGTCAAAACGGCCGCCGGAGAGGAAGGGAACCAAAGAAATCGGCGCTGGACGGTGGTCGCCTCCTGTTCGCCCTCTCTCAACTGTGGAAGGGAAGGGACGAGAAGGAGGAAGAAGCCTCTTTGCTTCTCACGGCTTGCCGGGCGCGTGTAGGGGTAGTTTGGGGATTCCGCGTGGTGTGGTGGTGGACCGCGCACCGCGCTGCCGCACGATGGTTTGGGCCCGGCGGGTGCGCGATGGGCCCCCGGATGCAGGTCCGTCCGTCCGTCCCTTCCTTCTGTGCAGCAGGGCCCACGTCGCCACCAATTGCCGTCTCCAGCTATCATTTCGCCCTTGTCCTAAAAAAAAAGCTATCATTTCGCCCTGGTATAATTTTGCTATTTTTTCCATCTAAAAACTTCTCCAATTCCCTTCCCTGTTTTGTAAAAGCGTGGGAGACCATTTTGCATTTTAATCTTTCACTCTTTTGTTTCTGGGTGGCTGAAGGCTCAAATTGTGGTAAATTGAGATGATGAATGATCCGGCTAGTAGTTTCGAGTTTCAAGCATGAATTTGTGACTGACAGAGAAACTGACGACATATCCAGGATGATTATTGTCATTCGTCAGGACGAGACTTTGCTATGTTACAAGGTCTGTCAGGATTTCACAAGCTAGCCAGCGAATAAATGGGCCCCACTGCCAACCAGCTCTCCATGGCAGTACCAGGGGCGGATCCAGAGAAGCTTTCCAACCCGGACTAAGGCCCCGTTTGTTTTTCATGGACTAAAGTTTGGTCACTGGACCTGTTTGGTTATAGGAACTTAGAGTGACTAAAGATATTTAATTAAACTGAAAGAAGACCAAACTATTCCTGTGGCTTGGGGCACCGGGACAAATAAGCGCATTTAATGAGGGCAAATGAGAAAAAAGTCCCTAGAAGTCATATTTTTGGGACTTATGAACTTATGGGTAGGGACTAAATTTAAGTCCATATCAGTCATCCTGTTTGGCGCTTTGAGACTAAAGTTTAGCTACTTAAAAAAAGTTAGGGGAAACCTAAATCAATGGATAGGTTCTAGACTATACTCCCTCCGTCCAAAAAAAGAGGACACTACAGAAATTCTAGGACAAATTAACGAAAAAGTAAAATTACCTTGATTGTCCCTAATTAGTGGCCATATTTGACATTAATTGCACGCACATACACATATTAAATATAGTAGAATGACTTGTTTTTGAGACAAATTTTGAAATTATAGAGTGTCTTCTTTTTCTGATCGGAGGGAGTATATAACTGAAGTGAATATGATTATTTTGGGCATAAATATTACATAGGCTAGCTTACAAGAGTAAACTAGGCTGGGCCCGTGCGGCCGTGCCGCAGCAGTGCAGCACGCCGCCCTGGATCCGCCCCTGCATGGCACTGGCATGAGATTAGTTATTGAGAGCCTGGAACACGATCGAATCTGAAAATTATTCTGAACGTGACGATGCATAATGACTGCCGAGAAGTCAGCATCAATCATGCTGCATCGCATTGTCGCCACGCGAGGCCTCACCATCTCCTCCCTTCTCCATGGAGACAGCAGAGCTATCAAGCATCGATGCATTGATCGGTGAGCAGTAGCTGGTTTGCAAGCTTCCATGTCCTCTCCTCCGTGGGGACGTAGCCATCAGGGTATAGTGAATGAGCAGTGGCTGCTGCCTCCCGGAAGAAAGAATGGTCAGATGATCGCTTTGCTGGTTGAATGCTTGGGAGGGACGACCGTGTCGTGACAAAATTCAGGATTAGAGATAAAAGTCGTGAGAGAAACCTGTTTTATTTTTTTTCCTTTAAAAAAATAATTGATTGATGTTCCGGCTTCAACGCCGCTGAGGTATCAGAGATAAGAACTGACATAAACTGAACGAGGGAGCAGCCATATGGCATTGTGAAATTTACAGAAATAATCAAAACGTTTATGTGTGAACCGAAATGGCTGCGACTCGCCTACCAGGCGTTCATCAACTAAAGGGACCTTATGGTAGGCAAGTGGAAAGAATGATGATAGACATGCGAGGTGAATCAATGGTTGGATGGAAGTGCAGTGAACAAGTCGTTGTGCCGACTCAAAAGGAACATCTGATCCTAAGTCTTCGAGAGCTACTGCAATGGACGACGTCTCACAGTCCACACGGTGCATTGACCGTTTCCTCACCTGATCTGAGTAGCTAACTCAGCTCATTATGCCTCTATAATATAGCCTATATAACTCAGGTACACAAAAAATCTGAACGACCAGATCCCACCCTCAAGTTCCTACACGCACCATGGCGTTCTCACGGCTGCCTCTCCTCTGCCTTGTGGTGGCCGTGTGGGTGCTCGGCGCCACCGCCGTCGCGGTGGCACGGAGCCCCGGCTGCGGAAGCACAACACGGTGCGGGGATATCGAGATCCCGTACCCGTACGGCTTGGAAGAACGGTGTTCAATCAACGAAGGCTTCCATCTCAACTGCACGACCGAGAATGGCAGACCCAAGCTGCTTCATGGTAACATGGAGGTGATCAAGATCTCCGCGCAGGATAGCAAGGCCTGGCTCAAGACTTATATTTCTCGGCAGTGCTACAACCAATCCACGAACCAGACGATATACGACCAAGCGTCCATGAACATTACTGGCACGCAATACGTGCTATCGGCAGAGGATAACAAAGTCATCGTTCTCGGGTGCAACAGTCTTGCCTACATGCTCAGCGATATTGTAAGTACTCTTGATATTCCACACTTCTCTAAACGCATATATATCAACTCGTAGCAACTGCCATATTCCAAATTATGATTCACTTTAGATTTCTATTACAAGTTCAATTTTTCTACATGTGACTAAGTTTTATCTACAAATACCAAATAAACCAATAAACAGACTAACAAGACATACTTTAGGATGAATTCAATAAACTTGTCACAGTTAGAAAAGTTTGACTAAATACAAACCTAAATTGAGCCATAATTTACAATGGAGGGAGTAGCTGATGATATCATGTCGATGCACAACATCTGCAGTACACAATCGGCTGCTTGTCGACATGCTCCCATGAGAGCCCCAAGAATGGCTCATGTTCTGGCGCTGGGTGCTGCCAAGCAGATCTCCCGAGAGGGGTCCAGTATTATGAAGGCTACTTCAACTCGTTATACAACACCTCTGATCAGATATGGAGTAGCAGCCCTTGCAGTTATGTTACTGTGGTGGAGAAAGAAGCCTTCAACTTCAGCACCACTTATCTCGCCTCAACGGTGTTCTATGACAGAGATGACAAAACGTCACCAATTGTGATGGAATGGGCAATTACAGGGAATACATGTGAAGAAGCCAAAATCGATAATAATACGTCTTATGCGTGTATCAGTAACAATAGCTATTGTAGCACAAATGACGCAGGCTACATTTGTAAGTGCTCCAATGGATACAAAGGCAACCCTTACATCGTCGATGGATGCATAGGTCCGTTTTTCATTTCCATTATTTCCCTTAGTTTTTCCTGCTCATATGCAAAGACACAGTCGACATAATTCAACCAAGCGGTGGCTCCTAATAAAAAATATAATAAGATTAACCTACAAAATATTTTTAAATTTCAGATATTGATGAGTGCAAAGACAATGTTACTTACCCGTGTGCTGGAATATGCAACAATACGATGGGTGGTTTCACATGTTCACCTGATCAGAAGGCAAATTTTTTTTACCGAAATCAGAAATCAATTTGGATGGCGCCAGTTGTTGGTAGGTTGCAAAGAACTTACATAGACTATGTATGTGTTGACTTGTGATCCAAGTGCTTCAGCTTGTATAACCATGCAGGTGCAAGTATTGGAATTCTGGTTCTTGTGGTGGTTATCACTTGTGCATGCTCAATCCAAGAAAGAAGAAAGCTACACCACGTCAAACAGGAGTATTTTCGCCAGCATGGTGGTCTCTTACTATTCCAAGAGATGAAGTCGCAACAAGGAGTTCCATTTAAAATATTCTCTGAAGAAGAAGTACATGAAGCCACAAATAGGTTTGCGGAACAACAAGTCATTGGCCATGGGGGGCATGGAAAAGTCTACAAGGGAGTACTAAAGAGCAACATAGAAGTAGCCGTGAAAAGATGCATGACAATTGATGAACAACAAAAGAAAGAATTTGGAAAGGAGATGCTAATCCTATCCCAGATCAACCACAGGAATATCGTAAAGCTCCTAGGTTGTTGCCTCGAAGTTGAAGTCCCCATACTGGTGTATGAGTTCATCCCAAATGGTACATTGTTCCACCTCATCCATGGCAACCACAACCGAAACATTTCTTTGGACACTCGTGTAAGGATTGCTCATGAGTCTGCACAAGCCTTAGCTTACCTACATTCTTGTGCATCCCCACCAATTGTCCATGGCGACGTGAAGTCTACCAACATCCTCTTGAGTGGTGATTTCATGGCAAAAATATCTGATTTTGGCGCATCCATTCTAGCACCAAAGTGATGAGTCACAATTTGTAACACTTGTCCAAGGAACCTGTGGCTACCTTGACCCAGAGTACATGCAGACATGCCATCTGACAGATAAGAGTGATGTGTATAGCTTTGGAGTTGTTCTCCTAGAGTTGCTCACACGCAAGAAAGCATTCAATCTCAAAGGACCTGAGCACGAGAAGAGCCTATCTATGGTGTTTCTAGAGACGATGAAGGAGAATAAGCTAGAGGATATCTTAGATGATGAAATCAAGAATAATGAGAATCTGGAGTTCCTCGAGGAGATCGCTGAGTTAGCAAGGCAATGCTTGGATATGTGTGGCATGAATAGACCATCAATGATGGAAGTCGCAGATAAGCTCGATAGGTTGAGGAAGGTCTTGCAGCATCCATGGGCACATAAGCATCCTGAAGAGTTGGACAGCTTGCTTGGAGAGTCTTCTTCGGCTAACTCGGGGGTTCTTAGTACGGGGAATTTCAGCATCATGAAGAGAGGTGCTATGGACCTTGAATCAGGGCGTTAGTCACCACAAAGTATGTAAGGCCCTATTGCATCACTTTACGTTTGAAATGATAGATACTCTTACATACACATTCCTTGGCTGGAATTAATTTGTATCCTATACTACTACATCCGTTATTGAAGTATAATGGTCATTATCTCTTTTATTAGAAAATCATTTATTGACACGGTTAGATTGTCCTTTCATGAAAATGGTAATATTACCCCTCAATGTCCAATAAACCAATTATCAATGAACTACTGCAATCAACACGTATATAATATAAAAACAAAATATCAATTAATCTAATCATCCATTTCGGGGCAAGATGTGCTGTATCTAAACTTTTGTCATTTAATTTAGCAATGTTATATATTCAATAGGACGTTGTATCCATTTTGCGGCAAGATGTGCTGTATTCATTTTGGGGCAAGATGTGCTGTATCTTAACTTTCTGAACCTATATATATTCAATATTTCAATAGAACGCTGAATCTTAACTTTTGTCCTTTAATTTAGCAATGCAATCTGATTAGGAGCAGTCCTTTGAATTCTAAAACCAATAACCTAATCGTATTGATCCGGTGATGATTGAGGGTGTGAAAAAGTCCGACCTCCGGTTGATTCCTTGGTACTTTGCTTTACTTGCCAGTAGACCTGCTGAATTCCGCGAGACGGCACGTCACGACGCTCGTGCACATACACTAGACAGACAGTACCAGCGCGGACTGAATCCTCTTCGCGCAGCGCAGGCGCGCGGTGCCATGGCAGCACGGCCGCATGTACTCGTCAGCCCGTGATGATGCGATCGGTCGTCGGCGCCGTCACGGCGGCTGCTGCTTGAGCCGCCACTGATCTTCGTCAAAACCAGGTGAAAAAAAAGAACATAGAAGATGCGCAGACGGGATAAGGCAAACGAGGAGACGCGCGGGCGTGTAGCGCTGCTTCGTCATCTCGTTGGCTCAGACAGCTACCCTGTTATATGCATATACTCTGTACTTCGTATTATGGGTCAAGGCCAGATTATTTTGAATCCATTATCTACAAAAATATACTTCGTATTATTGTCCATACCTGCGAGTACATGTGCACCTGAGAGGCGGCCGCCCCGCCCCCGTAGAGCCCCGGCCACGCCAGCCGCCGCGCGTGCCCCGCACGAGTACTGCCGCCTCGCCGCGCAGCACAGCCGCATTGCCGCCCACGACGAGGACATCACCGGCTTAGATACGATCATATTAATGGCTTGCAAACCAAAGATGAATCAATCCTATATCACAATTATTGTTGGTACATTCGATAAATTGATGCTGCGCCATGATGTATGTTCATTGTCATTTTCAGAAATACATACATGGATTAAAAAGAGTGCTAGACACATATGGAAGGCATGAAGGACCAAAGAAGTTGATTGGGGACCAATTCTAAGTATTCCCACGTCCCCCATCAGGTTACCACGTCACATTGGCCCAAGGAAGGAAAGAGACCAAATCCAACACGTTTTGGAAAGTCTGGATTCGGACTGCAAGAAAGTGCTGACTTGCGACGGCCGCCACGGTTTCATCCGGACTCCGTTTTGGGCGATTAAGTACTTGATGGAAAGCTTATCAATGCTACTTTCAGATGGATCCGGACTCACCCTCATATCTGTTCGGATGCGGCCGCAATCGTCGATTTACTATAGAGACCTTTTCTGCCCACGGTGTTGCGTCACCTTATTTTGGGCCAATGGGCCGTGTATCAAGTTGAGCCCAATAGGGGCGCGTCCTAGGGTTGGAGCACGACCCCCACCAGGTCCTGGTCGTCCTCCACCCTCTCATATACCCCCAAAGCCGCCACAAACAGATTGAGTTTTGTTTAGATCAAGTTTAGCCATTGCTACTTGCTTGTAAGCGCGCGTGCTGGTCCAGCCGCCCGTCTTCGAGTCTACGGAACCCCACTTTGTTGGTGATTGAGTTTGAGATTGAGACACTTCATTCCCATCTAGTAAATTCAGTACTTGTATCATACTTGTTCTTGCTAGTTCTTCGATTGCTTGCAGGACAGGTTGGTTGACGCGCTTCCACAAGATCGCGGCATCCATAGGAGGTGGTGTATCGGTCGCTAAGGCGCAGTCTTTGAAAGGTTGTATCGGGCCGTGAACGTCGTCTCCTCCAATCGAGTTATCCCCCACGCCTCTCATCGAAAGATCGGGCGCAAACCCCAGCGGTGGACATCAGCCCACCGCAGCAGCACCCACGCGGCGCCGCCGCCGCTGGCTCCCCGACGAGAGCAGCCGCTGGTGCATTACTCCCATGTCCCATCACGGGAGCGGCCAGCGCGCAGGTGGGTTTGGCATGGTGCGCTGCGTTGCCTGCGCAATGGGAGCGCCTGCGTGCGCGCCGTAACGGCGGGCGGGGGGTGTTTTGTTTGGGCGCGTGCAGGGGGCAGTTTGGGCCGGGCGGGTGCGCGATGGGCCCCCGGCTGCAGGTCCGTCCGTCCGTCCCTTCCTTCTGTGCGCCAGGGCCCACGTCGCCACCAATTGTCGTTTCCAGCGCAGTTATCGGCTGTGTTTAGTTTCAAAGGCTGTATTTAGTTTCGAAAAGGGAATGTGAAGTTTAGTGAAAAGTACTTGTTGTTTGTTTATGATAATCGTTGTTCTACCATGACCTAACTAGGCTCAAAAGATTCGTCTCGTCGTGAACATCAAAACCATGTACTTAGTTTTTTTATTTACCCACGTTTAGTGTTCCATGCATGAGGAGAGAGATTTGATGCGATAGGTGAATAGTAAAGTCTGGAGAGAGAATTTTTGCCTTTTCAAGCGAACTAAATAGGGCCAAAAAAGTGATGGTAAAATTTGGCGAAAATGTCACATCGGACACTGTAGCGCGCTGTAACACTTTTCGTTTGTTTGTGGTAATCGTTTTCCTACCATGACCTAACTAGGCGCAAAAGATTCGTCTCGTCGTGTACATCAAAACCATACAACTAGTTTTTTTATTTACTCACGTTTAATGCTCCATGCATGAGGAGAGAGATTTGATGTGATTTGATGTGATAGGTGAATAGTGAAGTTTGGAGAGAGAATTTTTTGAAACTAAACACAGCCATCATTTCGCTCTGGTATAATCTTGCTAATTCTTTTTTCATCTAAAACCTTCTCCAATTCCCTTCCCTGTTTTGTACAAGCGTGGCGTGGGAGACCATTTTTGCATTTTGCATTTTAATTCTTTCACTCTTTTGTTTCGGGGTGGCTGAATGTGGTAAATTGAGATGATGAATGATCCGACTACTTTCAAGTTTCAAGGATGAATTTGTGATCGACAAACTAACATATCCAGGACGATTGGCATTCGTCAGGACGAGACTTTGCTTATGGGGGTGTTCACTTCCTGAAAAGAGGGGGTGAAAGTTTGGTGAAAATGTCACATCGAACACTATAGCGCACTGTAGCACTTTTCGTTTGTTTGCGGTAAATATTGTCCTACCATGACCTAACTAGGCTCAAAAGATTCGTCTCGTCGTGTACATCAAAACTATGCAATTAGTTTTTTTATTTACCTGCGTTTAGTGCTCCATGCATGAGGAGAGAGATTTGATGTGATGATGAATAGTGAAGTTTGGAGAGAGAAAGTTTGAGGGAATTTTTGGAGTTGGGTGGAACTAAACAGGGCCTATGTTACAAGCTCCGTCAGGATTTCACAAGCTAGCCAGCGAATAAATGGGCTCCACTGCCAACCAGCTCGCCATGTGACATGAGATTAGTTATTGAGAGCCTGGAACACGATCGAATCTGAAAATTATTCTGAACGTGACAATGCGTAAGGACTGCCGAGAAGTCAGCATCAATCTTGCAGCATCGCATCGTCGCCATGCGAGGCCTCCCCATCTCCTCTCTTCTCCATGGAGACAGCAGAGCTATCACGCATCGATGCATTGATCGGTGAGCAGTAGCTGGCTTGCGACCTTCCATGTAACCAGCAAGCAGAAATGCAGACGTGTTTCTTTTTTCTGGAAATTGACCACTAATTAAGGGTATCAAATAAAGTCAATTTATAAAACTATCTTCACAATCTCGGGTTAATTCGCGACACCTATGTAATGAGGTCTTTGACGCACAATTAGAGGATAGTTTTTGTAGCATTACGGTAGCAAATTATGGATTAATCAGGCTCATTAGATTCGTCACGTAAAGTTACACTTATCTTTAAAAAGATTACGCAAATAGACTTCATTTAATACTCCATGTAAGATTCTCTTAAGGAAAAAATTCCACTCTTCTAAGAACACGGCCGCGCCTGTAAAATTTAAGACGTGAACAAGACTGATTGCAGTACAGTACAAAACAGGGCACTCTTGCAGAAAAAGACAAGTATACTGCGTGCCTTGTTGTCAGAAGTCAACAGCGAACATACTCATGTTTAGAAGCTAGGGCTTCCATTTCCAATTCTTCCGCGTTAGCTCCACCGGACCACCGCCGACGATCTTTCACTTCCCGGACATTTTCTGCTAGTCTAAATAGATGATCGAAGTTCTTTACGTAAAACTAAGGAATAATCTAAACGAAAGTGTCAAGATACTGCCTTGTCATTCAATGTTTCAAGAGAAAAATTCATCACCCCCTACGTTTAGATGACCGGAGAAATACTCCTGCAACGCATCATCATAAGTCTAATAGCCATTAGACTTTGAGAGCCACTGCAATGCAATGTTTGCTATCGGTCATTCACTGAGAGGACTTTTTTTTTGACACGGATTCACTGAGAGGACTTAATAAGAGGGATCGGGGCCCGTGGTTCTAAATTCTAATGCACAAATTGTGACCCGATCATGGAGCGGACCTCGTTTCTGAAAGTTGCGGAGAAGAATTGAACGGGTCAGTCACTAGCTGGCGTATAAACATAGCATAGTTAGCCTACTACAAGTACGCCCACCACCACTGTCAACAACCAGATCCCTCGCAAGCACCTAGCTAGCAGGCCGGGGCACACATTCTGAGCAGCGCGCGAGCAGCCGAGCACTACCTCTCTCTCTAGCTGTGGCGCCGCATGGATTTCTCACGGCTGCTTCTCCTCTGCCTCCCATGGCTGGCCGTGTTGGTGCTTGGCGCCATCGATGTCGCGGCGGCAAAGGCACGGAGCCCCAGCTGCGCGACGAGGTGCGGCGACATCGATGTCCCGTACCCGTTCGGGATGAGTGAACTGTGCGCAATCCACAGCCGTTTTACTCTCGATTGCATGGGGAACTCCAACGGCTACTCGAGGCTGTTTCACGCTGGCTTGGAGGTGACCAAGATCTCCGTGGAGGACAACAAGGCCTGGCTCAAGACTTATATCGCCTGGCAGTGCTACAACGTACCCACGAACATGATGCGGAATAACACGGAGTGGAAGCAGAACATTACCGAAACTCCCTACGTGCTTTCGGCAAACGATAACAAAATTATCGTCCTCGGGTGTGGAACTTTAGCCTCCATGCGCAGCGACTCCGTAAGTAATATCTTGGCGTTCTGCCACTCTCTCCTGTTCAGCTTATATGAACTCGATCACAGCTAGCTGACAAGCCTGACAACATAACGTGCAACACTTGCAGTACATCATCGGCTGCTTGTCAACGTGCGACGATATAAGTCCCCAGAACGGCTCATGTTCCGGTGCTGGGTGCTGCCAGGCGGATCTACCAAGAGGCGTTCGCTATTATGAAGGCCTTTTCAACGAGTACAACAGTAGTACCTCCCCAAAATGGAGGACTGCCGCTCTTAATTGCAGTTATGTACTAAATTACGAGAAGACCGTCCTACAATGATGGAAGTGGAGATGAAACTAGAGAACATGTTGATAAAGAAAAAGCTTGTTTCATGCATTACAACGCCAAGGACATATGAGGAGAACGAAGCTCGGGATCAATACATGTCAACTGGACTGGAAACTAATGATTCAAGCAGACATCACACTATGGAAGAGGAAATACTATTATCGGCACGTTACCCTCGATGAACTTGTGTAGTCAGGGGCAACGATGAACTTCCTTAGTTGTCTTCTAAATTATTGGATAGCTCCTTGATCAGATGCATTTGTTGTATTGTAGATTACACACCACCGCTCCTTTCATTTAGTAACTACTATTTACATCATTAAGGCAAAATAGCCAAGTTGTTCCTTGAACATTGCACAAGGGGTCAAGTTAGTATCTGAACTTTCAAGAAAATCAATCTAGTCCCTCAACTGATGTGGCACTACATGGTGGCATGAGATGGAGATAAAATGTCTTTATTGCACTTAGCTCATGCATAATGACAAGTGGGACCCACATGTTAGGATTTTTCTTTTTTTCTTTTTATTTACTCCTCGCATCAAGCTGTCCGTCCACACAGGTCGACCATCACGCCAGCTTCCTGCTCTAGCTCCTGTTTGTAAAAAAGTAAAAATAAAAATCCTAACATGTGGGTTCTACCTATCACTATGCAAGAGCTAACGGCAAAAATGACATTTCACCTTTAGCCCATGCCACTCTGCAGTGCCACATCAGTTTAGAGACGTGTTTGACCCAAAAACGAGAGTTGAGAGAGTGGATTGACCTTTTTGAAAGTTTAAGTGCCAACTTGACCCTTTGCACAAAGTTCATGGATGAACTTGGCTACTTTACCGATCATTAACTACTAATAAACTAATTATAATAATTATTAAATTGATAAAGTTTTTCACAACATATTCATGCTAGGCCCATAACGCCACCACCAGTTGTCTCCAGCCATCGTGATGCCGCCTACTCTGCAAAAGCGTGAGACCCATTTTATCAGCTGCAAAACTCTCCTGTGCTAAAAAAAATCTCTATTAGAGTAAACAGAACAGTGAACTGGGTTATGTTTGTGATTAATACACTAGATTTTTTTTTGCCCCACTGTTTCCTACATGCCCCTCCACCTGCTGCCTTCTCCATCCATATGTACGGCTTTTGCCAGCAACAAAATACCTGAAGCAATAAACGTGGGATGGAAACAAAGCATCCGAGATGTTATCGAGATTTCTCCACGCATACGCAGGGCTATCTCTCTCTGTAGTTACTCTAGTATATGGGACAAAGGAAACCGAATCACTGCCAGAATCCTTCACATCCGCCCGCCTCCTCCGCCTCGGCCATTTTTGGACCCGGTGCTGATGGGGCTTCAGCACCAGGTCCAACGGCTAGGAGCGGGGGCGGCGCGTGGATGTGTCAGGGCGGACACATTAGCACCGGGTCGTGGCAAGACCCGGTGCTAATGCGCCCCCTTTAGCATCGGGTCTTGCCACGACCCGGTGCTAATGCGCCCCCTTTAGCACCGGGTCTTGCCACGACCCGGTGCTAATGTGCCGAGGCCATTTCACACCGGGTCGTGGCTGCACCCGGTGCTAAAGGGTGCACATTAGCACCGGGTCTTGCCACGACCCGGTGCTAATGTGTTTGAATATAGGGGCTTCTCCCTCCCCCGCCCGAGCCAGCTGAACACTTAGGCGCTGTGTTCATGCTGCTCGGCCGTGGGAGGGGAGGTGCTGCCCAATTTTTTTTTCAAAATTTGTGAAGATTCTACTCATCTAAGGAGCACTACAAGGTACACTCTTTCATTCTCTAATGTTTTATTTAGCTTGTAATCCTTCAAATATTTAGAAATAGATCGGGATTTGTGAATCAAAGTAAAGCTAGCTAGAGAGAGCTTGTGTTCTTGGAGGAGAGAGAGGAGAGAGCTTGAGTTCATGGTGGAGAGAGTGTTCATGTTGTGTTTTAAATGGAGAGAGAAGGCAAGCTAGTTAGTATTTTGTTTTGTATGACTTGTGAATAGTTATAAGGCTTATAGTAATGTAGTTTTAGAAATTACTAGAAAATCAATATAAAATGCTAGAAAATCTTATAAATTAATAGAAAATCTTATAAATTACTAGAAAATCTTATAAATTACTAGAAAATCTTATAAATTACTAGAAAATCAATATAAAATGCTAGAAAATATTATAAATTAATAGAAAATCTTATAAATCTTATAAATCTTATAAGGCTTATAGTAATGTTATATTTAATGAATATAGTAATGTAGTTTTAGAAATTTATTTATATAATGGAATATATATTATAATTTGTATTTATTTATATATTAAATTTTTTTATCTTTAAATTGTATTGTATATTTGTTATTGGTTAATAATGCAGATGAATAGACAATGGATGTACGGGGACCCCCACGCTCAGGCGTTCCGTGATAGCCTTAGGACGTTTCTCGATGTCGCCGAGGCTAACAGGACGCCGTCCGGTTTCATGTTCTGCCCCCATTGTAAAAATATACAATCGTACAAACAAAGAGGTTGTCTTCAGGTGCATTTGATGAGGCACGGTTTCATGAGGAATTATTCTGTTTGGACGAAGCACGGTGAAAGAGGAATTATAATGGATGAAGATGAAGAAGACGAGGCCGATGACGACATTCCGTTATTGGCTCAATACTACGGTTCCTTTGCATATGCTGCAATGGGTGATGCCGATGAGGAAGATGTTGCTCGGGAAGACGATGCTCAGGAAGATGTTGCTCAGGAAAATGAACCTACTGATGGACTCGGGCAAATGTTGCGTGATGCCGAGAAAGACTGCGGCAATGATAAGGAACTGAAAAAGATACAGCGCATGTTGCAGGACCACAAGACTGACCTGTACCCAGATTGCAAAGAGGGGCTAAAGAAGTTGGGTAGCACACTTGAACTTCTGCAGTGGAAGGCAGCAAATGGTGTTACTAATAAGGGTTTCGAGGAGCTACTGAAACTCGTAAAGAAGATTCTTCCAGAGGGTAACAAATTGCCATCGACGACGTATCAAGCAAAACGTGTTGTTTGCCCTCTCGGTTTGGAGGTGCAGAAGATACATGCGTGTCCTAATGACTGTATCCTCTATCGCGGACAGTACGAACACTTGGATCGTTGTCCGGTTTGCACCTGCGCATGATACAAGATCAGGCGGGACGACCCTGGTGATGTTGGGGGAGAGCGTTCTAAGAAAAAAATCCCTGCGAAGGTGATGTGGTATTTCCCTCTGATTCCCCGTCTGAAGCGTTTATTCAGGAACAAAGACCATGCCAAACTGATGCGCTGGCACAAAGAAGAACGTAAGCAGGATGGCATGTTGAGACACCCCGCCGATGGATCCCAGTGGAGGAACATCGACAGAGCATTCCCGGAGTTTGATGCTGATGCGAGGAATGTTAGGCTTGGTTTAAGTACCGATGGCATGAACCCTTTTGGTGAAATGAGCAGTAGTCATAGCACTTGGCCCGTGACTGTTTGTATCTACAACCTACCCCCCTTGCTCTGC
The DNA here is from genome assembly GCA_033239725.1 of Echinochloa phyllopogon. Classification (NCBI taxonomy): domain Eukaryota; kingdom Viridiplantae; phylum Streptophyta; class Magnoliopsida; order Poales; family Poaceae; genus Echinochloa; species Echinochloa phyllopogon. Next base: position 36,151,175 of record BTCW01000006.1, read on the forward strand.
ATGAAGCGGAAGTTCATTATGATGCCAGTGCTCATCGAAGGCCCAAAGCAACCTGGCAACGACATTGATGTGTACCTAAGACCATTGGTTGATGAACTTTTGCAGCTGTGGAAGAATGAAGGTGTTAGCGTGTGGGATGAGGACAAGCAGGAGCAGTTTGACCTTCGAGCACTGCTTTTCATAAGCATCAACGACTGGCCTGCACTAAGTAACCTATCAGGACAATCAAACAAAGGATATAAAGCATGCACTCACTGTTTAGAGGAAACCGAAAGCATGTATTTGAAACATTGTCGTAAAGTTGTGTACATGGGTCACCGTCGATTCCTTCCGGCGAAGCATGAGCTATGAAAGAAATGTGCACATTTTGGCGGGAATGCTGACCGCCGTACAAAGCCGAGACACCGGAGTGGAGAAGAGCTATTTGATATGGTGAAGGACCTACACGTGGTGTTTGGCAAGGGAGACGGAAGCCAGGCTGCTCCGACGGGCGAGGATGGTCGTGCCGCGATGTGGAAGAAGAAGTCTATCTTTTGGGAGCTACCTTATTGGCAACGTTTAGAGGTTCGTAACGCGATTGATGTGATGCATCTGACGAAGAATCTTTGTGTGAACTTGATAAGCTTCCTGGGTACTTATGGGCATCCAAAAGATACACTGGAAGCACGTCAGGAGCTGAAACGATTGAAGCAACGGACTGATCTACATCCAGAAAAGAGAGACAAAGGACGTCAGTACTTGCGTCCTGCCAGCTTCACTCTCAGCAAAGAAGAGAAGGCAAGCATGTTTGAATGCTTGAACAGTATCAAGGTTCTGTCTAGCTACTCCTCCAATATTAAGGGAATAATAAATATGAAAGAGAAGAAGTTCACAAACCTGAAGTCTCACGACTGCCATGTGTTGATGACACAGCTGCTTCCCGTCATACTCAGGGGTGTGCTACCAGTTAACGTGCGGAAAGCCATTATGAAGCTATGTGCATTCCTCAATGCAATTTCTCAAAAGGTGATCAATCCAGACCATTTAGATCAGCTACAGAACGACGTGGTGCAATGTCTTGTCAGCTTTGAGATGATATTTCCACCATCCTTCTTCAATATCATGACACATCTATTGGTTCACCTCGTCAAAGAGATTCGTATATTGGGCCCAGTATTTCTACACAACATGTTCCCATTTGAGAGGTTCTTCGCTGTCCTAAAGAAGTATGTCCGTAATCGTTCTCGTCCAGAAGGATGCATTGCTAAGGGATACGAAACGGAGGAGGTCATTGAATTCTGTGTTGACTTTGTCGACGATCTTATGCCGATTGGTGTGCCCGAATCCCATCACGAGGGGAGACTTGGTGGAAAGGGCACACTAGGGAGAAGATCGATGGTGATCAAGGACGTTGAGACATTTCGTAAAGCGCACCTCACAGTTTTGCAACAATCAACCTTAGTTGCTCCGTACATCGAGGAGCACATGCAGATTCTCAGGGACGAAAACTCAACAAAGTCTGCGGCCTTCATTCAGCGTCTGCACAATAGTACTTTCGCCGATTGGTTGCGAAGACGTCTTATGGGTGTCTAGGGCATTAACGCGCAGCTAGCTTTTGTAGCTAGAGGTCCATCGAGCACGATCTTGACATTCCAAGGATACGACATCAATGGGTATACATTTTACACAAGAGCCCAGGACAAGAAAAGCACCAACCAAAACAGTGGTGTCCGGATCGACGCGACAGACACCAATGGCAATACAAACTCATACTATGGAATCATAGAGGAGATATGGGAACTAGAGTACGGACCTTTGAAGATCCCACTGTTCAAGTGCCAATGGGTGAAGCTGACTGGAGGAGGTGTTAAAGTTGAAGCGGACTATGGAATGACATTAGTGGACCTAAACAAGATTGGCTTTCTAGACGAACCGTTCGTCCTGGGTAAAGCTGTCACACAAGTTTTTTATGTGAAGGACATGGCTAGCAGACCAAAGAAAGGAGCGGATAAGAAAGGTGGGGGTAAGCAAATGGACCCATCACAAGACGAGCCAAAGCGTCATATAGTTCTTCCTGGAAAGAGAAAAATCGTAGGAGTTGAGGACAAGACGGATGAAGATTATGATATGCTCGATGGCCGGCCTCCATTCTCAGTGGCTGATGACCCAAGCATCCTGTTAGCGGCGGAGGAGACACCGTATCTACGGCGTGATCACAATCAAGGAACATTTGTAAAGAGGAAGTTTATTAGTGTCCGAGTAAACGATGATGCCATGTAATTTAATTGCACTATGTTCTGCCCAATTTGTAATAACTATATTTGCATTTATGTTCCACCTATGTTCTAAGATTTTCTATTGATTTATAAGATTGTTTTTATTAATTCTAGCATTTTATATTGATTTTCTAGTAATTTATAAGATTTTCTAGTAATTTATAAAATTTTCTATTAATTTATAAGATTTTCTAGCATTTTATATTGATTTTCTAGCATTTTATATTGGCCTTTATAAGATTTTCTAGCACCGACCGGGTCTAAGGGCCTTTAGCATCGGGTCTTGGCTGCACCTGGTGCTAAAAGGCCTTTAGCACCGGGTCGTGGATACACCCGGTGCTAAATGGCCTTTAGCACCGCGTCGTGGCTGCACCCGGTGCTAAAGGCCACGACCGGGCCGCGGGGGCCAAAGACCGGCCTGGCCACGGAGGCCGTGCTGCGGGGCCAAAGACCGGCCTGGCCACGGAGGCCGTGCGGCAGCTGGCCACGTCACCGGGCGCACACGAGCCACGTCACTGGATGAACAAGAACAATTTTTCTTTTTAATCTCTGTATAAAAGTTGTAACTAGTTGTTCTCCCTCATACAAACTTCAAAAAAGATCATTTTTCTTCCTAAAAATTCCTAAAATCATACTCTATCAAGTTATGAAACTTATTAATGTTATTATTTTGAAAAATCTTCTCGTGTTTGAACAATCCAAATTTTGAATTAAAAATGACAACTACAACCAAGGTTTTTTTCACACTAGGTGATGTCAAATGAAAAAGTGATGAATACCAAAGTTTCATATTTCATCATGATCTACAATCTTTATTTAGGTCATTTTGTCATTTTCAAAATGGGTAATAACATGTAGTACAAATTTGACAAGTCTCTAACAAAGTTTTAGAAACTATGCGAGTGAATCTAGGATTAATGAACAATGTATACTACCACTTTCTCAAATGCAAAAATGACTTAAATAAAGATTGTAGATCTTGATGAGATATGAAATTTTGGTATTCATGACTTTTTCATCTGAGACCATTTAATGTTCCAAAATCTTTCATTTAGTTATCAATTTTTGTAATTTATAAGATTTTCTAGTAATTTATAAGATTTTCTGGTAAGTTATAAGATTTTCAGGTAATTTATAAGATTTTCTATTAATTTATAAGATTTTCTAGTAATTTATAAGATTTTCTATTAATTTATAAGATTTTCTAGTAATTTATAAGATTTTCTATTAATTTATAAGATTTTCTATTAATTTATAAGATTTTCTAGAATTTTATATTGATTTTCTAGTAATTTATAAGATTTTCTTATTTAATATATATTTTTAATAGGTATTAATAACTGAATTAAAACAAGTATTAATAACTATATATTAAAAACTATATTTATAAGATTCCCAAATAGTAGCCCCCGGTGCTAAAGGCCGGTTTGGAAAGTGGGCGCCAAACGAAAATTTGGGGCCTTTAGCATCGGGTTGATCTAAAATCCGGTGCTAAAGGCCCCCAATTTTCATTTGGCGCCAGTTACGGCCTTTAGCACCGGGTGTAGAAGACCCGGTGCTAAAGGGGGGCCTTTAGCACCGGGTCGTGGCTGCACCCGGTGCTAAAGGCCTTCGTCTGGCGCACAGTTACCCCATTTAGCACCGGGTGTAGAAGACCCGGTGCTAAAAGGCCTTTCGCACCGGGTAGTGGGAAGACCCGGTGCGAAAGGTCCTTTAGCACCGGGTCGTGGCTGCACCCGGTGCTAAATGCCCCGGACATATATAGGCCGGGGACTTCTCTCCCCTCCCTCACTTCGCCCTCATTCCTCCCAGATCGAAACCACCGCCGGTGCCCCCTCGTCTCCTCAGCCGCCGCCGCCCGTCGCCGTCGCCCGTCGCCGCCGCCGCCCATGGTCCCCGCGCCCACGCCGCCGCCGCCTGTCGTCCCCACGCCCACGCCGCGCCGCCGCCCTCGTCCCGGGCCGCGCCGTCGTCCCCGCGCCCCACCCCTGTCCCCGCGCCCGTCGGTCGTCCCCGCCGCCGTCCGTCGTCCCCGCGCCGGCGCCCCTCGTCCCCGCGCCGGTGCCGCTCCTCGTCCCCTCGCCGCCGCCGCCGCTCGTCCCCGTGCCGCCGTCGCCCATCATTTAAATGTATATTGGAAATGTTATATGGTTGAAATGTATATTGGAAAATGCTCCATTTAAATGTATTGGAGATATTTACATTGAAATGTATATTGGAAATGTTATATGTTTGAAATGTATATTGGAAAATGCTTCATTTAAATGTATATTGGAAATTCTATGTATATTAGAAATATATGTGCTTCATTTAAATGTATATATTTCTTATCAATTATTTTTAATTCTATGTATATTAGAAATATATGTGCTTCATTTAAATGTATATTGGAAATGTTATATGTTTGAAATGTATATTGGAAAATGCTTCATTTAAATGTATTGGAGATATTTACATTGAAATGTATATTGGAAATGTTATATGTTTGAAATGTATATTGAAAAATGCTTCATTTAAATGTATATTGGAAATTCTATGTACCCGAACCCACCGCGCACCCGAACCCCTTAGCGAATCCGTTTTTTCGCGCACCGACCCCCCTTAGCGAACCCTTAGCGAATCAATTCACACCGCGCACCCGGACCCCTTGGCGAATCCATTTTTCACGCACCGACCCCCTTAGCAAAAATGTTAGAAATATTGGGAATATGTATGCTTTTTATATTTATTATCAATTATTTTTAATTCTATAGATGGCGGACAACAACAACCCCGTCCCACCCATGCAAGAGGACAACGACACGTTCTTAGCGAATCAACTTTTCAATATGGTAACCCAACCAATGTCCATGGATGATGTGTTGGGGATCATTGGAAGGGACAATGTTGCAAGGGCCGAAAATATTGAAGGGGCCGCCAATGTCCAGGCCGAAAATGTTGAAGGGGCCGGTAACGAGCCCTCGTCTAGTCAGGTGTGTATATAGATAACATAAATTTGTACTGTACATGTCAATTATGTATACCATCTCTATATCATCTCGTATATATGTAATTTGTGTACGCCACCTCTGCTTCTACAAGTCGAGCTAAGAAATCAAAACGATCGACCACGAAGAAGCTGAAGGATGTCAAGTTACACATCACCCGAGTGGAGGATGACGGGGAGCCAGTTGAGCCCCCAAAAGTGGCCAAGAAATTTATATCTCAGTGCGGGGTAATTGTACGGGACAATGTGCCCATTAGTATCAGAAAATGGAAGTCCACGGACCCCACTGAGGAGTACGTGCTCCCCGATACGGAGAAGGAGATGTTATGGAGGGAATTAAAGGCAATATTCGACTGGCCTAGCACTCATGAAGCAGAACTGAGGGATTGGACAATGAAGAATATGGCAGTTCTGTTTCAGGATTTCAAGAAGAAGTTGTACTCGCATTTTCTCAAAACCGGAGAGGCCCTGGATCCTGAGAAGTATAAGAAGATCACCGATGACGAGTGGGAAGCATTCCTTGAGTACAAAACCTCCGAAGAGGGTGCAACGGCTAGCGCTAGAAATGCTGGAAACGCCGCAAATAAGAAGTACTCTCATAAGATGGGTTCGGGAGGTTACAAGGCAAGCATCGCTAAATGGGAGAAGATGGAAGAAAATCTATATGCTAGAGGCATCACTCCAGCGACACATGACTGGCCCACAAGGACCAAGCATTGGTACTATGGTCATGGAGGCACCCTAAGCCCAATCGACGGCTCCTTAGTTTTTCCCGAGGACTTACGAGAACTAGCTCAGCGTCTCCTCGATATCCTCAGGGCATCTGATAGGGGAGAATTTGTTGCCGATAGAGACAGAGATGAGCTAACCTATGCCTTAGGGAACAAGGAGCATCCTGGACGGACGCGCGGCGTAGGCACAAGCATCTCATGGAAGAAAGGTTTCCAAGAGCACGCCGCCACCTATAGGAGCCGTTCGAGGAAGAAGGCCAAATATGAGCAGGGGGTGAGGGACCTAGAGCAAACGGTTGCCGCCCAGGGCTCAAGGCTCCAAGAAATGGAGTCAGAGATGGAGCGACGGATGAAGGTATCATGGCTGCAGATACAACAAGCCACAGGCGGGACCGGTTCCACAGAGCCTGCACCTCTCCAACAAGCCGCAGGCGGGACCGGTTCCACAGAGCCTGCACCTCTTCAACAAGCCGCAGGCGGGACCGGTTCCACAGAGCATGCACCTCTCCAAGATGCGGCCCTTATTAGCCCTCCACAACAATATCAAAGCAGTCACGCTTCCACACAGGCCGCCGAAGCGGTCCGTTACACCGTGGATGAAATAACTCAACGGACCGCGTGCGAGCTTGTCGTCAGGCAGAAGAACTTAGCTGTGGTGGTACGTATGCGACCTTAGTTCGTACTGCATACATTTCACCGTAAATACCATTCATTTACTAACTTTCTTTGTGACTACTAACTTATCAGGTCGCATACGGTATGACCAAACGTGTGGAAGAAGGGCAAAAATGGCACTGCAATGACATTCCACATGGTTACGTACCTGTTGAGGTGGAGCAAGTCGTCACCAGCTGGGAAGACTTGGAACTTGACATCCCCGGAGGTGACGGAGAAACAAAACTCGGTCAGTGTTCTCACTGCATCATTCTATGGAGCAAGGCAGACGTCGTCATACCCGGTACACCTGCGGCTACCAACAAGCCCCCGTCACCTCCAAGAGATCCACAGGATCATGACGATTCTCCGGGAGCTCCTGATGCAAGCCCGTCTCCTCCGCCAAAGAGGTCTCTGTCTCCTCCGCCGAAGAGGTCTCCGTCTCCTCCGCCGCGGAGGTCTCCGCCCCCTCCGCCAAAGAGGTGACGCCGCACTAAAGCCTCTGCCCCCACTCCACCAGCGAAGAAGGCGCGGAAAACCAGAGAGAAGCCCGCACCAGAGAAAAGAGCGGGTGAGAAGACTCTAGAGGAGCTCGAAGCCTCGGTCAAAGCAGACACAAAGAGGCAAATGGCCGAGTAGAGGAAAAAACCTGAGCTGGAGCCAAAGCTTGATCCCACCGTCGTCAAGTCATTCCTCGGTAATTTGAGCAAGGGTCAACAGAAGGAAGTAATAGTAACAGATTATGACCGCTCATTACTGAAATCTCGCCGGAAGCGGAAGGCTGCAGATAAGGAGGCGGGCCCATCCAAAAAGGTTCCTCAGCTCGGCCAGCAACCTCAGCGGCCCTTGGGTCCATTGCCATCTCTGGACGAGCTTAACGTGCAACGAGTAATGGCCGAGACTGGACTAACCAGAGCGCAAGTCCTGGGGGAAGAAGAGGTGCCTGTAAACACAACGCTGAAGTGGCCGTTTAAGCTTGGCGAGCCTATGGTCCCTCCTGAAATGGAGAGCAAGCTACAGAAACAAAATTACTGCGACTCCATACTAATCCGATACAACATCGAGTGAGTACATACAAAGGCTTCTTCTTATACTGTCTGTGTACTATTTCATTTCTGATTATAATGTATACATGTATACAGATTCCACTGGTTCCTAATAATATTGTGTCCTGACCGGGGTGTCGTGAACGTCTTTGATTCGTTGCACACTCCAAAAGAAAAACTACAGAACATCATGGACATGATGACAAGGTGATGTATATTTTCCCCTACTTAATTCACCCCTTACACTCGCAATGACTTAACTCAATTTTTTTGTTCGCAGGGCCTGGATTCAATTTCGTCAAGAACACCCGGGAATTCAACATGAAACACTAAAATGGAACATTGGCTTTCCGGTAAGCAAGTAATTTGTACATGTAGGCCTCGACTAATATATTATATGAATTTTACTTAATTTCTTTTGGTCGACAGTGTGCCAAACAGGGGCCGGGAAATAATTTATGTGCATACTATGTTTGCGATTTCATGTGAAATTGAGGACATAAAAAGCTTACACAACAGGATATTATGGTACGTAATAATAAACACATTTCCATTATTATTAAGTGCACAATTATTGTCTCCAACTCGGCGGATTAAATATCTTTCAATTATTTGTAAATTACAGATGTTCAACCTGAAGGAAGAGTCCCTAGATCTAGAAAGAATTGACGCAATTGCAGAACAGCTCGTCGGATGGATCTGGGACGAGGTCGTCAATCCCCGAGGAGAATACTACTCGCCAGTACTGGAGGACGTGCCGGACAGTCCAACAAGCTAGTCGTCAATCTTAATTAAGTAGAAAATACAGTTTAAATATATATAACTCGAGTTGACATGCATGAATATCTACTTTTGTAATATATATGTCTTCTATTTTGATGAAATGTCAGCTAATATGAATATAGAGTCGGCCGAATACGCATTAGAATACACGTATTAGAATATATACGTATATAGACGTGCACGCATGGCTACTGAAACAAGTAAAAAAAAAAGAAATCCGGGGCCTTTAGCACCGGTTGCAGACAGCAACCGGTGCTAAAGGCAGGCCCCCTTTAGCACCAGTTATTCAACCCGGTGCTAAAGGGGTACCCCTTTAGCCTCGAATTAGTTGCACCGGGTGGGAAACCCGGTGCTAAAGAGCTTTCCTGTAACAACCCTAAAATCCCCTAGGATTTGTTAAGTGCAAAAATTCGAATTTAAAATTTTTTGGTGAAATTGTGTGCATGCAAACAAACATATAAGAGTGTCTTCTTTTTGCTCCCTAAATTCCTAAGCAATTTAAATTTGAAATTTAAAATCAATTTGAAGTGCTAAGGATGAAATAGTGTGATTTGGATTTATTTGGATTTTTTTTGGTTGGTTTGAATTCAAATTCTAGATTTGAATTCAAACTCTAATTGGCCAAACTAATTGTCAACCATTTCTAACTGTTCGTGGGCCGAATTCCCGAAACCAAAGTCTGAGAAACCACCCTTAACTCTTTTCCCGAGCCAACCGACCAAGCCGGCCCGATCGGCCTTTCGGCCCAGCGCGGCCCAGCTCTTTTCCCCCGCCACGTCCCCGCCGCGTCGCCTTCTCTCCCACTGACAGGCGGGCCCCGCCTGTCAGCTTTACCTCCCTCCTCGCGTCGTCTTCCCCCGCGCGCCGCTCTGCCCCCTCTCTCTCTCCCGCGGCCGCGCACCCGTGACCCAACCACCCGAGCCCCTGTGCGGCCCGTCGCGATAGCGCCGCGTGTCCGCGAGCGCTCGAGCCACCCAATCTCGCCGTTCAAGCCCCGGAAACCCTAGCGCCTATCGCCCTATAAATTGCCCCGCCGGCCGCACTCCCTATTCAAGCCACGCCGCCCCTCGGGGGTACTCCTGATCCAATTCGCGAGGGGTGTGAGGTGCAAGGAGAGGTGGGGAAGGGGTTGAGCGGGAGCAGGAGCAAGGTGAGGAGCCCATCGCCTTCCCCGCATCGCCGCCGCCGAAGCCATCGCCGCCGCTCGTGGAGCCGCCGAAGGGGAGCCGGACCAGGGACGGGAGGAGGAGCACGAGGACCGCCAGACTGCGTCGAGCCTTCCCCGAGCTGCAGCGTACCCCGACCAGCCCCTAGGTGAGCCACCGCCGCCGCCGCCGTGCTATCTCCCCTGTCTCCGGTCAAGTTTCGCCGCCGCCGCCGTGCTAGCCCCCTATGAGCCCGACCTTCGAGTCGTGGCCGGCTTCTTGTGCAGGAACCCGTCGCCGCTGTCGCACCCGCAACCCGCCGTTGCCTTTAACCCGCAGCCGAGGCCCGCCGCGGCCGAGCTCTACTCGCCGTACGCGCGAACGCCGAGGCCGTGCCGCGGCCGTGGGCGACCACATGCCCGCGCACGAGCACCTAGCCGAGCCCCAGCAGTCGCTGGAGGCCTCGAGCGCGCAAGCCGAACCCAAGTTGTGCACCGTTGCATGCGATACCCGAGTCGCCATCGATGCTCGCCGGCGCCATGGTCGCATCGCCGCCGTTCGCGTCGGTGAGCCCGATCCAAAGCCAATCCGAGCCCTTGTTCACCCCGTCCGTGACCGCCGAACCCTAGCCATGCTGTTCCGACCATCCTAGACCCGAGCCGAACCTTTTCCGGCGAGTTCGCCGCCGACCCTCGCCGCCGGCGCGTTCTGGAGCGCGCCGCGCGCGCGTCGCGTCGCGCCGTGGCGTGGCCACACCGTGGACCACACCAAGTCGCCACACAGCCATGCACAGACAATCCCGATCCGGCCACAGAATGATCCCGTGCACCCAGCTCACGTGGACCCATCTCACAGTTCACGGTGGACTTGGTCCACCAGAGCAGCACCAGCAGCCACCCCTTCGTGGGCCTATTGTTCGCGTTTAAGTCTGTTTAACCACCCTAAACTCTTCCGGCCCAGTCTCTTTCGGCCCAGTTCCAGCCCAGCCAGCGTTTAATCTTTTTCTTTTTCTTTTAACCGCGCTGACACATGGGGCCCACTTGTCATACTCTGCGAGTCACTGACACATGGGGCCCACTGACCAGAGTTGACCCGTTGACCGTTGACCGGTCAACGCTGACGTCAGCAGGGCCCACTGCTGACGTCATCCTAGGCGGACCCCACTGCTGACGTCATGCTGACGTCAGCAGGCTAATTATTTGTCTGTTTTCTTTTTCGGAAATTATTTAATATTTTCAGAAAATGATTTAAACTTCAAAAATTAATAATAAATCAACCGTAGCTCAGAAAAATATGAAACCAGTTTCTATATTTTTCTAAAATCATGACCTACGCGTTAGTGTAGAGTTTGGTGTTATTTGAGTCTTCTCTCTTCGCTGTTTTAGTGTTTCTTTGCTAGTAGTCGCGCCTTATTTTATTTTTACGCAACCTTAGGAGCTCCGAAGAGTCAGGAGGAGCCGGACCTCTACGACAACTGCTTTGACGAGGACGAAGACCTTTGCCCAGGTTCACGCCTGACCATTCTCTGAAATACCTATTAGACATGCAAACTAGTATGCTAGCGCTTTACTTTACTCGCATGATAAACCTGCACTGCCTTTGTTATTATCCTGTTACCTTGCTACCTACTACTCACTATATGAATTATGCTATGCTATGCATGTGTTGGGATGGTTGTGATTGATCCTCTTGGTGTGAGTTGTGGGTGGTTTGGGAGGAGTAGTGCAGCTAGGCGGTCTAAGCGAGTAATAACAACTCGATCGTTGATCGAGGTGCTGAGGGGCTGCACTCGGGCAGTCCCTATGGGGTACCTGTTGCGGGTACATGGTTACTTGGGGATTGGTACTCGGGGAGTACTTGAGGAGTTTGGGCGGAAATACCTGTTATGGGTGCCGATTGCGGACCGTTGCGGCGGATCGCTTGTGATGCAGATACTCGCTTTACCGACAATTAAGGACAGAGTCGTGCCCCCACTTTGGACTTGGGAAATACCGTGCTCACCATCTACCCAGTATGGGGAGGGTTCCAGCAAGCCTACTCTATTGCGGCGCCGAGACTGTAGGAGAATCGAGCTTGATATGTGTAGGGGGGATTCGTTGCGGCGTAATCTCCCTGATTTACCACGGCCCCCGACTGGCCCCGGTGGGAAGGTTTCACATCCCTGGGGCAGATGTTAGATCGGATGTTTCCCGAGCCCAGGGAGACAGGATTGGCGCCGTTGCTATTTAGGGTCTTTGCTGTGGGCTGTGTCTCAAGTTGGTTGCGGACTAGCCTTGCAGCCCGGATGGATTCCTGGAGTGCCACCTCTGCAGAGTGTAAACTATACGTATTGCCGTGTCCACGGTTACGGACGACCCATTTCTGAGAAGCCCCGGCTAGCATGGGAATCTGCTTTCTTACCTCATCCTTGATTCGGGTTATGAGAGATAGGTCCAGCTGAGGCTGTTGAGACAAGGTGGGGAGGGAGCTCACCGAGTCGACTAGTGAGTGAAAGGTGATTGATGGATGATGTTTTTGCGGGAACCTGCCGTGGCAGGACGAGCCCGATGGGAAAATGTGAGGCTGATGGTTGGTTTTGGGGAGTGGATGTGTGTGTGTGAGCAGGAGTTGGTGATGAGATGAATTTGGGTTATTGCTGCTGCTTGCATAAAAAAACCCCGGCTCAAACCTTGATTATTTCTATACCTTAGAATAGGCCACATTAAAGCTTGCTTCATATTATGGTTGGTGACGTGGACCTGTCCCATTTCCTTGGGGACGGACTTTGGGTTCTCAGGTGAAGACCCCGACCACGAGTTCAACCAGGACGGGTGGTACGACTGAAGGGTGTGCGCTACGCTCAAGGATGCCTGTGGAGGAGTGGACCTTGTTGTGCTAGCTACCGCTGCACAGATGTTTCTTATTGTCGATTTAGCCCAGAGGGCTTGTACCAGACGCTTTGTTCTTCTATATGTCATGTATTGGATCTTTTATCGTTGTATGGATGTGATATTCGACTGAGATGAGTTCTGTACGAGATAGCTGCTATTCCTGGGACTATCTCAAGGGTACAGGGAGTCGGGTTCTCGTCGGTGAGAATCCGGTTCGTCACATTTCCCACCCGGTGCAGATGTCGATCATTCTGGTAGTGAATCATGCATAGGTGAGGTCTTTCCAATTTCCATGTACTAGTACTCGTGAGTGCGTATAAATACTATATAAGTCATCCAATAGATCAGAGGCCAGACTTCTGCAGTCAACTAATTCGCCTTGTGTAGAGGATTGGCGTACGTGATGGTCATACTTCTGTTCCTCATTGCATCGCCTGTAGTGCAATGTAAGTGTACGTGGCTCGTCTTTTATCATTGAAAATGGTTATAGATATACTGTATACTTTGAGCTGATGAACATGTACACAAACTGAAGCAGGTCGCCATCACGAGCTTGCAAATGTTGGGGCTACCGCTAGGAGCATCACGAACACATCAAGCAAAAATGCTACGCACTTGGCCGGTGGGAGTAGATGGGAGCAAGGTGGTGGTGGTAAGCCATACGCTCGTCATATCTCTTTTCCTTCCTTGGATTCCTTTTTGGATCTTCTAAATGTCTGTTCGCCAAGAGAATGACACCATCATCCTGGGCTATATTTCAGGAAAGATCTGGTCTAGCTCTATACGAATACTGATGGGGGGATAGGGTCAAAATTGAAGTAAGTCGTTAAGATTCCAGCAAGGGGCATATAATTTATAGACTTCCCCATGAGGATTCAAAGCGTACCGAAGACTCGAATGATACTGAAGATTTGAAGGATACCAAAGATTCAAAGGATTAGGTTTTTCTAGGGTAATAACTTCCAAGTTTCAAAATTTAAGTGAAGAGACTTATTTTTTCCAAAAGAATAGATTTATAGTTATAAAAAAGAAATGCCTATATATAAAAATAAGAGCTGATATATAAAAATAGATTTATAGTTATAAAAAAGAAAATTATTGATATTTACCACTAAATATAAGTAAGAAAAGTAATTAGGGTGGGCTCATTATCTGTTTCTATGACTAAGGGGCAAGGTTCTGGAGGTAGCCAGACACAACACTACAAATCTAAGGAGGTGACTGATTGATTTCTCCGCCCAAGTCTCTAAACATGATTAGTCACCATAAATCCGGTTACTGACGGAGCTGGAGAGTATAGAAGCTCTTGCCCTCGTTCAGGGCAGTACCGGCGATGCCCAAAAGGACGCCATTATCTCGTTGTACCGACAAATACGACTACTTCCTCTAAGGCTGGAGCATCTTCCATGGCTGCTAACGCTGGTAATAGATTAGTGAAGCTTTCTGCATTAGTTAGATTCATCATGTATTAGGTTATGTTAAAGATCATGTGGTTTATGTGCCATTCATGTTCAATTCATAGGCAACATTTGACAACATGGCCAGCGGTACGCGCATAGAGCACTGTGCACCATGGCAGTGGCCAGCGGCGGATCTGGAGAGGAAACACGGTCGGAAAGGTGGTGTATAGACAGCTATAAGACGTACGATGGCTCGGAGAGGCGCTGACTGGCAGGGCTTGTTTGGTGTGTGTGGGCGTGTCACGTGTGGCTGAGCACCACCCAGCCCCAGGCCGATGAAATCCAACACCTGGGATAGCTACGTGGGTTAGACAATTTTCTTGGGTTGAAAGCAAATGTTGCGTGAGCTACCAACCCATATCAATGACCACAAGTGCGGCGTACTTTGGCAATGATTACTATTATTATAAAATACTTAGCATGGCGGCCATGCCAATTTGACCGGAAGAGAGAGATCTATCCACCTGCGGCACAATGCCCATTCTAGCCCCAGCATTTGCTTTCAATATGGGTGATACTATCTTAGCATTTTACTCTAAGCCCAGATAACTATAACGGTTCTTCATTTCTGTCACGGTTCGGCCCAAAACACTGCAACGTTTATATAAATCCATCGTGAACATAAATTAAAAATTATCATTTCCCATATGACCCAAATAAAATATAAGGTTCGAACCGTGGTGTTGAGTTCCATGAATAAAACGTCGGCAATCAACAAATAAAATATAGTCATATTTATGAATGGAGAAAAATGATAAATTGAAAAAAATCTCAAAACACAAGAAAACGGGCTACCCAAAACACAAGAAAACGGGCTACCTCACAACTTGAACCCAAGACCTCATCCTCCAATGCACAATGCCTTACCACTAGGCTACCTCATAACTATTATCTTGTTAATCATTTGGTCAGTTGTTATCCTCAGGCACTCGCTAGGCCTCCGCGCTGGGCCTGCTCGCTCGCGTGGGCCGCGCAACATCTCCACCAGGCCTGCTGGCCGCGCGCTGGGCTTGCTCGCGTGGGCCGCGAATCACCTACGCTAGCCCAGCTCAGCCGCGGCCCACTCATGAGGGAGAGAGAAGGAAGAGAGTTGACCAGGGGTCAAACATGTTTGACTAAGATTTCCTAAAGTTTTTATATTGAAACTCAAATTTTGGTCAAAACAAAGGTTTTTAGAATTTAAAACCCTACAACTTTCATATTGGTCGATTTTTGAATTGAGCTGTGGTTTATGTAGTAAAATAAATTTAGGGGAGTTGACCCTGCGTCAAACGATGTTTGACCGAGATTTAAAGAGAAAAACATGTTGAAACTCGAAAATCGGCCAAAATAAAAGTTTCTTAGAATTAAAAGTTATACAACTTTCATGTTGAAGGGTTTTTTATTTGAGCTCTATATTTCGGAGCAAAATTGAGTTTTCTTCAAACTTCTTTAAATAAATTTGAACTTCAATTTTAAATTGGAGTTAGAACCAACTTTTTTGAACAACAAATGGTAATGTAACTTCATATTTACTAATATTATACTAAATGTGAGGATGTGTCCAATTTGTAAGTGTATATGAGCAATATAAGACTTGAGTTGTATGGAATTTCAAAGTTTGAGTTGAATTGTATGAAACAATGTGAGAGAACAATCTAGTTTATGAACAATGTTTACTCATTTTTCATAGAACCCAATGAAAATTTTATGTCAAGAGTAAACATCCATAAAATGATTCCATGTCAATTTTTATAATTTTTGGAGAAGTTTTTGGTATTATTATCATTATTTTATAATAAGA
Organism: Echinochloa phyllopogon; assembly: GCA_033239725.1. NCBI lineage: Eukaryota > Viridiplantae > Streptophyta > Magnoliopsida > Poales > Poaceae > Echinochloa > Echinochloa phyllopogon. Next base: position 36,166,888 of record BTCW01000006.1, read on the forward strand.
TGACTAGTAGAAGTTTGAATTTTCCATACAAGTCAATGAATTTTTCATCAATATTCCAGATGTGGGCTATAATGGACCATAGGCTCCTAAATATAGTTTTTGAGAATTTTTTTGAATCTTATTAGAGGTACATATAGGTCAGTTTCGAATTAGTTTGGGTAAACACGTAGAAATTCATTTAAATGATAGAAAATAGCAAATCTACTTGAAAATTCTTGAAACTCCTACGTGATAACTTATATGTTGTTTGTTACATGCGAAAAATATGTTGGTTAATTTAATATGGTTATTTTTATATGATAATTCACAATGGTACAATAAAATAAAAGAGAAAAAGAAAAACGTTAATCAGAGAAGGAATAAACGAATGCCCATTGTGGCCCAAATGGCCCAAACAATTCTGACCATCCATCGTTGATCCGACGACCACGATCGCACCCCCACAGTATAAAATCACCTGAGCCCTAGTTCCTCTCGCGTTTCTCTCTCTCCCCTCACTCTCCCAAGCAGCCGCCACCGGTGCTCCTCGCCCGCTCCGCAGCCGCTCCTCCTCCTCGCCCAAGTCCTCTGCCGCCGCTCATCCGCGCGCTGCTCCCTGCTCTACCCGTGCGCTGCTCCCTCCTCTTTCCTCCCCGCGCGCTGCTCGCGGCGGCCCCGCATGGCGGCCGGCGCCCGGCCATGGCTTGCCGGCGCCAGATCTGGCGCGGGTGGCCAGAGGCGGACGAGTGAGACGGAGGTGGCGCTGCTGCAGTAGGCGAGTCGGACGAGGTGTCGTCGCTGCGTCTCCGACTCTCCGCGCGGCTACGGTGGCAACGGAGCAGGCATGGATCCAGCCTCTGCGACGCTGACTGGGCTGAGAGTAGTGGGTTGCGTGACGGCAGCGTGGATATCGGTGAGAGGCACGGCAGGCCAGGCGAGTCGGCAACAGCAGCACCATGGTCTCCCCTCCGTGTCACACCCGGTTTTAGAAAATGAACCAAGTGTACACTGTATGTATGCCAGGATCAAGTTTCATACATACAGTAAACCAGTAGTGAATAAAAGATGCAGTATCACGTATAATAAACTGTATAAATGACTTACGAGTCTATCAGAGTATACAGCGTATCCTGGAAACGAAGGCTCCAAACTTCACAGGCAGTCGACTGGGGGTTGCGTACGCCTAGAACTGAGCACCATCTTCAAACAGCTTCAAACAAGTTCTTCTTCTGAGCAGCGGTTAGCAAGGGTGAGTACACTTATGGTTGGTACTCAGCAAGGCCACAAGAAATAACCAGAGATCAATTTAATATCATGTTTAAGTATATTACTCATGTGAGGATCCAGGTCGCTCTTAACCATGAGCACGGCTGTTATAACAGTTTTACACTCTGCAGAGGTTGTACACTTTCACCATAAGCCGCGTAAAAGTTCAAAAGAACTTTAAACCCAACCATGCCGAGGGGGCCAATCCTCTTAAATCACACTACCGAGGTGTGACCGCATAGGGACGCTACGAGGCTTTTACAAAGATTCCTTAGTAAATAGTAACCCGCTAAGGTTTCCGGTTCAGAAGCAAAGCATAACCCTCCCTAATGAGATCTGTCTCTTACCAAAGCCCATAGCTCAAGAGGACCGAGCTATACCCCGTCAACCGCCGCACCTCTTGCCCCTTTCGGGTAAGGTCATCATCCACTAAAGTCTCTAATTAATTAGCCAAGACCAGAGCCATATAGTACTTATGGTTGCACTGTTTTCCTGGGTGGTTCTCCATGTTCCGATTAAAAACATCTTGATACTATAAATAAAGCATAGGTAGAAGGATGGTTAGGGACACTTGCCTTTCTCCAAAGTGTAGCTGCTCAAAATATCTTCAAAAGTCTTCTTCAGTTGAACAACGTTCCGTCTACTCGTAGCAATCATCGAACACAAGCATGCAAGCATAAAACTATACAAGCAAACAAACAAGTACAACTAAGAACAATACACCAATCAAAAGAAAAGCTTTGAAAGAGCGTACTAACGGATAGGGCTCGTTACTACGGTTACGTGAGCGCAAGAAACACTAAAAACGAAGCTATGGTTAAAAAGCTACAACTATCGAAGGTTTTGTATTAAATGAAAGACTATAACTTCATTAATTTTAGTTTAAGTAAAATCATGTATAAAATAATTAATACAAGTTATATTTTTAACCTTTAGAAAAGACGAGGCAAACTTAGCCATATTTTTTAATTGTAAATATTCAAGTACAAATTATTTTAATTAAAGTATTAACTTAAAATAGATTATATGAGAACATCTAATCGAATAATTTTATGAACGGTGTGGAACAAGTCAGTATTATAAATGTAACACATTTAAGTCAATATTAAACAAAGTTAACATTTATTTATGCAAACTCGAAATATAGCTCTAATTTGGTTTTAAATTAGAAAAACTAGTTATCAAAAGCATTTGTCATGTTAATATTATTTAAAGAAACCAAGATATTATCTACTTCAATTTTATTTAGAATGCTCAAGAAATAAGTATTAATCAAGTTAATATTAATAAGAAAGCTGTATATCCTTAATTAAATTTTAGTTAAGAAAACACATTTAAATAACATTTAATCAACTTAATATTAAATAAAATTCAGAAACATGACACATAATAAATAACAACACTAGTTCATAGTTTGAGTTGATATGAATCTAATACAACGAAAACGGATTGATTCGGACCTAAAACGCGAAATCTACGGGATAAACAGGCAGCAGGGACCTATACGTAATTCTCCATAGCCGCTGAGGGGTAACAGAGGAGATTTGCAACGCACAGGAAACCGTACATGCAACTCACGGTAAAGCTAGGGTTAGATGTGCAAAACGAGTTCGGTTGGGCTTTATGAATACGAGGATCTCAAATAACGTATTACTTTAATAATTTAATTTTATATTACAATACAATGACATAGTAACTCACACCATATCATTGAAGCAATATAAAGTTAAAAATTAAAATAATATTGATTTGCAGAGAAACCACAACATAAGAAAAGATCTATACTCAAACTTAGTGATATGGCTCAGAAAAGATGGACTAGCGTTAGGATTACAGAAAAGAGTGCTGCGAACATTGGAACACTGGCCGATGAATTTATAGGATGCGATAAATATTGGAGACAGTTGATTGGCAAAACAGAATAGGGACTAAGTGAGAAACGTAGGGTGCACTAGCAGGATTGGGTTTAGAGGCATAGGAAAGGCTGAGAACAGAACTACGATTGAAAACTTAAATCTAGCGGAAGACTTTAGATTATAACAGGAAACACTATACGCTTTATAAATTTTAATTTGATAAAATCATATATAAGAGACTATTTCCTGGAAATTGATTGAATTATATTTAAATATGTGAAACCAAGAATGTATTTTATTTATAACTATTTTTTTGTAGACATTATGTAAGTAAACACATAACTTTAGTATTAAAAACAGATGCGAGCATCTAATTGATTAACTTTTATTGACCATGTTGAACTAATCAATATTATTGATAAAACACCTTTATGTTGACATTCACACAAATTAATACTCATTTAAGAAAGCATTAAGTTTGACGCTAATCACCTTTTAGTTTGAAAACTAGTTTAATACTCATTAATCAATTTTACATAAGCTTATTAAAATCCGAAATATTACTTAATCATATTTTATAGAGAAAACTTAATAGATAGATAATTAATAAGCAAAACGAGAACACTAAAACAAAGTCATATTGAAGGTTTATTAATCAAATTACTTGGAAGTGAAACTTCTAAGTTGGCTTTAATTAGAAACACTAGTTAATAACCATTTAAACCAAGTAACAGTGATCTATGAAAACATATGAAATCTAAATATAACCTTAATCCAAGTTACATCAAAGTTATACCTAGGTTTCCAATATTATTACTTGTTCCACTATCACTTTTAAAACTTATAATATATTAACCATATTAATCATTAATAAGAAAACCAAAATATAATTCTTAATTGTCTTTAAATTAAAGGAACGTGTTTAAACTAGTCATATTGTCATTAAAACAGATTTGTGTTAATATTAACCAAGATTGATAATTATTTATGAAAACTTGAAGTTTAACTCTAATTAGCTTTTAATTAGAGAACTAGTGATTATAACCATCAATCAAGTTAACATAATTTTATGAAGAAACAAGATAGAGCCTAATCAAATTTTAGAAAGATTATAAAATTATTAATCAAGTTAACATCTATTTATAAAAACTCGAAGTATAGCTCTGATTTGGATTTAAATTATAAAAACTAGTTATCAAAACATTAGTCATATTAATATTATTTATGAACCCAAAATATTTGTAACCTATCAACTTTTATTTATAAAACTCACTGAATAGTATTAATCAAATTCATAGTTGACATGAAAACCGGGTTAAACCTTAATTATATTTTAATTTAGAAAGACACATTAAACTAGCCTTTAATTAAATTAATGTTAAATAAAATTCAGAAATATTTTTCATGGTAAATAATAGTACTAACACGTGGTTTAAGTTGATATGAAGCTAACGCAACAAGAACTGATTAAAACGGAGTTAAAACGTGAAAGATACAATTTTTCTAAGGTTCAGGGACTTGCTGGCAAAGTTTTAAAACTTCCAGGGGCTAAAACAGAAGAAAAAGGACCTATTTGTAATTATTTTTAAATTAAATTGGACCGCGGGTTGATTTTCAAAAACTAGGAGGGTTCTTTCGCAAAATCGCCAGGCTGACCGGTAAGACTCAGGTTTGACTCATATTAGATCTATTATGGACCATTGGATCTGAATCGGATGGCCAGGAGCAGTTTGGGTGAAAGCTCGACGGCGGCGACGACGAATGCGGCGACGCATCGCCGGACTTGGGCAAAAAACGTGCTACACAGCTCGGTTCACATCGGGTTTTGGACGGGAAGCAATGGGAAGCCAAGGCGAACTCATCCCGGGGGTTCAAGATGAGGGAGATGCAGCGACGGCGGCCGGCGATGAAGGACGGCGGGCGGCGGCGCTATTGAACCGACGGCGAGCAAGATTAGCTCGAGACGCGACCAAAAATCGGGCAAAAACAGGACGGCGAGCTCGGGGGCATCGAGACGAACCTCCAGAAGTGCTTCACGGCGAGCGCAAGACGACAACGACGAAGAACGGCGGCCGGCGGCGGTTGAGAACGACGACCAGTGCGGACGACGGCCGAATCGAAGGGAAAACGAGGAGTAAACTGCACGGGCGGCCTCCACACGATCACGCGAAGCCTCTGGCGAAAGCAAGAAGGACTGAGCGTCGATGCAACGGCGAATCGACGGCGCGGCGGTAGAGCTTGGCGGCGGCGACGATGGCGGCTCAACTCGGCGGCTCGGGTTCGATTCTTTGATGGAATAGTTTGCGGGCGATGCGCTCCTTAAGTAGGCCGGGGAAAGGAACGTCGTGCGGCGACGGGAATCGAAATCGGAGCGGAGGGAATCGGGACTCGGCGCCGGAGTCCGGCTCGGCTACGGGAAGAAGAAGGGCCTGTCAGGGCGGACCCACCGGTCGGCGAGAGAGAGGAAAAATAAAACGGGGAGGAGACGGACGGACCGGTGATGGGCCGAATGAGGGAACGGGCCAGCCGAGGAGAAGGGAAGTCGGCCCGGGAAGAGAAAAGAAATCGGAAAAAGAAAACAGGGGGCAAACTTGGACTGGGCCGAGACTTTAAGGGGCAAAAACAAACTCTGCCGATTTAAACTTTTCTAAAACTCAAACAAAAGCAAATCAAATTCGAATTTAAACAGAATTTAAATTCCAACTTGATTTACTAGCAACCAAAAATATATGCAACAGCATGAATGCAACAAAAACTTATTTTGACTAAAATAATTATTTAATGTGATATTTAAATTGATAAAAAAATGCTAGAAACTCCAATTAATTCCTAGAAAATTTATTTAAGCCTTAATAAATCCTAGAAAATTCATAGGGTTGCTACCATTTAATTGAGATGAATTTTAAGGAGTTATAAACACATGTTGTTTTGAAATTAGAATACATATATTTATATTATATATATATTACATTCCCTGTTAATTATTTAAACCTTGGAAACTTTTATAAATTAGAGAAAATCATTGTATTTATTTATATTATTTATTCACATCCCAAATTTAGAAAATTTGGGGTGTGACACTCCGGTGGTTGCTTTGTCGCTGGTAACCGCGTCATCCTCTTCTCTACCTTCTCTCTTCTCTCATGTATGTGCTAGCCTACTTGAATCAGACGCCCGTTCAGTGCTAGGGTTCTTAGATTTTCTTGCCGGTTCAGTTCTTGGAGTTCGATTGCGCTTCTTGATTTGCGTAGGAATTCTAGATTTGCAAAGCTTCTTTGTTTGGCTTGCGTCAATAGCTTCCCGTCCGTCAGCTAGCTTGCTGCTGCCACGCTCCTGCTTGTGTGTCTTTTGTTATTGTCCTTGCTGCTGCCAGGCTCCACGCACAAATGTTAAGTCATATAGACTGTTTAGCAAACTCTTCTTTTTAGGATCTTGTGACATGTTTATAGCTTTTAACAATGACCCAATTATGAATCTAATACTATTCAAATAATCTTGGTTATGCAACAGTTGCATACATCAAAACTGGTCCTTCAAATCCTAAACTTCTGCTTAACTGTTGTAATATTTTAAATACATCGAATTGCTTGCTTGCAACTAACATGTTCTGTGAATATATTATGCATTCTAACTAGGATCTCCCTACAAGCAGGGGTCTGTTATGGTCTTATGGAGCATGCTATTTTGTCTGTGTTTTAAGAGTCTGAACCTTGTTGGGCTGTATTTGTGCTTCCTGTATACCCTGTCATGCAGTTAGATTGTGTACTCATGAATCATGACAATGGTTACTTGTATACCATAAAGCCTTAAATGTAAATCAGCCTTAAAGTCCCTTTAATCACCTTAAATGATTTTGATCTGTATACTCTATGCATTTTTTTTGGATAACCATATATATGCAACTCTGTTTAATTATTTATGATTCTACTGCTTATACTTTTAAGTAATTTATTTTGATTCTACATCCTATTCTTTGTAATTAGTTTTTGTTTGTGACAGTGCTGCTGGAGGCAGGCTAGAGTGCACGATGCAAAACATTGCGGAAAGGAATAGAAAGTATGTAAGTAGTTAATGTCTTACTCTGTGAGCAATGCATAGATCACTTGCTATCCCTGTGTTGGTGCACATTCATAATTTGTCAGGAAATCTGGAGCGTGTAGGTTCTATGCTACAGAGCTTGCCACCATTAATTTGTTCAAGTTTAATTTCTGCTTGCATGCCATAGGAGCGTTGCCTTGTTTCTATTACGCGATTTGAGATCTAAAGCGTACTCTCATTTCTTGTTAATGTTCTCTAGATGTTCCTGTTACCAAACTTGAAACCTAGATGCAAGGTTTCCACTAATTCTCCTTATAATCTGTACTACTTGTTCCACAAATTCTATTCTGGTGGCTGCTGCTTGCTGCTGCTTGTTGCTGTCTGCCTGCTGCTGCTTGCTTTTCACGCTTCTTGAAATATTTTACGTCATTTGTTCTCATGTTTGGAGGTTTCATTTTGCAGCATAATTTGATCTGACTGTTCTCATGTTTGACCAAATGAAGGCGAACTCATTTGATCTGACTGCCCCTGCACTCATTGGGTTCCTCGTGTTCCACTGCCTCAAACTGAAGGCGAAGCTTTCCTGGTACGCATTCATGTAGTCATGTGCTTAATTGCTTGTTGTCATGGTCAAGCATCAGTAGTGTCAGGAATAGATAGTTGCATTGTGCACTACTGACTTGTATAAAAATTTTTGTACCCACTACAGGACTCTGCTTGCAATACAATGGAGGTGATCTGATCTAGCGATTAAGTAGCAGAGGAGCTGCCTTGAATGAAATCAGCTTCGGCAGGGCTCTAATATGTTTCTATTATTATGATGAATGTAAACATGAGGTTGTATCTGATTTGAAATTATAATTTTGTAAAATTGGTTGGTACATTTTATGTTTGTGGGCTGAATTGATTATATTGATAAATGTCTGAATTTCATGGTCTGAATTTTACATGGGCTTTTTATGGGCTGAATTGACCATTTGATTGTTGGCTAAAATAGCCCACCTTAGCGGTCCATTTCCAAAATAGGCCCATTTATTAAATGGGCTGTGCCTGCCTCATCGGTGCTTGACACGTCATCAGTTATGTCATCAACCGCGTCATTGTCAATGTAGGCAGCCATGTCATTTTTCACGTAGGCAGCCACATCATCATCCAATCCATGTTGGCAGCCATGTTAGCGTACATGTCAGCAGCAATCCGTGATGGTCATTTTCGTCACTAACACTGGGCTTTGGGGTGGGCTGAGTGGGCTTCGGGCTATTTTGTGACGGTCAAAAAACGTCACAGATCTATGATGTTATTTAAGAAACGTCACAGATTTAATCAATGACGCTCATTCCATTACGAAAACCAAAATCGCCGCAAACACAACATTGCGACAGTTTTTCAATAATCCACAACATAATGTTTCTGTCACAGATTAAATGGTTTCTTTTAATGCCCACACGGCCACACACCATGTTGGGACAGGACAGTGGGGCGCGGCAAACCTGACCCATGGGCGTGCGGGAGGCGGCGGAGCCACCCCGGCACCAAGTCCTCTCGGAACGCCTACCACCAGCGTTGATGGCAGGAGGTGCGGCTACCCATTCACAGACCCGCGACGGGACGGAGGCAGAGACCCCGTGCGAGGACATGGAGGAGACGGGTTCCGTGGGCGACTGGGATCGAGAGCAAATTGAGCCAAGGAGCGTCCCCGGCAGTCCTGCACAGAAGGAAGCCGACGACCAGGTTGCATGGGAAAGAAATAAGATGATACTCCCTCCATTTTCAAATGTAGGTCGTTTGACATTTTTACCACAAGTTTGACCGCTCGTCTTATTCAAAAAATTTATAAAAATATAGTCAAATTTAAGATATTTTTAAAGATTTTATATTAATAAAGCAAGCCACCACAAAAAATATGATAATTTGTATAAAATAAAAATAAGATGAGCGGTCAAACTTGTGAGAAAAGTCAAACGACCTACATTTTCAAATGGAGGTAGTAGATATGAATTGAAGTACTGTACCACTGAAGCAGAACAGAGTAGTATTTGGTATGAACCATGGAGAAAAGGCGAGGGCAGTTTGAAAAGCAATATGTATACATGGATGATTTTTTTTTGAAGAATGGCAAAACCTTTGCTACAATTATTTTTAGAATGAGGCAATAAAAAACAAGAGTAAGTTCAGTTTTTTTAGTGAACCACGTAAATAAAGGACAAACCACTACGATAAAAAATCAGTCAAGTGTTTTTTTTAACCTGACCCAAACCTGGCTTGACCCACCAATTGATCACGTCTCTATACCATTTCATCTCCGTGTTTGTACCATATCAACGAGCTTTGCGTACATTTTCTGCTGGTCTAAATTAGGTGGTGTTTAGATGTTGAATTTGGGAGGTTGAATTTGGGAGTATGATGTCACTTCGTAATCATTGCGTCACTGTAGCATTTCGTTTGTATTTGTGAAAAATTGTCCAAAAATTGATTAATTAGGCTCAAAATGTTCGTCTCGCAGAGCACAACAAAACTGTGCAATTAGTTTTTGATTTCATCTACATTTAGTACTCTATGCATGTTATGACATTTTGATGTGATGTGAAATCTTCTTTTTGCATAGTAAATTTGGGAGTGGAATTTTGGAACTAAACAGGGCCTTAGTGATCGAAGTTTTTGAATGTTCTGCCCTGTCATTGAATGTTCTGTACGACTTATTACCGGGCATTACGCACCTGATGATGATATTAGATAGTTCCTTACGAGAAAAGAAGTATCATATGGCGCACCTATCTTTTCCGACGACCGATTCTGGATTCGGCTGACGACGAGCCGTAGAAGACGCAGTAAAACTATAGTTTTGGGGCGCGGTGCAGACGCGCGCGCAGTGCACGAGTCGTTGCTCTGATTTCACCCAGACAGGACTTAAGAAATACTTACTTCCTGTCTAAGAACCATAAGTCTCTGGCACCTGGTGCAATGGGGCACGTATACGGATTGACCTCACCTGGCTCTGATTCTGACGTGTGACCAGAAGAGCGAAGCTCGTTCAAATTGCCAAAAAGAATGGGTCAGTCCGCACGGGCGTGTCCAGAATTCACGGCAGAGATCACAAAGTTAACCTGGGTCACTCTGCCTTTTTTAATATTGAGTATAATCCGGCCTTTATATCCATATGCGGATAATATATAACCAAAAATTATAAGAGTTCTTAGACTCAATACCTTAAAATTGAGGGCCATAGAAAACAAAAAAAAGAAGCTAAAGGACGACTAAAAAAGCTAGAAATACTAAGTTTCATAATTTCTAAGTCATTGTTATGTCTTCTTCAGCACTTCTCAACATTGCTAGTCTACTTAAAAACTTTGATGTCAGAAAGTGCTATAAAAAAAGTCACAATTCTGCTTGAAGGTCTCCGTCGTGTAGCTACCACACTTGGTCGATCACGTCCACAACTTCAAATACCCTACTGTCAAACCAACCAACAAACAAATACACCACAAACGCGACGAGCTGTACCATTACCGCCGATCCCAAAAATCCAAGACGATGCCCCCAAGAAGTAAACAATGTCAGACGCCGTCGTCGCCTGATTAGACTATATTATCCTGGCTCCTATGCCCACCGTCAGCAGGAAAACAACAACCATAAGATCTCTCGCAAGCATCCAGAGGCACACATATTCTGAATTGCGAGCACTAGCATACGTCCATACCTATGCACTATGACCATGGAGTTCTCACGTCTTCTTCTCTTCTACCTTCCGGTGGCCGTGTGGGTGCTCGCCGCCGGCGACGTCGCAGCGGCGCAACGGAGTTCCAGCTGCACGACGAGGTGCGGCGACATCGAGGTCCCGTACCCGTATGGCTTGGAACGAGAGTGCGCAATTCACAGCGGCTTTCATCTCAACTGCTCGACTGAGCGTCGTCTGTATCAGGGTACCTTAGAGGTGACCAAGATCTCCATCGAGGATAACAAGGCCTGGCTCAAGACTTATGTCGATCTCCCGGCAGTGCTACAACCAATCCACTGAGGAGATGCTATACAACGAAGCGTGGATAAACATCACCAACACGCCCTTTGTGGTATCGGCAGATGATAACAAAGTCATCGTCCTCGGGTGCAACGGTCTTGCCTACGTGCGAAGCGACGATGTAAGTATTCTTAAAACTCCATACAGTTCTCTAAACAATATAATCAATTATCAACTCGCAGATAGATGAAAACTAGGGATGCAATCCATGTTTTTGGGTCATTGGATCAACCCAAAACTTAAAAAAATAAACTAAAATAGCATTACACGTAATTAATTTAGAAGGTGAAATAAAATCCAAAAAATACTATTGGGTACCCACTTGCATCCTACTGAAAACTGATATGAAATCCTGTGTCGTTGATGTGCATGTGCAGCACATGCTTGCAGTACATAATCGGCTGCATGTCGACATGCGACGATGCAAGCCCGAGAACGGCTCATGTTCCCGCGCCGGGTGCTGCAAGGTGAATCTCCCGAGTGGGGTCCGGTATTACCAAGGCTTTTTCAACTCATTGTACAACACCACTGCACAGAGATGGTGGAGAACCCCCTGTAATTATGTTGGTGTGATCGCAAATGAAGCCTTCAACTTCAGCACCACCTATCTCAACTCGACAGTGTTCTATGACACAGAGGGCGGCTCAAGAAAACCAATTGTGATGGATTGGGCGATTACACAGAATACATGTGAAGGAGCCAAAATCGACGAGAGTACGCCCTATGCATGTGTTAGCAACAATAGCCACTGTATCACGAATGCTGCCGGCTACGCCTGTAAGTGCTCCAATGGATACGAAGGCAACCCTTACATCGTCAACGGATGCACAGGTTCATCTGATCATCTCCATGTCCATTATTTTTCTTTAGTGTTTCCCTACCATGCAAACACCGTGCTTAAAGGACGTATTTCAAGTTTTCAACCAGGTGCGGCGGCTACTAATTAGAAAAAGATTAACTTAACATTCGTGTGATTTCAGATATCAATGAGTGTCTCAATAATGTTACTTACCCGTGTGCTGGAATTTGCACAAATACACCGGGGAGTTTCACTTGTTCATGCCCACGGGGGAAAAGCATGATTGGTAGCGTTTGTGTGAAAGATCATAAGTCCATTTGGATGGCGCCAGTTGTTGGTAGGTTGCAAAAACTCACATATATATGCACTATATGTTCGACTTGTGATCCAAGTGCTAAGTTTGTATAATCATGTAGGTGCAAGTATTGGACTTGTGGTTCTTGTGGTTGCCGTCACTTGTGCATACTCAATCCAAGAAAGATGAAAGCTACACCTCATCAAACATAAGTATTTCCGACAGCATGGTGGCCTGCTACTATTCCAGGAGATGAAGTCGCAACAAGGGGTTCCATTCAAAATATTCTCTGAAGAAGAAGTAGAGGAAGCCACAAACAGGTTTGCAGAAGAACAAGTCATTGGCTACGGGGGTCATGGAAAAGTCTATAAGGGAATATTGAAGAGCAAAGTACAAGTAGCCGTGAAAAGATGCACGACGATTGATGAACAACAAAAGAAAGAATTCGGTAGGGAGATGCTAATCCTATCCCAGATCAACCACAGGAATATCGTAAAGCTCCTCGGTTGTTGCTTGGAAGTTGAAGTTCCCATGCTGGTGTATGAGTTCATCCCAAATGGCACATTATTCGACTTCATCCATGGCAACAACATCCGACACATTTCCTTGGATACTCGTGTAAGGATTGCTCATGAGTCTGCGGAAGCCTTAGCTTACCTTCATTCCTGTGCATCCCCACCAATCATCCATGGCGATGTTAAGTCTGCCAACATCCTCCTGAATGGTGACTTCACAGCAAAAGTATCTGATTTTGGAGCATCCATTCTAGCACCAAACAACGAGTCACAATTTGTAACACTTGTCCAAGGAACTTGTGGCTATCTTGATCCAGAGTACATGCAGACATGCGAATTAACGGATAAGAGCGATGTGTATAGCTTTGGAGTTGTTATCCTAGAGTTGCTCACACGTAAGAAGGCATTCGACCTCAAAGGAGCTGAGCATGAAAAGAGCCTATCTGCAGTGTTTCTAGTTGCGATGAAGGAGAGCAAGCTACATGATATCCTAGATGATGAAATCAAGAATGATGATAATGTGGAGTTCCTTGAGGAGATTGCAGAGTTAGCAAGGCAATGCTTGGAGATGTGTGGCGTGAATAGACCATCAATGAAGGAAGTTGCAGATAAACTTGATAGGTTGAGGAAGGTCTTGCAGCATCCATGGGCACATAAGGATCCTGAAGAGTTGGATAGCTTGCTTGGAGGGTCATCTTCGGTCAACTCAGGGGTTATCCTTACTACAAGGAATTTCAGCATTACGGAGAAAGTTTCTATGGGCTTAGAATTTGGGCGTTAAATTAGTCACTAGTCTGTATATTGATTCTGTTTAGTTTACGTTTCGGAGAGAGCTATGATATATAGTATATATCGATCAGTGAGTGGCTGAAGTAGTTTTCATGCAAAGGCAAGGCTTGCAAGCTTCCATGTCATCTTCTCCATGGTGACAGTAGGCAGTAGCTATCACGGATAGTTGCGAGCAGTGACCGTTGTTTCCGGAAGAAAATTCTCTGCGGCGGTGCCGCACCGCGCCCCTGATGCGACACCACTCAGAATGTCGACGCGTGGCAGGAGACTCCCACCGGGTCACCGGGAGCGGGCACATTCTCGGCTCCGCAATTCCACCGAAGTGAGCTGGAGGACCGTTCCCGTGTGAGTAGAGCCGAGCCGAGCCTGGGGAATTGAATCAAGCCACAGATACACAGTCTGCATAGATCTCACAATCGCTATCTTTCTAGTGGCTTGCTGAAGACCCCCAATCTCGCTGGTTATGGTCCAAACTACAGACTCGCATTTCGGATGAGTGCTGCCACCACTCGCCGCGCACACGGAGACCGTTGGGCTGCACAGGTCGATGACCGCCGCCGCCACTCACCTCTCGTCCTTGCTGCCCGCGGCATGGCTCCGTTTCCTTCAGGGGGGCGACTAGAGGGAGAGCCCTCTGCCAATAGCCTTATCGCGAGAGCCCCCCCCCCCACTCGTCTCGCTCCCGATAGCCGTGCTGCCCCGCCGCCGCCCGCCTCCACCACCCCCCACGGCCGCCGCGCCGCCGCCCACCGCCCACCCCTCCCCTTCCACCCCGCCCTCCACTAACTAGTACAACAGCTCGCCCCCGCCGTCCACCGCCGCCGGATCCGCCGCCGCCACCACCCGCCCCCTCGCCGGCGGCGACGCCGGCCGGCGAGCACCGCCCACCATCCACCCCTCCCCCTCCTCCCCTCCCCTCCCCTCTCCTTTGCTCAGATCTGGCCGGTGAGCTGCCCCCGCCCCGACCCCGCCCACCGGTTGTCCACCACAACCCGGCCGGCGGCGCCCCCGCCGCCCGGCCTCGCCGCCCACAATCCGCCACCTCCGCCAGGCCGGCCCGCTCCCCCCCCCCCCCCGACCTCCCTCTAAGCCCGTCGGCCATGGAAATCCCCCACCCCCAAACCCAGAAACCCTAACCCCTAACCTCGCCGCCGTCCTCATCGTCTTCTTCAAGTCCGGCGAGCTGCGCCCAACCCCGTCGTCGACTTCATCAAGCATCGGCTCCAAGCTCCCCCGCCCCGCCCGCCTGCTCCGTCTCCGGCGGATCCGCCGCCACGCTAATCTCTTGAGAGGGAGGAAGTTACTTTTCTCTGATGTTGTTTTCTGTGGAGGATGTAACTTGGGGGCTCTCGATTTAGAGCTAAATCGAGAGCCCTCTCCGTTTAGATTTTGGGTTCCTTCAGATATAAGTCGCCTCCTCCACGAGAGGTCGGTCACGACGGGAGGTGCCCTGCTTTCCTCATCGCTGGAAGTGGGTCGGAGTGCCGGACGCCCGGACCTCACCATCGACAAAGAACAACCCATCCGCCGGCCGCGGCTGCAGACCTTGAGTCAGACTTCCAGTCGACGACGAAGAACAGGAGGAGTGGCTCGATCTGATTTCTATTGGAGCCGGCTTGATTCAATTCCCCAGGCTCGGCTCGGCTCTCCTCACACGGGAACGATCCGCGGCTCGCTTCGGTGGAATTGCGGAGCAGAGATGGGCCTGCTCCCGATGGGAGTCTGCTGCCACGCGTCGGCATCCTGGGTGGTGTCGCACCAGGGGCGCGGTGCGGCACCGCCGCAGAGAATTTTCTTCCTTTTTGTTGTTTCCTGGATGAAATAAAAATAGATATGCCGGCTGCATGCTCTGCTGGGACCATGCATGCTACTAATTGGCTAGTTGCTGACTCGGCGATGTGGTAAACTAGCCAGGACTCAAATTAGAAACCCCATATACTACCTCAGATAGTATGTCAAATTAAGATGTCTTCGGTCCGATTTATTTCAGCATCTCGTTCAGGTTTGTTTATAAAGACTTTCATCAGAATTAGCAACAACGTACATCAATGAGATCCATGGGATCCCAGGTTAATTCGATCTTCAGCCTGAAAAGAGAAGAGATGATGCGCTCTAGAATTTTGTATTGCCTGAGTAGCTAACCTATGAGCTACTGTCTTGTTATGCTTACTGACCTTGCATAAGGACTTACTGAAACGCTTCAGTTTTTTGTTTTAATTTCGTCAGAAGGGCCTTGAGTCTCCATGGGATATCTGTTTTTTTTAGCACACCATGGGATATCTGTTGCATCCTCAGTTTTTTTTGACACCATCGACTAGCAAGGCAGCAATGCTGGTTTCCACGGGGTTCTGTGGACCGCGCGGAATGGTCTGGGCCGGGCAGGTGCGCGACGGACCCCCATTTGCAGGTCCGTCCGTCCTCGATTTAACAATCTGCGTGCCAGGGCCCACAACACCACTACCAATTGTCTCCGGAGCTCTTTTATGGTGCGCCATACTCGTGCTAGTATGTAGTATAAACTAGGCGAATTGGCTTATAGTCCAATGGTAGGACGGTCCGGTGGGACGCTAACCACCAGGGTTCAAATCCTGATGCTCGCACCTTTTTCTGGGATTTACCAGGATTTATCGGCGCTATGCGTTAAGTGGTGAGCGGCGTTCCCGTCGACAACGAGGCGTCAAATGGTGACTTCGGGAATCTCCAGATCTGCCGGTGCTCTGCTCAGTCCTTCGGAGGTGCTCATAGGGGTAGGGTTTGCGTACGTGTATTTATAGGGGTGAGTGTGCGTCCGTGTGAGCGTCTGCGTTGTACTGTGTAATCTCAAAAAAAACTATAAACTAGATATTAGCAGGGATATTATGGTAACATACAAAAATTCCACACGGACAAAGTGACGAACGCCTGTGTCTGAAATGAAAGGATACAAATAAAAATAAAGTAAAGTAGGAGAGACAGAAACAATGAAATGAAAAATTAAAGATCTGCCATTCTAAACTTAAAGATATGTCAAAATTACAAATCTGTTATTTTTTCCCATAGTACCCTTATATTACCTATACTACTTAGTTCATACTACCTATACTACTAAACACGATTACAACAGTATACAATTAATCTGGACCGCCCAATCTTTACATATTAGCCCTTCGATCTTTACGTACTACTCCTTTTTAAGGCTTAAAGTCTTTTTTAAGGCCAGTACGGCGAACTCCTCCAGACCATGGTCATGCTCATGCCGCCCTGCTCCCTCAAATGACACCTATTATTCTCAAAAGAAAAAAGGTGTCCTATTCTCCTATCCCTGTTTTGTACTAGGAGAGATCCCATTTTTGCTTGTTATACATATGTTTGGTTACTAAACCCAAGCGATTTCATCCAAAATCTAGAATCCGGCCACTTTCAGCCATGAATTTTACATCCTGGATAATTGTCAGGATATGAGTTTGCTTAAACTACATGTTCTGTCAGAATTTTATGAGTTTGCCAGCAAATAAAGAGGGACCACTGGCCCGCCAGCACCATGGCACTGGCAGTCTGGCGTAGATTAGTTATTGGATCCTGGAACATGATCTTAAGTTTCAAAAACGAAAAAATCCTGGAACATGATCTAATCTGCAAATTATTCTGAATGTGACAATACGGAGAAGTCGGTAGCCAGCAATAATGTTGCATCGCACCATGCTGGAGCATCGCCATGCAAGCCTTGGAAGCTTCCCATGATCCCAAATTCCCAATCACCTCTTCTCCATGGCATGGAGTCATGGAGACGGAGCTATCATGGACAGTGTGCAGTAGCTGGCATCCAAGCTCCCATGTTCTCCTCTCCATGGAACAGAGCTATCATGCATGGATCGGCCAGCAGTAGCTGGCATGCGAAGGCAGTGCTTGCAAGCTTCCATGTTGCCTTCATGGACAGCGATGAACAGTGGCTGCTGCCTCCTGGAAGAAAGCATGATCAGGTGACCGGTTTTGCCGGTGGCATACTTGGTGGGACCGTGTCACTGGTCATTGACGTTGCAAACTGGTGGAAATAGGACGCCTTCCTGTCAAATAAACTTACATGTCATATAACTCATCATCATCTAGTTATCTGAAACCCAATGCTGAACAGGTTAAATAAAACCATCTTTCTTGGATCAAAAACAGAGTCAGGCTGAATTTGGTATAACAATGCTGGTATTGTTCAGACTGCAAACAGCATCAGGAGTCTTTTGAATGCACCATGTTACAAGAGAAAATAATCATACTATCAAATAACGAAACAGGACACGCAAAATGTTGTGTTTCCTGAAACTCTCCAAAAAGATTGTGCACTTAAATAAGTTACAAGAAAACTGTCCAGAATGCATTGAACAGTTAGGATTACAAAAGGAGGTAAAGTTAGGCCAGCATATCCTTGAGACTTGACTGTCATTTTCAATCTGACCATCTGGTATCTTTAAGAGTCCGGTCATATCTTAGAATTTTAAAAGAACATGTCGTCAAAGAAAGAAAAAATGCTCTCTGAAACAAAATTTTATAAATAACAACGGTCTTAGTTTCAATGAATGCATGTAGATTTTTTTTCATGTTAACAAGTTGCACTGCAGGCTAACGAACTTCAGTAGTCTATTTGTCTTTACTCAGTTGCCCACAGTCGAATGGAAAAGCCAGTGACTGCACAACTTCTGGATTCTTTAGCTGAAGTAGGGACCTTCTGGGGTTATTCGAAGTTGAGTTAGCCTGATGGAAACGAGTGATTAGGTTTGGTGAAACCTGATCATCTTGGTTCTACAGAAGAAAGCGCATCATCGTCGAAGGGAAAGCTCTGAGCATCACATATTCACATCTTGTTGACCCATACTCACAATGGTAGCAATCAGAGGGGGTGCACCTATCTGTTCTTCTGCGGAGAAGTGATTGTGAAAATAGCAGTTTAATGGCATCAATCTTCCAAGAAATCATGACGTGGTGTCTATCTTGTCGTGCTTTCTTTTGTTAGGCCTGGAGAAAAAGCAGAACTGAGCCCAAGTCTTCTTTGTCTTCGTCGGTTGTGACCTTGTTGCTTTCTTGGCAACATATTCAGTCATGTATTGAACAGCAGCCTACGAAACGAAAATACTAATGAACAAACTTTGTCACAAATGGTTGCTAGTAAATATAGTCCAAGAAAAGCAAGTAAAAATCACCTGAGCTCCCTTTAAAGCTACATCTCTTGGTGGCACTTGTAGAGGGTTCTCTTCCGCACGGAGAACACGGAGACGCTGCAGGTTTCCAAAAGAATCTGGAAGCACCCTAATCTGATTATTGCTTATGTCCAACTCTTCCAGCATCTCAAGGTTCCCAATGGAACGAGGCAGGGATTGCATGTCAGCGAAATTGTTCCCAACATTCAGTTTAACAAGAGAAGTAACAAAGCAGAAGTTCTCAGGAATAGACTCAAGCTCATTGAAACTTGCATCAACCTCCTTCAGCTTTGTGAGAGATGCCATTGTTGTTGGAAGCCCCCTGATAGTGTTGTATCGCACAGAGAGGATCTCCAGAGACTCTAGCTTTCCGACAGCCTCTGGGAGGGCCTTGAGGTGATTGTAGCCTGCCCGCAATTCTACCAGTGAAACACAATTACCAATAGTGTATGGCAGCTCATCAAGGTTGTTTGTCTCGACGATTAACTTCTTCAGACGTGCAAGGCTTCCTATTGAATCAGGGAGTGAGGTAAGATAGTTTGCACTCACATCAAGCTCCTCGAGCTTTAGCAGCCTGCCAAGACTAGAGGGCAATGATGCAAGCTGATTGCCCCTCAGATCGAGATATATCAAATTGCCGAGATCCCCAATCGACTCGGGGAGCTGAGCGATTCGATTGGAATGAAGGTCCAGCTTGGCCAAAGAAGAAAGCCTCCCAATTGCATCAGGCAAAGCCAAGATCCTATTCTCCGAAATATCAAGGGTAACAAGCCCAGTGAGCTTTCCAATTGAATCAGGCAGCCACTCAATCTGGTTCATGAGTTTGCCTTGGAGGTTGAGATCATGGGCGCCTTTCTTTGCAGCAACCTCAATCATGCTAGCTAGCTTAATGAGGGTCAATTTCTCGTCGCCATCTCCTGCAAAAAGACAATCAAGCAAAGAATCAATCAATGCGCAAATACTCCAAGTCACCCAGCCCACAAATCATGGATTAGCTGATAGCTAAGAAACAACTTCCATTTTGTCGTAAACACATAATAGCATATAAGATACAATGGAACAATGCGTGTGCTTCCAATTTAACTCAGGAAAACCGTAAATGCTAATAATTCCCAAGCACTCCACTGAATCACAAATTTGGTAATAAAGCAGACCAAGGTAGAGTGAACTCACCATAACCACCATCCACTCG
Source organism: Echinochloa phyllopogon (assembly GCA_033239725.1). Taxonomy (NCBI): domain Eukaryota; kingdom Viridiplantae; phylum Streptophyta; class Magnoliopsida; order Poales; family Poaceae; genus Echinochloa; species Echinochloa phyllopogon. The sequence continues at coordinate 36,186,797 of BTCW01000006.1, forward strand.
AGCCGCCGCGGAGTTTGCTGCAGCAGCTCCTCGTGGCATATGAGAGCTCGCTGCCACAACCCCATCGTCCCATACTGCGGCCTTGGCCTTCTTGACGTAGCTGTCATCCATGGAGACACGCCCTGCGCCCTTTGCCGTCCTCGCCGCACTGAACCCATTAGTGACCGTCGACGAGTAGCGGTCGGTGTTGCTGTCCGCAGCCACCGACGACGACGACGCCGCGGAGAACGACGAGGCGGCGGAGGTGGTTGCGGCGGGGGCGGCACTGATGCGCGGCGCGGCGCGGGAGGAGCTGGAGCTGGAGGGCACGCACTGCGACGCGCGCTGGATGAGGTCGTCGAAGAGCGTGTGGAGCGCGTCGAGCTCGAGCAGCCGCGTGGCGTCGCGCTTCTGCTCCCGGCAGTGGAAGGCGGCGAGCGCGCGGTGCATCTCGAGCGCGACGCCGAAGAGCTCGTCGGGCACGGCGGGCGGCCTGCGCAGGCGCGACACGGCGTCGAGGCGCGCCCGCTCCTCCCGGTCCGCGGCGTGCGCCAGCGCCTCCGCGGCCTCCACCTCCTCCAGCGGCGGGCGCGGCGGCAGCGAGCGGTGCAGCCGCATGACCTCCCCCACCACCCCGTCCACCGACCCAAACGCCGCCGCATCCACGACGGTCCCCATTCCCGACCCCTGCTCCTCCGTCTCCCTCTCTCTCTCTCTTTCTCAGCAGCTCAGGAAGCCCAGATCTCTCCTCTCCCTACCTCCCACTCGGCGCCACGGGATCCCCGCCTCCTCCTTTATGTACGGCACGGCGCCCGGCCCCCGCCGCAGCGCTTTCCCGCTCCCGTCGTCGCCATCGCCAACTGCCCGTCACGTGGCGCTCGTGGCCCGCCCCACCCTCCTCGGATGCCTTCCGGCCTTCCGGATAAGAACCGGAACCACCCCAGCACAGGTGTGCGACGCCGGATCACACAGCCCGGCGCCGGACCGAGGAAAAAGAGCCCTGCTTTTTCCGCGGCGCCGGTGGCCCGATCCAAGACCGCGAGCGAGGCAGACGGCCGGCTCCCACCCAACGGAAATCTGGTCACACGCACACTCTCGCCGGGGAGGAAGGAGGGCACGCACCGAATTGCCGGTTCCGGTGGGTGGCGGGGATTGGGGGGGAATTGGGGTGTGTCGTCCCTCTCGTCGCGCTCACCGAGGTTTGTGCAATGTGCAGTGGCCGTGGGTGGTTCTTGGTGCGCGGCTGCCCCTGGTTTCTGGGGGCGGTCTTGGGATGGGGGAATGGGGAATGGATTGGTACAGCTCGGGTTGGCAGGCAGGCTCGAGTCACGTAGAAATGGAGGCGAGGGAGCCTCTGCTTGAGGATGAGAGAGAGAGAGAGGTGGCCTGTCCTATCGGCTACCGCCTTGGGGCGCCGCTGGGCTCCTCCATTTGGGTTCGGGTGAATCTGGTTTTCTTCGCAAGGAAAACGAAATGGGTGAATGAATAAGTATAAAAAAAATATCAAAAAATGGGTGAATGAATAAAGTGAAAAAGAGTGGTCTGGATGATGGATGTATCGCCTGTGGATTTTTTCGGTGGCATCTCTTCTATCTAGGTTTCGGATGCTACTACCTTAATCATTCCCACCCTGTCCAAGGGACAAGATATCAATACCACCTTGATGCGAGCTTGTTTCACCGGCCAGTGATTAATTAACACGGAATAGTACAATTTCAAGGTAAAGTGAAGTAGTAGCAAAATTAGCAACACTAGCACCTCGTCCGAAGTCACGAGAGAATCTCTCGGTATACTCACATTCCTCCTGCCATGGAAGCTCACTCAAGTAGGAGTAGGAACCAAAACTACAGTATCCTCCCTGTTTTTTCTTTAACCTTTACGCTTAATTTTTTTTTCCACTGCAATAGTAGTAACTCCTTTTGTAAGCCATGATTTCCTCTTCCGTAATAAATAACCATTGATTGATGAATCTATCATGATCCGCCACTAGAGAGGCATATCATCTGTAGCGGCAAAGGCGGATGAATGATGAGCGGCGGATGAGAATGAGATGAGATGAGCTAGGCGGCGGCATCGGGGCACGTGCGGGCGGAAGCCGCCTCGAACCGCCGCTCCACGCAACCCGCCCCCATCCAAACGCTTGTCTTCCGAACGCGTTGCGTCCTCCCCTGCCGTTCGTCCTGCCGAGCTCGCCGTTGCCGGCGACGGCAGCCGCGCATGGCCACCCCCTCCCGGCGAGGCCTCGCGGCAACCCCACCGCCCCCGCCTCCACCGCTGTCCCGCACGTCGGCGAGGGGGACACGCGCGCGCGCCGCCCGCAGCTCCCCGCTGTCTTATCCGAGCTCGCCGCGGCAGGGTTGCGTCTGCGTTTGCTGGCGGGGCCCGGGAATAATGCCAAACCACCAGTCTGTCCCTGACGCGTGGGGCCAGCGGAGCGGCGGGCCCACTTGACAATCCTTACTCGCATGGCTCCGGGCGTGCAAGCACATGGCTGCAGAGAGATCTCTGCGCTGTTCGTTGATCCACAGCAGTGAGCACGCCCATGGATGGAGACATGGAGTCCACAGTCTCCATTCTCTGATTCTTTCCACAGGTGTGTTTGGTCCGCAGCGGCCTGACGGATCTGGAGACACGTGGCCGGATGCTTTTCGCATGATTGCATCTCGTTTTCTTTAATCTTCATTGTACTATATACTGTACTGTACGAGTGTAACTAATTACAGAGTACTCCATATAGTTTACTACCACTACTGAATATTACGGCTGGTTTCTGCGGTGGATGCGAGCGGATTGGTTACTGAATATTACTTGTAAATTCCAGAGGTCGTTCCGTTTTTGCTCTTGGAACGGAACATTCCGGTATCGGCCGATACCGGTGTACCGTTCCGGACTTTATTATATTAAAAATATATGAATATACATATACATAAATATTCATATAAATATATACTTACGGCATAATTACGCTTCATCACACTGACATTTTTACCAAACTCACATATAATTTATTAAGTTCACCTGACCATAACCATATTTCATACTCCATAGCTCATACATGGAAAATAAAAACACAATCATTTGGTTTTAGCCCGGTACCGAAATGAGCGGAACAGACGTTTCGGCCGGTATTGGCCAGAATGGCCGGAATTGACCGGTATTGACCGGTATTTGACCCGATACGGGATTTCAGTCCTTCTATATCGATTTAGGCACCGGAACGGAGCATTCCGGCCGGTACCGGAATGGAATTTACAAGGTAGGGACACCACATACGGTTGAGGTGAGCGCATCACGCTCTTAAAGAAAACGCCTCTGGCTTTTCAGGTAACAGTCGCTGTCAGGGTAGGAGCTCGTAGACCCGGGCCCCTGCTAGCCATTCCAGGTCGCATCGCCATTGCGAGGTCCTCCCCTGTACGTACATGAAAAAAGAAGTTACAGGAGTAAAGGGTGAAGGTTCAGTCTGTTTTCAGTTCTCACGTCCAATTTGGAGCCGCCCTCGTGAACAGGCACGTCCGGAGATAAGATAATAAAGAAGCGTACAGGGTTTTATCTCCAAGGTGGATCAGAGTTGGCAATCGGATTGGATGAAAAAGATAGGTTATCAACTCAGAGATCCATGCTACAGTGACCTTGATTGGCGGTACTGGACCGCGTCATGTCCAGGTTGCTCTGGTTCGTTCAATGACCCTAGCTACTTACTCTCTCTGTCCCACAATATAAGCACTTTTCGATTTTCGTGTATCACGTTTGACCATCCGTCTTATTCAATTTTTTTATGAATATATTATTTGTTTTGCTATGATTTGGTTTATCACTAGATATACTTCAAGTGTGACTTATTTATTTTATATTTTTATAATTTTTTTTGAATAAAACGGATGGTCAAATGTGATGTCTGAAAGTTAAGAAATGTTTATATTGTGAGACGAAGGGAGTATCAATAAAAAACAAGAGATGCAGTGAGTACCGACTGGCTAGTACCAGCCCACCAGGCACCCCAGATGAGAGGGACTCCTTCCCATCACAGAGCTCAGGGACATTTCTTCTCGTTTCTGGTACGGTTCCAGTTTGTAAATAAGATGTCAGGCTTCAAATCTGTTCCAAGGTAGTACTAATCAGTAGTGGGGGACTATTGACTAATTCAGTAGCTGTCGTCCTAGCTCAGCAGCCAGCTCTCATTTCTTCGCCTTGGAAAACCGGAGGCACCTGTACTTCTCGCCGCTGACTGTGATCTCCAGCGCCCCGTCTTGGTTGTCCTGATTCGAAGCCGTTCCCATCAGGACGCTCTTCTCTTTCTCCAGGTTCTCCCGTTCGATCTTCAGCCTTGCTTCCTGCCGCGCGATCTCAGCCTGCCGAAAACATAGCGCGGCGTGTCAAATTACAAGTTATATGTAATAGGATATGAGCTACAAAGAAATCGGTAAGGCAATAAAAAGTAGGATGTTCCTCAGAGGATCCTCCAGCTCACCTATGAGACTACTATGAGTCTATGACTATGACATACGATAGAGAAAAAAAGTTTATTTGACAACCCACTACTTGGATCAGTTGTCTTTATTTCTTAGTCTTCACTTTACCTAAAAGATGGATTTGGGTAAGGATGTTATTGTGTCGAAGAAGTGAAGTGAGAAATTCAACTAAAATCTAGGATAAGGAAAGGAGCTTTACTGGACAATCGAACAACTGAGTGTCAATTATGATGCTTTCACCATGAGTGTTGCTGTCTATTCGTTTGCATGATAGGAGGAACTCAGTGTCGTCATGAGTGTAATAGATAAGATTTATCTTCCAAAGATCTGTTCTATTAGCGATTATGACATCCATCTTACTCATTTGGTAGTTAATTATCTAATTTATATCCTAATATAGTTTGTTGGCCAGAGTTTGACAGCATATGCTGCCTGCAATCAGGTTACATGAGGGGATTCATTGTGGTCAGGCCAGAAAGGTGTCTCCAGTGATTGTGACCTAGCCACCAAGATGACAGACGTCAACCTAAAGGATACAACTGAATTATATAGCCTGAGGTGATGAAAATTGAAGGACAGGTCCTTTGGCACCGAGGTCTCCAACATAGGAGCACGCACTACACAGCAACGACATTCTTTTACGCTATAAACAGAGCATCAAATCAGTATGGGCGTAGGGACTCTACCAAGGCCAAGATTGGTGTATCCCTAGTAGGGCCCAAACATTCATCTCTATGGATTTTCAGCCCATCCCCAACCCGATCTACCCAAGAACAGAAGAACCTCTTCCAAGTTCTGGCCCACTGGCCACTACTACTGCTATCCATGTGGGAGTTGTTTCCTCTATCTCCACAATACAGGGTCACTTTCCTGTCTTGTGTATTTTTATTCACATTAATGGCCAAACAGCCCAACCGTTAGGACAACCTACAGCTCTGTATGGCAAAATGCCATCATCAGGGGGCCAAACCTTCCGTTGATGTAGACCCTTGGAGGAAGGGAAGATCCAGCTCGCATCACTCTTTTCTATTGTCATCATTGACCATCAGATCGCTAAGGCTGACTTCCGTCTATGATTGATGGGTGAGTCTTGTGGTCAAACTCGCTTCTGGTCTCAATAGAATTCTAGAAAATCATTATGGACGAAGCTACATATTCCAATTGTTCATGGGTTGAGAACAGGAGTTGGACTCTAGGAGATCCAATTTCCCCTTGTTCCTCAGAATATTGAAATCAGGACCATGTTTAGGCATTTTAAAAAAAATTCATAATTATGTTACCTTGATCTGTGCTGATAAATTGTACTCTTAACAAACCATAAGTCAACACTATTAATGAAGACCAATCCATTTCCTTTCCCTGGAAGAACCTCTCCAACTACACCTGGCCTATCACTGTTCTATGGTTCACTAGCCCACTACGGCATTAAAACACTTACATTGTTAGATAATACAATATGTTTGCATGTAGAAGCTACTCCGTACTGCTATATATTGCAGAGAAAACAATGAGCTGCCTATTTAAGAAGTCAATGGATATTTAATAAGATTCTCTCCAAGTCAGTTATATTATATGAATTGTGAGCTGTGAGCCTGTGACTACTGAAGGAGCAGTGATTATGCTTAGCAGGCAACTCTTATATTCTTATCTTCACATTACCTATCACCTTTTTATGGTTCCCATGTTCTCTACGGAACAGAAAGAGATCAACTTTATTCCCCTCGCTGCCTTCATGACTACTACAGTGAAAAGCAAGGAATAATCTCTTGCAATGTACTTGTTCAGCTTCAGAGGAAACTGAAGTGCATTGACTCAACTCATCAAGAAACCCTGTGCAGTGCAGATGCAAGTTCATTGTCATCTACTAATCTCAATCCTTTTTTTCAACGATCAGATCATGAATTTACGATTCATAAATCACAAGGAACGAATCGGAGCGGATTCAGCAATATCTTCCGCGTTCGTGAATCGTGATCACAAAACAGATGGCAATAAAAGACGCGGAGCCCAGGACGAGATGAGGGATGGAGCGGAGAATAGAGCGGGAGTGAAGGGGGTTGTTGGGGAGTCGTACCTCGCGGCGGGAGAGCTCAGCCTTCCACGCGGCCTCCCGCTCGGCGACCTCGCGCTCGCGCTCCGCGATGTAGCTCTGCATCTCCCGCTCCTTCATGATGCGGTCCTGGATGTCCGCGTCCAGCGCCTCCTTGAGCTCCCTCACGAACTTGTCCACCACCGCCTTTATCCGCACCGACATCTAGCCGCGCCTCACGAACAGCGCAACCGCCGAGCAAAGACACCGCCCCGCTGCTCCTCTTCTCTCTTGATATCGACGCCGTGTCACCGGCAGCCTCCGCGGGCCGGGGTTGTGGAAGACGGCGGAAACTTTTGGTGTCGTTTGTTTGCGGCGCCCGTTGGCGATGCAGATGATGAGGTGGACCAGGGAAAAGGGTGGCCCAGTGGGCCTTTCATGGGCCATGACTTCTGTTTGCTACCTTTACCTTCTTTTTTCTACTTTTTTTTAATCTTCTGTATCTTTGCACTTTTTGACTAGAAACATTCTTTTCTTGCTCTCCTTTCAATAAATAGAAAATCCAGATAATTCTAGCCACAATGAACAGAGAAGACATTTCTGCATCCACTTTCATAATGATCAAAGAATGCTTGCATTTGCATACCAGTAGGCAGTAGTTGTCGCCACTAACCTCGTAAAGTGAGGTCAATCAGGATGCCAATATAACATAACTGGCTACCAGTAGTCACCACAGGAGCAAGCTCCATCCTGGAAATGATGGAACCGAACAGGGTCCCTGATAATGATCACCTTGCCTTCGCTCTTGGAGACAAGCTTCGCAAATGCGTGGCAGTCACCGCAGATCCTCAGGTTCTTCATGATTCTGATAGGCTTCCCTTCCATCGCATGCATATTTCCAAATGCTATCGACAGCTTCTCGCTGTGATATTTCAGCAGATCTTCCTTCTGCTCAATTGCAAGATCCTGCAGCACAAATTCTGTCCGTGGGACATAGCCGAGAGCGTTGATCCTTCCGATCAACCGGTTCAGCTCCTGAACTATGGAGTCCGAGCGTGGGTGTGATAAGTCACCAGCAATGAACACATGGACCTGTTTTTCCAGCTCAATCCAGCTTCGCCCTGGTTCTTTCTTCATACCCCGGTCTCTCATCGCTTTCCATGACTTCTCAGCATCTGTCCACTGCCGCAGATCTGCATATGTGTTTGACAACAATACACGAGCACCTTGGTCATCAGGCTCCAGTTTAAGTATTTCCCAAGCTGCGTATGATGCAAGATTGGCATTTTTATGCATCCTGCAAGCGCCTAGGAGAGTCCTCCAAATGACTGAGTCTGGATCAAGATTCATCTCATTGATGAATTCCACAGCCTCTTCAAGCTTCCCTGCTCGACCAAGGAGATCGACCATGCAGTTGTGGTGTTCTCTCTCAGGTCGAATGCCAAAGAGCTTCTCCATTGACTTGAAGTAGTACCAACCATCTTCCACTAGACCAGCATGACTGCAGGCAAAGAGAACTCCAACCAGCGTTATGCGGTTCGGTGCCACTCCTTCAGATTTCATCGAGTCGAAAACCCTCAGCGCCTCCGTGCTTCTCCCATTCTGCGCCAAACCAGAGATCATGGTGCTCCATGAGATTACATCCCTCTGTGGCATCCTGCAGAACAAGGCATCTGCATCCTGCAAACTCCCGCACTTGCAGTACATGTCGAGAAGCGCATTGTGCAGAATCAAGTCCTTCTCATACTTGAGCACATGAGCATGCACCTGCCTCCCCACTTCAAGCATGACCATCCCAGTGCACGCCCTTAGGACACTCGTCAAGGTGCCCTGGTTAGCCGAGAATCCAGTATCCTTCATCCTCACAAACAGCTCTATCGCCCCAGCACCATCTCCGCTCTGTGCGAACCCTGCAATGATTGAATTCCACACGACCAAATCCCCGGTCACCATCTCGTCAAAGACACCACGCCCACCATCCAAATCCCCAAGCTTCATGTACGCGTCAATCAATGAGCTCCGAACGAACACGTCTGAATCCAGCCCAACTTTAACAGTGCCGGCGTGCATGGCCGCGAGCACCCCCGGCGTGCCACACGCGCCGAGGACACTCGAGAACGTGTAGGCGTTGGGCGCCACCCCGTCCCTCCGCATGGCCACCAGGAACCTCAGCGCCTCCTCCTTCTTCCCGTCGGTGTTGGCCAGCGCCGCGACGACGGTCGTCCAGGTGACGACGTTCCTCTCCGGCATTCCGTCGAACAGCCTGAGCGCGTCGTCGAGCAGGCCGAACTTGACGTACATCGACACGAGCGAGTTGGAGACGAAGAGACCGCCGCCGCCGCCGCCGTGCGACGGCGCTCCATGGGCGGCGACGTGGCGATGGATGAGCCGGCCGTCGCTCGCCGTGCCGTGGCGCACGCAGAGCTTGACGAGGCGGGTGAGGGAGACGGGGTCCGCGCGGAGCCCCGCCGAAGCGAGGTCAGGGAGTAGCGCGAGCGCGGCGGGGAAGGGGCCCTCGACGCAGAGCCGGGAGAATGCGGCGAGGAGAGGGTGCGGGTGCGGTTGCGAGTGGAGGCGGCGGCTGCTCCGGCGAGTGGCGCCAAGGCGGTTGCGAGGGAGGCGTTTGAACAGGGAGTACATCAGATGCAGGTGAGTCGAGGGCTCGAGGCGGCTGCTATAAAAAAGACATAAATAAAAGCCCACCCGAAGAAATCCTGCAGGAAACAGTTGCAGAAAATTCCTTGCTTAAATAGCCACGAATTTTGTGGCAACTGCTAAAATTTCTAGAGGAATGTCTACAAAATTTCTCCAATAGCTTGTGAATTACTGTCGAAGTAACCCGATCTCTAGTAGACCGGCTGTAAAATTTCTAAAGGAATGTCTACAAAATTTCTCCAATAGCTTGTGAATTACTGTGAGTTCTTAAGAAATATCTGTGCTGGAAGTCTGGAACAACCTCGCGGACAACTTTGGTACAATTCATATCTGGGTTTACACTTTTCACATCGGTTACAAACATTTCGGAGATTTGTGCAGCAACATGCAGTGCATTACTGATGCAGCGAATACAAGTTTGATACAACAGTCCCGACTGACGCATCAAGTAGCAATAGGGTGAGACCTGAATTGTGCAGAGAGACTGCAGATATGTCATAACAATTATTCAGTGCGTAGACGCGCTTATTGAAAATGTACAAGGATGGTGTTCACAGTTCTATCATTTCGCCACAGGAGCAGAAATATAAACAGCTGCGTTGCTGAAACATGATTTCGGTGCTCCAGTTGGGAGAGGTAATGTCGAGGTTGTCCACTTTTCCTCATAGCTCGTCTTTAGCGCCGTCTTTGTGAGTGGTCAGTACTCTGATGATGGACTCATATACCCCTATTCCTTTGAGGTACTCATCTTTCCTCAGAAACTACATGATAAGAAAATGCTGATTTAAAATACTTTGGTAGATATAACATGTACAAATAATGTACTTTAATGGCATTAATTTATCAAACTAAAACCAATGACGCAGACCTCATTATGATCATGGAGCAATATTGGTGTGTTGGCCATAGGTGAAAAACCGAATGCTGGTAATCCAATCTGCCGGAAGTAGCGGGCATCCGTGGAGGCTGGGAATATCTCTGGTTTACCAAGTTTGCCACCAGCACTCTTGATGGCTTCTTCAAGCAACAACCACCATGGGTTTGTGCTGTCAACAGGTGTCATGGCTGGCTTCCCAAAGTTGTCCAGGACAGACATCTTCTGTTTAAACTGCACAATGGATACCCAGAAGATATAAGATTGGAAACTTTCTGATTATCGCATAACCGAAGTCGTGCATATCAGCAAAAGGACCATACAGAATTATAGTTAGAGAATATAGAGCTGCACGTTTGTGTTGGATATCAAAATGCAACGTATTATTATCTGTCAACATTTGACAGCAACATGACAAGTACTATTTCAAACCATGTAAAACCCCAATATTTGTGTGCTACGGAGTAGATCATAAATCCATTAACCTAAGACAGTCAAAAGAATGACACCTCTCCTCAAAAGAAAAAAAAAGGAATGACACCTCTAACAGAAGCACAAACAAAAAAACAAAAATTGAATATCCCATATAATTACCTCGTCCCATAAACAAAATGAGTTCTTAAAAATGAGCCACATCCAGAAATACAAATCCATTAGATAGGCACAAGGAGAGTGTATATATTGGAAAACAGAAGCATATTATCTGGATGAACTAACTTCATCAGCAAAAATACCAAAGAAATATTGAAAGCCAGTACATAGAGGTCCCATGTGCTTCAATACAGAAAACAGAACTGCAGGGATGTTTTCAACTATTCTTTTTTTTTTGAAAAGGAGTTTTCAACTATTCTTCAATTATTCTAAGGTACTTATTGCCTCGATTCTGTGACTTCTGTTGTCCAGAAATTCAACAAAAAAAAATCAAAATCTGAAGTGCCCAAAAAGGATGTAAAAGTAAACATGATTTCTTTGTTCAGAGCTGTGCGTGATAAGGAGCTAGTTAACATGTTTACAATGTATATATGCCATCAGTTGAATCTAGGGATGCAAGTGGGTACCCAATGATGTTTTTTGGGTCAGCCATCCTAGTTCATTTTACCTTCCAAATTAATTACAAGGGATGCCATTCTAGTTCATTTTTCTAAGTTTTGGGTCGACCCAATGACCCAAAAACATAGATACTTGCATCCCTAGTTGAATCACCATGGACATCATACCTCAAAGGTCAAGTTGCGTGAAGATGGTGCCCATTCTTCAACGAGGCGCCTCTCCAGTGCTTCCACATGGGCACTAGGAGGGATCCGGATGTCAAGACCTACCTCTGCTTCAGATGGTTGGAGATTCATGACAAAACCCTGACAGAAGAGCAAATGATAATCAGTTGGAAACATTACATTATAGCTCAGAACATGAGTTGACCTGGTTGAATTGGATGATGAACTAGTCCCAACTTTTGCAAGTATATAAGTTAGAAAGGTGAGATTGGGAAGTACATATATGAGATTCTAGAAAAAACATGGCTGTCAATTCGATAACATATCTCGGAACAACATCAACTTTGAGCACTGGATGACTGTTTATTGCTCCAATAAAGGACGGACAGTACCAAAACAATCATCAGATGTTGGTAAGTACAAAAGGTAAGATTAAGAGTAGTGTCATTTTAAACCCAAATGTGTTTCTCTAAATAAAAATAACTATGAGAGCCATCTCATTAATGAAAACAAGCCAAAAATACTTGAAGCATGATGCTCTGCAATGACAAAATGGCATAAACCCCAAGCAAAGGGTACTATTTTTTGAGCGGATGTATAATTCATATTCATTTGTTGGTGATCGACCTATATGTTCAAGTTTAACTCACAGTACACCAGCTTCCTAGATATCAAAGATAAACAAAACCAATGCAAAAAACCGATATTAAGTAGTGAATAAGAACCCCTAATCAAAGATATTAATAGGTTGATTCTAATAAATACAAAATAACAAACTGATGCGTCCTCTCATTTTCAATAATATTATGGGATATCAAGGAACAAGACTATCACATTAGCAACCATGAGAGATCAGGTGATCAAGCTATCAATATAATTTAATCAGATCTAGTAAAGAATTAAAGATCAGCTAAAATTCTTGAAACATTTAAACTGCAGCTCCAAACATATGTAACACAATAAAATAGATCAACTCACCGTAGGTGTAGGCGTGCCAGCCTTCAGGTATGCAAAATTCACTGACACAACATCTCCTTCAGCCTTCTCTCCAGACTTCACTAAATCAAACTGCGATGTCCTGAATCTCCTAATAGCCTCCACGCTCTTCATCAAATTCTCCATTGCACTACCATCATACAGCTTTGCACCATGCCCTGGTGCGCCCTTTGCTTTTATAGTAAGCCACCAAGGGCTACGCTCTGCATAGAACACACGGTACTCCTCCCCAGGAGAGGCAAGCCCCTCATCAAGGACCAACCCCACATTCATTTCTTTGAACTCCTTAGATGAAACAAACAGCTCAACACCCTCATGGCCACCAATCTCCTCATCCGGAACAAATATTATATAGATATTTCTATCTGGAACATATCCTGCAGAACGGAGACGGCGGACAGCTTCAAGGTACTGCATCCCCACACACTTCATGTCCTGCATGAAACACAGGGAAGTCGAAGAATACATTAGAAGCAATAAACATGTAAAACTAGGGAAGTCCAAGAATACATTAGAAGCAATAAACATGTAAAACTAGGGGAACTTTTAGAGATTTGGAGCTTACAGAAATTTCATGAAAAGCAATGATGTGTAAACTTATCCTAAGTGAGTATGGACATAGAGCTAAAAGAATCAAACTATTTTAGCAAACAGGCTAAGATAATAATTTAGCATTTTAGTAAAGGGAGATGGCCACTTCGGGAAGAGATGTATGAGGAGCATGAATATGTAGACTAAGATAACTGTAGTGAACTCAGTATAACAATCTGTGCAACTTCACACTTAAATTGACACGGAATCATGTGGATTAATAAACCCTCAGTACTAAACTGTAGTAAATTCAGTAAAACATCTATAGCATTATTTTTTTTAGCATTCAGCTATTTGGGCACAGCTATAAAAAATGCCTTTTACAGTAAAAGCGTCTAATTCCAGCCACAAAGTAAAGCATCATGACCAAATCCAATTGTAAAGATCCCTTTCCTGCCCGAGTTTAATTACTCTCCCAATTGAATATCCAAATACTAGACCTATCTAGTACAAATTAAGGATTCAAGTCAACTAAGTCAACTCGTAGATACGGAGCACAGTAGTCACTAAAAATTGGACCTCCGGAAACAAGTCAACACCAATAATAATGGTTATCTATGATTCATGCTGCATGTCACAAGTCACACTGAACAAGCAAAAATCGCGGCTTTAAGCAATCTTTTCGGTAAGGAAGTCATCTCACCTGGGAGCCTCTTGCGTAGATGCGACCGGATGCCTCATCAAGGGCGGCGGAGAACGGCGGGTGGTCCCACTTGTGCGGCTCCGACGGCACGACGTCAGTGTGGGAGTTGAGGAGTATCGAGGGGAGCGACGGCTTCCGCCCGGGCCACCGCAGTATCAGCAGGGGCTTCCCAGCGACGAGCTCCAGCGTGCGCGCCTCGAGCCCCGCGGCGGCGGCCTGGTCCCGGAGGAAGGCCACGGCCGCGGCATAGTCCGGCGACGGCTGCGCCGTGTCGATACGGAGGTACTCCTGGAACCGGGAGATCGCATCCGCGTCAGATGACGGCGAGGCAGCCGCGGCGGACGCGAGGAGAGCGAGGGAGAGGAGCAGCGTGGTGGATGCCATCGCCATGGGAGCAGGAGGTAGATTCTTGGTTCCCATTGGCGATGAGAGGTGCCGTGGATTGTGGTGGGTTTGGTTTGGACTTGCAGTCGGTTTGTGGCGAGTGGCGAACGGCTTGGTGCGGCGGGACGGCGGGTGATGGTGGAGTGACGTGGCACAAGTATTTTTTTCTCCTTTTCTGATATCGAGGTTCGTGCATGATTTTTTTAGCTATATTAAGTTTTTTGTGTCAACAAAATGCATCTAAAACGACTTCGACCTATTATGCCAAATTGAATCATGACACTAACTCTACTAATTCAATAGTTGCCAGTCCCATATCGATAAGACATAACTTTCACTGTTCTTCATGTTTAGAGGCAAAATAGCCATCGACGTCCTCTAACTTTGAACAAAGGGTCAATTTCGTCCCCCAACTATTAAAAAGTCCAAAATTATCCTCCAACTTCTCAAATCCGAATCAGTTTAGTCCCACATCCTAGCTGATATGCCATGCAGGCGATCCATGTCAGCGGTCCATTGTGAAATACCATTTGTACCCCTTGCTACTTCTACACACATGTTTGTTTATTGAATGAAAAACAGAAGACAACACGTCATCCTATCCACGCACACCACAACAACACATCATCCTGATTCGATTCCCCAAGGCCCAAGCGGTGAGCGATGCAGGACTGCAACTCCGAGCCCAGCGCAGCGGAGTGATCTGGTGGCGGCGGCGCTGATTGCAGGAGGAACGCCAGATTCGGCGACCCGACATGCGCGAGACGAGTGCGGCTCCAGGGCCTCCAGCCGCCTCTGCCCGTATGAGGCCCGCGTGCAAGACGAGGTCCCCTCCGGCGACAACTGTTCGTGCAAATCTAGCTGCAGATCCGGCCGCCCGTGTTCCATGTCGTCGAAGGCGGCCGGCGCGGGTGCGTGTGGCCCTGCTGCCCGCGGCGGGCGGTACGGGGCCCGCGGAGGCGGCCGCCTGCCCGGGGGCGCGGCTGCAGCGTGCGGCGCCGGCGTCGGCGACGAGCGGACGCGATGGGGCCGCGGTGGAGGCCGGCCTGCGTGGCGGCGGCGTGCAGCGTTGTCGTCAGCCTGCGCGGTGACGCGACAGCGACGTGCAGTCCTACAGGGGCGCGATGGGGCAGGCTGCGGCATCCTGCAGAGGCGCAAGCGTGACGCAAGGAGCTCGGTGGAAGAACAGCAGATACTTATGAAATGTAAACAAGAGATAGTGTAGATAGGTGAATTGTCTGTCTTCCATTGATCTCATAGCCCTCTATTTATAGGGGGGTTACATGGTAAGTCAAGAGCCTCAACATTGAGTGAATTACATGAATGTGTAGCACTATACAACCTTCATTGCATAGATAGTGGAGCCTATATTGGAGCCTCTTTATGTTCAGTGGAGACTGCTCGTATTCTCCTACTAATGGCTATTGTGGCTGATCAATATGATGCTTCATGGCCATAACTATGGCAGCTGTTGCTGCACTTGATGAGATCAAAACCAATGGCCTTTTGCCTTCTTAACACTCCCCCTTTTGATCGAGTCCATCTTGAGATCAATGTGTTAATCAATTCCTCCAAAAACCCTGTGAGAAAAATATGAGGAAAAAATATATATCCAGGTAAAACTCCTCAAAAACCCAATGGAAAAAATAAGGAGAAGACCATGATATTTTGTTGCTCCATTTGAACTCCTATGAGATAAACTCATAGACTCTTTGACCCAAAAGGAGCATTGGAGAACACTCTTTAGCTAGGACTTTTGGTCTGGATCCAGCAGGTGTACGGCAATCAGAAATGGAGAATGTGGGATACTCATCCCCGGGTACCCTCAAAATAGAAGACCGAGTCCTAGTAGAACTACTCGGACAACTACTCATGTACTCCTACTAGGACTAGGACTCCCAATTATAAACCGACTAGGATACTTACCATATAAACCTTTGCCCCCTGGATATATAAAGGAGGGCAGGGGTCCTAGTTCGGTAGATCAGATAAGAGACTACATCAGACAACCACACGTGCAATACATTCAAGCACACAGGACGTAGGGTATTACGCTACTCGCGGCCCGAACCTGTCTAAATTGTGTTGTTCGTGTACTTTCGTTCCTAGAACTCGGCGAGACCCACACAAATCTACTCCCTGGGGTATCCCTAGTTAGACGTGCTCGACATAATTCGTCGACAGAGAAGTGTCGACATGTGTAGACTTTACATTGATTCAATAGAACCAGCATAGCTTATGAAAATATTAACCCTTATACTCAATGTCATTTCCCATTACGACAGAGTTAGGGCGTTCTAATGACCTAGCGCCTATATGTGTGTACACGTATGCTGGTCTTTTGGATGTTCAGACATCCAGAGGCTATGGATATGAGTATCCATAAGGTGTTGATCAACTTGATGTTGAATATCATTTACTGTCTCGACTATTTCCACATAAGCTACAATAAGCTATATTTCTTGTGACCATACTTCTCCCCCTCTTACTAGGAGTTGAGTGGTTTTCAATGGTACCTTCACTCTTTCTGGCACAAATGATAATAGGAAATCAGATGACACATTTGACAAGCAAATGTATTGGCAGGTAATTTGCAATGTGTTGCAAATATAAGATTCTGAACCAACAGTCCAGATTCTTTGGTACATGGATATATATGAGGAGGAACATCAAAATGTGACATTCACTTTAGATTCCTGGCATTCTATGTGTGGTATGAATCTCCCCCTAATGCTTGGAAACATCCTCAAAATATGATCAACATACAGGCTATGCATAAATCCCCTATAGGTGGTCCAAGGTATTTTTCAATGACGGGTAATTATACCTCCAAAAACACCTAATGCCCATAAATGTATGTTGAGGTGGCGAGATCGATATGCGCAAAATATAATCAATACGCAAATGGAAAATATTTGACTGAGGCCAAATATCCATGTACTCACTGCAACGGAGGGAGCCGTATGTTTGCAGTTGATGAATTTTAAATGAATGTGGTGTGTACTCCACATTCCAGCAATAGATGTTGGCAAATTTGCAATTCTATTTTGGTCATATAAATAACTACATTTTCTTGATCAGAAAATCCAGTAAACCATTATAGACATAAGGTACTTAATTCCATAGTTTCCAAAGGCCAAACAAGTCCATGTAAATGGATGTGATCCCGCGTCCAGGATCTCTCCCTTGAAAATTGAATAATTTGAGCAAAGACTGTGGCAAATAATGCATCACCCTAAGGGACACACATGTGACTATATTATGCATAAAGATGCACTATCAAGTACCTAGTTGATCCACATAATGGTTGAATAGAGTAACATGCATAATCTTGAATGTGTCCAAGAAATTATAAGACTCATATTTCAATTTTAAGGTAAGGGGCCCTTAGAATTGATTCCCTTGCACATGTGATGCACATCAAATCTGAGGATTTGGGGAATTATTCTTGTGACCAATGAAATTGATAATAATTTTCTCATCATTCTAAGGTAGGATGACTCAGCATGCATGCCAAATCTTGATTTTATCAAGAGAGAAAATATTTTGTATACGCAACATTGATATGTATGAATGATACATCCCAAATGATATGAAAGAAATATCCACAAGTATTTATTGTTCATATCCATTATACCGAGTGCTGATTCTCATTATTACTCTAGGTAATGGGTTTCGATATGAAACCATACAATTGGATATCATGAAAACACATAGGGGTATTTGTAGAATGAGATACATGCGTGCATCAATGATTAACTTGAGAATACCCACAGGGAGAACATAATCTCTTTTACTTGTGTTTGTGAAACAACTTCACAAAAGAAATCCTTCACCATCTGGCAAAATCCCATGTTTCTATAGAGTAATAAAAACTACTATAGAATGTGAATACCATGTATGAGGTACACGGTACAATTGCGAAATAGACAATATACTACATGAGGTAGTACTATATGGGCTAATAATATTTCCATGGATAACAATGGAGACTTGGAGGTCTTTAATATTGAAAGTAAACTTCAAAGTTCTCCCCCTGAACGTATGAGCCTCCAATGAGTTGGAGGTACATTTTAGCCAAAAAAATTGAGAAATTATCATGGAGTGAGTGATGATTCACCACATCAACATAGACATTATCTCAAAGATTTGTTGCATATATTAAATCCGCCATGTTCTATATGTCATACAACAAATAAATTTGTAAAACTGTCAAGAACTTGAAAGTCCTAATAAACAGATGAGTAAACATCTGGACAGTAGTACTAAACGTTCCATTAAGGAGCGCAAAGGATAAGCGGATCATTAGAACATACAACAAAATGCAAGACAACTTTAGAATTGGCTAAGCATTGGATTGGATTTGACCAGTGAAGCGTCCCCTCGAAAGAGAGAACTTAATGTGATACAAATACCAGTCCCAGGATGCTGGTTCACATTATTACAATAGATGGTTCAGTAGGTAAACAACATTACGGAAGACGGTGGCACTGCAGGGCCACTACAAACAGAACTAAAGTTAGACTCCAGATAAACAGGTTGATAACAAAGGGGTCTTCATCAGAGTGGATATCCATGCGGCTTCAAGCAGGTGACCCTAACACACAGGCAAAGGCTGGGTGTAGAACGAAGCCCCTAAACAACGTCCTCGGGCACAAAGTCCGGGTCTGCCTCTGTAACATAATAAGCAAGGGTGAGTACATACGTACTCAGCAAGTACAACCACATCCACGGAAGGGGTATGACAGAAACATGCAAAGGAATATAATCAAGGATAGGTTCGTGGTTTATTTTGCAGCAAAGCAAATTTTACACATGCAAGGGTTGACTTTTGAAAAGGGTTTTCACAAGCATTTCTTTTAGTTGCATCAATAAACATGATTATTTTACTCACAAGATTTTAACGCTACCAGATTCCCCATCTGTCATAGCCCATGCCAACACCTTTTTTCAACTCAACATTCACCAAACACATTCTTACACCAAAACAGGGGACTAGTGAAGTGACCAAGCCGTAACTCGCCCAATGTCGTGGACACGGCTATCCGGATAGGTTTTAACTCTGCAGAGGTGTACACAACCACAAGTAGGCTACCACAACATGAACACCTTAGTGCCAGTGCAGCTCCTTCAAAGCCATTACCCACCATAGCTAAACTGACAAGTCACCACAGAAACGACCAGGGGGTCAGCAACCTACCAGTGAGGTTCTACCCAGGGGCATACCTCACATAGACCGTATCCCCAGCTCCGTGGCCCTCTGTTGCTCACCAGCACACCACATAACTACTAGTTTAACTAGTGGGATTTATGCTAGGCCGTTGCCACATACAACGGTCGAGTGGTGGTACAATAAAATGGGTTAGGCTAGATGACACATCAACATCATCCCAAAAACTGTGACAGGATAGACCACTCCCACCATGCTCAACCACACAGGTTCGAGCTCACCTCGGCATTTCACACAAGAAATACCGTCTGTCTCATCCCACACGGATACTCATTTTATTCACAAAATCCATCTCTTTTATTTTAAAGCACGCACATGTTTGCTTTTGTAAACACCAAGTGATTGTAGTGGGCTGCATAACAGTAAAACATTCCTAAGCATTTCTAGCAGTGACTAACATTCAAACAGAGCATTGTCATATTCAAACATTAATCTAGGTTGTCAAGGAAGCAGTCATAGCAATCAAGGAATAGCTATCCAACCGGGTTTAGCAGTAAAAACATGCAAGTTTTATAAAGCAGGCCATGAGTTGTGTTTATAAAATCTAGGACAAAAGTATGCATCAAAGGATGGGATTGCACTTGCCGTTCTCCCAACCCTCGGGGGATTCCTGCCCGGGGTCTTGATCTCCAAGCTCTTGCTCGTAACCCTGCTCCTCCTCGAGTCCTTCCTCGTTCACAGCAGCGTCTACGACACACACAAACAAACACACAATAAATAAAAGAAAAAAGTTTTTGCTGAGCTCCAAAAGAAAGAACAGAGAATGAGAGTGATGGTGGTGACATGTTTATTTCTGGATATGGACTGAATGGATTGGCGAAAATATACTGGTGATTCTTGTGGTGGAGTTTGGGGACAAACGGGATTAATTTAGCGCATGAAATGACGAGTTTAGTGGAGGTTTAGGGGCTGTTTTAAAGGCTAAGGACCTTTCTGTAAATACTTAAAAGATCGAGGGCCTCTGGTGAAACCAGCAGAGAGAGGGGAATAGGGTTTGGACTGCGGGTTGGAATAGCAGAGAGGTCAGGGGGTTATGGGCAAAACCGCCCTTTCTTCCTCGCGAAACAGAGAGAGAGAGAGACAAAGGAAGGGGGGATCGGCGGCGACCGCGGCGAAATCGCCGGCGACTGGGGCAGCAATCGCGGCCGGGCTTAGGGGAAAAAGGGAGAGGGGGACATGGCGAGTCCACCCAGGGTCTTAACATGAGTGGAGAGGGTCTGAGGTGAGCTGCCCACGGGAGCAGTGGCGGCGGCGGCAATGGAGGTGGTGGCGGCGGCGTTGCAGCGGTGGGGGAGGTGAGCGAGCTGGCGGGTGAGCTGGTGGAGGTGGAGGGAAAGCTGGCCGGCCTATTTATAGGCGTGGGGAGGGGTTGGAGGAGCGGGCCGACGAGAGGGCCAACAGGCGGCAATGGTGGCCGGCGACCCGAATTGAAGGCGGTCAGCGTGGTTGGTGGTACGGGCAGCCCTGTGGCGGCGCTGTGCGGCAGTGCGCGGTGCTGTGCTTGGCACGACGTGGCGTGCGCGCTTGGGTAGCTGTTGTCTCATCGGGCGGCGTGGTGACGGGACTACGGCGGGGCCGGCGGTGGCGTAGTCGGCGCGGCGTCAGCGGCAGACGCGCGTCCAGAAGCAGGGGCGGGCGGCACGGTAGCTGTGTACGGGCGTCGGTTCGGCGGTGGTGGCGCGTGCGCACGGGCAGTGCAACTGCAGCGACGCGGGTCGCGGTGGTGGGCACGTGGGGCGGCGTGCTCCCAAGGTGCTCATCGTCGGGAGGGGCGGAGCCGGCGTGCACGCCAGCGCTGTGCCGAAGTGCAGCGATGGAGAAGTGGATGGCCGGCGCAGAGAGGTGGAGCGGGTGGTGGGGTCACGGTGGAGGGGCGGCACGGCGCCGGTGAGCAGAGCAGCAATGCTCAGCGTTGGGTGAAAACAGAGGAAGAAGGAAGAAAGAAAGGGGAAAAAGAAAGAAAGGAGAGGGGGGAAAAGAAAAGGGGAAAAGAGAGGGGAGAGACGGCGGGATTCGCGGCGGAAAGCCGACAGGCGGTCGACGGCGGTCGGCCAGCGACGGTCGGGCCCGGCGGTCAACACAAGGGTGGTCGACACGAGGTGGGACAGGAAAAAGAGGGGGCGGTGATAACAAGGCGGACAGGGTTTTGGCGGGAGCGGGAGTTCGGCGGTAAAAAGATTTTGAAAACATTTTACCGGGTGCCTTAATTAGGTACTTTTCCCAGAGAGAGAAAAAGCGGGCGTTACAAACCTACCCCACTTAAAAGGAATCTCGTCCTCGAGATTCGACTGGCTCCTAAAAAGGTGGGGGAACTCTTTCTTCAAGGCGTCTTCTCGTTCCCATGTAGCTTCCTTTAAACCATGTCTGCTCCACTGTACTCTGCAAATCCGTACTTCAGAGTTTCTGGTTCTCTTGGTGACTGTGTCTAGGATTTTGACCGGTACCTCTTGATACCGCAGATCTGTCTGCAGGTCTATCTCTTCCTCCGGTATATGTTCCTCTTCCGGCACTCTCAGGCATTTTCTCAACTGTGAGACATGGAATACCGGGTGTATATCCGACATTGCTTCGGGTAACTCCAATCGGTAGGCTACCTTTCCAACTTTCTTTTGCACCGGGTATGGTCCGATGTACCGAGGGGCCAACTTTCCATGGACTTAAAATCTGCGGGTCCCCCGGATGGGTGAAACCTTAAGGTAGACAAAATCTCCTGGATTAAACTCTAGTTCTCGTCTCTTCTTGTCTGCGTAGCTTTTCTGTCTGGACTGTGCTGCCTTCAGCTTCTCTCTGATTTTAGCTACCTTTTCTTCGGCTTCTTTTATGAGCGCAGGTCCTACTAGGGTACGCTCTCCCACTTCTGACCACATCAGAGGAGTTCTGCATTTTCTCCCGTAGAGGGCTTCAAACGGCGACATACCTAAACTTGCCTGATAACCATTGTTGTAGGAGAACTCTGCATAGGGTAAACTCTGTTCCCAATCTTTACCATAGGTAAGGACACATGCTCTCAGCATATCTTCCATAATCTGGTTTATTCTTTCTATCTGGCCATCGGTCTGTGGGTGATATGCGGAGCTAAAGTCCAACTTGGTGCCCATAGCTTTATGTAAACTTTTCCAAAATCTCGAGGTGAACTGGGTCCCTCGGTCCGAAACAATTCTACTGGGCACTCCATGTAACTTTACTATATTCTCCACATAAAGCTTGGCTAGTTTCTCTCCGTCATAACTCGTCCGTACCGGTAGAAAGTGAGCGACTTTGGTGAGTCGGTCCACTATTACCCATATCGAGTCGTGCTCCTTCTGTGTTCTGGGTAAACCCACTACAAAATCCATTCCTATCTCATCCCATTTCCATACTGGGATAGGTAGAGGTTGTAATAAACCTGCCGGTTTCTGATGTTCAGCCTTAATCCTTTGGCAGGTATCACAGTGAGTGACGAATCGAGCTATGTCAGTTTTCATTCCTTTCCACCAATAGTTCTGCTTCAAATCCAAATACATTTTTGTGGATCCTGGGTGAATGGAATATGGCGAGTTGTGAGCCTCGTCCATGATTATCTGTCTAAAGTCTCCTTCCTTAGGCACACAAATCCTATCTTTATACCACAACGTTCCTTTACTGTCGACTCTGAAGTCCAGTGCCTTATTTTCTCCAGTATGCTTGCAGATCTTCACTAAATCCTTGTCCGTTCCTTGGGCTTCTCTGATCCGATCCTCCAGGGTGGATTGGACCGTCAGCTGGTGGCTAGTATTCCGAGGGACGATGTGCACATTTAATCGTGCCATCTCTTCTTGCAGGTGGGCATTCTTGGGTCTGTAGGATTTCCGGCTCAGGGCATCTGCCACTACATTAGCCTTGCCAGGGTGGTAATGAATTTCCGCGTTATAATCCTTAACCAACTCTAACCACCTTCTCTGTCTAAGGTTCAGATCTGGTTGGGTGAAAATATACTTTAAGCTCTTATGGTCCGTGTATATTTCACACTTGTTCCCAATCAGGTAGTGTCTCCAGATTTTGAGTGCGTGCACTACGGCTGCAAACTCTAAGTCATGCGTTGGGTAATTCTGCTCGTGAGTCCTGAACTGTCGAGAGGCATAAGCTACCACTTTTCTTTCTTGCATTAGAACACACCCTAATCCTTGGCGGGACGCGTCGCAGTAAACGACAAAATCCCTGTGTATATCCGGCAGGGTTAAAACTGGGGCAGCGGTCAGTCTTTTCTTCAATTCTTGAAAGCTTCTTTCACAGGATTCTGTCCAAACAAACTTCTTCTCTTTCTTGAGCAGTTCTGTCATGGGTTTAGCTATCTTGGAAAATCCTTCGATAAACCTCCGGTAGTATCCAGCTAAACCAAGAAAGCTCCTGATCTCACTCACATTGGTTGGTTGTTGCCAGTTTGAGACTGCTTCTACCTTCTCAGGGTCTACTGCTACTCCTTCTGCGGTCAAAACGTGACCAAGGAAGGCTACTTTTTCCAGCCAGAACTCACACTTGCTAAATTTGGCAGAGCTGGTGCGCTCTCAACCTTTCCAAAACTACTCGCAGGTGCTGTTCATGTTCTTCGGCACTCTTGGAGTAGATGAGTATGTCGTCAATAAAGACTACGACAAACTTGTCTAGCTCTTCCATAAACACTTTGTTCATGAGATTCATGAAGTAAGCAGGTGCATTGGTGAGCCCAAATGGCATCACCGTGAACTCATACTGCCCGTAACGGGTGACAAATGCGGTCTTTGAGGTGTCACTCCCCTTAATCTTCAGTTGGTGATACCCAGTCCTTAAGTCAATCTTGGAAAAGTACTTGGCTCCTTTCAACTGATCAAAGAGATCATCAATTCTAGGGAGTGGGTATCTATTCTTGATAGTGACATCATTTAGTGCACGATAGTCGATGCACAACCTCATGCTTCCATCTTTCTTCCTTACAAAGAGTATTGGGGCTCCCCAAGGGGATGTGCTGGGTCTGATAAATCCCATCTGTTGCAACTCCTCTAGTTGTTTCTTTAACTCCGCTAACTCTGAGGCTGTCATCGTATAGGGTCTCTTGGCTATAGGAGGGGTTCCAGGGACAAGCTCAATGGCAAATTCTATGTCTCTATCTGGTGGCATTCCAGGTAGAACTTCAGGGAAAACATCAGGATATTCGCTGATTACCGGGACTTCTTCCATGGTTTTTGTCCCCATACTAAGGATCATAGGGTTCGGTCCACTTCCTTTGGTGTGACAGGTCACTTGCATTCCATCTGGGTTGGTTAGGTGTACTATCTTATCAGCACAACCTATGAGACCGTTGTGTTTGCCTAACCAGTCCATTCCAAGGATCACATCTATCCCTTTGGACTCTAGTACTACTAGGTCTGCTAGAAACTCTACCCCACTTAAAAGAATCCATACCCGTGAACAACCTAGCTGGCATTCAATATCACCTCCAGGTGTTCGGGTTAATAGGGCTGTCTTTAGTAGTACTGTAGGTATTTGGTGTTTTTCCACAAAACTTGATGATATGAAAGAATGCGATGCTCCAGAATCAAATAATACTGTTGCAAAAACTGAACTGACTAGGAACTCACCGAGTACTACTCCTTGTGCTCCTTGAGCCTCCTGCGCGTCGATGTGGTTGACGGGGCTCGTCCATACGACTGATGGGTGTTGTTGTTGTTGTTGCTGCCGGTGTTGGTGCTGCGGACGGGCACACGGTTGGCTCCAGACACTGGTGGCTTGGGTGCATTCACCGAGTTGGAGTAGACTGATACCGCAGGCTTGCTCCTAGGGTATGGGCAATCAGCGATGTAATGTCCGGTCTCACGGCAGTTGAAGCAGGCCCTTGCATTGTTGTTGCTGGTCGTGACTTGACTGACCTTGCTCTGTGAGGGCTTCGTGGTGTTCTGGCCCTTGTACTGGTTGTTGGTAGCCTGGGAGCCTGTAGCCTGAGACTGGATTCTATACTGCATGGGGGCCTGGGGCCTAGGTGCAGCATAACCGGAGCTCCTGGGCTTCTGCGGGCGGTCCAGCTGACGGTTCTTGCTCTCCAGGAACTTGCGTTCTCTTGCCTTGCATCCATCCTGGCCTTTTCTGTGACAATGGCCTTGTTCATCAGCATATTGAAGTCAGGGAAGTTGTGGGAGACTAGCAGGGCTCGAAGGTCTGGGTGCAGCCCTTTGATGAATGCGTCCTGTCTCTTTGCATCGGTCTTCACGTCATCTGGTGCGTAACGGGCTAATTCAGTGAACTCGTGGGTGTACTCCTCCACGGTCTTGTTCCCTTGCTTTAGTGCACGGAACTCATATGCCTTGCGCTTCATGGCGGCGTCGGGGATGTGGTAGCGACGAAACTCTTCTTCAAACTCTTTCCAGGTGATTGCAGACTCGTTTGGGGAAGCTGCACAGTAAGTATCCCACCATGCTAAGGCGGTTCCAGTGAGTTGGTGGGAGGTCAGGAGGACTTTGTCACGGTCTCCACATCCAAACGGTTCCAGCTTTCTCTTGATAGCTCTCAGCCAGTCATCTGCTTCTAAGGGGTTGTTGGATCCTCCAAAGGTGGGTGGTCTGGTTCTCAGAAAGTTGGTCAACTTGTCACCCGCATTGGGCCTACGGGCTGTCTCCTGACGGCGGCTCGCATTCCACACATTTTGCATGAACATGGTGTGGTGATACAAAGCTTGTGCCAGGTTGAAATCCGGCGGGAGTGGGGGTACAACAAACGATCCTTCATTCTGACTTCTTGGATGACTCGCTTCTGGTCCGCCTCCTACAGGCGCTTGTCCTATAGGCTGGTTTTCT
This sequence comes from Echinochloa phyllopogon, assembly GCA_033239725.1. NCBI lineage: Eukaryota > Viridiplantae > Streptophyta > Magnoliopsida > Poales > Poaceae > Echinochloa > Echinochloa phyllopogon. Next base: position 36,212,643 of record BTCW01000006.1, read on the forward strand.
CCCATAGGGTCTTGCTGATCCACTTCCTAGTTCTCAGGGTCCTCTCTTCTCCCTTCTTGTTGATCTCCTCCTGCAGGGGGGCGCGTCTCTGAGAGGCGCTAGCACGAGTGTTCACCATCTACAGGTTGAGCAAGGCCTTCGTGAGATTGGGTTAAGATGGTGTTTAAGTTGATTAGTTCGCATTTTTAAAAGGCAGAAACACTTCTGCCGAGGCGCACACAGCACACAAGCTAACAAACAAGCACACAATGTTTCATTCAAACAACTGGGGGGCTACAACACTTGGGGGTCCAACAAGACTCGCACTACAAGGCGGGGTACAGGACATGGTAGGGGAAACTACTGCTAGGGATACAAGGGTTCTTCCAACTTCGGACCAGACTGGCTTCATTCCCATATGAGCGCTTGACTCTGGATCTACTCGCGAGGAGAGTTTTCTTCTGGGTTGGAACGCTCTTCCGGCGGTGCAAGTCGTGCCGTTCAGCCTCGGTCAAGGTTCCATTCTCTCGAGGCGACTCAGACGGTCCTTCTTCAGCGGGCGGTGATCCTGTGAGGGTTCCCGACAGTGCTTGAGGGTTCCCCACAACTTCTCCCCATGCCATGACAGGTGTTCCAAATAGGACATGGGGTTCTCCAATTGCCGGGACAGGCGTTCCACTTCTAGTCCAGTCCTGAATACGCAGGTCTCGAGCTTGCCTGAGGCTTTCTTGGGCGAGTGCCTCACTGCTGACGGCAGTAGCAGCTCTTGCTTCAGCTTGGGCCACCTGGACTTGGTGCATGCGAACCGAGAACTCTACTTGTTCGGCCCGGGAGGTTTGTTCCCTCAGAAGTTCAGCCTGTTCGTCGAAGAGTTGGTCCAAAGAGTTGAGGTAGGTGACTACTTGGTACAAGGTGGGTTCCTCTTGACGGCGTTGCTCCAAGTATCTCATGCGAGCCTGTCAGACTGTACTTCTGACGACCGGAGGAAAGTACCTCATTGGGGTGGGGACCAAGTGTCTTTCAAATATTCCGCACATGTAGCGGAGGGCTTTCCTGAGAGCCAAGGGGTAGGTGTCCTGGTGCCTGAATCCCGTGGCGGTCGCACGCCATGCTTCGATGGGGTGGCGGTCACTCTTGGCGACAACTATGACCACTCTGCAGCGTTGGGTCCCATGGTGCTCATACTCCCTGCTGTAGTACCTCAGGCGTTCAGATACACCGAGGCGTTCCAGCGCGGGGATCAACAGGCTAGCGAAACCAGGTGTGACTGGGCAGACTCCCTGGGTCCATCCTTCTTCAGCCATCTGAAACCAGGGGGAAAACAAAGATTGAACAGAGGTAGGATAAAAGATGATCTTTATTGCATAACATGGTGGGGCACAAAGATCATGGATACATCGATGCTAAGCTGGTAGTGCTAACTGGATACAACAGACTCTACTCAAGGAGAGGCTAGACTAGGTGCTAGTCTATGAGCTACGCTAATCTAAGGATTCTCACTCTATACCAAACGACGACGCTTCTTCAGAGGGAGCTGATACTCTGGCACTTCATCTTCGGTCTGTGTGCTCACGTCCATGTGGGTCATCTCTGGTTCTCCTTCCATCAACCCATTCTCTCTCATGTAGGCTTCAATCCTTTCTAGTTCCTCAGAGTGGGCTTGCCACTGAACCCGTTGAGCGACTAGGGTGCTTATAGCCTGGGTCGCTTTCTTCCGCTCCAGCCTCAGTTCTTTTTCTGCCTTCTCTGCCCTGCGGATCTGGTGCCTCAGCTGTCCCGATGTCTCTCGGTACAGCCTGTCTAATCCAGTGAGGTAAATAGACAAGTGTGACACAGTGTCCTCCATATCTTCATCTCTCCCAAGGTTCCTCATTTGGGCAATCCACTCGCGTCCTCCACTCTCCAGGGGTGGGGCAAATCCCATTGCAGTTCCCACGAGGTACTGCTTGTAGAGTACGTGGAGACACATCAGGGCTCTTCTTGCGGCTTTGCGGTAGGCATTGGGGCGGTCGTAGCCGGTGGCATGGACAAACCAAGGCGCCACCTCCTTGTAAAGTGAGCTCTCCCCCACAAAGATGAACATCCGGCACCGACGGATACCATTGGTGGTGAATTCCCGGCAGAGGTACTCGGGGGTCTCTGTGACTCCAACATGATCCAGGCTGAGCAGCAGTAACTTGGGAAGGCCAGGTTCTACGGGGCAGATTCCCTCGCTCCAACCCTCGTCAACTAGCTGGGCCATCTGGAATAAGTCAAAAAGCCGTCGGTGAGTACTTGTATGGAGAAAAGATTTAGACAAGAGCAAACTAGTGAGGGAAGACTAGAAAAGGGTCACGATCCTAGGGGTTACGTCCTACGGCCAACCTATCGGCTCTAATACCACCTGAAGCGTCCCCTCGAAAGAGAGAACTTAATGTGATACAAATATCAGTCACATGATGCTGGTTCACATTATTACAACAGATGGTTCAGTAGGTAAACAACATTACGGAAGACGGTGGCACTGCAGGGCCACTACAAACAGAACTAAAGTTAGACTCCAGATAAACAGGTTGATAACAAAGGGGTCTTCATCAGAGTGGATATCCATGCGGCTTTAAGCGGGTGACCCTAACACACAGGCAAAGGCTGGGTGTAGAACGAAGCCCCTAAACAACGTCCTCGGGCACAAAGTCCGGGTCTGCCTCTGTAACATAATAAGCAAGGGTGAGTACATACGTACTCAGCAAGTACAACCACATCCACGGAAGGGGTATGACAGAAACATGCAAAGGAATATAATCAAGGATAGGTTCGTGGTTTATTTTGCAGCAAAGCAAATTTTACACATGCAAGGGTTGACTTTTGAAAAGGGTTTTCACAAGCATTTCTTTTAGTTGCATCAATAAACATGATTATTTTACTCACAAGATTTTAACGCTACCAGATTCCCCATCTGTCATAGCCCATGCCAACACCTTTTTTCAACTCAACATTCACCAAACACATTCTTACACCAAAACAGGGGACTAGTGAAGTGACCAAGCCGTAACTCGCCCAATGTCGTGGACACGGCTATCCGGATAGGTTTTAACTCTGCAGAGGTGTACACAACCACAAGTAGGCTACCACAACATGAACACCTTAGTGCCAGTGCAGCTCCTTCAAAGCCATTACCCACCATAGCTAAACTGACAAGTCACCACAGAAACGACCAGGGGGTCAGCAACCTACCAGTGAGGTTCTACCCAGGGGCATACCTCACATAGACCGTATCCCTAGCTCCGTGGCCCTCTGTTGCTCACCAGCACACCACATAACTAACAGTTTAACTAGTGGGATTTATGCAAGGCCGTTGCCACATACAACGGTCGAGTGGTGGTACAATAAAATGGGTTAGGCTAGATGACACATCAACATCATCCCAAAAACTGTGACAGGATAGACCACTCCCACCATGCTCAACCACACAGGTTCGAGCTCACCTCGGCATTTCACACAAGAAATACCGTCTGTCTCATCCCACACGGATACTCATTTTATTCACAAAATCCATCTCTTTTATTTTAAAGCACGCACACGTTTGCTTTTGTAAACACCAAGTGATTCTAGTGGGGTGCATAACAGTAAAACATTCCTAAGCATTTCTAGCAGTGACTAACATTCAAACAGAGCATTGTCATATTCAAACATTAATCTAGGTTGTCAAGGAAGCAGTCATAGCAATTAAGGAATAGCTATCCAACCGGGTTTAGCAGTAAAAACATGCAAGTTTTATAAAGCAGGCCATGAGTTGTGTTTATAAAATCTAGGACAAAAGTATGCATCAAAGGATGGGATTGCACTTGCCGTTCTCCCAACCCTCGGGGGATTCCTGCCCGGGGTCTTGATCTCCAAGCTCTTGCTCGTAACCCTGCTCCTCCTCGAGTCCTTCCTCGTTCACAGCAGCGTCTACGGCACACACAAACAAACACACAATAAATAAAAGAAAAAAGTTTTTGCTGAGCTCCAAAAGAAAGAACAGAGAATGAGAGTGATGGTGGTGACATGTTTATTTCTGGATATGGACTGAATGGATTGGCGAAAATATACTGGTGATTCTTGTGGTGGAGTTTGGGGACAAACGAGATTAATTTAGCGCATGAAATGACGAGTTTAGTGGAGGTTTAGGGGCTGTTTTAAAGGCTAAGGACCTTTCTGTAAATACTTAAAAGATCGAGGGCCTCTGGTGAAACCAGCAGAGAGAGAGGGGAATAGGGTTTGGACTGAGGGTTGGAATAGCAGAGAGGTCAGGGGGTTATGGGCAAAACCGCCCTTTCTTCCTCGCGAAACAGAGAGAGAGAGAGACAAAGGAAGGGGGGATCGGCGGCGACCGCGGCGAAATCGCCGGCGACTGGGGCAGCAATCGCGGCCGGGCTTAGGGGAAAAAGGGAGAGGGGGACATGGCGAGTCCACCCAGGGTCTTAACATGAGTGGAGAGGGTCTGAGGTGAGCTGCCCACGGGAGCAGTGGCGGCGGCGGCAATGGAGGTGGTGGCGGCGGCGTTGCAGCGGTGGGGGAGGTGAGCGAGCTGGCGGGTGAGCTGGTGGAGGTGGAGGGAAAGCTGGCCGGCCTATTTATAGGCGTGGGGAGGGGTTGGAGGAGCGGGCCGACGAGAGGGCCAACAGGCGGCAATGGTGGCCGGCGACCCGAATTGAAGGCGGTCAGCGTGGTTGGTGGTACGGGCAGCCCTGTGGCGGCGCTGTGCGGCAGTGCGCGGTGCTGTGCTTGGCACGACGTGGCGTGCGCGCTTGGGTAGTTGTTGTCTCGTCGGGCGGCGTGGTGACGGGACTACGGCGGGGCCGGCGGTGGCGTGGTCGGCGCGGCCAGAAGCAGGGGCGGGCGGCACGGTAGCTGTGTACGGGCGTTGGTGCGGCGGTGCTGGCGCGTGCGCACGGGCAGTGCAGCTGCAGCGACGCGGGTCGTGGCGGTGGGCACGTGGGGCGGCGTGGTCCCGAGGTGCTCGTCGTCGGGAGGGGCGGAGCCGGCGTGCACGGCAGCGCTGTGCCGAAGTGCAGCGATGGAGAAGTGGATTGCCGGCGCAGAGAGGTGGAGCGGGTGGTGGGGTCACGGCGGAGGGGCAGCACGGCGCCGGTGAGCGGAGCAGCAGTGCTCAGCGTCGGGTGAAAACAGAGGAAGAAGGAAGAAAGAAAGGGGAAAAAGAAAGAAAGGAGAGGGGGAAAAAGAAAAGGGGAAAAGAGAGGGGAGAGACGGCGGGATTCGCGGTGGAAAGCCGACAGGCGGTCGACGGCGGTCGGCCAGCGACGGTCGGGCCCGGCGGTTGACACAAGGGTGGTCGACACGAGGTGGGACAGGAAAAAGAGGGGGCGGTGATAACAAGGCGGACAGAGTTTTGGCGGGAGCGGGAGTTCGGCGGTAAAAAGATTTTGAAAACATTTTACCGGGTGCCTTAATTAGGTACTTTTCCTAGAGAGAGAAAACGCGGGCGTTACAACCAGAGTGGTTGCACAACCATTAGACTTGTCCAATGAGAGAAGGGAAGTCCCATCCAATGCATGTTCGGGGAAATTTCCATATTCAAAATATGTAGCCATGTCCTACATGATGATATCATGTATGCAATGAATTTACTTCAAAAGTAAACTATGTAGCGAGAAGAAAATTAGTGCCAACTTTGGTATCAAGTTGATACATGAATTTAGATTAACCACTATTTAGAGAACCAGTGACAGTGTCGCTGTTAGGTTTTGGTCTCCATTCCTGTGGGAATAGATATTGCATGAATCTTACCAAAACATAATCTCTACAAGGTAATCACCAAAATGATGCACAATTTTCCACTATTTATTTAAGCAAAATTGTTACTTAAACAAATGTATTCAAGATGAGTCTTGAATTGATGTATGCAAAACGCAGTAAAAACAAGATGATTCTTGAATTACATGCAATGTAGTGTAAACCTCATATTTGATCGGCGATGAAATCGCAGCTATTATCAAGGATGAACAATGGTCACAACCAAGATTTATTGTATCACTATGTATTAGTTAACACATCGAGGTAGTCACCAATTTGGTTTAGACCTCACCATGGGAGGGAGCATAATCCGCAAACAAATTTACAGTAGATGCTATATCCTCTCAACATGTGTTAAGTAATATATTTGACATGTTGGATTTTCACTTGGAGGTAATCATCATATGGAGAACATGATGTAGACCTCACAATAATAAAGCATAATCTGCATGTGTGTAGTAGATGCATAATCCAACATGAATGATGGTAACCACTAATCATGGTGTAGACCTTACAGGATCCTACATCATATTGGGTATGCACATTAAGGATAGTCATTATGTGTCAAACACATAATGTAGATCCCGCAGTATTGCTAGAATACTACCTTGTGTATGGCCAATATGAGAGAATTGAGATAAACACCACAAAAAGGGTAAACCATGTGTTCCAAATTTCATATAGGTCACGCAAGTTGGGGATAATCACTCAGAAAGTATAGATCCCGCAGTAGTAAATGGTACTACCTTGTGCATGGTTAATAAAAAAATTGAACACATTATTTTTGTGTGATACAAAATTAGGTAAACATAAATTGCATACAAATTATATGAATTATAACTTTACTTAAATTACACAATGAGGCATAAATTAAGGAGTCATAAAATCTTATGCAAGATGGAAATCAATTGCATTGATATATGCCAAAATAGTGATAATGGCATCCAGTACTACTATGCTACAGAACATCATGGTATAAAATACACAGAACTGTAGGGTCTAAACATTAAAATGCAAGACACAAAAAGTACTGATAATTTACAGCATATAATTACTAGAAACTTTAGGGATTCAATAGTAAAAATGCTGAAAAAAACTGTTGGGCCAAAATTATTGATTTCAGCCCACCATGCAAGCACACGCAGGCCACAAGTGTTCTTCGGCCCATGAGCCTGAGCAGCCCATCAGGCCCATGCGGTTGGGTGCTTAGGGTTTCCCCCAGCCCCTCCATATGCTCAGGCTACCGCCGCCGGCTTGGGGCCTTGGCGCCTCCGCCTCGCGTGTGCGGGAGCGCCGAAGCCACACGGTAGGGCAGGAGCGCCGCTGCCGCCACGCGAACGGGGCGGGCGCGAGCGCCACAGCCGCCGTCGTGCGGGCTTGCGCGCAGGCGCGACGCCTTGTCCGAGGTGCGGTCGGACGAGCCGCCGCCGCCGCAGCCCGAGGCGTGGACTGGTGAGCCGCCGCCGCGCGGATGCGCTTGGGAGCTCGGGCGCCACTGCCGCCGCCTGCGCCGTGGCTAGAGCTGGCGAGCCGCCGCCGCTGCGCGGATGCGCGTGCGGGCTCGGGCGCCGCCATCGCCGACTGGGGTTCGTCTGGTCGCCGCCTCCGCCGCGCTGAGGTGCGGATTCACGCTGTCGTTGGGCCGGCCGAGCGTGAGTCATTGCCGCCGCCGCGCTAAGGCGCGTTCTGGCGCGGTCGCCCGTGCTGGGCGCCCTTTGAGGATGCCGCCAGCGGCCATTCGCCGATGCGCTGGTGGATGGGCTCTGTCGCAACCGCACCAGCAAGGGTGCTGTAACGCGTCCATGGCTAGTGAACCGGATTGGGAAGAATAGGAAGTTTGTGGACTTCCATATTCCATCGGTAAGATCATTAGAAAATTGAGAAAAACTTATGATGTTTGCCGATTTTATTGATCAAGGCCAACGGGTCTCTGTTCGTCTTTCCTTTGTCGTCGAACGTAGAAGGATTCGACGTGTTTGCTGCAGAGATCGTCGTTGCAAAGTCGCCATCATCGGTGGCCGACGCAGAGGAAGGTCATCCATGTCGTCGTGCACTGCAACCGCTCCTCGGCGACACCAAGGGAGTCGAGTTCTCGTCTTCGATGGCCGAACTCAGAAGAGTTAGGCAAGGTGCTGATAACGTATTAGAATATGAAATGTAAACAAGAGATAGTGTAGATAGGTGAATTGTGTGTCTTCCATTGATCTCATAGTCCTCTATTTATAGGGGGGTTACATGGTAACTCAAGAGCCTCAACATTGAGTGAATTACATGAATGTGTAGCAATATACAACCTTCATTGCATAGATAGTGGAGCCTATATTGGAGCCTCTTTATGTTCAGTGGAGACTGCTCATATTCTCCTACTAATGGCTATTGTGGCTGATCAATATGATGCTTCATGGCCATAACTATGGCAGCTGTTGCTGCACTTGATGAGATCAAAACCAATGGCCTTTTGCCTTCTTAACAGATACAAGGGGATGAATCCTTTTTGAAGTAGCAAGGGGTACAAATGGTATTTCATAATAGACCGATGATATGGATCGCCTGCGTGGCATGCCAGCTAGGATGAGGGACTAAACTGACTCGAATTTGAGAAGTTGGAGGACGATTTTGGACTTTTTAATAGTTGAGGGACAAAGTTGACCGATTATCCAAAGTTGAAGGACGTCAATAGCTATTTTGCCATGTTTAGAATAAGCATATGAGTTAGTTTATTTTAAAACAACATTACGAATGTTAGCTAAATAATTTATCCTAACTTACATATACTTTTAAGAACAGAGTAGTATCTAAATGTATGGTAGAGAAAATAAATGAAAAATCTAAAACAAGAGGACTCGAGTTTGGAAGGGAACAATATACTAGAAAAAAAGGCAAAAAAAGATTCAAACAAAGAAGATAAAAAATCAATTTGAAAAAGTAAAAAACGTGGGGGAAAGCAACAAATCAAGACTTTCGTCTCGGGTGTCCTCCGACGACAAAGGGCACCTTATCTTTTTCCCAATGAGTTCAGAATCGGTTCCATAGGACTGTTAGTGGTGGTAGAGTATGGGAAGCATGGTGAGGTGATGGATAACCCATTTAGATTGATAGCATGGCTATAAGAAACCCATGTAGAGATACCTTCATCTCTATTTGAATCATTTGTACAACATGTGATAAGTAAAGGATGGTGATGTCAGAAGCAAAAATAGATATGAGGCAATTTAGACTATTTGATAGGACTAGAGTATGATTGTGGCTCATGGCTCTAAAGTTGGCCATGTGTAAGTACATTGGTGTCATCTAATGTGTAGTCTTATGCAGCGACACGTAATCTTAAGACGATTTATGAGACAACTCGTGCAATAGGTTGTTGTTTTTGTTGTCTCGTAGTAATACAATATAATATCCCTTAATTTGTGGATGAAAAAATTATTGGTTGCATGGCAGCAACAACTCATACATTGGTAGGAGAGTTGCCGCTCTCTCTCATCCACATCATCGAAAATCTGTCTGGTGCTGCATGAGACGATCTATCAAATCATTCATTGGCATTTAGTAATGTACTTGCCGCATTTAGTAATGTACTTGCCTTAAGAATGACGGGGGTTGAAAGTTGGAACCGAAGCGGAAGTTTAACTAATTTGGTCAGTGTGACGGCTGCATTCATTTGCGTGCATCTCTTATAACTCTAAATTGGTTAAAAGTTTTTGTTTTATACTGCTAGATTCTTTTCATATTTTATATATGGTTTATTTCCAAATATTTTTATAGTAGGCTGTTGAGAGCCGAAAATAACAACAGTTTATGTCGAATTTAGAGTACAATTTAAATACGGAACAGAACTTACCACTATAACTTGTTACTATGTCTAGAGGTATAGGTAAGTGAGCTTCGGTCGCATTTTAAAAGAACAAAGCTATTTAGAAAACCGCGCGTTGATGCTGCCTTCCCTACACCTTGCTTGTAGCTCAATTCTGCGGTTTATCATCTGGGTTACCAATCACGAGTCACGTTCACGACCTCCATGCTAAAATGTTAAAACGCGCCCACCAAATCGAGCCGGTGGCGCACGGCACAGCCGCGCAGGCCGTCCCGCCTCCGAAAGCCCACCGGACCGCGGTCGCCTCCTGCCGTCCGTTACTCTCGCGTAGTCGCGTTTTTGCAGTGACAGTTTCGCGGCCTCCCTGCCGCTCCGCCGCCAACGGCCGCAGACCGCGGCGCGGCGCGGGGCCTGCTCGCCAGCCGCGGCGCCCGCACCTCCCCACCGGCACGCGCGACACGCGGTGGCACGCCGCACACGCGAGGTCGCAGCCCGCGCGCGGGAGGAGGTGGGGGACTCGGGTCGGACGGAGAGGAAAGGAAAGGAAAGGAAGCGGCCGGGCCGGGGGGCGCGTCGCCGAATGGGAAACTGCCGACGGGACGCGGTTGGGAAGCGTCAGCAGGCAACCACAACCACGCTAGAGCGGCGCGGCGTGCGGTGCAGGCGGGGGCGATCATTGGCGGCCAGCCTTTGTGGCGAGTAAACAAACATAGTGTTTAGATGTTAAAATTGGGAGGTTGAATTTGGGAGTAAGATGTCACTTTGTAATCATTGCGCTACCGTAGTATTTCGTTTGTATTTGTGAAAAATATTCAAAAATTGATTAATTAGGCTTAAAATGTTCGTCTCGCAGAGTACAACAAAACTGTACAATTAGTTTTTGATTTCATCTACATTTAATACTCCATGCATGTTATGATATTTTGATGTGACGAAGAATCTTCTTTTTGCCTAGTAAATTTGGGAGTTTGTTTCGGGACCTAGACGCCCGCCGCGAGAGAAACTGATCCGCCGGGGCGCTCCAGCGACCTGCCTGCCGCCGCCTGCGCGCGTCTTGGGTGTGGGTGTGCGTGCCTGCCTGCCGGGTGTGCCTGCGCGGTGCGCGCCGCGCTCCATCCCCCACCGAGTGAGTGATGAGTGGCCGCCCTGGAACGCGCGCGACTGCGGCTAGGCGCACACGCGGTTTTCGCGTCAAGTTGTTCGTGCGTCGGTCACTGACGATGGGCTCCATTCTCTTTTCGTGATTCCTAACCAGGGGTGCGCTGTTTAGGCAGAGGTTTATACGTATTGTGATTCTCGTGACCTGTTGGGTGATTTCAGATCACGTTATTTATCCATGCAGTAAATATTATCGCTTATGTTAAACAATAAAAACGAAGACTTTGTTATTGTTCTAAGTTGTACAAAATACATTCAAACAATATATATATTCTTAATTCATCTATCTATACTAAAAGGATCCTAGAGAATTGAAAACACGTTCCACCAAAAAATCCACCCCACCCTCTCACAGAGGACCCACCTGTCGGGCTTTGGTGGGAGGGAAGAACAGAAAAACGCAACAAAAAATTGACTGTTCCAGGCTTTTTTAGTTGTTTCCCCGCTCAACTTTTTTCAGCCAAAAAAGGACTCACCTAAATATACCCACATTTGTACCCACGTCTATCCCGTATTGCTAATAGACAATAAATCGGAGAGTTTTTCTTCATATAAATAAATACCAACTATTGAGTTTTGAAAATATACATAAAGCTCTCTATACATGAGAGAGCGAATATAAAATATTTTTAAATTTTAAAAATAAACGTACGTGGCACATGAGTTGAGACAAATGTATAGAAGAGAGTTTAGCATGCGCGTGCCGCTCGGGCATCACAACTATATTTTATATGTTATGTTTGATTTATTTTATTTATACATGTGCGTGCGCACATGTGCCTTTGCTAGTATTGTATAGTCAACCGTCTCAAATATAAAAAATGACCGGTGAATCTAAAATCAAACCTAAAAGTACGCGTACTTGTTGAGTTAACTTTGATATTTGTGTACTATCAACTTAGAAGGTGTTGTAAACGCCCTCGACACCAATCTGCCCCCAACAATCATTGATATTCAAAAGGTCATAAAATGTTCAATAATCATCCAGCTTCATTTGAGTAAAGGCGAGATTCTCGGCATCATGATGACCATGAAGAAACATGGTGTACTGGTGTGTCACGCGTGTCATTGAACAATCCTAATATTCAGCATACTATATATGGCTACCGTCATGAATCAATCTAAGATACATGTCTCGTTTCACACGTCAGACCATGTTTGGTAGATACGGACAAAACATGTAACGTATTCTAGGACATGTAGCTAAGGTTATCGACACAAAATTAGTAATGTATATCTACAATCACCGTAACTGTATATAAATCAATCCAATTAGTTAGATATTCGTGTCGTTTCACACGTGAGCACTTGCTGGATAGATACCGATAAAACATGTAACGTATTCTAGGACATGTAGTAGCTAAGCTTACCGGTATAAAATTAGTAACGTAAATCTACAACCACCATATATAAATCAATCTAATGAATTAGATATTTGTGCCGTTTCACACGTGAGGACTTGTTGGATAGATACCGACAACTTTAGAAGATTCAACGTATTAAACGGCAGCTACCGACTTGACATGCATCAGCAATTATTATAGATCAACTCAAATTCAACATCGGTGTCATTTCAAATATGAACCCATATTCATAAAAATTACGAGTAAATAAGTTCCAATCTAATCTAGAACTGGGATACCACACCTGTAGCATTCACTAAACTTCCGTTTCTCAGCCACTGAAAACTGCCTCCGTTTCAAGTTTGACCTTGCCCGGCGTCGGCGAGGACACAGACACACAGTTCATCCCCTTGTTACAGCTCAGGTACGGCGCGGGGCCAACCCACGGCAGATCGCAGGCATTCAACACAGCACGTACAGGCCCCACCTGTCAGAGACACGGCCGGCAGAGCATTCCCACGGATCGCTGGTACGGGAAGCGTTTATCCCGGCAGCCAAAATATTTGCCACGCAGAGAGAATCCCAATGCATCGCCTCCCTCCCCCCTCTCCATTTCCTCCCCCTCCTCCTGCCCGGCTGCCTGCGCCCCGGGCCTCCTCCTGCCTTTTTAAACTTTGCGATTCTCTCTCCTCCGATTCGAAAACAATCTCTGTGTCGCGCATAAACAACGCTGGGGAGTCGTCTCCCTGTCCCTCTCCTCCTCCCTTCCCCCAACCCGGCCATAAACCCCGAGGAAAACCCCGCACCGCACCGGCCATGGCGCAGCCGGCCGGCGGCGCCGGCGCCGGCAGGGGTCGGGAGCTGCGGATGTCCATCGAGGAGGTGGCCAAGAAGCTGTCCCTGTGGCACACCGCCACGTTCCGCCCCATCCTCACCCACGACGAGCTCGAGCCCATCCTCGCCGCGGCCGGCTTCGTGCCGCTGCCGGCGCCCGCGCCCGCGCCCGCGCCCAGCAAGCAGGAGACAGAGCCCCCCGCCACCGCCGCCCCCGCCGCTGGGGCCGCGGTGGCGTGGCGGGAGTACGCCTTCCTCGGGTGCAATGCCAACGCGGTCGCGGCGGCGCGCCGGCGCCGCCGCCCCGGCCCCGGCCCGCGCCCGCGCCTGCCGCACCCGCGCGTCGACGGCCTCCACCTCAAGACCTACGAGGCCTTCCTCGGCGCCGTCGAGGCCTGCCTCGGCGCCGACCGCGTCTCCAACCTCTTCCACGTCAGGTACGGTGCGCCGCGCCCCCCCTGTCCGTCGGTTGCATCGCGCCACGCGAACGCCGCGCCGGCCGCCGCGTGCCAAGAGCTTTTCTGTTGCCGCCCGCCCCCGGGTTTGGGCTCGAGTTGACCCGCGCCGCGCGCCTCTGTTCTGTGTCTGTGTTCCCATGATTTTTGTTGGTTTCTTGTTCGGATAGGCTCGGGGTTTGTTGCCAGCGTTCGGCTCCTTGCTGTTGCACGTACGCGCGGCCGCTCGATTGCTTGCAAACATCGCCATCGCCGTTGATTTGCTCTCGTCACCCAAAATGGATACGCCAAGATGAATCCATATGTTTGTGGCTCGATGGTCTCTCGCTTGTTATTATGGCATTTGAATTCTCTAGAAATTGTGTTGCTGGTCGTGTTGCGTGTTATTACAAACATGGGGGAAATTCCCGCGTTCGGAAATTTCTTTCGCAACGCGGGAACTCAGAGCGCATTGTGCAATTTAGACAGGGTTTTAATGATGGTGTATTTGTTTGGGCGAAATATCGCTAATGATTTCTTTTTAGTTGTTGCATTTGTGAAGTGATTGGGATGTGAAAGATTAGGTGGGTGATAAGCCGCTAATCAAGTTAGGTTTGGCTTCTGATTAGCAGCGGCAGCGTCTTCTTGGTAACGGAAGGGGTGTTTGCGTTGGCAAAATTGACTAGGATATATGGCATGGGGGTTTATTTTGGTTGGATAAATTTTGCATTTCAGTAAGCTCGGTGGAGTTTGGTTTGTCACGTCGAACTCGCGGAAAGGGAGTTAGTTCCTGCTCACGAAGATCGACCCCCGCGGTGGTGTCTTGTTATCATCGAACGATGGGTACCGCGTGAACACTGAAATGTCGCCATCGTGCGTTTCGTAGATGGTTAGTTAGAATTTGTGTGTTGCTTGTACTGTCCGCTTTCACCTGATCGAAACCATGATAGAAATCTGTATCTGTATCCATGCAAGTAGAAACAAATTATGGCTGTGTGAGTTTTAAAGCACTGTGCAGTTGATGAGATCATTTGGTAAGTTCTGATAGCATTTTGCTGTCCTAGAATTTTTTAGGGTACTTGCATAGTTGCATCTCCTATGCGTTCTGGCGTTGGGCTTTCTGGCAGGCCCATCCTAGCCCAATTCCTGAGAATGGAAACCCAACCTCCAATAGTTGGGCCAAGGCCAATTTGGAATGGTCACCGTTTTTTATTTCCTTTTTCCCTTTTCCTGTTCTTATTCTTTCTTGCACTGTGATCCAGCTCTGAAAAACCTTGGCTGATGCCTGATCGTGCACTGAACATGTATTTCTTCTTCTTCTTCGTCCCCAGGTTGATGCCGGTGACGAACCCGCACGACCGGGCGTTCGACAAGGTGTTCCGCCCTATGCGGAACTGCACCCCTGATGAGGACGGGCTCATCGTGTACCGGGAGGGCACCCTGGACGACCTCACCTTCGAGATGTGCAGCCACCATGGCGCCGTCGGGGACCTCGGCCGCCACGTCATCCCGGGGGTCAGCTGCGCCGACCTCGGCTACCTCCGCAAGGTCGACGGCAACTGCCACCAGGAAGGCTGCTGCGCTAGGCACCCGTCCGCCGGCGCCGGCACCGGCGCCGGCGGCTATGACTTCTTCACCGTCCATCTCAAGGATCTCTTCCCAAAGTATTAGCTGAACTGAACCTGTGCAGTCTTGAAAAGATGCATGGTCGTCGTCGGCTGATCGAGTAGGTGCTACCAGTAGCTGAATTAGCTGCAGCAGTGAGGCATCACCAGCAGGGTGATTGCAGTCACAGCGACATTATAGTGTTGGTGAAAGATTGTTCCTCCCTCCCTTTCCTGTAGTATAACCTGTTGCGAGTCGACTGTATGCATGTTGAGTGAGCTCTGTCAGCAGCATAAAGTTTTGGAGATGTGTCAGTAGATGGCTGGGTTTAATTCGGAGGGTATAATAGCGGTATGATGAAATGGAATCATGTGGTGATAAGTTGCTTAATCTCTTGGTAATCTCCCCCCTTTGTCTTGTGCATCAATGGTGCGTGCCATAATCTGGGACTCCGGGGCCGCTGGAGTATGGCTGCTTTCTGTCATGTGATCACTGTGATGCAGAATGCAATGCATCAGCTCAATACCTTTTTTTTCACCAGGAGAGCTGCGTATCATTGTATTAAGTAGAGAAAAAGTACAAGAACAAGCGCAAGCGCACGGGTACAAAGCGGACTACTCGCAAAGTAAACAACCAAGATTTTTAGCACCGGCCGAGACCCAGAGCTCTGCCTCTCACTGAATCCGCGCCACCAAGGTTGATGTAGACACCGCCGAGCGCTCAAACAGGCGGCCATTGCGCTCCTTCCAAAGGTGCCAGCCAACGATCATGAACAAGCTATTGAGTCCTTTCCTTCTTCCTGGAGCTTGAATGGCAAGCAGATGCTCCCACCAGCCCTGCAAGGAGCCGTCATCTGCAACGAAGTTGCACTCACACCGAGCCCAGGTCAGGATCCACCACCAGGTCTCCTTGGCCACCGGGCAAGAAACCAGCAAATGGCTCACTGTTTCATCAACTTGATCACACATGAGGCATAGATCAGGAGCATCAAGGCCACGTCTACGCCGCCGGTCAGCCGTCCAAAAGCGTTCTCTGGACGCAAGCCAGAAGAACACCTTGACGCGCAGAGGTGCCCAGGACCTCCAAATCCTTTCAGCTCCACGGAATGTTGTGCGCCCAAGTTGCAGGGCTTGGTAGGCTGATTTAACCGTAAACTGGCCACTTGCTGTCCACCGCCAACGTACTACGTCCTCTACATTAGCCAGGAGCTGGAAGTCATGGAGTCGAGTCCAGAGGCGCAAGTACTCGGTCACCGCAAGCACTGAGAGGCCGCCTGTAATGTCGCGCACCCATCGCCGTTCCATCAGTATCAGCTCAGTTACCTCACCATTTCATATTCTGAAGTTTCTTTTTTTTTGCCTATCTATTGAGTCAACTGAAAGCAAACTAGTTAGACTGCATAATAAGTTGCGTCACGGTGTTCTTGAAGATTCAGGTGCTTGTTAATTGCTATGCGTGTGGAGGCAGCAGGCAGGGCAAGAATACCAAACTTGCGTCAGGGTCCATTTTGCCCGCTTTCCTCCATGACCTCCTCATGGCTCGCTTTAAACTTTTGCGCTTTTGCTCTTTTTGTAACCATTTAGCTAGGCCACTCTCCTGCGGATCTCCAGACATTCCAAACTGTATTCCATGCCTCTGCTGCCATGCCCACCACCCGGGCTCGATCGCTCGATCGATCGACACCTCACAAAGCGAGCTTGGACTCGTCAATGGCGTCCATGTCGTTGCCTGGCCAGGGATCCTCTGCAACCAAGCCACTCTCTAGCCGATCACACGAGCACGTGATCCTCTCTCTTAACCTATTAATTAACCACGGTCTCAGTGCTTGGGGCCGGCACATGCGTGGCGTCTCCCAGAAGCTGAACGCAGTTGATCAGGGGTCAATCAACCTCTCCTTTCGTGCCATGCATGAGGCCTACCTGCAGCATGGACCATTGAGAATGGAGCTCTTCGGCAAGTAATTAAACTAGTAATGGACTAATGGCCGCCGGATCAGCATGAGACCCAGGCCTCGGTGAGAGCACCGTACCGGTCGGTCGCTCTTCTCCATGTAGACCTAGGGCCGCCTTTGGGAAAGCTGAGGAGATCACTGTGGCGAATAGCTGGGTAGGGTTAGGTCTTGTAGCCCATATATCAGCTTAGATTACAACACCCAGCTAGCAGGCAGGAATCTCTTGAACACCGTCTTTAACCTTTTCCCTTCATCACATCCTGCCGGTGCTCTTTTGGGCCTTTGTTGTTACCACCTCTTGTGGGTTGCTTGCAGTTGCCGCTATAAGAAGTCTGCCCCGCTCTCGTATTATTCCCTTCTTCTTCCCCGTTTCAAAAGCCGGCGACTGGCGGCCGCGTAAGATCATTGGATCAGTTGTAGCTTGCGCCGGTTTCTTCCATGGAGGTATGGGTTGATTTGCTAGCTCATTGCTGGAATTCATCATGGCCTAAATGTGTGCTTTATTGTATAATTTGACTAGAGTTCGTTCATGCGGGGATGATAATCCAGTGAATCCAGTTAGGTTCTTAATTTGCTACAAGTTAATTAGTTTGTTCGAAATGCAGACTTGCAAGGCGCATTGCTCATCTCTAGTCTCTACACATTCATCATACCTTCTGTTCATCAATTGTAACTCAAGCAGAAATAAGTGTAACATTTTTCATACATTGGCGACCCACTAGCTATACGATTCTCTGCATTATCCTGCCCCTGATGTTCAACGTACAATATAGAGAAATGACTACAGTCATGGATAGTCGATTAGATAGAATTACCCCTATGTTCTTATGTGGCCATCCTTTGTCAGCAAGGAGATGGCCTAGCTTTCGGAAAGCGCATCTCCTCAGACAGCGATAAATAGGAATTAGTACGACATGATCATGATGATGATAACACTTTTCCTTTGCATGAGCTGAGGTAGCCTGAATCACTGCATGCATGGCAATCCTGTGTACATTTCCTGATTGCTGCCGTCCGCAGAGCACGGAGCTGAAAGTGGAGATGGTGGCGCTGCATGAGAAGCGGGTACGGAAATGCCTGTCCAAAGTGAAAGGTATAGTAAACCAAAGCCACAGATTACTACGGTCCATGTCCATCCATCTGCCTGTTTCACTCACACTCTCACATTCAGACACTCACTGTACTGTAGATCCGATCCTTTGTTCTTTACCAAAGCCAGGCCTTTCCTTTCCTTTGTCTCGATGCATGGGTTCCCTGACGACTGACGCGGTATGATTTTTTCGCTTGTGTGGCTGTGGCTGCAATGATCGGTATGATGCAGGGATCGAGCGGGTGGAGGTGGAGGCGAGCATCCAGAAGGTGGTGGTGACGGGGTGCGTGAACCGGAGCAAGATCCTCAAGGCGCTCCGGCGGGTGGGGCTCCGCGCCGAGCCATGGTCGCCGCACAACGAGCTGCTCAGCGCATACGCCACCTCCAGCCTCATGTTCCACAACTCCTACAGCTTCTTCTGAACCCGACGACGACATGATGATGATCCTTGTAGCTAGCAGCAGTGTCCATCTGCTGCGCTGTTGCGTTTTATTAGTTTCTTTTCTTTCTCTGCTTGGGGTGTTTGGGAACCAAGGCGTTCCACATGTATACAGAGATGAGAAATTTCTTCTTCTTCTTCTTCTTCTTCTTCTTCTTCTTCTTCTTCTTCTTCTTCTTCTTCTTCTTCTTCTTCTTCTTCTTCCTCCTCCTCCTTTGGGTTGGGGCTGATGCCTGGCATGGCATGCATGGATGCGTGTTGAGTAGCGGTGAGTGGTGAGTGGTGACTGGTGAGGCGGCAGGAGGCAGATGTAAAATGTTCTGCAAGGAATTAAGCCGGGGCTATGCATGATGGCGTGCGTGTTCATGATCCATGGTGCAGATGAAAGCTATTACCTGTGTTATGGACGTGTTCATGATCCATGGTGCAGATGAAAGCCATTACCCGTGTTATGAACCGAGGTTCATTAGAGAATTACCATTGTTATGTACCGAGGATTGCCTTACCTGTGTTATGTACCGAGATCCATTAGAGGATAACCATTGCTGAGAGAAAGGCCGGACAAAGCCTGGGCAAAGTCGGCGTGGAGGGAGACTAGATTCTTTAGGGGATTTGGGAATAATACTTCTTCATTAATTGATTTTCCAAGAGATACAATCACATCCTTATATACTCCCACCGTTCCAAAATGTAGGTCGTTTGACTTTTCAACCACAAATTTGACCGCTCGTCTTATTCAAAAAAAATTGTGAAAATATAATAAAATTTAAGGCATTTTTGAAGATTTTATATCAATAAAGCAAGCCACCTCAAAAAAATATGATAATTTACACAAAATTTTGAATAAGATGAGCGAGTCAAACTTGTAGTTGAAAAAGTCAAACGACCTACGTTTTAGAACGGATGGAGTAGATGAGAAGACTTACCCTAAATACTAGAATTTCAATCCAGTACTATTATCTCTATCTAATCCTAACCCGCTACAGTCGCGGCTACTGTTCACGCACTACAGTACCCAGATGATGTTATGAGAAAGGCCAGTCCCACTCCCATAACATTACCGGATCCCTGTGTGTTCTAGCGCATGATCTGCAGAGTAAACTTGCAGTGTCGCGACCGCTTTGTTACCGAGACTGAAGTGAACTGAACTGGCCATGTGCCCGCGCTCCGCCGAACAATTCACTCCCGGGCCACGAGTCCCCCGGCCTTTTCTCGGCGACACGCTTGGGCCTGTCCGCGCGGCCCGTTCTGACTCCCTCCCGTGCGCGGCATCTCTGGCCCACACCGGCCTTCCGGCCCGCCTGACACGCTACGCGTTGGCCCATCTCGTGCGCGAACGACCGAGTGGCCCAGCTCCGTGGACAACGCCTCGTCACCTCTCTATTTGACTCGAGTGGGCTCTCGTCGGCGACCGCCTTCACGCCGCCGTCGCCCGTCGCGATCCGCATCGACGCCGGGATCCACATCCACTGTCGGGGACCTCTGATCTGTGATCCTCCGCTCCGCCGATTCCTGCACCGCCGCCGTTGCGGCCGTGGTCGCCGGGGAGAAAATTGAAATTCCGCCATTGTTAAAAGTGGACTTCGCCAGAATGCCATCCCGCAAAATGGCTTCGCCATAATGCCATTATGAAACGTTGATCATACGCTAGAATGCCTTATGTGACTATTGTGCCCTTCTTCTTCTTCAACCTCCCCCCGCCGCCCAACTCCTTCTTCCTCTTCCTCTTCCTCTTCCTCCCTCTCTTCTTCTGCTCCCCTCCCCCATCGGCGCCATGTAGCTGTAACAACCCTAAAATTTCCCATGGGCTTTGTTGAGTGCAAAAATTCGAATTTAAAAATTTTTGGTGGAATTGTGTGCATGCAAACAAACATATAAGAGAGTCTTCTATTTGCTCCCTGAATTCTTAGGCAATTTAAATTCAAATTTAAAATCAATTTGAAGTGCTAAGGATGAAATAGTGTGATTTGGATTTATTTGGATTTTTGGTTGGTTTGAATTCAAATTCTAGATTTGAATTCAAACTCTAATTGGCTAAACTAATTTCCAATCTTATTCCTGTTCGTGGGCCGTTTTCCCGAAGCTCAAGTCCATATAACCCCCTCCAACTCTTTTCCCGAGCCAGCAACCCGAGCAGCCCAGCCGGCCATTCGGCCCGTCAGCGGCCCAACCAACTCCCCGCCGCGTCGACTCCGCGTCGCCGCCTTCTCTCTCTGACCGCCGGACCCCACCTGTCAGTCGTCTCCTCCCCCGCGTCATCGTCTTCCTCCCGCCCGCCGCTCCCTCTCTCTCTCTTCCGCGCGCGCCCGTGACTCCCAACCACCCGAGCCCCGGTGCGGCCCGTCGAGATCGCGCCGCATGTCCGCGAGTGCCTGGCCATCCCAATCTCGCCGTCCGTGCCCGCCAAACCCTAGCGCCTAGCGCCTATTTAACCCGCCGCCGGCCTTCTTCTTCCCCAAGCCGCGCCGCCCTTCGGGGTTCCATCCAGATCCAATTCGGGAGCAGAGAGGTGAGGGAGAGGAGTGGGGAAGGTCGAGGTGCAGTCGGAGCAAGAAGAGGTGAAGCCGGTCGCCTTCCCCGCGTCGACACCGAGCACCGGAGCGCCGCCGTCCGTGGACTCGCCGACGAGGAGCCGGACCAGGGACGAGAGGAAGCGCACGAGCACCGCCGGACTGCGTCAAGCCTACCCCGAGCTGCAGCGATCGACTACTAGCCCTAGGTGAGCTAACCGCGTTCGCCCCCTTCTTCTCTGTTTCCGGCGGAGCGCCGCCGCTCGTGCTCACTGTGCCAAGCCAAGCCCCCTGTGAGCCAGCCTTCGTGCTGTGCGTCTTCTTCTGCAGGATCCTAAGCCGCTAAACCCTTTGCAACCCGCCGTCGCTTGATCCCCGCAGCCGAGGCCGCCGCGGCCGAGCTCCGCTCGCCCCGCGCGCGAACGCCGAGGCCACGCGCGGCCGTGGGCGACCACGAGCCCGCGCGTGTGCACCCAGGTGCGTTCCAGCAGCTGCTGGGACTGCACGCGCACACGCACATCCCCTTCCCGAGCACTTTTGCGCCAAAGCCCGAGCCGCCGTCGTGCTCGCTGGCGTCCATGGCCGTGCCATCGCCGTCGCACGTCGGGAGCCCAAGCCAAACCCTAATCCGAGCCCTTTTCATCCTATCCGTGACCACCGAGCCCTAGTGAAGCTGTTCCGGCCATCCTAGACCCGAGCCGAGCCTTCTCCGGCCAGTTCCGCCACGGACCGTCGCCGCCGGCGTGCTCCTGAGCGCGCCGCGCGCGCGTCGCGTCGCGTCGTGGCCATGCCACACGCAAGACCACACCAGCAGCACACACGCACACCCGCAGAAGATCCTGAGTCGGCCACAAATCGATCCCGTGCACCCGGCTCACGTGAACCTATCTCACGGTGCACCATGGACCCAGTCCACCAGGCCAGATCCAGCAGCCGCCCCTTCGTGGGCCGAATCTCGCAAATTAAGTCTGTTTAATCCCCTTGAACTCTTCCGGCCCATTCACTTTCGGCCCAATTCCAGCCCGGCCATCGTTTATTCTTTTTCCTTTTTCTTTTAACAGCGCTGACGTATGGGACCCACCTGTCATACTCTACGAGTCACTAACACATGGGGCCCACTGACCAGAGTTGACCCGCTGACCGTTGACCGTTGACCCCCGTTGACCGTTGACCGGTCAACGCTGACGTCAGCAGGGCCCACTGCTGACGTCATCCTAGGCGGACCCCACTGCTGACGTCAGCATGGCGTCATGCTGACGTCAGCAGGCTAATTTCTGTCTGTTTTCTTTTTCGGAAATTATTTAATATTTTCAGAAAATGATTTAAACTTCGAAAATTAATAATAAATCAACCGTAGCTCAGAAAAATATGAAACCAGTTTCTATATTTTTCTAAAATCATGATCTACGCGTTAGTATAGAATTTGGTGTTATTTGAGTCTTCTTTCGTCGCTGTTTTAGTGTTTCTTTGCTAGTAGCCGCGTCTTATTTTCTTTTCGCGCCCCTAGGAGCTCCGGAGAGTCAGGAGGAGCCGGACTACTTCAACAACTGCTTTGACGAGGACGAAGACCTTTGCCCAGGTTCACGCCCGACCATCTCTGAAATACCTATTAGTCATGCAAACTAGTATGCTAGCGCTTTACTTTACTCGCATGATAAACCTGCACTGCCTTTGTTATTATCCTGTTACCTTGCTACCTACTACTCACTTTATAAATATGCTATGCTATGCATGTGTTGGGATGGTTGTGATTGATCCTCTTGGCGTGAGTTGTGGGTGGTTTGGGAGGAGTAGTGCAGCTAGGCGGTGTAAGCGAGTAATAACAACTCGATCGTTGATCGAGGTGCTGAGGGGCTGCACTCGGGCAGTCCCTATGGGGTACCTGTTGCGGGTACATGGTTACTGGTTACTTGGGGTTGGTACTCGGTGAGTACCTGAGGAGTTTGGGCGGCAATACCTGTTATGGGTGCCGATTGCGGACCGTTGCGGCGGATCGCTTGTGATGCAGATACTCGCTTTACCGAACAATTAAGGACCGAGTCGTGCCCCCACTTTGGACTTGGGAATTACCGTGCTCACCATCTACCCAGTATGGGGAGGGTTCCAGCAAGCCTACTCTAGTGCGGTGCCGAGACTGTAGGAGAATCGAGTTTGATATGTGCAGGGGGGATTCGTTGCGGCGTAATCTCCCTGATTTACCACGGCCCCCGACTGGCCCCGGTGGGAAGGTTTCACGACCCTGGGGCAGATGTTAGATCGGATGTTTCCCGAGCCCAGGGAGACAGGATTGGCGCCGCTACTGTTTAGGGTCTTTGCTGTGGGCTGTGTCTCAGGTTGGTTGCGGACTAGCCTTGCAGCCCGGATGGATTCCTGGAGTGCCACCTCTGCAGAGTGTAAACTATACGTATAGCCGTGTCCACGGTTACGGACGACCCATTTCTGAGAAGCCCCGGCTAGCATGGGAATCTGCTTTCTTACCTCATCCTTGAATTGGGTTATGAGAGATTGGTCCAGCTGAGGCTGTTGAGACGAGGTGGGGAGGGAGCTCACCGAGTCGACTAGTGAGTGAAAGGTGATTGGTGGATGATGTTTTGCGGGAACCTGCCGTGGCAGGACGAGCCCGATGGGAAAAGGTGAGGCTGATGGTTGGTTTTGGGGAGTGAATGATGTGTGTGTGTGAGCAGGAGTTGGTGTTGAGATGAAATTGGGTTATTGCTGCAGCTTGCATAAGAAACCCTGGCTCAAACCTTGTTTATTTCTATATCCTTAGAATAGGCCACCTTTAAAGCTTGCATCATATTATGGTTGGTGACGTGGACCTGTCCCGTTTCCTTGGGGACAGACTTTGTGTTCTCAGGTGAAGACCCCGACCGCGAGTTCAACCAGGACGGGTGGTACGACTGAAGGGTGTGCGCTACGCTCAAGGATGCCTGTGGAGGAGTGGTCCCAGTTGTTCTAGCTACCGCTGCGCAGATGTTTCCTATTGTCGATTTAGCCCAGAGGGCTTGTATCAGACGCTTTGTCTTTATATGAGTCATGTAATGAATCTTTTATCGTTGTATGGATGTGATATTCGACTGAGATGAGTTCTGTACGAGATAGCTGCTATTCCTGGGACTATCTCAAGGGTACAGGGAGTCGGGTTCTCGTCGGTGAGAATCCGGTTCGTCACAGTTGGTATCAGAGCCATACTTGACCGTAGCGCGTAACCCATAGAACGGAAACCTAGGACAGAAGCTCTAACTGAGTCCTCTATTCTATATGAAACTCCTTGGACTTTTTGAAAACTATATATAAGTATATCTCATCTTTTTACAAAACTTTTACCCTTACCTTACCTTACTAACTTGCTAACTTACTAACAACCCACTAACTGTCTGGCAGATGGAAGGAAGATCAGCAGATGAACGACGAGAGATCAGAACCACAGGAGCAGACTGTGGAGGTTTGGCAGTGCTACTGAGGGAGGTGCTGCGTACAGTGGGGATAGATGTGGACAACGTCTTCTACGAGGGATGGACCTACGGACCTGGAGAGGGAGTACACACCCGGTTGCAAATGGTTGTACCCAATATCACTGGACGACCAAGGTCACTGATGCTACGAGCAGCTACCAGCGAGAGCACTTTCAGTCGGGCAGTGCAGACTATAGCTATGAGGATACTCCGACTTGCCACACTTGTGTACCAGAGTCAGCTCAGCCACACTCGTTTCCGGTACCTACCGCGAGCTCTTGAAGATCCGACAGACAGAGACGCAGTCAGCTTGCAGGCTCACGCAGCAGACCGAGAGCGGAATGTGACTCTGCGGACCTCAGTTCAGTGCATGATTGAGCAGGAATACTTGAACATTGGCCTAGAAGAGAAAGTTGCCAAGCTGAAAGAGAGGGTATGGAAGCAAGACCTCCAGCTGATGGAGAAGGACAACAGGATCGCCTTACTTGAGGAGCAACTCCGAGCTAAAACAAGGGAAGTCAGGAACTTGGAGTACGAAGCTCGCAACAACAGGCAGTTGGCCGGACTGATCCGAGCAACTCACCATGCTCGAGATGTCCGCCTGGAAGATCAACTCACAGAAAAAGACAAGGAACTAGCAGCCAAGGAAGAAGAGATAGAAGGTCTGAAGGAAGAAGTATACTGGTTGGACAGTCTCAACTCAGAACTTCAAGAAGAGGTGGATAGCTACAAAGAGAAGAATGGACGAAACTACCAGCTGATGAAGTACCTGAGTCTTCAACAGGTTATGGCTAAGGATGAAGCTCGAAGGACCCTTAGTAGTTGGGTAAGGTCAGACAGGAAGAGAGTGGCAGAAATGATCGCAGTGAACCAAGGACTACCGGAAGAACGCAGAGTTGAACCCAGGACAGAGAACTACAGAGTTGCACCAAGCCGAGTTGAGCCGATACCACCGCTTGAGACTCGAACCTTTACTCCCGAGATGACAAGACTGAGACAAGAACTGGCACACCTAGAGCAGCAGTTGACAGAACCTGAGATGAACATAGTGAGGTTGGCAGCGCACCTCACGGACACCCACCGAGACAACAGGCAGTGATCAAGCAGCAGACAGAGACTGAGGCTGTGAGGTTGGCAGCGCGCCTCACAGGCACTTTCAACAGCATGAGTCAGATGCAGTAGACAGTATCAGCAGATGTCAGCAGATGATGAGAGTTGTATCTATCTTCATGAGTAGATGTTTAGACTTAGTAGATCATGACCACCTTTTGGCTCAGCCACGATGTAGCATTCGCTTAGATGTACTAATCCTCAAGGTTTCAGGAGCTGGCCTCGGGATAGTACACCTGTCTAGGGTGTAATGCTGTAATGAATGATCGATCTTGTTGGTTGTTCTTGCAGTTTTATTGTTGTTCATCTTGAGTGTACTTTAGTGTTGAGTCTATTTCATGTGTGCAGCTCCTACTCTAGTTACGCTAACCTAACCCTTACCGACCGCCACTAAATCTGCTCTATGAAAAATACAGCAAGATGTCGATCCGAAGATCCAACCGTCTGCTTGCACGTTTTGAGGAAGCTGAGCAAGAAGAGGCAGCTATGACAGTAAGAGGCAGAGAACGTGTCAGAGGTCGTGGTCGTGGAAGAGCAGCAGTTGCAGTTAGAGGCAGAGGTCGTGGACGCGCAGCAGGCGTGCTCCAGCCCGAGAACAACGCACCAGGAGAAGAACAGGAAGTGGAAATGGAAGAACCAGCAGTGGAACCGCAGCAGAACCAGCAGAACGTACAGCAACCACCGCCACCGCCACCGCCTAACTTGGCAGAAGTGATGACTACTCAGACACAGCTGATGCAACAGATGGCACGGGCCAACACACAGATGATGCAAGCTATGCAACAGATGCAGGGGAATCAGAACCAGAACCGTCAGGGACACCGTGAGGAAGACCTACAAAGGAAGATCGAAAGGTTCATCAGGCTGAAAGCACCCACCTTCGACTACTCGGACGAACCACTCGATGCACACGACTGGTTGCGTACCATCGAGACGAAGCTGGACCTGACAGACTACACTGAAGAGGAATGTGTGGCCCTTGCGGCGCACCAACTTGAAGGAGCAGCAAAAGCGTGGTGGGAGAGCTACTGTGACTCTCACGCAAACCCAGCTCAGATCACCTGGCAAGAGTTTTGTGAAGCTTTCAAGTAATACCACATCCCAGAACAAGTCATGGTGCATAAAGCAATGGAGTTCAGGACAATGACCCAAGGAAGTTTGTCTGTAGCTGAGTACGCTCGACACTTTGCTAAGATGTCAAGGTACGCTCCTGAAGTCGTCAACACTGAGAAGAAGAAGCAGTTTTGGTTCCAGCGTGGTTTACACAGAGGTCTGAGGACAGCACTTGCAGCGAGTTCACACAGGTCACTCAGAGAACTGATTGACAGGGCTATCGCAGTTGAGAAGGAAAGAGTGGGACTTGAAGATACCTGGCGAGAGAAGAAAAGAAAGGCTGAACAATTGCACAACCACAGACTAAGTCAGAGGCCGAGGAGTGGCCAGAGCAACATGCTCAGGAAAAGCTTTCAGCAGAGCAACAACCAAGGAAGCTCAGGGTTCAACAGAAACAGCTACCAGGGTAACCGAAGCGGTAACAGCAACAGTTTTGGCAGCAGAGGTAACAACTACAACAGCTTTGGTAACAGAAACAACAGCTACTCAAGTCAAGGAAACCCCAACTGGAAGCCGAACAACACACCCAGAATTGGTGGAGGGACCACAGTGGTCTGTTTTGCTTGTGGGAAGCCCGGTCACAAGTCCTTTGACTGTCCGGAGAAGAAGAGCAAACAAACCCCAGCCAAGGCACCGGCACCTGGAGGACAAGACAGGCAGCCAACTTCAGTGCAGAGAGGACGCCTCAACCACTTGACAGAGGAAGAAGCCGAGGACGCTCCCGACGTTGTGCTCGGTGAGTTTTTAGTAAATGGCATTCCAGCTTTGATATTGTTTGACTCTGGAGCAACTGGATCTTATATCTCGACAAAGTTTGTAAGAGAGCAGTCACCCCCGACAATACCTAAAGCTAGACCTATAGTCACTACTTCTCCCTTAGGAGAGCTTAGGTGCACTTTAGAGTGCCCCGCAGTTAGACTGACGATAGGAGGCCAAGAGTTTGAAGGAAACTTGACAGTCCTGGAATCAGATGGAATTGACGTGATACTAGGAATGGATTGGCTTACAGAGCACAAAGGAATAATCAGTTGCTCACCCAGAACAGTAGAGTTGACACACCCTAGCGGAGTCAAAGTAACAGCAGAGCCACAAAGAAGAACAGGGAAGAGATCCAGAACATGTATTCTGAGACAGTTGGTATACTCCATTGAGAAACAGACGATCGAAGAAGTACCTGTAGTATGTGAGTACCCGGACGTGTTTCCTGAGGAACTACCAGGACTACCACCAGACCGAGACGTAGAGTTCATAATCGAACTACAACCAGGCACAGGGCCTATTGCTAAGAGACCGTACAGAATGTCAGTGGAAGAACTGGAGGAACTCAAGAAGCAGCTGAAAGAGATGCTTGAAAGCGGTGTGATTTGACCAAGTGCATCCCCATGGGGATCGCCAGTGTTGTTTGTAAAGAAGAAAGATGGATCAATGCGCATGTGCGTAGACTATCGATCCCTGAACGCAGTAACGATCAAGAACAAGTACCCGTTACCTCGAATTGGTGATTTGCTAGATCAGTTGAAGAAAGCCAAATACTTCAGTAAGATTGATCTGAGATCGGGATACCACCAGATGAAGATTAGAGAAGGTGACATTCCCAAGACAGCTTTTGTAACTCGGTACGGGCAGTACGAGTTCACCGTTGTGTCCTTTGGATTGACCAACGCACCTGCTTACTTCATGAACATGATGAACAAGGTATTCATGGAGGAACTAGACAAGTTCGTAGTGGTGTTCATTGACGACATACTAGTCTACTCTGAAACAGCCGAAGAACATGAGAAGCATCTGAGGATTGTACTAGAGAGGCTGAGGCAGCATCAACTCTACGGAAAAGTTCAGCAAGTGTGAATTTTGGTTGGAGAAAGTAGCCTTTTTGGGTCACGTGTTGACAGCTGAGGGCGTAGCAGTCGACCCAGAAAAGATTGAAGCAGTAGCAGAATGGAAGCAGCCGAAGAATGTTACGGAAATCCGAAGCTTTCTGGGGTTGGCAGGATACTATATAAGATTCATTGAGAACTTCTCCAAGATTGACAAGCCAATGACCGAACTACTCAAGAGCAATGTCCCATTCGAGTGGACGGACAAATGTGAAAGGAGTTTCCAAGAACTCAAGCACAAACTCACTACCACTCCAGTATTGACCCTGCCAGATATTCGCAAAGATTTCGTAGTCTACTGCGACGCTTCGAGACAAGGTTTAGGATGTGTTCTGATGCAAGAGGGCAAGGTTGTTGCCTATGCATCAAGGCAGCTGAGGAAACATGAGGAAAACTACCCCACACATGATTTAGAACTGGCAGCAGTGGTACATGCATTGAAGATCTGGAGGCACTACCTGATTGGCAACAAGTGTGATATCTACACAGATCACAAAAGTTTGAAGTATTTCTTCACCCAATCTGAACTGAACATGAGGCAAAGAAGATGGTTAGAACTGATCAAAGATTACGATTTGGAGATACACTACCATCCTGGCAAAGCTAATGCCGTGGCGGATGCCTTAAGTCGAAAGAGTTATTGCAACAACTTGATGATAGAAGAAAGTCAGCCAGAACTGGCGAAAGAGTTGTACATGTTGAAACTCGAGCTAGTAAAAGAAGGAAAACCCCAGGAAATGAGGGTGAGGTACAACCTAGAAGACCGTATCAAAGAAGCACAAGGAAAGTGTCCAGAAACCCAAGAAGTAAGAGAGGATATACAACGAGGAGTAGCACCTGACTTCCAGATAGATGAAACAGGGACAGTATGGCTGAAAGACCGTATCTGTGTACCACAGGACGAGGATATCAGGAGAACAATTCTCTCAGAAGCTCACGAGTCCAAGTACTCGATACACCCAGGATGCACCAAGATGTATCAGGATCTGAAGGATAAGTTCTGGTGGAAGAGAATGAGAGAGGACATAGCAGAGTATGTAACCAAGTGCGACTCTTGTCGAAGAATCAAAGCTGAACATCAAAGACCAGCAGGACTGCTGAAACCACTGGAAATTCCAATGTGGAAGTGGGAAGATATCAGCATGGACTTTGTAGTTGGCCTACCCCGCACACAGAAAGGAAATGATGCCATTTGGGTCATAGTTGATCGGTTGACGAAAGTAGCTCACTTCATACCAGTCAAAAGCACACACTCAGTAAGCAGACTAGCAGAGCTATATATAGACAACATTCTTAAGCTGCATGGGGCACCAAAAAGTATTGTGTCAGACAGAGGACCCCAATTCACAGCTCAATTCTGGCAAAGCCTACATCAAGCCATCGGGACAACCTTGGAGTATAGCACAGCTTACCACCCTCAGACAGATGGGCAGACTGAAAGAGTGAACCAAGTTCTCGAAGATTTGTTAAGGGCTTGTGTTCTAGCATACAGCACAGACTGGGAGAAGAGTCTATCTTATGCAGAATTCTCCTATAACAACAGTTACCAGGCCAGCCTGCAGATGTCACTCTTTGAGGCACTTTATGGCGGAAAATGCAGAACACCTCTAATGTGGTCAGAGGTGGGAGAACGAACATTCTTTGGGCCTGACATGATTGTAGAGGCAGAGGAAAATGTGGCCAAGATCCGAGAGCACCTGAAGGCAGCTCAGAGCCGACAAAAGAGCTATGCAGATAAAAGGAGACGAGATCTGGAGTTCGAAGTAGGAGACTTCGTCTACCTGAAAGTGTCACCCCTCAGAGGGCATAAGAGATTCCAAGTGAAAGGAAAGCTAGCACCCCGTTTTGTTGGACCATACCAGATACTGGAGAGAGTAGGAAAGCTAGCCTACAAGCTAGACCTACCAGAAGAACTAGTGGGAGTACACCCAGTGTTCCATGTATCTCAGCTGAGGAAGTGTCTGAGAGTACCAGAACATGAGATTAAGACAGAGGCTTTAGACCTACAAGACACCTTGGAATATCTGGAGTACCCGGAGAGGATACTAGACAGAGCAGTCAAAGAGACCAGAAGCACAGCTATTCCGTTTTGCAAAGTGCAGTGGAGCAATCACTCAGAAAGGGAAGCCACTTGGGAGAAGGAGTCAGTACTGAAAGAGAAATACCCCCACTTGTTTAAACCATAGGTAATCACAAATCTCGAGGACGAGATTCTTGTGAGGGGGGGAGACTGTAACAACCCTAAAATTTCCCATAGGCTTTGTTGAGTGTAAAAATTCGAATTTAAAAATTTTTGGTGGAATTGTGTGCATGCAAACAAACATATAAGAGAGTCTTCTATTTGCTCCCTGAATTCTTAGGCAATTTAAATTCAAATTTAAAATCAATTTGAAGTGCTAAGGATGAAATAGTGTGATTTGGATTGATTTGGATTTATTTGGATTTTTGGTTGGTTTGAATTCAAATTCTAGATTTGAATTCAAACTCTAAATGGCTAAACTAATTTCCAATCTTATTCCTGTTCGTGGGCCGTTTTCCCGAAGCTCAAGTCCATATAACCCCCTCCAACTCTTTTCCCGAGCCAGCAACCCGAGCAGCCCAGCCGGCCATTCGGCCCGTCAGCGGCCCAACCAACTCCCCGCCGCGTCGACTCCGCGTCGCCGCCTTCTCTCTCTGACCGCCGGACCCCACCTGTCAGTCGTCTCCTCCCCCGCGTCATCGTCTTCCTCCCGCGCGCCGCTCCCTCTCTCTCTCTTCCGCGCGCGCCCGTGACTCCCAACCACCCGAGCCCCGGTGCGGCCCGTCGAGATCGCGCCGCATGTCCGCGAGTGCCTGGCCATCCCAATCTCGCCGTCCGTGCCCGCCAAACCCTAGCGCCTAGCGCCTATTTAACCCGCCGCCGGCCTTCTTCTTCCCCAAGCCGCGCCGCCCTTCGGGGTTCCATCCAGATCCAATTCGGGAGCAGAGAGGTGAGGGAGAGGAGTGGGGAAGGTCGAGGTGCAGTCGGAGCAAGAAGAGGTGAAGCCGGTCGCCTTCCCCGCGTCGACACCGAGCACCGGAGCGCCGCCGTCCGTGGACTCGCCGACGAGGAGCCGGACCAGGGACGAGAGGAAGCGCACGAGCACCGCCGGACTGCGTCAAGCCTACCCCGAGCTGCAGCGATCGACTACTAGCCCTAGGTGAGCTAACCGCGTTCGCCCCCTTCTTCTCTGTTTCCGGCGGAGCGCCGCCGCTCGTGCTCACTGTGCCAAGCCAAGCCCCCTGTGAGCCAGCCTTCGTGCTGTGCGTCTTCTTCTGCAGGATCCTAAGCCGCTAAACCCTTTGCAACCCGCCGTCGCTTGATCCCCGCAGCCGAGGCCGCCGCGGCCGAGCTCCGCTCGCCCCGCGCGCGAACGCCGAGGCCACGCGCGGCCGTGGGCGACCACGAGCCCGCGCGTGTGCACCCAGGTGCGTTCCAGCAGCTGCTGGGACTGCACGCGCACACGCACATCCCCTTCCCGAGCACTTTTGCGCCAAAGCCCGAGCCGCCGTCGTGCTCGCTGGCGTCCATGGCCGTGCCATCGCCGTCGCACGTCGGGAGCCCAAGCCAAACCCTAATCCGAGCCCTTTTCATCCTATCCGTGACCACCGAGCCCTAGTGAAGCTGTTCCGGCCATCCTAGACCCGAGCCGAGCCTTCTCCGGCCAGTTCCGCCACGGACCGTCGCCGCCGGCGTGCTCCTGAGCGCGCCGCGCGCGCGTCGCGTCGCGTCGTGGCCATGCCACACGCAAGACCACACCAGCAGCACACACGCACACCCGCAGAAGATCCTGAGTCGGCCACAAATCGATCCCGTGCACCCGGCTCACGTGAACCTATCTCACGGTGCACCATGGACCCAGTCCACCAGGCCAGATCCAGCAGCCGCCCCTTCGTGGGCCGAATCTCGCAAATTAAGTCTGTTTAATCCCCTTGAACTCTTCCGGCCCATTCACTTTCGGCCCAATTCCAGCCCGGCCATCGTTTATTCTTTTTCCTTTTTCTTTTAACAGCGCTGACGTATGGGACCCACCTGTCATACTCTACGAGTCACTAACACATGGGGCCCACTGACCAGAGTTGACCCGCTG
Source organism: Echinochloa phyllopogon (assembly GCA_033239725.1). Lineage (NCBI taxonomy): Eukaryota > Viridiplantae > Streptophyta > Magnoliopsida > Poales > Poaceae > Echinochloa > Echinochloa phyllopogon. Next base: position 36,245,236 of record BTCW01000006.1, read on the forward strand.
ACCGTTGACCGTTGACCCCCGTTGACCGTTGACCGGTCAACGCTGACGTCAGCAGGGCCCACTGCTGACGTCATCCTAGGCGGACCCCACTGCTGACGTCAGCATGGCGTCATGCTGACGTCAGCAGGCTAATTTCTGTCTGTTTTCTTTTTCGGAAATTATTTAATATTTTCAGAAAATGATTTAAACTTCGAAAATTAATAATAAATCAACCGTAGCTCAGAAAAATATGAAACCAGTTTCTATATTTTTCTAAAATCATGATCTACGCGTTAGTATAGAATTTGGTGTTATTTGAGTCTTCTTTCGTCGCTGTTTTAGTGTTTCTTTGCTAGTAGCCGCGTCTTATTTTCTTTTCGCGCCCCTAGGAGCTCCGGAGAGTCAGGAGGAGCCGGACTACTTCAACAACTGCTTTGACGAGGACGAAGACCTTTGCCCAGGTTCACGCCCGACCATCTCTGAAATACCTATTAGTCATGCAAACTAGTATGCTAGCGCTTTACTTTACTCGCATGATAAACCTGCACTGCCTTTGTTATTATCCTGTTACCTTGCTACCTACTACTCACTTTATAAATATGCTATGCTATGCATGTGTTGGGATGGTTGTGATTGATCCTCTTGGCGTGAGTTGTGGGTGGTTTGGGAGGAGTAGTGCAGCTAGGCGGTGTAAGCGAGTAATAACAACTCGATCGTTGATCGAGGTGCTGAGGGGCTGCACTCGGGCAGTCCCTATGGGGTACCTGTTGCGGGTACATGGTTACTGGTTACTTGGGGTTGGTACTCGGTGAGTACCTGAGGAGTTTGGGCGGCAATACCTGTTATGGGTGCCGATTGCGGACCGTTGCGGCGGATCGCTTGTGATGCAGATACTCGCTTTACCGAACAATTAAGGACCGAGTCGTGCCCCCACTTTGGACTTGGGAATTACCGTGCTCACCATCTACCCAGTATGGGGAGGGTTCCAGCAAGCCTACTCTAGTGCGGCACCGAGACTGTAGGAGAATCGAGTTTGATATGTGCAGGGGGGATTCGTTGCGGCGTAATCTCCCTGATTTACCACGGCCCCCGACTGGCCCCGGTGGGAAGGTTTCACGACCCTGGGGCAGATGTTAGATCGGATGTTTCCCGAGCCCAGGGAGACAGGATTGGCGCCGCTACTGTTTAGGGTCTTTGCTGTGGGCTGTGTCTCAGGTTGGTTGCGGACTAGCCTTGCAGCCCGGATGGATTCCTGGAGTGCCACCTCTGCAGAGTGTAAACTATACGTATAGCCGTGTCCACGGTTACGGACGACCCATTTCTGAGAAGCCCCGGCTAGCATGGGAATCTGCTTTCTTACCTCATCCTTGAATTGGGTTATGAGAGATTGGTCCAGCTGAGGCTGTTGAGACGAGGTGGGGAGGGAGCTCACCGAGTCGACTAGTGAGTGAAAGGTGATTGGTGGATGATGTTTTGCGGGAACCTGCCGTGGCAGGACGAGCCCGATGGGAAAAGGTGAGGCTGATGGTTGGTTTTGGGGAGTGAATGATGTGTGTGTGTGAGCAGGAGTTGGTGTTGAGATGAAATTGGGTTATTGCTGCAGCTTGCATAAGAAACCTTGGCTCAAACCTTGTTTATTTCTATATCCTTAGAATAGGCCACCTTTAAAGCTTGCATCATATTATGGTTGGTGACGTGGACCTGTCCCGTTTCCTTGGGGACAGACTTTGGGTTCTCAAGTGAAGACCCCGACCGCGAGTTCAACCAGGACGGGTGGTACGACTGAAGGGTGTGCGCTACGCTCAAGGATGCCTGTGGAGGAGTGGTCCCAGTTGTTCTAGCTACCGCTGCGCAGATGTTTCCTATTGTCGATTTAGCCCAGAGGGCTTGTATCAGACGCTTTGTCTTTATATGAGTCATGTAATGAATCTTTTATCGTTGTATGGATGTGATATTCGACTGAGATGAGTTCTGTACGAGATAGCTGCTATTACTGGGACTATCTCAAGGGTACAGGGAGTCGGGTTCTCGTCGGTGAGAATCCGGTTCGTCACAGTAGCCTCCCCGGCAGCTCCTTCCCGCACCGCCCCCACGCCTCTCCCTTCCACCACCGGCGTCGGCCCCTCCCCTCCCCTCCACCAACGCCCTCGCCTCGGCCCGCCGCCCCCTCCGTGCGGGCCATCTCCTCGCCGTTGCGGGCGAGCGCGGCAGCCGGCGGAGAGGCGTGTCGGGCGAGCGCGGCGGGTCGGGCGAGCGCGGCGGCCGGCGGCGCAGAGGCTGCGTGTGCGATTGAGTAGAGGCGGCGTGTGCGATTGAGGAGCTGGGCGGCGGCGGGAGGTTGAAGAAGGAGAAGGGCACAATGGTCACATAAGGCATTCTAGCGTATGGTCACCGTTTCATAATGGCATTCTGGCGAAGCCATTTTGCGGGATGGCATTCTGGCGAAGCCCATTTTTGACAATGGCGGAATTCCAATTTTCTCCTCGCCGGGCGCCATCTCACCGGACGGAATATTTGCAAAAAGACCCTGATATTTTCATATAACCCCCTCTGTCAGTTAGGAACTTTCGCAGCCGTTGTGGAGGGGTTCAGTTCAGTCAGAACTTCAGGGGAAGACGAAGCAGGAACCCGCGCCGAGCGAGGCGGCGGCCATGGCGGGTGAGGCGGAGCTCGCGGCGGACCAGCACGTCCGCTACATCGTCACCGTGGAGAAGGTAACGCGCCCATCCGCCTCGCCCTCCCGCGCCCCATCTACTCCAGCGGCTTCCAACCCCCTCTCTTCTCGCCGGCGCAGAAGAAGGACTCGTTCGAGTCGCTGGTGATGGAGCACATCCGGCTCAACGGCGCCTACTGGGGCCTCACCACGCTCGACCTCCTCCACAAGCTCCACGCCGTCGACGCCGCAGAGGTCGTCGACTGGATCATGTCCTGCTACCACCCCGAATCTGGTACGCTCCGCCTCGCCAATCCTCGCCCAATTTTTCGCCCCGGTGGTTGGATTGTGAAGACGTAGGTGGTTGATTTGTATGCGCGCTATCCTTCGGGTGTACGTGGTGGCGGTGCAGGTGGATTTGGAGGGAACGTCGGGCACGATCCCCATGTCCTCTACACGCTCAGCGCCGTGCAGGTCCTCTGCCTATTCGACCGGCTCGATGTCCTTGACGTGGACAAGGTTGCTGATTGTATCCTTTTTCCAGATCTTGAATTGGTTCGTGCTGTTGGTGTATGTTTGTAAACTTGAGGTTACCAATGCATTATTGAGCAAAGGCGAATCCTGCAACCCTAGTTTATTAAGCTGATTGAACTTGAAATCCAGTTCCTTTTCCTTATCTGCATCATGTCAGATGTCGCTGGACTGCAAAATGAGGATGGATCATTTTCTGGTGATATCTGGGGTGAAGTTGACACCAGGTAAAAGCCCTTCAATGATGGTTTTGAGTTCCCACTTTCGTGTTTCCAACACAACAATCCATGTGAGCTAGTAATTCAAACTTATTGCTTTTCTTTTTTCTGTAGGTTCTCGTATATTGCCCTATGTACCTTATCATTACTGCACCGCCTGCATAAAATTGATATGCAAAAGGCTGTAGATTTCGTTGTGAGCTGTAAGAACTTGGATGGTGGATTTGGAGCTATGCCAGGAGGGGAGTCTCATGCTGGGCAAAGTATGTCTTACTTTGACTTAGGAAAACCTGTTCTGTGGTATTTTTTTAGTACACCTGTAATTTATCATAAGTGGGCTGAGCATGTGTTTCTAGAGGATGCTTTATCAAAGAAAAATGGGAGAACGGGCTATGGAATGCAGTAGACTATCTTCAAATGAATATTACTAAAATTATATACATATAATCAAGCTTCTACTATTGTAGCATTACAGCTTTCTCTGGTTATTGGTGACATTTCAATTGACATGTAATATCTCCCTAATTTTAGTTGTTATTGCCTGAATTAGCTTTGCTGGATGCGAGTATTTTCTGTAAGCTGACGCTTTTATAGAGGTTCAGGTTACCTGAACACATACATTTGTGTGCAGTATTTTGTTGTGTCGGCGCTCTCGCAATTACCGGATCTCTGCATCACATTGATAGAGATCTCCTTGGATGGTGGCTTTGTGAGCGCCAGTGTAAAGACGGAGGGCTTAATGGGCGACCTGAGAAACTAGCTGATGTGAGCTTTACTTTGTTTATCATAAGGGGCATATGTTTTGCATTCCTCGCTATACCTTGCCACTATGGATTTAATTTAACTGTTAAAATTTCTCTAAAGGTTTGTTACTCCTGGTGGGTGCTGTCAAGCTTGATCATGATTGATAGAGTGCATTGGATTGACAAGGAAAAGCTTGCAAAATTCATACTAAACTGTCAGGTAACTGTTTATTATTCCGACCACTGCTATTTGGATAGTCATGTCCCTTGACTCAAAAGTATCAGTTTTAACTCTTCTCGTTTGTGTTGATTGTCAGGACAAAGAGAATGGTGGCATTTCAGATAGACCAGATAATGCAGTAGATATCTATCACACATACTTTGGAGTTGCAGGTGCTTATTTTCTTTCCATACTGTTGTATTTTCAATTTATGGCATGTGAATGAATTAGAATTATAAACTCTGTGCATAACCCGTTAACCACTCTTGCAAGCAGGGCTTTCGTTGATGGAGTACCCTGGGGTGAAGCCTATGGATCCTGCCTATGCGTTGCCACTGGATGTTGTCAATCGAATTTTCTTGAGAAAATAGAAGAACAGAACATTACATGTATGAGGTGTGCTCCATTAATGATGTCCTCTAATGTGGGTGCTTCCCTACAGAATCACTGTAGTTAGCTTTGGAAAGAAAGTAGCTAAGCTGTAGACTCAATTTTACATGGAGTCAGGAACACAGGTGGGAATTTTACATTAACTTGGACTGAAGTTGTACTGCTTAAACATCGGCAAACACTGGTTGTTCATAACTGGCTCTTTCAGCTGTGCTTAGTTAATGTTGTTCTGGCATTGGTCACTTGCACTGTTGAATATTTCATGAAAGTTGGATTTTGCTAGTTATTTGATTCTCCCGTTCGCGTGGCAACATTGTTCGATGCTGCACAGAAAAGGGGGAAAGATCTGACAAATTGGGTAGTCGAGCTATTTGATTTTTCTTATTTACATATGAAGTAGAGGATAGCCACGCCATCTCAGTACACAGAAGGCTCCACACGACTACACGAGCCGAGCATCATGCCATCAGTGAAGCCAGATGCTCAACGCAAAATGCTGAAATTCGATGGGTCCACACATATTCGGGCAAAATCCTTTGGCTCCAAATGTTCTCGAGCAAAAAAAAAGGGCTCTCAAGAGCAAAAATGGTGAGGTACAATCAAATTCATAGAAGAATCTTCCCACCCAAATCAATTCGAACTGGTAGAGTAAATAACTAAATAAAATTTGATGGAACATAGAACTAAAGATCATCTGATAACACTGCAAAGGATCACATGGTCAAAGCTCAATATATCATCTCGAGATGACAATAGACAACTGCCTAGCACAAGAATTCAGGGTGAAACCTACAATAGAGCTACAAACTTAACCAGCTACATTACTCTTACTACTCAAGCTTCGATTTACACTACATAAGAGCTAGTCAGAGAACAAGCGCTACTGAACCGCAAATTGCTACTTCCTGCCTGGGAAGCAGTTCATCAATTGATCTGACTTCTGTGCCTGCCTGTATTTGGTCAAGGGTGCAGAGTTCATTTCCAGGGCATGCTGGACATAATTGGTGATTGATTACTGTTGCTGGCAACCATGCCTTGATGCAGTGGTGGTGGGCTTCCAGTGCCACCAGATGATTCACTCAATGTGCCTCTTGAAGGGGGGCTGTTGGGTCCCATAGCGGCGGTCGGAGTGACCTTCAGTGGAGCCGATGCAGGGTCTGAAGGAGCATGCTGTTTTGGCTGCCTTTTGCCTTCAGAATTGAAGCTTCCTAATACTATCTGCAGATAGCATATGCAATACTGGTCATCAGTGTCATTGTCTTAGTTTATAACAGACAATTAATTGTTGCAGTAGAAATTATGCAGTGATTTCAAACTTCTTGTAGCCTGTAGGTCACCCCAGTTTGAAACGCAATTTTATTTCAAAAATGGAGAGAAGGCAAGGAAAATTGGAATGGAGATGTACTGTTTCCAATAACCATTGCATGGCAGAAAAACAAAAAACAATACCTGAACTGGTGAAGCTGCTATGAGAAGTCCTGCAACTCCACCACCCAAGAGACGACCATCAGGACCAGCAAGTGATACACTGAGCCCTCCAGTTCGACTGCGCTGGCCTCCATTATCTATCAGGAGGAATGACCCTGAGAGCGATAGTATCTCAAATCGACCCTACGAAAAAGAAAACAAGAAATTATTGGCAATTGTAAATTGTAATTAACATACTCTACATTCTACAGTGACAATGCATCTGCAAGTGAAGTTTACACATCTCACGATTCAACCATAATATCTAGAAACTTGACAATTATGAGCTTGAGACAATATTCCTATTTTACATTTAAGTTATTAGCTTCCACTGGCTATAGGTACAAATCTCGTATGTTACAGTTCCACCTGAAGTAGCAGTTTGGCGTAGTGTTACATTTGATATGGCACCATTTGCTGAAAGAACGCAAACTGTACGTGTTCCATGCTGAGAAAATGACATAATCTTCGATGACACGTCCTGAAAAGAAGAGTGCTTGGTATTGATTTCCTTGAATTTCATAAAACTCTGCTAATAAATGATCCTGGAACCTTGTGTGTTGCTTTAATGAACAGACAGAAGTTCAGAACTCAACACCTTAACACTTTCTGAAATACAAGGGCTATGCAAGTAGCATTGATTATCAAAACTACATTAACAAAATTATTTGACATAAAAAAATCAAGACATGAAAAACCAAAAAGAAGGATATCAACATGGTGGTAGAACGATATTACCATAAAGCAAGCAATCAAATAGCATCTAAAAGAAGGATATCAACATGAATGTAGATAGTGCCATAAAGCAGGCAATCAAGCCTGGATTCAGAGGACAAAACTTGAAATGTTCTGAATGAGAAAAAGGAGAAAAATAATCTGTTACCACAGTACAAAATGTCAAAATGACAGTATACTTAAACTCAGAATTGTGGTGCCACACATCATGGAAGGAAGACATCTAAACATAAGGCGATAGCTTGGAATTACTTAGTACTTCAAATTACATGTCTAATGAACAATTTGACAGTTCAACTTACTGAAGAAATGACAAACCATACTTCCACAATTTGGCAGTAAAAAGGTTGCATAGTGGGAACACTATATATAGAAATGTAGTGCCAAGGTAAAATCCAAAATAAGTGTGAGCATGTGCAAAGAATCCAGGAAAAATAAATATGAGAACATATTCTGAGAATAAAGGCAAGAATAAGCAATAGACAAGTCAAATGCAAGATACTAAGATAGTGTGTTATACCTCCCCAGTTTGTACTGTAATAACATGAGGTGTAAGATTACTTTATATTAGGGCTAGTTATGTTAATCACCAAACGAAAATGAACACCGCTTAATTGTACTTGTAGACCAAAATAATTGAAAAAAATAAGGTCATCCAGAATTTATTAAAGGGTAATTTTCCAAATATTCATTCAGTTGTAACTCTTACTATGAAGCACATCCAATCTCTCAAAGGACCCAATCAGCACTTGAACCAGTTCAAAGAAAATTTTATTAAAAATCTTACTATGATGAAACTATGCATATTCTGGATACTAATTTTACTATGTGATCAATTTTTTTCAGTGCCTACTAATCTTGAACCTAAAAACATATCAAAAAATTAAGAACAATAAAATGGCAGGAGTAGAACTTTTTACCAAGAGCATCCATGCGCGGCTTGTTGGTAGAACCCTTGGGCCGGCCTCGCTTCTTCACTCCGTCCGGCAACACACTCGCCACCGAGTTCGCCAGATTCGACCCCACTGGCAAGAATGGCCCGGAAGAACCCTGCCCCATCGCTGGCGACCCTGTAGCCGCAGGCGCAGGCACCAATGCCAGCGCCATAGACCCGTCGGGCCCGTATTTCCTTGGCCGGCCGCGCTTCTTCTTGGCCACCGGCTCACCCATGCCCGGCGGCGCCATGGTGCCATTGCCTCCATTGACCACCGCAGCGGACATGCTAGGCCCGTGAGCCGCGCCCTGCGGCTGGTAAGACGGCGCCGCCGCCGAGGAGGTCACCGGGGCAAACACAGGGGTGCCATCCGCGGTGTGCGTCATGCGCACGCTCTGCATGGCCGCGGACGCCGGCGGCCCAGGCACCGGCGGCGGCGGGCTCTTCGGCATGCCGAACAAATCCCTCCCCGCCATCAGCCCTTGCTCAGATCCCACCTCCATGGAGGAGCAGCACTCGTTTCTTGGACTGAACTCAAAGCCGCAATCTTTAACCACCGGCACGAGCTCACGAGCGCTCAAGTGAGGTCAGGATTAGAGATTGCGAACCTGCAAAAAACCCACAAAACCCTTCAGTGCTCAAGTACGAGATCTTTCTCGCGACGAACACACAGTTTTACAGCACAGCCAAATTTCTCCAAGAAATGGAAGATGGAAATACATATAAATAAAAAAGAAAAGTAAATACTTGTGGAAATGGGAGATAAAAATAGGCGAAGGAAATGGTAAAAGGTCCAAGAAAAGGTAGGTTTAAGCACCAAATTAGGGCCAGGATTTAGCCAACAAAGCACCGAAGCTGCAGATCCCCATTTTCGCCCAGATTTCGCAGGTGAAAAAGCCAATAAATCACCATAATTTCGGACCTAACAGTTGGAAAAAAAGAAGAAAAATATCTGAGCTGAAAAGGGATTAGGAAAATACAAGAAGCTACCACAGTTCCAGACTGGAAGCTCATGAGGTAGGAGAAGACACCACAGGCTCACACTAGCACCACATGGGGAGATGAACAGATTAGGGAGATTTTAGCAAACCTAGCACTCATGGTCTCTTGCTAATAGCCTCCAATTTATCTCTCCTTTTTCCTCTTTTCTTGACCTCTCTAGTTCACACGGGCTCTTTCGTTTTCGCAATTAAAAAACAGTTTGTTTTTCGGGGGGAAATGATAATATAGGCAGCAGGTAAGTAAAGCACGCCAAAATTGCCTCGGGAGAATTTATATAATTGCTGTAGCAGATAAGAAGGGGAAGCGGAGTAGATGGATCACGAATGTGGCGGTCTACCTCATTTGACCCCAGCACTTGTGCTATTTACTTTGAAGACCCCCCTCTTGCTTTTGGCCTTACCTGTGTGGTTTTCGGTGCTTTTTATGCCTGTTTGGTTTACACTTGCACTTAACCATAGCTCATAGCTATTTCGCCAATCATTTCCCTGCAAGGAACCAAATGGGATAGAAAGAAGAACATGATTTCTTTGGACTAATTGCTGCAAGGTTATTTTGTTATCTCTTGAGCGTGAAATACTCCCTCATGCGATTTTGGCATCCAAAAGAATCTTACAAAAAGTGCTAACCTGAATTTGAACCAAAGTGAAACCCACTTAATTTCCTTGGGTGCCTAATCAAGTTGGAGAAATATATTTTTCCAAATTACTTGCCTACTATTTATGACATCAATTAGCAGAAAAGATATTGTTAATTATTGCATTGGTGATTGGTTCTAGAGCACCATGGTCATTTCTCTCATTCTTATTATGTCCAAAAATTCCTGAAATTACTTATAGTTATGATAGAGGGAGTAGATTTTAACACACATCGTCACAAATCCAGTATATTATTTTTTTAGTAGTACATACGTGAAAACTAGTGAGTTAAAGATAGACATTATTCTTGATCTAATTTTGAGTATTGAAAGTTGGTGATATGATAAAAGTTTGTTATTTTACATTGAGAAATATTGCACCTCTTTTAGCTTTTGGCTGGTTAAAGTTTAACAACTTTCTTTTAAGTAGTCGCTTCGTAAGCCCGATGTTCAAAGTTTGAATTTATTTCATAGCTAAGGATCAAGCTCAGATTAATAAATATTTGGAGCGTTTTGGGTATCCGAAACTACTACGAACATAAGCGTTTTGGGTATCCGAAACTACTACGAACATAAGCGTTTTGGGTATCCGAAACTACTACGAACATAAGGTGTTTTGAGGAATGAAAATACTTTACATCAGGTCTGACTTTAGTAGCGTTTGCGTGTCAAAACTACACCTACACCTTAGTTATTAGGAATCTTGTAAAAGAGACATTGATAGTGTTCGTATCTTTAAATTTTGTGTTATTATCTTGTTTATAAACCGTGTGTGGTTCTCTCTCTGGCTTCGATGCTTTAGTTTTCTTGTTACTTAAGACAACAACTAGCTCCAATTTGCAGAGCCGTTGAATGTTAAATATAAGGCCATTTGGCCAGCATTTGTGTTCAAATCGACCAGGTCAAGAAATGGAGGTTTCGTCCAGATTTGATGATAGCTCTCTCTAAGTAGAATAACTTTAAGAGCATAAACTGAAAGAAACATGCATTGGTTATTGTTAGTGTCACAACAACACTGGCTTGGATTGTTAATTTGTACTCCAGTGGAGATTCCTTTGCAAAAAAGATCTCTGAATATACAAGAAGGAAATGGAACCACGGAAGACATGCATACTTCATCTTGTCCCCTTGAAACGCCAAAACCAAGAAAACTGTTGGAGGAAAAATATATCATGATCTGAGTCAGATCATGATATATTCCTGCGTGAAGTATATGAACCCATTCAATATGATCCATAACGAGACAGCAGTAGGTCCAAATCCAAACAGGGACACGTCGCCCGGGAACATGCGTCCTGTTTTGCTCACGACGCAGAGAACATATGCAGGCAGCCGATGAACAGGTGTATCAGGAAAACAATTTGATACTTGCATGCCTCCAAACTTCCTGACGGGCACGCCATTTATTCTATGCATATCCTGTCGGCCCCGACTTTTTCAGCGTGGCACTATTCTATTAATCCAAGTGGTGCCAAGCTGCATGCCTGTCCATCGAGCGAGCTTATCCTAAATTGACAAAAATGATTTTAAATAAAAAGATCAAATCAAATAAAAGAAAATAAAAGGATAGGGAGAGCTGTTGGCGGGTAGAAACGGCGGCCAGCGACTTCCCGCCACATCGCCCTCGGTTTTGGAATCTTTCGCTGTTTCCGAGCAGCGGCTCATTGACAGCACACTGGGTGAGTTCAGACTTCAGAGTTCAGGGAATTGGACTGCTAGAGTGCTAGTGGAGGAAGGTGCAGAGCAAATAAATTTTCTTCAAGTTCAGACATGCTGATGAATTTTGCGACATATTCATTCATAAGTATAAATTCGAATTCAACAAGCTCCCTTAAGGATGGCCTTACCGATCTACGGAGTATAACATATTCCATATAGTCAATTCTTGGTCGTAGCCATGCTAATTGTTCGGTCAGGAAGATGAGCAACTACGGCTTATCAATTTCCTTTTGTCATGAAGGACAGAAATTCTTGGGAGATTTTTTTTAATAATGAATCCGAAGTCTGCGTGGGACCGTTTTAGCCTGGTAGGTAGGGAGAAAAACATGTCCTTGCGAATGATTAGTCCGGATTGCAGATATGTACAAATTTGAAAGTGTACGTCAAGAAAATTGCGTCAAATTTTCAACCAGGTTAGAATGATAGAATCTGGAGACGAATTGGTACCAAAAAGGATGCAGTTGGTGTGTGTGGTAGTTGACCGTGCAGATATATCTCTTTTCTCAAAGAAGCGTAGCTCTGGTGATCCTGCATTCCTGATCCTAGATAGTTTCGCAAAAAAAAGAAAAAAGGTGTACTGAGGTGAGACTGTGAGAGGAAACAGCAATTTAGCAGGTATTGAAAAGAAGAAAAGGCAAAACATATAATTCAAACCGTCAAGTCGTAATTGTTGGCTCAAGTATCAAAAGTAGTCTTGCCAAATCATAATTGTTGGAAAATATAGAAGAATGACTATTGACTAAATAAAGAAAAAAGAAAAGCGAGGGGCGGCCTCCATGTGGCCCATCGGAATGATCAAATCGGCTTCACCTTTCACACAAAGTCGTTCTACTATCATAGCCTCTCCTCAGTCCTCACCTCACAAAATCCTGTGCACGAAGGAACCGCCATTTCGGCAAAGAATTGATAGCTCATCTCTGAAAGACGCCCCAACCGTTTCTTCCAATAGTATTACTTCACTCGATTAAAGGAAATGCAGTCTGAGCCAATTTCTGAAAGCCTTGATCTGAAGCAACTCCAAAAAAGCGGTAAATCCATATATTTCGTATAATTGTCAGGCATTTGCCCAATAGCATTTTATTCATATATTTCGTTGGAACAATAATTGTCCAAATAATAGTACTCAGTTTGAATTAGTTTTGTTGGGTGCTCTATTTGAAAATTAATAAACGTCTTAGGTTTTGGGCCGAACCATGTCGGGCTAGCAGCAAGTCCAAACTTCGTCGTCCATGACGGGCCTGCAAGATCCGAGCTGACGCATCCGCTAGGCTGGCCCGGGTCGACAAAAAATGCGTCATCTTGGGCCCATCAGCAATTCGCTTGATCTTCAGTTGCAAGTATCGATTCCTTCCAAACTCCTGTATTGTTTTGTTGTTTCACTGAAGCAAAACTACTGGTAGGGGATTCTCCAAAACTACCGGTAGGGAGCCGCAGGGCCGATGGCATCGCCTGGTCAGGATCCAAAGTCTCGTGCTGCAAATGCGCTTGGTCACACCACGACTGCCGTCGCGCGTGGTCACCACGGGAGGCTGCAGAAGGCATCGATCTGCCACTGCCGCCCTGCTCGGTACAAAGCTCTACTACGCGTTCAACTGTTCAAGTGCACTGCCATCATCAGCAAAGAGACTGCAGGAGGGTAATTACAAACTTCTGTGGAAGTTGTCTTCAGATTCAGAGCCAAGAAAATGGCAACTGACCAAGTAATTACAGGAGGGCAATTATGCTTGCTTCTCATAGGACTCATGGGCGGCTCAGGCGCTCAGCCCCCCTCGTGGGGTTCAGCCGCCCATGCCTGACTACCGCGCACTACATGACTGCAGTGTTGCATTGCTTCATGACTCAACGTCACTTTGACAACATTTCCATTCGCACCCTGACAGCGTCGTTCCATTGTCGCTCATGGAGTTATTATGGTCATTCTGATTCGAATCATTAGTTTGCCACAATAAGATCTCAGATGAATCTGATGTTTGAAATATGTGGTTGTCTTAGGCTCTTAGCTAGGTTTGATCGAGTAAATGGCAATTTGCGACAACAGATAATAATAATAGAGTAAAGTGCATTCCCCATACATGAAGTTGCATCACTGTTTCACTTTGATCTAACAAGTTGTAAGCAATGCATCCACCATACACAAAGTTGCTATTGTGTGCACATACGGTCCATTATATAACAGTAGTGCGTATTTCACGGGGGTAGTATGCTAACGAGGACTTGGGAGGATCTAATCGATTGCTGAAAAAACGGGAAGGGCTAAAACAAAAAATTGGAGAGCAGAACACGCTCGCATCTAAAACACAAAATTGGAGAGCAGAACACATAGCATAAGTTCAATTGTTGTAATGCGAAAATTATTGTGTGAACGTATGCTAAGTAGAGTGCCATGGCATTTTGACTGGACCGAAACAGGCAACAATATCATATAATATAGGTCACTACAAGCATAACTTTAGAACAAAATGACAGCAAGCCTTACAACCAAATTTAGTACTTTCCAAATATATATGCGGTTCTCTACTTAAGCAATCATGTTTGAGATTGTTATTGACTCATGTTATCTCTTGGGGCATCTTTGGACGTGTCAACCTCCTCTATGGCTAGCCCCCTTGTTATCCTTATCGTTTGGCTATTCCTCTCTTCTATTTCATTTCTTGTAGCCCTTCTTGGACCACGTGTTGTAGTGCTCTGTCCCATGTCATCTATTGTAGCCCTTGTTTCTTAATTTCCTAATCCGAACATGGAAAGGAATTCACTTTGCAAACCTACCCCTACCGTCCCAAATATATGCCCCATTCAAATGTCAAGCTTCCACGTCAGCATACGATATGGCTTCAAATTTTGTTATCGTATCTTGGACCGTATATCATTGTATTCAACAACTTGATGTATGGTATTGCAACGTTTACAACTTATTGGATTAAAATAAAACAATGATGCAACTTCCTGTACCGTGGATGCACTTTACCCATAATAATAATATCAAACAAAGAAAATTATCACGTATACTTCATACAAGCTCAAATTAAATCACAAATGGTCTTCATAAAGAAAATTATCACCGCATACTTCATACAAGCTCAAATCAAATCACAAATGGTCTTCATAATAGTACGACATAGCACCTTTTGTAAAGCAAACATACATTGACTAGAAAAGAGGACACACTTAAATCCAGAAAACACTCTCGAAGGAACATAACATTGAGCATCAACCACCTCAGGTCATGGGAAAAAGTTCCAAAAAGCAACTCCCAAATACACTATACAAAAAGAAGATTCTCCATCACATCAAAATGTCATAACATGCATGGAGTACTAAATATAGATGAAATCAAAAACTAATTGCACAGTTTTGTTGTACTCTGCAAAACGAACATTTTGAGCCTAATTAATCAATTTTTAGACAATTTTTTGCACCTACAAACGAAATGCTACAGTAGCGCAATGATTACGAAATGACATCTTACTCCCAAATTCAATCTCCCAATTCTAACATCTAAACACCACCGGAGTGTGCAGCATCTGACATTCTGACCTCGATCATCTTGACATTGAAACACCATGTGCCGAAAAAGGAAGCCAAGTCATTTCGAGTACCAGCCGTCTCCATATAACGTCAGCCAAGTCAACGGTGCCATTATGCCTCTATCCAAGTCAATGATGCTAGTGGTTCCCTGCGATTGCAGCCCAACCAAATATGATTACGAAGGGCCAACACTGAAGGAACAATGCTCCACGGATCAGCCTTTGTGCCGCCATAAACACTGGAGTTAATCCGATTCTGCTGCCCATGGCTCGTGCAACAAGAAAATTTTTCAGCCAAAATTCGATGTTTGTGAATATGACTACGAGAGGACTCATCACAACGATGGCAACGGCTGTCTTATGAGCAACTGGGACTAGGACCTGCAAAGGCAGCAGTCATGCTCGTGACTGAACTGAACATGAAAAAAGCTGCTGCCCTAAAGTAGGTTTTGCGGCTCTTCAGGTCAACCATGGAAGTCCCCGAGAACATGAAACCAACAGTGGCCATCGAGGAGTGGATGAATGCTAATGTGATGGCCACCATGAATGCATCAAAAGCATACCTCCCAGCGAGTGTTGGTGTGCCCCCATTGGTGTGATCATCTGCTTTGTAACCACCAGGCAGGGCAAAGGTTGCACCAAACGCCACCGTTGCGATTAGAACTGAGCCAATACATAGAGTTTGCGTTGAATCTTTCAACTTCTCCAATTCTTTGCTTTCGCTATCATTCCCTTTTCGCTGGATACGTTTTTCTTCAGAAAGATCCCATCGACGACAACCCTGCCTTGCCCCGGCTTCTTTCAGTGTCATGTGAATCTTTGCTTCGCTTGTCTACAATATAAAAGGTGAGCCACATCATAAATATCAGCTGTTTTATGTTTTTAAAAGTCCATGATGAATTGATGAATAAAGTGACAATAAAATTTACCAGAACATAATACACTCCTGAGGGAATCTTATCCCGTGCTATATCAAGAGGAGTCTGCCCTTTATTATTTGTTATGTTTATGTGTACCTGCTGATTCCCAAGCAGAGAACAAAACATAGGTAGACTCCCGGCCAGGACAGCCAGGTGCAATGCAGTGTTCCCATCATCGTCTTGCATATTCAAAATCCAAGCTAACGACCGAGTTCCGCAAGCGAATGAAACAATATCCCGTCTCGATTTCTTCACGGCAACGTGAACGAACGTTCGTCCTCTGCTATCTTGCAAACCGGCAATGCTCGGACAGTACTCGATAAATTCGGCGAGGAGCAGTTTATTACCAACAGCAGTGGCGTAGCCAGGATTTTAGCATAAGAGGGGCCATGTAAACAACATACGAGTATCTAATTTTAGTATAAATTTAATTTAATAGAATATATATATATTATCGTGTCATAAAATGGTGAGAGATAATTTTAGTAGAGCAGGATTACCTAACTTTTCTTTTCATTTTTATTTTCTGATAATTAGCAATTTTTTCTCTATGGCTATTTGATTATATATCTCTAATTGAGTGTGTAATAGCGTAAGTTTTAAAAAAATAGTTCAAATATAGTAGACATTGGGATTAAAAATACTACCACATGTCTAGTACAGTTAATATTAGCTTCACAACTCCACAGCCGGAACAATAATCATCCAATCGATTACTAGTTTATGTGATTATCTACTAAAAAATATCATAAGCACTAACTATATATGTTACATTTGCTCAAACCTTAGGGGGGGCCAGGGCCCCTGCCAGCCCCCCCTTGGCTACGCCACTGACCAACAGAGGCAGCGATGTGTATAGGGTACAATCCATCCTTGTCCGGCTGATACAGTGCGGCTGGGTTTGCTTGGAGTAGTCTCCGTTTTGCTTGGGCTCGGACATGTAGCGCTACTAAAAACGGAACACGAATCGAGAGGATAGTAAAGGAAGCCCAAGTGAACTCTGACTCCGATAGTCCTGGCCGAGATGACATAAAGTGAATGGGTGTACTTCCGTTGCAGTCCCATTGTGAAGCAAGTTTCGGGTTCCAGTTCAATATCTTTTCGACCATCCCTGGAATGAGCTCCTTATTTGTTAGTCCAGGCAAAAGCGAACAAAAAGAAGAAAAGAAAAACAACTTGGCAACTGATTATGAAAGCAGAGAGAATGCACTCCAAATCAAGGGCACACCAATGGAGCATTATGGTTTCTCTAAAATATCTTTTCATGACAGTCTACAGTGTGCCTAATACTATCACAGTACCACATCCAGCCACAGATGCTTGTGACTTTGTTATAAAATGCAGTTATATGTAGGTTTATCTTAAAAAATCGAAATATTAAATATTGTAGAATACTATGATCGAAATTAACTACCGATACTCGAATACTATGTAGGTTGATTTTCAAAACGACAATCATGTGTAACGGACGTAGTAAAGAGGGTTTCACGTTATAGGCAAAAGTTATAACTGTAGAGAGATACCAGTATTTCCTTAACTAGGTACTAAATTTTGGTACCTTCTGATACCAAATTCAAGCTATAATAATTAATCCAGCCCCAATCCTTCACATGGCAGCACAGCATCTAAACTGTACTCCTATGTATTTGCCCTAAGAAATGCCGTTTCAAACAAGTTGAATATACATTGCAAGGATGGTGGTGCTCCTTGAGGAGGCAGCAGCCAAGGCAAAAAAGGAAGGGTGTTTAGACTCATTACTTGGAGTATCTGGAAGGAACAAAATGCGCGGTTGTTCAATGATCGAGCTTCCACTTGCCAAGAACTGATCCAACACATCAGACTTGAGGCTGATATGTGGGTCATGGCTGGAGCTAAGCGCTTATGTTGTTTTGTTAGCGAGTAATAGGAGTAGGCTTTGGCTCCGGACCTGGTTGTCTCTGCTTTTCAGGTGTGGGTGTGAGTTCTATCTCCTCCGGAGTCTTGTAAATTGGAATACTTGCTTTTCGTTTTTTCTTAATACAATGATACGCAACTCTCATTCGTATTCGAAAAAAAAGAAATGTCTACAATCTACTAATTGCTGCATCAGAAAATGTGAACCGGAAACGGGTGATGTTTTTAGCTAGTGAGTACCTGTGCCTCGCAAAACCGCAGCGTGCAATGCATTTTGTCCATCTGGTCCCAAATACGAGAGGAAACGACCTTCACCTTCACCTTCACCTTCACTCTTATCATACAATGTCTGAGCAATGCTTTCCTCGTCCTGCAAGATGGCTAGGTAGAGTGCTGAAGTACCTTCTGCTGGGTAATAAGCCAATCTAGGATCAGCCTCCAAGAGCACCATGACTATGTCATTACTTCCGATGCGGACAGCCTCGTGCAAGGCGGTCTCCTTTCTGTTATTCTCCATCCTTACGAATTCTTCCACCATACCGTCACCTCTTGCTAGATCAATAAGATGAGAGACCATTTGAGATTTTCCAGCCCTGGCAGCACTATGCAATGGCGTATCACCCTTGTTTTGCTTTGACAGCAAGGTCCTGTCCTTGCTGCGAATGAGGTTAGCACATGTCACAAAGTTCCTCTTGTCCTCATTGGCCTCCAAATTTCCCTCGTCCCCATTTGCGGCCACCGCATGTAGGGCTTGTTCGGTTGGCGTCCTGGGAAATGCGCCAGGCAGCCGCATCCAGCCGCAGGCAAGCAAAATCGGACGCCTGAGGATGCTGCCTGCTCTAGGCAGCTTTTCCAGGGTCTGAAACAAATAAGCCCGTAATCCGGTGTTCCCCTCCAATTTTTCCTCGTCCCCATTGGCGGCCACTATATGTAATGTGGTGTTCCCCTCCAAGGTGACGCCCTCCAGAAGTGACGCTACAGAAAGTGCTTCCACGGTATCGCCTTCTTCAAGGTCAGCGCGGCAGCTTGCTGGAGACCCAAGTTTCCGTTGGAGCAGCAGCCAGATGAGTAAGCTGGTAGCTGTAGCTGGTCAAGAAAATGTTGGCTAGGCATCATATCTGGCTGCGCTTGTGTCTGTTCCCTGTCGATAAGATAACTCAATCCTTTCAGATAACCTTGGCATGCCACCGCCAACAGCAGGGGATGCATAGTTACCGGAGAAGAAGGCTGCGACGACCCCGAAGCCAGGTTGCTCGAAGTCGAAGCCACATTGCTGGTAGCGTCAACCTGAATCAGCGCACCTTTCAACTTCTGGCAATGGCATGTAGCCACTGGTTGAGCCTTTCCCACGGTCGACGGCTCCTCTCCGGTGATCGACGCCATCACTACCGTACCAGGCCAGCTGGCTGCGGCAACTTACAGACCCTCCTTATTTATGTAGGCCTTTACCAAGGATATAGAGAGATGAACGGGAGAGCCGGGAAAAAAAACTTTGTCGAGGACCTATATCCCAATGCGGCAAACTCTTTTAATTGCCAAGATTACACACCTCGAATTGTGCTATGCTAACTTTAGGAACAATTATTATGAATCTCCCAAAACATAATGGAAGCAAACACAAGCAAGCTTGCGAGTTGCAAACTGATCAACGAACCAATTTAATGCTAACCGTGCTGATCTGGTTACACTGGTGATCAGCAGTAACACAGCAAAAGGATTATGAACAGACCCGCTTCAAAAAAAAAGATTCAGATAAAATGCTTCGGCCTACAGGAGCTCGATCTAGCAGTGCCGTGATTCAAGCAAACAGAGCCAAATAAACGATTAATCACTTGCTTAAACAATCATGCAATGAAACATGCGTGAGAACCAAATATATAGAATAAACAAGTAATATCCTCAAGCGTGCAGTGATTAGTTCACTATTGCAAGAGAGTAAGCCTTCACAACAACTGAAACCCAGCTGAGCAGCTGCTATGAATCGAACCGCACAATAAACTGATGAACCTGTGCGTGGAGCTTCAGCTTCACTTGGAAACCAACACAGATCAAACAAAGCATGGGATTAAGATTGATCATAAGCAAAAACATCTCGATTATTTTTAGTAGGCAAGCTTGTACTGGGTCAAGTCTTCCTTTGATGTGGACCTATGTTGAAGTGGTGACAAGGACCTATGTTGAAAAGTTCTTCTATTTCTTTCCTCCACACATTCCAACCAATTAGATCAGGAGGCCGTCAAAATATTATTTCTTTTTTATCCGCCTTACTCCTACGCTTTCTCTACCATGCATACAGAGAAATCGACTGCTCTAAATTTTGTAGAGCTGCTAGTCCGTCCAGATTTTTTTCGCGACCATGCCTGAGCACGTTGATAGAAGTTACATTGTCACCACCTCTAGAAGCAGGGTGTTCCAGAGCTGCTAGTCCGTCCAGATTGTGATGAGACTATGAGAGTATGAGACTCCCCTCTTCTTAGGCATACCGGCAGTTCTTGCATATGTGTTGAGGTGTGTTTTGGGTTGACCGGTTGAGCCATGCAGAGCTTGCATAGCAGCATAGGTGAGATCGTTCGCCCATCCTATTTTTTTGGAGATCGTTTGCTGTTAGGATTTTCTTATGCAGTAATGTCCACGCGAAGAATCTACCTTTGCGTTCAGCCTTCACTTTCCAAATTACTCGACCTTTTGCATGCTTCCCAATAACTGAATCATGTATGCGCTCTTGGCTGACTAGTTTCGAGGCGATACAAAGGCCGGATATATCCATCTAAAGTATGTTTTGGTCCGCTTTACGTCCCCAACTATCTCAATTGGTTAAGTTTACCCTTTTTTAAGATTTTTCATTTTTATTCTCCGTACACACATATTATTTTGAGTTAAAACTTTATGGTATAATGGAGCGGATCATAAATTATATTTAAAAAAAAAATATTATGATTTTTCATTATTAATCTGAAAGGCTATGATATGTAATAATAAATAAAATATATCAAACAAAATTTTATGAGAAACAATAATAAAAGTTTCATATTACATTTTAAAAAACTACTATATGTGTGTCTTCGTCATCCCATAAAATTTTAATTTAAAACACCACCGGTGTACGGAGAAAGAAAAAAAGACAAATCTTATAAAGAGGTAGATTGGACTGATTGAGATAGTTATGGGTGTAAAATAAACCAAAACATATTTTAGGGTTATCCGAACTCTGTTCATACTTGCCGATAGCAATTTAACCTTTTTTTTCCTTTTTTTAAAAGGAGAATACTTTTTACAGAATAAAAACTGAATGATAAATGAACATTATTTTTTTAGATAGAGAGAGTATGCGGGATATAAATGATACAATTAGGTTTCGGGTGGTTGGGAGCTTGGAGCAGCGGTCTTCTTCTACTGTCAACCGGATGGATCATGGCTGAGGTGGAGTACAAGGACAGCCATTGATGGCAGCGCGACGCCGTCTTGGCTTCAATAGAAGAATGATGCAAAGGAGGTAAGTACGTACTAGTGGACAATACTTTGGCTCGGCAATTGAGGACCATTTCCGCTCCGGCGTCCGGCGGCCCGCTCACTACCCCAATCGCACTTGCCTTTCAACTTGAAGTAGTAGGTCCGCTTGCATAGTTGCATCCGTCATACTCATACACCATGTGATGTGCCCGCCCGACGGCACCTTTCCAACCGCCGGCCCGCCGCCGAGCTCCAGCTGAGGTAGCTGCGGTGGATCAGGATCACTGCACGTCCACCTCCTTCTTGGTGCCACTCGACGCACCATCGCAGTGGCCGCCGCGACGGGCCTCGCCTCTCCTGCCTGCTTCGGCTCAACTTCCTTCGCCCCCGTCCTTCACCGCAGCAATGACCTTGGCGGTCGTCGCGGCCTCCATGACGAACACCGTCCTTTTGTCGGCCGCCGGTTCCTCCGGCCTACCTACAAGCTAGCTCGAAAGCTGCAGCTCTTTCTTGTATTCTGATTATTTACCGGAGTGAACCAAATAATGTCGATATTTCGTAACATCGTTTTACATTACCAGTGTTTTCTGATTATTTTTGTGATACCGTTACCATTCTTCAACCAAACACTATCATATATCTAGGCGCTTAGCAAAAAGCTATAGGTATCTAGAAAGAGCCAGAATCAATTGAAATTTAGAATGGAGAGGGAGAAAGAGTCAATAGCAAATCAAATTTGTAGGGACCGAAGAACACCACACGTCCGTTGATGGATCGGCATGACATTGTTGGAAAATGTTGGTGCAACAACGCAATGACAGCGAGCTTGGCGGACAGGCAACAGCTTGCTAGGCGAAGCGAGGAGTCGTCGGACATCTATCTCGAGCTTCTTTTACTTGGAAAAAATTTGGCAGCCTTTGGATGGGATTGAGTCTTGGATTGGATGCCGAGGGAAGTTTACAGAGCAGAGTCACTGAATCCTAAGGCTCCCGTATCTGTTATAGCCGGAGATCTTATCGATTCGGTTTCTTCTTTTACTGGTGAGCGCAAATTCGGAGTCTTCTGAGAGTTCATTCCGGATTATTCTAGGTACCCCCGTACGTTACGAATTTGTTTACTACGTGGCTACCTTGCTAATCGAATCCTATAAATTTACACATGCGCGCGTAGCTACGGAATAAATTAAAACATATCGATTTAGATTACCTTGTTTCACAGGTCTACCGATCGAGACTCGAGATGGCCGGCCGCTTCTTGATCCAGGAAATTTCCTCCCAGATGTGCAGACCGAGAAGCCTCTTCTCTGCGGCTGCTAGGGCCGGCGCTCCTGTCCCGGTACGCACAAATTCAGTCTTGGGGATGGGGTTGTTTCTATCAGTGATTGGAATCCTTGTTCCAATTTCAACTAGACACTACAAATTTAGATCCATCTTTTCCCAATACGAACTGGCACTGATATTCGTATTTTCTCCTTCCAAGTTGCTTAAATTTCTGTTTTTTAAGTAAACCAGCGAAATTTCACATCCTGTAATTGTTAGCTCTTTCAGGAATACCGCATTAGTGCCCTTAGCAATCAAACCCTTCAGTGATGTTTGGGGATATAATGTTGTGCAGTAATAATCTTTTCATCCTGTTTTTTACTTGGTCGCATCTATAATTGGACAAATTTATATGCAGATGTCATGGCTCTTTGCTTCAATTTCTTAATCCCATCTATGCATATCCAAGGATTTTGGACTTTACTGTGACAAGATCACATCACTATTTCTCTCACTAATCATTTGGAAAAAAGAAATTCTACCTAGTTCTCATTCAGATTTCCGATCCTGCCCAACGCAGGCTGCAAGGTGCTTCAACGCATTCCCATGCCCTCGTGCTACTACTGAAACAAACTGCTCAACAACTAGCATGCCCTCAGTTCCCCAACAACTAAAGCCAGCATGTGTGGATTCTTCTGGAGGAGCGAAGGAATCTTTTTCATCCACTGCATCCATGCGGAGGAAGGCTAAAATGGCAGCATGGGATGCTAAATCGGCTGCTTGGCAAGCTCAATGTGCGGCTTGGGAAGCTGAAATGGATAGGTAAGAACTAGTGTTCAATTTTCTGTTGATATAAACATTGGATGAATGGGTGAATCAGGTTAGAGCATGCTTGTTTTTTGTTTTGAATGAACATTGTTTTCTGCTTCTTATGTTTGCTATGTCTAATGAACTTGAGCTCATTATCTTCAAAACTGCTCAGCTTATTCTTCTTTCGTCAG
Source organism: Echinochloa phyllopogon (assembly GCA_033239725.1). Taxonomy (NCBI): domain Eukaryota; kingdom Viridiplantae; phylum Streptophyta; class Magnoliopsida; order Poales; family Poaceae; genus Echinochloa; species Echinochloa phyllopogon. Next base: position 36,268,508 of record BTCW01000006.1, read on the forward strand.
CTAGTTTTGAGGCTAGGGAAAAAGAACATCATGCATATCTACTGCACATTGAATAGCTGCCATTATTCCTGGTTGTTTTCTTTTTTTTCACAAACATTAGTAACAGATATTAATTCGATGAAATTGTTTAGAAAGCCATGAAAAACACTTGTTGCATAGAAAGAAAAGTTGATGTGTCTGGCAAAAGCTTTGGAATAATACTATTATGAGTCTAAAAAGTGGCACCTATTACAGGTCAGAATGTCTTTTCTTTGCAATTACAAAAAGAAACTGAAATGATACGGAGAAGTAGCCATATGCAAAATGAACTTAAAATGGATGCCTTGTATTGTATTGGAGAAGCTGCTTTTTCTACAATTATGAAAAGAAGTGTCATTATAAACTATTAATAGGTTTATTCGTTTCACATAGTTCTTAAAATGGATGCCTTGTATTGTATTGGAGAAACTGTTTTTTCTACCATTATAAAAAGAAGTGTCGTTATAAACTATTAACCTGGGAACTTGCCAACAGACTTTTGAAGGTATTATTAATTTCATCATACATATTTTTTGCTTTGCAGGAAATCTGCTGATTTCAAAAAATTTATAAGGAACCAGGTGTGGTTGTGGGGTTTAGCTGGCTCCTTTTCGATTATTGGGGCCATCTTTGGAGAGGAGAATGGCACAAGTTCGTGCAACGTCCAAAGCAGTTGACATGGTTGCTCAAGTTGCTGCAAGTACCAAAGTGGTCCATAAGCTATAAGTTTGGACCTCATTGAGAAATCGTTGACCCTCAACGCAATATTTAATATTCTCCAACTCATGCTTAGGTTTGTAGAAACTGTGTATATTGCTACTGTGATGTTAAGAACTCGTGCCCAAAAAAAATCAGCTTTTCTTCAAAAGGATTTCCTCTCTAACAGACGCAAAACATCATCAAATTTGTTCATTTAGGGCCTATTTGGATGCCCCATTGCTAAAGTTTAGCACTTGCTAAAGTTTAGCTAGCTAAAATTTACTAAATTTTAGCAAGGGGCTGTTTGGATTGAGGTGCTAATGAGTTGCTAAACTATAACAAAAGTCCCAAATGCCCCTAGCTGTCCCCTCCTCAAGAAAAAGGAGTGCGGGTGGGGGAGGGGTACCGGAGGAAAAAGGAGTCAAGTTGACTGGTTTAGCAAGTTTAGCACTCCATAAGCACCCCTTTTATGTGCTAAAGATTTTGGGTGCTAAAGTTTAGCAAGACCCATTTAGCAATTCATTAGCAAGGGTGTTTGGGTATTTTAGTGCTAAAGTTTAGCTAAAATTGCTGTGCTAAACTTTAGCACTATGGATATAAACACCGCCTTAGTCCGCTGGATGAGTTCAGCAGCACGAGGACGCAGGAGCAAAAGAGCCAAAACAGAATGTTGCGCGTTCAGCCAAGATTGCCTATGTCTCGTTGTGCTTGAAAATATGTAGCACATGTTGCAGTCTGCTTATTGGGTTAAAATGTGGGCAGTCAAAGTTTGTTACAACTATATGTTTATTCATGCCTTCATTAGAACATCGAATTCCAGAATATGGAGATGTATCAAGGACATGTTCAAATATGGCTCTCAATGTCTACAGAGGGAGAGCTGATTAGTGGTGGTTGTTATAGGATTCAGTTAGGGAAAACCATACGAGAGATAAAAAGATCTAATTACAAATGCGATTACACTTTCTCGATGTTTTCTACTTTCAGTATTTTGTAGATGCCCAGACAATCTATAGTTCACATTGCTTTTGAAAGTACATTGTAACCATCCAAGTTAGTATGGACATTGGATGCTTTGCTCTACAACAGCAGCTCTTAGGAATGTTAGGTTACTGCACTACCAAGTCGTGCTCGAGGTTGCCTGTGCTGACGGCCAAACCAATCAATTCCAGTTCTAGAGCGGCAGACGGTACTGCCTCGTCGCCCTATTTAGAGTTTCGGAGTCGCGAGCACCTCAATGACAGAAGTAATCGTGTTATCTCTAAATTTCTGATTGTGCGTTGCACGCTACAGCCTATAGGTATGTACTACACGGAATAGACGCTGCAGAACCCCAGCGAGCGGCGGTACGACACATTCTCTCAGCCATCATAAGGGATCTCAAACTCTTTCTTTCGATTTTCTTATGAAAGAGATATGTATACTTGCGCTTGTCATTCCACATCTTCCCTTATTATGCAGGTTCACAGGATCACATCTCTGGTTTTCACATATGGGATGTGGTGTGCAGCCATGGTATATAACAATAAGGTGTTTGCCATCCTTTTTTTTGCGGGTTGCCATCCAGAAACCTTTGCCGAATGGCCACCTAGATGTCAAGAATTTCAATTGTGAAATATGTAAGACCTCAAGCAATTGCATGCCCTCTAATACAAGTCGGAGTAGTATATTTAGCTTTATGTTTCTATTTTTTCAAAAAAAAGTGGCTAAGCTTTGTTATTCTAGTAGACCCTTAGTTCCATGGTCGTCAATTTTCACTTCCACCAAGTAGAACTATGCTAAGATCCAAAACCGAAACATGACCTAAACATATTTCTGTGTATCTGGAGCAAAAACAAAACACGAAAAAAAAGAAAATAAACTCTAGGCCCCTGCTACATCTTCGAAATAGGGATGACTCTATGGGGTTGTTTGGATCTTGCATTTTATGAAAACTAGTTTTCTTAAATCTCGTTTGCCTAACAACTCGAAAAACTCTGTTTGAGAACTCCACCCAATTTGCGTTTAACTAAAACAAATTCACCATAAAACCAGAAATCCATGTTTTGGAAAAAATAACGATGACTCGTTTTTATTAAAAATGATTTATGCAAACCTCGTCGAATGTCGCAACGAAAAACGCTATCACGTCTCATGATACCGCTCGATCATCGCCGGCATCCTCCTTGCTTGCTTCAGCTCCTGTTGCCGTACCATCAGAACTCTGTGACCGTCATCAACATATGCCGCAGCAGCTGCTTGTACCTTCGCTCATCTGATTACCTTAGAGTCATCCCCATGTGTGTGACCATGAATGATGGAACCATGGTGCTCGGATGCTGTGCAAATTCAATGTTGCCTCCTCATGTGTGTGACAGAGAGTCGTGAGCTTGATTAAAATGATCCTCTCATCCAATAGCAATGAGGTTGTGAGAGAGTAGCTGGTCTTACATAGTATGAGAATACAAGAGGGAGATGATGGCGACCGAGGATCAGCGGAGGTAAAAAACAGGGCCGGTCCTGACATTCTATGGGCCGGGGCAAGATAAAAATCGGGGGCCTCTATTTAGCATGTGTCCAAATTTTGTTAATGAAATGGAAAGTGAAACAACAGCTTGTGAAGGTTATTTGCTTCAAGTACGGTGTCAATAAATTAATAGAGGTAATGTATTTGTGTGGTTCTTCATCACCAAAAAATAACGCGGCTTAGCGATAGATAAAAGTGTACTAGCTTGTAGGAGTGATTGCATTAGAATTTTTCAAGAATAAATATTTAAGGTCTTTTGCCTTTCCTAGTTCAGGCAGTATATCTAATCCATAGAAAATTGCCTCCATTCAGTGGTTCTATACGTCCACATATATATGTTTTTAGGAAATTTCTACTTTGGCAAGAAAAAGAAAATTGTATAGAGTTGAATTCACAGATCTCATTTTATCGCAGCTTTTCTTACTCAATTTTATATAGATATTTCACGTTTATAACACTTAAGTATAGTTAAAATATACTTTAGTGACTTCAAATCATGGTCGGTAGATTCCTTAGTATTTTTTTCTATTCCTGGGCTGAAACATGGAACCATTTAGACAGGACTTAACTCATCCGGGCCACGAGATACACGGAACATCAACACACAGCTAATTAACTAATTAAACCATCTGTTCATCGGCTAATCCTTCTAGATGTAGCAAAGTATGCATGCACGGTACGGGGCCCCTTGCTTTCGGGGGCCGGGGCGGTCGCCCCGCTCGCCCTGCCCCAGGGCCGGCACTGGTAAAAAATAAAACATAGATTCTCTTCGCTCTGTGGAAACAAGGTATTCATAAAACCTAGTTCTCGCGATCTCTCATCCAAACAAAGTTAGCAAAAACCAACAATTAAAAGTGGTTATCCGATAAACCCTCTGAAAACGTGTTTCACTAAAACTCATTTTATTTTTGGAGTTTAAACAACCAGTAAATCCATCTCCACAGACTACACACACCGGCTAACCGGGAACTCACACGACTAGGGTAGTAGGGTTACGTTTCCAGTTCCTGAAGACGCCTGTCAACTCCTTCCGTCTTCTTGCCTTGTTGACGCCTCATGGGTTTGTCCGGTTGCCACGCTCACGGACTCACGGGTGAGGGGTGAGGTGAGGCCGTGACGCGCGAGGGGGGAAACAGCTCCCTCCCGCTCGCCGCCGCCGCCCGCTCCTCCCGTCGCGGCCCCCAACTTCCGCTCCAGGGACGAGGTCTGCCTCGCGATCCCCTCCTCCGCCCGAGCGCCGCCGGACCTCCGCCCTCCGCCGGGAGCACGAGTCGAGAAGTTCCCTCAAACCGCCCTCCCAAGGTACCGAATCCTCCCTGACCTCGTCGTCTTCTTCTGTAGGCAATCTCCGAGTAATCTGTTACGTGGTTCGTTGCTGCCGCTCTGTAACACCTGTGTCCAGCCACCATTAATTTTAGTCTTGTGTGTTCGGATTGGGGTGGCCACCATTAATTTCATGGTTTACTGAAGCATCTAGCTCATGGTGATGATTACTTGTTTACTGAAATGCTTTGTGAGGTCATGGTCTGGGATAAGATGCCAGCCAATCTTGATGTGCATGAGGACTTGTCATCTGCACTTGAGACCAGGTAGAACATATTGCAACAATTAGCATGGGGTATAGAGGGATTTGATTGTGAAATGAGCAGGCTGGTTGCTGATCAAGTCGCTGACCATGCGCTCACACTTGCTGATGGCTCCTCAATGAACCTAGAGCATTACATGGCTGACACAGACCAAGTGTCCAAAGGAATGAATTGCATGAGTGAGGGAGCAGAAATGCTGGAGGAGTTTAGCCCTGGGCATTCGGTTTAAACCGACAATTCGGTTCGGTTGTTTGGTTCATAAAAATTTCGGTTTTCTGATCAGCAGCAACCGATCGGTTCTGCAGAAAACCAAAAACCGACATGTTCGGTTTCGGTTTTTTCGGTTCGGTTTATCGGTTAACCGAACAAAACCGACATTATATAAATCAGTTCCAACAGAGAACAGACAGATCACAGATTCATACATGAGTTCACAAAAATATTATTCAAACATACAGCACATGCACATCACAAGTTCACAGGTTCAGTTTCTCACAAATCACAGCACACAGTTACATGAGTTCAAAGTTCAAATCACAAATTAAGTCTGCAAATAGCAACATAAATAAAATGGCTTCAAGAACAGATAGTCCAGGTACTGCAGCAGGTTGGATACTCAGGCTCAGTCACTCAGGTGTCAGGTGTGCTCTCCTTCTCCTTGTCCTTGGAAGAAGAAATGGTCAGACCACATAGCTCTACAAAACAAAACAAACAGGACAGCAATGTTAGCAATACAAAAGGTAGAATAGAACAGAAAATAATGTATTGGGATAAATCATAAAGATCATAAATTGATTTACCTTCTTCAAGCTTAGCCAATTCTTCACTGTTCTCTTCAACACTAACATATTCAGGTCCACGAATCCAGTCACTTGCACAAACGAGTTTCTCAACCATTGTTGATGTGAGGGAGCTTCTGAAATCATCAAGAATCCGTCCACCTAAACTGAATGCCGACTCTGATGCAACAGTGGAGATAGGGATAGCTAAGAGATCCCGAGCCATGCGAGATAGAACTGGAAATCTATTTTCATTGTCCTTCCAGTACTTGAGAATGTCAAACCCTTGCTTATCCTCCTCATTTTCTTCTGAAAAGTACTTCTCAATTTCAGACTTGACTGTGACACTTCCACCACCATTGCTGCTCATTTGTTGATCAATAATGGACCACATCAAGCTTCTGCTCTTTGACACTGATTCTTGAGAATCATTAGGTGTCTGTGCCTTTTCACTTGGAGCATACATATTTTTGTACTCTTCGAACAAGGAGCGAAAAGAAGAGTTCACTGTTGCCCACAATTTCTCTCCTATTTCATCACCAAACATCACCATAGTAGCCATCTTTATGTAATTGGAAAGTTTATACCTTGGATCAACAGCCACACAAAAGAAAATAACATAGTTAAGCAGCTGATCCCCCTTATCTTTCTCACCTCTCTTCTCTCTGTCAGACCGTTTTTCTCCATACTTCTCCCCAAAATACTTATAATACTTCACTAGCATCCTCTTACCCATTTCTTGACACAATCTATCTTCACTATGACACCAGTTTCGCAACAAGACCAAAACATCAGCAATCTCATGGAAGAAGGTGTGAGATGTTGGACGCTTTGTCGCTGAGACACGGAGAGTAAGATCATAGAAATGCTCAAGAAAGTTAGACATCTTCCTAACTTTCTCCCAATCTGATCTGACAGGAACTCCAGGACCCTCATTTTCTATTTCTAGCTTATAGTATGGGTCCTCGTCACAGTACCTTTGAAATGCCTTTTCATACTTTTGTGCAGCATCTAACATAAGGTACGTTGAGTTCCAACGAGTGCAAACATCTAGGTTTAAAAAAGCTTTGGACTGAACCTTTGCTAATTCAGCACATTTCTTGAAATTAACTAGCCTAGATGTCCCACCTTTGATGTACTTAATAGCAGCACGGACATGAGCAACAGAAGTATCAATTTCCTTTAGACCCTCATTCACAATCAAGTTGATAATATGTGCAACACATCTCATATGTAAATAATCCCCTTCAGCAAAGATACCCTTGGACTCATTCAATACCCTTCTCATGTAATTTATTGCATTGTTATTTGCACTTGCATTGTCTACAGCTATAGTAAACACTTTATCAATCCCCCAAGAAGCCAAGCAACTCTCTAAGTGCTTTCCAATGTCTTCTCCTCCATGTCCCTTTGAGGGGAAAAAACCAATGATTTTCTTATGCAGGTTCCAATTTTTATCAATAAAATGTGCTGTGACACACATATAGTTTTGTTTGGTGTTAGCTGTCCATGTATCAGTTGTGAGGCTAACTCTTTCAGTGTTCTTTCAAAAAATTCTGCAGCTTTTCTTTCTGGGCATCATACACTTTCACACAATTTCTAGTGGCTGTTCTTCTAGAGGGCATAACAAATTTTGGACATGCTTTGGCCATAAACTTTCTAAGACCAGAGCGTTCTGCTGAGGCAAATGGCAGCTCATCTTCAATTAACATCTCATCCACGCCGTCCTGTTTGGCTGGCCCGTAGAAACGGAAAGTGAGATTCTAGCCCATTTCCGCACCCGAATCGTTGGCCTACCACACTTTCTTGCCCTGTAAAACAGAAACCGATTCCCCAGCGCCTCATCTCCCTTGACTCGCCTCTTTTCCGACTCGACTCGCTAGTGGGCAATCCATCCCCCCACCATCTTCCCGCTGCTAGGTCGAGGCCTCCGGATCCCATCCAGGTTAGCTTCTGCTCCTCCTGAATTGATTCGCAATCAAGCACCACCTCCTCCGTTTTGAGCTCTGTCGTGCCGCTGAGGGAGAGGCAGGCAGCGAGAAAGCGGTAGGTGACGTAGCGGCAAGTAGATAAGGGGCAGCGCATCCTCGGTTGACTGAATCGAGCTCGATCCGAGCCGTTGACCGAGAGCAAATAGGGCCTGAATCCTTCTCTTCTGTCCCGTCCTTTAGACTGTCAAGTTCGATAAATTTGATGAGTGGGATGTTAATCTGTGGTTAGATTTGTAGGATATCTCGACTTGCTTGATCCTATTTGCTGGAAAGCCTATTTATGTTATCTCCGGTAGAATTTTGTAGAAACACCACTGTAGAGATGATTTGTTTATTCTGCCAGCCGAATTGTTGGGTTAACTTACTGAACATGTACATGTTTGCTAGGTTTGTCGATGTATATGTTTGTGTGCACTTGGCTATAAAATTTCAAACTTGGTTCAGAAATAAGTCATTCCAAATCTTAGCTAAGAACTTAGTACTGTGAGATTGTCTTACAATCTAATGCTACTGCGTCAGATTAAGAACTAAGTTATTTGGTTCAGTCCTTTCATCTTTGAGTTAACATCTTTGAGCTATATCAATTCTGCAATTCACTGAACAGCTTGCTGTTTGTGTTGGCAGGATCATCAACTTCCTCAAGGCTCCTCCGGTGGCACCCGTCTACGGCCCCACACTTTTGCAGGCCGGTTCCCTAGCCCAGGTACAGACTCCCCCTCTTCCATCCTCCAATCTGCCCTAAATCCTTAATCATGGCGAGGTCTGAAAGCAATACATACATGTGTCGCAAAAAATTTAGAATCTGATTACTAGAATGACTTTCAATTCCAGGGATCCAAACGGGCCCTTAGATAAATTTAGTCATTATTGGTTGTTTGCACAAAAAGATGGGTGATTCTACACAGTGTTCATTCATGCCAGCAGACATCAGAACTGAATAAATCATTAGCTGGATTGATGTGGAGATACTGGTCCTAGTGTGAGATTATTGTTTGGTTATCGACCTGGGTGCATTTATTTGGGTTTTCACATGATATGCTCTTTGCAAATGAGTGCATTTGGGATTTTACGGCAGCAGCCAAAGCGTATCTGTGCTTGCTTGTCTGGTTGCCTCGTTCATTCCTTTGTGTACCAGCAGCTAACAATGCTGCCCTTGCATGTGCTGGGGAATAGCTTTTGTCCACGAGTACATGGCGGGAATGCCAGTTAGCTATACAACCAAGCGCCTGCCAATGCGGTGCGGCGATGGAGTAGAACCAAATGAAGTTTGATATAGCTCCGCTGAGTTCATCCTAGAAACAGCGTTGTTGGTATAGCAAACTCTTGATCTCAGATTGCTATTTTTTTGGCAGGTCCACCGATTGGGAGCCGAGATGGCCAGCCGCTTCGCGTTCCAGAAACTCTCCTCGATGTCCAGATTGAGAAGCCTCCTTGGCGCTCATGCGCCTGCTGCTGTTCGCGGCAGCGCCCCAGCCACCCACACGGCGTCGGTACGTGCAAACAGCAGACTCCGCCTGTCCAAGTCGTCTGTTACTGTTTTCTCTCCACTCTATTCTCCATTCCGTCTTCTGATACTGACTAATGCAGGTTGCAAGGCACTTCCACACCATCCCAGGCTCCCGTGCTGCTGCTACAAGAACCAGTGAAGATGAGTTCTGGAGGCGGTTTATGTGGATATGTGGGTTTTCTTGCTTCTCCTGTGCGTTCGGGCTGCTTTTGGAGGAGTGGGCAAGCAGCTACAAGGACCAGAGCAGTTCACCCCCTTGCGCGAGCTGCTGCGACGGCCAACGCGCCGTTCCGAAGTGACGAAGTCCTAGGGTCCAATGAACTTCTTATGTTAGCAATTCGCTTGATCTTCAGTTGATCTGTGCAACTATCAACTTTCTCATGTTTGTGTTCAACGGGATGGACATCAGCTCCGTTCACCGTCTCACTGATTGCCTAGTGGCCTGTCCCGAGTGGTTCTGTGCCGGCGTTGCAATGGCTATAGTGTGGCCCTGTGTTGGCAAAACTTCACTGCTGACTTGTGCCTGAAGATGCAGACATTCCAGTAGAGAAACTATTTGCTCCCCTGAAACTCGCCCAAACTGGTTAATTCCAAATTGAACTCGTGTGCGTTTTGTTTCACGTTTCACCTAACCAAAACTGCTGGTACGAAGCCGCAGCAGGGCCAAGGCTCCAAAGTCTGGGGCTGCAAATGGTTGGCCACGCCTCTGGTCCACTCCTGAGTCCTGATGGCTTTGCTTTGCATCCTGTTGTCCTGGGCTCCTAGCCTGGCGACCACAAGTGCCCGGTGCCCAACCAGTCGCCCTACCATCACACACGGCCGAAACGAAAATATCCCAGAGAAACAAGGCGCGAACCACCACCAATCCTTACTGCGCCCGCGGACGCCATGGCTGCCGTCACCAGCACCGCCTCCCTCTGCCCGGCCGCCGGCCTCCCTTCGTCCTCCTCGTCGCCGTTCAGGCGCAGCAGGTCCAGCGGCAGCCACCACGGGAGGCTGCTGACGGCGACGGCCTGCCACTGCCGCCCCGCTCGGTACAAACAAAGCTCTACTGCACGTTCCAGTATCAGGCCACTGTCATCGCTCACCAGACCAGCAAATTTTGATGATAAACCTTTGTGCTTGATGTGTGGCTGGTGATGGTCTGTCTGGTCAGGATGGAAGGGGTGGACCGGAGGGAGGCCTTGCTGGGCATCCTCCTCGCCGCCGTGGCCGCGCCGGCGCTCGCTCCCGCGGAAGCTCCGGCGGCGGAGGCCACCGGTAAACCAGCAGGAGCCTCTGCTTGTGCTTTCTTGTTCATGGCGTTGCAGTGAGGCGAATGCTATTTGCTTACTTCTTCAGTTTGGTTGTCGTGTCCGGTGTTCAGAGTCGCAGGAGGGCGGCTTCACGACGTACGAGGACGAGGCCAACAAGTTCAGCATTGCGGTTCCGCAAGGCTGGCTGATCGGCGCCGGCGAGTCCAGCGGCATCAAGTCCGTCACGGCGTTCTACCCCGAGCAGGCCGGCGCCGCCGACTCCAACGGTACGCCGGCGGCCGCTTCCGTTCCATCTCGCCGGCGTGCTTCTCAAGAGTCCTTTGGTGAGCTCACGGTCTTCTGAATCTCCCATTTTCAGTCAGCGTCGCCATCACCGGGATCGGGCCGGACTTCACCAGCCTCAAGTCCTTCGGCGACGTCGACGCCTTCGCCGAGGGCCTGGTACGCGCTCTCGGCCGAGTCCATCTGAACATTTTGATGCTTTCTTTCTTACCAAGCCGTGCTCTGAATTCCGATGTGCCATTCGTGCGTCGTGTGAGCAGGTGAACGGCCTCGACAGGAGCTGGCAGAGGCCGCCGGGGCTCGCCGCGAAGCTCATCGACTCCAAGGCGGCGAACGGTAGCAGCCCATTGCCACCCTCTTCAGAGTTTCAGAATTCAGAATTCAGAATTCAGTGCGCCTCGATCAGTCACAGAGGTAATCGCGTTATCTCTGAACTTCTGAACCTGACCCCGGAATGCACTGCACGCTGCAGGTCTGTACTACGTGGAGTACACGCTGCAGAACCCCGGCGAGCGGCGGCGGCACATCCTCTCGGCCATCGGGATGGCGTTCAACGGCTGGTACAACCGCCTCTACACGGTGACCGGCCAGGTCAGCAGCTAGACATAGCCAAAAGCCCAAAAGCTTCTGCAGCTGAATCATATATATGCTAAGCTTAGTAATAAATAATCCCGCTGTCTGTCTTGTTTCAGTACATCGACGACGAGGAGTCGGAGAAGTACAAGCCTCAGATAGAACAGGTGAGATCGGGCACCAGTTCTGCCCTCTTTTCTCGCAAAAAAAAAAAGTTCTGCCCTCTTTCAGCCATTGCCGAGTGCTGAAGTATGATGGGTTTTGTTTCTTTTTCTTCCCCCGTCTTGCAGGCGGTTCGATCTTTCAGGTTGACATGAGACTATGAGAGGGGGCTTCCCTCCGTGTACCATTCGGCGATGGACATTATGCAGAGAAGAGATAGGAGAAGGTGGGTGAGGCCCAAGTTCAGTAGCCAAACTCTTATATTATATGCCTGTAAATCGACCAATGTTTTCCACATTCAGTGTCATTCTCTAAGCAAGTCTTGCACAGCTAAAAGAAAGTACAGTATGACAGTATGTATTAGATAAATGCGGCGTCTCTCAGGAGATGCAACGACGTGACACTCATTTCTCAAACACTGTAACAAATGAGAGTGATCATTTTTTTTTCCAGAGGTGTAACAAGTAAATCATCATTTCCTCTTTTTTTTTCTTTTCTTTTCTCTTTTCTTTTTTTTTTGGCTGTTGTTTTTCTGCTTTTTTTTTTAGCACAAGGCTGTTGTTTTTCTGCTGGAACCGGAACCTGGAGCGGAGATCATACAGGCCTTTCCACCTTCCCACGCCACTCTCTACGAATCTGGGCTGCAGCTTCACCAGGCCTGCTTTTCAGTGAGGCCCATAATACGTGTGAAAGGGAAACCGGCCCACACCTCCGCCGACCTGGCTTCTCCCCAAAAGCGTACAGGATTCGAAATTCGAAACCACAACGAGCCGTTGGAGCGTCTCCTTGGTGGCGTCCTCTCAAACGGCTCTCTTCTTTCCCCCCGCTCCCTCCCGCATACAAATCATCCCCCAGTTCCAAACCCTAAATCCACCACGCACCCCCACTTCCCCACGCCCAGCACCAAATCCGCCCGAGGGAGGACCATCCGCGCGCTCCAGATCAACCCCACCGCCGATCCCCCACGCCCAGCACCAAATCCGCCCGAGGGGAGGCCCGATCCGCGCCTCCCCAAATCCGCCCCGAGGGAGCACCAAATCCGCGCCTCCCCAAATCCGTGCAGCCCCAAATCCGCCCCGAGGGAGGACCGATCCGCGCGCGCGATGGCGACGCTCCAGAACCAGCCGAAGCCCGCGGCGGCGCCGTCGACGACGACCGGCGGCGGGCTGCGCGCCATGGACCTGTACGAGAAGCTGGAGAAGGTGGGCGAGGGCACGTACGGCAAGGTGTACAAGGCCCGGGAGAAGGCGACGGGGCGGATCGTGGCGCTGAAGAAGACGCGGCTCCCCGAGGACGACGAGGGCGTGCCCCCCACCGCGCTGCGGGAGGTCTCCCTGCTGCGGATGCTGTCGCAGGACCCGCACGTGGTGCGCCTCCTCGACCTCAAGCAGGGCATCAACAAGGAGGGCCAGACCATCCTCTACCTCGTCTTCGAGTACATGGACACCGACCTCAAGAAGTTCATCCGGAGCCACCGCGCCAACCACGAGAAGATCCCCGCGCTCACTGTCAAGGTGATTTTTCTGTCCCCAACCCCAGTGCTGCACGCGAGGTGTTTGTGTGAATGCGTTAGGCATGGCTGATCCGATGGATGGTGGCGTTTGCGTGCTCGTCGCAGGTCCTGATGTACCAGCTGTGCAAGGGCGTGGCCTTCGTCCACGGGCGCGGGGTTCTGCACCGCGACCTCAAGCCGCACAACCTGCTCATGGACCGCAAGACCATGGCGCTCAAGATCGCCGACCTCGGCCTCAGCCGCGCTGTCATTGTCCCTATAAAGAAGTACACCCACGAGGTCTGAATCCTTCTGGTCTCCATCAGCCACATCGATGTTACCGATTGATCCCTCCCTGCTCTCTGGATCTGATTCATAACAGTGACTGAACTGAACTGTCGTTCCTGCAGATCCTGACGCTGTGGTACAGAGCGCCTGAGGTTCTTCTTGGCGCCACCCACTACTCCACGCCGGTTGACATGTGGTCCGTGGGCTGCATATTTGGTACGATTTTGATGAACTCAGAGATTCTTTGCCAATGCGAAATGTTTGTTCCAAGAATTCGCAATCATACATATTCTAATCTGGCTACAAAATGCAGCTGAGTTGGTCACTAACAACCCACTTTTCCCTGGGGACTCCGAGTTGCAGCAGCTCCTGCACATCTTCAAGTAATACATCCCCATTGCCTTACCGACCGTTCGCTGTTCATTTCCTGGCATTCTTGGTGGATGTCTGATACTGACGATGATCCATCTTGTTTTGTTGGATGCAGGTTGCTGGGAACCCCAAGTGAGCAAGTATGGCCAGGCGTTGGCAAACTTCCCAACTGGCACGAGTACCCGCAGTGGAAGCCCACAAAGCTGTCCACTCTTGTTCCTGGTCTCGACGCCGACGGCTACGACCTGCTTCAGGTCAGTACTGAATCATGAAATGGCTGCAGAAGAGCAAATTGTAGGAGTGACTGAAAAGAAGAATTTTCATTGTGAATGATTGCAATCCAACTCAACTTGCTGTGGTTTCTGCAGAAAATGCTTGAGTACGAACCGGCGAAGCGCGTCTCTGCGAAGAAGGCCCTGGAGCACCCCTACTTTAACGATGTGAACAAGGAGCTGTACTGAAGCTGTTGGCACAGCCTTCATGAGTTGACATGAAGGCATAGCTTGTACAACTTGCGTTTAGCTTGGTTGATGTGTTAACATGATCGCCCTGAAGCAGTGCTTTTGCTTCCAGGGCAAGTAGCAAGTAGGTAAAGTATGTCTGTTTTCCTGTGTCATTGTGTGCTGTGCCATTCACTTTGGTTGTGATGGGCAAACTAGAAAAAAATTTCAACACAAAGTGAACTCGAATTGAAGAGTGGATTGATGTTTCTTTGCACTTGTTGCTGGAAAGCCTGGAATCATTTTCCATTTGGTTCTTAGGGATGAAAACGGTCGGGAACGGTCGGGAAAATTGCCTAACCACTTTCGCTACCGTATTTTTTAGTCGGGAACGGGAGCGGGAACGGGAAAGCCGGACGGGAAAATGAAATCGATATTACGGGATATCGGAAACGAAATATGTCGATCGGGAACGTATCGATTACGGTCGGGAATCGGAAACATAAATCAGGAACACCGATACATGTAACCACAAGCATTTAGTTTGACGCAATAATTGTAACCATGCAAAATTTATACACAAATAAGTAAGACACGTATCAGCATCAGCACACGCAAAAAAAATTAAACATCAGCACATGTAGCATGACATCATCACGACACAGCCCAGCCGCGCATGCAAGTATAAATTTTTGCGTGTACTCAGTAAGGCAGTAACCAGCAGAACACAAGCAAAAATTAAAAAATCTGGCCTCGTCGGGCAGCAGTAAACACAGCAGGCTGGTTCGTTGGTGAGCGTGGTGCGGGGCCGCATGCAGGCCAGGCCAGCAGGTGCGCACCAAGGACAACAGCGGGCCTGGGCTCAATGTATATGTGGGCTGAGTATGAGGTTTAGTGCAACAATACGGGATTACATACGGGAACATACGGGATTTTTCCCGATCAAATACGGGAACCGCAGATACGGTCAGGAAAAGCCTTCAACCGTTCCCGCTCCTGTTCCTGCCAATTTTTTCCGGTTTTTTCCTGTTTTCTGTTTTTTCTACACAATACGATATATGATTGGTTTATACGAGATACGGCGTCGGTCGGGACGGGATTTTCCCGTCCCGCTTTCATCCCTAGGTTCTGATAAACCTTTTAGTTTTCATCGTGGCTGGATGGAGTGGCAGGTTTTGCTCCGGGGCTGCCTGGAAATTGTTTTTTTATATTTAAGGATAATATCCGGCCTCCGTTTCACAAGCGAAAATTTACAGCCGGCCTGGAAATTGTTAATGCAGCAGAAGCATCTTAAATTCTTAATCGTTGTAGCCTTGCTCCGTAAAAAGGACGAGTGGTGGCGTGGCGAAAGCGGACAGGAAAAAGACACGTAAAAAGGAGTGAAAATGAGGCAGGGGCGCGCCACGAAGCAGTGCTTTGACAGTTGCGCATATCAGCACATGGCATCATCGTCATCAAACTCCTACCGGACCACGAATTTGGGTATGCACATCAGAGCTTTTCGATGTCATGTCCGTGGCTACTAGCTACCCTGTTTTGTGCACAGCGTATGCCGCGATGAAACTGCCATGGAAGAACGGTGTTGATCAATAAAGTTTCTCTTTTCTCTCGGCGCTACTCAACGTACGGAGTACGGCTGAACGAGTAGGGGGGATTTGATTTACCATTGTCCATTACTGGTTTAGAAACATAGGTCAACGTCTACCTCCCGTCTTTCGTCCGTGGTCTCGTTCTTCCTAACCAATTCGATCGTCGTGATTGCACACCAAATGTCCCCGGCTCCTCGGTCGGTGACGCCCACACCTTCCGTCACACCCGGTTTTAAAGGCAAAACCAGGTGCATCTCATATATGCGCCAGGATCAGTTTACACACATATGGTAGACGTCACAAGTGAATATCCATAACCATGCATAACGAAAGAGTATTATAGTGCATTTATTACAATCTCAGAGTTGACTCAAATGTCATAGCGGAAGACTTAAATAAACGTTTATCTAACGAAGCAAAAGTGACTCCAACTCCACAGGCATTGACTGGGGGAGACTCGCCTAGAACTCCTCAAAATCAGTAGTGAAATCCTCAAAATTCTCCCAATCTGAGCAGCATTCCGGGTGTAGTTGATGCAATAAAAGAAAAACAACAAGTATGAGCACATAACGTACTCAGCAAATGTAATATGACGTACAAGGCTGAGGCAAAAAGGTTGGTTGACCATACTGCAGTAAGCACTTTTAGTTGGTCAAGTTTTATTAAGCAACTATTTACTAGCAAATGAAAGTATATACCACCCACAAATTAATGAGTGTCATATTCCCAACATATTCATATAACCACGATTTAGATCATGTTCAAGTATGATTATCATGTAAGGGTACAGGCCGCTCTTGACCGTGAGCACGGCTGTTATAACAGTTTTACACTCTGCAGAGGTTGTACACTTTCACCATAAGCCGTGATTCCCATTGCTCGAGAGCATTGTACCCTTCCCACACCACGTGGACCGAATACTAGGTTTCACTATGAGACCTTTACAAAAGCACTCTAATAAATGATAGCCCGCTAAGGTTTCCGGTTCAAAAGCAAAGCATAACCCTCCCTAATGAGGTCTGTCTCTTACCAAAGCCCACAGCTCAAAAGGACCGAGCTATACCCCGTCAACCGCCGCCCCCCATGCCCCTTTCGAGTAAAGCTACCATAAACTAGAGCACCTAATTAGTCAGTCAAAGCCAGAGCCACATGACACTCATGGTTGTACTGTTTTCCTGGGTGGTTCTCCATGTTCCAATTAAAAAGATATGATCTTGCCAATTAATTATTTAAAAGAGTATTTGGAACATAGAGTAGGGGTTCATTTAACCAATCCCAGTTGAGCAAGCTAAGCATCATCTACCATCAAAATTAATTAAGTAACCCAGTTTCAGGGACAGGGAAAATATAGTGGCTAGGAAAATCCTTAAATAGGAACCCATCAAATTAAGACACATGCATGGGTGGTGAAATTAATAATTATTAGGACATTTGCATGACATAATACACTTGCCTTCTTCCCAACTCTGTTGCTGCTCAAATCCTTCTCCAACAGTTGGTTCTTCAGAGAAATCCTCGAACTGGTCGTTTCCTAATCGCATCACACGTTCACATGCAAGGAAACAATACAACAAATAAGAAACAGTACACCAAACAATTCCAACAGAAGAAAATAACAGCACAAAACTAATCTAAGCGTTACAACGAACGCGTGAGCGCGAGAATCACTAAAATCGGAGTTAAAACGCAAAAGATATGGCTTTTCTAAGGTTCAGGGACTTGCTGGCAAAGTTTTAAAAGTTCCAGGGGCTTAACTGCGAAAATCCGAGGGCTAAAACATAATTTTGTATAAAACTACGAGGGTTTTCATGTAAAAATACAAAACTTGGACCTCGGGCACAATTTTAAATCTTGCAGGGGCTAAAACAGAAGAAAAAGGACCTATTTGGAATTATTTTTAAACTGACTAGGATCGCGGGTTGATTTTGAAAAACTTCAAGGGCTTCTTTGTAAAACAGCCACGCTGACCGGTATGCTCGGGTTTGACTCGAAGCTCAGGCGGTTCTCAACCGTTGGATCTCGATCCGACCGTCCTAAATAGATCGGCCGAGGGGTGAACGCCGGCGACGACACCTGCGGCGGCGCCGTCCGTTCCGGCGGCGGAACTTCACCGGAGAAAACGCGATCTACAGCTACGGTGCATTATTCGCGACGAGACCAGGACCTAGAGCATCAGGAGGGGATGGCGAACTCACTGGGCTGGATCTCGACGAGGGAAGAGGAGCGCAACGGCCGAGCGGCGATGAACGGCGGCCGGCGGCACTGGAGGTCGACGACGAGCAATGTTAGCGCGGTGTGCGGCCAAATTGAGGCGAGAACGCGAAGGAGAGGTGCGGGATGTCGAGGCGAACCTCCTGGAATGCTTCACGGCGAAGGAGCGGCGGCGACGGCGCGAATCGACGACGACGGCGCTCGGCTCGGCGATGGCGGCGACTTGGGTGCTAGGGTTGCGAAGCTCGGCTTGGTTGGAGGGAAAGCGGAGGCGGCGGCCGAGTTAAATAGGCCGGGGATGGGGGCTCGGGCACGCCTAGGCGTTCGTGAAGGGGACGGACACGGCGGCGCGACGAGCTCGGACTCGGCCAAGGAGTTCGGGTCGGCGACGGGAGGGAGAGGAAGGAGCTGACAGGTGGACCCCACCTGTCGGCGAGAGGGAGAGAGAGAGAGACGGGGGAGAAAAGAATGGGCCGAAGTTGGGCCGGAAGTGGGGAAGGCCGGGCGGGGAGAAAGGAATCGGCCCGGGAAGAAAGGAAAGAGTATAGGGGGCAAACTTGGACCGGGCCAAGAGTTGAAGGGGCGAAAACGAACTCGGCTACTTTAACTTTTCTAAAACTCAAACAAAAGCAAATTAAATTCGAATTTAAACAGAATTTAAATTTCAACTTGATTTACTAGCAACCAAAAATATATGCAACAGCATGAATGCAACAAAAACTTATTTTGACTAAAATAATTATTTAATGTGATATTTAAATTGATAAAAGGCCAGAAATTCCAATTAAATCCTAGAAAATTTATTTAAGCCTTAATAAATCCTAAAAAAATTCAAAAGGGTTGCTACAATTTAATTGTGATGAATTTTAGGGTGTTACACCTTCTCCGTCCAGCGCCTATAATCACTGTCGGCCCATCAAAGTGGATGCTTAGGACGATGAAGATTTAGGGCCCATCGTCTCATCTGTACCGACACAAGAGAGGGTTATTACGGGCATGTAGATGTAGGAAAGGTGGAGCACTCAATTTCTCCGGTCAATTCCATCTTCTTCCGTAGTATCACGTACTGAGATCGACTGACAGTGCACTGATAGACGCGCTGCTGACTAATCGACGCAAATGCTCGATTAGTCAGCAGCGCGTCTATCAGTGCACTGTCAGTCGATCTCAGTACGTGATACGTGTCGCGCGCGTCCTGGCCTAGGCCTCCACCGAGCACGTGTACGTCCTGGCCTAGGCCGCCGCCTCTAGCATCTCGCCGGAGACGTACCGCGCGCTCCGGCGGCTCCTCGCCGGCCATCAGCCGCCCGGCCCGGCCATAGGGAAATGGAAGCTGCTGGCTGCGCGTGTCTCGCCAAACCCGGCCTTTTTGCCGCGCATTCAGGGCAGGCCGGTCGACAAGGAGACACGCGCCGCGGCGGCGCTGCCTGAACGCGGCACGCGTCGACCCGGACGCTAGCTTGCACGTAGCTAGCTACGTGTCGCGGGACGCGCGGTGCGTTGGATCCTTGCCACGCTCCCGGAGAACTGGGGGAAGGAGACAAGTGCAGTGCCGGCCGGTGGCGTTACCGACCGAGAGCGCATCTCTGCTCCCGCGTCCCATACCGAGATGTATATATTGCGTTTTCCAAATGTTCCGTCTGGCAAGCGCGGCGGCGACTTTATTACTAGGCGGCATCCAGCGTTCCGGCGGCGTGGCGCGTCCAGGCTCCCATGCCGGCGCACGCATGGCCATGGCCGGCCGGGGAAGACGGGCGAGCTGAGGAGAGCGGTTGATATGGGAAGATGGCCAGCGAAACATAAAACAGCTAGCGGTCGAGAATTAACGAAGGCGAGCGATCGATCATCGATGGGGATCGAGGAGAAGATCATCCTTATGCGTATAGTACTAGCACCGGGTCCGTACACATGCGTAGTTGCATACGCGCTTGCTCTGAACCCAGACGTACCGGTGCACATATATATGCCGCCGAGAGCGAAACGTATGTATTCGATCCACACGGCACGCACGTTCAAAATGTGCGGTATATATAGTATAGGCCGGGGCGTGGGAGATGGCGCGCGGACGTCGTGGAGCGTCGCGGCCACGCCGGAAACGATGACCCCCCGGCGCGCGGCAGTATCTTCCTTGATCGCGTCCGCGGATACGCCTGGCCCTGCCGGGTGCCGGCCGCGCTTCATTCAGACTCCCGGAACGTCAGCGACGACTCTTCCTTCAGCACTACCCGGGGAACGAACATCGACGCTGATCGATCGGACGTCGGTAGAATTTCAGCGGATACGAGATCGCTCTAGGATCACAATCATCAGTGCATGATAAATTCATTCTGGAATTAGCGTGACGATTATTGGCGCATGCAATATGCAATAAAAAAACACGCGGCGTGATACATGATCGATCAGGCGAGGGAGGTGCAATCAGGTTCCAGGCTTGAAACCTTATCAGCTTCCCTAACGCCTAAAGACCCAAAATCCAATCCGATCGTTCAGAATCGAAGGTATGGCATTGACGTATTGTTACTGTACCCGACAAAAAGGTAAAGTCGGAGTAGGCGTGCCGTCGTCGATGGGCCGAGAGACACAACGTGGGAAATGTATAACGCTGAACACGCACGGATGCTTGGGCCGTGTAAAAGTGTGACCACCACCTGAATCTTCCACACATATGTTCGCGCGATAGATATGATGCACGGCTGCCGGCGTCGCCCCACCGCCGCCGCCTTTAGCGAAACGGCTGTACGCTCGCCTTAACTGAGACAAACTTTGCCGCCGGCGGCGCGACGAGTCGGGCGCACGCGCGCTGATCGAGCCGGGCATGTGCGGGCATCGCCGCCGCCTTCGTTACACAGCTACGTACTGGCCGGCCGGCGGCGGCGCTCGCTCTGCGGGAAGTTCCTAGAGTAGCTAGCTGGAGTGGCCGGCCGGGGCGCGCGCGCGGCGACCCGATCACCTCGGACGTCGCCATCGACGATAGATGATGATGCACGCATGGTCGTCTCGCGGCCACGCGGAAAACGATGATCCGCCGGTCCGGCCGGATCGGATCACCCCGCGACCGCGCCCGCGGATACGATCCTACCCTCCTCTTCTGATTTCATTCCTTTCAGCTTGGTGCCGTGCCAGTTTGGTTGCCGTGCGACGTCACTACGTCAGCATGCGGATAATATATATTCATCTCGTCGCCATCGCTGACCTCTCTGATGTCGACGGGTGTGCTCGGAGCGCCAGCGTTTAGGAACGATGAATCTGTTTCTACAGATTGGTGGTCAAGTAAAAGGATTTCAACTTATCAATAAGCAAGTAGGTTTGTTCTAACATTTTCTTTGATCCTTTTCCCTTTCTCCACACCATTCCAGAGCGAAAAAGGCCAGGGCGGGGTGGCCCGCTCCGGGCTCGCTCGCGAGGCTCCTCGGCGCCCCGCGGGCCCCGGCCTCGTGCACTCGGGGGCCCGTGCGTCCAGTAAGCACACCGGGCTCTCGTGGGCCGTGTGGGTTCCCTTCACACTTGCCACTCCGCCGCTATTAAAAGGGCCCGCCGGCCGCTGCCGGCCTCCTCGTGGCCGCCCGCGTCCCGAGGAGGTCCCCCGAGACAGCCGCTCCTCCCTCCGCCGGTCTCGTCTCCTCCCCACACCTCCTCCTCGCGGCGCGGCCATCCCCCGACCACTGCCAACCACCACCACCACCACCACCTCGCCACCACCCCACCCCGACCACTGCCACCACCGCCCTTTGACTCGTTGACCGGCAACTGAGGGAGCGCCATGGAAGTGCGCCGCAAGGTGGGGGGCCACGGCCACCAGCAGGGGGCGCCGTCGTCGCACCCCCGACAGCCGCCGCCGGCGAGGGTGCAGGCCGGGGACGCGCTGCCGCTGCCGATCCGGCACACCAACCTCATCTTCTCGGCCCTCTTCGCGGCGTCGCTCGCCTACCTGATGCGCCGGTGGCGCGAGAAGATCCGCAGCTCCACGCCGCTCCACGTCGTGGGGCTCGTCGAGATGCTCGCCATCTTCGGCCTCGTCGCCTCGCTCATCTACCTCCTCAGCTTCTTCGGCATCGCCTTCGTCCAGTCCATCGTCTCCTCCAGCGACGAGGACGAGGACTTCCTCGGCGTCGGCTCCGGCGCGCATGCGCATCCTCCCCCTCCCACCGCCGCGCCCGCCCGCGCCGCGCCGGCACCGGCCCCGTGCGCGCTTCTGGGGAGCCCCGCCGCCGCCCCCGAGAAAATGCCGGAGGAGGACGAGGAGATCGTCGCCGCGGTCGTCGCCGGGAAGATCCCCTCCTACGTGCTCGAGACAAGGCTCGGGGACTGCCGCCGCGCCGCGGGGATCCGGCGCGAGGCGGTGCGCCGGATCACGGGGAGGGAGATCGAGGGGCTCCCGCTCGACGGCTTCGACTACGCCTCCATCCTCGGCCAGTGCTGCGAGCTGCCGGTCGGGTACGTGCAGCTCCCCGTGGGCATCGCCGGCCCGCTCCTGCTCGACGGCCAGAGGTTCTACGTGCCCATGGCCACCACCGAGGGGTGCCTCGTCGCCAGCACCAACCGCGGCTGCAAGGCCATCGCCGAGTCAGGCGGCGCCACCAGTGTCGTGCTGCGGGACGGGATGACCCGCGCCCCCGTCGCCCGCTTCCCCACCGCGCGCCGCGCCGCCGAGGTCAGGGCATTCCTGGAGGACCCTGCCAATTTCGAGACGCTCTCCGTGATCTTCAACAGGTGAATTGCAAAACTTCAAAATGAAGGAAAATAAATGCTTGATGATAGCTACATGCCGCAACTGCTTAAGTGCGTTCAATCCTAATGGCCTTTATGACTCGTGCGTCTGGAGTGCGACAAATGCCACGGGATTAACACGCAGCTTATGTTCGACGATACGTCTCTCTGGTGGAAAGGCACCTGTCTTAATCAAAACTACTTTTCCTTCCCGTCTCGTAGTTACCCCTTTTGTAAGGTTTTGAAATTGTTGTGTATGAATATGACGGGTGCTGGATGGATTGTTGGAACTAATTATCAAATATGAGCAGGTCAAGCAGGTTCGCGAGACTGCAGGGGGTGCAGTGTGCGATGGCGGGGAGGAACCTGTACATGAGATTCACCTGCAGCACAGGCGACGCCATGGGGATGAACATGGTCTCAAAGGGCGTGCAGAATGTGCTGGATTTCCTTCAGGATGACTTCCCTGACATGGATGTCATTAGCATCTCAGGTTCGCTTTGCTCTTCTGCTTTTTCGATACGTTGAATTACCTCACCTAGTAGTCACATGGCCGGTTGATGCTTGAAGCCCATTGTTCGATTGTGTCAATATCACGAAATCTAAATTCCCTGTTGTATTTGAAGTAAAGTGCACATAGGGCCCTGAAATTCTCCATAACTTGTTCTTGTACTTATCGTGTTTGAAACCAGACCGTCTGAATTGTCTTCAATGAACAATAAGTACAGAAGACCTTTTGGCAATACAAGTACAAAGTGCTAGTTGTATTATCTAATTACTGAGGGAAGCTTGAGGATAGAACGGTAGCTTGTTAAATTCAACTCTACCTTCTCAAACTTGGATGGTCAGTCAACCAACTTGGCATGACATACGGACTTCAAGTATTTCTTCATGACGTTGTTCTTCTTCACTATGAATTAGGATTTAGGAACTGAAAAAAGGCAATTGGAAATGTATTGTTGATACAACGATACTACACATAAATCAATACTAATTGTGACAGTTTTACTAATACTTACTCTGAGTAGTTAGAAGTACCTTTTCTTGATCGTCATGCATACTACTAAAGTGTTCAGGAGAAAGCACACAAGCTACTTGTACACACATTAGCAGCCTTGATGTGCCATAGATGTCTTATTTGACTACTAATAAATTCCTGATTTCGTCAGCATGATCTTTTAAGAACACAAGAAAGAATATTTCAAGCCTGCACATCATTGACCACTAAGTTACTGGCTTGTTGGCCCATACCCATCGCTCCATGAGCATAGTTTTGTGTATCAAACAACTGTACAGAATTGTAGATACACAAAATCCTAGAACATATTTTACACTTGTATTTACGTTATTTTCCCAGGATAACCAATATCTTTCCCTCCTGAAATCAGGTAACTTCTGCTCTGACAAGAAGCCTGCTGCTGTGAATTGGATTGAAGGGCGTGGGAAGTCTGTGGTTTGTGAGGCAGTTATCAAGGAGGAAGTGGTGAAAAAAGTTCTAAAAACCAATGTGCAGTCACTAGTTGAGCTGAACACGATCAAGAATCTTGCTGGCTCTGCTATTGCTGGAGCTCTTGGGGGTTTCAATGCTCATGCAAGCAACATTGTAACAGCCATCTTCATTGCCACTGGTCAGGATCCCGCACAGAATGTAGAAAGCTCTCACTGCATCACAATGCTGGAACCCATAAATGATGGAAAAGATCTTCACATCTCTGTCACGATGCCATCTATTGAGGTACGCAACAATGCCCTCTTTTGTATGAAAGTGCTAATATATCTGGGTTTTTTTGCTGGCGATATGCTGTGCCTGCATTATGGTTGGCCCCACTTTGATTTTGTTTTGCAAGAAATGTTCTACACGTATCTTATGGTCCCCAATGGTTTCATACTTATCTTGCACATCCTTTTCCATGAATATATGACCTTTTGAAATCTCTTGAGCATTTCCGTCTAGCAAGTTCCTTGAATTCATAAATATAAGGTGACATAATGAATGCAAACTGGTCGGGCACGGAGTTGGTGTGATTGGAAGGACGTGCTTTGTCGACTCCTCCTTAAGCTGTGTCCTAGCTATACAATCGTGATTTGCCTGTTTTCTTCTTAGACAGTTTATTTAACGCATTCAGTTTGGCTACATTTCGTTGTCGACATGGTCAGCTGATTTGCTCCCAAAGGAATATTTTCTTCGGATCCCAACAGAAAAGAATCTTTTCTTCTTTTTATAGTTTCCTGTTCCTCTGGAATATTTGCTGGCTTGAGTCTATTATGATTATGTTAGGATGAGGCACATTATTCTGTTGTTCTTTTATTTGTTGATCATGATGGCATATTCCAATATTCAGGCACCTCGGATTATTGTTTAACACCATTTGCAATTGTGCTCCAAGCATACAATGGTCATCATGCTCTGAATATTTCCGAATTGCAGGTGGGCACAGTTGGTGGAGGGACTCAGCTGGCTTCCCAGTCTGCATGCCTTGACCTCCTGGGCGTGAAGGGCGCGAACCGGGACTCCCCCGGATCAAACGCGAGGCTCCTAGCCTCCGTGGTGGCCGGTGGAGTCCTCGCCGGGGAGCTCTCCCTCCTGTCCGCCCTCGCCGCCGGCCAGCTCGTGAAGAGCCACATGAAGTACAACAGATCCAGCAAGGACATGTCCAAGGTCGCGTCTTGATCCAAGATTTGGATCGTCGCAGGGGTAACGGACAGATCCGGGTAGTGAAAATGCCGTCAGAATAATTTACATGGTCCGTGGAAGCGCAGAGGTGGTGGACAGGGCTGGGTTGAGGCTGTTTGTTTAACACCTGGTCACTTTCTCAAGATCCAAAGAAGAATTCACCGTCGACATCAAAGTGAGCTGCGAACAGTGCGCATCAAGCGAACCCGTCAAGATTGTGAATTGGCCAGGCCCTCGTTCTGGAGCTGACGTGTTTGTTTGTTGATGAAACTGGCCGTGGCCGGCCAGTCCAACTCAGTCATGGAAGATGCAACCCCCCGCCGTCGCCCGCGCGCTGCCCACCGGAGAAGCCAGCTAACCTTTGGTTTCGTGTTCATAAAGCTTTGATCACCTTGGTGCCGAAAGTGTTGTTGTTGTGTAGGTCCCTGTAGATCTCTCATCTCATCCCCCCCCCCCCGCTTCAGGAAGCAGCGTGTGAACCCTTCTTTCTTTGTTCCCTTTACAGCTCTGTAACTATTTCCTTTCTTTTTTTCTTTCTAATCCTTTGTTTGATCCGCTTTCGCAGTCGAATTCTGTCGAGAACCCGGTGATGTGTTTGTAAAAAAAAAATGCGTGGCGAGCAGCGAGCCCCTCCAAAGAAGCCACGCCATGGCGGTTTCTCCAGCTGCCAGCTGCATCAGCACCCAAACTTTTCTGTTGTGTTTCCGCGTGATTCCGGATCGGTCGCTCGGTCACCGGACGCTCCGGCGTCGTCGTCCTCACATGCCTGTCCCCGACAAGGTTGGTTGGTTGCACGGCTATGGCGACGCGGGGGCCGCCAAGTGGTGAACAACCTGGACGCCGGAGAGATCAAAAGAATCCACGCGCGTCCTCTCGCCAAGTGGTGAACAACCTGTGTGCGCCCTCGTCTCGGC
Organism: Echinochloa phyllopogon; assembly: GCA_033239725.1. Taxonomy (NCBI): domain Eukaryota; kingdom Viridiplantae; phylum Streptophyta; class Magnoliopsida; order Poales; family Poaceae; genus Echinochloa; species Echinochloa phyllopogon. Next base: position 36,294,554 of record BTCW01000006.1, read on the forward strand.
CCCCCGCGATCAAATCTTGAAATCTGGCCCCTCGCGCGGCGTGGCATCGTCCGTGGCCACGAATCGCCTCGCTTTGTCCGCGATCGTCGCCGGGGGGTGGGGTTAAAGTAAAGCGGTGTTTACCTCCCATCAGATCCAAAACTTCTCCCAAACTTTTTTTCTCTAAACTTCACTATTCAATATCACATCAAATCTCTCTCCTCATGCATGAAGCATTAAATGTAGGTAAATAAAAAACTAAATACATGGTTTTGATGTACACGACGAAACGGATCTTTTAAACCTAGATAAATAAAAAACTAAATACATGGTTTTGATGTACACGACGAAACGGATCTTTTAAACCTAGTTAGGTCATAATTATATTAGGACGAGGCACATTTTTACCCAAATTTACATTCGAAGCGAACACCGCCCGAGAGATTCCCTGCGCGGTGGCCGGTGGGGGCCGTCGCGCCGGGCGCTCGTGCCGTGCGTGGCGTGCCCGTGGGCAGGTATCGTGTGACGAACCGGGTGGTGCCCCTGCTGTTACACTGTCAGTGTTGGGTGCCCATGTCCTGGTGTCGTAGCCTCACCGGGACACCGCCGGGATCCTGGCGCGGAACCCGCTTTGTTTTGTCTGGGAGGACACTGGACACGTAAACCTTACAAACTTCGAGAATCATCGAGGCCTTTCCACGCGTCTCACTGATTTTTTCTTTGTTTGTTCATCAAAATATTGAAGTTTGTTAAGTGAGTGAGGCTGATGAGCAAATCCCACTTTGCAGCGGGAACTGTAGCACTAATGGGCCTTTAGAACTCGCTTTGTCAAGGTACTCAAAATAGGCCCAAATGTTGGCCCATGCGACACGTTCACATGGGCCGCGCGGCCCACCTGATGACTTGCCGTTGCATCGTCCTGCTCCTGTAATTCCTCCTCTCCTCCCCCTTTCCCCACTTTTCTTTCTTGCGGACCAATTCGAGACACGAAACGAAGGCGTCGGCGGTCGGGGTCGGGGAGGCGTCGGCGGCGGGTCGGTCGCGGCGCTTGCGGAGCGGAGCCGGAGCCGGAGCCGAAGGGGGAGATGGCGCCGGCGAGCGGGTGGGGGCGGGCGGTGGGGAACACGCGGTCGTTCGTGGGCAACGCGCTGGGCGGGCTCCGCGGGTGGAGCAGCCTCGCCTCCTGGGCCGTCGCCGGGACCCTCGCCTACTACCTCTGGGTCAAGCCCGCGCGCGAGCTCCAGAAGGAGCAGGAGGTGAGGACCTACCTACCCTTCCAGTTCCTCCCTCTCCGTCGCTTCGGATTACGCCACTAGTTGGCTGGGACTCTTAATTGGGCCAGTGTGGAATCGTTGCGCTCAGATCAGAGCGAGGTTTGGCTGCTCTGCTCTGTTCGCTGATCGATCTAGCTGTGCCTGCACGGTTTAGACCCGGGTAGTTGTTGAATCCAGCAGTTTGTTTACTCCTGCGCTAGCTCTAGGCGCCGAGAGGTTTTGGCACACTGGTAAATAGCTTAACATGCCTTTGGATTGTTGGAAAAATGTTGCTGCTGGGGTTGGTTTTGGTGCGAATTATTCCTAATTATCTGCCAAATCAAGCCATGAGTATTTGAGGAATCACGGATTACTTAGGGATGGACTGTAGATATTGTTCTCACTTTGGTTGCTGCGGCCTGCGGCTGTATTCTTGTTTTGGCTATAATTCCGAAGGGGTCAGATAATGAATATTTATTGTTATTGTCAACAATAGTAGTGTAATTGTTATAGTTGATTTGCAGTAAATGCTGCGTCTGTGGCGTATGATATCATTGTAGAGAATAGCTGTTTGGGGGCGATTGGGCGAATCCTGGTGTTTCCTCATACATAACAATTTTGTGCAGCTCTTGTATCTACAGAGCTTACAAAGACGGTGAAATTACAATCCAGTAATCCACAATGATAATCTAAATCCTTCAAACCTTTCTGAAGTGTGGTTTAATTACTTTGCACTTTGGTATGGCATCCATTTGGCATAAGCTTAGCTATGATTTAAGTGTGATTTATCTCGCTGCATCTGAAAGTTTGTCAGTTAGTGTTTTTTCTTTATCTTAGTGTTGATATCATGCACTAGTCATATGCTATTTTTTTGTATGCTTTATTCAACCGAGTTGTTGGTTCCTTAGAAGAAATTTAACTGCGGATATGGCAACATTACTTCAGAGCTGCACTGATATCACCTTGTTTGTCCATTCACTCAACAAATTATGTGCCTTTCTTTTTAAAACGAAAAATGATATGCCTTTTTCTCCAGGAGCGAGCTGCTTTGGCTGCTGCCTCAGATCCTTACCGTTATGTTGAGAAGCGGAAACCGATTCCTGATCCACAGGTAGCAACATCCACTGTATCTAAGACACAGGAAAACAAGTTGTTTGACAAATGGGTTGTATGACTTATTTCCCTGTGCTAATTCTGCTGTTCATGACTAGGATACTGGCCTTATTTATGGGAAGAAAAAGGAGCCTACACAATCTGAAGATTAGTTCCTCTAGGAACATCGTGTACCAAAATGTGCCTGTGCAACAATACGACTTATACAAGGAATGGTCTCTCCTGCTCTGTGTCTCTGCTGGCAACATGATAAACTTTTTGTGAAATTGTTGTTTCTTTATGCTAGCAAAGTAGCAACGCAATCGACTGTTTTTTGCAGTTTTGAGTCCTTGAGCACCAGAAGTAACTTTTCCAGCATCGTCTATCATGTTTGCTCAGATCATAAGAAATGTAAATGCCTTCAGAATAGAAAAGGATACTTTTTTGCTAGCTAGATTTGGATGTTGACATGTGTCTGTATCACTGCATCAATGCACACCATGCCAGGGGTTATGTTACTGGTAAGAAATAATGTTGTTTTTCACCGATGGTGGAAACAAACTCATTGATTTCACTCTGTTCTTATGTTCGTCCATGATCGTTTTGAGATGAATTGCGATGAGATTCAGCTGATGTCCGCTTATGGTTGTGGGTCTATTCACTTATTGAACTGCTCATGACTTAGTTCCTAATATATTCCTCTGAATCACAAGGTTATGATGTTTGTATACCAGTTGTGGCTGCTCTTTGTACTTACTAGTCATTACCGAGCTGTAGCTGCTATTATGTTACTAAAGTCGTTACCAGTGGGATGTTATGTTACTAGTTATTACCTAATTGTAGTTGCTGTTCCACTATCAGGATTTCTGTAGCGAATATACTCCATCAGGTGATCAACTGCCTCCACGATTTTGTTGCGAGTCTGAACCAGTTGCCATTGGCGCCTCTCCTCCACCGCTCGCTGTCTACATTCGATCTGGTCTGCCTAACAGGCTCAAATACCAAACTTATTCTCCAAACTTTTTAACACCAGTCAGTGCCCTACAGCTAATGGATAAACGCTGATCCTCTGTTCTGTTCTCCACACACTTAAAACCAATCGGTCCCCTGCAGTTAATGGAAAACGCTTACTCTGATCCTTTGTTCCGTTGTCCAAACACTTAACACCAATCAGTTCCCTAGGCTAATGGAAAAACTACTCTGATCCTTTAACTGTCTCGTGACCACCAGTGCAAGCATATCCGTCATCAATCAGGACGTCATCACAAGATATCGCTAACAGCAGCACACGAGTAACAAAATGATTCAGTAACGGAGTTGCAGCTTCGATTATAGCTCAGCAGAGAGTATGTACAACTCAAAAACTTGTACAGCCACTGACGCCCAGCTCTAAACCTCCTAACAAAAGATTAAAACAAAAATTGAGATCGTAAGTCGTAACCTCAACCACATATATGCTAGTCGTGTCGTGTTTGATCTGGGACTGGCGTTAAACGCCTGCCGCCTGAGCAAGGCACACCTCCAGCCGGCAGCCGCTGGTGGACAAGGTTACATGTTATATAGCGCGAACCTTGACAATGTCAGCAGAGGGCGAACAGCTTCTCTACTGTCCCAATCTTAGTTTTATCCATTTTAATCTCTCTTTAAGATACCATCAACCTCCCCATACATTGCTTCAAAACTCTCTTTAAAGTTATGATGAAAGCAATTGTCAAAGTTTATTCTATGCACAGAGAATTATCCGTTGAAACTTCCATTAGTTGTGTCTCTAATCAAATCCAAGACTATGAACGTTATGCAATGTTGGAACGAAGCAGGAGCCAGTAGTTCCAAAGCATTCTTCTAATCTGCACACAAATGTTCCATAGGGTGATATCGGCTAATAATAAATGTTGTAACGACCCAATCATCGTAGGCCAGGGGCTAGTGGCGCCACGCCACGCGAATGCGCAACCTCTTCCTTCCTCTCTCGTGCGCTTTCGGTGCCGTGTCAGCTCCACGGCAGGGAAACCCGCGGCTCCGCAGCGGCCAAAGCCAACTGGAACAGCGTCACGGGTTGAAAAGAGATAGAGCAGGAAAAGCAGCGGCCGCCGGCCCGCCGCAGCCAACTGCGACGAGCCCTCGTCTCGTTCCACCCCACAAAAACACAACTCCGGGCCTCCGGCTGCAGCAACCTCGCCAGCAAAACAAGGAAACAAACCAAAATCAAATCCCCACCGCGTCCACCCTGGCCGATGCCATGTCGCATCCCGGCGCCGTCGCCGCCGACGCCGCGGCGATGGATCCCTCCCCTTCCCCGTCCCCATCCCCGGCTCCGCCTCCGCCGCCGCCGGTGGTCGAGTGGCCCGAGGGCGGCGCGCTGACGCGGGACTGGGTGGCGGGGCTGACCGCCACGCTGGACTGGTGCTCGCGCCACCTCCCCGCGGATGCCCTCCCGTCGGTGCTGCCCTCCGCGCTCGTCCAGCGCCTGGTCCTGGCCGCGGCCGCCATCCTTCACCGCGAGCCCAACCTCGTGCGCGTCGACCCGCGGCCCGGCCAGGACGTCGTCGTCGTCGGGGACGTCCACGGCCAGCTCCACGACGTCATGTTCCTGCTCCGCGACGCGGGGTTCCCCTCCGAGGACCGCCTCTTCGTCTTCAACGGGGACTACGTGGACCGCGGCGCCTGGGGGCTCGAGACCCTCCTCCTGCTCCTCGCCTGGAAGGTCAATTCCGCATATTCAACTCCTTCCTAAGCTTGATATAATTATCCCTGCAGATGGTAGTTTCGATTCAGTTTTCTTTTGTTGGATCTATAAAACTGGTGGGCGGTGTTTAGGTTTTCCATAGGTGCTGCAAGCAAAGCCTAGTTAACAATTATGAATCTGCTCATTTAATCATTTTGCCTCATACGCAACTAAACTGAAATCAACATCGAATTATGAGGCATGATTACCATTATTTATCATTATCATAGTTCACATTTCCTCAGCATCCAACAACTAAAATATCAATGCCCTGAAATATTTGGAGACTGGCAGTTCACACGCTATAGCATACTCACCCTACCCTCAAGTGGCAACAAAATTCAGTCTATGCTATATTATGTATTCTGTTCGTCCGCTAAGATATACTTTGCTCAACTCATTTTTGGAGTTCTATCACTCTGCAAATTGCTCTTTCTTTCTTTCTTTTCTTGTTGGTTCTGCTAAATTGATGGGCATAGACCATAGAGGCATTTAGACCTTTCCATATGATTCTAGCAGGCTGATTTATTATGATGTCAGTACTGACTGTAATGATTGGTAGCTTAACATTTATGATTTTGGTCATTCTGCTTTGTATGCAACTAAACTGGAATCAGCATAGAATTTTGAGGCATAAATTCACATTATTTATCATTACATGTTCACATCTCACCATCCAACGACTGAATTATCAATGTTGTGAAATGTATTTCGATATATGACAGGTCGATCTTGCCTGTCCTCCTGTGGCATTGCAAAAGTAATTCATACCTAGATTCTGTTCAACCATTAATGGTGTAAAACACAAATGGATGGTCATTGATGCGTCTCAATTCTTTCAGGTGTTACTTCCAAATTCCGTGTTTGTTGGTTCTGCTAGATTGATGGGCATAGATAGAAAGGCATTTAGATTTTTCCGTATGATGCTAACAGGCTGAGTTATTATAATCAGTACAGATTGTAATGATTGGTAGCTTAAAAATTTTGAGTTTGCTCATTTTGATTTGTATGAAACTAAACTGGAATCTGCATAGAGTTCTTAGGCATGACACTCTGTTCACATTTCCTTACCATCCAACAACTGAAATATCAAGGTTGTGAAATATATTCAGATATTTAACAGTTAACATGCAGTAGCATACTTGTCCTCCTGTGGCATTCCAAAAGTAATTTATTATACCTAAAGAGAAGTGGATGGCCATTAATGCATCCCGATTCTTTCAGGTGTTGCATCCGAATTGTGTGTTTCTCCTCCGAGGGAATCACGAATCCAAGTATTGCACGTCAGTTTATGGTTTCGAAAAGGAGGTAATGACTAAATACAAAGATCAAGGCCCTCAGGTTTATCGGAAGTTTTTAAGATGCTTTGAGGATCTTCCTCTAGCAACAATAATAGCAGGATGCGTATACACCGCCCATGGTGGGATCTTCCGTGGGACGATTGTATTACCATCAAAGAGAGCAAAAAAGGGAAAGAAAGATCGCAAAAACAAGGCCGGTTTTACTGTTGACCTGACTTCCATGAGGCTTGGATCCCTGGATGAGTTATTGAAGGCAAGGAGAACTGTTCTTGACCCTCCTTGGGAGGGTCAAAATTTGATCCCTGGAGATGTGCTTTGGTCTGACCCTTCCTTGGAGATGGGTCTTGCACCGAATAAAGAAAGAGGCATTGGTTTGCTTTGGGGTCCAGACATCACCCAGCAGTTTCTGCACACAAATAATTTGAAGGTTCGTCTTGTTTCATTTATTATTATTACTCTGTTATATTTGAAAATCGTTGATCAGTAGAACTATTTATTACTAACTGAGATATTGAAGTGTTAGTGTTCCTGTTTTACTAGTTAAATGCTTGCATTTATATCGCTGTGTGCATTTTTAAATTCTTCATCTGAAGAAAGTTTTTTTTGCTTTGTTTGGATTACAGAGCTACAGTCATTAACATGTCCTTCTACTGTTAGTTGGAATTCCTTTATGTGTTTGGTGCTAATTGCTATATCTCATAGTTTTACAGACGGGGCCTTCACCTGGGCCCATCAGTAAGGCGGCAGCACATCTCTTAGAGGAGATGAGGATTAGTTGGTGCAGTTTATATGTTAGCATCTTCGTTGCCAGGTTGTTAGGCAAATTAGCATTGTTAGTTTGCACAGCCATACCATCAGTTTGAGGCAAGAAAGAACCTAAAAGAAGCAGTCAGAGCCTCCTCCATAGAGACTTAGAGAGGGCATCTAGCATTCCATACCACTTACTCCCTCCGTCCCAAAAAAGAAGACACTCTAGGATTCAGAATTTGTCTCAAAAAACAAGTCATTTTACTATATTTAGTAGGTGCATGCGCATGCAACAACCCATTAGTGCGAAATATGGCTAATAATTAGGGGCAATCAAGGTCATTTTACTTTCTTGTTAATCTGTTCTAAAATTTCTAAAGTGTCTTCTTTTTTGGGACGGAGGGAGTAGCTTATTGTTTGCTTCATCTGGAAGTTTCTTACAACACAGCGCACTTTTTTTATTGGAATTAGTTACCATCAAACAAGAATATTTTGGATGTTGTAGCTAGCCTACTGTCATTGTACTGTAGCTTGCGTACTGTCATTGTACCGATGTTCTCTGTAAATTAAAAATGATCATTATGTACATAATATTTCATGATTATCTCTTAAGTGCCAGTTGTCAGAATGCTTGTCCTTATTTTATAGATAAGCTGTAGCATGACAAATGATGATTATTGAGACTGTGTGCTGTGTAGCTTGGTTCTTTCTTTTGATTCTCCTTGGATTTTCTGTCTGTAAGCAATTCTTGCTTATTTTGAGAATGTGCAATTGATTTAGCAACATGGCTGGTCGGTTGAGTATTGTAGAACTCCTTGCGTGCTTCAAGCGACAAGCACACAGTAACATCCCAGCTTTTTTATTTTTGAAAATTTCTGTACTGGCACAGATGAACTATGTCAACTAACATGAGGATGCAGTAATGCAAGATACCTATTGAGTATTGACATACTTGAATTGAGTTAGATGATTCTAATTTGTTCTGTGTTGCTGTTCAATGGTATTTGTGAACATATTTGAACTTGGTCTGTTGGCATGGTTTGAAAATAAATCTCTTGTGGCCATTGGGTATGTAGCTTCATAACACTTGAAAGTTGGTGTCATGGTAAAGCTTTATGAGTTTTAAATTCACATGCTTACTTCATCTTTTCTTTCAACAAAGTTAATCATCAGGTCACACGAAGGTCCAGATGCAAGGGACAAACGGCATGATCTCTTAGGAATGGATAAAGGATATACAATCGACCATGATGTAGAATGCGGGAAGCTGATTACCCTCTTCAGTGCTCCAGACTACCCGCAGTTTCAGGTTATACTTCTATCACAGCTTCCTGTTCATGCAGAAATGTTGAAACCCTTGTTGGCCTATCCAATTACCGGTTTGTCTTGGTGAATTATTAAAACTTTGTGGCAACTGTCGAAGTTCTACTTTTGTTTTATGCATCTTTGTGGCATCATTTTGTTGTAACCATGTGTTTCTTTACCTGGTACAGGCTTCAGAGGAACGATATAACAACTGTGGAGCATATATTGTCCTTAGTGGACCAGATTTTGCTACCCCTGTTTTCCATAGCTTTGAAGCTGTCAAGCCTCGACCTCCAGTATGTGGCATATTGTGTTCCTAGGCTTAACAATTTATTTGTCCTGAAGCCTGAATTATGCGTGAGGCTATTAATTATGGTCTTAGCATGTAAATAATCACTCAGGAGTCCTTATTTTCTATGCAGGCACATCCATTCTATGATTTCGAAGAGGTGATTGACTCAGATGAAGAGTTGAATTTAGACGCCATGGACAGTGGCACATCGAGCCAATGATGATATCTTCTTTGCCTTGTATTATCATTGTATCTATCATGCCAACTGTCACCAAGGAAGTGTGCCATCAATTTTTTGTTGCTATTGATGCTAACGTAGTGACGTCGCAGGCTTTGGCATAGCCTTCTGTCATGTATGCCAATCTTATCTGTTGGTTCAGATTAGGTTGATCTACATCTAAGATTCGGTGACCCAGAAATATGACATCTAAAGATTTATTGCGAGAAAATCAGACAGTTGCAAGAATCAGTCGATTTGCTGGGAGAAAGATGTTTGCATCCATTTCATGTTGTGCGTAGAAGCTTGTTTGCCTTGTACTCTTCTGTCTTTAGCATTATGCATGTTGGCGTTGCAACATATTTCCCCCGCAATTTTGTGCTTAGCGTTGCTGATCCTAACTATGACATTTATCAAAAGAATGATTTTCGATTGACATTTCTATTTTTTATTTATCAAACAAGGATGAAATTTTTTGAAAGGAACTTGCGGACAAAAGAAAGGATAATCATGAGTAAGTAAAGTTCAATGACACTTCGAATTTTTTTAGATTAAGGAAAATCCGGCCTCAGCCACTCACAAAGTGAATGATTACATCCAATTTAGGAAACACAATGCAGAACTGGGACTGCCCACACAAATTCAGCCCCTTCTAGAGAGTTAAAACACCTAACTGGAGGGACAATGGCACAAAAGACATTCAAAACACTAGGCTTGAAGTCTGCTTGTGTTCTTCCACCCAAAATTGTTGAAATCTCTATGACAGTAATTTTCAACTTGCAGCAGCTTGCCTTCAATGCATTTTTCTCCTCTTTAGAGAGAACTGCCCAGCTCCTTGTCCAATAAGTTACCCTGAAAATTACCTCCAAAAAAGAGTTAGGGGATGTATTTTGAACACACATCATTTCTATTTAGCCATATGGCCTAACAGAGAGCAGTCACTCCCACAAGCATCTGCTTTCTATTTATCGAAGAACACCTATTCGGCTATGATCCTAGCATGTTACCAAATTTGCCTTGCCAAATAGCAATCGAAAAACAAGTGTTGTATATCCTTATTTGAACTGCAAAAACAGCACTTGAGAATTTCCTATTTAACATCAGAATTCATTGAAATGTCTCCTACTTCTAATTTTTTTATGTCTCCTTAAGCTTTCACCAATTAACTTAGCATCAGAATCTCGAGCTTGAGCTCTGTTATCTTCCTCTCAAGACCTTAGAGCAACTCCGGCGGGATGACTAAAAGAGCCCCTATCTACCATTTTAGTCGGTCAAGGCCAAAAATCAATCTCCAAAGGAGTGACTACATGGGGGACTAAAATTGGTAGGCCACCAAATTTTGGGGCAAAGCTCACAGATCTGGAGCCCCTCTCTCCTCTCTCTCTCCTCTCCCTCTCCTCTCCCCCCTCTCTCTCTATCCCCCCCCCCCCCCCACCTACCTCGCGCCTGCACCCCCTCCCCTCGGCCGCGCCGCCGCCTCCCCCGCCTCCCCTGCGCGGAACTCCTCGGGCGCCGCCGCGCCGACGCGTCGCGAGCGGCGGGGCTCCTCCGGGAGCACCACCTCGCGGCGACGAGGCCACGCCGCCACAGGAAGGAAAGGGACGCCGTCGCCTTCCGCCGCGCCGACCCCGCGCCGACCCCGCCATCGCCTCCGCCGTCGCCTTCCGCAGTCTCCTCCCCCGCGACGCCGACGCCGCGCAGCGCGCTTTCCTCGCGTCCCTGCCGCCGGCCTTCGGCGCCGCGTCCCTCCCGGCCGTCCCGCTCGCCGCTCGGCGACTTCCCCGCCGGCGCCGCCATCGACCGCGTCCGCCTCCGGGCCCGAGACGGCCAAGAAGCCGGCGGCGGCCGCCGTGACGCGGGAGGAGCTCGAGGCGGCGCTGCGGCGGGTGGTCTTGAGCGAGGCTGAGCTGGCGGCGATGCTCGCGCGGAGGCGGAGGCGGAGGCCGGGCTCGTCCTCGAGGAGATCGCCGCCGCGGTGGCGACGGACGAGGGCGAGCTCAGGGACACGTTCGCGGTGTTCGACGCCGACGGGGATGGCAGGATCTCAGCGGAGGAGTTCCTCGCCGTGCTCGCCTCGCTCGGCGACGACCGGTGCTCCGTCGAGGACTGCGCGCTGGGGAAGAGGACTGGCGGCGCGCTGGCATCTGGCGGGGGGCGTCAGGGCGGCGGCGAGCGAGTGCATCGGGAGAGAGGATGAGAGAGAGATGGGGCCCAACGGTCAGATGGATAGGGGCGTATTTAGTCGGTTGGGCTGGAGTACACGTCTCGTTTGGCCCTCTAAATTTTTAAAACTGACCTTTAAAATGAAATATAATGGCTTATTTTTAATCACGGGGCTGGAGATGCTCTCACAGAACAGTCCTACGTAGATCACCATCATCGAAATTGTCTCCTACTCCTGATTTTTTCTGTGTCTGCATCGACTTCCTCCTCATCAGAGCTCGACTCGTCTGCGAGTGGCCAGAAACGGGAATCACAGAACTAGTCCTACATAGATCATCATCATAGAAATTGTCTCCTACTTCTTATTTTTTTGCGTCTGAATCGACTTCCTCCTCATCAGAGTTTGACTCATCTGCGAGTGGCCAGAAACGGAAACCATTTCCAAATTTTCGTGCCCACGCAGCGGATCTGCCCAAGATTTCCGATAGGGACGATGAGACTTGGAGGAGTCTGGTTGTTCGGTTGGAGCCACGAATGAATTCGCCCAATTTTCTACGGGTGCCCTCGATTAGTCCTCCCAACTCGCCACAATTCGCCACAATTCCGCACAGCTGATCACAGCCCACCGGTGGTCTCTCTCCAATGGCGCCACCGTGCATCGCCTCCCTCCTCTCCGCGGCCGTGGCTCTCCCCGCCGGCGTCGGCGCGCGCCGATCGCCGCCCTCCTCCGTCCGCGCGTGGTGCCACCACCACCACCACGGCACGCGCCATCAGCAGCAGCAGCCGAGGCGGCTGGTGGCGGCGGCGGCGAAGCGCCGGTACAAGGGGACGGCGAGGAAGGAGGCGGCGCTGGCGGAGCTGGTGGAGCGGAAGGTCGCGGAGGCGATGGCGGCGTGCGCGGGGGGCCACGAGGCGGAGGCGGTGTGCCGCGTGGCGTGGGACGAGGTGGAGGAGCTGAGCCAGGCCAAGGCCGACCTCCGCCGCCGCCTCCGCGAGGCCCCCCACGACCCGCTCGAGCCCTTCTGCAAGCGCAACCCCACCGCCGACGAGTGCGCCGTCGTCTACGTCGACGACTGACTGGGGCCAAGATCCGCGGCGCTCGTGATCCGCCGGCTCACCGCAGCTCTGAAATCTGAAGCATCATCATCTTGGTCTGTTTATTGCCTGCAGTCTGCAGAGTGCAGATCGATCGAGACTCAGAACATGTTTCATCTTTGCTTTCAATTATAACAGACACATTAGCAATAATGGTGCGATTAGGCATCATCAGCGTTGCTCCATCGATGGGAGAGATCAGGAATTTATTTCAGTTCATGGCTGTTTCAGCTGGCCCTGTACTCTGTATCTGAAATTCTGAATGCGGCGAGCGTTTCTGCTTGTGGTGCTGTTCCTGAACCCTGAACGCCCGTGGTGCGGTCAGAAACCAGAGGGCAGAAAACAATTGGCTTCGTCAACATTGCCACTTGCCAGTGCTTGCGCTAACCTTTTCGAGCAATGACGTTGTATCCTCCCAAAATTAGGACATTGTCCATCTATTTTCGGTAAGGATTAGTGGACGACACTATGATGTGCGCTTTTTCAATCAGTCATCGAGATAGTGTGCTTGTTGTGATCACTGAATTGATAGGCAGGTAAGGTAGTACTCCTGCGCTGATGTTGTAGGTGACATGTTGCCATGCGTTCTGACGATTGGTTTGGTGATTTTTGAAAAGTTCTGACGATTGGTTTGGTGATTGATGCTCCTGTTTGTTTACTGATGAAAGACTCGAGGCCATAGCCGAGTTGGTGACTGATTCAGAGCATGACTACAGGCGCCTGGACACCACCGGAGTCCAGTACAGCGGCAACCTTTTCGTTGGCGGCAGCAGGATTCGCGCGTGGACGCACTGCAAGGGCCCGGGCCGGGCCCGGGCAGCCGCACGGCCATTGAGCCCGCAATATGGCCCGTGGGCGAAAGCGAGAAAAGCGAGCGCGGCGTCGGAGGCCGGACAAGACGGGGGAGCCGTGGGCGGGATCCGCTGGGCGGTGGCGCCATCGGCCACCGAGCCAGCCCCGGGCGGCGGAAGGAATCCAGAAAGACCACAAATAATTGAGGCCGGATACGGGCTCCACCGCCACCGCCACCGCCGCGACGAACTGACGATGGATCCAACTCAGAGCATGTCAGAGATCGCCGGAGAGACGCTGTTTACCGCAGCGTCGGCGAACTCCCTTGCACACACAAACTCACGCGATGAACTGGAACACACGAACACAGAGACACGGTCTCGTTTTGATGCAGCAACTGGCTGTGTTTTCCTCGGACTCTATTGCATATAAAATGAAAGAGTTTTACAACGTGCAGAAGGCCATTGACCTCCTACAATCGTGGCACGCCCCTCCTCAATGCCTGCCATCCCAAGCATCTCAAACGTGCCGCGCGAGACGCGCTCTCCCCGCGAACAAAGCGCGAGTCCGAGCCCAAACGTGCGCACAGCCCAGCTAACCCAGCCATGCGCCTAACAGCCTAACTGAAAACAACTGAAAACGAAACGGTCTGCACTAGAATTATTCAACAAATCTCCTCCTAAGTCTAGTGCATCCACACTACTTACAGTTCTGAATGCCGATCTTGATGATAAGCTCCAGGAACTTGACTTTGCTCAGAGGTTTTGTAAGCACATCACCAAGTTGCTCATCAGTCCTGACAAACTCCACCTCGATCAGCTTCTTCTGCACATGATCCCGGATCAGATGAAACTTCACATCAATATGCTTGCTCCGGTCATGATGCACAGGATTCTTGATCAAAGAAATTGCAGACTTGTTATCAATCTTCAACAGAGGTCTGCTGACTGCTGCATTCATCAATTCTCCCAGCAGTCTTGCCAACCATATCCCCTGGCAGGAAGCTGTTGCAGCTGCAATGTACTCAGCCTCACAACTTAAGAGAGCCACCACCTTCTGCTTAGCCGACTGCCAGCTGATTGCTGCTCCTCCCAGGAAGAAGATCACCCCTGATGTACTCTTCCTGTTATCAATATCTCCAGCTAGATCACTGTCACTGTAGCCCAGAAGCTTTGGTTGTTCTTCTTTCTTTCTTGCATACCAGAGACCCCCAATCAACAGTCCCAGCAATGAACCTGAGAATGTGCTTTACTGCAGCAAGATGCTCCTCATGAGGCTCCTCCATGAACCTGCTCACATAACCAACTGCAAAAGCTATGTCTGGTCTGGTATGTACCAAGTACCTGAGACTCCCAACTAAGCTCCTATACTTGGTGGCATTCACCTTTGAGCTGATGCTGTCTCTGCTCAACTTCAAGTTAGCCTGCATTGGTATCTGACAGGGGTTACAGTCCAGTAGCCCCCCTTTCTCCAAGATTTTCCTTGCATAACTTCCTTGAGACAGTGACATCCCCTTATCACTCTGATTGACTTCAATCCCCAGATAGTAAGTGAGCAACCCAAGATCACTCATCTTGAACACCTCTGTCATCTGTCCTTTGAACTCCAGTATGCTGCTGTGACTTGCTCCAGTGATTACCAAATCATCAACATACACACCAACAATGAGCCTATCTGCTCCATCTCCACGACAGTCCATGGCATGCTCACTTGGACATTTCACAAACCCCAGAACTTTCAGCTCATCATCAAGCTTCTGGTTCCAGGCACGAGGAGCTTGATGTAAACCATACAGAGCTTTGCAGAGTTTATATACCTTGTGTTCTTGGCCCTTCTTGGCAAAACCAAGTGCCTGGTCCACGAACACTTCCTCCTGTAGCTCCCCGTTCAAGAAGGCTGTCTTCACGTCCATATGATGGACCTCCCAGCCGTTCCGCGCCGCCATGGCCAGCAGCAACCTCACTGCTTCCATCCTGGCCACTGGTGCAAACACCTCGTCGTAGTCAACGCCTTGCCGCTGCGCATACCCCTTGACGACGAGCCTTGCCTTGTGCCTCACGACCACACCGTGCTCATCTTTCTTCACCTTGAATACCCACTTGAGTCCAATGGCCCTCCGGCCGCGAGGCAACTCTGTGAGTATCCAGGTGTTGTTGTCCTCGATGGCTTGCAGCTCCTCCTCCATCGCCCTGCGCCAGCACGCCTACTGCTTCGCCTGAGCCAGTGATGCCGGCTCCTCCGCGCTGATGGTCAGCAGCCGCGCATCTCCCAGATCGCGCACAGCGAGTCCATGCGGCGTTCCCGGCTCCACGAAGTCATCCATTGCGCGGAAACGCAGCGGAACGTCTTCCTCGTGATCAGCGTCGAGCTCCTCCTCCGGATGCGGCGGCGGCGACACGAACTGGATGCCCGTCGGTGTCACAGCAGCTTCCGGAGCTTGAGGAGTCCCCTGCCATGTTGGCGTCGAGACAGGGGGTGTTGCAGGCGTGCCTGGTGCGGATGGAGAGGCTAGAGCTGGGCTTGGTGCAGGGCTTGGTCCACCGTAGCCGATCGTGATCGTCTCCACCCGGAAAATGTCGCCGCCTTGCTCCGTCGCCACGTCCTCCTCCGAGCTCCTGCCCCAGTCCCACTAGGCGTCCTCGTCGAACACCACGTCCCTGGTGATGTGGACGCGGCGCCCCACAGGATCATAAGCTCGGTACGCCTTGGACCCGCGCTCGTAGCCGACGAAGATCATCTTCCTCCCGCGGTCGTCGAGCTTGTGCAAATGCGGCGCCGTGTTCTTCGCATACACCACGCACCCGAACGTCTTCAGGTGGTGCACCGCCGGCTTCTTCCCGTACCAAGCCTCAAATGGTGTCATGCCGGTCACACTCTTGGTTGGGCACCGGTTCAGGATGTAGACGGCCGTGTTCACGGCCTCTCCCCAGAACCACCCTGGCAGTCCCTTCGCCTTGAGCATGCTCCGAGCCGTCGCCACCACCGTGCCATTGCGTCGCTCGACGACACCATTCTGCTGCGGGCTGTAGGGGGGCAGTGAGTTGCCGACACACCCCCTCGCCCGCGCAGTACTCCGCGAACTCAGCCGAGGTGAACTCTCCACCTCGGTCGGTCCTGAGCCCGCCTAGCTTCTGGTTCGTCTCCGCCTCGGCGCGCGCTTGGAACTCCTTGATCACCGTGGCCGCTTGATCCTTCCTCGCCAGCACCTTTAGCCACATGAAGCGGCTCTTGTCATCCACCAGCAGCAAGAAGTACTTGCCGCCGCTTGGTGTCGCCGGCGTGATTGGCCCACACATATCACCGTGCACGAGCTCCAGAGTGCGCTCGGCCCGGTACTGCGCCACCGCCGGGAACGGGTTCCGCCTCTGCTTGCCAGCGAGACAGGCGTCGCAGAGTTGATCCACCTGCTCGATCGCAGGCAGGCCGTGCACCAGCTCCTCCCGCGCCATCTTCCGCAGCGCGCTCATGTTGACGTGGCCCATCCGAGCGTGCCAGCGCCAGGCGTCCTCTGCGCCGTGCACCGTCAGGCACACCGGCCGCGCGACGTCGAGCTCCAGCACGTACAGCCGGTCTGGCCGGCGCGGCACCCGCGCCAGCAACTTCCGGCTCTGCTCGCGGATCCTCAGCACGCCGTCGTCGATGTTGATCTTGTACCCCACCTCATCCAGCTGCCTAATGCTGATGATGTTCGTCGTGAGGCGGGGAATGTAGTAGACGCCGGCGAATGAGCGGTGCTCACCACTCCGGCAGTTGAACAGCACTGTGTCGTAGCCCTCGATCTTCGCCACCGAGCCGTCGCCGAAGCTCACGGTGCCGCGAACCGCCGTGTTCCGCTCCGCGAACGCTGTCCGGGCGCCCGACATGTGGTTCGTCGCGCCGGTGTCGAGCACCCACGACTTCGTGTCGGGTGCTTCTCCTCCTCGCTGAGGTGCACGAGCACCTTGTGCTCGATGAGCCGCACCTCGGAGCTGGATTCCGAGGACACCCGTGCCACCACCGCGCCGGGCGGCGGCACCGCCGCTCGATCTGGATCTGGGCGCCCTCCTCCTAGTGGGGTTGGGGTTGCAACCAGGAGGGTCGCCGTGGCCTCCTCATAGGACTCCTCATTGGGTCTCCCACCCGAGACGTCGGCCGGCACCGGCTGGGGACCGCCAGTCGCCGGCGGCGAGGGGAGCGGCGACGAAATCGGAAAGGGGAAGACGGGGGTTGACCTTACCAGGAGCAATGATGCTTCCTCCTCCTCTTGAACGACGTGGGCCGCCTCCTTCTTGGGCTTTCGTGGGCATTCCTTGGCCCAATGGCCGGTTTCGCCGCGCCGACGACACTGATCCCGGCCCACCTTGCCGACGGATCCCGCCGGCCTGCTTGACGATGATCCGGAATTCCCACGCCCACTCCCGCGCCCGCGCGTGCGCCCGCCACCGCGGCCGCCAGAACTCCCGTTCCCGCCAGCAGTGCGTTCGCCGTCGCCCTTCTTCTTTCGCGACTCCCACTCCTCCGCCTTCATGTACAGTTTGCCGTCGTGGTGCAGGGTGGCGGGCGCCTCGTCGAACGAGTCCTCCGCCGATTTGAGTCGCCCTGTGAGGTCCAGCACCGTCATCTTCGAGACGTCGAGGAGGGTGCGGATGGAGAGCACCATCTGCTTGTACTGCGCCGGCACGCTCCGCAGTATCTTCCGCACCACCTCCTTGTCCTCCAGCACCACCCCAAGGGTCAGCAGTGAGGTCTGCATCCCCGTCAGGCGCAGCGTGAAATCCTCCACCGACTCGCCGTCCTTGAACGCGGCGAGCTCGAAATCCCGACGAAGCTGCCGCGCGGTGTTCTCCCTGACTCGACCATCGCCGATGCACAGGGTAGCGACGGCCTCCCACGCCTCTGTCGCCGTCTCCTTGTTGGCGATCACCCTCGCCAACTCCGAGGGGACGGCCGAGCAGAGGGCATCGAGTGCCATCATGTTCTCCTGCTCGTCGACGTCGCCGACGTCGATCGCCCGCCATAGGCCCCGGGCCTTGAGCTTCATCTTCATGAGCCGCGCCCAATCGGAATAGTTCATCTTGGTGAGTGCGGGGTAGCTACTCCCGACGCCCACCTCTCGAACCAACCGCTGGAACACCGCGGAGCCATCCTTGGTGTCACTCCCGCCCGCGCCGTCCGCCGGCTTCTTGCCCCCCTTCTTCGGCGATGGCGGTGGAGTTCCCGTCATCGCCCACTCGATCGCGCGATCGCGGTTCCACCGGCGATACCGCGCGACGATGGAGCCCTGAACCGAATACGGCTCTGATGCCACTTGTCAGAGATCGCCGGAGAGACGCTGTCTACCGCAGCGCCGGCGAACTCCCTTGCACACACAAACTCACGCGATGAACTGGAACACACGAACACAGAGACGCGGTCTCGTTTTGGTGCAGCAACTGGCTGCGTTTTCCTTGGACTCTATTGCATATAAAATGAAAGAGTTTTACAACGTGCAGAAGGCCATGACCTCCTACAGTCGCGGCACGCCCCTCAATGCCTGCCATCCCAAGCATCTCAAACGTGCCACGCGAGACGCGCTCTGCCCGCGAACAAAGCGCGAGTCCGAGCCCAAACGTGCGCACAGCCCAGCTAACCCAGCCATGCGCCTAACAGCCTAACTGAAAACAACTGAAAACGAAACGGTCTGCACTAGAATTATTCAACAGAGCATACGTTAGACGATGCTTTGGTACGATGGGTAATCGATTAGGTTCGTCGAGGGTTTTTTTTCTTTTTTTTTTGCTTATCAAGTTCGTCGAGGGTTGAACGCTCTTGTACGGACCACTCGATCCACGTCATCGGGATAAAGATTGATGTTACAAGCCATGATAATGCATCGACATCGTATGCTGCTACTGCTACGATGACATAACGAGCAGTACCCGGCTAGTAGAATCAAAGGGACAATAGGCCCCTTTTGCTGCCAGGATCTCTTCCGCTTAGTGGAGCAATTGGGTTAAAAGGATAAACCTGCACAGGTGTGAGTCACCGTGAGCCTTACCTCCTTGCATTCACCATTTAACACACCATCTAAGATTTTTAATTATTTCAGCCCAACATATCAACTAAAGTAGACATTTAGATAGCAGCGGAAACATAACATGTAAGAACCAAATTCAAATTATTTTTTTCAATTATCAACTCAGATTTAAAAAATAATATAAAATCTCATCCAATGGTTGTCTTAATTTTTTTTCTTTTTATGGATTTCTAAATATGGTAATTTGTGCTGTGGTTTGAGTGGTGGTCTAAAAATCGAGATCATGAAACTAGTCGTTTCGAGAAAAATGTTTAAATTTTCATCAGAATTTAAATGAGTGTAATTGACAATTGGTTATATGGTTAACTAATTATAATCATAGTATACTTGTAATTTGGAACTAGATTAATTAATCTGGCGACTCGTAAGAATTGACATATGTTTGACACTTGCTCACTGAATCTTGTCCACCCAGTGGAGACCGGGTCGGGCCAGCAAAGCGCGGCACCCGACCAAAGCAAAAGTGCCAATTTTATGATGTGGCACAAGGCGCGAAGGCCACGCCGGCACC
This sequence comes from Echinochloa phyllopogon, assembly GCA_033239725.1. Lineage (NCBI taxonomy): Eukaryota > Viridiplantae > Streptophyta > Magnoliopsida > Poales > Poaceae > Echinochloa > Echinochloa phyllopogon. Next base: position 36,314,081 of record BTCW01000006.1, read on the forward strand.
AAACTTACCAAAGCTCCCACCTCCACCCACGACGCGCGAACGCTCCCCTGCCGCCCTCCGTACGGCCGTCCCCGCGGCCGCTGCGACGTGGGAGTGCGTGACGGCACGACCACCCACTGTCCACCAGCGACGGAGGCAGCGAGGGGGGCGGGCGGGGGCTCGAGCCCCCCTACCGCTCCCAAATACATAGAGTCCCACCAGAATTTTCTTTAAAATTTGTACCTAACTACGTATAATAGGAGAAGCTCAACTGTTATATTTATTTATTTTAGAAGGTTATAGTGGTATTATGTCGATATAGCTTATAGTTCAGCCCTTTCTAAAAAAATTTCTGGCTCCGTCCCTGCTGGCCACTGACCCCATTCACCACCGCGCGCGCATCCCGCTCGGCGCTCGCGTTTCCTGCTGCTGCGTTGCTGATGGCCGGACAGGCTCGTGGCGCAGATCCGTCGGCGGCGGTGTTGGGACTTGGGAGACGAGGAGACCTTATATTAGCAGCGATGCAGAGTGAGGACGCCAGCCCGCCGGCTCCCATGGCGTCCACACCTCCTCCACCTGCTTCGTCTTCAGTGCCGGTTGCCAGGCCGGCCGAACACGCGGGCCCGGTCTGGATCGCCGGGTACCGGTGGGGCTGCCCACGGAGGCGATAGCTACCCGATGTGCCAGGTGGATCACTGCCGCGCGGATCTGACCGGCGACAAGGCTTACTACCACATGAGGCACAGGGTCTGCGTGGCGCACAGCAGGGTCGCCGAGGCGTCCGTCGCCGGCGCGCAGGATGCAGCGCTTCTGCGAACAGTGTAGCAGGCAACGAATGTAACTGCATCCTCCAAAGCTCTCATGAGAACTGTGTTATGATCGATGCTAGTTTGCTACTCGTAGGAGTCTGTTTATGATTTGATTATATCGCTTCATACGCCGCACGTATTGGACCGTTGAGTGGGACGGTTCTCTATCATGGTGCCACCGGTGTTGGTGTAGGGTATGAGAGCTAGCATTCGGTTACTGATAGGTTGGTTCGTCTGATCAATCCTTTAGAGTTCACCTGATCGCGGAGTTTGATGAGAAGAGGAGCTGCAGGCGTAGGCTCGCCGGATTCCACCAGCGAAGAAAATGCAGCAGATGGACAAGATGTTGTCAGTCATCTGATCACGGTTATTGCATCCTTGCAAGGTATACTAGCACTCACTGCGCAATCAGTATACTCTCTCACAACTTTGTGATTTAATCAGGACAGGATTTTATTGTCGTAATGACAGGTTCAGCACATAGATAGTTGTGTCATTGTGTGGCTTAGTTCTTTCTTTTGATCATCCTCCTTGGTTTTCTCTGTCGGCAAGCAACTTATTTTGAGAATGTGCAAATGTATGGCTGGTTGGTTGAGTACTGTAGAACTTGCGTGCTAAGGGATTAGCATGCAGTAACATCCCAGCATCTCTTTCTCAAAACTTCTGTATTGGCACACACATATGTTAGTATGTCACCTAGCTAGCAAACATGTGGATCCTGTAAATGTGGGATTGAGTTATATGATTCTAATTTGTTCTATGTTAGTTTTCAATGCTATTTGATATACCTTTGTGGGTATTTATCGGCATGCTAATTTGGTCAGTTGGCAAGTTGTGTCCATTAGGTTTGGGCTACTGGGTCGACCAAAACTTGCTGATAATAATGAACTAAATTAGTTTGAGTCCATCGGGTAATCACTTGCGTTTCTACTTGTGGCCCATTGAGCATGTACTTTCATAACATTTGAAAGTTGGCATCATGATAGAACTATATTAGTTTGAAATTTACTACGTACTTCGTATTTTCTTTCACCAAAGTTAATCATCAGGTCACATGAAAGTGGCGAAGGCGATGGAGCGCGCGGTGTCGCATGGCGTGGGACGAGGTGAGCCAGGCCAAGGCCAATCTCCGCCGGGCTGAGGCGTGAGGCCCCCGGCAACCCGCTGAGCCCTTCTGCGTGAGCAACTCCACCGAAAATGGCAAAGGCTGAAAACGGCAAAGGCTGTTTGACTGTTATCCTTCTCTATTGCGAAAATACTAGGTGTCTGAAAAGCTGATATTCTGATCAGCGTCGATCTAGTGAGTGCTGGACTTCTGGTTCCTCGCGTGCGTTCGTGTGAGTTCATCGCGTTCACTGTTCCCTGAATCTGAATGCGCGTCGTCTGCTTACTGACTGCAGATCGATCGAGACTCCAAGAGAACACGTTTCACGCTTTTCATTCGTTCGTCACATACATGTTAATGGTACGAATATGCACCATCAATCTTGCCTCATCAGAGATTGCAAGAGCTCATTTCAGTTCATGGCGTTTTCAGCTGCCTCCTGTACCCTGCAGGTGTCGATCGAGACTACAGTGGAAGAGCGTGTTTCAGCTTTGCATTGAGTTGTCACAGACACGTTAACGGTATGATTATGCATCATCATCCTTGTTTCATCAGAGTGCAGGAGTTCATTTCAGTTCATGTGTTTCAGCTGCCTCCTGTACCCTGAATCTGACGACGGGCATTTCTACTGCGTCTCAGTCCCTGAACCCTGAAAAGGCAACGAGGGCAACTCAAGAACCATAGGAACAAGCAGAACCTTTCCGAGCAATGATTTGTCCATCCCAAAATTAGGACATTGTCCATCTCATTTCAGCGATGATATACAAGTGGGTGACACCCTGATGTGCGTGCGCTTTTCAAGCAGTCGCCGTCTCGCCGAGATAGTGTGCAGTAGTGATCACTGAATTGATAGGCAGGTCTTCAGGTAATACTCCCTCCTCCACCGGTGTAGGTGACATGCTGCCATGTTCAGACGATCAGTAAGGTGAATGATCACCCCTGTTTGTTTACTGATGAAAGACCGAACAAACAACCCACAGGCCACAGCTGAAGCGGCGGCAGATTCGATTCAGAGCACGACTCCGCTGCTAAACTACTACACGCGCCTGGACACCTGTGCCACCCGCACACACACGTCGAACGCGAGCTCGCGCATTGGTCGGGCGCAACGCAACGCTAGGCTCCTGCCTGATTTGTTTTCTCGAGCAGGAAGGGCGCGTTGGCTGGACGCCTGGACCACGGTCACCGGTCAGCTCGATCATCAGCTACCGGATTCCAGGCGCCATGTGAGGATGTACTGGTGGACGTACTGGTGGGCATGGCATATGCACACCACACTGATTAATACACTAGCACCCATGCCATGATTTGCTCTCTCTCTCTCTCTCTCTCTCTCTCTCTCTCTCCGCCGTGCCATGTTCCGGAGAAAGAAAACCCCTCTCGGATCGGGGTCTGGTTGGCCACCGCCATGGCGCCACCTCGCTCACTCGCGCTCCATGGGGGGGTGGTGGTCATGGTCTCGTCTCGTCTCGTCCTGTGGACGGACGCGAGCGCGATGGGCTCCAGGCAATATGGTACGAGGGATTCGGCTGGATCCCAACCAGCTCAGACCTAACATGCATGGACGCAGGCGCAGCGGCCAGCTGCTCCCGGCCGTAGCAGTGGTACGCGCAGTCTGTTGGCGCCGATGCCGATGGTTGGGGACGGGCCCGGCCGGCGTACTAGTATAAGTACGACGAATCGTATCCGTATCTCGAGGCGTACGCGGCTTATTCAATTTCCGTGCAGAGGTTGGTCACCAGCTTGTCTGTGTGCTGTGCATCGTCCGTTCGTTCGGCAACGAATCGAGACCGGTGGAGGTCTCAGGTCTGGTGGGGTGGGAGCTACTGTTGATGCATGGTCCCTTGTAGGTCTAGGGTCTGACCAGGTCGATCTGGTCATGGGATGGAGAACGTGAATACGTTACAGTTGTACAGTTTACGATCCGCGTGCACTGAATTGGGAGAGAGCTCGGCTGCCGTTCCATGGCGCTGAAGAGGCGAGAGCACGGGCGAATAGCAGGTGGTGGTTTTGTTTATCCGGTCCAAGTCAACCTCGCCGCCTCAGCTCCCGTCGCTGACCGCTTCCTCCCGCTCCCGCACAACAGGGGCAAGCAAGCAAGTCGTGGTGCGGCGGAATGGCTTGCTTATCCATTACCAGGCGAGTCCTCATCAAACGTGATACTAGTTGCGTCGCGCAGGCACTAGCGCGAATGCGCGAAAATATCCGCCGCGGCCACGCGATCGAATCCCCCAATGCAGGCGTATGACCGGCGGACCCCCACCTCCCCGCACGGCGGCGTCCTCGTCCATCCGCGTCGGCGTTCAAAGGCCGGCCGGCTGGACTCTGCTCTGCTTCTCGCCACCCAAAGCGGGGAAAAGACGGTCAGATCAGATCCCACGCAGAGCAGAAAACCGTACGGCGCCGGAATGATTGCGCCCGGCCCGGCTCCGCCCCGTACCCGCTGCCCCGCCCGGCCGCCCGCGCCATGTGCGTGGGTGGCCGGGGGCGTCGCGTCGCACGGATCCATGGTTGCGTGCGTGCCGGGGCCCGGGTGGCGTACGTGCAGCCGGGCCGGCGCCGGTCGATCCCGATCCTTATCTTCTCGCTGCCGCTTGATCGATCGCCCCGCGCCGCGCCGGCGCGGACGCGGCAGGTCACGTCGCGGCCGAGCCGGCCGGGGGCCAGCCAGCTGCCAACCGCTGCTGTCCGGTGTCCGCCCGGCCGGCCGGACCGAGGCGCACCCGCTCCGCTCCGTCGTTCGCGCGGGCCGGGCGGCGTCACGTCACGGCGCGGGGCGGGCTGGCGGGTGGTGCGAGGCGATGCTGTTAATCCCGTCCGGAGACAACCTATCTCCACGTTGGGTCGAAGCGTCCCCCGTCGCGGGTTTTTTTCTTTTTGTGTGTGTGAAAGTAGAAATTCTGTTTATTTTTGCCACGGTGCCCTTCGACAAATTGATGTGCTTGTTTCTTTCAGGCCCAGTAAAAAACAAGTACCTCTAGGAACACAGCGTTCGTACACGTGGCGCCCCTTTCTCTCCTACGCAGGCGTGCACACCACCTAGAACGACGGCGGCCGGGACGGGCTTGGCTGACGACGGCGACATGCCGCCCGGCCGGTACGTGCATACGTGCGCGTGAAGTATACATATACATATACGGCCGAGTGCTTGCGGACACGGGTGTTGACATTCACGTGGGGGCGCCGCGCCGGGCAAAAGGCGACGGCGACGGCGACGCCCGAGTCCGGCCGGCCGGCCGTTCGCCGGAAAGCCCCGGTGCCGTCGTGCCGATCGCTTTATTTGGTGCGCCGCCGGGGATATCACCTCGTCGCCAATGGGCGGGCGCGTCAACGTTTGCGCGCGGGTGCTCGAGCGAGGATTGGGCGGGGTAGGATAACCTCGGGGACGAGAATAGAATACACGGGCGCCTAGAGGAAGAGGATGGAAATTGTAAACAAGGGCGCCATGAGTGAGCTGATTAGCTTTTAATTGAGCTCGTGACGGGGACGGCGATTAAAGAAAGTGCAGGGAGAGCAGTGAGCGGAGGAGGGGTCGTGGGGGTGGGTAGCAAGTGATCTCTGTGAGATTCTTGGTTGTTATGATGTGAACTGGTTTGGTTACTGCGAGTGCGAGATCGCGCTTGTTGTTTCGGGAAGAAAAAAAAGAGAAATATTTAATTAGCGATTCTTTGTTGCGAAGAGTTACCGTACGCTTAAAAAAAGGTTGCATCGTGCGATATTCATTAATTAGTGCCGCGTGACGGTGCCATGGCGTTTTCAACTAGGCTATGCAAAGAGGAGAGTGTGGGATGTTTGATGACACGGGGACAACACTATGAATCTTGGATCTACCTAGCAACAAAGGACGATGCTTGCTTCCTGGGTTACTGCTTACTAGTGGGGTTATTGTGCCACAGTGTCAACCTAGTGAGCGCGAAGTTATTATTCAACGATCCCCTCTGTCTACGAGTATGTGTTTCTATTTTTTTCATAAATATTAATGTCGACCGTATTGGAAATGAAAGGAACAAACTAGAAACATGTAATGTATTTCATTGAATCTATCTATACCCATTTTACATTGTAAGCATTACTTTTTGTTAAAATCTAGTCAAATTTAGAATAACCTTTATACAATTATCAAACTTAAAATAGTTCACGAGCTAAAAAAATAATGCGGACCACACTACTAGTAATGTTGCCCGTCCAAAAGGGGAGCAAGGATACAAAATATATGGTACGGCCAACTGGGCATATATATAAATTTTTTCCTCAAGGGCCAACAATCTCTTGACACCAAGCCTCTAAAGCTAAATAATAAACTACGAAGTGGGGGCTTTTTTAGTACAAGATTTAATTGAGCAGCTGAAGCAGATGTACGTGTAGCCCTTTGTTAACCACTGTTTTGACCATACGGTTTGGCTAACGGCACATGTGATGGTCGGTAAACGCTAAGCACCTCGCCAGATAGGGCCTCTGATTGGAGGTGCGTACCCACAGAAACAGACGTGAAAGAAAAAATGGATGTACGGACCACTTCCAGCCCTGTACTTTTCTAATCCCGGCCTGGTCACCCAAAGACTTCTATCATTGCTTTATTATATTCACAATGATGATAGCCATGTAACCTTAGGACTGTACTATGTTTTTTCTTTATTGCGACAAATATAGCTACGTACACCACGACGGCTGCACACGTCAAAAGGAAACCCGTGGTGGGGCCAATGTCATTAAGGACGACAGGGACATGTTAAACTTAAGCCATGAAATCCGTCCTGCTGTGGATTCGAGTTCTTGGCTCACTTCGTGTGCTCATCCTATTTTAGATTTATTTTAGAAATTAACCATCGTTACACATTTACGACATCCTTGACGGCAATGTATTATGATGATTTTGTGAATCTCAAGGTTCAATTTGCATGTCAAATTAATCGTACGTGCTCATAGAGATGGAATTTGCACATGTGTATCATAAATGTGAGCGTACGTGTGGGCATCTAAGTCTGCATCAGTAGTATTTTAGAAAAAGAATCAGATTATTTTCATAAATCCTGAGAAAAAGAACTATAAAATGGTACAAGAGCATCTCTGGATGCCCTTCTAAAGAGAAAACAGAACAATTTCCCATCTTAAGAAATTTTCACGGTAGTCGTGTTTAGTTTTAGTAAGCGAACTGTCAGATCACTGTTGCTATCTTACTAAATCAGCACGGTACCGAGTCTTACTACGTGTACGTAAGATGATGAGATTCCATGGCTCATCCGGAGTCACCGGAAAAAGGAGAATTTTCACCATCTTTTCCGAGGTAGGAGATGAGACTGAGGCGAGGGAGAGGAGGCGACAAATAACCCCGGTGCTCCTCCGAAAGTTTCTTGTAATCCCGTCGCGATCGCATCCGTCACATCGGCGGGCATAGCACATTCCACAGCGCTCCCCATTTCTCCCAATTGCAAGATGCGATCCACCCACATTTTACAAAGCGATGGCTGTCCTGTCCGACGAAAAAATAATAGGGGCAAAATGACGAAAACGTACCTGTATGCTGGGTCGATGTCCTAGGCTTTTACATCGAGAGGAGTTGGTGAACCATGAGCGTCCGCACGGACTTACCCATAATCCGTTTACGATTTCGCAGTAAAACTTGTGCAGATGCTTTGTTGTATACGCACACCTGTGGCGAGAAAAAAAAAAGGTGAAAACATGTATTGAGTAGAAGACGTAACCTATAGCGAATAAATCGCGCCGAAATTGGCGAGGCGGGGGAGCCGAATCCTACAGTATCGATGCCTAACTTTTAGACATGATCACTTGTTTTGGCATCACAATGTATGGCCATAGATGATGAATGGCCAAAGTGTTCTTTTTTGTGTCCCGGCTAACTACACGTCTGCTGGATCTATTTATGCATTCCTCTCTCGAGTTTGATCCTAAGATTCCTGATATTGCTTGGCTTTAGGGGTCACATTGGCGTTTTAGCACATGATAAGGTTTAGCCCACTGCTGTCACACGCTAAATTTAATTTTCCAGAATATTTTGAAAATGCATACAATTTTATTTGGCTTCCCAACATAATTGTTTTGTTTTACAAAAGCAAAGAAATAAAAAAGGATACAAAACGGGAAACAATGTTCCATTTCCGAACAGCTAAAGCAATGTACTAGTAAAAGAAAAGAAAAGGGCCGGAAAAATGAATCAAGCTACTCTGCAAGCGGACCAGGAACGTGGCGAGCTAAATAAAATACAAGGTTGACAAAACACACGCCGACCATCCACAAAATCAAACTAGTAAAATATACCTTTCAGTGTTTCACCGTGTGTGAAAAGCAGCCACTTGGGATCAAATCTCGGTTGCATCGGATGAACCACTTGTTTTACTACATGATTTTGTTTCCCACCACGTTCTCGTGCCCTCTCCAGCTTCCCCGAAAGACTTCCCATTTGACCACATAAACCATTCGTTAATTTTTACACCAAGGGGGAGTACAGTCCAGTACAGTGGCAACCTTTCCGTTGGCAGACGAAAAAGGACGCACGCGTGGCTGCAGCGCACGGGCCCCGTACCCCTCCCCGCCCCGGCAGCCGCACGGCCACTGCGTCCGTGACACGCGTGGCGCCTGCGCGGCAGAGGCCAGAGGCCGACGACCCCCCGCGGGGGCTGAAATGTCCGAGGCAGCGCGTATAAACCCCGGTGCCAGGCGGGGACGGGCTCGGGTGGCCATCGGCGAGCCCCGGCGGAGAAAGGAATCCGGGAAGGACAAATAATTGAGCTCCACCACGGCTTTTGTATCCCCGTTTTGCCCCTCTTCTTCCCTGGTTGAGTGACGAGCTAACGATGGCGGCGGCAAGCCGGGAGTCAGACGAGATGACACGCGCTCCTCTACTAGAGCTCAGTGAAGATGCAGCTTCGAGCAGGGCATGTGTTGACGGTGTTTGACACGATGGAGGAGCACTACTATGGTGGTGGTTGCACGGTGATTCTGTAAGTGGGTGGCAAAATGACAGCAATCGTGCTTCCCGATTTGGTTCGTCGAGGGTTGAATGCTCTCTGGCCACTCGATCCATGTTTTGGGCTAAGATTGATGTTACGTGGCGTGATAGTGTATCACAACATTGTATGCTGCAACGGCGACGTCATGACGGGAACCGACTGACGTGTGTTCTGTGCTGGATTGATAGAGAGAGAAAAAAAGACGATAGATACATTTGCTAATAGAACCTCCTTTCATGTAGTGGAGCCGTACCTCAAAGAAAAAGGCTGAAAATAGTAGAAGGCGGGCAGCTCTGGGTTGACAATTGAACTAGATTTGGTCGAGATCCCAACATAAACCGGGAGAGCAGCCATGAAAAAAAATATAGATACCAATGTATCTTCAAAACAATAACGAGTTAGGCAATTTCCTGGTTGGCCAGAACACGAAATCACTCATATAACATTTTCGTTGAATTCATTTTCTTTATTAGCTTTACCTCAAAAATCTTATGTTTAGCTATCGTCCCTAATACAAACCTAATATATGTAGAGATATGGATTATTACGAACCACCTTGATGGCCCCAATACCTTTTCAAACGCGCGACTATGGGTCCGTTTGGTCTTCGGCCCCACTATGCCATAGCCGCATGTGCGGCGTCGCCGAAGGTTAGGCGGCATAGAAAAATCAACTAACATCTGCATGTGATGTTGTGGTGTGCCGCAGACAAGATAACAACCAAATAACACCTTTATTTCTGTGGCGACGCCAGAACTGTGGCGTGGCAATCTATGGCCAGTACCCAAACGTGCCCTATATAACGTGGACTTTGAAAATGTATATAAACTGGGAAATTTCTTATTGGCCATCACAATAAATCCAAATTCCTTCCTTGGCTGTGATTTTTTTCTCCTCTATTTGATACTAACTCTTAACTTTCATTCCTTATTTGACATTTTTGTCACTTTTGTTACTTTTTTGAAAGAAATACCCCAAGTGAGACCCCTGAAGTTTAATGTGCCTCACCCATGATTTGAACCCTGGGTGGGAGCCTTCTAGTTAGTTCCCTTTGCCACTACACCATGAGCTCCTTGGCGTCACTTTTGTTACTTAAGTAAGATGAAACGACCTACACGCCACCTCGAAAAAATTATAGAACTTTTTCTAATGATGTAACAAATATATATGAATGCATTTATTTTAAAAGACATATGTATCTTTATGGTTTTAGAACTAAAATTCACCAAATGGGACTATCTTGGAAACTAATATGAATTTTATGACACCAAAATACTATGATTTTTTTTGAAAAATAACTATTATTTGTCATATGTAATGTCATAGTTTATAAAATTATTTTACAACATGATATTTGAAGAATATTAAATGAAAACCATAATTTTCTATTTAACTTACGCGAAACAAATTTTATAAACTACTGTACACATGTGGTGAATACTAGTTAATTGTCCATAATTTTATGAACATATTTTAATGAAAAAATTCAGATCAATTTTAAAAACAGTTAAATTTGGTGAATATTAAGTTTAAAACTATAAAAGTACATGTGTTGTTTTCAATAAAATATGCCCATATCCATTTGTTATATTGTTAGAAAAAGTTCTATTAATTTTGGAGGTGATTTGGAGGTCGTTTTATCCGAGTTAACTTATGGAAGTGACAAAAACGCCAATAAGGAACAGAATTAAGGTCAATGTCAAATATTTTTTCAAGGCCATGAAAGAAATTGCATTTTATTTTGATGTTAAATAAAAATTACTTATATAAATTAACCCTGGATGGTTATAGTTCCTTACCACCGTGAGGATGTTGAACTATTAATTAGTTTGTTGGGTTTGGAAAAGTTTACAACCAAAGATCAAAATGCAGTAACGAGGGGCCAGATTGCCGCTAGAGTTCTCCCTTCTATCTACAATATCGAAAGGAACATCTCTTCTTTTCGATCAAATGTCCCTAGTAGGCCACTAGAACATCGAGGTGGATGTCGAGTAATTTTCATGAGGCTAGTTGTAACCTGTAAAGTATAATTTTCATGAAGCTACTGTAGTTGTAACCTGTAAAGTAGCCGTGCAACTTTCGCCGACACTGTAAGCTACTCCCTCCGTCCCAAAATATAAGGTCATGGAGCATTTAAACTTAAAAAATAACAGGAAGGAGAAATGACCTATATACCCCTTATTTTACACTACCCACCAACTCTCCACCTACCCACCAACCCCAAATAGTTTTGTCCTATCCCTCCAGGACCTTATATTTTGGTATAAAATTTAAACCCTACATATCCTTATATTATATCCTTATATTATGAGACGGAGGGAGGAGTGAACATTGTTCATGAGCACGGAGCAACCCCTCTATTTTTCATCCCCGCTGCCCCGGGGTGAAAAATTGCAGTACTGTCGGGGTAAAAATGGTACACGTACGAAGTACAATAATGCATGTGGCAGATGGCATCGTCGTACGAGGACGACAGAGGATCCGAGTCCACCTTGACGGGCGCGCCGGCCGGCCAGCGCCCCAGGGCCGTACCGTAAAAAGCAGGCGCAGGCGCGCGCGCACCTCACCAATCACCACACGCCGCGGGTGGGGTCAGTGTCGCCGGGGCCAGACAGGAGACAGGCGGCCACGGCCAGGCCAGGGGAGACGCACGCCGCGGAGGCAAGCAGCAGGCAGTACGAGCACGAGTGGTGGGGGTGGACTCGTACGTACCCCGTCTGCCCGTGCCCGTGCCCGTGCCCGTGCCCGTGCCCGTACTCTCGCTCCCTCCCGGGTCTCGGCCCCGCCGTACGGCCGCGCGGCGTGGGACGGCACCACCACCCACCGGCGCCATCGTCGCGCTCCCCGTCCCGCCCCCGCGCCCGCCGCGTAATTACGCGCGCCTGCCACCGGTCGTACGCCGCACCGCACCCGGCCCGAGGCCAACTAGCCACCCAAGCCCGAGCCAGCCGTCCTCTCCCGTCCTGCGCTGCGCCTGCGGCCTCACCTCACCTCAGCTCGATTCCCCGCGGTCTCTCTCGCTCGCCCACCCCACCCCACCCCTTTCTCTCTCCTCCCTTTCACGCCTCCCTCCCTTCCTTCCAGCGCCGCATCACGCCATCGGCCCATTCCTCCTCATCCCCAACCTCCCGCTGCGCCCGCGCAGTCCTTTCCACCGCCGATTCCGCCCTCTATACGCTCGCTCGCTCGCTCCCGGCATCGCTCGCTTCCTGCTGGATATTTCCGTGCTATTTCTGGGGGTGGGAAGGGCGGCGAGGTGGGTGACGTGACGCCGCGGCCGACTTGGTCCCGCGAAGACTTTGCCGACCGGGTAACTGGAGTCTTCCTCCTCCTCTGCTCCGCCGCCGCCGCTCGTCTCTTCTTCTGCTGCTGCTAGGTTGCTGATCGGTTTGACCTCGTCGCGCAGATCCGTCCCGGGGTGGATCGGTGGTTGCGGCCGCGTTGGGAGAGGAAAGGGGAGACCTTGACGAGTAGCGATGCAGAGGGAGGTGGGGCCGCAGATGGCCCCCCCGCTGTTCCTGCACCAGATCCAGCCGCTGCCTCCCCATGCCGCCGCCGCCGCCAAGAAGCGCGCCCACCCGTGGCCCGCCGCCATGGCGGCGCCGGAGCCCGGCGGCGGGAACTGGAACCCCAACATGTGGGACTGGGACAGCCGCTCGCTCACCGCCAGGCCGTCCTCCGACGCCCTCCGCCTCGGGGGCGGCCAGCAGAAGCAGCAGCAGCAGCAGCCTCCGCCGGCGTCCGCCGCCGCGCAGGCCGCCGAGGCGCATCGGCCGGCCGCCGGCGCGCTGAACCTTCATCTCGGCCTGCGGGAGGACGCCGCGACGCCGATGGACGCCAGCCCGCCGTCTGTTCCCATGGCGTCTTCGCCTTCTCCCCCTGCTTCGGCGGCGGCGGGCTCCGGCCCGGAGCCCGTTGTTCGGCCGAGCAAGCGGGTCCGGTCTGGATCGCCGGGGAGCGCTGGGGGATCGGCAGGCGGCGGGGCTGCGAACGGGGCCGCGAGCTACCCGATGTGCCAGGTCGATGACTGCCGCGCGGATCTGACCAGCGCCAAGGACTACCACAGGAGGCACAAGGTCTGCGAGGCGCACAGCAAGACCACCAAGGCGCTCGTGGCCAGCCAGATGCAGCGCTTCTGCCAGCAGTGTAGTAGGTAATGATAGTACCCGCATCCCCGTCCCAAAACTTTCATAACAACAAACAACTTTTGTTGTTATGATGCTACTCGTAGGAATCTGTTTTTATGATTTGATCGCTTCACATGCCGTGCGTATTGGGATGGAGAGCTGGTTCTCCGTCATGGTGCTGCCGGTGTTGGTGCAGGCTGAGAGAGCATTTAGTTACTAATAAGTTGGTTCTTCTGGTCAATCGTTTAGATTTCATCCACTCGCGGAGTTTGATGAGGGTAAGAGGAGCTGCAGGCGTAGGCTCGCCGGACACAACCGGCGAAGAAGAAAAACACAGCCAACAGATGTTGCTTCGCAATTGCTGCTACCTGGAAACCAAGAAAATGCAGCAAATCGGACACAAGATATTGTCAATCTGATTACGGTCATTGCACGCTTGCAAGGTACTAGGCACTCACTATACACTCAATATATGTTATTTCACAACTTTCTGATTTTACTAGTGCTGAATTTTATTTTCGTAATGACAGGTTCTAACGTTGGTAAAGCGCCTAGCATCCCTCCGATACCAGACAAACAGAATCTGGTTGAAATTATAAGCAAAATAAATTCATTGAACAACACAACCTCTGTGCCAAAGTCTCCTTCTCCTCCACTAGAAGCTGTTGATCTGAATGCTTCACAAGAGCAACAAGAGGATTCTGTGCAGAAGACGGCTAATGGAATTGACAAGCAAACTGTGCCGTCAACCATGGACTTGCTAGCGGTTTTATCAACTGGCCTTTCAACTTCCACCCCTGAGACAAATACATCTCAGTCCCAAGGGAGCAGTGACAGCAGTGGTAATAACAAGAGCAAGAGTCATTCAACAGAGGCAGCGACTGTCGTAAATTCACATGATAAATCAATCCGAGCTTTTCCTGCTGCTGGTTTCATGAGAAGTAACAGCACTCATGAAAGTCAACCTCATACATACAAGCAGGCAGACCAAGAAACTCAGCCATACTTGTCACTGCAGCTGTTTGGTAGCACTGAGGAGGACATTCATCCAAAGATGGACTCTGCAAACAAGTACTTATCATCAGAGAGTAGTAATCCTATGGATGAGAGATCTCCTTCGTCCTCTCCACCAATAACTCACAAATTCTTCCCCATACATTCAGTAGATGAAGAGGATAGGCACCCTCATGATTATGGGGAAGATGCTACAATGGTCGAGGTTAGCACAAGTAGGGCATGGGGTGCACCATCCCTTGAGCTCTTCAAGGATTCAGATCGGCCAATTGAGAATGGATCACCACCAAATCCTGGGTATCAGTCGTGTTATGCCTCGACATCTTGTTCGGATCATTCTCCTTCTACCTCAAACTCAGATGGACAGGTACACCATATTAGAAGCTTGCAATTCTAGTTGTTCCGCACTTTTATAAGATATTATATCATATTAACCATGTATTTAATTCTGTTATTCTCTCGATTTACCATTTTATAGGATCGGACTGGAAGGATTATATTCAAGCTGTTTGGCAAGGAACCCAGCACAATACCTGGCAATCTTCGTGACGATGTATGGTCTAGCTCATTAGATTATTTTAACAAGACCATTTAAAGCCCTGTTTTAGCCTGTTTAACTGCATGACTATGTAATTGAAATAATTCTCCTTTGTTTTCTTGTTCAGATTGTAAATTGGCTCAAACACAGCCCCACTGAGATGGAGGGATACATTCGCCCTGGTTGCCTTGTACTATCCATGTACCTATCAATGCCAGCTATTGCATGGGCTGAAGTAAGTCTGTCGATGTCATTCAATTAGACTACAAAATTAGACACCCATGATTAATATGTCTAATGCTGAATCTCTGTGATTGAAATACAGCTTGAAGAAAATCTTCTCCAGCGGGTAAACACGCTAGTTAAAAAATCTGATATGGATTTCTGGAGGAAAGGAAGGTTTTTGGTTCGAACTGATTCCAAGTTGGTATCATATAATGAGGGTATGCATATGACTACCGTCAATAGAGCCACATGTTTTTGGGGTCTATCCCAATTCATCTGAGAGCTTACTTTGATTCTTTTCCTTAAGAGTTTGATTGTCACTTCATTTTGGTTGATGTCAAGTTTGCTAATTTATTTCAGGAATGACCCGTTTCTCGAAGTCGTGGAGAACATGGAATACCCCTGAGTTGACTTTTGTGTCACCAATTGCTGTCGTTGGTGGGCAAAAGACCTCCCTCGTTTTGAAGGGCCGTAATTTAACTATTCCTGGCACACAGTAAGTTTTCAGTTGTAAAATAGTGTTGTATCGACAACGACAATAATATCTGCAATTTTAATGACTTGTTCTGAACTTTGCATCATTGCAGGATCCACTGTACCAGCACAGGGAAGTACATATCCAAAGAAGTGCTGTGCTCAGCATATCCTGGCACCATATATGATGATTCGGGTATTGAGACCTTTGACTTGCCAGGAGAACCAGATCTTATTCTTGGGCGCTGCTTTATTGAGGTTCGTAATTCAAAGTCCTTGCTCTTGCTGATATATGGAATTAGTTGTTCACATTAGCGAATGTGATCGCAACTGTCATGTTTGATATTTACAGGTGGAGAACAGGTTCAGGGGTAACAGTTTCCCTGTTATTGTTGCAAGCTCAAGTGTTTGTCAGGAATTGAGAAACCTTGAAGTTGAGCTTGAGGATTCTCGGTTTCTTGATGTCTCTTCAGATGATCACGTTCATGATCCTAGGCAGATAAAGCCAAGGGATCAAGTTCTGCACTTCCTTAATGAACTTGGCTGGCTGTTTCAGAGGGCTGCTGCCTGTACATCTTCCACCAAATCTGATGTTTCTGAGTTGGATTTGATTCAGTTCTCAACTCCTCGGTTCAAATATCTTTTGCTGTTCTCTACCGAGCGTGACTGGTGCTCCCTTACTAAAACACTTCTGGATATCCTTGCCAAGAGAAGCTTGGTCAGCGATGAACTTTCACAGGAAACTATGGAAATGCTAGCAGAGGTTCATCTTCTGAACAGAGCAGTGAAAAGAAAGAGTAGCCGCATGGTGCATTTGCTCGTAAAGTTTGTTGTAATTTGCCCTGATAATTCCAAAGTTTACCCCTTCGTACCAAACTTTCCTGGCCCTGGTGGTTTAACTCCATTACATCTTGCTGCATCTATTGAGAATGCAGAGGACATAGTTGATGCCTTGACAGATGATCCTCAACAGGTATGTTCGGTAAAGTTCAGTTTTTGTTTTAGCTATAGGACCTCATCTATATTTCTTCTGATTCCGCATACATCACTGCAGATTGGTTTGAACTGCTGGCAGTCGGTTCTAGATGATGATGGCCAATCTCCTGAAACATATGCCAAGTTGAGGAACCATAATTCTTACAATGAGCTTGTAGCGCAAAAGCTGGTGGACCGGAAGAACAGCCAGGTTACCATAATGGTCGATAAAGATGAAATTCGTATGGATCAGTTTGGAAATGTCGGAGCACTGCAAATACAATCTTGCTCCCAGTGTGCCATTTTGGAGTCTGGTGTGCTAAGGAAGCCTTTGCGGTCACGGGGATTACTTGCTCGGCCATATATCCATTCAATGCTTGCCATAGCAGCAGTCTGCGTTTGTGTATGTGTATTTATGCGAGCTTTGCTGCGGATTAATTCTGGTAGATCCTTCAAGTGGGAGAGGCTGGATTATGGCACAATATAAACATTGAGGACAGCTGAGCCATGTGGTATTGTTAAGTTAATGAGCAGAGGGTATGGAGCCAGGTACCTTTTTACTGCTTAAAGTTTCCTTGGAACTGGATGAGGGGCAGGATGTAATGTTGATGAAGGACAACTCCTTCCCGGGGGAAAAAATGTCAATAGTTGAGGAGCTGGGGATGTAGATGTACTACAGCGAAGTTAAAAGGAATGTAACTTGAGCAGTGTTGTTGGCACATGCTCTTGTGAGGAGGGACATAGCAACTGTGCTCCCCCGCAAATCCACAAGATGGATGGGATGTAATCACAGTTCCAGGAGAATGAGTAAGTAACCTTGATTTTGCTTTTGCTGGTGTAAGCGTGTGAATCCGTTGGTTCATGTATCACAAGATGGTGTTTAATTATCTTGCTCACCTTTTCACATTTTTTATTTTTTGTGTATTAAATACTGTACTCTAGCATGAACCTTCCCTATCTTGTCTTTAGATAGTAGCAGGGGTAAATGAAAAGAGGCTTTGCATATCCGTGTATCGTTCATAGTGCCTTGTAGCTAAATAGAAAATAGGCAGATTTGTACCTGAATCTACTGTTTTGTTTGACTTCCACCATAACCCCCATAAGATTCCGTTTTGAATAAGCTTTCTTGCATATATTTTGGCTGTTTTTTTTATGCTAGCTGATTGCTGTGGTTGTCTTGTTCACCCAAGGTTCGTTCTGAATTATGTTCGTGCCTGAATTCTCACTCGAATTCCCTGATATCCATTACTCTCAAGCTGTTGCTGTGTTCACAGTAGTTGACTTTATATCGGCACAATATTCTGTTGTTCAGCACGATGGGCCTTTCTAAAAAGCGACTCTCAAATACACTATGCAAAAAGAAGATTCTCCATCACATTAAAATGTCATAACATGCATGGAGTATTAAATGTAGATAAAATTGAAACTAATTGCACAGTTTTGTTGTACTCTGCGAGACGAACATTTTGAGCCTAGTTAATCAGTTTTTGGATAATTTTTTACAAATAAAACGAAATGCTACAGTAGCGTAATGATTACAAAGTGACATCTTACTTCCAAATTCAACCTCTCGATTCTAACGTCTAAACGCCACGACATTCCGTTGTTCATGGAGCGGAGACTCGAGGCCACTATGAAAGCAGTGTGGCAACCAACTTTGTGGCGTCTTGACAGTTGTCACGTAAAGGAAAACCTGATCCAGCGCAGGAAGTTGGCATCGTGCGCTGTCCTGGCTGGCCGCCGGGGACACTTCCGACCCCGCCGTGTGTGTGTGGATCGCCCCGGGGACACGGCGGCGATATTCTGGCCAGTGGCGCGGCGCCGAGTGCTCCGTCGATCCCCTCCCGCAACAGCGCTGCGGGGCACCGCACCATGCGCGATACGCGCAGCTCCGAGCCATATCATATGCCTCCCTCTTTCCCCGCGGCCAGTCCGCAGGCCGCGCACTGGCGAGGTGCATGCACGCGCGGCCTGGGTTCCGCGGCCGGTAGCTTTCTTTCGCTCGCCCTCTCCACATGGCTGTCGGACCGGACGCGCGCTGGCCACGTTCGTGAATGATGCCGTGCCGGTGCCCCGTGCCCGGTGCGGTGCCAACCCCTCCCGCGCGCGCGCGCCACAGTGACAGCCCGGTGGGCGTCGCGTTCCCGTGGCTGTGGCGGCACAGCGCGTAGGGGCACGTGAGCTAGCTCTTTCCGGCGCAGCAAAGCGGCCGGTTGCTACCACCCTCCCTCCGTTCCCGTGCAACGGGGGCTCGCGATCGAGCTCGGTCCGGCAACCAACGGCGACAGGTCGGCCGGCGTTTTGGTGTCCGCGGCTGATGGATCGATCCGCTTGTTCCGGCACGCCTAACAAGGCGATGATGGACCACGCCACGCCACGGCGACGTTGCGTGCGGGCGGACACGGGCGGGCGGGTCATGGCCCGGGTCGAGTGGTAACGTGTTGGCGCGTTGCTTTTGGGAGCAAAGGCGGCCGTCTACGCTGCCACCCACTACTCTACCGTTTCGTTTCGTCTGGGGGAGAGAGTGGTGTGCAGCTGAAGCGAGAGAGTACGCCAAGAACCCGCCCGTCACGGCAGGCAACGCGCGCGCGGTGCGTCGGCGCGCGCGTGGGCACGGGGAGATGGGGACAGCGTTTAGGCTCGCGTCTCGTCTCACTGTTGCGTCCGGGTTTGCAAACAGCCAGCCTCTGGATAGAAGCGAAGCGACTCCACTAGTCGAGTAAAAGAAGAGGTTCCTGTTCCGGATGTGAAACCGGCGTGCTCTCGACACGTATGATCGAGATCTACAACGGGCTGATTGGCGACCAGTACGTACAACGTCGTGAATGGCCGGCACCATCCATGGCCCGAGGCATGTACGGACACACACGCTGCCAGGACGGCACAGAGCAGACAGCCGGACGGACAAGATGGCGGAGGCGCTGCCGTGTCAGTGCAGTGCGCGCGTCATGACCAGTGTACCAATCGTCCAGTACACTGGTCCAGGACACCTCGTCACGATCAGTGGCAGACCGCAGATGGATGGTCCAGCGCTACGCCTCGGCTCGGCCGGACGCATGCGTGCAGGCCTGGGACCGGGAGGGCCGGCCGCGCCGCTCGACGGCGCGTGCGCGAGCGCATCCATCCACCCGGGACGGCCGGGAAAGAGAGGGGAGGAGGCGTCTCGTGCGCGGGGGCGACGGGCGCGGTGCCCTGGCGGGGTTGGTTTGGCCTGATGGGTGCCCTCACTCACATGTTGCCCGTGCGCGCGCGCGCCGACAGCGTGGCCGGCCGTTTCCTCCGGCCTCGGCCCCGACACGGCAGCTGCGGTGGGCGCCCGCGGCCGCAGGGTGAGAGTGAGAGAGGACGCTGTCTCCATGTGACACGATTCGGTGCGAGGAGATTCGGTTGTGGACCCTGGACATCAGTTCTTCTTATTTTGATGAGGTTCTAGGCTCTCACTCGTTTTTCCCCTCAAAAGCGTCTCATTCGTTTTTTTTTGAAGGAATGCCATCCGGCTATCTTCATTGATTCATGAGAATAGATACATCGTTTGCGAGGAAAGTAAAAATAAAATTCGGGGGGATCATCCGCCCAATTACAAGATTCTCTACTGGAAAAAGAAAAATCCTAGCAAGCTCATGCGCCGTCTTGTTTGCATCCCTATTGCAATGCTCAATCGATATATCATCAAAACCCTTCCAAAGCCTGGTACATTCATCATATATTGCAGTAGCTGTTGTGGCCGAAAATCCTCCATCTTGCATCGTCTCCACTACTTGCATACAGTCTGATTGAACAACAATGCGATTGCATCCCATAGCCTGTGCAAGCGTGAGTCCATTCATCAGAGCATGAGCTTCGGCCATCGGCGCATCAACCACATGAGGTAAGTAGCTGTTGGCTGCGGCAATGAACCCGTCATGTGAATCTCGAATAATCACCCCTGTGCTGCCTCGCCCCGAGTCCACGTCGAAACTAGCATCGACATTGATCATTACTTTTCCTTCTGGTGGCTTCTTCCAGGTATTGCGTAAAGTGGCAGTTTTCTTCCTCGAGAGCATGTAGTTTGTGGCAAGCGCTAGTATAGACATAGCTGATCTGGATGCCCGCTGTAGAGACTCACCATGAACGAACTGTCTCCTTTCCCACCACACATACCAGCCACATGTGAAGACCAACTCTGCTAGACTAACATTATTCAGGTATGATACGTTACCACCTCGCCTAACCACCTCCTCCAGAAGGACCGAACCAGATCGGTCTTGGTCTAACAATTCCTCAATGATCGGCTAAGTGTTTAGAGCATGCCATACTTCCTTTACCCTTTCACATGTAAACACCAGGTGCTTGATGTCCTCACATCCCGCATGACATACTGGACAACCACTTTCATTGCCTACGTGACGGTTTGCAAGAATTCCCCGACACGGAATAAGGCCCTGAAGCGCACGCCAGCCAAAATTTTTTATTTTACTTGGAATGTTTAGACTCCAGAGTTTTTTCCACACCTTATTATTGCCCATATCTCCTGCTGGAATAGCTGCAACATTCTGAGTCGCAAACTTCTTCTCCCATTGCCGATAATAAGCTGACCGAACCGTAAAAAACCCCGTTCTGGTGTGGTGCCAAGCTACGAGATCCTCCCTTCCGTGAGTGATTGGAATTTGTAGGATCCGATGGGCATCGACATCCCAGAACAACGACTTGATCAATTCTTCGTCCCATCTACCATCAATCGGGTTAATAATTATAGGATCGCTGACTCATTAGGCATGAATAAAATATTTTTTCATCTGAACAAATTCATTGTTCTTTAAGAAGTGTGGGTCCCTACATTAATAATTTTCACGATAAATAGTTTGTAGTACTCCCTCCATTCTATAATGGACGCAATTCTCATTTTTCAAGAAGTCAACAAATTTCAAGTCTGATCGAATCTATATAACAAAGTACTAAAAATTATGGTGCAAAATATCTATTATTGAATTGATCATAGAATATATTTTTGCAGTTAATTTATTTGGAAGCATAAATATTAATAGTACCCTTTATAAATATGGTTAAATTTGAATTTGTTTGATTTTTAGAAAGTGATTTTTATTTTATTTTGGGACGAATGAAGTAAGATTTAAGATACGGATTTAGTTCTGGAGGTGCTACACAAGCAATGCTTTTTCACCAAAAATAAAAACAACCCAACCAACGTTAGTGGGCTCGACCTTTTTTAGCCGGCTTAAACGAACATAGTCGCTGCATGAAGAGCTTAACGCGCTAAGCCCACGTCGGTCAGTCCAGCAGCACTAGGGCCCTCGCTCGGCCCTCAACAAAATCTGCCCGGTGGCGCGGGAGAAGCAGCATATGGCGTTCAATGAGGTTGAATTCCGGAAGTTTCTGGCAGCATTTGTTAGGCATATGGGCTTGGTACTTTTTTTTACGGGTATATGGGTTTGGTACTTATAAATAATTTTTAATAAAATATCAAGGTCTATTAGTGTTGCCGCCTATTAGCCCATATTGCTAATGAACAATAGTTTAGCGAATTTTTCTTCATACAAATAAGGACTAACTCTCTTATGAGAAAATTGTACCAGAAACTATCATACAGAAAAAGAATTTCTAAAGCTCTTTGTTTAAGAGAGTGAAGAGTAAAAAGTTTCTTTAAAAGCGCCGTGCGACTACTGAAGTTGTTCATCTGTTTCTTATCTACGCAAGATCGGTACGTGTGAAATCGTCTCCTCTGAGTAATCGTGTATAGTTCTTTTTGTTGAGCGGCTATTCATGTGTAGTATTACTATATATACAAATCGTGCATACTTCTTTTTGTTGAGCGGCTTTTCATGTGTAGTATTACTATATATATTAGTTCAGATTATGCACGTCTAATTGTTTCTGTTTACTAATATATGGTTAGATTAGATTTATTCGTACTAGTTCATATGTATCGGTGCTTTTTAAGGACTTGTGCTCGAGATGACCACGGTCCGGGCTGCTGGTGTAGTATCAACAACTTTCCGAGAAGATGTACCATATGAGAAAAAGGTTCAGGAAGCAGGATGCCGGCGCCAATATGGCATCCACAGGACAGGAAGCTGAGGCGTGGCCGGACCTAGCTATGATTGAAGACGCCGGCCGCTGATCGATCTCGATCGTGGTGGCGTACATCAGGGTCTGATCGATCATCGGTGTGCTCGATCATTAGGCGTGAGTAGTCGTATTGGTGCTCATATGTTTTGCTTCCCCTGCATCTAGATAGAGTCTGAGTCTCCCTAATAATCCATGTGTCAAGCTAGCTAGCTAGTATCCATCAATCGTGTCATTTACGTATATCAAGCCTGAAGATGGCAAGCCTGAAGATGGCAACGGGTAAAATCCGTGTGGATAATAACTCCACATATCCACACCCGCGAGTAAAAATCTGCACCTGCATACGCATCCGCTATCCCGTCACCGATAGAAAACCATATCTGTATCCGCTATCTGCGGATTTCTCACGCCCGCGGGCACGCCCGTACCCGCAAGGTATATCTCAATAACAATATCTTAGCAAGTAAAAAATCATCTCAATAGGAATATTTCAACACACATTAGTAGATATAAATACACACAACTAAAAGATAACTATACAAAAGTTGTAGTCTAAAGAGGACCATCGTTTTCTTGGTATTTTATTATATAATACTAGAGGGATTGAGCCTACATGCTAATTATTGGAGCGGGTTTGTGGATTTGCAGACGCAGATATTATTTTTCCATGCCCGTGAGTAAATATCCGTCGGGTTTAAGGTCATGCCCGTACCCGTGCCCGCGGATACAAACTTGAATTTGTATCCGCATCCATCGGGTTTTCTACCCGCGGGAGTGCGGATACTTTTTATCCGTTGCCATCTTGAATCAAGCTAACCTATGAGATCAATCCAATGCAACTAGTACTAGTGTATTAGTTTTGTGTATCGATGTACTCTTTTATGTTGTGTAGTGTGTGCTCCTGTATTCAAGTCTGTGATGCATCCTATTTTGGGATGTGAATAATTAACATTAATAACATTATAGATTTTCCCATATTTCTAAAATTTCCAACAAATAGTTAATAGAAAAACTTTTAATTATAGAAAAAATATATTTTCTACACAAGCAATCAATATAAGCTATATAATATGTATTTGAAGCATTCATGCCAAATAGTTTGCATTAGGTGTTTATTGTATGGAAACTGTATTTCAAAATTCTATAGAAATTCGTTTGAATGCGTTTAGAAATAGACCAAACCACCTGCGCCATCCGTTTCTTCTGTAGCATGTAACTTCTCTATGCAAGTAGTAGCAAGACGTACAAGGGATGAGTAGTACAGTGGCTTCCAAAATCCAAACGGCAACACTATCAGGGAATAAAGACTTCTTACATTATAAGAGGCCACTATATATAATAAAAGAATTGTAGGCTCAAACCTAGCATCGCACGTTGGAATACCGAACTGTGGGTATACTGTACATATCTCAACTCAATCTCTATAATACGTATCATGTGCCTATTATCGTATATATGACTTAATTCAAGTGCAGGAATTGTATATTGGTATAATTACCTAGCGTCGTTTGTTCGAAGCGACACAAAATGTGCAGTAAACGATCAGTCTTTTGGAAGCCTAGGCCGGGTGAACATGCACAGGTAGTTTTGCGTGCTTTCTTTCGGAGTCCCTGCTGAGGTTTCTGTGTTTCCCACATTTACTTCTTTTTTTTAAAGTACTTTCTTTTTGAAAGCAAGTTTCCCACATTTCTGGAACAGAACTCATATCAGTTTCCTGCCCTTTAGCTGCCATCAGAGAATCTACATACTCATCTTTAGGTGAAGAGCGTTGGACTGCAAGCCTGGGGTATATAGGCTGTTCAGTACTTGTCTCCTCCTCGGTTTTATCAGCATATCATGCTCCGGTTTGCATATGATCATCTCTCTGTCCTCTTCTAGATCAACTCTTCAGTGCTCGCAGAAGCCTTAGCGAAGGACTGGATTAGAGCACTGGACCTCTAATAAACTTGGTTTGCCTCTGCATTTTGCGGAGTAACTCCCAATTACCATGCTACACTGAACTGAATAGCTGCCAACAGAACCAAAACACCGTCCATTTGTTCAGCAGCATGCAAGTAATAGCTAATAGCCCTTGGACGAAGAAACCAACGGGTTAATCCTGGGTTCATCAAGGCAAGAGACGAGCAGTAGCTTCCAAACGGCGAGATGGCGCAGCAAGTGGCATTGCACGTTTGCTCATTCAGTGTAGACAGAAAGCATAGTGTCAAACCGGGAAATAACATCTGGCTATCGCCACGGATCGGGCCGAGCGGCCGACTACGGCCGAGCACGGCAAGGCCAGGAAGCATCTCCGATCGGAGTTGGGCCGGAAGGAGTACGGGGAGAAGCGGCAGGAAATGAAATTATTCCATCTCGAATTGGACAGAGCCAGTGAGCCATTCGCAGCAGGAAAAGACCAAATCGACGCATTGGAGTCGACGAGTCTGCCCTCCTTTGACGAATGGGGACCCTGGCGATCACACTGACAGCTACGCGGTTCAACTCGTTGAGATATTCTGTAGCTGTAGCCATTGCGCAGAGCCTCAAACGCGACAAAGCCATTGCATGTGCCTGCTACGCGGGATGCTTGCAACTGCTATGCATTGCCTTATGCTTTGATCTCTCCTCTCCTCTCCTCTCTGGCGCTACAGCAGACATTAGCTTGATGTTCTGCCAGTTTCAGGCAGGGAGCATGTGCATGCTCCGGGCCTCGGATGGTAGACGCGAACGAATGAATGATTTCGCTTCTGCAGGCCCATCTATATCAATGTACAGAAATTCCCCGCCACCCACTCGATCTCCACTATTTCGTCCGGGGGAGAAGAGAAGTGCAGCCGAATGTCCGTGCCGCCGAAGCAAGCGAGTACGCCAGGAGCCCGCCCGTCACGGTAGAACGAGGCGATGACCGTTGAGCACAGCTTTTAGGCTCCCGTCTCGTCTCCCTGTTGATGTCCAACAGTCCGGGTTTGCATCGCAGCTGCAAAACAGCCTCCGGATCGATAGAAAGCCACGGGTCAAAGAAGAGGTGTTCCGGATATGAAACCGGCGTGTTCTCGATACAGCACGATCGATGGCCGGAGGCATGTACGTATACACGTTGCCAGAACGGCACTGTCGAGACGGGCGTGCCGAGCCTCTCGATCTCCCGCGGACAGGGACATCTGATAGCCGGACAAGATGGCCGAGGCGCTGCGGGAAGGCTATCCATCGCGCGCGCGATGTGGAACCATCGGTCGCCCACGCGCGCGCCACACGCCGACAGGTGGGCCCCACCCGCGAATCGCTTCTTTCGTCGCCTTTCTTCCTCCTCCGACTTCCCCCGCGCCGCCGCCACAGCTTCGCCGCCGCGTGCCGCCGGTTAGGGTTCGGGGTTGCCGGGGTGGGCTTCTCTGGCGAGGCACGGGTATAGAGAGAGGCCTTGGGCGGAAGGTAGCCGGCGGTGGTGGCGGGCGAGACGGCGCGCCGCCGGCCGGGGGCGGTGGGATGACAACCGGATGGACGGTGGAGGAGGCGGGGGCGTCGGCGAGCTCCACTGTGGCGGCGAGGCGAGCTCGACGACGAGACCTCTGGTCAGTGCGGCGGCCGACGACGGGGGCAGATTCGTCAGCGGGAGCCGCCGGAGACGAGAAAGGCGGACGATGGTGGGGGCGAGTGGCGAGCAAGAAGGCAAGACCCATCGGGTTAGTGCGGCGGTAGCCGCCGGAGACGAGGAAGGCGGGCGGCGCGGGGGCGAGCGGCGAGGAGAACTGTGGGCTGTATTTCTCGTGGGCCGTGTTTTCGTGGGCCGCGCCCCAGTATACCAGCAGTCCAGTACACTACACTGAGTTCATGACTCCTCGTCACGATCAGCGAGGCCGATGGACACTCTTTCGGAACAAAAAACAGAAGCACGACACACCAGTACAGCAGCATGAGTCACCCTGATAAAAAAAAAGAAGAAAATCAATAAACGCATGATCGAGTCCAAACCAAAAGGAAGACTACGCCGCCAAGCCAACCAACGTTGATGGCCCGACTTTTTTTCTAGCGGGCTGAAACGAAAGGAGTCGCTGCATACATAAAGGGCTTAAACGCTAAGCCCACGTTGGTAAGTCCAGTAGCCCTAGGGCCCAGCACGTCCGGCATGTTACTCCACGAATTTTGATGCCAATCGAACTGATGGCCCAATTTGATCAATCGTACCGAGTCGTCAGCCTCGGCAGCCCACCACATGACTGACGAGCTTACTATCACGGCCTATTAAAACGTCCGCGCTTGGGCCGCTCGATCGGGGAGCCCTCGTCCATTTGATTGCCATTATTTCAGATCGTGTCGGAGTATGGATGGCAACGGGGCGGGTCGGGGCCGGGTGGAGCGCCCGCAGACCCGCTCCTGAAACCCGACACGCAAACCCGCCCCGCCTCCGAAGGTCATCGCGGGTGAAAATCCCCGCCCGCCCCCGAATCCGCCGGGCCCCCGAAGCCCGCCGGGCCCCCCGAAACCCGGCAACACATCTTCGCGGCACCGCTGCTGGAGATGTCCCGCGCCGGCTGCCGGCGACTGGGACAGGCGCCGACCGTGTAGGCCGCGCCGTGTGGGGCAGCGGGGGCGCAACACGCGAGCGGTGAGCGCGACGCAAGGCGCGCGGCGGGATTGCAGAGGAGGAGCGCAGGCTGGAGGTCCGCTCGCGTGCGGCTGGCGGCGGCAAAGAGAGGAGAGGATGAGAGGAGGGCGGAGGCTGGAGCTCGGATGGGCGGTCGCGCGTGGCGGCGGTAGAGCGCGGTGGCGGCGGGAGAGGAGGGGGCGGAGCTCGGAGGCGCGGGAGAGGAGGGAGAGAAGCTCGGAGGCGTGCGGCTGGCGGCGTGAGAGGAGGGGGCGAGGCTGCGGAAGGATCCGATTGCCTAAACTGCAAGTTTATATACTTAGAGTTTCATATTGGGCCGGCCCATATATTATTTCGGGGCCGTGGGGAACCCGCGGGGGAAATAATAACCCCGCCCCCGCCCCCGCCCCCGCCCCCGTCGGGGCTGAAACCCGCGGGTTTCGGGTCTAAACCTGCCCGGCTGCCATTTTTACGTCGGAGCGCTAGCTCGTGACCAGCTTGCGCCGCCCCACGCATCGCTGGGGAAGAAGCGCCGCCAGGGTTAGAGTTTCCGGGGTTTTCGGGGGAGGATCAGTGAGAGAGCATGGACATAGAAAAGATGGTCGGAGCGGTGACCGGCCAGACGGCGACGATCGCCGAACAGAAGGCTGAGCAACGAGGGTGCCATGGACTCGGGCGGTGGGGACGGATTCTGTTACTTCCTTGAGGAAAGTCACGGCTGACTTTACTTCTCTCGGATGCCATCCATTCTCCATCCTATGGCTGTTAGCTCCCTCAGTTTTTCCACAGCACAATATTTAGCTTCTGTCAAATTTTAGCCCAAACAATAAACATACAAGAAGCGCAATAAATTAAAATAGCTTAAGGGTGCGTTTGGTTGGGCTGTGGCTTTTGCAAAAGCTGTTGTGGGCCGTGACTTTTACAAAAGTTGTTTTGAAGGGATTGGTAAAAGTCCTTTTGGTTGAACTGTTGCGGCTTTTGGAAAAATATCTCTCACTTACAAATAGACCCCACATGTCATAGGCATAAGCCATCTTCTTCTCTCTCACCTTGTCTTCGTCTTCCTCGGGCATGGGGTAGAGCGCGGCGGCCTAGGGCGCAAGGCGATGGGCCGGGCGCGGCGGCCTGGGCCTCGCCGGCCGGGACTCGCCTGCCTGGAGAGGGGGCGCGGCGGCCTGGGCCTCACCGGCCACGGCTCGCTGGAGCAGGCGACGGGGCTGGCGCAGTGGCCTGAGGCTCGCTGGAGCAGGCGACGGGGCCGGGCGCGAAGGCCTGGGCCTCGTCGGCCGGGACTCGCCCGCCTGGAGAGGGGGCGCGGCGGCCTGGGCCTCACCGGCAGCGGCTCGCCGGAGCAGGCGATGGGGCTAGTGCAGCGACCTATGTAGTGGAGGAGGGGCGCCGGGTACGGGGGAGAGGCTTGTCGTCGGCAGCCATAGCCATCCTCTTCCCCCCCCCACCTCAACAATAGACCCATACTGCCTCACCTCGCCGCCCGATTTGCCATCATAAAGTTGTCGCCGCCCGATTCCTCTCGCACACCGCATCGCAACAACCTCCCAAGCCATCCCAGTCACTTCTCCTTTGACTCCATCAACCACAACGCCGCGACCGGACCACCCCTGTTCCGTCGCCGCCATGGCCACCGGTGGAGCTTTGCGCCTGGAGGTTGAGTTTATGGGGGAGATGCGCGAGCTCACGTGGATAGGCTAGCACGCCACGGAGGATGCCCTGGGCGCCGGCAGGGATGGCTTGGCGCCGTCGGGGAAGGCACGCCGGAGGAGACGGTGGGGCGGCAGTGTGCGTGCTCGGAGGAGAAGAATGACGAAACATGCATGAATGAACCGGTATCCATCATAACCAGTGGCAGGTGGGTAAATATTTACCCAAAAGCAGTTGAAAGCAGGGGGAGACCTGCTTTCAGTTTTGTACTACAATAAAAGCAGCTTTTGGCCTAAAGCAGCATGTGCTTTTGACCCCTACCCTAATCCTATAGATTACTAACAATAACGCACGTGCAACACGCACGTTTAATAGAAAATAAAATTATATAACAGATAATTGGCCGGAGATCGGAGACCGTATTGGTTACGAACTCGACTATTCCACGTAAGCGCGTGTTTTTTTCGACTGTTTAATCAAACTCTTCAAGACAGGAGAGGTAATGTTTCAATGATTTGTGGACCCGTCTACCCTCGAAAATTTTAGATCTTTATAATATATAAAAATAACAGATATATATAGATGAAACTGTGCACGTGGCCAAAATGGTCGAATACATCATGTACAGTCCATTTGTGGAGTTGGGATAAAAGCATAGTTTGCTTGTTAATTTTAATTAACACAAATATTCGAATTTTACTATTGAAGCACATGTTTCCCTATCGTTACCGTCCATCTTTAAATAATCATAGAGGAAAACCTAGAAAGAAAAATGTGGCCATTCACTATTTTATTTAGCAGCAGAAAAGGTGTAACTGAAAATCAAATATCTCAGCACTCGGAGCCTCGGAGTCGGAGGGTGCTGGCTGACCAGCTACTGGTCTCTCTATTTCTCTCTCTTGCTCCACGAATATTGCATCTGGGCTGACTGAGAAAGCGAAGAGATCCGGCGACCGTAGGATAGATAATGGATGGCATCAGAGAGGAGTAAAGTTAGCCTTGACTTTCATCAAGGAAGTCAGAGAATCCGCGCCGCCCACGGTGGGCGGTGGGGGCAGAGGACACTGCACGGGATGACGACCCATGGGTTAGCATTGGTCGTGGTGGTGGTGGACGTTGTGGGCGCCATCGGAGCAGGAGGCGGAGCTGGTGGCAAGGAGACGATGGGTGACGTGTTAGCGTGGAGGCGAGCGGGGGTGGTGGCGAAGGCGGCCGAGGCCGTCGGAGCTAGAGGTCGGGGGCTGCCGCGGGGGGCGAGGAGCCAAGGAGCAGGGTCGCGTCGTCCACTAGTGGCAAGATATCCATGTCCATTATATTATAATATTTCACCTTCCAGGTAAGCAATGTTCGAGATATCGTTGCTACGTCGTCGAAGATATGCATATGTATTATTTGAGCCGCAACAGTCAAATGGACCAGTTCATTTACACCAATTAGCATGCATGGTATTGTCTGTCTTCGAAAATATGCATATTTATTATTTGGGCTGCAATAGTCAAATGGACCAGGCCATTTACACATATTACCACCCATGCATGGTATCACTAGCAGAAGAAAAAGCTCAGCTGTTTACAAACTACTAGCAATTGATGATGAGGAGTCTCGGGTTGGCATGTCACCTTTGGTTCCTGTATATTTTGACGGTGAGTAGTACTGGGTTCGTACTGTTTCGTCAAGCGTGTTTGACCTAAATCATCTACATGAAAATGCAATAAACCTGATCGAGAAATTCGACCCGGGGCCCCCTTCGGGGTAGAGTAAAGTAGAACTTGTGTAAAGGCATTTTCCTCTAAAATCCCTTGTAAAATCATACTTTGAATCCTATTCCACCACATGTATATACCTTCCTGTCTCTGCTAATCCGAAGTATCCATCATCTACTGTAACTTTTTTTAGCTAATCTGCATCATATACTCATTCTCCTCTTCCCTATCGTCATGCTCACTATCCTTAGTCATGTCTATCATAGCCCTACAAAAGGAAAGAGCCTGACAGGTGGGGTCGTAGGAGGGATAATGTTTCAATGACTGATGGGTCCGTTGGTTGTCGAAAGTTTTTGGATCTTTATAGTATAGATAATTGTCAAACTATAATTTCCAAAGAAAGTTCAAAGCAAAAATCTTTAATTTTTAAACTAATTATCCAAATTAAAATCCGATCACATCGTTATGTTTGTTATGACAAGATTTTCAAAATATGACCGAACATAATTATATTTGAATGAAATATTTTTTGGGACGTTTTTTTTTGAAGTTAGAACATTTTTCTAAGGCATTCAAAAAAATATTTCAAAGATAATTTTTTTAAGAATTGATTGTTTTGTTGGCAAAACAGTCTAGGCGCTTACGCGATCCAAACCGCTACACTGGTTCGAGTGTGAGCAGCGGTAGCACGGCTAATTCTGCAGTATCTGTCTGCTTTTTTTTGCTGAATCCATTGGCTGCTGAAACTTTCAGACTTGAGTGCTTCTATGTACGAGGCAAAGCTGAATAAGTAGCTGACGAGGATTCAGAAACCTAGCCGCTACGGCTACCAGGCGAGGAAAAGCTGGTAGTTGGGTGGTGATGGAAATGGACATTGATTTACACTCAGCACAACGTGAGCGCCGTCGAAATGTAAACTCTTCACTTGGCTCATTACGTAGAATCAGGTGTGGACCTCCGACAGGCTAGCGCGAAGGGGTTGGCGACACTCCCCGGCGTGCCTCCTTTGCCGTCAGACCACCGAATCAGCACATCACCTCCTTGCCGGTTGCAGATACACGAAACACATCTGGAACTTCGTGGCTGAATGGGTCGTGCAACCAGACCTTCGCCCGCAGGAATGGAGTCTGCGACGAGCCAGGCCAATGGTGGATCAATCTAATGTCGGCTACCCCCGCAGAGCTAAAGCAAGCATCGCCATGCTCATAATGTGGGAGATATGGAAGGAACGCAATGCGAGAGTCTTCAGACATGTGGAAACAAGTGCACCAGAGCTCTTCAGGAAAATCAAACGAGAAGCGGAGGCCTGGATGGCGGCAGGGGCAAAAGATCTAGCGGTGATAGCTTAATCTACCGATTAGTCGGTGTGTAAATATTTGCATCAGGAAATTCTTGCATAGAATTGGTGTTGTCTGTCTCGTTTTCATTTCCGAGGAAACTTCCTTGTTATCCAGAAAAAACAAAAGCTGTCTATTCCGGTGGCTACATCTGCATGCCGTGCTTCTTTCGCGCTGCTGATCGAACATGCTATTGCTGTCCATAGTGTCGTGTGTTCTTGGTACAAATGCACTTGCATTACATGGAGAATCTTTATCTCACTAGCGCCCAAGAACCCGACAGCGACTCAGTGTACCTTCTTATGGATAAACTACTCCCAAGTAACCAAAATAAGATAATGTGATGTGAAGCATACTTTCCTTAGGGAAGGGGGAAGAGACGGTAGTTGCTTCATGATCGAGGGGTTGCAACTGTCAAAGAAAATGATATTTGCATCCCGTTTCTGCATATACATTGACATTCCATTTGTCGTCCACCTGCTGCTTTAGTGCTTTATACTCACCCCGAGACGCGTTTAGAGGGGTCTAAATTATGGTTATCAACATATTAAAAAACTGTTACGGTTGATAATACGGAGATGTTGACCTCTTTTCTTCCCCCCTTGAGATGGAGATGCAGAGCATTGACCATGTGCCCGGTGATTTGTTGAGGATTCGGGTGTTATTTGGAGCTGCGTTCCTCCAACCGGCAAATTGGCCACTTGCTCTGCTTGACTATTCATGCTTGCCTTGTCGTCCAGAATAGATGGAAGTTTTTTTTTAGCAGAAAAGTATGACACAATGCCTCCGCTTCAGTTTTGCTTGATCTTGCAACATAGTGATTGATGCATTGCATCTGGCCACGTCGTGTGAACAGGTGAGCTGCTGTGGAGAAGAAACTGGGCAGTGCAAGTTAAAGAATCGTTCCTACGTCGCAGCGCAGCAAGACGACTGTACGTTTCAGACTCAGAGGAAGCTGGAATGCATAACGGATTTCGCGGATCGGTGAAAGGGTAAGCAAATGGAAATGTGCTGAAAGTCTTGTTACAATACTGGAGACTTGACAAAATTTCAGAAGATACCAAGCGAGAGGAAGTGCCAGGCAGGTACCTGAGTATAGCTCTGTTTACACTAGACAATCGTCAATCATCCTATTCATCCAGTGCTGAGACTTCAGAAAGGTATAGTCTAAGCTATTAGTAGCACATAAGATAACTGTCAAGAGGCGTAGATCTCTGAAGAACTGACATAATGTGAATCAATGCTGTGATTGGATCAATAATCCATTTTCAGCCTAGATAGTCCGAAACTTTTCTTATGTGTTTGTGGTCATGATAAGTGAAGGATAACCGGTGCTGCAACTCGTCTCAGTTTAACCCAAAAGTCAATGCCATATCCCCAAGCATGGTGCCATGAAAGCAGCAAAAATGAATAACAAAAAGGAGCCAATGGAAACATTACCGGCGACGGAGCAAAACAATTTGATATTTGGGTGCGAGTTTGACTTTGAATTGGAAAACCGAAGTCAGTCCTGATCATGCAGGGTGTCCTGCTGTTATTCCACCGTGGGATCGGGCAATAGTCGAGCCTTTTTTTTTTCTTTTTGCGCGTAGGGAATTTTTCTTGGGCTTATCTAAGCATATACGATCCGAACAACAAGGAGTTTCCAGGCAATGATACATCCTCCCCCTTGACCCCCGAATGCTCACTCCACACGCTGATAGAACTGTTCATCTTGCAAAGAAGATAGCCTGCAGCTTCAGAGATGGGCGGCTACCACTACCACTAATGTCATAGTAGGATTAGGATAAGCCTACCTATTCTTGCTTGAATTGATCCACTCGCTGCCATTTCGAGCAAGCTTTGAGCCGATATAGACATGGTGGTGATGCGGCCAGGACCCGTTTAAAGAAAGAAAGGCGACTGACTTCGTCGTCTTCGTCCCCGCGCGGCTGTGCAAAGTCACCAAGGAAGCTCCAGAACTGAAGCCACGGGCGGGGGCCGGCCTGATTGCGACCTCGCGCGTCGCTACCGGCCGACCCCTGCCGCGCACGCCTCGACGGCGACCCCTGCCGGCCGCGCTGACCGTTCCGGCCGTCCAAACCTCCTGGCCCCGCCTGGAGACGCGACTGACTGGTTCTGGGACGTACGGGCATGTCAGAAACGCCCCGGAAGCATGTCAGTGGCGTCCTCGACTCGTCTCGCAGGCCCTTGTCCCCGCACGTTTCGTGTCTGGCCGACACGGTAACTGGAGGAATGTGCCCAGCAAGTTCGTGCACCGCGCGCGCACGCACCAAACCAACCAAACCCCTTTGTTTGTGTCATGTGATGGGAATTGGGATCTCGTCTCCAGGCACCAGCGCCGTCGCGCTCGCGCGGACTTGTCGCCTCGGCAAACCGGCCGGGCGGCCGCGACCCGGTACAAATAGCCCCCCGTACCACCACGGTGGATTCCCCTCCCCACCTCGCTCGCTCTCGTGCCCTTTTGGGTCCCTTTTTCTCCTGCACTTTTTCTCCAGCACCCGCCCGTGTGCCCGTGCCCCATACGTCCGGCGTGTCGTGCGCAGCGCGCGCGACATGGCGTCCGCTTGCGTCCGCGTCGGCTGCGGTCGCTCTCCTCTGTCACCACTGCTGGGCTGCCTCCTCCTCGTCTTCCTCTCCCGCGCCGCCGTCTGCCGCGCCGTGGAGGCGCCGCTGCCGGAGCTCAAGGTGGCGACCTACGCCTACGCCTCGTTCCAGGACGGCAACGGCAACTCGCAGGACCTGGCCTTCAGCAAGGACGCCCGCGTCTTCCAGGGCGCGATCCAGGTCACGCCCGACACCGCCAACGTCCCCGGCTACCTGGTCAACAAGTCCGGCCTCGTCGTCCTCCGGCGGCCCTTCAACATATGGCGCCGCGTCCACGGCGAGGCCGCCGCCGGCAACGGCACGGCCGCCGCCCAGCCGGCCTACCAGGTCGTGTCCTTCAACAGCACCTTCTCCATCAACGTCTACCAGCTCCCGAACTCGTCCCCGCTCCCCGGCGAGGGGCTCACCTTCGTCGTCGCGCCCTCCCGCGACGAGCCGCCGCCGGGGAGCTACGGCGGCTACCTCGGCCTCACCAACGCCACGCTCGAGGCGGCCAACCCCGCCGCCGCCGCCAACCGGTTCGTCGCCGTCGAGCTCGACACCTTCAAGCAGGACTACGACCCCGACGACAACCACGTCGGCCTCGACATCGGCTCCGTCGTCTCCACCAAGACGGCCAGCCTCACCAACCTCAGGATCGCCACCAACCAGACTGAACCCAAGAACTACACCGTCTGGGTGCAGTACGACGGCGTGGCGCGGCACATCTCCGTGTACATCGGCAACTACACCGTCGGCGGCGGCAGCACGAGGCCGGCGACGCCCGTGCTCGAGTCGCCGCTGGACCTCAGCGAGCACGTCCCGGAGAAGGCGTTCATCGGCTTCTCGGCGTCCACGGGCACGAACTACGAGCTCAACTGCGTCCTCGACTGGAGCCTCTCGATCGAGATCATCCCGGACAAGAAGAGCAGGGCGTGGGTAACCATCGTCGCCGTCGTGGTGCCCGTCGCCGTCGCCGTCCTCGTCGTCGTCGCCTTCTTCGTGACCAAGAGGCTGCGGGCGAGGCGGTCCATGGAGCGGCGGCAGGAGCGGCTGCAGCACCAGCTGAGCAACCTCCCCGGGATGCCGAGGGGGTTCGACTACGACAAGCTGAGGAAGGCGACGAAGAACTTCGACGAGCGGCAGCAGCTGGGGAAGGGCGGGTACGGCGTGGTGTACAAGGGGGCGCTCCCCGCCGACGACGACCGGCCGGAGGCGGGGACGATGGAGGTGGCCGTCAAGAGGTTCATCCGGGACGATAGCAGGGGCGTCAGTGACTTCCTTGCAGAGGTCCAGATCATCAACCGGCTGCGCCACAAGAACATCGTTCCTCTCATTGGTACGTGCAGTGGTCATTTCATGCTTATCCCATTGCTTGCGCGCCTAATTTCTTCTCAAATCAGACCCGGTACTAATTTTTACCAGATTGATGTTTGATTGAGATTTAGCCGGAGTTCACCGGCCTAATGATCATTTTGTCTAAATAACTGTTCGTTTCTGGTAGCTGGAACAACAACCAACTTAACAATTTTTTCCTCTAAACTGCGTTGACAAGTCAGTAGTAATGTGTACTAACGAACAAGTAGATGAGACATATTCTACTCAAATTCTGACGCGTTTCTCACGAAATCGTGTACGAACCAACAACTTAGTATTCTGATCTGCTATTCAACTATCCTGTTGATGTAGACATTCTGAATTTTCAATCCTGCGATTTCAAACTTATTTCGAACTCGACATCACTGTACCAACCATGGCAACTTGCAAGTTCCTACAGTAACCCTGCAGTGTGATGTTCATGTACTGCTTCATGAAATGTTGTTCTTAATTAATGTGTGTATTTTCTTGTACTGTGTCTGTGACTGTCAGGTTGGTGCTACAAGAAAGGTCAGCTGCTGCTGGTGTACGAGTACATGCCCAACGGCAGCCTGGACCAGCACCTGTTCCGGCGCGGCGTGCACGAGCAGCGTCCCGTGCTGAGCTGGGAGAGCCGCTACGCCATCGTCGCCGACGTCGCGGCGGGGCTCCACTACGTGCACCACGAGTACACCCACATGGTGCTCCACCGCGACATCAAGGCCAGCAACGTCCTCCTCGACGCCGCCTTCCGCGCCCGCCTCGGCGACTTCGGCCTCGCCCGCGTCCTCGACCACG
The DNA here is from genome assembly GCA_033239725.1 of Echinochloa phyllopogon. Lineage (NCBI taxonomy): Eukaryota > Viridiplantae > Streptophyta > Magnoliopsida > Poales > Poaceae > Echinochloa > Echinochloa phyllopogon. The sequence goes on from BTCW01000006.1 coordinate 36,350,361, forward strand.
GCCGCAACTCCTTCACCGACCTCAACGTCGCCGGCACCCGGGGCTTCATCGCGCCCGAGTACTCCGTCGGCCACAAGGCCTCGCGCCAGACCGACGTCTTCGCCTTCGGCGCGCTCGTGCTCGAGGTGGTCACGGGTCAGTACGCGCTGCGGAGCCACGACCCGAGGTGCCCGCTGCTCACGGACTGGGTGTGGCAGATGCACGGCCGCGGCGCGCTGCTGGGCGCCGTGGACCAGGGCCTCGGCACGGCGGGGTTCGACGGCGACGAGGCCGGCAGGCTGCTGCTGCTCGCGCTGGCGTGCAGCAGCCCCAACCCCGGGGACCGGCCGACCATGGCGCAGGTGATGCAGGTGCTGGCCAAGGCGTCGCCGCCGCCGGAGGTGCCGCCGTTCAAGCCGCAGTTCGTGTGGCCGCCCGAGGGGGGAGCGCACTTCGAGCTCAGCGACATCGAGGTGGTGTCCACGTCGAGCGGGACCACCGCCGGCAATGGCGCGGCGGCGACGCGGGACACCTCCTACGACAGCTTCCAGCCGCACACGGCGCACAACAGCAGCGAGGGCTACTTCCCTGCGCTCTCTTCCGGCCGCTGATCAAGTGATTGCATCGTGTGGATAGACATTCCTCGCCATGATGTAAATACATGTAGATATCGGATTCGCATGGGCGATTGGTAGGTAGATATTGAAGGTGCGTTGCTGCTTAGGGAATCTTCATCTTTGTTTCTTGGGATGCAGATGAGGATGTTACAAGTTAGCTAGAGTGTGTTTTGGCTAGTCAGAAATTTTAGTTTGGTACAGCCAACTGTTTCAATTAGCTCCTCAAAGTTTTATCAGTTGAATAAGGCCTTCATATTCATCTTTGGTAAATCGAAATTCAACTTCAAGCTAGAACCATAAGGCAGGGTGGAATGCCAAGTCAGGGCCATGCGAAACAGTCAAAGTGCATTTAGGGCCATGGGTTGGCACACATCTTTTTCTGATATAGGTGGACACTTCAATATATTCAACCAACTGAACAAATCAAAAGAGAGCTGATAAATGCAGATGGAAGAGCAGGTGAAAGATTGTCGATTTCATTTTCTCAAGAGTTAGTGATTGATTCTTTTTTGCAGAAGAATATAGCTCTGGAAAAATGTGCAGGTATCCATCCCACAGGTCACTCCAAAAATAGACATTGTGATTTATCTTTTAGCGTTATAATGCCCCTCCATAAGAAAGACCCGTTCTTTATGCTAGCAAGCAATTTCTTATTAGGGCAGTCTTTTCTCAAACCAAATGCACCTACTAATTCCACGAAGTTCATAGATAAAACCACGTGTGTTGGAAAAATAGGCGAATGCAATACTAAAACCCTAACCAAATAAATATGGACATGAACTAAATATATTATACTAGAAAACAGTAACTCCAAAATCATAATCTCAATAAACATGATTAAAAAACAGATAAGATCACACTTTACCGGGCGCCGATGGGGAAGCCATGAGGTCAAGTGGTGCATACTGCAACGATGATGTTGCAAACAGACTATAGTTGAAGACGACGGTATGTTGCAGCATTTGTCTTGCGGCAACGCAACAGCGAAGAAAAGGTAAAATCTAATCTAATTCTAATCTAACTAAATAGACTATTTGAGAGATTTCCAAATCTAGGGGGTCCCTCGGTATATAGTAGTCTAATGGTGCGGTTTTTCCATGAGAGCGGTTGCTCGTATTTATATGGAGGAACATTTTTCCACATTTTTGTTTATTAGTAATATGGAATAATAAATAGGGTTATTTGAATCGGTACCATTACAATTCTGAGAAGTTGGAGATATAACACTACAATTCACCTATTTGGAAACATACCATTACAATTTGTTGTTTCTCACAAAAATACCACAAAATACGTATGACGACACCCTGGGCCCAGCTGCAGTCGTATACAAATACATATGCAGCTACTCTCCCTACCACTGACACGTGGGACCCACTTGTCATCTTCTTCTTCCTCCTTTCTTCCCCCAACCCCATCCTTCCCGCTCCCTTCCCCGGCCCCTGCGTTCCCTCCCCACCGCGCGCGCTGTTGCTGCTGCTGCGAGGTGGAGCGCAGCGGCTGGGCGCGGCGCGGCAGCAGCTCGGCGCGGTGCGACGGAGCGGTTAGGTGCGGTGGAGCACAGCCAGCGGCGCGGCGGAGCGGGTGGAGCGGTTGGCGCCGGAGATGGAGATTGGGACGCCATGGTCGCTACAGCTTGTTTGTTCGGTGGAGGACAGAAGCAGAGAGAAAGGCTGCTGGTTGCTGCTGGCGTTGATGGAGAGAGATCAGGGAGGGTGAGCAGCAGGCGTGCAATAAATTGGAGGGAGGAGCGGGTGGATTTGCTTGCTCGGATTTGGGAACTGGATTTTACTTGCGTGCTTGCTGTTTGTTTGGATTTGGGATCGCAGGAGCAGACAGGGAGGGGCTTGCGGCAGCTAGCTTCTTGAACAGGCACCGGCGGCGGTGAGGAAACCGGCTGAGCCTGTCGCGGCGGCGGTGGCGGTGGCACCTACGGCGGCTCAACAGCCCGGTTGAGGGAAGAAAGGAGGAAGAAGAACCGGTGGTGGGGGAAGAAAGGAGGAAGAAGAAGATGACAAGTGGGTCCCGCGTGTCAGTGACATGGAGAGTAGCTGTAACAAAGTATACGTATTTGTATACGACTGCAGCTGGGCCCAGGGTGTCATCATACGTATATTGTGGTATTTTTGTGGGAAACAACGAATTGTAGTGGTATGTTTCCAAATAGATGAATTGTAGTGTTATATCTCCAACTTCTTATAATTGTAATGTTACCCATCCAAATAACCCTAATAAATAGTGCACCCTTTCAATGCCAACCAAATTTTGTAAATATTTATTAAAATTATTTATATGGTCCCAACACATATATCTAACAACATGTGCCAAGTCTTCTTTCGTATATTTGTTGGATATATGGCCATAGGCGAAGAGGACCGATTGCGAGCTTTTGACGGTAATCCAACAGAAGATTTATTGCGAAGCCTGTTTAGTTAAATATAGTTACCTATATAATATAAGAACAGACGATCCATTGCACAATTCTGAGGGTAATCCAGGAGAAGATCTATTACAAGCATCTTTTATCTTTAATTACCCTAAGAACAGAGAAATGTATCGCTTGTCATCGTTGGCGCTTAGTCTTTCTTTTCGTGCCAGGAAAAGATCTACTAAACCGTGCTGTTTGGACACACACTTCTGGCCTCGCAGCGACCAGGCACTACACATATCCATGAATCCATGCATCACGCATACCGCATACGTTTTATCAACAAAAAGAAAATGCATCTCTCCTAAGCAGAAAACCAAAAAAAAAAGTATCGAGCATAGGCTCTAGTACCGCTCCATGTCCCTGTGTTCTATCTTTTTTTAACCAATAAAAGATTTTTTTTTGAACCAAATGTCCCTGTGTTCTGTCAGTAGTGTACTAGCGTATCGAGTCCTTTCAGTTTCAGTCAAGTTCAGTCTCAGTCAGGCTTAGCAGTCGGCGCGTTCAGTTAATAAATTTGTTTGCGAGTCTTCGTGGAGTGTTACTCGAGTCTTTTGCTCCACTAGTGATCGTGCACTGGTTGTTGGTGCCACAATGACCAATAGTTTCGGCCACAGATCCAGCAACAGGAGTGCTACGGAATAAGAAAATTGGTGGATTCAGAGAGCCAGCAACTTGAGAAAGAAGACAAATAGGAGGATCACCTGGCTATGGTTCGTTAGATCCTGATCCAACGGTCCCAACACGTCGACAGCTAGCAGAACTTGATCATTTTTCAGTCGAGTGCACTGTGTCTGTCATCTTCCATTAGGTAACTTATGAATAAAAAGATTGCAAGCAAAACCATAACTCAGCAAGTACTAGTACTTCTCAGAACAACCACCGGCAGCCTAGCACTTAGGGACTTCGCGTCATCAACGATAATGACTCCTGATCAGTTGCAACTGGCAACAACTGCAACAAGAAATGAGGGAAGATGACAGCACGAGGAACCTTACCATTCCCTCCCATCCTGAACCAACTATAAACTCTCCTGCAATTTACCTTAACCCAGCAAGTTCGCCATAAGTTAATTTGTAACATTTGCTCCTAGTTCCTTCATGAAAAAAAAACAAAAAGGAAAAAGAAAGGAAAATGTTTGGTACCTGCTGCTAGCGCCATATTGCCGAACGAAGATTTATAGTACTAGAGTATTAGGATAGACTCTACCCTTGAATCATGTACCTGTAGCACCCCGAGATTTGTGTCATGAACAGAGTCTTCTGATTTATATCCCATCATGTACAAACGCGACTGTTTTATACTCCCCTACGCTATGCTATACAATACTCATTGCATTCCGTTCCACACGCTGCATCGACCATATTTTAATACACCGAGAGTTTGGATCGAATAGTAAAAACAGCGACCCCTCGTCTCTCACCACATTTCAAAATTATTTGAACCATTCCCCTTCTCTCTCCTCCCCTCTCTCTCTCCGTCCCGTCTCTCCTGGCTCCCTCGCCGCCGCCGTCGCAGCCGTCGGAGGTGGCGCCGCCCCGGCCGTCGGAGGTGGCGGGGCCTGTGCGCTGCGAATGTGGCGCTGGTCGCGTGGTCGGAGTCAAGCACACCTTGACGGTGGTGATGCTGTAGGGCGGTGCTGCGGTGCATCGGAGATGGTTGTGACGGAGGTCACCTCGCCGGCACCAGATCCGGTTGACGTGGTCCTAGATCCGGTGACGGGCGAGCCGGATCGGGAAGTCACGGCATCGGATCCGTGTTTACTCGACGGCGGCGGCATCGCCGGCTACCATTATGCAGGTACACCGCGGGCGGGCCCTGCAGGGCGAGGCAAAATCAGGCAATACATGCCTCCGCAAGCAAGTGGCCACGCGGAGCCGTCGGCGACCTCACGCACCGCGTGGATCCATTGCCTCTGTCTTCCCCGCGGCACACCCTGTTGATGGTGAAGCCCGGCGCTGTCGTCGTCGGCAACCACGTCTCCAACCCTGTGGGGCAGCAGCTCTAAATCCCCATGCCCTGCAGGCTGCAGCTAGGACCCTGGCGACGACAATCCCATCGCGCCCTTCGCGTAGTTGTGCTGGCTGGGAGCTCTGGTGCCGGCAGCACGCCGTACTTCAGCACCACAGAGGCAGTTCTCGCGCTGAACAAGATGGCCGACGCCAAGGTCCTCGGAGTTAGGTAAGCTACAGAAAAGAATTTTCATTTAATCTTGTTCCTAGCAGCTCATGTGTTCTTGATCTATTCGTTTTGGTTCCGTATCTTTCTTTGTCTCAGATAAAGTAGATGGAGGGACCAGAGAGGGAGGGGATGTGCAGCTGTGATGGGGAAACAGAGCAGATGGAGGAGCTGCTACTACTGCTGGCTTGATGTTGCTGTGCGTGGATAATAAATAGCTGAGAGAAAGAGAGGAGATTCACCCTGTGCTTGCCGATTTGAGGAAGAGAAGATGGAGCAGCCTTTTGCTATGCTTTGCTGGAGAGCGGAGGCCTACACGAACGGAACTTGAGGTTTTATCACATGACCTACTCCATTTGTTAATGAAATTTTGATACATCACGCATGGATCCACGCATGATTTCTGTGTGTTGCATTTCCTATCTTCTCTCCTAAACTTCATGCCAAATATTGGAACTAGTTATGTGCCAAATTGAATTGTACTTATGCCTTTATTTATTTATTCAAGAATATTTTTTTACGCTAGTGAAAGAAAGTAATCCATAAATGTTGTGGTGTTAACTAGATACTACTAATTTGCTCTCTTCATAAATGTGTTGCCTTGTACAATTTATATAACTAGACTAAAAAAAAGTACAGAAATTGTGCATGCCAAGTTAACTCTTGATTCTGGTTCTTAAAGTTTATTTCTAAAATTTATAATGTTGTTTTACTATATCTATTTCTGTTGAAATTGCCTAAGTGGTACATGTGTCGATGCTGTCATTGGCTAGAACTTGATGCTAAATGAGGCTGTCAGCCAGAGCAGATTGCTGAAACACTTCTACCTTTATATTTATTTATTCCAGATTGTTTTCATGCTAGTGAAACAAAAGCAATCTATAAATGTCGTGCTGATAACTAACTAGCTGCTACTAATTTGCTCTCTTCGTAAATACTTGTTTGCCAGTTCAGTGAAGTTTAACGTAACATGCTGTGTTGTACTGCTCTGTAGGACAGATTTGAACACCAATAATAAGATCAACGTAGTACATCTAGAAGGGAATGGTGCCGAAATCTTATACCTGTCGGATTCACATGGGTGAGCAGCAAGTATTGCCGTCTGATTATAATGTATGGTACTTTTTTTTTGTGCTCTACTAGCCGATTTTGTAAATTTTATCAGAGAAAGAAGAGATCAAACTTGTTTTGAGAAAGTCCACTAGATGTCATATGTATGTATGCGTGCAGCCAGACACTTTTGTAATTCAAGAAGGATTTAGGCTAAGAAGGACGTCTGATGCCTTGGGTCATTTTTCTGATCGTCGCCCATTAAAATGTTGGACCTCTTATTAATGTTGTTATTTGTAAGAATTATTTTATGTCAGTTTTTACCTGTATATATAAGTCAATTAGTTTATACATATACATATGTACCTGCTCATTTTTTTCAATCTAGTGCCACTTGTTTTTTATGCATCTTGTGAGCTGTGATGGATTATAATTAAATACTACTCAACCCGTGCTCCGCACGGTTAGAAATAAGTATTAGAAATTTATAAGAAAATTCATATCCATAACCATCAATCAAAATACCTTTACCTATCCTTTCTCTCATTTTAAAATATTCTGACATGGTACTTATCTACCTATGTACTCCTTTAGCTACATTTATCTTCGTTTTCTACTTTGCATCGCAATTCGCAACTCTGTGTGTTTGACACGTGGTTAATCGACCTTCAGATCTATGTGTTTAACTTCTCATCAATTATACATGGTCTGTATGGTGACACTCATAATGTGCATGTGTACCTTATTATTTCCTATATTAGCAATTCCAGGGAGTAGTAATTTAGAATAAATATATCGGCATACTGCAGCATATTTTGTTTTATAGTGATATATGTAATTTTGATAAGCCATGTGAATAGTAGAAGTTCATAAAAATAATTGTTTATATATTTCGAGATATAGGAATGTAGAATTTAAATTATGTGCACTAACATTTTTCCGTGAAGTACACGGTTTTTACACTTGTGTAGAGAGAGGGCTATGTTTTTCTCACATAATCTCAGGCCTTTCTCACATCAAAAAGAGCAGTCCACTGATTTTCCTCCTTTTGATGGAGTAGCCAGGCGTCCTGGTTGTCGTCTTGCCGAGCTCGCTGGTAAGGGTGAAAATGGTACGGATATTTCCCGACCGTATCCGAGTTCGTATTCGTCTGGAGGTGTTTATATCCGTCCGAATCCGAATTCGGATAGTTAGTATCCATTATCGATCCGAATCTGAATAGTTAAAGTTGGATATTTAGGATGTCGATATTAATTCCTATATTATCCGTCACAAGTGGACACTATCCGTATTCGATCCGGATTCGAGAGAAAAAAATTATCTGAATCTATATCCGGCAATATCCGTCCGTATTCGATCTGTTTTCATCCCTACTCGCTGGACATTGAGTAGCTGACGGAAACATGATTGGATATAAGAGATTAATCGTGTCCCCTGCTAAAAGCATACATGTTTGATGTTTCGGCAGTAAGTTTTTTTTAATGCTTCGGCAGCATGTTGATCCCATAGGATTAAGTGTGTCGATGACATCACATCGGAACACACTTGGTGCGAGACGTTGTCTTTTCTTTTTGGTAGTTTTTTTTTGTTATAATGGCAAGTGGGTAATTTTGGAGAAACTATAGGGGGTTATTTCAGTCTAGTTTATGGCATAGGTGGGTAAATTTTTAAAGACAAAATAGAATCTGATGGCCATGATGATTAGATTGTACTGAACTAACGGCCAGATGTTTCTGATTATTGTGAGAATTTCTTGTATTTATCTTTTTTTCCTAGCACATCTTGTGAGAATTAACGTGGAGGCTACAAAAGGAGCCTCCAATTAGTAATAGTAAGATTTAAAATTAATTTATTTGGTTTTTGTGTAGTTAATTGCTAGTGAAAAAAATCTATACATGTAAGCTTGTACCATCTAAAAAGCTTGTACCTCAATGACGTGATAGTACATGATCAGTTGTGTAGCAGAATATTACGTACTCTATCTATATATTTAACTATATTTGACGTACTTTAAAGAAATGTAATAATAAGAACTCTCAGGTAATGTACTCTATCTATCATCTATATATTTAACTATATTTGATGTACTTCAAAAAAATATAATAATAAACACTGTCACGTTTCACTAGACCTAAAACAGTGAAGATTCTCTATTTAAATCATATCAGCATATGATAATAAAATAAACACTTTATATATATATAGATGCGAGATGTACCAACATATACCTTCATGTCGTGAATGTGTACCCAATCTTTAACGAGGTACAGATAAGAATGACTGAGACAAACATAGGTCAATATTTAAATGGTGCTTCGAACAGCGTGTCGATAAGCTTTATGTAATTATTTTTCTAACTCGTGTCTTATCATTTTAAAAGCAACATATTCATTAATGGTATTACTAAGAATCGATATAGTAATTGTTAATTTAAACGGAGTAGAACGTTGCACATATCACTGATCTTTGTCAGAAGTCACATGGCACACCAGGCTTTCTCTCTCCTTAAAGTAGCTTTATGTCAAATCAACTATATGAGATTCCCTTATGTGTATATGACATGGTTGCAAAAAAAGATAAAATACATCTGTAATACATGAGGAAGAGACAAACGTGCACATATCTCGATATAGCTTGTGTGGACGCGATTAGATCTTCCACGAGTGCCGGGTCACATAGTCATTTTTCGCATATCGCCCCTATCATTGTTGAACAAAAGCGATGTCGCCATCGAGATCGAGGCAACAGGCTTGCATTGCATCTTTTTCTGACGCTCCAGTCTCCCCTCCGCGTCAGTTTCGCACCTCAAAAGCGCAGCAAATTGATCTTTCTATGCGTGGAAAAAGAAATGAAAATGTGAGAAAGTGCCATCGGCTGCTGAACAGCTCGAGCATGTACGTAACTGACGCCATGTGCGTGCCACTGCACAGAAACAAAGAGCAGAGATTGATGCAGCAGTTGAAGAGCGGAGATTGACCTGCCGGATGGATCTAAATCTTTCGTCAGAGTCGCAGCTGCAGGTCGAATAGAATCCATCAGTGGAACAGCGTTTTGGCGCTGAAGCGCCTTTGGAAGTTGCTGGCCGTGACATTCCTAAAATCCTAATCCAGCGTGGTCGCGTGGATGCTGCCAAGGAGGCTGCGAAATGGCGCTGCAAATCGGGCTCGGCGCATGTGTTGTTGACCATTTGAAGGTGACGAGCTGATTGCTGAAAGCTGACCCAATCGGTCACCTGCTGACCGGTGGCTATGTGCATGCAAATGCAATGACCAACTGCACGTCCGCCCATTCACTGTCAGCCAGCCCGTCAATCCCTTCTGTCATCTCATTGTCTCACTCCATGCTGAACAAGAATGAAGAACTAAAATTTCAGTCTGCAATAGTACTGCCAGATGTTGGTCTTTCAAGTTACACAGGGTACGAGCCGCAACAAGCTACGAGTGTGCAGTTTGATCAAGGACAATGGAGCTGCAAACTGTTCACATTACAAAATTCCAATTCAATTGCATATCGTGCTTGCCAGGATCGGACCCAACTCAAGTACAATATACCCGTTCTTCAGTTGCTCTCCTGGATTGCTTAATGCTGAAGCCTGATGGTAGAATGCACATCATATTCAGTTACTCACGGTCTCTCTCACACACATGCTGTTTTCATCATTGACCAATTGGCCCATCCACACCGGTTGCATAATCATGTTTCGAATAAATAAAAGAACATGATAATGCTATTTTTCTTCAGAAAAGAAAAGTGCCGAATGCTACTGTATTTTCAGTCTGGCTACAAATTGGAATGTCTTCGATCGAAAAAGCATTGTACATGCCAGATTGACAAGACCTAAAAGATAAGAAAGATGGCGGCGACCGAGCGACGGCGGCTTCATCTCTGCTTCTCCGCTCTGTTCTTCACGCAAGAGGACACGACAGGAGAAGACACTGGTGTGAACCCAGCTTTGGCGCTTTGCTACTGAACAAAGAAAGCTTCCGTTTTTTTTTTCTCTCTCTGTCTCGTCCTTACCGGTAGGCGATCGGAGAATCTCGCAGGAAAGCAGGTGGAAGGAAATAAGGAGCGCGGCCGTGCACCGCCCACAAGCCGCACGCACGCGGGCGCCAGCCAACCCCAGCAGTGGTGGTGGCTCTGGTCTCGGTTTCCTCCTCCTCGTTAATGGCCGCCCGCTTCCTCGTACACCTGCTCCTCCTAGCTGCCACTGCCGCCGTCGCCTCGGCCGCAGCCTCCGCTTCGCTCGCCACCAATGCCACCGTCGGCGGCGGCGGCGATGGCAATGTCACCGGGTTCAGCTTCTCCAACTTCACGAGCGCGAACCGCGTGGTGAACGTGACGGTGCTCGGCGACGCCAACATCAACCAGGGCGCGCTCCAGATCACGCCGGACTCGCTCAACGACGCCGCCACCTTCCTCACCCACAAGTCCGGCCGCGTGCTCTACGCCACGCCCTTCAAGCTCTGGCACCCCGAGGGCCACGACAAGGGCGGCAACGCCACCGCCGGCGCCGGCGCCGGCAAGAGGGTCGCGTCCTTCAGCACCGTCTTCACCGTCAACGTCTTCCGCCCCAACGGCACCGAGCCCGCGGAGGGGTTCGCGTTCCTCATCGCGCCGTCCGCCGACGAGCCCCCCGCCGGGAGCTCCGGCGGGTACCTCGGCCTCACCAATGCCGCCACCGACGGCAACGCCACCAACCAGATCGTCGCCGTCGAGCTCGACACCGAGAAGCAGCCCTACGACCCGGACGACAACCACGTCGGCCTCAACGTCAACAGCGTCGTCTCCGTCGCCACCACCTCGCTCAGGCCGCTCGGCATCGAGATCTCCCCCGTCAAGCCGGTGAAGTACAACGTCTGGATCGACTACGACGGCGCCGCCCGCCGCGTCGCCGTGTTCATGGCCGTCGCCGGGGACGCCAAGCCCCGGGCGGCGGTCCTCGCCGCGCCGCTGGACCTCGGGGCGACGGTGGCGGAGTGGTCCTACCTGGGGTTCTCGGCGTCGACGGGCCGCAGGTACCAGCTCAACTGCGTCCTGGCTTGGAACATGACGGTGGAGAAGCTCCCCTGCGACGACGACGACGACGGCGGCGCCGGCAGGAGGAGAACGGTCGCGCTGGCCGTCGGCGTGCCCGTGGGGGTGTCCGCGCTCGCCGCCGCGGCCGTCGCGTCGGCGTACGTGTGCGCGGCGAGGCGGCGGAAGGTGCGCGGCGGCGGCGACGGCAGCAGCAGCGCCATCACGGGGACCATGATCCGGAGCCTCGCCGGCGGGCCGCGGGAGTTCGAGTACCGCGAGATCCGCAAGGCGACCAACAACTTCGACGAGAAGATGAAGCTGGGGCAGGGCGGGTACGGCGTGGTGTACCGGGGCGTGGTGGCCGGCGACCACACCTGCCCCGGCGGCGCCGCCGGCGAGGTGGAGGTGGCCGTCAAGAAGTTCTCGCGCGCCAGCACGCAGGGACAGAACGACTTCCTCGCCGAGCTCAGCATCATCAACCGCCTCCGCCACAAGCACCTCGTCCGCCTCGTCGGTAAGCATCCCCCATTCCTGCATCCTGCTCGAGCTGCTCACCTCCGGCCGCCGCCGACTCACCGCCGCCGCATAGCCATTTGCTGATTCTTTATTCGCCTGCACATGGTTTGTCCATTAACAATGGCAACTCCGAACGCGATCGCGATTCACTCGGCTTTCCAGGCGATGCATGTGCAAACAACAAATTTTCTGTTGACCCTCCACTTTGCTTAGACTTTACAGCTCCAACGCGTTCAAACTTAGCTAATCAGTGAACATGATCAGCTCAGCTGTGAATCAACACCATGCATTGCTGTGTTGTGTTGTGCAGCCGTCATAGTTTATCGATTTCTTTTCAACTAAATTCTTTTACAAATTACAAACGAATACGCATAATTAACTTCTGACATGCTTGGTCAATGATTTATTTGAACATCGACGATCAACGGTCAGGATGGAGCCACGACAACGGCGAGCTGCTGCTGGTGTACGAGTTCATGCCGAACGGGAGCCTGGACCAGCACCTGTTCAGCTCGTCCCCTGGGCGGCAGCTTCTGAGCTGGGACCTCCGCTACAGCATCATCAAGGGCGTCGCGTCGGCGCTGCACTACCTCCACGACGAGTACGACCAGCGCGTGGTCCACCGCGACCTCAAGGCCTCCAACATCCTCCTCGACGGCGCCTTCGCCGCCCGCCTCGGCGACTTCGGACTGGCGCGCGCCATCGACGCCGGCAAGACCTCCTACATCGACGAGGCCGCCGCCGCCGGCGGCGGCGGCGTGCACGGCACCGTCGGCTACATCGCGCCCGAGTGCTTCCACACCGAGAAGGCCACGCGCGAGTCCGACGTCTACGCGTTCGGCGCCGTCGTGCTCGAGGTCGTGTGCGGCCGCCGCCCGCGCTGCGACGTCGAGGGCTTCCACCTCCTCGTGGACTGGGTGTGGCGGCTCCACCGCGACGGCCGCGCGCTCGAGGCCGTCGACGCGCGGCTCGCCGGCGCGTTCGACGCCGAGCAGGCGGGGCGGCTGCTCCTGCTGGGGCTCGCGTGCAGCCACCCGGCGCCCGGCGAGAGGCCCAAGACGCCGGAGATCCAGCAGGTGCTGCTGGGGTCCGTGCCGCCGCCGGCGGTGCCGCCGTTCAAGCCGTCGTTCGTGTGGCCGGCCGCCGCCGACGACGGGGGGCTCGACACCGTGTCGACCACGGGCGGCACGACGGCGAGCCAGGTCAGCTTGACGTCGGCGTCCACGTGGAGCGGCAACTTCATGAAGGGAAGCCTGAGGCACGCGTTCGAGCAGGATGTCTCCGATTCCTCCCTGCCGTGATCGGCCGAGCGATTGGTAGCAGATTTCGCCATGCGCGGCGTGGGGACTAAGTGTGCAAAGCAGAGTGAGCTCCACGATTGGGCAAGGCGATCAAGACCCAGGAGGAGGATGGGCTAGTGATACTGATACGGATGTCAGCTCGTTTTATTTGAATTCTTACCACTCTTTCTTTCTTGCTTCGTTGAATTTTTTCCCCTATCTGTAATTATCTTTCTTAAATTTTCTTATGTCGTGCCAGCTGGCAAGGAAGGCGTGTGCTAATAATAGTAATTTTTCCTTTTTAATTTTGGAGAGGAAAAACTTTTCCTTTTTTTTACGAAACTAGTTTTTTTTTCTGTGGGCTGGCGCCATTGGCCCATTTCCCATAGTAAGGCCTACTGCAGTCGAGCCCGTTGCCTCTATTGCCCACAGCAGTGTGCATTCTGGTTCTGGCCCGGTCCCGCCTAAGTATTAGCTTGTAATGATCCAGGTAGGCCCGTAAATCGGCCATAATCCCCTCGCAGAACATCTCAAAGGCCCTATGAAACTTCGTGGAGAAATCAGGATCAGGAGACACCTTGTTCATGTAGTGCCATGTGGACTGTGGACACAATCACACAAGCACATCTTTGGGCTCTCGGCACAGGTACACGACCTGGCCGGCAACCAAGAGTTGACACAGTTGATCGCCTTGTCTCTCCGTAGTTCCGTATGCTAGAGCAAGAAAGGCTCAGTGTTGAGCACCGGCTTGAATGATAGCAGTGAAAACCAATCAAATTTATATACTCTCTGCTTTTAAATACATGATGTTTCGCTTATTTTAAAACAGAGGAGGTACACTGGTAGTCATTATCCACACAAAACAGGCAGTACTTATCGTCGAAGCTCACTAAAGTATGACAAACACATCATGTCAGAAGGTAAGACCAGATCCCTTAAATTTCTCTTCAATGATGCAATTGTAACGCCCGCGTTTCTAATCTCTGGGAAAAATCACCTAAATAAATAATCCGGTAAAAATGCCTTCAAAATCTTTTCACCGTCGAGCTCCCGCTTCCGCCCAAAACCCCGCCTTGTCATCACCGCCCCCGCCCCCTCCTTTCCGTTCCATCCCGAGTCACCCACTCTCGGGTCGACCGCTGGCCGACCGCCGCCGACCGCCTGTCGGCTTTCCGCCGCGAATCCCGTCGGCCCTCCCCCCCTTTCTTCCCTCTTTCTCTCTCTCTTCTTTCTCTCCTTTTCTTTTTCTTCCTCTTTTCTTTCCTCTCTTTTCTTTTCTTTTCCTCCCTTCCTTCCCCTCCTCTGCCTCCTCTGTTTTCACCCGACGCCGAGCGCTGCGGCTCTGCTCACCGGCGCCGTGCCGCCCCTCCGCCGTGACCCCACCACCCGCTTCACCTCTGCTCGCCGCCGCCACCCCGTTCCCCGGCCGGCCCCACTTCCCCCTGACCGGCTGCGCCGACCACGGCTCCACCGCCACTGCCACACCAGCAACGCCGCTGGGCAGCCCCGCCCTCGCGCACGCCAACGCCGTCACTGCGCCGCTGCAGCGCCTGCGCCGGTCACCGCCGTGCAGCTGCCCGCCTCTGACCCCGCCGTGCACCGCTGCCGTGCCGCCATCGCCAAGCCCCGCACCGGCTACTGCCGCGTCGCAGGCCCACCGCGCCGTCCACGCCACCACCTAGCGCACCGCCGTGCAGCTGCCGCCGACCGCTGCCGTGCCGACCATCGCCTGCACGCCGCCCAGCGCCCCGTCGTGCAGCTGCCCGCCGTGCCAGCACCGCTGCGCCGACGCGTCGTTGCCATACCGCCCACCACGCCGAGCACAAGCACCGCACGCAAACCGCACCGACCACCGGGCTCACCGTCGCCGCGACAGCCGACCGCCGTACGCAGCACCGCGCCGACCACGCCACCGCCCGGCTCCGCCGCAGTCTCGTCGCCGCGTCACGCCAAGCACAGCACCGCCGTACTGTCCCATCACCGCTCGAATCCCGGCCGCCTTTAATTTCACCGCCGGCCACCACAACCACCCGCTGAGCGCCGCTCAACCACCCTCTCGTCGGCCCGCCTACTCGAACCTCCTCCGCGCCTATAAAAGGGCCGGCGAGCACCTTCTCCGTCACCTCCCGCTCACCGGCCGACTAGCTCTCCCCCTCAGCCACCACAGCGCCGCCACCCCACTACCATTGCCGCCGCCGCCGCTCCCGTGGACAGCACTGCACAGGCCACCTCCGTCCGAGGTAGGGCCATGGGTGAACTCGTCATACCCTGCGCTCTCTTTTCCCCCTGCTCCCGTCCGCCCCCATCACCCCAATCGCCGGGGAGCCCACGGCCGCCGCCGCCGATCCCCTCCCCTGTTTCTCTCTGTCGGGGGAAAGAAGAAAGAACTTTTGCGCGTAACCCCCTGCACTTTCCCCTATTCTAACCCGCCGTCCATTAAACATAAGACCCCTCTCTCTGGCACGTTTACACATAACCCCCTAAGCTTTGGCTGAATTAACCCGCAGTCCACAGACACTATTCCCTCTCTCTGTGTCTGTTTCGCCAGGGACCCCTGACCTTTTCGGTATTTACAGAAAGGTCCTTTTCTTTAAAAACAGCCCTAAACCCCCACTAAACTCGTCATTTCATGCGCCAAATTAATCCCGTTTGACCCCAAACTCCACCACAATAATTACCAGTATATTTCCGCCAATCCATTCAGTCCATATCCAAAAATAATCATGTCACCACCATCACTCTCATTCTCCGTTCTTTCTTTCGGAGCTCAGCGAAAACTTTATTTCCCTTTATTTATTGTATGCTTGTTCGTGTGTGCCGTAGACGCTGCTGTGAACGAGGAAGGACTCGAGGAGGAGCAGGGCTACGAGCAGGAGCTTGGAAACCAAGACCCCGGGCAGGAATCCCCCGAGGGTTGGGAGAACGGCAAGTGCAATCCCACCCTTTGATGCATATTTCGTCCTAGATTTTTATAAACACAACCCATGGCCTGTTTTATAAAACTTGCATGTTTTTACTGCTAAACCCGGTTGGATAGCCATTCCTTGATTGCTATGACTGCTTCCTTGACAACGTAGATTAATGTTTGAATATGACAATGCTCTGTTTGAATGTTAGTCACTGCTAGAAATGCTTAGGACTATTTTACCGTTATACACCCCATTACAATTACTTGGTGTTTACAAAAGCAACCGTGTGCGTGCTTTAAAATAAAAGAGATGGATTTTGTGAATAAAATGAGTATCCGTGTGGGATGAGATAGACAATATTTCTTGTGTGAAATGCCGAGGTGAGCTCGAACCTGTGTGGTTGAGCATGGTGGGAGTTGTCTATCCTATCACAAATTTTTGGGATGATGTAGATGTGTCATCTAGCCTAACCCATTTTATTGTACCACCACTCGACCGTTGTATGTGGCAACGGCCTAGCATAAATCCCCCTAGTTAAGCTGTTGGTTATGTGGTGTGCTGGTGAGCAACAGAGGGCCATGGAGCCGGGGATACGATCTATGTGAGGTATGCCCCTGGGTAGAACCTCGTTGGTAGGTTGCTAACCCCCCTGGTCGCGTCTGTGATAACTTGTCAGCTAGCTATGGTGGGTGATGGCTTTGTTAGGAGCTGCACTGGCACTAAGGTATTCATGTTGTGGTAGCCTACTTGTGGTTGTGTACACCTCTGCAGAGTTAAAACCTATCCGGATAGCCGTGTCCACGGAATTGGGCGAGTTACAGCTTGGTCACTTCACTAGTCCCCTGTTTTGGTGTAAGAAAGTGTTTGGTGTTTGTTGAGCTGAGAAAAGTTTTGACATAGGCTACGACAGATGGGAAATCTGGTAGCTTTAAAATCTCATGAGTAGAATAATCATGCTCTGTTGATGCAATTAAAAGAAATGCTTGTGAAAACCCGTTGCAAAAATCAACCCTTTGCACGTGTAAAAGTTAGCTTTGCTGCAAAATAAACCATGAGCCTTCCTTGTGTACTATCATTTGCATACTTCTGTTGTATCCTTTCCGTGGATGTGGTTGTGCTTGCTGAGTACGTATGTACTCACCCTTGCTTATATTGTTACAGAGGCAGACCCGGACCTTGTGCCTGAGGACGTCATGTAGAGGGGTTCATTCTGCACCCAACCTTTGCCTGTGTGTTAGGGTCACCCGCTTGAAGCTGCATGGATATCCACTCTGATGAAGACCTCTATGCTATCAATCTTTTTATCTGGAGTCTAGCGTTAGTTATGTTTGTCGTGGCCCTGCAGTGCCACCGTCTCCCGTAATGTTGTTTATGTACTGAACCATCTGTTGTAATAATGTGAACCAGCATCCTGGGACTGGTATTTGTATCACATTAAGTTCTCTCTTTCGAGGGGACGCTTCAGCAATCTAGCTTTTTCGCCATCTCCTCAGTAAAGTGGTTCGCCCAGTCCCCAACCTTTGCAGACCGAAAATACGAAGAATTCTCCATCGGTAACCCACCGATCCGATCAGACACCCCTGAGGAGTTTACTGACAGGCTCTTGAGGTTCTCGAAGCTACAAAGCTTCACCACTTCCTCTCAACTCCAGCATTTTTCTCCTCGACGGTGAATGGGACACGGAGGAACTCGGCGAGCATCTCAACATGCTTGGATGGGTCGGCCATCATCTCATCATACTTCAAGAAAAGAACCTTATCGGGCTCAATCAAGCTCTGTTTCCAGTACCCTAAATAGTGATCTCAGAGAGGCCCAAACAGGGTCACCCCCTCACAGAATGATTCAAACGGCTTATCAAATTCTACAAAGAAGTCCTTGCCCACCTTGTTACCAAAGTGCCACGAGGATACGATCACGTCCTTGGGCTCCCGGCATATGTACACGACCCGGCAACCGAGGGCCGACGACATACCTGAGGGCAGCAACGCGTGGGGAAGATGTGTGCATAGCAACCTTGGGGAAGGGATGGCCTCCAACTCCATGACAGGGTGAAGACCACGGTGAGGCAGCTCGAGGTCATGAGGATGATGGAGGAGCAACGGGTGCTGCCCGCTGCCGGTGATGGGGTATCGCAATCGGTTGAGGATTGTAAAAGCGAGGGCCTTGAGCCAAGTAGTGCCAGATTTGGGGAATGTAGCGAGGAGGATGTCATCAGCCCGGGGCTGGAACTGGGTGTGCACAAGCGTTACGCTCTTCGCGGCCCGTGGCGTGAGCCAGCAGCCTTGGAAGGGGAGGAGCCTCACTGGAAGCGTGGACGTGAGTGCCTCTCCTTCGTCATCTGGGATGCTATGCTCGGTCTCAAGCTGAGCTTCGGCCATGGCGATTCGCCGAGGCAGTGGGGGCTTGGGGAGGGCTAGCTGCTAGCTCTAGGCGTTCTTTCAGGACGAATGGGGTGGGGATGTCAAACGATGGTTCGCTGGTATATATAGAAGACGAAGCAACCAATAATACAAATGGCTTTCATGACGTGGTTGTGGGAGAGGTAGTATAGAAGGCTGGAGTGTGGTCGAGGGCCTATGAGCTGTTAGATAAGGCTGCACGCTCTATTCTAATTAAATGCACAAGGCAGGCAGCATCTCGCGATATAGTTTTTTGTAATCTGCACTATGCATATCAATTCCTTTCATAATCCTTCGGTCTTCTTTCTTCCCCTGTTTATCTTGCTTCGTGGTATATTGTCATGTCCATCTCCATCTCTAGGTGATTGCATTATCAAATGTCAAAGACGATGGTTAGGCTGATACAAGAGGACAAAAAGCAGCCGATATAATACTCCGATTATAAACAATGATTAGCCGGCATCGATCGCTAGCGAACCAGTACCCTTTCTAAATTCTGATTATAAAATTGGGTGCGTGGATGGCGAGATTTCATTTTGAATTGCCAGCAGCAGGGACGATTATGATTAAGACTCGTAGTAGGAAGGTCCGCGCGCGAGCTCTTTTACGGTGTGCCATACTAGCCTTAAAAAGGACTAGTATGAAAAGATCGGAGGACTAGCATGTAAAGATCGGACGGACCAGATTAATTGTATACTACTGTAACCGTTTTAGTAATATGGGTAGTATGAACTCAGTAGTATAGGTAGTATAAGGGTACTATGGGAAAAAATAAAATGGCAGATATGTAATTTTGACATATAAGTTTGGAATGACAGATATGTAATTATGGCATATTTTTTTGGATCCGGCAGCTCGGACGGGCGAGACAGGGGTGCGCACACGGGCGAGACAGCACGGGTGGTCCGGCTGCCTGGAAATTTTTTTAGGGGGGATTTTTTTATGTTACCATAATACCCCTGTCAGCATCTAGTTTATACTACCATACTAGCATGTGCTAAGGATTAAATAAAAAGAACTGATAAATGAACAATGATTATAATATTTCTTAATTATTACCCGGAAAATGTATATGTTGGTTTCGCGTAAGATGTTTTAAGAGGCTGAAGTTATAATCTGTAGCATAATTATATGCAACAATCCTTGGCACTGTTGGAGTGATGAGAACTCATCCATATCATTGTGCTTAATTCCTAGCTCATCGTTTTTATTGTCATCGTTGTAAGTAATGATGAATTGGCATCACGGAAAAGTGTTAAAAGAAATAAGATAAACATGGAAGGTAAAATAAATAAGGAAAACATGAAAGATAAAAACGAATAAGACCAACTCATGTATTGCTTTGTGCTTTCGGAAAAGATCAATTATAAAATAATAATACCTCATATAGAATGCGGAAATGGAAGCATAAAAGCGAGGTAAGAAATGCAAATACAGTGGGAGACGGCACCAGCAACTATATATGTTTCCCTTATCCTATGTCAATCAGCAAACAGCTCCCTTTTGTACTCCACGGCTGCACGCTATGTCATGCCCATTCGTATCCAAACATCCAAATCATGTGGTTCACAATTAGAGAATATATACCGCCTATAAATACAAAGGAAAACAACAGTTCTTGAGTTGTTCTTAACACAACTCTGGCTGGAAAACAGAGTAAATTTGGAGGATACAGATTAGTGGAACCTGTATGACTGAAAGGTTAAAAGAAATGAAAGAGAAGGACCTTTGCAAGTGAACCTGTACACAGGAGGACCAATTCTAATGCACTTGCTTATTTCATCTTACCTAAATATTAATTATCCTAACATATAAGGAACATCCATATACTGAGTTGAGACGGAGACAGCAAACCACAAACTAATAATATACATCTGTTGGTGATGAGAGATGATCAAAATGGAGAATAGATGATTGATAAACAGGCACACTATTAAGTACTGGTATGGCAGATTCAGTCACAACAATGTACCTATATCGAAGCATCAAATGGGTATGATAGTATGACACAGGCAGCATTCTGGAATTATGGGATCTTATTTAGACAATTGGGCATCATAGTCGAGATGAGGTGACACGCATCTATTAAACATTTCAAATCGCATAGCTTGGCTGGAATTCAGAATAGCTTTGCAAACTCAAGTTTGGTAATCGATTTCTGGTAGGTCAACCATATTGCTGTTATAGCCATAGTCACAAAGTTCCCGGGTCGATTGGGTCGAGGAACGGGATCGAGGGTCGAGGGTCAATACTTTATAAAATTGTGGTACGGATGGGGTATACCTCTTTGAGACGAAAATTCACAACATGGTACGTGAACCAAGAAGTATCGGGTCGATGACCCCGGAACATGGTATAGAAGAGTCAAGGAAAACAAAGAAAAGGGAGAAAAATATAAAATAAAAGGGTTAGATGAGCTGTCCCAAAGCCCTCGCGCATATTCATTGCCCAATCTATGCTGCAACATCACGCCTGCCTCATGTTGGAGCTTCTCCATGGCGACCTCCACGACCTTGATCAGAGTTTACGACCCTACGGGGTGGGGACGATGATCCAGCGAAAATTGGGACGATGACCCATGGTGACCCCGACCCACGAATTGGGACGACGTTCCCGGGTCGTGGAACGTGGCACCGACCCCGTTTCACGTTACTATGGTTATAGCCATGTGCACCTAGAAGCAAAATGAAAAGGCATGAACTATTTTTTTTTTTTGAGAATTAGGCATGAAATATTTACATCATTTAACTGTGTGCCCGCCCCGGCCCCCCAAAACGAAGGGGGCCCTCACCAGATAAGATGTACATGTACTGCGTATACGTAACTTTTTTTTTTGAGAAACCGGGATATATTTCACATAGACAACTTGGTGGTTACGGTCCAAATCTTACAAGGATCTCCTCGAGAGAAAAGAAAATTACAAACTAGTCCCAGTAAACTCCTCCCGGTCTTCATCACCGTCGGTGGCCGGAGCTCAGAGCTTGAAGCCGACCGCCTCCCTAGCAATGGAAGATAGAGTTTCGTTGCCGTCTTAAGCAGCACATCGACTCTGACATGCCTTGAGAACGTTGAAAGACCCGGCCAAATCACATCGCCTAGCACCGAGGAATCTGACGCCTCCGCCAAGACCCCAGCTCGCCGGACGACGAATCACCCCGAAGGGGACTGGAACCACCAAAGAAGGTGGTAACAAAAGCCCAACCCGGTTTCTGAGTGAGTTGGTATACATACCTCCCACATCTTCCGTCTACAACGGCGAAGACGGGGAAGGGACAGAAACTGAAGCTGTTGCCGCTCACAGCAATGTCGGGGAAGCTGCCGGAGATATTGGAGGAGCTCACACCGAAGCACGGCATGGCATCATCCTCGTCGCATCTCCGCCGTTGCACGCTGAAGCTGCAGCAACCCAGGAAGATAGATCCACGGGACAAAAGACCTATGGATGATTCTCTATCACCATCTCCAACTAAACTACTAACCGCCGCCATGTTCTGGTTTGCAAGTTCAGCATCACCGTTGATGCAGTGGGCTTCGACGACACAAAGGAAAACAGAGGAATCGAACACCGACGTAGAAGAAAACAACACCAACAAACCCATCGGTGTCAACACCCCTGCAAGAGATGTCATCGTCGAGCACCACACGCACACCAGCAATCACCAAAACTAGCTCACCGCGGAAGAAGGCGACGGTGGAGAAGCTCTGGAGAAAGCAGCAGACTTCCGGCGACATACTCACCGGAAAAACAAACCCTAACCTACCTAGAACTACTCTAATAGGAGGGGATATGTACAACACCCACCGGATCCGCGGTTCCCCATGCACACCGGCGTCCCAGAGGCCACAGGAGGCAAGGGAAGCCGGCGAATCCGGCGGTGGAATCGGAAATCGCCTCGAAGTCGCCCTCTCTACTGTGCTGGAGGACGGGGGACGCTTCGGGAGAGATACGTATACGTAACTAGGCAGCAGCTGCATACGTTGTTTCGCAAGGCCCAAAGATGAAGCGCAGGGCAGGCCGTAGTCTATAGACTAGAAGCGCAGTCCGAGTAGTCCCCCAACCACGATTAGCTTGTCTTCTTGGGCCTTCCTGCACGCTGCGCATGCCAAGATGTCTATCTCCTTGCGGCCTGGTAGCTGGTGTCCTCATCTGATCTTACGCTTGATGCGCCGCCGTTTCTCCGACGCCGATGAGCTTTGCCTCGCCCGTTGTCCATTTCTGCGCAACTAAGTGATGACAGACTAGCACAGTTCCTGTCTCCATCTCAGAATTGGATGTGATTAGATGCATGGAGGAAGGATTAAACTAACTTAGTGATGGTATGTATCCTTAATTCCTATCAGCCATTGATAATGAGTTTCCCAGCAGAATTTTATCAAACATTTTGGGAAATTATTAAGCACGACTTGATGGCTTTATTTAATGAGTTTCATAATGGCACTTTGAATCTTTATAGCCTTAATTTTGGCATCATCACGTTGCAACCAAAGCAGAAAGAGGCAACACATATCAAGCAATTTCGTCCAATATGCCTACTTAATGTAAGTTTCAAAATTTTTACAAAGGTGGCAGTAAACAGGATTATTGGAATTGCTAATAGTCTAATAAGCCCGTCCTAGTCTGCTTTCCTGCCGGGAAGAAATATTATGGGATGAGTCATAATTTTGCATGAAACAATACATGAACTTCACAGGAAAAAGAAGAGTGGGGTTATTCTAAAATTGGATTTTGAAAAAGCATATGACAAAGTTAATTGGTCCTTTGTACAACAAACATTGCGGATGAAAGGTTTCTCTGAAAAATGGTGTCAGTGGATAGATAATTTCGTAAGTAAAGGAAGTGTCGGAATAAAGGTGGATGATGATATAGGTAGATACTTTCAAACTATGAAAGGGCTACGACAGGGAGATCCGTTATCTCCTCTGCTCTTTAATCTTATAGTGGACATGCTGGCAGTATTAATATCCAGAGCCAAGGAAGAGGGTCAAATAATGGGTTTACTGCTGTTGGCACTCCTTACGGCCTACAGATAAATCCGCAAGCGGACGGATACCGATGTAGCTTTCACCCGGGAGTATTCCAAGGTATCGATTTCTACGGGGAACGAGAAGTGAACTAACTCTAAACTAAGTTGTCCAAGGGGGGGTATGGTGGAGTGGATAAGGTGAATGACACAGAGAAGAAGAGAGAGAAGCGATAGAAGGGTAGAGAAGGTACGGGTCTGGAACCTATATATCTTCCGGTCAATGACCAGACAGGTACTACAGATAAGTGCTTGTGTCGGGACACAGAGCCAGTGATACACAGAAAGGGATGAGAAGGGGTATCACCAACTCTGTACGTTTGGGGATCTTGCAGGCCAAGCCAGGCGTGATGGGTTACAACGGCCGTATAGGGCTGTCACCACCTAACGGCTACCACCTCCGAGCCAGCTCAGGGGCAATCCAAGCTAACCTCAAGTCTAAGCACCGCGCTTACACTAGCCGGCTAGTACCTACCCCGTATACTAAAGATAGGCACCCAAGCAAAACAACCAGTATACAATTATACCAATCAACTAAGCAATGAACGAGGAACGAAACAAGCATATAAAAGTAGAACTGAATGCTCAATTAATCAGAGAGAGATACAAGAGTTACCAGACACGACCCGGATGTTACTCGAAGCAGAGCCGCATCCGTAGAGGTACAGCTTGGGGAAGAGGGGCCGACACTCCGGCTCCTCTCCGGCACGCTCACCTCTCCTCTCTCCCTATTTTCTAAGTATAAGCGTGGCAGCGCTTCGCTAATGAGCTCTTCTGTTCTGGTGTGTTGAAACAGGTGCTGGAGGCCTCCTTTTATAGCTGAGGAAGGGCGGTTTGAAGTGGAGCAGCGGCCAAGCAACCGAAGGGCGGTTCCGGGCACTTCGGGCGAACGAGGCGGGTTCGGCCGAACTCCCCAGTTCGGCCGAACCACCCATTTGCACCGCCTCGGCCTCCAACGCCCAGGATTTCACCCCAGAGGCAGTTCTAGGTCGGTTGGGGGTTCGGGCGAACCTGAGAGTTCGGCCGAAGTGGCCCCGGTGCTTTTCTGCCTTTGGATCCACCGCCTTTGTGCTGGGTTTCATCCTGATGGTCCACTCATGCCTGGGGTCTTGGTGTTTTGTACATTTTCATGTTGTGGAATGCACCGGGCACAAGGGTGGGGTTCGGTCGAACCTTGGGATTCGACTGAACCCACCACTTTGGGTGGATTTGCCTCAAATTCGGTAATACACCTCCTGGAATCATATAGGCACCAAAACTCATGGAAATGGTTAGCAATAAGCCCTATAGCTATGGTGTGTGATTCCATTGTGTTCATTTTATACTCAGTTGGAGGTCGGAAATCAGTCCGTAACGACCGCCAACAAGCTCCCCCAAGCTTAGACCTTTGCTCGTCCTCGAGCAAAGATGAAAACTTAGGCTCGGTGGATCAGGAGTTGCTACAATGCCAGCATCTATGCAAGTAATCTATGCACAACTAGTACTCTATAATACCTGAATTATTGGCAAAGTGATAACTTACCTTCTTACCTATGGGGCGTATAGCAATCTCCTTGTCTTAGGTAGTTGAAAGGTTGAACAACTTAACTTAGTTTTATTCCACTCCTACTCTTTTCAGGATCCTATCTCAGAATTTTCCACAATTTTGAAAAGTTAAATTTGTTCCTCAATTGGTGCACTCAATCACTCAAGTGGTATTTGAATCCTCACCAAAGGCTTGTGCCTTCTTTCATCCTAAATTCTACTAAAGCTTTTGTGGGGCTCAGGTAGGACAAATGAATAAAGGCATACTTGAATCTTATATTTTGCTAAGTCAAAGACCAGATCTTTGGGGAACCAAATCACACCTTTAGATCGAAAAGTGCAAGTGTGTGAAATATATGGAGTGGAATGTGGTGGAACTCCTTGAGATGATTCTTCCTCTCCTTGATTTATTTTCGAGAACATGGGCTATTTTTTATATATATATATATTTTTTCCATGCCTTTGGCATGCTTTTCTCATATCTTATTTTTGCCATGCTACTTAGCATGCTTTTCTTTTCTTTTCTTTTTTTTTGCCTAGCCCATGTCTCTATTCAAGGATGTTTGGAGAGGAAGATCATAGAACATGGAGCATTTATTTTGTGGATGAATGATGGAAAAATGGTTGCTAACTCCCAGTGTAGGAATTGCAAGTGAGAGATGGTGTGTACGTGAATCTCGATCTTAAAGCATGAAAGTTTCACCTAAAGGTCACAACAATTTGACAAAGCTCACTAAGATAACAAGCAGCATATGAGTAGAAATTTTTCAACTAAGCTTATCATATGGCTTTGGTAGGAATTTTTGACCAATGAGGAACTTCTTTTTTTTTGAAAATAAATTCATCCGAGATTTTCACCGTACTAAGAGCAAAAGCAAGAACTCAACCAAAGTCTCACTATATCATTCCTCACAACAACCTAGACTTGGAATAAAGCATGTGCTCCCACAAGGTTTTCAGGTTCATTTTACTCATGCCAATTAACTCAAGCACCAATAGAGTAACAAGTTGTGAACAAGGTACTTGCAAGATATATGACAGAGCAACTATTCATCATTTCCAAGGTGAGAGGCATATGATTTATTTCATGCATAGTTGGGAGTTGTTTATTCGCAAATATTGATATAGAACAACTCATTCATGGCATGAAAGAAAACCAAGAACGTTTCATTTAGGTGGTTTATACAGGGTTCACATGTTGAAGTGTGGTAACAGAGAGAAACCAAATTGAGAGGAGTAAGGAGTGCAAACCAGCGTGTGTGTGTGAAGTGGTTGAGTCGGGCTGGTTCGGCTGAACCAACCAGCTCGCCCGAAGCAAAAGGCTCAGCCGAACGGGTTATCCTGCGTGCTCTGGTCCTGTTTCTCCACTGTGTCGTCCTGTACTCATGTAACATTTGTTAAATTAGGCATTCTCTGACTGGCTCAACTGCACCAGTCAGAGCATTATTCGGACAATTCAACTAAGATTTTTTTTATTCATCAAGCTAAATTTGGGAAAACAAATATTGGAAGGGAAATAAAGAGAACACCTCCTAAACAATGATTTAAGCAAAGGGAAATTGAATTGGAAAGAAATTTAAACTAATGGTGCTCTACTCTGTATGTGGATTTGCCCAGAAAGATTGTTTCATTGAAAATTATGGGCAAAGGTTTGGGGCCAGCTTTAGATCTCTAAAAACTCGATGACATCTAAGTCCTCGAGTGGTGGAGGTTCTGGTTCTAAGAAAATTTTCAACCGCTGTCCATTGACCTTGAAAGTGTTTCCGTCCTCGCTCTGTAACGTGACAGCCCCGTGAGGTGCTGCATTGAGTACTGTGTACGGGCCGTCCCATTTGCTTCTAAGCTTTCCATGTCCGAAGAGCTTGACCCGAGAGTTGAATACGAGAACCTTGTCTCCCGGCTTGAACGTTTTGATTTTGATCCTTTTGTCATGCCACCTTTTTGTCCGTTCTTTGTATAGCCGGGAGCTGTGGTATGCTCGTTCTCTCATTTCATCTAGTTCTGCCAGCTGAATCCGCCGTCTAAGGCCGGCTGCTGGAAGGTCCATACCCCACTTCCTAATGGCCCAATGAGCTCTAAACTCCATCTCTACTGGTAAGTGGCAGGTCTTGCCATATACTAGTTGATACGGGGTCATCCCGATGGGTGTTTTAAAGGCTGTGCGGTATGCCCAGAGTGCATCCGGGAGTTTGTCCTTCCAGTGCTTGCCCATTTCATTCACGGTCTTTTGCAGAATGTTTTTGATTTGTTTATTTGATGTTTCTGCTTGACCGCTAGTCTGGGGGTGATAGGGTGTAGCTACATTATGCTGCACCCCCAAACTTGAAAGATACCTACGGAAAGCTGAGTTGATAAAGTGGGAGCCGCCATCGCTAATGACTATCCTAGGGACGCCAAAGCGAGGGAAGATGACCTCGTGAAACATTCGCGTGGCACTCCTGGAGTCTGCGACGGGACAAGGCAGGGCCTCTACCCACTTAGAGACGTAATCGACTGCTACGAGTATGTACTCACAGCCTCCTGAGTTTGGGAATGGACCCATGAAGTCGATTCCCCAAACGTCGAAGATTTCTACTTGGAGATTGTTGGGGAGTGGCATCGCGTCTCTAGCGTTTATGTTTTCGTGCTTCTGGCAGCGAGGACATCTCCTAATGAACTCCTTAGCGTCCTCGTACATGCTGGGCCAATAAAAACCGCATTGCCAGACCTTGGCATTTGTACGGAATGCACCATAGTGGCCCCCATATGGGGCTGCATGGCATCTTTCCAGGATTTTATAAGCCTCGTGTGCTGGTATGCACCGTCTGAGGAGTCCATCGCTACATATCCTGAATAGATATGGGTCGTCCCAGAGATGGAGTCGGCTCTCATAAGCCAGTCTTTTCCTATTTTCTCCAGGTGGGACGTATCCCGACACCATGTAGTTCACTATATTGGTGTACCACGGATCCGAAGTGGTGACCTTAAGGAGCGTATCATCCCATAGATAATCATCAATTGGAAGGTCGGACGGGACTTGCATTCGAGACAGATGGTCTGCTACTGAGTTTTCTACTCCCTTCTTATCTCTTATTTCAATGTCAAACTCTTGGAGTAGAAGGACCCAGCGGATGAGTCTTGGTTTCGCATCCTTTTTGGTCAAAAGATACTTCAAAGCAGCATGGTCTGAATAGACTATGACCTTAGCCCCAACTAGGTAGGACCGGAATTTGTCTATAGCAAATACGACTGCTAAGAGCTCCTTCTCCGTGGTCGCGTAGTTGAGCTGGGGGCCAGTGAGCGTTTTGCTAGCGTATGAGATAGCATAATGCTTCTTGTCCTTGGTTTGGCCCAACACAGCCCCTACGGCATAGTCGCTCGCATCGCACATAATTTCAAAGGGGATGCTCCAGTCGGGTGGCTGGATGATGGGAGCGGAGATGAGTGCTTTCTTGAGAGTATGAAAGGCTGCGTGGCAATCCTCATCGAAAATGAAGGGGGCGTCCTTAGCTAGGAGATTGGTCAAGGGCCGAGATATCTGAGAGAAGTTTTTGATGAAACGCCTATAGAATCCGGCATGGCCAAGGAAACTACGGATGCCCTTAACGTTTGTGGGAGGTGGAAGTTGCTCAATCACTTCTATCTTTGCTCTATCTACCTCGATCCCACGTTCCGACACCCTGTGTCCTAGGACAATTCCCTCTCGCACCATAAAATGGCACTTTTCCCAGTTTAGAACGAGATGTTTTTCTTGGCACCTCTGGAGGACCTTGTCTAGATTTTTCAGACATTCGGCAAAGGTCTTCCCATAAACGGAAAAATCGTCCATGAACACTTCCATAATCTCTTCAATCATATCGGAGAAAATGGACATCATGCAACGTTGGAAAGAGGCAGGAGCGTTACATAACCCGAAGGACATTCGCCGATAGGCGTACGTCCCGTAAGGGCATGTGAACGTGGTTTTACTCTGGTCTTCAGGATGGATTGGAATTTGGTGATATCTAGAGTAACCATCAAGGAAGCAGAAGAAGGAGTGTTTGGCTAATCGTTCAAGCATCTCGTCTATGAATGGAATGGGGAAGTGGTCTTTCTTGGTGGCTTTGTTGAGTTTACGATAGTCGATGCACATACGCCATCCAGTGATGGTGTGCTGAGGAATGAGCTCATTCCTGTCATTGCGCACCACCGTCATTCCTCCCTTCTTAGGAATGACTTGAACTGGGCTAACCCACTCACTATTGGGAACTGGATAGATGATCCCAGCATGTAGGAGTTTGAGAACTTCCTTCTTCACAACCTCTCTCATAGCATTATTCAACTGTCGTTGGGGTTCACGAGATGGTATTGCTTCAGAATCGATCGGGATGCGATGGGTACATAGATTTGGGCTAATCCCTTTCAAGTATTCGAGAGAGTATCCTAAGACCGATCGATTCTTCTCTAGGATTGTGATGAGCTGTTGGGTTTCTACATCAGAGAGCTTATCATTAATGATCACTAGAGTTTGCTTGTCCCCGAAGAGGAAAGCATACCTAAGTCCAGGTGGAAGAGGCTTAAGCTCGATGGGAGATGGTTTTGGAGTTTCGTTCATATCGAGCTTTATTGGACGGTAAGTCTCTTCTTCCTCCGAGAAGAATGGAAGGTCCTCTTCTGGAATGGGTTGCTCTAATTCTGCCAACGAAGTTGACATAACTTCCTCTAAAGGGTCAGGATCGGGGTCTGCTTCTACTGGGGTGTTCGCGGATTGAGAGTAGGAGACATGAATGAGTTCCTTGCCGATCTTGAGTTCTACTAGCTGATTTGTTGGTGCCTTTTCCAAGATCTTCATGATTGGCCTACCTATAAAGATGGAATGTGTGGCGCTACTAGGTAGGTCGAAGATGTGGAAATCCATAAAGAGTTCAGGGCCGTTAATCTTAACGGGTGTGACCCGCAAGATCCCTAAACAATCTAGGATTCTTCCTGATGTAAACCTTAGTCGTTTTTGAGATTCAGACCATGGTTTGTCAGGGAGCTGAGCTCGCACCAACGAGCTAGAGATTATGTTTATTCCGAGGTTTGGATCGTACCCGATTTCTTGGTCATTGCCCATAATCCCACAGAATATTCTTCGAATCCTTTTGGGCATCTTGACCACCTCGGTCGAGGCTTCGGCCTCCTCTAGCCATTCCCGACTCATAATAGCAGAGAGGAGTCCGAGGTATTCTCTCTGGTATTCGAGTTCTTCCTTATCGGGAGGTTGATCCTCTTACTCTACACGTTGTTCCAGTGGGAGACTCGTTGCACTCCCGATGTTCTCAAATAGATCATCATCAAAATCGTAGGGAGTGGTATAGAGTGGATCATAATGTTCCAGGCTAGAGTATGGTTGTGGTTCGAGATGAGCTTCAGGTTCTAATGGAATGGAAGAGCTGATTGATTTGGATTGGATTTGCACTGGCTCTTCAGGTTTAGGCTGGTCTTCTTGTTCATCGGGGAGTTCGTCATAGACTCCAGTGTAGGGAGTGTCGTCCAGGATACGATCCAGGATTACCCTCGCTTCACTGGGAGTCAAATGAGAGAACGACCCTCCTGAAGCGGAGTTCAAGAAAGTGGTGGCTACGGGACAGAGGCCAAGGCTGAAGTGTTGTAAAACAACAGGTTCTGGAAGACTTAGGTCCGGTCCTGAGGCCAGTATTTGCTTGAAACGAGCCCAGGCAGCTCCTAACGATTCTCCCTCTAATTGTTTAAAGGTAAAAATTTCGATTCGGAGGCTGGTACCTTG
Source organism: Echinochloa phyllopogon (assembly GCA_033239725.1). Lineage (NCBI taxonomy): Eukaryota > Viridiplantae > Streptophyta > Magnoliopsida > Poales > Poaceae > Echinochloa > Echinochloa phyllopogon. The sequence continues at coordinate 36,381,024 of BTCW01000006.1, forward strand.
GAAGTTGGGAAGAAGTTTAAGCAAAATTTCTCTCTGAGAGTTTCCCAACTCCCTTCCATATTTCCGACAGCTAGAGAGTACCATTTCTTTGCTCCTCCCGTCAATGAGAATGGGAATAGCTTCCATTTAAGCGTCTCTTGTGTCATGCCCACAATGACGAGATACGAACAGAGTTGCTCAAACTCGCGTAAATGCGCGTATGGACTCTCAACATTCATTCCTGAGAACGTTTGCTCTCGAACCATGGCTATGAAGCCGGGACGCAGCTCATAGCCGGGTGTGTGGATGGGATGTGATGATGGTGGTGGCTCCAAACAATCGCCCTTTGGAGCCGAATGTTGACGTAAGGTAAGAGTGGACTCCATATGGATAGATGATAACGGGGATACACAGACAACTTGGGTTCGGAACCAGAACAACTACTGTTCCCCGACAACGGCGCCAGAAAGCTTGTTGGCACTCCTTACGGCCTACAGATAAATCCGCAAGCGGACGGATACCAATGTAGCTTTCACCCGGGAGTATTCCAAGGTATCGATTTCCACAGGGAACGAGAAGTGAACTAACTCTAAACTAAGTTGTCCAAGGGGGGTATGGTGGAGTGGATAAGGTGAATGACACAGAGAAGAAGAGAGAGAAGCGATAGAAGGGTAGAGAAGGTATGGGTCTTGAACCTATATATCTTCCGGTCAATGACTAGACAGGTACTACAGATAAGTGCTTGTGTCGGGACACAGAGCCAGTGATACACAGAAAGGGATGAGAAGGGGTATCACCAACTCTGTACGTTTGGGGATCCTGCAGGCCAAGCCAGGCGTGATGGGTTACAACGGCCGTATAGGGCTGTCACCACCTAACGGCTACCACCTCCGAGCCAGCTCAGGGGCAATCCAAGCTAACCTCAAGTCTAAGCACCGCGCTTACACTAGTCGGCTAGTACCTACCCCGTATACTAAAGATAGGCACCCAAGCAAAGCAACCAGTATACAATTATACCAATCAATTAAGCAATGAACGAGGAACGAAACAAGCATATAAAAGTAGAACTGAATGCTCAATTAATCAGAGAGAGATACAAGAGTTACCAGACACGACCCGGATGTTACTCGAAGCAGAGCCGCATCCGTAGAGGTACAGCTTGGGGAAGAGGGGCCGACACTCCGGCTCCTCTCCAGCACGCTCACCTCTCCTCTCTCCCTATTTTCTAAGTATAAGCGTGGCAGCGCTTCGCTAATGAGCTCTTCTCTTCTGGTGTGTTGAAACAGGTGTTGGAGGCCTCCTTTTATAGCTGAGGAAGGGCGGTTTGAAGTGGAGCAGCGGCCAAGCAACCGAAGGGCGGTTCCGGGCACTTCGGGCGAACGAGGCGGGTTCGGCCGAAGGGGTCGGTTCGGCCGAACTCCCCAGTTCGGCCGAACCACCCATTTGCACCGCCTCGGCCTCCAATGCCCAGGATTTCACCCCAGAGGCGGTTCTAGGTCGGTTGGGCGTTCAGGCGAACCTGAGAGTTCAGCCGAAGTGGCCCCGGTGCTTTTCTGCCTTTGGATCCACCGCCTTTGTGTTGGGTTTCATCCTGATGGTCCACTCATGCCTGGGGTCTTGGTGTTTTGTACATTTTCATGTTGTGGAACGCACCGGGCACAAGGGTGGGGTTCGGTCGAACCTTGGGATTCGACCGAACCCACCACTTTGGGTGGATTTGCCTCAAATTCGGTAATTCGCCTCCTGGAATCATATAGGCACCAAAACTCATGGAAATGGTTAGCAATAAGCCCTATAGCTATGGTGTGTGATTCCATTGTGTTCATTTTATACTCAGTTGGAGGTCGGAAATCAGTCCGTAACGACCGCCAACAACTGCAGGATCTAGTTGAAGGTGGCTTGTCTATTTTACAATACGCGGATGACACTATACTGTTTATGGAACATAATTTAGAACAAGCAATGAATATGAAACTCTTGCTATGTGCTTTTGAGCAGTTATCGGGGCTTAAAATTAATTTCCATAAGAGTGAGCTTTTTTGCTACGGAGATGCAAAGGAATGTGAGGACCAATATACACAACTTTTCGGTTGTGCCATGGGGAGATATCCATTTCGATATTTAGGTATACCGATGCATCATAAAAAGATAAGTAATGCAGATTGGAAGGTAATAGAGGAGAAATTTGAGAAAAGACTTAGTTGTTGGAAAGGAAAACTACTTTCGTACGGGGGACGATTGGTTTTGATTAACTCTGTGCTGTCAAGCCTGGCTCTTTATATGTTATCGTTCTTTGAAGTACCAAAAGGAGTACTGAAAAAACTTGACTACTATAGGTCATGATTTTTTTGGCAAGGAGATAATCATAAAAATAAATACTGGCTAGCACAATGGAACATCATCTGTAGACCGAAAGAACAAGGAGGATTGGGCATCCTAGACTTAGAGATTCAAAATAAATGTTTAATTAGTAAGTGGCTGTTCAAGCTGATTAATGAGGAGGGGATGTGGCAACAGTTGCTGAGAAATAAGTATCTGGGTACTAAATCAATTACTCAAGTGGAGAAAAAAGTTGGGGACTCCCAATTCTGGGTGGGCTTGATGAATGTGAAAAATCACTTCCTATCGTTTGGGAAGTTTAAGTTACAGAATGGCACGCAAATCAGGTTTTGGGAGGATGTTTGGTTAGGAAACTCCACTTTAAGAGAGCAGTACCCAAACTTATATAACATAGTCAGGAGGAAGAGCGACACAGTAGCTAATGTGTTAAGTACAACACCATTTAACATTTCTTTTCGGAGATCATTAGTAGGGCAAAATCTTTACTCTTGGAATACTTTAGTTCTAAGAATCTCGGATACGTAGTTAACTGATGAACCTGATTTGTTTAGATGGTCGCTCCTTTCAAGTGGACAATTTTCTTCTCGATCTATGTACAATGCACTGCTCAATTCAAATGTTATATCCCAGAACAGATTAATTTGGAAACTTAAGATACCTTTGAAGGTAAAAGTATTCCTCTGGTTCCTGTATAAAGGAGTAGTGCTTACTAAAGATAATTTAGTTAAAAGAAATTGGCATGGCAACGAAAAATGTTGTTTCTGTGGTACTAATGAGACGATAAAGCATCTTTTCTTTGATTGTGTACTTGCTAAATTTATCTGGCGTATGGTCCAAATTACCTTTGGGCTTAGACCCCCGGTTAGTGTGGTTCACATGTTTACCACTTGGTTGGACTGTGTGTCAACACACGACAAAAGTCTAATCCTTGCAGGTGCAGGCGCCATGTGCTGGGCTATATGGTTAAGCCGGAATGACGTGATATTTTATAAAACACATATTTGTTCATTTATGCAGGTTATATACAGGGGTACACATTGGACCAGGATGTGGTCAGTGTTTCAGCGGGAGGAGGATCGAAGCTTTATGAGAAATGCATGCCGTCTCCTAGAAACTTTGACAATGGAGATTTTCGCCAGCCATGGGTGGAGGTTTAGCAATAGGTTAAACGGATGTTAAACTTTTGCTTTAGCTCATCCTTTTTCTTTTGGCTGATGGGTGTGATTGCTATATGGGCGACGGAGTCTACCCCATAGCAGAAATTGTAATAATTGACGGTCAAATTCATTTCTAGATGAAGAGACCGGGACCTCTTTTCATTATCTTAATGAAATAAGAATTCCCTTTATCTAAAAAATCAGCCATTGATTGATACTTTGAGGCCTATTCCACGCTAGTATACATTAATTATCAATTTGTGTTTGATGATTGGTATTTTGAGCCTTTGTTAATAGTGGTCAAAATTACCCATTTACTGCTGCACAATAAATAGGTAGATATATGATTGATTGAAGGTGAATATTATTTGGATCTATGAGTTCCAGTTGATAATCTACAGGATCCCTTTTAGTTGATCTGATACTTTTAAGCTATGCCTAGTTTTCAATTATGATTTATTAAAAAAACTGCAGAGGCAAATTCCAAGATAATAAATATATCTTATATTAAGAAAAGAATCTTATCGGGCTCAATCAAGCTTTGTTTCTAGTACCCTATATAATGATCCCAGAGAGGCCCAAACAGCGTGACATCCTCACAGAACAATTCAAACAACTTATCAAACTCTACAAAGGAGAAGTCCTTGCTCACCTTGTTAGCAAAGTGCCACGAGGACACAACCACATCCTTGGGCTCCCGGCATATGTACATGATCCGACAACCAAGAGCTGACATACTTGAGGGTAGCAACGCCTGGGGAAGGTGTGTGCATAGCAACCTTGGGGAGGGGATCGCCTCAAGCTCCATTACAGGGTGATGGTCACGATGAGGCAACTCAAGGTGAGGCACGAGGTCAAGGGGATGATGGGTGAGCAACGGGTGGCCGCTGCCGGTGATGGGGGTATCGCAATCGGTTGGCGATTGTAAAAAGCGAGGGCCTTAAGCCAAGTGGTGCCACACTTGGGTAATGTGGCAAGGATGACGTCGTCAACCCACGGCTGGAATTGGGTCTGCACAAGTGTTAGCTCTTCACGGTCTGTGGCGTGAGCCAGCAGCCTTGGAAGAGGAAGAACGGCTTCCACAAGAATTGTCTCATTGGAAGCGTGGATGTAATGTCCTCTCCTTCCTCCAGACCGCTATGATTGGCCTCAGGCTGAGCTTCAGCCATGGTGATTTGCCGAGGTAGTGCAGTGGGGGCTTGAGGTTGGGGAGAGATAGCTCGAGGTGCTCTTGCAGGATGAAATGGCATGCGGATGTCAACTATAGTTGCGGATATAGAAGACGAAGCAACAGATATAATCCATTCTTAAACACCTTATTAGCCGGCAACAGCATGCATGATGACTCAAGAGCTAGCACTCGCGCAATACTAACCTTTCTGAGTATTTTGAATTGCACGCGTGGATCACGAGGGTCTCTGTTGTAACTTGTACGTGCACGCATTGACGACAGCAAGTTGGTTGGTCTACCCCTTTCGATGTACTCCCTCTATTTTTATATATAAGACACTCATAAATATTAAGATTTAAATTTTACAATTTTAACTAATAATTTATCTAATATTTTTAACTTTTATAATACAGACTTGATATGATTGGATTTATAATCAAAAGTACTTTCTAATGATCATAAGTTTATAATCATAAATAATATAATATAGGAGAAATGAACGATCAAAGTGTAACTTAGAAGACTATGTCGAATCATGTCACGCTTTATAAAAACAAACGAAGGGAGTAGCAAATATAAGCAACTTAATGATAAATTCATTACAAGGTCGACAAAATGGAAGGGTTTCAGGAGGAAACGAGAGAACCATGCACCGATGCAGTTGCATCATCAAAACATTTGTGTTGCCAGTTAGATACCCATGAACATAAAAGGTTGCTGAAGGGTGCCCCGACCGCCGGCATACATATGTTTTGAGTTTTGACAGTTGGACTAAACGTTTGTGCGCCAGTGGACGACCTAGCCCTTGTCTAGAGCAGCTCATTCCCACCGTCCTTTCCCCCATCTCCGACGGCTCACAGGCACCACCGCCCATTTCCATGTTAACCCGACAACTCCTTGCTCTCCCGCAGCAGTCATCGCGTCGTCACCCGGTGTCACCGCTGGTCCTTTACCGCCTGGACACCCTTCTACTTCCAGGAGGACAATTTGACTCTTTAGGTCATGATTGGTTTCTGTACCGATGTAGCCTGGCTCGCATTAGAAATACAGGCTCCCGCTGGCCAGGCTGCCCAGCTGCAACACGGCTCTATTTGGTTGCCGTCTCCATACATGTAGGCTAACAAGAGATTCTGATTGGTTGTCTGAATACCCGACACCTAAGGGCGCGTTTGCTTCCCTGCATGCGGCGTGAGCCAGGCTCGCCGGGTGCAGGCTCCTCTGTTCGGTTACCTGCATGACCGTCAGGTGCAGAAATCGCCGTAGAGCCTGGCTCCGTTTCCAGCGGGCCTGGCTCGCACCATGCGAGCGTGGTTCAGATAATGAGGTGATTAGTATAGTAATTAGCACGTATTAAGTGATATGAACCAGAGCAGACGGGCCCACGTGCAGTGAGTAGGTTCCGCAACGAAATGAGTTCCAGACTTCCAGTTGCGCGCGTACGTGACAAAATGACATTAGTGGGGTGTGCTGGCGCTCTGGAGTCTGGAGGAGATTGGGGGCCCAGCCTCCCAGGGGATGAGATTTCAGGCCGGCAGGCGTGACGGCCTGCTTGTTGGCTGGGAAACTCCGCCCGACGAGGCCGGGCCCGGCGACGCGGTGCGAGAGGCCGGCGCGCACAGGCCACAACGTTTGCTCGGCCCATGATGCTCGATCTCCCCGTTGCGTGGCTTTATTAAGTCTTGATGGGCCACACCCTGATTGCCTTTAGCCTTGACCTATTATTTGTTTCTGAAAACTGCGCCTTCATTTTTGAACTCCATCTCCATGATGGCGCGGCCATGATTATGCACGCCTGTCTTCCAATCTGCAAGCAGAGATTTCTCTTAGTTATTCAGAAACTCTATCCCTCCGTCCTAAAATACAAAATATTCTAGCTTTTTTAAATGAGCTTATGCAGCATATCTAGAGAAATCAGTATGTCTTGTATTTCAAACAGAGGGAGTATAGTTTGGGTCCAGCACGTACTCCGGCCAGTACGTCTCCAGCTGCAGGGTGCTCTGGCCCTACACCGTCTCCATCGAACAATAAAGAACCACATTGTCGGTTCGAGTTTGACCACGATCGACGAGCGAGCTCGATCAAGAAATTAAACCCATGCATGGATGGTGATACGACGTCTCAACCGTACGTGCAACTACTTGAATCATTCGTCCATATGCACGCCGCAATGGTTCGTTCCGGCGTCCTTTCTTGTGGACCCTCACACGATCGATGCATCCATCGGTGGTCGATGGATATATTACCTGTAGTTCGTCGGCGACGATGCCTATTTCCGGAATCGATCATTCGCCGGCGCGCTTGCAAGAAACCGACGATGGATGGAGATGGACGACCACACACGCTAGCTATAGCTGTACGATGATCGTTGGGTGTCGTGCTAGGGGTGGGAATGGATCGTGGCACATTTTTTTCACAATCTGATTTGATCCCGTTCAATTTTAGCTTAAAAATTAGTAGTATTATGGTTCAATCCTAATTGAGTCCGATCCTTAAAATTTCAGTATAAATTTGAGGGTCGGTTACCACCCTCGTGCTAGCTCTCTCTCGATGTTTAGTGCCTGCCCTCCTGACTCTATATATGGTGGTAGGCTGGCAGCATTAGGTACGCTCAGCGCCGTGTGTCCGTACGTGTATCTCAGTGCACATTAGTAGCTACGGAGTAAGCTAGTATATTATGTATTGTGAAATGCAATATGTATGGGGATGTATATCTTATCTTCAAGTTTGTAAACTCTGATCTAGTTATACTATATCACTCGAGAAGCTCGATGCAAAATTATTCCATATACTCCATCCGTTCTAAAATGTAGGTCGCTTGATTTTTTCAACCACAAGTTTGACCGCTCGTCTTATTCAAAAAATTATAAAAATATAGTCAAATTTAAGATATTTTTTAAGATTTTATGTTAATAAAGCAAGCCAAAAAATATGATAATTTCCACAGAATTTTGAATAACACGAGCGGTCAAACTTGTGATTGAAAAAGTCAAACGACAATGGAGGGCAACGACCACCTGGACCAAGCAACGAAGAACGCACGGCCACCGTACGATGGCTTGGGAACGCGCCACCGACAGACAGATAGCCGCGGGGCGAGTACAGAGTACACGCATCATGCACATCGCTCGCTTGGCCGGCCTTGAATTGCTCCTCCCCTTCTTTCTCTAGCATTGGATGGCTCATGATGAGCCACACGTGTCCACTGATTAGCTTTAGCCTTTTTCTTCCTTCTTTTAATTTCTGGTCATCAGAAGTGTTGTTATTTTTAGCCTTTAACTTGAACTCCATCCTAATGATGAGAGCAACATAATCATGCTCGAGTGCCCAACGTACATACAAACACCGAACAATTTCTTATTCAAGATAGAACAATGTACACATATTATTATATAGTGTTATATACATTATATGCATATATACAAACAGTTCCATTTCACCATCAGTATTCAGTCCATCCATCATGCTGCTAGTGTAGCATCATCGCCAACCATGTGTTTTCTATATGCTGGATTCTGCAGGTGGAGGGTGCTCGATCCCACTACCGCCACCTCCATCGCAACATAAAGTAGGTACACCATCAGCTCAGGTTTGACCGAACAACTCGTCGACGACGACGACGAATATATTCGATCATGGTCAGTGGTCACGCTCATCAACCATATTCACTGCAACAACACGGCTTGCATTATTCATAATCGAGACTTCATAATCTCATATGCATGCATATATAATGCATGCGTGGTTCCAGCGTCTTTTTCTGGGGCCCTCACCTCACATATGCGTGATCGATTGATGGTTACTGGTTACTCCAAGTAGTTAGTCGACGACGCCCGTATCCAGGACCATTCATTCGTCTGCTGCGCTACTCGACCGGAGAAAAAAAAGAAAGAAAGAAAGAAAGAAAGAAAGAAAGAAAGAAAGAAAGAAAAAAAAAGCCTGTTTAGTTCCAAAAAGGAACTCCCAAATACACTATGTAAAAAAAGATTCCCCGTCACATCAAAATGTCATAACATGCATGGAGTATTAAATGTTTGCACAGTTTTATTGTATTCTGCGAGACGAACATTTTGAGCCTAATTAATCAATTTTTGGATAATTTTTCACAAATACAAACGAAATACTACAGTAGCACAATGATTACGAAGTGACATCTTACTCCCAAATTCAACCTCTCAATTCTAACATCTAAACACCACCAAAGAAAGAAAGAAAGAAAGAAACCGATGGCTGGACAACCCAGTCGGGTCAGGTCGGTGGCGCGCCCGTCCTCCCGGCGTCTAGTGCTCCCGTGACTCGGCGATGGCAACAACACTCTTGATCCAGACACCGAGTGCGCTGTGCCCATCACCACCGTGTGTGCGTGTATTTCAGCTCAGACGCTCAGTGCAGCCGTGCAGGGCGCTGCATGCATCCGGCCAGTATCATCCTACAGTACTCCAGGCAGCAGCAGCTAGCAGGTTCACTCTATCACCAGTTGCTGTCGCTCACGGGAGCACAGGAGCCGTCGGGTCGGTGCAGCGTCGGCAGCTGCAGGTCCAGCCAGCGGCCGGCTCGGATGGCCGGGCGCGTCGGCAGGTGGCCGCCGCCTGCAATTTCGCTGCAGCGATCGGCCCCATTCGCCGTGGCGGGTTGCCGTAAAAAGACCTGGTTTTTATCGCTAAGGAGTAAGGACACGGCTCGGCTTTCTCCTTTCTTCGCCTGTGCTTGTGCCCCTTAGCTGCTTTACCTGATGCCATGGACAGGCGCGACACCCAGCCTCTCTCTCGTCTTTCACCCGGCCGCGGCCGGTGGCTAGCTTAGCTTTCGCGTCGCATCGGCGTCGTCGGCTCTGCTGGCCCCGCGCGCCATCCGTCGCTGTCACCCCGATCTCACCCTCGCCGCAGAGTCCAATCATTCTCCCTCACCTGTTCTGTTCATCGCCCCAGTTTATTTTCCTTCTTTTTCTGACCCAGATCGCTGCGAGTGACGCCAATTTCTGATTTCTCTAGTCCAAAAGAACATACCCTCCCTGCAGGCCGTTGCGCGTCAACCACACCACACACTTTCAGTACACCAAACCCTGCAACTGCAAATCGCAACGCATCGGTTGTCGTCGTCGTCGCTGATCAGAATTCAGAAGCATGTATACAAACGCATGCGAAGTGGATAAGCTGGAGCAACAGGCGGAGACGACCGGCGATCGACGGCACAGTGGTTGCGGTGGTTGAGGTTAAGGCTTCCTTTCCATGGGAGAAAGAAACGGGAGAAGGTGTTGTTGTGGCACCAGCTCGCGACCTAATACCAGTCCCGGCCCATCTGCTCTGACGACCCGGGCAGCCACCTACTAATGACATATCCCTCTCTCCCTTTCTGTGCTTAATAATTATCGTTTTCTGCAAAACGAGAACTAAGCAAAATCGTCATTGGTCATTACTGACATTTGGTACAGGTCGCCGTCTCCGGCCAGCCCATGCCCGTTTCTCCCGGCAAGCACTGAACCAACCCACATCATCGCCATTATTGGGCACTGTGTGTTTAGCTTGGAGCCGTTAGCAACCTCAACTCACCTCACCTCTCTCTGTTCTTTTAATGGAGGGGATTAGCAGGGTGCAGGGACATCGTGATGATTGAGTGTACCTCCCTTCTTCTTTTCTTTCGTTTTGCCTCCTTTTAAGCTCCGGCTTTGCTTCTTTCTTTATTCTTTTTCATCTTTTTTATCCCCCTGACCGTATCTTCCTGCAGGTTTCATCCGCTTTCTTTACCCCCTGCGGCGTCCTTTGGCCTTGTTGCCCCTTGCGTGTGGGCCACCTCAGCACTCAGCACCCAGCACCTAGCTCCTACTCCTACTAATCCTATCTCCTCCACAAATATCAGCTCTTAATCCTCCTCCAAGCCACTATTAGTTGTCTCGTCTCCTGTTCATCGTTTTTGTTGTGCTCAGTTGCTCTTCTTGTCCCTTTTGCACCTCGCCTTGCATTCCTCTGCATGGCAAGGGATATAGTTAAGCTCTGTCCAGTGGATTGAAGTTTCACCGTTGGGAGGCATCGAAGATTCGTCATCACCTCCTGTTCTTTCAAAAAAAAAAGATTCGTCATCACCTACACCAAGCTGAATCATCTCCTTCCTCTTCTTCTTCCGTTCTCGCCTCAGTGTCAGTGCTCATGGCACACAGCAACAGCTCATGATATCCGAGCTCAGTTTGCTCATCACTGTGAGGGGTTACCTGAGCTTTGTCCTTCTCTGAAGCTTCACATGGAGAAGAGTTTTGCCTGAAGAGTACATGCTGAGTCTTGAGGGTTTTCGCAGGTTCTTGGTGACTGAAGCGTAGCCCAGCAGCCATGGAGGACACAGGACTGGAGGTGCTCAAGGGAAGAGGATTTTGTGCAGAAACGCCATCCACTTATCAGCAACACCGACACTCAAGAAGGTTAGCACGCAGTAGTTTTTTCAGCGTGATGCATATAGGTTCTTCTAGTGGTGACTGTGATCATATATTCCTTTTCCCCTTTTCAGCAAACAAAAATTGAGCATATGTTCTATAAAAAGGCCATTCTAGTGGTTTCGATCACCGTTTTTTTCCTTGATAGTACCGTTTGATCCTTATTTCATTGCATCTTTCTGCATAGACTGTTTGTGTGTTACTGTGCTCTGTCAACTGTCATTGTCTTCAGCAGGTCACTTCAATAGACTCTCAGGTCTCAGGTGATATGTACTGCGAGTAATGTTGAAAGTTTCTGTTCTAGCAGCAACGCAGAGTGCTCGTCTCTAGCTTTTCTGTGAATTTGAATAGGAACAGCATTATAGACAGTTGCACTTGAGAAAACATTTTCAATTCCATTGCCGCGTCTTTAAGCTATTATGTTTGCTGTCTCCTTTGGCTGAAAAAAGATCCTCGTTTGACTACAGAAATATTCGGTTCAGCATCCTGAGCTGACAAAGCTTTCAGTTACACCTCAAGTCTCTGATTAACTTTCTTTCTAACCATGATGAACCGTTGTATTTTCAGTGCTATAAACACATATGCAAATGTCCCTGACATATCACCGCGACTCTCTGATCACATACCTGTGGGCAATCTAATTCCTGTTCATCGAGTAAGCAATGTAATTATTCTTCAGCTACTACTTTTACTTTTACTGAACTTTGTTTGTTCCACACCATTTGCTTATTGGCAGACAACCAATCGTAATAAGATGCTCCATAAAAGATATTCGCTTAACCTCCCGGACCAATTGCCTGAACATGGCATCATCACAACCGTAGAGAGAGCTGAAAGAACTATTTCAAAGGTTAGTTCCAGACTCGAACAAATTGGTTCATGATCCTGATCTCGAGGGCCTATTTGTTTCCAAAAGCTGAAGAAAAGCTGTCAAAATGCAGGTCTTACATCCATACTTTATGAATCACTTTCCCTTTTCTTAATAGTTTAGTATATCACTAATGCCAACAGAATGATGCTTTGTCATATCTAGGAAGAAGTGATTAAAGTCATTAGTTATGATTATGCTCTTTTTTTAATGATGTGTGTATGTGCTATAGTCAGGAACTGTGTTTCGAGTCCATATTTTGAACAGCATGAAGTAAACATTCTCAAAAAAGAATAGTTCAGATGTACATATGTGCTAATTACACCTTTTAATCTTTGAGTCCTGATTTTGTTGTGAATGCAGTCGGTTGCAGACTTGGCCTGGGAGATATCAGTCCTTGAGGAGGAAGTCGTTCGCAAGGAACTGCACCTGCTGTCCTTATACAGAGCAGCATTTGATCAATATCTCGGCGTCTCTCCTCGTGCTTCTGCTCAGGTAGAAACCTTGCCGCCTGGAATAGATCAATGTTCAGGGGTTATGCTGCATGCTGAGGCAACAGTAATGATCAGGTGGAGCAAGAATCACACCGCCGACGCAGCAGAAAAACTGCTGACGAGGGCACTCTTCGCCTGAGAAACATCAAGGAATCAGCAGCCTACAACCTGCCAACAGTCTCCGATTCTAAACGCGTAAGAACAGTTTCCCTTCCATCCATCCCTTCAGTATTTACCATCAATCGACCCAAAAAAGATAGTCCAGCGGTACCATTGTTAACTCTGTTTTAGTAGTTGATCCTTCCCAAGTGAAAGCATCTGACACTCTGACGCGGCTTTGATATTGTTGAAGCATACGCAGGAGCTATCAAGAACATCTTCAGGGCGGTCTAGCCTCGCAAACTTCTTGAGTGCTTCTATCACTGAATATGTGCCCAAGATCTCCTGCAAACTTTCAGAGGACATATTAAGGTGCATTTCTGCTGTCTACTGCAAACTTGCAAGTAGGCCATTGAAAGAGGAAAATTCTGAGACATTGTCCACTCCTTCTTTCTCATCTGCATCGAGTTCCTTTTCTCTGAAGTACCCAGTCGATAGTTGGAGCCCTCGATGTCATTACAATGTTGAAACAATCTCTGATACATATGGTTCATTTGATGGGAGTAATGGGCAATACACTGGGATGATAATTTTCCCAAGGATACATATAGATGAAGACAAATTTGAATATGCCTCTAAAATGCTGGACACTATCAGGTAAGCGACCATGTAAAAGATCAATATTGGAAGGAAAAAAGAACTTTGATTTACAGATGGTCACTTTTGTGTCCCAGAACACTGATAAAACGTCTGGAGAAGATTGACCCTACAAAGATGGCACATGACGAGCAACTCTGTTTTTGGATTAACATCCACAATGCTTTGGTTATGCATGTATGTTCAATATTTTTTAGCTATTACCGCCTTAAAGAATGTTCACTTTTAGCCTCAGCATGATACATGACTAACATCCACTCTGAAATATTACAGGCTTTCATGGCCTATGGGCTACAGGAAAAACGCCTAAAAAGCACCGACATGATTCTGAAGGTATACTTATCTTACTTTTAACAAATAGTTGAATAAAATTACACTGGAATCACATATGAATTTCTCTGACAGTGTTGAGCAATCTGTTCCAGGCTGCATATAATGTGGGTGGGCATTCAGTAAACTCCCAAATTATTCAGAACTCAATTCTAGGATGTCAATCCCACCGCCCTTCATTGGTATGCCATTCAATAAAGCAATTATCAGTAAAGAATTAAAACAAAAGAAAAAAAAGTTGTGCATATCAGAAGGATAATCACTAACATATTATGGGCATGCAATTACAGTGGGTTCGCACATTGTTTACTCCAATGAAAAAATCAGGGAGCACCATACATCCATATTCACTTGGTCATCCAGAGCCAAATGCTCATTTTGCTCTTTCCACTGGAGCATTTTCAGATCCACCTGTAAGCTCCACTGCTCTTACTAATTTTTCACCATTCCAACCTTATATTACTAAGTACTAATTAATGTGAATGACCTCTGCAGGTAAGGCTGTACACAGCCAAGAAATTATACCATCAACTGGAGCAAGCCAGGGCTGAGTTCATTCAAGCAAATGTTATGGTCAGGAAGCAGACCATCTACCTACCCAAAGTTCTCCACTTCTATGCGAAGGATGCTTCCCTAGAGTTGCCTTACCTGATTGACATGGTATGTGAGAGCATGCCTGAACTACAGCGTAAAGAGATCAGACAATACCTTAGGAGGAAGATTGACAAGTGTGTTGAGTGGTTGCCCTACAAGTCTTCTTTCAGATATACTGTACATAGGAGTTTGGCTGAGTAGAAACTATTTTCCTCCATATACGTGTGCTTGTAAGTAATTTTCTAAGAAAAAATGATTCACGTGAATGTAAATAGGTGACTGGTAATTTTTCGAAGTTAGAAAAGGTATAGCTTCAAAAAACTTCTATGTGCTTACCACACTTACCACAAATTTGCGGATTTCTATTGAGTATTTAATGACAGAAGAAAAGCCCACATGATGTGCACTTTCCTGCTCTCAAATAAAATAGATATTCTCAAGATCAAGATATTATTGAAACATGAAAGATGGATTTGCATTCTCAGTGCCCAAATGTTCAAGGACAATACAACCTGATGATCAAAACAAAAATATTCACCTGAAAAACGAAGCATACTACATGGGAACTAGAGACAAGATGAGTACCTAAACTGCTGGAACCAAACCAAATTTCATGGCAAACTTCTTCTGATTACAGTCTAGCATCTCGCTGAGGCTGCAACTCGAGTTCTTCTGTTTGAGCACCTTGTGACGATACTCCAGGCTCCTCTTGAGGCCATGGCGAAAGAATTGGGGGTAATCTACCACCTCGCACATGTCCCGCCCCATTTCTTCAACCAGGAACTTTATCCTTGGCTCCAAGCAATGCTTGACGCTCTTGATGAGAACAGGAGGGTATCCAGCCACCAATGCCATAACCTGACCCTTGCTGAGACCGCAGCTCTGCAAGAACGCTAAATTGGGCCGCAGAATCTTATCCACATCTCGTGACAATATATCAGGGAAGCTCATGATCACCCTTTTGAGATCTGACTCCTGTAAACCAACCTCGGACTTGAGGAACTCTGCAGTGGGACGCAGCCGTTTTTCAACACTGTACCCCATGATGTACGGCTCCTTGGTCAGGATCTTGCCGATCATGCCTTCCCTGTCAATGCCTAGGCCGACAAGGAAATTGACCATCTGCGAGAACTTGGCCTCGATGCTGTAGCTGATGAGGCGGGGATTGACCATGAGCAGCTTGGCGAGCTGCTTCTCCGAGACGCCGAGCGTCTGGAAGAAGGCGAGGAGCGGGCAGAGCTTCTCCTCCACGCTGTGGAACAGTATCGGCGGGAACTTGGCGATGGCCTGCGCCACCTCCCCGGGCTTGGCCTGGAGCGTGGCGAGGCACTGCACCGTGGGCACGAGCTTGCCGTCGACGGGGAGGGTGAGCACCTTGGGGCACTTGGACACCACGTGCCGCAGCTTCCGCCGCTCGATCTTGACGCTGGTGAGGAGGTAGTCCCAGACGCCCGAGGCCTCGCCGGCGTCGAGGTTGTCCAGGTTCTTGCACCTCCTTGACATGCGCGCGACCGTCTCCTCGTCGAACCCGTTCTCCCTTAGCCATTGCGTCAGGCTCTTGGAATTTCTGACACTGCTTGCCATTGGAACCTGCCCTGTCCAACATGAGTATTGAGAAATCAGCAACGCAAATCGTCGAACACGAAACGCGCACGAGTGGTAAGAACCACGGCTGCCAGCAGCAGCCTCGTCGGAAGGGGAAAGAAGGTGCCGTGGATTTGTAAACGCATGCCGGCATGCTGATTTCGAGATCGGGCAGTAATTACCTTGTTCTTCTTCTTCCCCTACAGGGGATGGCGGGATGCGGTCGCGTAACCGGAGGAGCAGGGGAGGAGTGGATAAGAGAAGATGACGCTGCTTCTCTCGACTCTGTATCAACAACTGGAAGATGCAGAGATATGGAAGGCCCAAAAGCATATGGGCCCGCACGTGGGCCGATCCGGTCCATGGTGCTCGCTCCCCTCCATTTCTTTTCTATTTTCGCTTTTCTAGAAAATTCATTTAATCCCCTTTACTACCAGTACACTTTGTCTGCTTAAACGGCTTAGCAAAATTTAGAGTTAATTTATTATTTGAACTAGTTTTATTGGTCCATTACTTATTAGTGAGATTTATGTTTTTACGTCCACATATAAGGTAAGTTTCATTTTCAAAATTTGCGGATGATGCACTACATTATAAAAATATAGATTAGAAAATTTCAAGATTAATTTCATACTCTGAGGATCAATTTTGTATTAAATATTTTTGGCCTAAAAAGTAACCTTGAAAAATTATTAATGCATTTTAACACAAGACATTATAGTTTCTATCCGCTCACGAAATTTGAACTTCAAACCAACTTGTATCAAAATTCTCTATAACACTAACAAGTTCTTCAATTTTTTGTGCACTATTTGTTAGCTTTGTAGTACTATGAACTGTTCACATGCTTCTCTCGGGCGAGATATAATAATCGTCCCAAACCGATGAAATCTATGCCAATTTCCTTTCAATTGGTGATAAAAACCTTTAAATTCATCATACAGAGCAACGGATGAGATTTCATATCTGAGACATATTTTTGTAATTGCCGTCCGAAAATGTATTATAAATCCGAGTAACGGGAGTGCAGAATACAATACTACCGCCTCCTCCACCAATTAATAAAGCCTGCAAAAAATTCACAATCAACAACGATTGCGATTCTTTTCATGCGAGCACACGATCTTCTGCTGTCAGAGACAGTCCAGACCTGTTATATAGAAAATCCAAAAGTCTTTTGCGCTAAGGGCAAACTTTTTATGCAACTGGAAATAGTAAACGCATATTTTTTTCCACGCTGGGATTCAAATGAGGCAACGCGTACACGCGTTGTTCGCCGCCGGGAGATGGCCGTGGCCGACGAGCGAGTCCACGGCGTCGTCGAACATCTCCTCGACGCCCTTGAGCTCCCGCAGGCCCAGCGCGCGGGCCTTGGCCGTGTTGAAGCCGTACGACTGCTCGCCGTAGATGCTGGGCAGGCTCTTGGGGAGAGGGTACGACGGGAAGCGCCTCGCGAGCAGCGCGGCGAGGTCGCCGCAGTCCAGCACCGCCGCGTTGCAGATGTACCTCCCCTCGGCGGCGGCGGCCTCGTAGGCCAGGATGTGGCAGCTCGCGACGTCGTCGATGTGCACGTACCCCATCCGCCCGTACACCGTGAACTTCCCGGTCTCTCCTGCAAAAAAACATGGTTTGTTTCACTGGCATTCAGAAAACCATATGCAGAACGTACTGGTATGGTGTTCTTGTTTCTCCGAGAATTAACACTCTGAGTTGTGTATCGGTGCAGAATGACATGGATGGGATTATATGAAATCTGACAGAATTTTACATACCTTGGAATAAGCCGAGGACATCTGAAGAAGTGGGGCCGAGCTCAGGAGATAGATTGGGTCCAATCACAAAGGTCGGAAGAATAGTCACGAGGTTGATCTTGTGCTCTTTGGCGAACTCCCAGGCTGCCTTCTCGGCGAGGATCTTTGCAACAGCATACCATATCTAGTGCATTGGAAATGGACTATCAAACACTCTTCAGACAAAATGTTTGCACCGGCGAGAGCAAATTTGGATTGGATTGGAGCTCACCTGGAGGCTTTCGCAGTACTCAATGGAGCTCCATGATGTTTCGTCCAGCAACACGTTAGGGGGAAGATCAGCTTCGTCCTTGATCCTTACAGTTGACGATGAAGATGTGAGGACAACCTTCTTGAGGGAAGGATTCTTCTTGCATGACCTTAGCACGTTCAGAGTGCCGTTTATTGCTGAATTGAGCATTTCCTCCTGCAAAAGTGGTATCATCGTATTTATTATTTATTAAGACTTATAAGGCTAGGCTATAGCTACGGCTGTAAGCCTATAACTAGGGAAGCTAGTTCATTTTTACCACACTTCCCTTGCTTTGAAATTCAGATCAGTTCAATTAAATGAGTTTTGGGTCGACTCAATGACCCAAAAGAAGCAAAGACTTCCATCCTAGCTATGACCAAGCGAAATCTTCAATTTCCGACGACTGAAGTGGTCAGAGCTGAATGTTTTAGGCTTTTAGCATACCTTGGAGTCAGATCTAGTGATGATTGGCGATGCGGTGTGGAAGACTCCCTCACAAGCTATCACAGCATCATCAAAGCTCCCTTCTTCCAAGAGGTCAGCTCTCACAAGCTCCAGCCTTTCCCTTGCACCTTCCAAATCCCAGAGGTGTCCTACTTTCTTGTGATTCCCTATCAAGTCACCAATAAAACAAGTGACAGAACTTTCAGTAACGGTTCATTTGACAATAAATAAATATGAATCGGCATAAAATAGTCCCAAAGATTAATACTATACATTCAGATCATCAGAATAAGATGAAACAAACCTGGGTCCCTGACTGTTCCCAGAACATGATACCCAGACTTGAGAAGCCGCTTGACGAGCCAGGAGGCTATGAAGCCAGATGCTCCGGTGACACACACTTTGCCCTCGGCCATGTTCGCCATTCTCTCTCACTGTAGGTGCTACTGGCATTTGATCCAAGGCCTTTATATGCTCGGACTCTCTGAGAAGTCAGTAGGCTAGGGTGTCACCCCTTTTTGGTGACTCAGCTGGGCAGGTAGAGAGTTGTCTTGGTCATGTGCAGATTCCACAACGGCTTACTGGCTTAGGAGACTCACAGGTTCTGCATTCTGCTGGATCGAACAACTTCCATCCTGCACAAACTACAGCTTAGAGAGGCATGAATTACCAACCTATATGCACTGCATAAGCCACCTTCCTACTGACACGCTGCCTTATTAAAACGGTCTTACACATGTATTATTTCATCAGTTTAATAAACTGGTACTGGCCAGTTTAATCCGGTGGCAACAGGATAGGTGATGGGAAAGAAAAACTATTCCTGGACATCTTATTCCCATTACATCCCTTCTCCAAAAAAAAATTCTGATTACATTGTGATTGATACATGTTACTGTAATTCAATGGAAACAGGTACAAGGAAAGAATTACAGTTCAATGTACACAAAAAATGCGTAGGGAAACAAAATTCCTAGAGAATGCAAAATGGATGTTGTACACTTGATCTCCCCTAGGACCCCTACTCCGGTTCAGGGTATTCCAAAACGGTGGAGTTAAAGAGGGGCATTGAGGAAGACGGGCTGGAAGAGGGAGAGTTCACTTCACCACAGATATTCCCTCCAATATGTGCAGGTGCTGGCAGAAACTTGTACACTGCATATTGAACAGCTCTGGTACTATGCAAGTCTGCTGTCCAATTCACTTCTGGGGAGATAAGCCAAATGAAGAAGCAATTTCTACCAAGTGCTGCCCTGTTGAATTTGTTATGAATGCTATAGGGACAACGGGCTGAAACATGAATTCATCATCCTCCAGTTGGAGGTCATAGCATGTTTTGAGCTCCCTTGCTTTAGATTCTGCAGCTTCAGCTTCTTTGTGTAGCATCTCAACTTCTTCTTTATCATCCGTTTCCGTTGCAGCAGTCAATTCTGCTCTAGCAGCAGCAGAATCTAACCGGAGTCTTTTGTAACTTGTCATAGCAAACTCCTTTTCCTTTTGTACAATAAGCCCTTCACATTCCTGTATCTTGTCAGTAGTTGCTACAATATCTTTTTCTATTACCTCCAGATCAGTAGCAGCTTTCTCCAACTTTGTGTGCAGTTCATCCTTTTCGGAATTAAGAGCTTTTGCCTCTGCAGCTATCCTTCCTGCTTCCTTAAAGTTTCTTGCAGCAGCTGCAACTTTTTTTTCAGCCTCCAGTTCAGGGCCCCTTTTGTCAATGAAGCTCAACTTCTGCTTATACGAATCCATCTCCTGCTGTATGCTTGTTCTCCTTGAAGATATCTCCTGCAAGTCATCAAATCCAGTAAAATATTTAGAATAGCTTACATCCAAACATAAGGTGAAGCTCAGTATTTTTTTATCAGCAAAATAATATAAAAAACTCAAAAGAACAGCCAATTTACCTGAAGACTAGTTCTTGCGTCTGTAATTTTTTGCCTAAGCATTTGAATGTCTTGCGAAATTTCCTCCTCCATTTTTAGCAACCCAATTCTATCCTCTCTTGACTTCAAAATCGATGATGCAAGCTTTCTTCTTATTTCAACTGATTGCTGGCAAGTTTTTGCTTCAGAGGAACAAGCACCAATAATTTCCCTCAACCCTGAATCTTTCTGTTCTGTTAAAGAGATGAACTTATCAATTTCATTCTTTTTCAGCACAAGTGCTTCAGTCTCTAAATCTACTTTACTTTGGGCTTCCTTCAGGGAATTGAGCTTCAAGTCAATATCAGACTGAGATCCATGGAATTTGGAGACCACAGCACTGATTCTTTCTTGAACCTCATGGATCTTGGCATTGTTTTCAGCTATCTCTGCTTCTTTCAACCTCACCAACTCTAGAAGACCGGCTAACTCTTCAGCAAGGATTTCTCCTTTCTTGCTAAGCGTGTCTTTCTCTAATTTGTCTTCTCCGACCAAATGCTCTATTGAGCCTTCCAACCTTGAACGTGCTTCTAAGACCAATTGTGTTTCAACCTCCATCTCTAACTTTTTTGTTTCTAGTAACTCTATTGATGTTTGCCACCCTTCTATTTCTTTCGAGGATATTTCTTCTGCTTGTTTTCTCTCTGAATCAGCATGATCAGTGGCATCCTAAGAAAGGTAGAGTTTTAAGTATTAATAATCAAATAAAGAGCATAAACTCAAATGCAGTAACTCGTCATACAATTATAGCATAAATGGCAATTGCTTGTTGTTTGATTTGTATTCCAGATCCTTGTATGTTGCATCTAATTTTAACAGTGGTTTTATTAAGTTGGCTACTGCATGATTGCAGTAAGCTTCAGAACTTGAAGAAAAGATCAAGTGGACAAAGCTATGTGATACAGCACAACAATCTAGTTCAGAAACTTAATAAACAACAAACAGTCACATGTAAAATAATATCCTTTCTCAATCATGTAGGATTGCTCACTTTTATAACCTAGAGCAACAAAATCTAGAAACATTGTCTTGTTTGAAACTTTCAGTACCATTTACATAATAAATATAGTGGACGGCTCTTCCTTGGAGCGCCAGTGCATCACGACAACCAAATAAAAAAGAAAACAAAAAACTGTTTGGACCTTTCAAGTTTGTATCATATTTTACATGTGAGACTAATAAACTATACACATAATACGATAGGACATTCCAGAATTTACACATTCTGCCCAATCTGAAAAAATAGTCCGTTGTTAGATCATGTCCCTAAATGCTCATTCTAAATAAAGATTATTCCTAGATTATGCTGTCTGGTAAAAACCATAACTATTGTATATGTTTAGCTAGAATTCATATTTGAGAGCAGAAATTCAGATGGCTAGTTGTTTGTAACTATAATTCTGAGGAATGGTTGTTTCAAGCCACAGTTCTATCACTGAAGTTTAACAATAATACAAAGATAATTTACCTTTGCAAATTGTTCCAGAAGGGTAGCTGCTTCTTCCTCCGCCGCAATACGCGACTCGAGCACACCCTGCAGCTCTGAATCCACCGAGTCATAGTCGAGCTCCGCATCACGCAGCGCTGTCGACAACCGATCCTTCTCCTTCTCAAGTGCAGCAAGGGAGTCACTGATCTTCTCTGCCCTCTCGAAGTCCTCGGCCTCGCAGGCCTCCTCCAGCTCCCTCTCCAAATCCTTGTGCCTGGACGCCATGGAAGCTGCCTCCTCTGCCACCTTCCTCCGCCGACCCACTAGCTGCCTCTTCCTGGCCACCACAGCAGCAGCTTTCTGCTGGATCGACTCCAGCTTGCCAGTGATTTGAGATCTGAGGAGAGCCAACTTCTCCTCGATCCCCAGCGCTGCAACAGCACTCTCTCCGGTCTCCTTGCCATCCTCCTCCTTCGCTTCCTCCTCTGCACGCTGCGAACTGTCATCTGCATCGAGCACCTCCACGTCTGCCTCATCGCCATTGACATAGGCGTCAACCTGCCGCTCTGGGTACTGGTCAGGAGTAGGAGGAGCGGCAGGTTGCGGCGAAGCATCCAGGAAGGCAATACTACTAGCCGAGATCGCGGCAGCGGTAGAGGCACGAACTGTGGCGGGAGGCGAAGGCGGCGCTGGCTGGGGCGAGCGGCCGTACCCGATGCGCACGGCCCTCTTCTTCTTCCGGAGCGACGAGGAGGACGGCAGCCGGGAGAGCGCGGCAGCGGGGGCCGGCGGTGCTGGCGCCGGGGCAAGCGCGGCGGCCCGCGCCGCGTGGCCCCGATCCCCGCCTTGCGGGGGCGGCTGTTGCTGCTCGAGCGAAAGTGGCTCCTGCGGGGTAAGGAGGGTGAGATCGGAGAAGAGGTCCTCGTCGAGCGGCGGCGGCGCGGACGATGACGAAGCCGCGCCAGCCTCAGAGTCCTGGTGCGGCGCGGGCGGCGCGGGATCGGGTTCGGGGACGGGGGCCGCCGCTGCCTCGGCGGCGGCGGCGGCGGGCTCGGGCGCGAAGAGGACCATGCCCTCGAAGAGCGAGCAGCCATCGTCCCCGCCGCCCCACCCGTCGGCGCCGCCGTCCTGGGACGCCATCGCCGCCGCCTGAACGACCGGTATCTAGCTTTGACGGATCGGGGAAGACGAGGGTGGAGTGGACTCGGCAATGGATGGGCGCCGCCGCTGCTGCTGCGTAGATTATTAGATCATGGAATAATCTGATCAGATGCTAATCGTGTAGCCTCCGACTCCGAGTCTGTTAACTTTGTCGCGTACCGCAAAACTGGATCGGATTGGGGAGAAAGATGAACTCGCCACTGCTAGCGCCAGCGTTTTGCGTCTTCGCAGCAAGAGTCCTTGTTTGCCTGTAAACGGCAAAACCAACCTCATCAGAGTCCACGTCAAAAAAAAAAAACCCCTCATCAGAGTCCAGCGGTTAGAAGCATTTGCCGTCACAAGTGCCGCGCCAGTTTCCAGAATTAACCGCTCCCGTCCACTTACCAGTTCCGAGCTGGAGGGCAAGATTTACCTAAAAAGAACCATACACAGGACTCTTCAGGCTCATTCCATGGCAGGAAGTTTACACGATTTTTTGCAGAAGTTCCAAATGCTCGCAGCAATCAAAGAACTTTCTTTCGTTCCAAGCAGAACTTGAATGAATCAGAAAAGTTCCAGAAGCAATCCTTGCTTTCCAACAAAGCCCTGATTGAATTCCTAGCAAGGTATCCTATAGAACAAGCGAGAACCTGGCATCTTACTAGTGCAGAATTACCACGTTTCAAGCGAAGGTGGAAATTGTGCACAGCAAAGTCTCTAGATAAACTTTACTTTCCTGACTACCTAGTGAAAGCAAAACAATCACCAGAGCTTCATTTTTCATGGATGCAAGGTAACAACTGTATATGCTAAAATGGAACGAACGGACAACAGAGTAACACCATAACATGTACACCGATGCTGACCTACCGCTGCAGCAACGACAGCACAACACACCTGTACACAGCACTACTAGCATCAGTTCCCTCTACTACAGGTATGAATGGTGCACCATGCAAATGATCTAATATTACAGGCAATGTTACACGGAAATAATGGTACAAGCAGACTTGATCTGGACTCATGGCCTTTAACCCCTCTGAGCTCCAGGTGGAGCTGTAGGCATTGGGAAGTTGATCGTATATGTTCCATTAACCTGGGGCGCCTCCACATATGGGCTCTAGCAAACAGAAGAAACCAAATCAGTGGCTTGCAGAGTCAGACAGAAAGCTTTTCCAAGATATCAATCACTTGATAAATGAAGAATGGAAAAACAATCATGTTTACAATGCAAGGAGAGGTTACCGGGATATGAGGCTGAGTAGGAACGAATTGTGGCTCCCTATTTGGTGATGAATCAGGGGAGCTGCCATCATCCTCATCCATGTTGTCTATATTCCTCACTTGTGATGTTTCCTCCTCGCTAGGGTTGAGCTTAACCCGCTATGTATTGCAAGAATACAACTCAGATACTGAAGATGTCAACGGCTTTATAGATATATAAATGGAACATTGGAATGCATTGTGCAAAATACCTGGAAAATTTTACCCAAAGTTTTTAAGCCTTTAGCACGAAGGCGCAGTTCCTCCTTCCTGGCACTACTATCTTGAAGCACCTGGTATTCATAGTGTTAGAAACCCACAGCTATAATAGCCGTATTAATAAAGTACCGATGAATGCAAAGCACATAGCGTGCATGAAAGGTGCAGTTGCTGGGACAGACCATTTGACAGACATGCGATATGGTGGCTTCTATGTCAGCAACATTAAGCTTCCACAATGAATCAACCATGACTTTCTTGTGATTCTCCATGTACATTTCGAGTTCTTCCTCTGTGTACTGGCCCTCAGCACTCATGTACTTCCTTAGGTCCTCTTGCAGCTGCATCAGGGCTATTGCACCTGCCAAATAATGAAACAACAATATCCATGAAAAACATGGCACATCAACAAAGATTATGACAAAAGCTGCATTATATGCTTCCAAGTTTTCCAGACAAAGTTCTGAATAAATATTGATTATTTATGTTTTACCTGTGGCAGCTGTTACTTGAGATTTGATAAAATGCCCTTTGTCTCTAAACCATTCAGCTACAAATGGAACTCCCAAAAATATCGCTTTCTTTCCTAGTTCTTTTGCAGCTTGCCTTGAATATACATACCCAATAGTGTTCAACATAACAACTCCATATGCTGCCGTATAATCAAAACAGACCAAAAGAGGGAGAAAATTCAGTTTACAGAATACAACTGCTTACCTCGAAAGAACAGATGAAAAGAATAGCCTGAAGTGAAAAAATACTGAGTGCGTATGATAACACTAAAGAACAGGTTTGGCATAATATTTCCCATAGGACTATGACTCTATCACACACTTCAGGAATGAGGGAGAATGTGGCAAATCTGCCAGCTTGAATCTTTTGTACATCTTGTACTTCAGACAAGAGATTGATTTCAACTTTCAAACTTTACTTTCAGTTAGTAGTTATGAGGGCATTAAGAAAGCTGAATATGCTTCTTGTGCTTGTATTTTCTGCAGCATTTAGGTGAAAACTCAATAAGAAGTGGTTGCAAAAGAAATCAGATATCCGGCTATGCTTCAAAAAAAGTGAATAGTTCTAAGAGATGTCAAATGCAATAATACTCGTCAAGATATTCAACTATCTATTGAACCATATGATAAATAAAAGGGACAAGAACAGTTCATTTAATACAATATGCCGACTAAGATCACAGGCAGCATGGGATTAAAAGGAAAAAAAATATCTAGAGTTGAGGGACAGAGAGGCTATCTAGTAACGGCAAAGACCTGCATTGCGAAGTCTTGACACCTCAGCTTCAGCAAGCTGGATGAATTCCTCCTTATTTCCTTGAACATAATTGTTTAGCCGGTTTTTCAGGATCTCTGCAAGTTTTTCTTCCCGTTCCTTTTGAACAATCTGCAGTTGTAGTTTTCCATTCAGCCGGATATTGTTGCAGAAAGAGTATGAAACATGGCGGCCAACAACTATGATGATATTAAGTACTTAAGTTATTAATCAACTATTTGCAGGTTATATAAAACAATCCTGTTAAAGGAACATACCTGCATTTTCTCTTGCAGCTTTCTTGCATCAATATGTTCATCTTCACCAAAATTATCAAGTGAAGCCATTGATGCCATTGCCAGTTGACCAATGTAATCCTCAAAAAGCTCACTACCAAATAGCATCGCAAAAATTGCTGCTGGATCAATTATCCCTTCCCTGCCAAATGTTGAAACCATGCAAGTGAAGATTCTTTGCAGCATGAGGTGAATTCACTAGTTATCCTAACAAAGTCCCATCTTGGGTGGAAGAAAAGCTATTTGCTCTAAAACGTTCCAAAAATAATACTCATGATGCTTTGTAACGAGCCCATGATTTTGTAACGTTAACCCCTTCCCTTTTGGTACAGCTTCTGCAGAGAGCAGAAGTGGTGCCAAAAGGTCCTTGGGCTAGTTTGGAATGACAGGAACTAGTTCAATTCCCATAAAAATAGGGAAACGATTCCATGGTCTAACAAGTCCTAGATCATTTCACAAGTACTTAATTTATTTGTGGTTCGACATACGTTGAGACGCCGGATTTCCCATTCAAGTCATAAGCTTGGCGCTGTGTGGGGTCACTGAGCACTTGGTATGCTTCTCCTAATTCCTGTTATGAAAATTCTATGAGTACAAAATAGTATAGAGATAAAACTGTGGAAGGAGCATTATATCCTTCCTCATGAAGTCAAGTCACATAATGGTATGAAATCTTTTTAAACTGATCATGAATAATCATATAAGGCATAGCCATTTAGTAGCAATGTGCAACATATTCATTAGTGATGTAGAAGCTTTCTCTGCAAGCATGTATTTATGTCACAATTTATGAGAAAAGAGAAAGAGAGATGTGGTCTAAGAATCACATATCACAGTATGCCACTAAATCATATCATCACAATCTGCCAATCGCCAAGTAAAATGTCATCATCATTGCTCCTGCTCACATTCATAGACATCACATATCACAGTGATGTCACATATCACAATACATGCTTGTCATCATATGAATAATCATATAAGGCATAGCCATTTAGTAGCAATGTGCAACATATTCATTAGTGATGTAGAAGCTTTCTCTGCAAGCATGTATTTATGTCACAATTTATGAGAAAAGAGAAAGAGAGATGTGGTCTAAGAATCACATATCACAGTATGCCACTAAATCATATCATCACAATCTGCCAATCGCCAAGTAAAATGTCATCATCATTGCTCCTGCTCACATTCATAGACACCAACATGGTTTTTTATATGGCTAATCTTAATCTGCATGCTTAAGTTAAATACCTTCCTCAATGTAATCATACTAGCAAAGAGCATTCAGCTTACGTGCATGATATTACCTCTGGAGTCTGGATAAATGAATTTTATGTGGAACTGAGAAATTAACAAGTCTCACGTGTCAGAGCAGTCCTATTTTCCTAAAAACGGGACAAGTATCAAGCCTCGAAGCAACCTTACTTTTCAAAATGAAATTATGATACATGTATCCATTCTTAAAGCAGCAGGCAGATATTTTTCTAGGTTATAATGAACATGAGTATCTCGATGTGCATTACAAAATGATACGGAGAACCTCAAGACTCGTGTTTGTCATAAGTTTCAGTTTAAAACACAAACAGTGGGGGAAGCATCATACATATCTGAGGTAAATTTTGTTCACTCGTCCAAATTGTTGTTTACAAATTAGATTCCTATTAATCATACCTCCCGTAATAGATTGTTCTGACTATCCTATCAACAATAGGAAGGTATCCTAGGAGTGAGTGAACAGTCATTCAACAGCAAAGCACTGCGTCAAAACCCATTTAAGGCAGGCAGTTGGCATTGCCCAAACTCTGTGCATTTTGGCATCAAGCCATAAGCCCCTAATCTGATTGAATCGAGGGTTCTACAGTATAGGCAGAGTGGTTTGCAGCAAAGTATTAGCTGAGCAAAGTGTACATATATGACATACTGAAAAATGGTGAAACCACTTATACCTGGAATCTCTCCGCAGCCTGCGGATCGTTCGGGTTCTTATCAGGGTGGACTTGCTTCGCCTGCACAACCACCAGCAGAAACAACCACATGAATCAGATCAAAAGCCTGCCGCAGAGCAAGCAGTGGCGAGGAGCCGGTTGCTTACCTTGACGTAGTACGCCTTCTTGATCTGGGACTCGGTGGCGGACGGCTCGACGCCCAGCACATCGTAGTAGTGCGTATCCTTCACCATTTTGGCTCCCTCTACCCAAGCTTCGATCTCCCCTTCCGCTCCGTCGAATCAGGCGGCTCGTGTGGGCGGATCCGCCCGCGTACCTGGCTGGTGGAGAGGTGACGGGATGCGCCGGCCGGTGGGAGGCGGCGGGGGCGTGGGGGCGCCGGGGTCGGAGAAGGCGGCTTTTGGGTTCCGGCCACGCCCAAGCGCGTCGACTCGACTTTTTCTAAATTTTTTGGGTGGAGGATTTAGCGGATTACCACGCCCACAAGCCGTTGGCCAAGTTGGACCGGGACCCACCCGTTGGACTGTAGTTCAACGACGAAATCTATAGCTTCGGCCATTGCATTTCAGATAAATAATTCAAATTACAGCTCACAAGAAACTATGATTCAAGCAAACAGCTCAAAAGCAATTAAACAGTTGCAAACCATATTATTGCATTAGCAATTAGCATGGAATATAATTACTCTTTTATAAAAATTAGAAGGAACACGTGAATTCTATTTTTGAAAAAAAAAGTTTAGTATCTATTTAGACTCTTGAAAAAAGATGTCCAGTTGGCCTATTAATGGTTTTTAGGCCGGAATGGTTTGCCTTGAAAAATATCCTTACAAATGCAAAATTACGACATCACATTCTTTTCATAAATATATATTCATGGATTAGCTAGACATTGGCCATATAAGTTATTCTATATAATAAAATATTTTACCGATTTCCATATTCCATTATGAAATAATTTAAAGACATGTAACAATTCTTATATTGGACAAAGTAAGGATTGTCCACAAAAGACATCGGATGCAATCTAAGGGCCTCTCCAATGGCAGGTCCTATGATGGTCCTATGTTTTTCTCTTTCATATAGAACATGTTCCTATACATTGTGAGGCAGGTCCTATGAAGCACCAGCTCTCATGTATAGAACCAGCTCCTATAGAATAGAAAAGTGATAAATGTACTGTAGAAGGGAGTGAGAAAGAGAGTAGTGGGTCCCGTTTATAGATCCACCCCTAGTTCTATACATTGGTAGCGATATATCAGTAGATGTCAAATCATTATGGGACCCATATATAGAATCAGGGGTGGTCCTATACATTGGAGACGCCCTAATAGATCGAAAGATATATTAAAGAAATAAAGAAAATGTATAAGATATACTTATAATTGTTGCAGATCTCCTCATCCTTCATAAGCATCTATTCATGCATTTTTAAAAGCCTTATTTTTCTTGAAGAGAATTTCAACAATTTGCCCATATTTCAGTGACGAAGCAAAATGTAACTCTTAAATGGACATTGCCTTGTCTATTCAGTGGGAGAGCGACTAAGTTATATGGTTTACGGTATATTTTAAAAATGGGAATATATATGATGGCAGAAGCAAGTCGTGCGCAGTTGTGAAATGTGATTTCCCTTCGTGGAGGATTTAGCAGATTACGTGCGTTTGGATCATGCCGTCACCGCGCCGAACTCTCCACGCCACAACTGCGGCGTCATGTGGCTAGTGTTTGCTTGTTGCCGTAGCTTAGGTATGCCGCACAGCTTCCACAGTTCCACAGGGAGCTAGTTCATTTTGGATGCCAAAACACGCCTAAGCTCTGGCGAACGAAATGCCCGCCGCATGTTCGGCGTGGCACCGTTACAGCACGAGCCAAACAGACCCGACCACGTCCACAAAGCCGTTGGCCAAGTTGGATCGGGACCCACCCATTGGACTGTAGTCCAACGACGAAATCTATAGCTTCGGCCATTGCATTTCAGAGAAATAATTCAAACTACAAAAAGAAACTGTGATTTGATTCAAGCAAACAGCTCAAAAGCAATTAAACATTTGCAAACTATATAATGTCATTGGGCTATTAGCATGGAATATAATTACTCTTACATAACAACCAAGCGTTTTTAAATAACTTCTATTTTTGAAAAGAAGGGTGATTGCCTTGAAAATTCTCCTTGCATAAACAAAATCATGGCATCTCATTCTTTTCTTAAGTATATTCATATATTAGTTGTATATTGCTCGTATAGTCTGTTCAAAATAATGAAATATTCTGTCAGTTTTCATATTCCATATCTAATATATTTTATGGACACGGAACAACTGTTATATTGGATAAATCTAAGTATTATCCCAGATGCAATCTTATAGATAGGGACAAATCAAAGGATTATTCCGGATGCAATCTTGTAGATAGATAAAAGAAATAAAAAAGTGTACAAGAAGATATACTTATAACTGTTGCAGACCTCCTCGTCCATCTCAAGAACTTCCCTTGATCTCTCTTCCAAAGGCTTCCCTCCCACCTTAATCAAATCTAAGGATTGTCCCGAATGCAATCTTGTAGATAGGAACAAATATAAGGATTATCCCGGATGCAATCTTGTAGATAGATAAAAGAAATAAAAAAATGTATAAGTCTACAAGATATACTTATAATCGTTGCAGATCTCCTCATCCATCTCAAGAACTTATCTTGATATCTCTTTCAAAGGCTTCTCTCTCACCTTAATCCTTCATAAGCATCTCTTCATGCAATTTAAAGGAAGTACTCAAAGTAGGGATCGCAATTTTTGCATGTTTTTGCTTGGAAAGAATTTCAACAATACACTCATTCTTCCAATGATGAAGCAAACATAACTCTTAAATTACCATTATCTTTTAGGTAATGGCGGAAGCAAATCGTATCGTGTGCAGTTGTGAAATGCGATTTCGGTTCGTTCAAAAAAGTGAAATGTGGTTTCGAAAACAAAAGGTAAGAGTTTGACGAAAATACCCACAGTCCCAGAACAGCAACAGCTCACCGCCTCCCTCCGCGTCGACGGCCACCAACATCCCAGCCTCCCCTTTCCTCCCCCACCGAATCATCGGCACAGCAGCCGCCAGCTAGTGAGTTGCTTCGCGGAGAAGGCAGTGAGGGACCTGCAGCCGCGATGGCCCGATGGGCGGCATTGCTGCTGCTTCTGCTTGCCGCTTCGGCGGCGTCGGGGAGGAAGGAGAAGGCCGGCGAGAAGGCGTGCGACAAGGGGTGGGAGTGCAGTGGCAGCCGGTTCTGCTGCAACGAGACCATCAGCGACTACTTCATGGCGTACCAGTTCGAGGAGCTCTTCCCCCACCGCAACGACGCCCTGGCCCACGCCGCCGGCTTCTGGAACTACCAGGCCTTCATCACCGCCGCCGCCCTCTTCGAGCCTCGCGGGTTCGGCACCACCGGAGGCAAGGAGATGGGCATGAGGGAGGTCGCCGCCTTCCTCGGCCATGTCGGCGCCAAGACCTCCTGTAATCTTCGCTCCTCCTCTCGTCTCCTTACTCCGATTGAGCAATCCGATGCGCGGGGGATCGAGTGCTCCTCTTCTCGTATCCTTACTTCGATTGAGCAATCCGATGGGCCGGGATCGAGTGCTAGACTAGAGCTGATTCAGGGTTTCACTTGAATGCCTGATCACTTAATGCAGGCGTCCTCACTAATCGAATTCAGGTTCTAGTGTTCTACTCATTAGTTGTCTTTTAGGCTTTATATCTACATCTAGTCTAGATTTTATTTCAGGACTGTCGAGCTAGGAAAGATGATTTGCCTTATGTCGAATTGAGGGTCAGAATATATTTGGGATTTGACCTGAGAATTTCAGAGAATATCAGTAGCAATAGGCTCCATGAACACAGGAACAGGGAACACAATGTGGTTTTTATTTTTCAGTTTATCCAATCGTCGAATGCAATGAGATGTGGATCAGAACAGTAAGGATTCATCCGAAATCCCTAATAATTTGGTATATGTTAGTTTGGGAATAAATACACTGCAGTAGACTTTGTATATTAATCTGATTTTTTGCCAAGTAGCATCAGTATGTACTGAAATGGTGTGTTCGATCAGGTGGGTCGCCTGGTGGTGAAACGGAAACGGCTTGGGGGTTTTGCTACAATCATGAACTGAGCCCCAGTCAGAGCTATTGTGACAATAGCAACGAATTATACCCATGTGTGGAAGGAGCTGAGTACTATGGCAGAGGTGCTCTTCCTGTTTACGGGTCAGGCTGATATGTCCCTTCTTTATTGCTGTTGATTAGGAGCTGAGTAGGCTAAGCGATTGATATTTGATAATTTTGGATCTGCTTGTTGATGTTCACCAGGAACCGCAACTATGCTATCGTTGGCAAGGGAATCAAGCAGGATCTGTTGAATCACCCAGAACTATTGGAACAGAATGCCACCTTGGCATTTGAAGCAGCTATTTGGAGGTGGATGACTCCAATGAAGCGGAAGCAGCCATCTGCCCATGATGTTATTGTTGGTAACTGGAAACCCACCAAGAACGACACACTGTCCAAGAGGTATCCTGGCTTTGGTGCTACCATGAACGTCCTGTATGGTGACACCATCTGTGGTCAAGGATCCACTGATAAGATGAACTTCATCATATCCCATTACCAACATTATCTTGACTTGATGGGAGTTGGCCGTGAGCACTCTGGAGATAACTTGGATTGTGGTGACCAGGTGGCTTTCAATCCATCATCAGAGAATTCTGACTTCTAAGAAAGCTGTTTCAGAGATCTCTGAATGCTAGCCTGTATATCTGGGGCCAATAACTGGCTTCCCCAAGCTCTATAGAGATCTTGTCTGTGAAACAACAGTGTTTTTCCATATGTACTTGACGATAATTAAAATACAGTCATGTATTAGCTGTACTGTATATTAAGTTATTTCTGCCATTGTTGCCCTGTTTTTGCTTTCCATGGTATCATTTGAGAAACGGGCTTTTTCTGTTGGTACCTTCTATGGTGATTCGTTGCGTCGAATGGTGTAGGATACATTGCCATCACATCTAGTTGAGCTGAAGTTTGGGGTGCTGGGTTGTTTTATTTCACGAATAATTGGCAGTGTGTGTTTTGGGTCATTGTATATTTTGAACTATTTTGAGGCACTATTCAGGTCACTCTTTATTCTTGTTAAGCCATATACAAATAGATACGACAAATGCTTGTGCCACAGTGAAAGAGATATTACAGACGGTCAAGTTTCATTGTGGATTTACAGAGATAAGCAAGGGTCTTCGGAGGCATATTCCTGCAGGACTAAAAATAGAAATATCTTTGGAACACAGCTTTATCCAAGTGACTTCGTGGGGAGTGGGGACCGGAAGTCGGGAACCACACATGAATAGCCAGGTATAGATAGGCTGACTAGTGGGTTGTGTCTTTTTCCTTTTTCATTTCACAGCTTTGGTAGGCTGGTGGCTGTTGCTGTAAACCCGGCGAAGGCAAGCAGGAAGGGGATGGAGCTCACCAGCATCCCCTATCTTGCGTCATCTTCCTCCTCCAGCTTCTACTCCGGCTACAGTTGCTGTACCTGCAGGTGATGTTAGCAACCTCTCTCATTTTTTTATGCAAATACCAGCCATGTGTAAATGGAAACAAATAACGTGAGAAACCATGATGTGCAGGGATAGAAGAGCTGGGAAGCTGGTGATAACCTCGTCTGCAGCTGGTGGTAGGTGTGCGGCTGATTTGGCACGTTCACAACTCTTTGAGCAGGAAAACGAAGACGCCCTTTCAGGTTTCATTTCATTTAAAACGGCATGTGCCTCCTGGTTCTGAATCTTTTTCAATGAGCTCAATCTGGAAATGTCTGATTGATGTTGGTGGAGTGTTTTTCTTTTTGTTGCTTAGGAAGAATCCACATCACAAAAATCAGTATGGCCAACAAAAGTTTTCTGTCTTGTGGCTCCAGGTTCTAGATCTTCCTGGTATTATAGAAGGAGAGAGTTTGCTTCTGCCATTTTGCTCCCTTTTCTGCTTCCTCATGTTGACATCTCTCGTGCGTAAGTGCATTATACAACTACCTTCTGTTTGTCTTTTATCACTGAGTTTCCATAGCTATTCAGTTCTTAAAGTTATCAATAGAAATTTATAAGAGCACCTTATTGATGTTTCAAATGGTAAACACTGTGCAAACATGAATTTAGAAGAAGTATGCTATGAACCATTAGTGAATCTAGTATACAGTAATCTGTAAAAAGGAAAACATCCTCAAAGCTGTTTCTTGCTCCTAAAACTGTAGTGTGATATCTATAAACGAAGTTGATTTTGGTTGATTTCACAGGGCCGAGACATATGATGGATCAATTATTCGAAGTGGTGTGAGGAATGTTTTAACCAAAGCCAAGGCTGCTGGTGTGCTTCGTTTGGTTTTCCATGATGCAGGGACTTATGATGTTAGTGACAAATCAGGTTAGCTATGTTGACATCTTCACTGATCTGAGGCTGGCATAACGCACTATCAAATTCTTCGGAGTAAAAATATGATGGATAAAATTGTTGAGATTAAAATATTAGCTCCTGTGCAAGGCTAGAATATATGTAAAAGTAAACGGTAGAAGATGTAAATGGAATACGATGTGTATATTAAGAAAGTAAATATAAAATTACAATTTACCTTCTGTCAAAGTATTAATATCAGTATCTTTCAGGTGGCATGAATGGATCTATAATTTATGAAGTTGACAGACCTGAAAATACCGGGCTAAATAGATCCATAAAGGTTTTTTCCCTTGAGAATGTTTTTCAAACAAGCATTATCTTTTTTCTTGTTTATTGTCTTAAATATTGTCATATTTTATCGAGGAATACTATGTTTTCACCTTATGGCTGTTTAATTACTTCATAACTGAACAGATATTAGGAAAAGCAAAATTAGGAATCGATGATATTCAGAAAGGTATTTAAATTACATCATTTGCAGTTTCACACATCCTTAATGGAACTTTAGTTTTCATATTAGAGTCAAATTTACTGAAGCGTTTGTTGATAGTGTCATGGGCGGACTTGATTGCTGTGGCTGGTGCTGAGGCAGTTGCTCTTTGTGGTGGGCCTGAAATTCCAGTAAGGCTAGGACGATTAGATTCCAGGTGCAACATTGCAAAGATTTTTTTATTATACAATTATTTGCAAATTGCGATGTTATAGCTTAGTTTTCTGAAAAACATATTTCTTTTTGAAGGACTGCTGATCCAACTGGTAAACTTCCTGAAGAGACATTGGATGCAGCTGCCCTGAAAACATTATTCAGCGGAAAGGGTTTTTCGTGAGTTCTCATTTTCTTATACATTGCATATTTATGAATTTCAGTTCTTTACTTTGGAATTCAAATCAGTATACATCATCACCTGCCTTGGCGATATTTGGGCAGAGTTTCTATATATTCCCTGAGACTTCTAGGAAAGGTTCAATAAAGTAAGCTAGTGTTAGCTCCATGCCTAAAGTTATATTTGGTACTCAACAGGACCCAGGAGATGGTTGTTTTATCTGGAGCACACACAATTGGAGGCAAAGGATTCGGGAGCCCAATCGTTTTCGATAACTCCTATTTCAAAGTGCTCCTTGAGAAGAAGCCACAAACATCTTCATGTAAGCGCATGCGCTTATCTCCATGCCTTTGTCAAGTGACCACGTTTTCTCGACACATAAATTGGAGTATCTTAAGAGACGACTTATCCATTGAAAATCCATCTGAAGTTTAGGCTTATCAAAATGTACTGTGTTGACTATTGTGTTCCTTTGTGAAGCTGGCGGCATGGAAGCAATGGTGGGGCTGCCCTCTGATTGGGCACTCAGGGAAGATGACGAGTGCTTAAGGTTGTCTCTGAACTCGACCCCGTTCATTGACATTGAGTCTAGCGTAGTTCGCTTATCTTGGTCATCTTGTACATTGTAAGCTTAATGTATATCTAGCTTAAGTAAACCAAATAAGATGGCTTAATGGCTAATGCTTGGGAAATGTTAAATGCTTTATCGCTTGTTAATATTGAACATTTGCATCTGCAGATGGATCAGGTTGTATGCAGAGGACCAAGCTAGGTTTTTCGACGACTTCAGGGATGCATACATCAAGCTCGTAGACAGTGGAGCCTCGTGGAGAACAGCTTAACTAGAATTTTCCATTTCTGTAAAATGTTAATGAAATTTTCCCATATAGCGGAGGCTCGTTTGGAACATACGAGTTTCATAGAAACTTTTACGCAATTTTTTTGTAAAATATTTATAGGAAGAAGAAGTTTCTTATTGACTCATCCAACCTGGCAAACCTATATTCTCCCCAGCCATGGATCGACTCTCTCTTGCACAAAACTTGGCATTGGAACACCAACGAGTTCACCTGCAATTCGATGTAGCTCCTGGATTGGGGTCTAGGCTCTTCAGCAATTAAGATGCAGCCTATGACCCCGTGTTTCTAATGCTCCAACCACATGATCTACAAGTTCACAAGAAACAAAACATACAGTTAATTGCTAGACGAAAAATATTTTTTTGAAGAATCTACACGAAAAATATTAGTTCAGAGTCTTCAGACACAGGCAACATGTGCATAACCCGTACGGGAAGACAGAGTCAAGCCTCGACAGCAAAACATGCCAGAAAGGCAGGAACCACACGAGCGGCCTGGACAACACGAGCAACTGCGAACACGATAAGCTCCAGCCAGTGGTTGACTCGCTTCTCTCTCCTCGCCCCAGCTTCGATCAATTGCTCTCGCCCTCAATCCCACACGGTGTTCCATGCGCAGCTGAAGCTGTAGCGGCCAAGAGGCAGGCGATGGAATGAGGCTCGCCGCAGCCAAGCCTGCAGCCGCCTTCCTCGCCAGACGCCAGCCGGTCCCCACACCACGGGCAAGAGTAGCGGCGGCAGCTGGTGGTGGTCCATGCAGCGAGCAAGCCAAGAAGAGCCGCAGCCACCGGGCATGGAGGATCGCGGTTGCAAGCAGCGACGCCGAGCCTGACGGCGGCGGCGGCGGCGGAGAGGACGGTGCCGAGGCGGGCCAGGTAGTCGCGTCGAAAAGCGCGCGGGCCGTGCGGCGGGCCCGGCTGTCGGCGAGGCGGCGGGAGAGCGTCCGGCTCCCGGACGGCGTCTCCAGCGGCGACGTCGGCGCGTTCCTGCGGCACCCCGACGGCGTGGAGTCCCTCCTCAACACCGGCGCGCTCGAGAGCTTCGCGCCGGCGCCGGGGTCCGGGCCCGGCACGTACACGTGCGCGCTCCGCCGCATCGGGTTCCTGGGCTTCGAGGTCGCGCCGGTGCTCGACCTCCGCGTCGTCCCGACGAGCTCCGACTGCACCATCGAGATGCTGTCGTGCAGGGTAAGCGCGCGCGCGCGCTCGTCGTCTGATCCGTCGCTTGGTCTTGCCGTTCGAAACTTCTCTGATTAATTACAACTCATTGTTTCCTCTTATGTTTGAAGTTTGAGGGTTCAGAATCGTTGGAGCAGCAGAATGAACTCTTTTCAGGTAAGTTCAGGCCTGCTCTGTTTAACTGTTCTTCGTAGGCTCCTTGTCTCTGCGCAACAATGCCGACGATCAGCCATTCTGCTGAATTTATGGTGTGTTTGTGCTTCATCAGTCGAATTTCTGAATCTACTGAATTCTGGCAGCATTTATGAGTAACCGTATAACATGGAGCGACAATGGCGAGGAGCCCAGCTTAGACATCGATGTAAATTTGGAGGTCACTCTGGAGGTGTGCTTATTGCATTCATTCCGTACTTGGTGATAAATAACATCTGTATGTTCAAATTCATTGGATTTAGGCTGTAAAGTTTTATCCATTTTTTTCAAGTTACTAAGAGAGTAGTTGAAGTTGATACGTTGATTACAATTTACAGGTCTACACTAAGCCGTTTAGCATGCTTCCATTGTCAGCAGTGGAGAAGCCAGGAAACCTGTATGTAGGCCTTTGCCCTTTACTACATTCTTCAGATCCACAAAAGTTCATATAGAACAACAAACTCTGAAAGAGAACACCAGTGCCCAACTGAATCTTATCTGACACTTTACCTAGTAGATAACATAGTACATCTCAAATTATGCCAGCTAATGTTGTACTGTGAGGCTAGATCAATTTTCTTACTTACCAGTGATGCTTCGATTTGACACTCGCACTGAATTTTGTTGCAGGTTGATGCAAGGCCTGTTGGATAGGCTTGTTCCCATTCTGGGGGAGCAGTTGCTGAGGGATTACCATTCCTGGGTTCAGCAGCAGCCTGAAGCTTCTTCTTGAGATGGAGGAGAGGGCCGGAGATCCTCCTATGCCTTGAGCACCTCATGCTTGGATGACATTATCAAATTTAGAGATGGGGAGAGGGCTGGCGATCCTCTGATGCTTGGAGGGCTTCATGCTTGTATGGTTCATTGCAAAATTGGTTGCTGATACAGTACAATTGTTGAAGGATTTAGCAAATTCAAATATATGAAGATGCTTGATTTTAGGAACATGGACTGGCCATCAATTTGTGCTTGTGTTCAGTACTTCAGCACCTAAGGAATTTACGGGTAAAAATTATGCTGTTAAGTCAAAAAAAAGTACAGAAACCAAATGACAACTGATTCAAGTCATCAAGAGCACGGAAAAACCAAATGAAAACTGATTCAAGTCATCAAGAGCACGGAAAAATTAAGCAAAAAATTCGAGGACGGAAAGAACAAATGACAACTGATTCAAGTCATCAAGAGCACGGAAAAATTAAGCAAAAAATTCCGTTGCCAGGACTCGAAGCCGGGTCTCTCGGGTGAGAGCCGAGTATCCTAACCAGCTAGACTACAACGAATTTGTTAGTAAGTCTAAAATATAATATTAAATGTCGTATACACAAATCAGAAATGTATCATTTTTTTTTCTTGCGAAGATCAGAAATGTGACTAGTTGGCATGCATTGAAAATTTCGCTCAAAACACAAAGCCTCACAGCCGGCTACATCATCACATCTCTAACATTTAATTTGTATCCTTGGACCTGTCTCAATTGGTAACGGCAAAAGTTAGTGCAGTGGTTGCATGATTTGGACCAGTCTCAAATTGTTCTTTCAAAAACAAATCACTGATCGAGCTTCGTTCTTGCCCTTTGTATACATTAACCAGCATCCCCATGCTTAATAATTCTCTGTCAGACTGTCACACTTTTTTTGAAATGTGTATGAAACACAGATAAGCATTTGCATGAATGTGTATGAACGAGGTGTGCGAGAACGCAAAAGCATTTGCAAATGGCTTCATCGACGTCTTAAATAGGTGGAAGCTCCACTAACTCGACCATTGGATAATGTCCCGACGCATAAGATCTCCCATCTGTCCCTCCCCCATGGCCCCATGCCACACAAAAGGGTTCAAAATCGAATATATCACCACATCTCTAACATTTAATCTCAAATAGTAACGGCAAGATGAATCAAAATTGGTGATAAGTCCTTGATATCATATATGTTCTAGCAATTCCTAGAGTTGCATGCATGCTGAAGCTTAATAAATTATTGGCAAAATTTGCTCCTGGACACCGTTATTCGTTCAAATTGGCCAGAACACACCGCCAACGGCAGTATTTGCTGGGTACCATTATGAAATCGAGATCATTTGCCAGAACACACTGCAACTATTAAAATATCAATTTCTTTGATTTGAGGAGAGAGATAGCGTAGAAAAAGTCTTTTTTGCCCTTCATAGATATGGGCCCACATGTCAGCTTGTTCTTCCCCCTTTGCTGTTCCGGTCCCACTGTTTTTGCCCTTCGTCGCTTGGCTCCCCGCTGACGGCGCCGTAGTCGAACAGCACGACCGGAACAGCAAAGGGGAAGAACAAGCTGACATGTGGACCCATATCTATGAAGGGCAAAAAAGACTTTTCCTACGCTATCTCTCTCCTCAAATCAAAGAAATTGATATTTTAATAGTTGCGGTGTGTTCTGGCAAATGATCTCGATTTCATAATGGTACCTAGCAAATACTGCCGTTGGCGGTGTGTTCTGGCCAATTTGGACGAATAACGGTGTCCAGTAGCAAATTTTGCCTAAATTATTCAGGTTTGTAAAAGCTATATGATATATTCAACTGGACTTCAATTCTCGTTCATGATTAGTAGTATTGTGTCATCCTCCACTGCTTCATGTTTGAATTCTAGGAAACTTGATCATGAGTTATGAATGCCCCTCTTTTTTTTGTTGCGGGTTAATGGGTTATGAATGCCCCTCTTCTTAGAGTTCAATCAAATTCCGCGGCAACGGTCGGTTTTCTCGCGCCTTTTTTCGCTCTTTATTTCCTCCTTTCACGTCCTCACCTCCAAATCCACATCAAAATATATAGCAAAGAATATGTACTTGCTGAAATTGTCACATATCGTTGGCTTCGTCTGATGTGGCGGTGTGAGAAAGCGCAAAAATCCCTACACTAGCGAGTATGTTGTCGCTGGCTTATGAGTTATGACACGACTATCGAGAGTTGTGAGAGTTGATGGAAATAAAATAAAAGCGCATAGGGAGTTGTTAAATTCTTCTTCTTTTTTTATTGTTTCTCCGCTCCACTTCATCTAGCGACTATGTCCGCTCCGTTGGAGCCGGCATTAGAGTTCAAATCAAATTCCACACCAACGATCGGTTTTCGCGCCTTTTCTTTTTCGCTCTTCATTTCCTCCTTTCACGTCCTCATCTACAAATCCACACCGGCCCATATACTTACAAAGAATATATACTTGCTGAAATTGTCACACAAAGCAGTTCCCCTTTAATTTCTAAAACTTGTTATTCTTACATCTTACATACCCGACACACACTACAAACTTATAGCGATATGATTTCTTGCATTCATAGATAATTAACCAGACGATCTACTACATCTTATTGAAATTAATCCCACACATACATAGACGACCACAGACATATGTGGGTATGGTTTCACAGTTCGCATAGACGACCCAGGAGGCAAGATCAGATCAAGTCAGTAGTGACCGCCGCCGGGCACAAAGCCCATCACACGGGCAAGTGCATCGATGTCGTCGAAGGGGAAGAACTCGCCGCCATCAAAAGCACTTGCGACGAAGGGGTTGTTGTCAGCCATGGCGTTCGCGACGTCATGGTAAGTAGTGATGGAAGGGACACTTGCGCCGCCTGCGCCCGCGGCGGCAGAAGCACCAGCCTCCGCCGCCGCAAGAGGTGGCGGCGCCGCTTCTTCGGCGCACTCCAGCGAGGAAAGCAAGGCGTCGGCGGTGCGGGCGTGCTCGTCGGCGATCTCCTTCACGCTGGCGACGGTGAGCTTGCCGATGGCCTCCTCGGGGATGGCGATGCCGGAATGCAGCACGATGCCGGGGAAGTTGTACCTGCGCGTCCTCGGCAGCTCCTTGTCGCCGTAGAAGCAGTAGACGGCGGCGTCGTAGGCGAGCGCTGCCAGCCGGTCGCTCTCGAACGTGCCGATCCATAGCTTCTCGCGGGTCTTGGGCATGCGGATCTCCGCCGCCCACCGGCACCCCGGCCGCGGCCGCACGCCGGTCCACTCCGACTGCTTCTGCCTCCCCCACGCCACACCGGGGCGCCCACCGCCGCCACCACGGCGACGGGCCGGGGCCGACGACCCCCTCCTCGCCGCGCCGCTGCCGCTCGTCGCCATGGCAATGGCACACACCTCACCTGCAAGCTGCAAGAAACACACGAACGCGAGGTAGAAGAAAGAGCCCGGTGCTGGTACGTTTGAGGGGAGTGAGAACGGGGGCGGAGGTTTTATAGGCGCCCATGGGTTGACACGCGGCGGATTTGCTCACCGACGAGGGCAGGGAGGGAGACGAGTGTCATGCACCCGGCCGGTAGGTTTACTTTGCGAAGAATCCTTTTTTTCTCTCTGATTATTTATTCACGTACGTATTTTCCACCGAATGAAATGAAAACGGTAGGCTCTAATATGATGCAACACTATATCTCTAAGATCAAGTGGTGCCTGCATACATTGATATGCATACGCATGAGACTTGCAGAGTGAGGATATGGTGTTTGTTGGTAGATATGTAGTAGCATTTAGTTTGAATGCAGTCGAAAGAGAGATTAGGTGGGGATATATGTTTTATTTGTTTATTAATCACCTCCTAATTTTAAATCGACTAAAGTATATACTTAGATAGATACTATAGAGTATGGATGGAGTTCTGGTCAACTAGACATGATGAAATCAGCAATAATGGCCCCTCTCTCCCTCCCTCCCTCTCTCTCTCTCTAATATCTTTCATGTTCTTTCAACAGCGATAGCAACCTTGCGTGCTGCTTCTTGCTTGGCTTACATTTTCTTCTTTAATTGATTTACCTCCATCGTATAATTAATTATTACCCAGGAAAATAACCTGCATGTAAATCAATTATTTACACATATAAGAAAATTTAAGCTATTATTAATTACTGGGAGCATTGAAACACTAAAAATCTCAATATATATATTATCAATATTTTTCTCAGCATGTAAACCACAAGCTGAACCTTAGCAATTAAGATGATATCATGTTTAACATGTAAGGAATCACAAGCCTATTTAAATTAAGTTTCGCACGTATGGTTCGCACACAGTGGCGTAGCTAGAAATTAACTAAAGGGTATGCCTCACCATTTTTTTATCATACAATTCAATTCAATCAACATTTTTTACATATTATTCAGTATACAATTTCAAATGTTGCTAAATAACATACACGTCTTAAATTAAACACTAGATTGCAAAAGTTGCATATATAACAAAAAGTCCATATATAAATATTTGTTTTAATTACAATAATATGAAAGGAATAACACCTAAATAAATCACAAGTTTTACAGTGTGTACATTAGTACATACCTACGCGTCGCCGCGGATGGGAGGAATAAAATGCACCAGCTGAGGGAGTGCCTTGGCCCTTGGCCGATGGCCACAGTGGCTGCTGCGTGCCTGCGTGCGGCCTGTCTGCAATTGTAAAGTGCAGGGAATTGGCCCTCGGTGATTTGATGAATTAGGCAATTAGCGATGGCCTGCAGGGCTGCTAGCGAATTAGCGTCTATCTACACTTCTACGCGAGTACGGCACTCGGCACTATGTGCCGGCGGACGAGCAGGCCAGCCGCGAGCAGCGGCGAGGCAGGAGCCGAGGTTCGTGGAGCGTGCAGCAGCACTGCAGCAGCGGAGCTGCGGAGGGATCAACATCGGATGCGGTAGGGGTCAGCGAAACGTCGGACTGCTTCTGCTTGCGTACGTCGGGCCGTCGGCAGCGGTAGTTTTTTTGTTTTGCTTATGGACTGGCCGGCTGGACTGTACTGGGCTGGATTACAGGGTATGCCTCGTCCCACCCGACATACCCTGTAGCTCCGTCCATGTTCCCACATCATTGCTCATGCCTTCATTGAGCGTGAGACTCACCTTGCTTGTCGTTTCTTAAAAGAACATAATGGATGTGATTCTAGTACTTGTCATATGTACACGTGGCTCGTTGCTACTTGTCTTTTGATGGAAATACGAATGCCGTTATTAGACGGCATGTAAGCAACCACAAAGAGCTTCATGTGCCTTTGCTGAGGTCATGACTTATGATCCATTGCATATCCTTTTTTGAAAGAACAGCATATCCCTTCTTTATAATAGCTATGTACATGAGTCCCGTTACTTGTCGTTTCTTGAAAAAAATAGTATGGCCCTTCGTGGCTCCTTCCTACATATATTTTGAGGGAAGCCGACCATTATTATAGGGCATGCAAGCAATCGCAAAGAGCCCACATATGTCTCCAATATCATCGTACATGCCTTCATTGAGCGCGTGACTCCCGTTACTAATCCTTCATTGATATAGAACAATATATTCATTGCTTGCTAGATATAACTCCTGTTACCTGTCATTTCTTGAAAGAAAGTATTTACCTTCTATATGATAGTTGTGTGCTACTTCCGTTACTTGTTGTTTGTCAAAAGAAATAGTCTATGAAGTGCCATCTATGCTAGGCCATGTGACTCCTTCTTACTTGTCTTTGGACGGAAAGATAACCAATGCCATTAATACACGACATGAAAGTGATCACAAAGAGCCTACATATGGCTATGATGCAATCAATTATGCCTTTGCTAAGCGCATGACTTCCGTTACATATAGTTTTCTAGAAGAACTTTACATTCCTTCTACATGTTAGTTTGGTATTACCTCTATTACTTGTACTATTCTCGAAAGAATAGTATGTTTCTTCTATGGTAGGCGCACATGGGTCCTTGCTACTTCTCTCTTTTGATGAAAGATTAATAACATTATTAAATGCCATGCAAGCAATCACAGAGAGCCCACATATGGTTCCAACATCATCGGTCATGCCTTCGTTGAGTGCATGCCTTCCGTTACTTGTCATTTTCCGAAAGAACAATATATTCCTTCTATGCTAACTATGTTTGACTCCCACTAGTTGTCATTTCTTGAAAGAATAGTGCGTTCCTTCTATGGTAGGTGCACATGATTCTTCCTTGCAACTCGTCTTTTTGAAGAGAAGACCAATGTCGTTATCAAATGACACACAATCAATCACAAGAAGCCTACATATGGCTCCCACACCACCGGTCATGCTTTCATTGAGCGCATGTCAATACATCGAATACAAACAATAA
This sequence comes from Echinochloa phyllopogon, assembly GCA_033239725.1. Taxonomy (NCBI): domain Eukaryota; kingdom Viridiplantae; phylum Streptophyta; class Magnoliopsida; order Poales; family Poaceae; genus Echinochloa; species Echinochloa phyllopogon. The sequence continues at coordinate 36,425,300 of BTCW01000006.1, forward strand.
GTCCATACCGCAAATGTAATTTGTGCCAGAAGTTCACATACATAAAATATATTATGACAAGTTTGTACCAGCAAGCTACATAACCGCAAACTTTCCATGTGGTCTCAGGTCTTGGTCTAGAAAGAACCCAACGAGCTCATCTTGAAGTGCTATTATATCTGTTAGTATCAAATGTGAAGTGCTTAGATCCCCCGCTACACTATAGAACAAGAAAATAAATTGTATTTAATACACAGTTAAGACCTTTTCAGATTAATTATATATACTCAAATTAGCTTGCTACTTGACTTACGCTACCAGAATGATCAACATCTGCACCGGGTGGGAAAGCCCTTTAGCACCGGGTTTCCCACCCGGTGCAACTAAACCGAGGCTAAAGGGGTACCCCTTTAGCACCGGGTGCAGCCACGACCCGGTGCTAAAGGGCCTGCCCCGCAGCGCCTTTAGCAGGGCCTTTAGCACCGGTTCCAGACACAACCCGGTGCTAAAGGGCCTGCCTTTAGCACCGGTTGCTGTCTGCAACCGGTGCTAAAGGCTCTGGATTTCTTTTTTTTCTTTGCTTTTTTCAGTAGCCATGCATGCATGTCTATATACGTGTATATACGTATATATTCTAATACGTGTATTCTAATGCGTATTCGGCCGACTCTATATTCATATTAGCTGACATTTCATCAAAATAGAAGACATATATATTACAAAAGTAGATATTCATGCATGTAAACTCGAGTTATATATATTTAAACTGTATTTTCTACTTAATTAAGGTTGACGACTTGTTGAACTGTCCGGCACGTCCTCCAGTACTGGCGAGTGGAATTCTCCTCGGGGATTGACGACCTCATCCCAGATCTATCCGACGAGCTGTTCTGCAATTGCGTCAATTCTTTCTAGCTCTAGAGACTCTTCCTTCAGGCTCAACATCTATAATTTACAAATAATTGAAAGATATTTAATCCGCCGAGTTGGAGACAATAATTGTGCACTTAATAATAATGGAAATGTGTTTATTATTACATACCATAATATCGTGTTGTGTAAGCTTTTTATGTCCCCAATTCCACATGTAATCGCAAACATAGTATGCACATAAATTATTTCCCTTCCCCTGTTTGGCACACTGTCGACCAAAAGAAATTAAGTAAAATTCATATAATATATTAGCCGAGGCCTACGTGTACAAATTACTTGCTTACCGGAAAGCCAATGTTCCATTTTAGTGTTTCATGTTGAATACCCGGGTGTTCTTGACGAAATTGATTCCAGGCCCTGCGAACAAAAAAATTGAGTTAAGTCATTGCGAGTGTAAGGGGTGAATTAAGTAGGGGAAAATATACATCACCTTGTCATCATGTCCATGATGTTCTGTAGTTTTTCTTTTGGAGTGTGCAATGAATCAAAGACGTTCACGACACCCCGGTCAGGACACAATATTATTAGGAACCAGTGGAATCTGTATACATGTATACATTATAATCAGGAATGAAATAGTACACAGACAGTATAAGAAGAAGCCTGTGTATGTACTCACTCGATGTTGTACGGGATTAGTATGGAGTCACATTAATTTTATTTCTTAATATACTTGTATAGGTTTCCATATGTTTCCTCAGGATTCATCAATATCATTTCTTCACTTATCCTTCGAGGATCCACGAAACCAACGTCATATATTGAGGATCTCCGACATTTTTGAATCTCCATTCTGCATATGTTAAGCAATAAATAAAGCCCGCGTCAGCATAGATTGGAATTATTGTTTTCAAACTGTGAATTATAAGCAACAACAAAGTACTTACAGTGTCCAACAGGTGATCAAATCCACGTCCATGGCGTCGCGGTGGTACAGCTCATATATATCCTTAAACCTCAGCCAGACCCAATCATCGTCACCATTGTAGAAATCATGGTCCTTCACGCCTACTTTGATCATGCGTCGTTTGTTCCTTCTTGATTCTTCCAAGTACCACTCATGGAATCGGCGCATCTTCGTCTGTAGCTTGCTCTCCATTTCAGGAGGGACCATAGGCTCGCCAAGCTTAAACGGCCACTTCAACGTTGTGTTTACAGGCACCTCTTCTTCCCCCAGGACTTGCGCTCTGGATAGTCCAGTCTCGGCCATTACTCGTTGCACGTTAATCTCGTCCAGAGATGGCAATGGCCCCAAGGGCCGCTGAGGTTGCTCGCCGAGCTGAGGAACCTTTTTGGATGGGCCCGCCTCCTTATCTGCAGCCTTCCGCTTCCGGCGAGATTTCAGTAATGAGCGGTCATAGTCTATTACTATTACTTCCTTCTGTTGACCCTTGCTCAAATTACCGAGGAATGACTTGACGACAGTGGGATCAAGCTTCGGCTCCGGCTCCAGTTTTTTCCTCCACTCGGCCATTTGCCTCTTTGTGTCTGCTTTGACCGAAGCTTCGAGCTCCTCTAGAGTCTTCTCACCCACTCTTTTCTCTGGAGCGGGCTTCTCTCTGGTTTTCCGCGCCTTCTTCCCTGGTGGAGTGGGGGCAGAGGCTTTAGTGCGGCGTCCCCTCTTCGGCGGAGGGGGCGGAGACCTCCGCAGCGGAGGAGACGGAGACCTCTTCGGCGGAGGAGACGGACTTGCATCAGGAGCTCCCGGAGAATCGTCATGATCCGGTGGATCTCTTGGAGACGGTGGAGGTGACGGAGGCTTGTTGGTAGCCGCAGGTGTACCGGGTATGACGACGTCTGCCTTGCTCCATAGAATGATGCAGTGAGAACACTGACCGAGTTTTGTTTCTCCGTCACCTCCGGGGATGTCAAGTTCCAAGTCTTCCCAGTTGGTGACGACTTGCTCCACCTCAACAGGTACGTAACCATGTGGAATGTCATTGCAGTGCCATTTTTGCCCTTCTTCCACACGTTTGGTCATACCGTATGCGACCTGATAATTTAGTAGTCACAAAGAAAGTTAGTAAATGAATGGTATTTACGGTGAAATGTATGCAGTACGAACTAAGGTCGCATACGTACCACCACAGCTAAGTTCTTCTGCCTGACGACAAGCTCGCACGCGGTCCGTTGAGTTATTTCATCCACGGGGTAACGGACCGCTTCGGCGGCCTGTGTGGAAGCGTGACTGCTTTGATATTGTTGTGGAGGGCTAATAAGGGCCGCATCTTGGAGAGGTGCATGCTCTGTGGAACCGGTCCCGCCTGCGGCTTGTTGGAGAGGTGCATGCTCTGTGGAACCGATCCCGCCTGTGGCTTGTTGTATCTGCAGCCATGCTACCTTCATCCGTCGCTCCATCTCTGACTCCATTTCTTGGAGCTTTGAGCCCTGGGCGGCAACCGTTTGCTCTAGGTCCCTCACCCTCTGCTCATATTCGGCCTTCTTCCTCGAACGGCTCCTATAGGTGGCGGCATGCTCTTGGAAACCTTTCTTCCATGAGATGCTTGTGCCTACGCCGCGCGTCCGTCCAGGATGCTCCTTGTTCCCTAAGACATAGGTTAGTTCATCTCTGTCTCTATCAGCAATAAATTCTCCCCTCTCAGATGCCCTGAGGATATCGAGGAGACGCTGAGCTAGTTCTCGCAAGTCCTCGGGAAAAACTAAGGAGCCGTCGATTGGGCTTAGGGTGCCTCCATGAACATAGTACCAATGCTTGGTCCTTGTGGGCTAGTCATGTGTCGCTGGAGTGATGCCTCTAGCATATAGATCTTCTTCCATCTTCTCCCATTTAGCGATGCTTGCCTTGTAACCTCCCGAACCCATCTTATGAGAGTACTTCTTATTTGCGGCGTTTCCAGCATTTCTAGCGCTAGCCGTTGCACCCTCTTCGGAGGTTTTGTACTCAAGGAATGCTTCCCACTCGTCATCAGTGATCTTCTTATACTTCTCAGGATCCGGGGCCTCTCCGGTTTTGAGAAATTGCGAGTACAACTTCTTCTTGAAATCCTGAAACAGAACTGCCATCTTCTTCATTGTCCAATCCCTCAGTTCTGCTTCATGAGTGCTAGGCTAGTCGAATATTGCCTTTAATTCCCTCCATAGCATCTCCTTCTCTGTATCGAGGAGCACGTACTCCTAAGTGGGGTCCGTGGACTTCCATTTTCTGATACTAATGGGCACATTGTCCCGTACAATTACCCCACACTGAGATACAAATTTCTTGGCCACTTTTGGGGGCTCAACTGGCTCCCCGTCATCCTCCACTCGAGTGATGTGCAACTTGACATCCTTCAGCTTCTTCGTGGTCGATCGTTTTGATTTCTTAGCTCGACTTGTAGAAGCAGAGGCGGCCTACACAAATTACATATATACGAGATGATATAGAGATGGTATACATAATTGACATGTACAGTACAAATTTATGTTATCTATATACACACCTGACTAGACGAGGGCTCGTTACCGGCCCCTTCAATAGTGCTGCCCTGGACACGTTCGCCCTGGACATTGGCGGCCCCTTCAACATTTTCGGCCCTTGCAACATTGTCGCCCTGGATATTGTCGTCCCTTCCAATGATCCCCAACACATCATCCATGGACATTGGTTGGGTTACAATATTAAAAAGTTGATTTGCAAAGAACGTGTCGTTGTCCTCTTGCATGGGTGCGACAGGGCTGTTGTTGTCCTCTTGCATGGGTGGGACGGGGTTGTTGTTGTCCGCCATCTATAGAATTAAAAATAATTGATAAGAAATATATACAAAGCATACATATTCCCAATATTTCTAACATTTTCGCTAAGGGGGTCGGTGCGTGAAAAATGGATTCGCCAAGGGGTTCGGGTGTGCGGTGTGAATTGATTCGCTAAGGGGTTCGGGTGCGCGGTGGGTACGGGTACGCGATAGAATTTCCGATAATAAACATTTTCGATGGTATACATTATACAAACATATAACATTTCCAATATACATTTAAATGAAGCATTTCCAATATACATTTAAATGAAGCATTTCCAATATACATAGAATTTCCAATATACATTTAAATGAAGCATTTCCAATATACATTTCAAACATATAACATTTCCAATATACATTTCAATGTAAATATCTCCAATACACATTTCAACATGCCTATACATTTCCAATAAATAAACATGCATATACATTTACATTTTCAGCATATAAATATTTGCAATTTACATTTGCAACATTTTTCAATACATATGAAGCATGTATATTTCTAATAGAATTGCAATATAGAACATTTCCAATATATCATTTTTATTTCCAATACAATGCATTTCCAATAAATTAATTTCTAATATTTTCTAATATTTTCAATACATATGAAGCATATATATTTCTAATATTTCCAGTACAATGCATTTCCATTGTATGTGGTTAGCGAACGCGTTCTCTAACCAAATACGCATGGCCGAACACGTTCGCTAAGCAAATGTGCATGGCCGATCGGCCATGCAAGGGTACCTGCACACACACAAACAGACAGGGCACGAAGGCCGGCTCACACGTACACAACCACGCACGGCACGAAGGCCGGCATAACAGGGGCCTCACCGAGGCCGGGGACGATGGCGGCGCGGGGAAGACGGTGAGGGCGCGAGCGGCGGCAGGGGGACGTCGGCGGTCACACAAGGCCCTTTAGCACCGGGTCTTCTACACCCGGTGCTAAAGGCCGTAACTGGCGCCAAACGAAAATTGGTGGGGGCCTTTAGCACCGGGTGCAGCCACGACCCGGTGCTAAAGGCCCTTTAGCACCGGGTCTATACAACACCCGGTGCTAAAGGCCCCCCCCTTTAGCACCGGGTCTTCCCACCACCCGGTGCTAAAGGCCGTAACTGGCGCCACACGAAAATTGGGGGTCTTTAGCACCGGATTTTAGATCAACACGGTGCTAAAGGCCCCAAATTTTCGTTTGGCGCCAGTTTCCAAACCGGCCTTTAGCACCGGGGGCTAATATTTGGGAATCTTATAAATATAGTTTTTAATATATAGTTATTAATACTTGTTTTAATTCAGTTATTAATACCTATTAAAAATATATATTAAATAAGAAAATTTTATAAATTACTAGAAAATCTTATAAATTACTAGAAAATCTTATAAAATGCTAGAATTAATAAAAACAATCTTATAAATCAATAGAAAATCTTAGAACATAGGTGGAACATAAATGCAAATATAGTCATTACAAATTGGGTGGAACATAGTGCAATTAAATTACATGACATCATCGTTTACTCGGACACTAATAAACTTCCTCTTTACAAATGTTCCTTGATTGTGATCACGTCGTAGATACGGTGTCTCCTCCACCGCTAACAGGATGCTTGGGTCATCAGCCACTGAGAATGGAGGCCGGCCATCGAGCATATCATAATCTTCATCCGTATTGTCCTCAACCCCTACGATTTTTCTCTTTCCAGGAAGAACTATATGACGCTTTGGCTCGTCTTGTGATGGGTCCAATTGCTTACCCCCACCTTTCTTATCCGCCCCTTTCTTCGGTCTGCTAGCCATGTCCTTCACATAAAAAACTTGTGTGACAGCTTTGCCCAGGACGAACGGTTCGTCTAGAAAGCCAATCTTGTTTAGGTCCACTAACGTCATTCCATAGTCCGCTTCAACTTTAACACCTCCTCCAGTCAGCTTCACCCATTGGCACTTGAACAGTGGGATCTTCGAAGGTCCGTACTCTAGTTCCCATATCTCCTCTATGATTCCATAGTATGAGTTTGTATTGCCATTGGTGTCTGTCGCGTCGATCCGGACACCACTGTTTTGGTTGGTGCTTTTCTTGTCCTGGGCTCTTGTGTAAAATGTATACCCATTGATGTCGTATCCTTGGAATGTCAAGATCGTGCCCGATGGACCTCTAGCTACAAAAGCTAGCTGCGCATCAATGCCCTCGACACCCATAAGACGTCTTCGACCCAATCGGCGAAAGTACTATTGTGCAGACGCTGAATGAAGGCCGCAGACTTTGTTGAGTTTTCGTCCCAAAGAATCTGCATGTGCTCCTCGATGTACGGAGCAACTAAGGTTGATTGTTGCAAAACTGTGAGGTGCGCTTTACGAAATGTCTCAACGTCCTTGATCACCATCGATCTTCTCCCTAGTGTGCCCTTTCCACCAAGTCTCCCCTCGTGATGTGATTCGGGCACACCAATCGGCATAAGATCGTCGACAAAGTCAACACGGAATTCAATGACCTCTTCTGTTTCGTATCCCTTAGCAATGCATCCTTCTGGACGAGAATGATTACGGACATACTTCTTTAGGACAGCGAAGAACCTCTCAAATGGGAACATGTTGTGTAGAAATACTGGGCCCAATATATGAATCTCTTTGATGAGGTGAACCAATAGATGTGTTATGATATTGAAGAAGGATGGTGGAAATATCATCTCAAAGCTGACAAGACATTGCACCACGTCGTTCTGTAGCTGATCTAAATGATCTGGATTGATCACCTTCTGAGAAATTGCATTGAGGAATGCACATAGATTCACAATGGCTTTCCGCACGTTAACTGGTAGCACACCCCTGAGTATGACGGGAAGCAGCTGTGTCATCAACACATGGCAGTCGTGAGACTTCAGGTTTGTGAACTTCTTCTCTATCATATTTATTATTCCCTTAATATTGGAGGAGTAGCCAGACGGAACCTTGATACTGTTCAAGCATTCAAACATGCTTGCCTTCTCTTCTTTGCTGACAGTGAAGCTGGCAGGATGCAAGTACTGGCGTCCTTTGTCTCTCTTTTCTGGATGTAGATCAGTCCGTTGCTTCAATCGTTTCAGCTCCTGACGTGCTTCCAGTGTATCTTTTGGCTTCCCATAAGTACCCAGGAAGCTTATCAAGTTCACGCAAAGATTCTTCGTCAGATGCATCACATCAATCGCGTTACGAACCTCTAAACGTTGCCAATAAGGTAGCTCCCAAAAGATAGACTTCTTCTTCCACATCGCGACACGGCCATCCTCGCCCGTCGGAGCAGCCTGGCTTCCGTCTCCCTTGCCAAACACCACGTGTAGGTCCTTCACCATATCAAATAGCTCTTCTCCACTCCGGTGTCTTGGCTTTGTACGGCGATCAGCATTCCCGCCAAAATGCGCACATTTCTTTCGTAGCTCATGCTTCGCCGGAAGGAATCGACGGTGACCCATGTACACAACTTTACGACAATGTTTCAAATACATGCTTTCGGTTTCCTCTAAACCGTGAGTGCATGCTTTATATCCTTTGTTTGATTGTCCTGATAGGTTACTTAGTGTAGGCCAGTCGTTGATGCTTATGAAAAGCAGTGCTCGAAGGTCAAACTGCTCCTGCTTGTCCTCATCCCACATGCTAACACCTTCATTCTTCCACAGCTGCAAAAGTTCATCAACCAATGGTCTTAGGTACACATCAATGTCGTTGCCAGGTTGCTTTGGGCCTTCGATGAGCACTGGCATCATAATGAACTTCCGCTTCATGCAGAGCCAGGGGGTAGGTTGTAGATACAAACAGTCACGGGCCAAGTGCTATGACTACTGCTCATTTCACCAAAAGGGTTCATGCCATCGGTACTTAAACCAAGCCTAACATTCCTCGCATCAACATCAAACTCTGGGAATGCTCTGTCGATGTTCCTCCACTGGGATCCATCGGCGGGGTGTCTCAATATGCCATCCTACTTACGTTCTTCTTTGTGCCAGCGCATCAGTTTGGCATGGTCTTTGTTCCTGAACAAACGCTTCAGACGGGGTATCAGAGGGAAATACCACATCACCTTCGCAGGGATTTTTTTTCTTAGAACGCTCTCCCCCAACATCACCAGGGTCGTCCCGCCTGATCTTGTATCGTGCGCAGGTGCAAACCGGACAATGATCCAAGTGTTCGTACTATCCGCGATAGAGGATACAGTCATTAGTACACGCATGTATCTTCTGCACCTCCAAACCGAGAGGGCAAACAACACGTTTTGCTTGATACGTCGTCGATGACAATTTGTTACCCTCTGGAAGAATCTTCTTTACGAGTTTCAGTAGCTCCTCGAAACCCTTATCAGTAACACCATTTGCTACCTTCCACTGCAGAAATTCAAGTGTGCTACCCAACTTCTTTAGCCCCTCTTTGCAATCTGGGCACAGGTCAATCTTGTGGTCCTGCAACATGCGCTGTATCTTTTTCAGTTCCTTATCATTGTCGCAGTCTTTCTCGGCATCACGCAACATTTGCCCGAGTCCATCAGTAGGTTCATTTTCCTGAGCAACATCTTCCTGAGCATTGCCTTCCCGAGCAACATCTTCCTCATCGGCATCACCCATTGCAGCATATGCAAAGGAACCGTAGTATTGAGCCAATAACGGAATGTCGTCATCGGCCTCGTCTTCTTCATCTTCATCCATTAGAATTCCTCTTTCACCGTGCTTCGTCCAAACAGAATAATTCCTCATGAAACCGTGCCTCATCAAATGCACCTGAAGACAACCTCTTTGTTTGTATGATTGTATATTTTTACAATGGGTGCATGGGCAGAACATGAAACCGGACGGCGTCCTGTTAGCCTCGGCGGCATCGAGAAACGTCCTAAGGCCATCACGGAACGCCTGAGCGTGGGGGTCCCAGTACATCCATTGTCTATTCATCTGCATTATTAACAAATAACAAATATACAATACAATTTACAGATAAAAAAAATTAATATATAAATAAATACAAATTATAATATATATTCCATTATATAAATAATTTCTAAAACTACATTACTATATTCATTAAATAAATAAATATACCTTCCGTTAAATAAATAAATAACTATTCTACCTTTTAATAAATAACTAATAATATATATTTCATTAAATTAATAAATAACTATTCCAACTTTTAATAAATAAACCTCTCTAATAAATAAAATACATAAGCCTTATAACTATTCACAAGTCATACAAAACAAAATACTAACTAGTTTGCCTTCTCTCTCCATTTAAAATACAACATGAACACTCTCTCCACCATGAACTCAAGCTCTCTCCTCTCTCTCCTCCAAGAACACAAGCTCTCTCTAGCTAGCTTTACTTTGATTCACAAATCCCTCTATTTCTAAATCATAGAAGGATTACAAGCTAAATAAAACATTAGAGAATGAAAGAGTGTACCTTGTAGTGCTCCTTAGATGAGTAGAATCTTCACAAATTTTGAAAAAAATTTGGGCAGCACCTCCCCTCCCACGGCCGAGCAGCATGAACACAGCGCCTAAGTGTTCAGCTGGCTCGGCCGGGGGAGGAAGAAGGTGCTATATACAAAAGACATTAGCACCGGGTCGTGGCAAGACCCGGTGCTAATGTGCACCCTTTAGCACCTGGTGCAGCCAGCAACCGGTGCGAAATGGCCTCGGCATATTAGCACCGGTTGCTGGCTGCACCCGGTGCTAAAGGGGGCGCATTAGCACCGGGTCTTGCCACGACCCGGTGCTAATGTCTTCGCCCTGACACATCTTCGCGCCGTCCCCGCTCCTAGCCGTTGGACCCGGTGCTGAAGCCCCATCAGCATTGGGTCCAAAAATAGCCGAGGCGGAGGAGGCGGGCGGATGTGAAGCATTCTGGTAGTGTTATACAAACCTAATCAGTGCCCGCAGACACGTCATCTCCACTGAAGGTGTTCATGAAATGCATCACATAAAACATGCACTGATCATTAGGAGGGGCTATCTTAGGATCCATTTGGCATCTCAATTACCGTGAATCTTTTCAAAAAGGTATTATGTGGATCTTGCTTTTCTTACAGTACTTTGTGAAGGTTAGGCCATGTAAAGCCTCACTCGATGCCAAGAGATATCACAAACCTCCTAGCACATGTGAGCACTTGTTTGCTCTCTTACCACCACATGTCTGGAGCATGTTATTATGTATTCTAACCATTCAGTTGGATTAACCATCTGCATTACAAATGCAGACCAACATATGTCCCTTACCACATCGTATCATAATTGAGCATCAACGGCTTCAGGTATGACTTTGTCGGGGAGGCAAGGGTCAGCCGGCCAGGAGGGTGTATTGGGTGGGCGTGGCCTACATTGAACATATCAATATGGGGAGGTGGCCCACCACACGGCTAACTCCCTAGTGCTGTCTCCTTGGCATTTTCATAATTTAGTTAGGTAATTATCAAGTAAAACAACCTAAATTAAGGGATACATATTAAATTAAAAATGAAAATAATTGGAACAATGTATCAGAATGAAGGAGGCCAAGCCCCAAGATTTGCCCAACTTGGTAGAAGAGTAGATGCAATCCTTTTAACCCGTTATTTACTACTACACTTTCTATCGGACTATGCAATCTGTCAATAAATACAGAGACCATCCATGCAGACATATCACCACCATACGCGAACTGGACTCAATAAGAAAATTGATAATTGCATCAGATTAACGGCTTTTTCGATTAGCTCAACACGAAGAGTAGATGCAATGTTTAATCAAATATTAAGCTATGCAATCGTGCAACAAAGACAGGGGACAATCATATCCATCATCATGTGCATATATCAAAAGCATTGGAACATCTATAGCGTCAGAATGAATCCAAGACACAAGATTGCACAATTTAATGGAAGAGTAGATGCATGCAATCCATGATCAATTACTTCTTCCATCGAGCTGTGCAATCTTGTAGCATATATATCGGCCACATAATTATCACATGCCACAAAAATGGCTAGAACAAATAACCAACAATGACAGCAACAAATAGAAATTTACAACATTTCTCAAACATTTTCTATTTACCAATAACATTAAAAATTGTAGGAGATATAGACTAACTATTTTAGAAAAACAAATTATCTCAAAAATTTAGATTCAATTCAATCTCAATTAATTTTATCCAGTATATGACATACATTTTATCAAACACCCTTGGCCTCCCATCATGTCCACACGAGCAAGATAATTTATTTTTGTTCAACCCTTGTAATTAATTTCATTCGAGGCCATGACTGACCTATATGATATATTCAACTCGAGCTCAATTATTGGTCACAATTACAAGTATATATCCTCATATCATATCCGGCCTCCACTGCTTCAAGCTTTGAATTTTAGGAAATTAGATCATGGATTCTGAATGACTCCGATTCATAGAGTTCAAATTGAATTTCGCGCCAACGGTCGGTTTTCGCGCCTTTTGTTTTCCCACTTCACTTCTCATTTCACGTTGTCCTCTATGAAACCACATCCGATCCAAATAGCAAACAATATAATATATATACTTGCTGCAGTTGGCACATACTCCCTCCGTCCCATGAAGATTGCACTTCTACATGTTTTCAGACAAATTAGTGGAAGTGACAAATGACCATGGTACCCCTTAATAATTGAAGGATTGCTTTAATTTGAGCTGGTTAGCTTATCGGTTTTGGTGAGGAGCGATATGCAGTTAATGATGCATATGAAAGAGTGTTGGTGTTAAAAAATATTACTTGGTGCATTGTTTTCAGAGCATTGATGGTAACTTGGCTGTCTACATGTTTTTTTGAAAAACTCAAGTGCAGTTTTTCGTGGGACGGAGGGAGTATAAAACAATCCCCATTTAATTTAATTTCCAGAACTTTGTTATTACATCTCACATACCGACACGCACTACAAAAACTTGCAGTGGTATGGTATATGGTTTATTGCATGCATATATAGATACAGAAGACAACGAAGACATATGGGTATGGTTTCACAGTTCGCATAGCCTGCCAGGCCAGGTCAGTACTCGCCGGGCCAAGGTCCATCAAACCGGTGATAAACTGATAAACATCTTCGTCGTCGAAGGAGAACTCGACATCATTCATGGTAGGTAATGGTGGCGTGCAGCACTGGCAGTGCCGGTCGGCGATCACCTTCACGTTGGTGACGGTGAGCTTGCCGATCGCGCTCTTGCGGACGTCGGGGCGCGGCGCGACGGGGAAGTTGAACTTGCGCGACCTGGGCAGCGTCTCGCCGTAGAAGCAGAAGACGGCGGCGTCGTAGGCGAGCGCCGCCAGCCGGGCGCTCTCGAACGTGCCGATCCACAGCTTCACGCGGGTCTTGGGCATGCGGATCTCCGCCGCGTACCGACACCCCGGCCGGGGCCGCACGCCTGTCCACTGCGACAGCTTCTGCCTCCTCCCGAACGCCGGCACACCGGGGCACGCCGGACCCCTCCTCGCCGCCCCGGTGCCGCCGCTCGTTGCCAGCGACGCCATGGCAATGGCACCTCGATCACCTGCAAACTGGAAGAAACACACGAGAGCGAGGTAGAAGAGAGCCCGGTGCGGGGGTGTGACCGTGTGAGAGGTTTGTGAGAACGATGTGGGTTTTATAGGCGTCCCATGAGTTGACGGGCGGCAGAATTTGCTCAACGGTGAGGGGTAGTGAGGGAGACGAGTGTCTGCATCAGGGTCGGTTAACTTTGCAAAGAATCCTTTTTCTTCATCTGATTATTTATTGTTGATGCCTTTTCCACCGAATGAAATAAAAATGGTAGCCGCTGGTAGGATACAATTCTATCTCTAAGATATGTAGTGCCTGCAAAGATGGTATAGGATGAGACGGATTGGAGGATATGGTGTTTATTGGTAGAGATATAGTGGCATTTACGTTGCATGCATTCCAAAGAGATATTATGCATGTTTTGTAAGTTCAATAAATTGGATACTAATATGGAGTCCCGGTAAACTAGACATGAGGAAATCAGGTATGGCATGTCTCCATTTGAGGGACTAAAAAGGCTCTACATGTATTATTCATTTATTCTATTTTTTTTATATTCTTTCAACAGCGAGTCAGCGACAGTAACCTTGCGTGTGCTGCTTAGCATGGCTTACATTTTCATCTTTAGTTGATTTGCTTCCATCTTATAGTTACTTATTACCCAGAGAATATAACTTGCACAGTAAATCAATTTACTCTTATGATGCAACTAAAAAAAATCACAAAAAGCCTACTTATTAAGTTTAGCACATATGGCTCCTAGATTGTTGATTATGCCTTTGTTGATCGAGCGTATGAATCTCGTCACTTGTCGTTTAATTTCTTGGAAGAACAGGATGGACGTGACTCCAATACCATTATTAGATGATGATATGCAAGCAACCGCAAATTAAGAGCGTCATGCCTTTATTTGCTGAGCGCATTATTTTCATTACATATATCGTTTCTTGAAAGAACAATATATTTCTTCTATATGGTAGCTGCGTGTGACTTCCATTACTCGTTGTTTCTCTAAAGACTAATATGGTCTACATGTTTTTTTATTGAAAAACCAATACCAATATAAATGAAATGCATGTAATCACAAAGAGCCCACATATGACTCCAATGTCATCGTTTATTATGCCTTCATTGAGCGCATGACTCCCGTTACTTACCGGTACTTGAAAGAAAAATAGACATGCGCAAGTGATCATAAAGAGCCCACATTTGGCTTTGATGCAATAGGTCATGCCTTTGCCGAGTGCATGACTCGCGTTACACATCGTTTCCCGAAAGAAGAACACATAATAAGCCTTCTATATAGTACCTAGTGAGGTGTTACTTTCATTACCTTGAAGTTCCTCAAAGAATAGTATGATTCTTCATTCTTCTATGGTAGGAATATCCCATGCATATCTGCTTTGATGGAAAGATCAATGCCCATGGTAAGTAGCAGATCAAAGTTACCAGCCGCCGCTGCTGCCACTTGCTGGGGTTCAGCTGTGGTGCACGCCGGCGGCGGAAGGGAGTCCACCTGGAAGCCGTACGCGTGATCGTTCTTCTTGACGATATCCTTGACGTCGGCGAGGCTGAGCTGGACGTGCACGTGTCCTCAGCAATAATGCCGGGATGCGGCGTGGCGGTATAGGTCGAGAGGCCGGGCCGGCACGCGGATGTCCACTGCCCATCATATCGGCCCGAGTGCCGGTCCACTCCGAACATTTCTGCCTTGCACACTGATCGTTGGGCCTGCACCCTCCTCGCCATAGCACGTCGATCACCTGCACTGCAAGATGTGTGCACACATTTAGATGGGTACTCTAGCTAGCATGCGGTCCCGGCCGTGGACATGAGGAAATGATATATGCTCGTATGTTATTTAAAGAGTACGTCTGCCAATACAAATTGAGCACCCATGCATCGTTGTGTAACATTATTGATATATACAGTACATAGGTTGGGATTAGCAAGGGTGTGTCCCAACCCTCTAGCTAGTTATTGACACTCCACCTTTTTCCTCTTGGTGATCACACTTTAGTCGTCCAGGAGATCAATTCACTTATATTGCTTTCCTGTGAGAAAAAAATATAACATACCAATCTATTAGGGCTCATTGGGCACGCATGACGAAATACTAAAATCACCGAAGCCGTCCCAGCCCAAGTCGATCACCAATTCAACTCACCGTTCAGGCCCTCAAGTACTAGTATCTCCAAATGAGTCTGCCGCCGCTTGGGATGTGACCGTGCGAGCTGCGAGCTGAGGGCCTCCGACGCGAGCGTCCGTGGAAGCCAGCCGGCGGTGCAGCGCGCGGCGCGCACGCTACATACGTGTCGCGGCGCGCTCTGGGGCGCTTGGCGTTCTGCGCGGGCGTGGCGAGGACCGTAGCTTGAAGACATGCATCATATGCATGCGACGCAATGCAAGCCTCTGACTTCCGTAGTCCCGTTGCTTTGTCCTCAACAAAAGAAAAAGGAAAAGAAATCATCAGAGAAGCCTCTGACTTTGCCACCGAGACCAAGCCGAAGCGCAGGCGTACGTCAGCACCTGCCTCCGTACGTACGTGCCCGGCCGGCCAGAAAGCGGCAGTGCCAGTGCGTCACGCGCGCACCCAACTGTCCGGCCAGTTTATTGCGTTGGCTTCCTGTAGTTATCGGTGCATGCATGATCGAACCGATCGAGATCATCCATCAGAAGTTTTGGCCATGTATGCAAGGAGGATGTGGTGCTAAAATTAATTTACATCCCCCTCACCGCTAGCTTAAAATTGTAGTGAAGTAGCTTCAACAGTGAATAAATCAAAAGTTAATTAGTGAGTGTGGTGTGTGGCGGAGTCATCGAGTAACAAAAACTTCAGTGCGTTTGTTATTAGTCACACCTTCGGTCGCTAAATAAATTGGGGGTGATGTTGACGTAAAATCCGCACCTCACGCCAAGCACACAGCAAGCCGAATTAGCTGGCTTCACACGTGGCCCGGGCTTTTGAATCCGGAAGCGTGCCAGTCAGTTTGCCTGAAAACTAACAAAGGGACAAAAAGGTTTAGATCAAAACCTGGAACGTGCCGGGTGAGACCAGACAGTTCCATATTTGCGGCGTCGAAGCCAATCTCAAGAGACATATAGCTACGTACAAGCTATCTGTCGGCAGTTAAAACCACATTCGGCAATCGGCAAGGCACACAAGGGGCATACTGCCGAATGCGTGACGTAAGCATGACGAAAGATCGGCTTTCAACCGAATAAACATTGTAACACATACTCATAGCCGATTAACGAGAAACAGAGCATGATAGATAGATAAAAGGGTGAAACATGATCATAAATTCGCAGTAAACAAAGAATGCATAGGCCGAAAGCAGCACCCGTCAAGCATGATAACAAACAAGTTAATCCACCGCATGATACGACTTGTTTGTGACCACACCACTAATCAGATTAGACCAATCCACCGCATGATACAATCTAACCATGAAAAGCTAAAAGCATTCAATGTTTAGTTACGAACCCACAACACAGTCACGAATTTACATTGAAAACAAGAATGCATAGGCCGAAAGCAGCACCCGTCAAGCCTGACAACGAACGAGTTAATCCACCGCATGATACAACTCGTTTGAAGCCACACCACCAATCACATTAGATTAATCCACCGCATGATACGATCTAATCGTGAAAGGCTAAAAGCATTCATTGTCCAATGCAAACCCACGAACACACGTTCACTCGTGAGAGCACTGCCGAATACGGCTATTTAGCCGAATCGGGGTCCATGGCGAAGGAACAAGCCTAATCGGTAAAGATAAATCTATCAGATCGAATCGAACTCTAATCCACCGGATGATTAGCTCTAAGACGACCCAAAAACCTGCATCTACCGCATGATACCCGGTTCTGTCAAGACCTACACGATACCAACAAGCTTGAACCCGCGACACGTGGCAACCTAGATCGGTTTCGGATTCGGCTGTGAGGGAATAATTCGTCATGTCATGAAGTATAGCCGATTCTAGCCGATCTAGATTGGGCAAAGGTGTGTTGCATGAATTAAGCACATAGTAAAAACGGAGCAACACGGGGTAACTTAATGAATCTGTTAGATCTTGCCGAAATCTAACAGAGCCGATAACTTGGTCCATACTAGATCTTAACCCACCGCATGGCTCATGACCTAACAGAGGAACCTTCTTGAAACCACAACTTAAATCCACCGGATGATACTAAGCATGGTAACAAGACTACTTGCATCAAAGCTTAAATCCACCGCATGATACTAAGCATGATACAAGGTTGCCGGTACTTACGGAGGTCGACGGATCGATGACTCCTCTCGAAGAACTCGACGACTCGACTAAAGGACTCGATATTGGCACGGGGCCGGTTTGTTGTATGATTGATTCGATTCTCTTCTACAATTGCCATGGGTTTATATTTATACCCAGGTCTTGATACAACTCCTAGTCGGACACGACTTCAACACTTGTTTCTAAAAATAAATGACGAATCTTCGTGCCCATATTGCGTTCCTTGTTCGAACCGGCCTTTTCCTTATGTTGATCCACGTCATCATATCTTCCCGAATGCTACCACTCTTCGCCTGCGGAACAATGCCTCTGCCGAATGATGACGCATTCCCGACCGCAGAGTATCTCTGCCGAACGTTTCAGAGGAAACCTCCTAGCCGAATGGCGACGCGTTCCCGACCGCAGAGCATCTTTGCCGAATGCTTCAGAGAAAACCCTTTAGCCGAATGGCATCCTTCTACCAAATCCGGCCCACATGTCAGCCTCTTCCTGGTGCCAATTTTTGGTGTCAACAGGTGATGAGTACGTATTCGGTGCACTCGATCTGTACGTACTCATCTGCAGGCGCCGCTTGGGTAGTGAGAGTGTGATCAGTGACGACGATGAGTGAGCTAGGCGGCCGGCCTCTCGGACGCGAGCGAACGCCCATCCATATGTGTCGCGGCGCGCGCAGGGCCACCGCTTCGTTCTACGCGGGCGCGGCGTCATGGCATACGTGCAAGCCTCTGACTTTCCTTTCCAAAACAAAACCAAACAAACGGAGAAAAGCCTCTGACTTCGGCACCACCGAGACATAGCGCGTCACCGTCGTTGCATGCATGCGTCGCCCCCTCCGTACCGTACGTAACCGGCTAGACTGCCCTGCGCGCGTGGGATCAACGTGGTGCAGGCTTATATGTGGTAATAATCTAAATCCAGATGATTAGTTATCGCCTTATTATCGGTCACATGAACTGATCATCCAATACCATCGGTGATATGACTCAACTCGAAAAGATAAAACAATTTTTTTTTGTAATTTTCTTGTTTTCGAGATGCCCCCGTTTGATTACTGCAGAAGCACAGCGGCGAGGTTGCTAGGACTTGCCTACAGCACCTGCACTGTAGCTGTAGCACCCAATGTGCTTGCATTTTTAAATCTTGCGCCAAGTGTAGTAACTCTATGATTAAAATTTCAGACAGATTATGTGAATAGTAGTCAAACAGAATATATTTCATGAGCTATATGCATCAGTTGTCTCGATCATTCATTCAATCAACGGCAAAAAACTTTTACATCACTTATAAATCGGCCACGTAATCTTCTATTTTTTTATCAAAGAGCTCATGTGAAATACAATTAGATAAAATCAAATTAGTTGTAATTAACCATGGCTAGCAACATCACTATCGAACAACGAAATATTACATCAAGGCATCTACTCTGAGCCATGTATGAAACTTGAGCACAATCCACCTAAGGCTTCGTTTGGCAATTAGTGGGTTCAATCCACGGGTGCCTCGTTCCAAGAAGGGATTGGGTCGCCACCCAATCCCACGTCCATGCGGGGCAGGGTTGTCGATGCGGGGCACCCAATCCACGTCGATGCGGGGCAGTAGGGGGTTGAATCCCTTAGATGTTGTTTACTATTTGACAAAGCTAAGATTATACTACGTTATTCCACGATTCTAGAATTCAACCAAACCAGCATCACAAAAATGAGAAAAATATAAATGAATAGAAATTCAACTTAATCATGATGCCTCTGTTTCACAGGAAATTAAAGCAATCAGAAAAAAATTAAAAAAGAGAAATTCAGCTTAAACGTGATGCCTTCATCTCATATGGAAACATGAGATGTCTCGATAATTCAACAGAAGTATAAGTGCATAACTAACACATATGATAATTCCTATTACAAAACAAGTGAACGAGAGATGACTGGTAAAAAGTAATGGCATAAAGAAGTTAAGCTCTTCGCAAAATTGGAGGAGAATATCTGCAGCAAAAGGACCCCCTGTTAACATATACAGACTAAATTGTTAGAACCCCATCAAAATCATAGGAAGCTTCGACACTATCTAGAGTCCATATAGGATTTGTGTATGCTGTTAAATCTGATTTGTGTAGTGGTGGACTCAAGCTCCATGACTAGCTCTAGCTCCGCAAAGTGCTTCATCTTTGTATTGCATCTTCCTTAGCTGCCAAACATTGTCAACAAGACAAAGAAACATTAGTGATTAACAAAGTCACCAAAGTAGACATAACGACCAAATGTCCCAAGAGAAAATTCAGCAAAATGAACCAAAAGGATAAAATAACAGCAACCAAACTTGAGAGAATGTGGTCAACTATTTATCCAAAGTAATGCATTGGCCAACATTGGTTATCAGATCTAGAACTATGAACTAATATGAACACTATATGTGTGCTAACCAGAAATATGAAATAATTTGTGTTGCTTCAAGCAAAAGACAGACACTTGTAAACTTCTATAAAATGTCCATACAGTGAAAAGCCATATGATTGATCATCCTTTATAAAGTCACAAATCACAACTAATTAAAAGAAATATCAATTAGTATAGTAGGAAGCTACCCTAGAAGGAAAATATCAATTAGAAATATCAAATAGTATAGTAGGGAGCTTCTCTTTGCGGGACAACCTAGATGTATGCCTTGGTCTTTTTTCTCTACTTCCTCTATAAATAGCATTATCTCTTCGTCCTCTTCTTCCCTCTTCCTAACTAAATCATCTATTCTTGCTCATTTTTCTACAAAAAAATTGATAGTATAGAACTTTCAAAAGCATCTATATATCAACCTAAGGATCTGATATAGAAAATATTTCTTTCAAACATTGAGAAGAAATAGATAGAAAAAACTATTGACAGATGCTTACCATATGATTAAAACTAATGCATAAACCAATCAGTGATCAAACATATGAAATGTGTACAGATAAATTAGTAAAGATTTGTATGATCAGCAACTAAGCATCACTATCCCACACAATAAGCAATCATGAAAAAAAATGTAACTAACAAAATGAAATATGCATATAGACAAGCTTAGCGCTCAGCATTGTCACAGTTGAAAAGCCAAAGGCTCCTAGTTAAATATTTTAACTTCCTGCAAAATGAGCTGGACTTTTGCTCACATAGAGATACTACTCGATTCCATATATACAAAGCCGCATTAGAGCAATTTGTGGTACATATAAAGTATGTTCATTATCTAAAGGTACTGATCAGACATGAATCTAGGATTAACAACTTAGGAGGCTATTTATCAACTAAACCAACATTTACTAGAATCTAACCAACCATGAGTTTTACTAAAATTTCAAATTTACTATGAGTACTAGCACAAATCCACACTGGGCAAAGGCATCACAATTTCAGGAACCTTAGGCCACACGGGTGACAAGAACAAAAGATAAATCCACACAAGGCAAAAGCTCAAGAACAGGAGACAGGAAACCAATCCAAGAACAGGTAAATCGAGTGGTTGTGTAGTACCTGCACTACCCACACGGATGGACACCAATCCAAGAAGACCTCCGCCCAGCTCTTGTTCCTTGCTGCAGCCAGCCCCACTCTTCCTCCCCGCGTTGCAGCTGGCCCTAGGCGTCACCTCCGCCACCGGCACCTACCATTACAAAGCTTCGAGATTGAATCCCAAACCCTAGGAGAGAACAAGAGGAGAAGGGTGGAACGGAGGAGCTAGAGAGGAGGCAGGGGCTCACAGGGAGGTCCTGCTACTGCTGGCACAAGGAAGGAGAGGACGACGAAGACACGAGAGTTCTGTTCCACGCGACGGGAGGGGATTTTTTGTTCACCCGTGGATTAACGGGGTTCGGGCTGGCTTCCACACCAACACACGAGTTGCCAAATGTGTTTTTTGGCCCAGCAGTGGAAACTGACCCGGCGTTGGCCTCCTTCCATGGCTGGCGGGGTTTGGGCCCTCATCTATGTTGTTCCTCCAGTTGACAAATGAAGCCTGAAGATATAGGGGCAAGTAACCTTGATAGCAAGGCCATGGGAGGAAACATCAATTGAAATTGTATGGAGAAAAGAAATTTTTCACACACGGTAAAAGAGATGATCAACTAATACACCTTTGTTGTATGAGTCGCTCTTCATTTAAGTTTGGGCGTTCGTGGACAAACAATACCATAACAAAGACAAAACGTTATGAAAACTAAGCTACATGATATTTTTTGGTTAGTTTCTTAAAATTCACCATCAATGCTATACAAACAAAAAAAACTTGAAGAGAGTGCTGCACTACAAAGAGAACTATCAACACGATCAATGGAAAGTGCTATGTGTACTAGGGAGTGAATCAGTGTGCTAGAGATCATGACAAAGCCAATGTATAAAAGGTACATTGTGGCCTCAAGCCACTTTGATCAACTCACTGATGAATGCATCCACTAATACAACATTGAAAAGACAAATAAGCATAACTAGCCCAGTTGTATATAATAGATTTGGTTGAGTGGGTATAGGTCTACAAGAAATTACTAACTCATCCATATCTTCTTATTAAACCTTTAAGGTATTTGTCATTGTAACCAATAATATGACACCTTCGTATTTAGGGCCGGCCCTGACTTTTTGGTGGTCTCGGGCGGGACAAAAAATGGAGGCATTGTTAACGAGTCTTTTGTACGTAATATGCAACTACAATTAGGTGGCCTCGTAGGATTGTAGGAAGTGGGCTTCATCCTCTCATTTAGGCCTGGAGTTGTTTTCGTATTTGGGCTTGATAGCATAATCTAATAGGCAAGACCTTAGCATATGTACTACATATATCTGCAGATAATGGGGGCCCTGGGCGGTCGCCCCTCCCGCACTGCCTCGGGGCCGGCCCTGTTCATATTGATCCTTTGGATAAAAAATGACAATGAAACAAAAATATTTGCAGAAATTTATTTTCAAGTAAAAAGATATTGAGTTTGTGAACAGAAAATCTAGCTATCCGTGCTATTTGCGCGGGCCACCTTGCTAGTTATCGTAATTGCAAAGTTGCAGTGAGTCCAAACAATCCCATCCCAAATATCACTCTCAATGCAAACTCCAAATATTACAAGTTAGTGGGATAGCAAAATGAAAAATATATATATGCATGCACCACACTGCCACTCCACCTTTGGGGTAACTTATTTTTCTTTCTCAAAATACAATAAACATATGGAACATATACTATACACACATACTTCATTCCGATATTGGTCTCGCTCGTTCTCGTTGAGCCACAAGATGTCCGCCGCCAAGAGATCGATGGAATGGAACACCACATCAGCCGCCGTGGTTCAGAGCTGCGGGCGAGGCCGGGGTTGGAAGCGCAACGACATGTCAGTGGCACCTCAGATCAGTGGATTGATGACAACGGCCCCCGCCGTGGGGTCGTCGTGGAAGGCGCCGATGCATGGCGAGGATACGCGTGCGGCCATTGGCGGCGTCTGAGCATGTAGATGCAGCACGGGAGCTGGTGACCCTGACGGACCGGCGCGGCATCGCCGGCAACACCACGATCTCTGTTCAATTGCATGCGCCAACGTCCACGCCACGGTCGCCGGCAAAGACTAGATGCTTTCCTTCCCAGCGGATGCGGGCGCGTCGCGCCGCGCGGGCAAGCCGGAGCGCGGGAGCGGGCCTCGGCGCCTCGCTATCTTGAAGCTATCCGCGCCGATCTTGGCCGCACAAATCCGATCCGACATTCCGGAGAGGCACAGGGGGTGGACGGTATTTCATTTACCGTCCACCCCTGGTTCAGGCCGGCCGGCGCCATTGACGACAGGCCGACAACCACACCGTCCTGACCTCCGCCACCTCCTGGACACAGCATGGCGCGGGACGTGTGTTCCGGACCGCCACCAAGAAGTCGCCGCTGCCGCGTCGTCGTGGCACCGCGGTTCAGCGCCAGGGCCGGGCCGCCGCCGGCACGACCTCGCACGACGGGATTTTTCTGTGCGCGCCGCGGCTGGGAAGAGACGAGGTATGCCGTGGTCGCGTTGTCTGAGCGTGTGCCCGTGTCGCGGCGTGCTGCTCGTGGATTCTGGCAGCCAGCCAGCTAGCTCCGCAGCCATGTCCCTAGCTCGCAAGCATGGACGCCGGGCTCGACGCCGGAACGGGCGCCGACTGCGAAGTAGAGAGCTAGCTGCAGCGCTGGAGCTCCTGGCTCAGAACAGATATATGGACAGGTACTGACATCAACATGATTTCCGGCACTTCGGCGCCCCAGTGATGGAGGGTCGAGGCACCGCCGGCAAGGCCACGAGATCACGATCTCCAGTCTCTATGTCCGGCATTCATCACGCCTCCCTCGCAGCTAGCCGTTCAATCGCGGCTTGTGCAAACGTCCACGCCGTGGCCACCGGCGGAGATCCATCCTTTCCGCCGCCGTCACGAGAGTTCAGGCCGTGCATTGTGGGAGGGAGCGGCAGGCCCGGCAGACGATGCGTCGCGTCGCGCACTCGATCGCGCGGGCAAGGCGGAGAGGGCCTCGGCGCCTCGCTACCTTGCGGCCATCCGCGTCGATCCCGGCCACACAAATCCGATCCAACGTTCCAGAGAGCCCCAGGGGTGGTCGGTATTTCATTTACCGTCCACCCTAGGGGTCCGCCTGGCCGGCACCAATGGCGACGGCCGTGCTGTCCCGGCCTCCGCCGCCAGCTCCGCTGGGTCCAAGAGGGTTCTAGACGTGTTCCAGGTTCCCAGATAGAAGTTTCCATCGTCTTCCTCCATCAACGTGCGCGGTGGACGCCGTCGCGCGCGGCGCGGCGACGCCAGCGCGCCGGCGGCGAGCCGGAGACTGCGAGGCGGTGGAGCGCGTGATGGGGGAACTCTACTCGCCGTGGTACAACAGCGCATGAGCGCCGCCGTACCACGACGTACGCCGTACTTAAGTCGCCGGCGCGCGCGTGGCCTCCGCCGGCGTCGCGCGTGCGGACTGCCACAAGACGTGTGAGGACGGCATGCTTGGCTTTTGTTCTAGCTCTCCTCACGATCAGGAACAAATTCCGTCAATCGAAACTAAGTACTTAATTTAATGTAAGAGCTCCAACCTCGGCCAAAAGTCACTCCCAACCTTTGCATGCTCATCATCTGCCGGCTCAAAAACTTGTTATAATGTTAAAGAAAGGGCCTTTATTAACCTGATATATCCGAAAAACGATGCATGAGTATTAACATTTGGTAGTTGTTGAAGAATTTTAGCATGCACTAAAAAAAGACTCATGTTTAATTGGTTTACCTCCTCTAGTTTTGTTCACAAGAATATTTTTTGTGATACTAGGATGGTATGTTAAAACGCATGGACACATACCACAATTCAAGTATGTACTACAAAGTGCTGTTCATAATTTCTAGAATATGATCCTCCTCTTAGAATTGCTCAACTTGTTCAAGTTTTAATTCTAGGAGATTAAACAGTAATCTTCTAACAGTTACACTACGCTCATATTTCAAAAATGGAATTTCGCTCCATCGGTCGGTTTTCGCGCCTTATATTTCAAATATCAAATTTTGCGCCATCGTCACGTTTAGCGCCTTTTCTTTTCATACTTTGCTTCATCCTTTCATGTTTTCCTTAAACAAATTGCATTTGGACAACCCACAGAGTGAGTACTCGCTGCGCAATTGAACATCGGTACATACATACCATAATTCATAACACGGCACGGTAGACGATAGACCGTTACCATTTCAAGAACTGTAGTTAGTTGTTCTATGTACACACCGGGCAAAGTCTACGGACTTTGTATCGACCGACTTATTGTATAGGCAAATATATATGGCTAGCGCTTTACACAGTGACAGACACAGCAGCTAGCTAGCCCGCAGGATCGAGATCTAGTTCGATCAGATGTCGTCGCCAAAGATGAGGTCCACCAAGTCCACGCCCATCACCCTGGCTAAATCCTCTGGGTTGCAGGAGAACTCCAGGTCTTCATTGGACATGAGTTCAGCATCTATGTAGATGATCTCTTTGTTGTCAGCATTGCCATCCACGGTCGCGGATGGCCCTGCGCCGGCAGCAGCAACAGCAACCCCTGCCGCGCCGGTAGCTGCAGCAACATCACCGGCAGCAACAGCAACCGGCCATGCGCCGCCGGCAACAGTTGCCCCCGGCACCACCGCCGGCAGGGGTGGTGCCGGTGGAGCTGGTGGTGCAGCTGGGACGAGCATCTGCGGCGTGACGAAGCCGGCGCCGAAGGTCCGGGCGTGCTTCTCGGCGATGGCCTTGACGGTGGCGACGGTGAGGCCGGTGCGGCGCGCGTCCGCGGGGAGGACGGGGCGCGGCACCGCCGGGAAGTTGTACTTGCGCATCTTGGGGAGGTCCTCGCCGTAGAAGCAGAACATGGCGGCGTCGTAGGCGAGCGCCGCCTGCAGGGCGCACTGGAACTTGCCGATCCACACCCTGGAGCGGCTGCTCGGGATGCGGATCTCCGCCGCGAACCCGCCCCAGGTCCGCGGCCGCACGCCCACCCACCCAAACTCCTTGTGGATGTGAGCCCCCGGCGGCGGCGGGCGGCGCGGGGCGGCGGGGCGCCCTCCCCGCCGCCCCTGCTGCTTGCTCGCCGGAACTCTGCTGATGATGATCGGCGCCGAGGATGCCATGGCAGGTACACGTCACCTGCAAGCTACAAGAAAACACACGTACACAGTACACACTACACACAAGCGAGTCAGTAGAAGACGATCGAGAGCGTTGTGGCTGTGGTGTGTGTTGACTGATGAGTGAGGGAAACGGGGGCTTTTAAAGGCGCGAAGGGTGGTCGGGTGGACACGTGGCTGCATGCGGTGGCCGACGAGGATACGCGAGAGACTGTGAGAGACCAGCGTCAACTTTAATTTGCAGGTTAATCTGCGGATATCCCATGCTAGAAAAGAACTGCAGAGATTCTTTAATTAATGATGATGGTTTTTTTTTGTGGATGGCTGGCTTTGCTGCACACGTAGTTCTATCTCTAACATGCATGGGAGATAGAGGCTGTTTGGGTAGCAAGGATGGATATAGTGCATTTATTTTTCGTGTTCATTTGATATGTGCATATCATGAAGAGGATATGCATTTCTCCACTTAATATTTTCTATAGATAGGGAAGAGGATGGGAGCTTTATTTATTACAATAATGTTTATGGCTACAAGAAAATACCTAGATATTGTGCATATTGCTTATAGGTAGAAGAAAAATATTATTTTGTACGTACATAGTATTGTCTATCTATGGACTATGGCTACAAGAGGGATACGTCATCAAAGGTATAGTTGTAGCTATAAAAGATATTGTGCATTTTAATATGTATACTAGCTAGTGGATACATCCCTAGCACAATAAAGAAGACCCAAGAATCATGTGAAAACTTGGTTCATGGCCACAACGATTATTCCTTAAAAATTAAGGATTTAAAGTGATTTTATTAAAAAGGTGATACATATCCACCGAACGTATTAAGGGCGTGGATGAATTTATGCATCAAAAGGAATCATCAAGTTCCACGGAATTTAATGGAAGGAATGCAGATTGATTGGATCAAGGATGTAGAAAAAAGTAACGGTAGTTAGTTGGCAGAGGTTTACTTGAATGAAAGAATAGCAAGACAACAGGAATTGTTAAATAATTCAAAAAAATACAGGGGCTAGCATAAATCAAAGAAAGTGCATGGGGTTTTTCTTGATGGACCATAGAGAATAGGGGGCTAGATTAGAAGCATTTTCTGGCTTGTTAAATAGTTCAAGAAATAAGGGAAACGGGATGGGCCTATTTACATAATTGTCAAAGCAAAGCGAAGCAGGAGGGACATGAGAGGGAGGGGAGGCGGTGGGGGTGACTATCGGCAACTGAAGGGATAGAACACATTCATTGCTTCCCATGGCGAGGCCACTCTAGGAGTAGAGCGAAGATGACAATCGGTTGATAGGCTTCACGCCATGGACATGCTCACCAGGGTGGTGGCTTGCTAGCTTGAGGTGTGATGAATCTAAGTCTTGAAGGTGACAGTGGCAGCTCAAGTCTGACGATGTTGTGCGGCAATGGAATTGCGTGAGTTGATGCGGGTCAAGCGTGGGTTAAGGCTCGCTCCTTTTATAGGGTAGGGTGTCGCAGTCCAGGGTGTGCATGCCAATATAACCGCAGGCATTGCGTAAGGGCGTCGGAGATGTTGTGACTATCAGTCTGCAGCGGATGGAACATGCCATCTAGAAGATGATGAACAAAACACTAGTCCTTTTTACAATATTATATACATATTAGGCATAATTTGTTAGAGAAATTAGGTGGAGCATACCCCTACAACATTGGCAACGTTACATGTGCATCTTTTCCCACTTGAAATTTAGAATGGGGGCACCATGGCTCAAGCTTGTCCTAATTCTCACTCTTGTCCTGGCCTAGGGCTAGCCAGTAAAATTTATGATGACAATCATTGCACATCATTTTGAGAATTTCTTCTTATGTAACGCTAGGAAGCAAATACTTTCCATCCTCCTACCATTCCAAACAGGGCCATCTACCCTTTAGATTTACAAGGTTGTCAGGTCATGGGAACTCAGGCCCCCAAAGATGCCAACCAGCAGGAACCTAAGGACCCCCATGGGCAGGGGCGGAGCCAGGATGAAGCTAGGACCCGGGCTAAGGCCACTAATACATATGAATTTGCTAAAACTGCAACTTAATCTCTCTATTTTTGTTTGAGTTGCTACTGTTTTCCTTGGCCAAGGACCCGGGCTGCAGCACGGCCAGCCCAGGGCCTGGCTCCGCCCCTGCCCATGGGCCTACCTATGAGTCTGGTGTGATGAATAGGAACAATCATGTTTGGTAGCCAATACAGGGAGGCTGTTTTGGGGATCTCGGCGAACCGTCTTACAACCTCGCCCAAGGAAATATCCATCTACATCCACTACTCGAATCTAGCAGTTGGATGTGCGGTTACCGAACCGGTATTCAACAATTCAACGAAAATAACTTGTGTGGTTCTGGGCCTCAGGCTGCCCATCAGACATTTTACTTCCTACGCCTCGGGCTGATTCTGGGCGCTACCCATCAGATGTTTGACTTCCTATGCTTCGGGCTGCACCGGCATAGAGATCAGTTGTCAAGCACATCATCACATATTCACATTCAGATCTAGCCTGCTTCTATCTCAAGGGCGTGTGTCCAACAAGAGATCCAAAGAGCTAGCTAGTCCGAAGGCAAGACAAGCTGAGAAAGTGGAAAAGAATAGAGCACTCAACTTTTGAACGTCTCACCCTAGGAACATGTAGTATTTGAACGCACACCTCAACACACACCCCACTCTACACCACACCTACTGAAGAGATATACGACGGACATGTTGTCTTCTCATTGCTGTTCACAGGCGCTGAGACTCCCACCGGGAATAAATCGCGGTGCGACAAGGTCCAAGCGGTGCCAGAGGCTCATCCACAACAGAGTACTCAACTAGCAGACCATGAAAACACAAGGATAGGAGTGTCTCATGTGCTAGCTAGTGTTTTCGCTGCCCTCTGCATCAACAGGAACCCTGGTCAGCTAGCCCAGAGATAGATTGTTGGAGACGTCATGAACACTAATCACCCCATCAGCGGGACACAAGGTCTTGCATCAACAAACTTATAAGGAGATAAACCAAGGTACGCCATCAAATGCTTGCACACGAGTGTGAATGCTCACACCACGAACCAAAGAAAATTTTGAACCAGCCGCAAGGAATGAGAACTTGAGCAACTTTTGATGGCATGCAGGAATTATCTCCGGTACAATTCAGAAATGCGAATAAGTTACGAGTCTCGTATGGAACAATAACGTAAAGTTTAGGCAGGGCAGATAATAAAGAGAAATAAAGAAGGAAACAAGACACTCCAGACAAATACTGAAATTGTTACATCAAGATGCTGGCTCCTGACCATCACAATGCTTACCACCATTAGAATTTCCTAACCAGCTCAGCCGCAGAATACAGTAGCATATCCACGTGGTGCAAAGTTCTCACCTTGTTTTGCAATATAAAATGGTCACAAATCAGTTTGTAAGACTGTTCTGCAGCTCACTGAGTGCTGCCATTCGAAGCGCACGAGAACTTGTAGGTACTCCAGCCGCATGACCAGCAAGATCCATCTGTGTCTGCTCACTGTTGTCTTGAAATTCATGCAGAAGTCGCAGCTTTGATAAAAGCTTCGTAATGTTACATGACAAAAACTAATTCCAATGGCACCAAGTCAGTGAATTAGTGACAATCAAGACAAGCATGCAAGGTTTATGGTGATCGTCTACCACTGCACAATGTGATGATGCGCATCACTATCATCAAGGAGCGTCTCTTCTAACCAAGCACATCAGTGTGGTGAAAACTTGAACACGCTAAGCCCCCGCAGACATGGAAGATGATAACACATGCAGCTATGCAACTGAGATGTCCATCATTGACTTGTTTCTCGGACCTAACTGTTACTAAAAGCAAAAGTTACTGGGAATGTGCTCTGCTAACTATCTTAGTAGAGCACCTCGCTAAGTTGCTAACATCCCTAATAACATTATTTTGTAAGGTAAAAAAGGTTGCCATTGCCAACCATTTAGAAACAACACCTGTAAAATATATACCAAACCATAAATTGAAAACAGCGACGACAAATGCAGCCTTAAAAAAACAAGCAAACAAAAATGACGAACAGTACTGATGATACTTCTATAGCAGATGAGTGACAATCTATGACACAGACAACTAGAAGAAATCCATATAAAGAAGCCAATTTAACCAGAGTACCAGTAACAAAGACAAGTACTTAGTTCAGCCAGGAAAGGCAAGATAAATACTCTTGACCGATTCACATGACACGTGGATGTTCTTGACCAAAATCTGAAGGGATTAGGAAAGGCATGACTCCATTTCCAACTCCGAAGTGTTTACCATTAGGGACCTGACTCAACTAAGGTCTCAAGGGGAAGAAACTTGTAACGACAGCAGCGACTACTGACACAGATGGACCCCACATTCAGACTGAACCTTGACGATGACGCTGGACCTTCTTGACCCTCATTACAGTTCTAGGACTCACTGTAACAGTAAGGACATCATATATCAAGCTATGCGCAAGCAAACATGAGGGCAAGAAATGAATTAAAATAACTTCAATATATAAGGCATGCAACTTAATGTTCTAAATAAAGGTGTGCAGCAAATGTTGACAACCATACTGAAGGTCATGAAACACAGACCTGATTATCCTGATCTGTCGCTGAATCATTTGTATTGTTTGCCTGTGGTGGCTTCTCTGCTCCA
This sequence comes from Echinochloa phyllopogon, assembly GCA_033239725.1. NCBI lineage: Eukaryota > Viridiplantae > Streptophyta > Magnoliopsida > Poales > Poaceae > Echinochloa > Echinochloa phyllopogon. The sequence goes on from BTCW01000006.1 coordinate 36,456,015, forward strand.
CATTGAGGACGATTGCATTTTGTTCGGAAAGGATAGTTTATGTTATTGCACTGCTCGCACTTCCAACTGCCCTCTGGCATCTTTGGCTCTATCAATAGAGATTGGGTGTGAGAATAAATAGAATTCTGGGAATAACTTCAATAAACCTAGGATAAATTAGTCCATAAGTGTTAAAATCTATAGCAAACAAACTCGTTGCCTGCAAAAAAATATATATCTAGGAACAGCAAAGTTTCCCAAAATTTACTAATGTAAGGCATTTGTAATACACACGAAAAAAAAAGATCTGGTGATAAAGCAGCAGAGTATTTATCATATCGAAACTTACTTGAGCCTCTTGAACCATCAGGCTTTGATCCCTGCAGAAGTAGATACACAAGCAATCAGTAAAGTACACTTAGCTCTATAAACTACATATAGAAGCACAAGCATTCAAAATGCAGATCCAGGTTTGGATGAAAGAGAACTACTTTTAAAAAGAAAAGGCATTCAAAACTTGTTTGCTAAGAGTTCACAAAAGTGATCTGGTTTAGCTTCATTATATCACATCACACAACAACAGTAATGAACATCTAACGGTTGCAATTGAGTCATTTGGCAACTAATTCTCAGTTAAATGAGCAATTTCTTTGATAAGGTTCATGAACACTGACCAGCAGGAGAAACTTGTATTGATTTTTTTTTTCACATTATCAAAACCTAGAGAAATTTTAGAAAAACTTGGGACCACAGAAAAGGTGATCAACAGAAGTACTCAGATCCTGATATCCAACAAATGAACAAACATACAAATGCAATGATGGACTACTGCATAAGATATCCAGACATCATTAAGAACAGTAGTATACGATGAAGATACATGCACACTCCAAACACGAGTACATGACTAATCTTGTGGATTGCACACATCCAAAGTTACAGCACTACACTTTAGACAATTTAACTTCGAGTGAAGAAACGTTGACTATTCATGACTTTTGTGAAAAGAAAACTCTAGATACATGGAACTGAAAGTAGTTGTATGATCGCTTATCAGTCTCAAACCTGGTTTTCAGGTCTTGGTGTGTTGCACTTTCTCATATTACAGACAGCGCGAAAGGCAAAGTTGATGTTACGGCAATTTGGACACTCCCAATCATTATCACGCCCAGCTCCTGCTGTGAAAGTTCAGGATAATAGACAGAAATGACCAAGTGCTAACCACATTTATTTAATTTAAAATAAGTCAAAATTACAAATTCAACAATTTATACCAGCAGGCTTCTTTTGGGAACCTTCATCGTATGAGCCAGCCCTCGTGCCCTTTCAAGTTCAAGAACCAATAGATGTCAGACTTTATACAACAAAAGCAATCAAAACATTAACAAATGGAGTAGACACAAATTATAACTATCACTCAAAAGGAACGCAAAGTAACAACAACTAATGTCTATATAGTTCTTCGTGTAAAGGAACAGTAGTTAACTCAAATTAGCATGAGGTATGTACAGAAGAGTAGTCAGAAGAGCATACCATTGCACCAGGACTAGCAGGTATTAAGCTATATCTGTCCATGTGCATTCCATACATTCCACCTATTTATGGGACAGTAAATGAGATAAGCCTTGTGATCGAACAAGTGAACTTTGGAATAGAAAATATGCAACATGACCCCCAACCAAAGAACGTGTCATAGAGAACGTATGGCAGAACGCAATAGTAAAATAGTCCCCAAAGGCTGGACACAGTATCATTTACAGCAATTATCTATGACAAGTGAATATCAAGTGAAAGGAAACCATGTTCATATGTGCTGTAAAATCCGATTGTTTACACACTATGATTTGCATAGAAGTATTGAAAAACATCAGATCTTGCCTATCTAATTTAATAGATAGATTTACTATCGCAAGGGCAATATCAAAACACGGCATAAGTATCAAAGCGGGAAACCTTCTTACCTGCTCCCATCATAGATCCACCAGCATATGGAAGTGGCCCAGCCATTTGCATCGGCCCATAAGGGCTCCCCATGGGTATGCGACCACCATATCCATATGGATACGCAGAACTCCCAGGGAACTGAGGAATACCATAGCGCGGCGGCATTGCAGGCCCATTAAACATGGAGGAGCCATATGGGGGAGCACCCCCACCTAGGTACATCGACGGTGGCGTCCCTGGGCCCATGTAACCCCCTGATGGGGCATAGCGGGGCGGAGTCAGCATAGGCTTCTGCATGGCCTTCTGAATGGCAAGCAACAGCAACACGCGGTAAATGCAAGAGTTCTAGCGAGAATCGGAGGTACTTGCAGGTACACTCTGAGTAGCCGACAACCGAACAATCAGTAACAAGAACAAAGCAGCGAGCCAAAACTGTTATGTACCGTGTGATCAGCTGGCCTGGGCTGGTTGCAGCTGCGCATGTTGCAAGTGGTGCGGAAGGCGAAGTTGACGTTCTTGCAGCTGGGGCAAACCCAGTCGTCCTCACGCCGGCTGCCTGAGACACGCATTTGTTGTCCCCAACCAAGGGGAAACCCACTCAGATGCAGCTTAGGTAAGCGGGTATGACGGGAAACAACGAGCCAGGGGAGAAACTTACCGTCGGTGCGCGCGCGCTTCCCGGCGGATTGGCTGCGGCTTTCGACCTACAAACGCACACACGAATTTGTTTAGACCTGGCGAATGGCTGGGATCCAGAGAGGGGATCGACGAGCACAGCGCAGAGAGTTCAAATCCAACAACGTCAGCAAGCTTCCAGCGCGACTAATGGACCGCGACACTGACTCGAACCCTAATCGACCGGCGGAATCGAGGAGTGAGGAGGTGAGCGGGGCGGTACCTGAGAAGACATGGCTGGCGGTGACCCTGCGGTGGCGGTCGGCGAACGGCGCGGAGGGAGGCCTGTGCTCCTTGGAGCGGAGACGGAGAGCCGCAGACGCCGCGGAGACGGACCGCGAGCGAGGCGGGAGGAGGGGGAGGGGATCCGGCGGAGCAGCGGGCTAGGGTTTTGCGTTCGCTTTCCTCCCCTTTTTCCTGTTGCTTGTGAAATTTCCGGGATGCGGCCGGATTGGCTTTGTCTCCGCGTCGGCCGGTGTACCTGCACGGACGAGACGGGGACTCCGGGCGACGAGCTGTGAAATTGTGGTTGGTTTTCTCCGCCGTGCGGGCCAGAGTGGGGGGAATCTTGAGGCCCATGTCTGCTTGGTGGGCCCTTTGATCTCACGTGGCAGTATGCTCCGGCCCATCTGTACATCCCTTTGTACATTTGTTCTGCTTCAAATTTCCCTTTTTAGCGTGGACTCCGGAATGGCCAAATTAGGCATGTGGTAGACAAAAATGGCGTTATCTAATACGAGTACGTAGTAATATTTTTGCTCCTAAACCTGGCACTGAATTCTCAAACTTTGATTGAAGGCGTTAAACATCTTCTTCAGCAACTAACCTAAACCAGAGATATCCCTACAGTACACTAGAGTGAGTTTGCCTCGCTCCACAAGTTGACAACCTTTGACGAAGATAAAAGCAGGACAAGTGCATGAGCAAGCTATGCATCCATTGGTCGAGACCTGCAGCGAAGTGAGGGCCAAGAAGATCAATTCCTACAAGTCCCCGTCTCGGCTTGCTTTTGTTGCATCACTCACGCACAGTCAAGCTGCGAGCCTTCGCCCTTCGACCTCGCTCGCCGCCCCTGTGAACGCTCACGGGCCTCCCCTCCGGCGCCTCTCCTTTTCCCCTCCCGTCTCCTCACGCACACTTGCGCGCCATGGACGGCACCTCACTGCTCATCGATCGCCACATGTTCGGCTATATATTGCACTCCCTCCGACACGACGTCTTCAATCTCAACTGCGTCGAAGAAGCATCTACAAGCTAGCGCGCGCAATGGACTACTCCGACGAGGAGGAGCAGGGCTCGTCGCCGGCGTCGGAGTCGGAATCGGAGTGCCCGCTGCTGATGCCGCCGCCGCCGCAGTCGCAGCGCCCGCTGCTGCTGAACCCGGCGTACGCGCGGTGCAAGTCGGTGATCCACGACGAGCTGCACAGCTTCCGGGTGTTCCTGCAGTGGTGCGCGCTGGACCACTCCACCGTCGCCGGGCGCACCGCCTCGTACGCGGCGTTCGTGGCGCTGGCGCTCGCCGTGCCCGCCGCCGTCTCGGCCTCGCTCCGCCCGACGCCGCGCTGTCCCCGGCCTCCGCGTCCGCCATCACCTTCAACCGCGTCGCGCAGGTGCCGGCCACGGGGCTCGCCGTCGTCTCCTTCGCCACGCTGGCCGCCTTCTTCCGCCGCCTCGGCGGGCTCCGGCAGCTCCTCTTCCTCGACGGCGCGCTCCGCGACGACTCCGCCTACGTCCGCCGCGGGTACGCGCGGGAGCTCGACCGCGCGTTCCGCACCCTGGCGGCGCTCCTCTTCCCGTCGCTCTGCGTCGAGGCCGCCCACAAGGCCATCTTCTTCTTCTGCACCGTGCGGGTGGAGCCCCCCGCGGCGGCGGCGCTGGGCGTGCCGCTGGCGCCGTGGCGCGCGGTGGCGCTGGTGGCGACGGTGGCGTCGTGGGTGTACCGGACGGGGGTGTTCCTGCTGGTGTGCGTGCTGTTCCGCCTCACCTGCGAGCTCCAGATCCTGCGCTTCGAGGGGATCTACCACATGTTCGACGTCGAGGCGCGCGCCGCCGCCGCCGAGATCTTCGCCGAGTACCGCCGCATCCGCACGCAGCTGCTCGCCACCAGCCACCGGTACAGGGCGTTCATCCTCTGCTGCCTCGTCACCATCACCGTCAGCCAGCTCGGCGCGCTCCTCTTCGTGCTCTCGTCCAGGGACGCCAAGAGCTTCTCCAACACCGGCGACCTCCTCGTCGGCTCGGCGGTGCAGCTCAGCGGCTTCTTCATGTGCCTGTTCGGCGCCGCCAGGATCACGCACAGGGCTCAGAGGATGGTGTCCATCGCCAGCCAGTGGCACATGACCATGGTCGCCATGCACCACGGCAAGTCCTCGCCGGCGAGCGACGCCGACGCGTCCCGCGTCTCGGGCTCGTCGGCGGCCGTGTCCCAGCAGGCGGAGCCCGGAGCAGCGTGCTCGTACAAGAGCAGACAAACTCTCGGTAACTGATTAACCCACGCAACTAACTCTTGAGCTTGTGATTTTGCTGCCACGAACTGAGGCTTTACATGTATCTTTGCTTGTTGTGGCTTTGCAGTGACGTACCTGCGCCACAACGGCGGCGGGATCACCCTGTTTGGCTTCACGCTCGACAGGGGGCTCCTGCACACCATCTTCGTCTTCGAGATGACTCTGGTGCTATGGATCCTCAGCAAAGTTGTGGTCCTCCAGTAGGACCCTGTACGTCCCCTGTGTACACGTGTCAGGACAGTCTTATATAGTAGCGCCACAGCCACTGTCTATTGTTTGTGCAAAGATAATTCAGTACAGGCTGCTTTGATTTAAATGTAAAGTCACAACTCACAAGGGATGAATGACTCGTTCCAAAAGAGACATGGGATGAGTGGCTTTGAATCTTAATACAACAATAGCAAATACTATCTAGAACATTCATAAACATGATCTCTGCTCCAACATTCTATTTTGTCATGTATTACCTTTGTTCCAAATTACTAGTCAATGTTGAATTTTTCCAATAATATTTGGCATTCATCTTATTCAAAAAAAATACAAATATCAATGATTTTGTTTGTGGTTTACTTTATCGTTAAAGGTTCTTTAAGCCTGACTCGTTTCTTTGATATATTTGTATAATAATTTTAAGAGAATAAGATGAATGGTCAAACATCGTGAGACGAAGTCACATTGAATAGTAATTTGAGGGAGTACTGCTTTTTATATGGAAAATCTGGAAAAAAACTGTTTTAACCTAATAATGCACGCAACCTTTTTGAATTCTGATTTGAAAAATCAGTTCGTGTTGAAGCAATTTGTTGCTCAAAGAGCGTGTTTGTGTTGAGCCGTTTTCTATTACCATGGAACAAGTTTATATGGAATAAAAGTATGGAACAAATGCATTTAATTGATAGTGTAGATGCTATTATCTTTTTATATAAATATAAATTTGGTCAAAATTATAATTTTTATTTTGTATCACCACAGAGTAGGGTGTACTATGATTAGGCAGAAATGGCCCCACCCGCCCGCTGAGAACCAGAGAAGAAGAGTACTAGAGAAGAGGCGCTGCAGCCTGCAGCGACAACACGACGATAGCCTCATCCGAGCCGCGCGCCAGCACCATGGATTCGCATGCCGCAAGCCACATTGCTATTCTTGGCCACGAGCCAGCGCAGCCGCATGCCATGCGCGCCTCACCACCCTCGCCACGCGCGCGTGCGCGGGGAAGTGGGGGCGGGCGGGGCTCCTGAATCCTCTCTCCTCCCCCTTCTCCGCCTCTCTTCACGTCGACACGACCTCCCCACTCCCGCTTCGCCTACCCCCCTTTCCCTGGAAAAACTGCGTGCCGCGGCCTCCCGTGACCAGGCCGGGCCGCCGCAGCATTGCCGCCGGCCACATCACCCGCCGTCGTCAAGCGCTGGCGCCGGCGGGCTGAACCCCCGGCCCCGCGCGCCGCCCCGGCCATGGCCGCAGCGCCGCCACCCATACCGCGCCTCCTCCTCTTCCTCCTCACCCTCCTCCTCCCCCTCGCCGCCGACGCCGCGCGCCTCCCGCGCTCCCTCGCGTCCGACGCCGCCGCCGACGCGCTCCTCAAGCTCAAGTCCGGCATCAACGACGGCGTTTTCGCGCTCAGCAGCTGGTCCGCCGGCACGAGCCCCTGCGATGGCGGCGGCGGCTCCAACTGGGCCGGCGTCCTGTGCAACAAGGACGGCGTCCACGGCCTGCAGCTCGAGGGGATGCGCCTCTCCGGCACGCTCGACCTGCGCCCCCTCACGAGCCTCCCCGGCCTCCGCACGCTGAGCTTCATGGACAACGGGTTCACCGGCGCCATGCCCAACGTCAAGGAGCTCGCCGGCCTCCGCGCCATCTTCCTCTCCGGGAACAAGCTCTCCGGGACGATCCCCGCCGACGCGTTCGCCGGGATGGGCTGGCTCAAGAAGGTGGCCCTCTCCGGGAACAGCTTCTCCGGCCCCATCCCGGCGTCGCTCGCCGGGTTGCCCAGGCTCCTCGAGCTCAAGCTCAACGACAACAAGTTCCAGGGCAAGATCCCTGATCTGAAACAGAAGGAGCTCAAGGAAGTCAACCTCGCGAACAATGAGCTGGAGGGCGAGATCCCGGCCAGCCTCAAATCCATGAAACCCGACATGTTTGCCGGTGAGCAACGACGACATAGATTTCTTTCTAGACCATTTTAATTAATTGTTCGTTCAGCGTGTCCACATACGTGCACGCCATATGATCGTGTTCTGTATATGATGCATGCAGGAAACAAGAAGCTTTGCGGTGCACCGCTTGGTGCCAAATGCGAGTCACCGTCGCCGACGCCGGCGCTGAAGGCGGCGCCGCTGCCGACCTCCGACAAAGCAGGGGCCACGCCGTCGTCGCCAGCGGCGGACAATGGCGCGTCGTCCGCCGACGGCGGCGCGAAGCAAGAAGCTCCGAAGCCCGCCGAGGTGCCAGCCTCGACGTCGTACGGCGTGCTCGCGGCGATCCTCGGCACGCTGGCGATCGTCGGCGTGGCGTTCGTGGCGCTGCACAAGCGGCGGGACAAGACCAAGAACTTCGGGCCCGCCGCGTCGACGAAGCCGGCCTCGGGCCCAAGGATCGAGCCGGACCCGCCGGCGGCGAAGGTCCAGCCCAGGTCACCGGCGCCCGCCGCCGGCGCCGGCGCCGGCGAGGACCGGAGCAGCCGCGGGGGCGGCGGCAGCACGGCGGCGCGGAAGGCGGAGCAGGGGCGGCTGACGTTCGTGCGCGAGGACGACCGCGGGCGGTTCTTCGAGCTGCAGGACCTGCTCAAGGCGACGGCGGAGGTGCTGGGCGCCGCCAACCTCGGCGTGTGCTACCGCGCCACGCTCACCAGCGGCCACTCCGTGGTGGTGAAGCGGTTCAAGGAGATGAACCGCGTCGGCAGGGAGGACTTCGAGGAGCACATGCGCCGCCTCGGCCGCCTCAGCCACCCCAACCTCCTCCCCCTCGTCGCCTACTACTACCGCAAGGAGGAGAAGCTCCTCATCCACGACTTCGTCCCCAACCGCAGCTTGGCCAACCTCCTCCATGGTGATCCATACTATCTCTGTTCTCGAATATATGTCGTTTAGAACAAACTATCTAGTTAAACATAAACTAATTTATTTATCATAGACGTTATATATTTAATTTTTGAACGATGATATATGTAGGGGAGGGGCGGGGGATCAAGAAGGCGGTGGTGCACTGGAACGCGCGGCTGAAGATCGTGAAGGGGGTGGCGAGGGCGCTGAGCTACCTGTACGACGAGCTGTGCATGCTGACGGTGCCGCACGGGCACCTCAAGTCCTCCAACATCCTGCTGGACGCGCAGTACGAGCCGCTGCTCACCGACTACGCGCTGGTGCCGGTGATGAACCAGTCGCACGCGGCGCAGCTCATGGTAGCGTTCAAGTCGCCGGAGCGGAAGCAGTTCGGCCGCTCCTCCAACAAGAGCGACGTCTGGTGCCTCGGCCTGCTCATCCTCGAGATCCTCTCCGGGAAGCCGGTGACCTACGACCCGCCCAGCGAGGAGAAGCCGGCGGCGGCGGGCGGCGGCGACCTGGCGAGCGCGGTGGGGGCGACGCCGGAGGGGGAGTGGCTGGAGAAGGTGGTGGACCCGGACCTGAGGTGCGAGGGGGAGGAGTGCAGGGAGGAGATGGTGAAGCTCATCAGGATCGGCATGGCGTGCTGCGAGCCCAACGTGGACAGCCGGTGGGAGCTCAAGACCGCCGTCGACGGCATCGAGGAGCTCAAGGGGAAGGACCGCGCCAACGAGGACCAGTCATTCTACTCGTCGGTCAACGACGAGGACTTCAAAGACGATGTCGATCGCCATCAACTAACTAACTGATCGAGGACATACACGAGCTTGGGGATGATGATCAATTATTGGGTTCTCTACAGCGACTGACTGGTCGGGCTCAAAAATGTGATAAGCATGCCGAGACGATAAACGTGAACTAGTAATGTGTATTCTTCCTTATCTTTCTGTACGTATCTGTGTTGTTGCCGGGGGTAGAAAAGAGAGGTAACTTGTGATATATATCACGAACGACCTTAGTGGTTTTCTCAGGGCAGTGGTCATTTGGGATTTTAAATTTCGTCCATCGCAGATAAATTTTCAGCAAATTCAACAGAAATTCATTTTGTGCCAATAGCTCTCAAGAGTAGGCGGGCGATTGGAATTCAAACTTGCTTTAAGTTGGGATCGCTCAAGATGGATGGACTTGCTTAAGTCCAGTAAGAATTGTATGGGCCAACCACCTATTAAAACCATCAAAAAATTAGTGGGCTAGCTATTTCTTATACGGGCTTGAGCATCATTCGGCCTAGAAAAATAGCTCTAAGTTCACCACAAACGTGCACTCTATTTTTATGAATGCATTTATTTTATTTATTAAATTTATGTAAATAGTCTGCAAATGTTTAGACTATCGTGTGATGGACTGATAGAACCCGTCTTCTCTAAATACTCTCCCACCGCACTCCCCAAGCAAAAACCTTCTTCTTGACCCCCTCCAGAACTGAAATATATTGGCGACGACGGCGAAATTCAATACGAAAACATATTACTAATTTTTGACAGACAGTACATTGTAAACTCATATATTTAACCCACACCACATTCTCGCGACTAGACATATGGATGTTTGTACTCATAAAATTGGATGGCATGGGCCACAAGGTGACCGTGATGGGCTGACAACATTGAGCTAGCTTCCATATCGTTGTGATATTATAAAGGCCAATAGGCCTTGTGTGGACACTTAATGCCTAGGCATCTGGCCACGGGCCAAGCTTCCATATTTGCTACTACTTTTTATTATTGCTCTACATATATGTTTTTACAGCTCCTATGATTGCAGACCGACTAAATAATAATCCGGTGTGAAAGCAGAAAATATATGTGACCTGATAATCCAAAAAGTTGTATCCTAGTCCAGAGAAGATCACATGTCGATCAATCCTCAATGTTAACAACCACAGCACTTCGACTCCTTTCAGGGCTCTTGAAGCTGGCAAGCCGTGCTAAATTGTTAATAGTTTCAGTGATTCTCTCGACCTGAATTACAATGTCTGAGAGAAGAGATGCAATGAACACCATAGGCATTACTTGCAACAGGGCCACATCCTCCGATAACTCAGTCCTGAAGTCACTTGCAGCTTTGGTGGCTACAAACATGTCGTTGTTGATTGGAGCTGGTATAGTCATCGTCCGAAGTGTCAATGAGAGCCCTCTGAGCGCCTTTGCAGAGTGCAAGCTCATTGCAGAGCATGTGGATCGGATTTTCAGGCATAGCTCTGGATTGCCTGCAGGATACTGTGTACCCCAATATAAGGATATTATTAGTGAACAAACATTTGTCAAACGAACAAGTATGATATTTATGTATTATACTATGAAGAAGAAAAACTATAGGTAATAGTAATATACATTGAACCCAAAGGGAAACACCATCACTGCCAGCCAGCCAGCGTGGTTCCATGAACTTTTGGTTGTGAAATTGGGGACTTTTGTGATTACCTGTGACTTTTTTATAGTCGCAACACAGGATGCAAGAGCTTCCATTGAAGAAGCGCATTGGCGACAAATAGTGTCGAGTTTTTGGTATTGGTTCCAAGGGTGGCGGAAACGGAATTTGCCATGAATAGGCTCCCACTTGGAAAAAGTGGTCTGCAGTGTTCGGAGAACATTGTATGATCAGAGTAGATTGTTGAGAAATTTTGTTTATGGTAGCTCTTGTAAAAGAAAAGGAAAAAGAAGTTGGCAATCCATGAAGTGAGATGAGCTTACCAAAGTGTCCTCTCTGACCTTCGAGTTGATGACGCTCCTGTACACCTGAAGGAATGTGGCTTCTAAATTTTCACATGAAGAATTCTCTCCAAAGCATTTAGATTCCAGTCCTACACACATGATCGAGAAACTCTTAGTTCATACTATACTCTGGAATCTGTATAGATGTTTCTCACTGAATTTTGCCTGCAGGATTACCAATTTCTGTTGTGCAAATTTCATTTCATCCGTGAATGGTTAAGATGCTGCAGCCTAGCTAATACTAGGTTATACATGGTACTCCTACATAGTACATGTACGATTAACTTGCAGAGGTTTTCTGGAGAGTGAAGATCGATAAGGAGGTGGTCGTTTTGACTAGCCATCCATGTACTTGGGAGACCAGGAAGAAGATGCATATATGTTAGTATATGTATAGTATGAATCTTTCTCCCGGAATACATGGGAAATCTCGACGTCTGAGAAATGTGAGTTTCCATTCTGATTAGTTTCTGACTAGATTATAATTTGATCTGAGGCCATAGGTCGTACATAAGATTTCCCGGCCATACGCCCATACCTTCAAGGAACTCCGCCAGTTTGTCGAGGTTGCCGGCGGCGAGCTCATGGAGTTCCTCCCCGGCCCAGATCGGGAAGACGAATACGGTGGTGAAGAGGCAAATGGCGACGCCGGCGGCGACGGTGGTGAGGCGCTCGTGGGCGAACTGGATGGCGTTCTCCACGCGGTAGCTCGACACCGTCACCATGGCGAAGGTCAGTATGAAGATGGTCGCGCCGTAGTCGTACCTCGCCTTGATCTCCGGGATGAACCGCGAGAAGGTTGCTGCCGATGCTGCAGGGTACGTGCAGGGCCACCATGAACAAAAGCATACTCCGTGATGGTGATGGTGAATCTTGGATTGATGGGTGTGTTTGTAATGCTAGTAACATTATTATTGTCGCGAATGTATATAGAAGCGAGCACCGCGTTCATAATTAGACGATGTTAAGCCATTAATAATGTTGCAATTATTGCTAAGAAATTAAGACGAACCTACTAAGAAGACGAAAACGGCGAGCAGTATCGGTTCTCCCCATTCACCACAGAGGCGCGCCACCAGATGGGCTCCGACGGCGAGGAAACCGGCCAGCAACGTCCCAAGTGCTCGGTTCAGGCCTTTGCTCAGCGTAGCTCCTGTTGGGTGCATAATCCGTTCGTGCTCAGGTTATGCATGTCGATCAGCACGTACGTACGTGTTCAACATTGTGTACGTACGAGTACTACGAATGAACGAACTGGACGTGTCCGTACCAACGGTGAACTGCATGACGAAGACGACGGTGATGAGGGCCCAAATCGTGGAGTCCCCCCAGCCGTTGTATAGTACAGCGGCGTGACGTAGTAGAAGACGGAAACCAGCGTGAGCGCCAGCCCGACCTTGAGCGAGTGCGCCACACGCCTCGGGTCGTCCCGTGCGATCTCGGCGAGCTTCCTGGCGAACCCGACGGCGGCGCACCTGAGCCTGTCCGACGCCGAGCAGAGCCGCTCCCGGCAGCTCGCCAAGAAGCCGCCGTTGCCATTGCCGACGCCGCCATTGTTGTTGTTGCTCTCCGTCGTCGGACTCCATCGCAGCTCAATTGCACGTACGTGTACAGCGCCGCTGGGTAAGCTGTGGGCGCGAGGGGAACAAACGCAGGTTTCTAAACTATATGTCACATAGTATATATACTACTAGATGATACTGATGATGCCAACCAGTACGTAGGCACGCTAAAGATTATTTGCCTCTAAATGAACAACTATAATCACACATAAGAAGCAATGATCTCTTCCATAATCAGGTTATCATTTATAAAACCTTCTAGAAAAAACTACCTAGCTAGCGTATCAGCATATATATGATTATAAAAGAAGATTGGATATATATGATTATAAAAGAAGATTGGGATATGCTGATACACCAAGTATAACGTGGATACACTGTAGTTGTCTTTGATGCCGCAGATAATCAAGTTTATACTAAGAAAAATGCTGCACGTGTGCACCATCCCGGCCGTCAGCTTCCTCCATTCATCTCCGTTTACTTGGCGCTATATAGAAACTAGAAAGCAACTGGTGGCACATACAAAAAAGGACCTCCCGCGCGCTCTCAGAGAATCAATAATCATCATAATGAACACTTAGCATTTGATGTCATTGATCTGGACCAGCAAGAGATACGATTATTCAGGCTGTCAGAGCACATGAGAATTAGTAAACGATACACCTGCGCCTTGGTGATCCGATTGTATGTATATCGATGCTTGTCCGCGACTTCGCGTGGCGACGTGCGATGTGCAGAGCACCATGACTGGGCCACCACGCACCTGACTTATTTCTATGTTTTTTTTTGCAAAAGTGTTGTAACGGTTTCCGATTTTGAAGCTCGCGTTCACACATTATTTTTCATGAATCTGACTTCATTTTGACATTTTGTCTCTCGAAACGGTCCTATGCATCATGTCACTATTATTTTTTTTTTTGCAAAATGGTTGTAGGCTTGTAGCAAGCGCACAGAGGCCGGGGCCTCGTGACATATATAGTTTGGTATTTACAATTTCAAACAAATATAATTCTCGCACTGTAAATTTTACTTGAATTCAGCCCAATTTATTGTTGATGATCGATTTGAGCATGTACAAGCATTGAGTAAAGTTGTCAGCAGCCAAACTTTCCGGACAATTGGACAAACTTTAGAGAGCTAAAAAAGGTTGTATGTGTACTTGGTGGGGTTGCAATCTATTGCAGTGTTTAAGCTGTATTGTCCTATTGACAGAGACAATCTAGAATTTCAGAAAACTCATTTTCATCTGCAAAAAAAAAGAGAGTGAAAAGCAAGTTGCTGCACAAGTACTCCTCTGTTTTTTTTTCGCGAAATCTATTGTTCTTGTTCCTTGAAGGGTTATTGGACGTTCGTCAATAAAAGATCAGGGAGGGGTGTGCTATTAGCCGTTTGACTAAGAGTAACTGATATGCACACAAAATTACGTAAAGAATGGAGGAGTACACAAAGTTATGCACACAAAGTCTCATATGTGCACATGTCAATCGATGATGCGACATATAGTATATCCTAGGACTTGTGTTTCCACACCTGTCAATTTGCACACTGTAGAGGTATATATCTAGGACTTACTTTTCCGCTCCAATCAATTTGCACACCATATAGAAATTCTCCTCATGTCAACTTAATTGATTACATCAATAATGGAGTAGATATGTAGATTGCGCTTGTAAACCAGAAAATAGAAATTAGTTTGTGAATTTTCCTCATGTCCATCCATTGGATTTATACGAAGATCAAGAACAAATACAAGCAAACAGAGGAATAAGTTTGCAAAGTTCCTCACATATACCAACTACATATGTAACTCTATTTTTCAGTACCACCAACTACGAGAGGGACATATTTTTTAGATGATGAGAACAAATTGTCCCATCTTGACCCTCCTTTAAGAAAAAGGGTTCAGTCTAATTACTACAAAATACAGCATCTTGCTATACCATCACAAACAAACTGTTTTGTATAATTGTACCAAGTAAAAAGTCTCAAATACTAAGCCATAAACTAAAGGACACAATACATTCGAAGTAAAGAAGCGCAGACCCGCCATCTCTGGTGATCAACATGATGCCATAATTAAGGGCTCATGATTGCTCACTTTGCTGCAGTTTAACCCAAAACTGAAGTCAGTATGTTCCCTTGACCAGAACATGCAAAAAGTTTTAGATCGTCATTTGTGAAAAACGACACTTGAATATATCCATGCTTAATATTCCAAATTATCCAGCAGAGCACTGCATCGCCTGCCAATAACTATAGAATTGGTTTTGTCCACCCTATTTTGCACAATCATCAAAAAGGTGACTAAAGCTAGTTGGTGGTGAAATTCCAAATTCTAAGGGACAGGCTCGCCTACTTGGCCTCTCAATTTGTTGAACCAAATGGGAAGTTCCACATCTTTGTAGAACTATTTGAATCTTGGAACTTGTAGCTGTAGGGAACTAGTGATTACATATGGTGTACTTGTACCAGTACTACTTACACTTGTGGTTCACGAATATGCAATGTGTTCATTCGAGGTTCATAAAGACGTAAGGAGTTAGATTATTGATATAGGTCTATGTTCTTTTGGCAAAGTAACGACATAAAAAATAAAGAAAAAGGTCAATTTTACTACTTTTACCTATTCATTTTGTCCACTTAACCCCTCAACAAAATCTAGACTTAATTTACGGACACGAACTATTTCAGTTGGTCCATCTACTCCCTCATAAGATTTATCTTTTTTTTCTCCACCTATAAGATGATTACCTAAGGGGATATAGATTATGATGCTTTAAGTTAGAAAACATATAATAATATTTTTTTTTTCATAGTTATTTTTCTTATATCAGGAACATTTAATACCAAAGTGATTATAGTGATACATATTTGTACAAAATATAATCATAAAAAATTCATAATATATTTTTCTAATATAGAACATCATGTTATAAGTCGTCTCTCAAAAAATAAACTTAAAAAGAAACTTATACATGAACAAACAAAAAGGGCAAATCTCATTAGTGATAGATTTGACCAACTAAAATAGTTTGACAGAGTAAAATGAGCCTAAATTTTATTGAGGCGGTTAAGCAGACAAAGTGGACCCAAGTTCACTAGCCAAG
Source organism: Echinochloa phyllopogon (assembly GCA_033239725.1). Classification (NCBI taxonomy): domain Eukaryota; kingdom Viridiplantae; phylum Streptophyta; class Magnoliopsida; order Poales; family Poaceae; genus Echinochloa; species Echinochloa phyllopogon. The sequence goes on from BTCW01000006.1 coordinate 36,471,601, forward strand.
TGGTTAGAGAACCTGAGTAGCACCCAGCAGACCCAAGTTCGACTCCCCGTGGGAGCGAGTAATTGGGTTTGGAATAAAAAAAATATGAAAAAATAGGTAGGGGCTTCCCCTCCCGACTTCGGTCAAAAAAAAGCAGACAAAGTGGATATGTAAGGGTAGTAAAATGGATTTTTTCCAAAAATACAATATAGATTAGCAAAATCAAGGTCTTATGCAGGCAAAAAAGGATTAGGGAGGTCTAGACACTTTATATTTACATATCCAAACTAAATACTAAGCAAGTGGCTTTTCAAACTTACTCCTCCTTTTTCTTTGAAACATAGTATAGTCGCAAAGGCTCACATAAATACGTACACACTCATCTTTGTGAGTGCATACACGTATGTCCTATGAACCCACAACCGAGAGACTAGGCTGACAGATCTTAAGGCCTTGTTTAGTTCCAAAAAGTAACTCCCAAATACACTATGCAAAAAGAAGATTCACCATCACATCAAAATATCATAACATGCATGGAGTACTAAATGTAGATAAAATAAAAAAACTAATTACACAGTTTTGTTGTACTCTGTGAGACGAACATTTTGAGCCTAATTAATCAATTTTTGGATAATTTTTCATAAATACAAACGAAATGCTACAGTAGTGCAATGTTACGAAGTGACATCTTACTCTCAAATTCAACCTTCCAATTCTAACATCTAAACAAGGCCTAAGATTGATGACTATTCATAAGGCCCAATATCTCGGAGGTAGTTTACAAGGGAAGGGTGTCCATGTATATGTTAAAAGATTTTGAGTGCGTATATGTGTATATGGTTATGTATGCCAGTACTGTGTTAATTTCGTCGGGGGGGGGGGGGGGGGGTGTTCACTTCCAGGGCGGTGTTCACTTCCCTGAAAAGGGAATGTGAATTTGAGTGAAAATGTCACACCAAACACTGTAGCGCACTGTAGCACTTTTCGTTTGTTTGTGGTATTCATTGTCCTACCATGACCTAACTAGGCTCAAAAGATTTGTCTCGTCGTGTACATCAAAACCATGTACTTAGTTTTTTTATTTACCTATATTTAATGCTCCATGCATGAGAGAGATTTGATGTGATAGTGAATAGTGAAGTTTACAGAGAGAAAGTTTGGGGAAGTTTTGGATTTGAATGGAAGTGAACACCGACCTTGAAAAGAGGGGTGAAAGTTTGGTGAAAATGTCACATCGGACACTGTAGCACACTGTAGCACTTTTCGTTTGTTTGTGGTAAACATTGTCATACCATTACCTAACTAGGCTAAAAAAATTCGTCTCGTCGTGTACATCAAAACTATGCAATTAGTGGTTTTATTTATCTACGTTTAGTGCTCCATGCATGAGTAGAGATATTTGATGTGATAGTGAATAGTGAAGTTTGGAGAGAGAAAGTTTGGGGGAATTTTTGGAAGTGAACACCGTCAAGAAAGAAGAAAGAAGCCGTCTATAGTTGAATTATAGATGATCGGTCGGTTTTTCACTTTTCACTGAACCTTTAGCGTAGACAGTCGTTGTTGTCGGTCCTTTGAGGCAATGATGAGTTGTACACTTGTACTCGACTAGATAGATTGGTAGATACAAAGAGATGACAAGTGTACAGCGCGTTCCTGTGAGGAGGTACGCGTGAGATAAACGATTTTTCTTTTATTGTGACGTGGGATCGATGGCGCACTACCGAATTGACTAAATCAAGCAGTGGTGCACTTGAGAGCGAGCTAATGCATTACTGCATTGTCATGTCAACAAGACATGGAGTTTCCTTGCAGATAAAAAAAGAAAGAAATCACCAACACAACCCACTAGTCAGTTGCTAGAGCACGAACTAGTTAGTTGGCAGTGAAAAGAAACATAGCTTCTACACGTATTGCAGCAACAAACAATATGCTCTGCATATGGATGTGCACCAATGTAGTACTAGAGCATATTCCATGCTGATTCTTCCTGCTAGCATGAATAAAATTTTAATTTTGTCTGTCTTGCATGCACCATCAGACTTCCATGCTCACCACATCGCCATTGGCGGCACCGCCATTGCTGCTCCTTTTCTCGTCGTACTCGACCATGTCGATGTTGTACAGTATCGGGAGCATGGCCATGGAGCAGAGGCACGGCAAGACGGGCCCGAAGATCCAGAGCAGGAGCGGCGCGCCGGCGAAGAAGAGGCGGTTGCCGGCGAGGATGAGCAGGAACCCCCTCTCCATGACGTCGGCGACGTAGTCCTTGGTGAGCGGGAGGTGGAGCGCCGGCGCCGGCGAGAGCGCGTTGACGAGGAAGGATGCCTGGTTGAGCGTGCAGATGGCGAGGCTGTGGCAGAGGAAGGCGAGGAGGAAGACGGTGAGGATGACGACGTACTTGAGCGCCATCATGTACTCGCCGTGGGCGCCGAAGACGGCGTCGCTGAGCGGCTTCTTCACGGTGTAGGTGCTGCTGAGCACGGCGGCGACGCCCGTGCAGAAGAGGATCGACGTCGTGGCCACCAGCGTGGACCCCATCAGCACGTTCCGCAACGACTGCACCACCAGGATCGCCTGCTTCTCGTTGTTCTGCATGCGCCCAAGAAATCGATCGAGCAAGGCATCAACATCAGAGATCAATATTGCGCGACACTTCCTTTATCAAACCGGAGGGAGTATATATATTATACCTTCATCATGGAGAAGACCCAGAGGCGGCGGGCGGCGTTGCTGATGCCGACGGTGGAGCTGAGCGGGCTGCGGCGGACGGCGCGCCAGAGCCAGACGTGGTACACGATGGGGAAGAGGACGGCGAGTGGGATGAGCACCACGTCCAAGTAGCTCTCCCTCCACGCCGCCATGGCTGATGATGATGATGAACTGCACCGACCTCGATCTCTGCTACAATCTCTCTCGATCGCTCGACAAAACGATCCCTCTCTGACGACTCTCGGTTGGAATGAGCAAGAGAGTAGATGACGATTGACGATGATGTCGCGCCGTGACGAGCTCCGCAGCTGTCCGAGCAGGCGTGGGGATATATAGGGAGGCGGCTGGGGAATTGAAGGCGGCCGCCGAGCTGACCACGACCACGACCACTTCGCTAGCTGGGAGCGAGCGGGAAGAGACGAGGAGAGCACACACGGGGAGCTGGCAGCTAGTGTGAAGCACATGCACGTACGCATTTCCTCATGGTGGAAACTTAAAGGCCACGACGAGCATAGAAAAAAACATCTATGACCTAAAAGTGGTAAAACGAAATGGTGACCTAAAAAAACATCTCACGGCCAAACCTCACCCAGTCTCGGCCTGCATGACGAAGCAGCCTGTAGGTCCACCTTTTTTTGGCCCCTTTTTGTTTGCTTTTCGTCGACATTTTAAAGAGGGAGGAAAAAGTAGATATACATGTAGAAAATATTGCTGCTGTTGTGCTTTTTTTTTTGTGCGCGACAAGATGCTAGATAGTGTGCTCTGCTTGTACTTAGTATAATCATATCGCACTCATGTTATGTGCGTGCTAAGTAAAGCTAGAAAGCTACCTATTCATTTTTTTGTAATTCGAAGAGGTCTAAAAGTTCTCTATTGTTTTATTAGTTATTGCATGAAAATGATTTTGGTTAAATTTCTATAAGGAGTAATTGTCTAGAACTATATGTATATTGTAGTTGAGAAGGCTTGTATATATAGTTGGATTTACGGCTCCGATTAAATATAACTTTGTATAAAAAACAAGTATTCATCATCATTACTAAAAAGGTATACCCAAAGAGTGAGTGTAACTAATGTGTAAATAGCCTAGCTACGGTACAAACAAAAATCCTAATTTTAGGAGGCTATAAAACATTTTAATCATTCTCACCTATATCCTCATCATGCTAAGCCCATGACACTAAAACTCATGTGCTAGGGTCCTCTAAAACACTTAGGTATGGTTTGGCTCCTCCCTTTAGAAAAAAAATATTACCGCTGTTCTAAATTACTTACTATTTGTTGCTAACTTTTTCTTACAACTTTTACACAGACCAAAAGGAGGCGGCATTTAGCTCTCTGGCTTCAGATCATAGATGGTATTCTAATCAGAGTAGTGCTAGTTGTGTGGGTTATTCGTTAGGATTTTCTCTATGACTATTGAAATTTGTGAATTTAATAGCAATATGCATGACTTGCTGATACGATTTTCTCGTTCATTAAAAAATTCTTTAAGATGTTTTATATGATTTGTAAAACCTAATATATACAATGTGCTTATGATACCCCAACAGTCCACGCCTGTCATGAGACATGATATCCACACCGCAACAAATATAAAATCCAGAAAACCTTGATGTTCATTAAGAAAAGATTCTTGGTTTCCTTTGACGCAAAAGATTCTAAGTTGAAAACACTGTACTGAAATCAAACAAGGAAACACGCGTTCATATAAACACGCTTCGAATCCGATTAAATTAATAAAGAAAGCACGAAGCAGCGTGCAACCGGGCTGGCAAGTCCAATTAGGCACCAGTTGCTCATCTATTTTTTTTAAAGAAAACTTTGTGTGCAAAGTGCGCGCGGACCTATCAATCCAGGACGGCGCCGCGTAATCACCGTTCACCAATATGATGAATAAACATATGGATCCGGTGCGCCGTATCCTACCCATATGTGTTGATACAAAGTAGTTAGGCCTGTATTATAGTGATGAGCTGAGTGCAAGATGTATGCACTACTATATGGTGAACATTTACATCTATATATTCTATGTTTCGCAAAAAAATCATCTTCGACCTGGAAAAATGTGAATTATCCTTTTTTTTCAAGGACGAAAATTGCAAGCATGTGAGTACAGCTTACAAGTTGTGGGCGTGTAGTACATAGACCAGAGTTTTGGAGTGTAGTTCTCGATAGTCTTTCTCTATATAATCTTTAATATATATAAAAGCTCACCGATTAAGTAAAACAGCAAAAAAAACATATATATATATATATATATATATATATATATGCAGTTGGCACTTTGGCAGTAATGGAGTGATGGTGGCTGAAACTGTAGAAATGCGCATTATGCTGCATCAGATTGAGCGGCCTGCTCCCGGCTTTCCCGGCCGCACCGTGAGCGTGCATAGCCACAGCATAATCACAAAAAAGGAGCTCCTGATCAGTTCAGACTTGGCGCAGAATATAATCAGCGCGAGAGCATATTCAGATTTAATCCGAAGAAAGCCCCATTGTTCTGAACGAAGACTCCTTTTGTTTCTTTGCCGGGAAGAAGAAGGTTCCTTAATTTTAGATTCCACCGTACACCGCTCGAGTCAGAACAGCCACCTAACTCCCGTGTTTTAATTTGGAGAAGTCACAAAAAACTCTGCCCGTACCATCCTCCCGTGCCCATCATGTATGCATGTTGGTGGAATTCCTGCAGACCCGGGCGCTCGCCGAGAGATGCCGCACGGCACGGCGCCGGCGGTCATACGCGCGCGCGCCAACGACTTGGAATCACGTGCAAGATATATGATTGATGCTGTACCTATAGGTGCGTGTTTCAGGTGCTTAATTACTTTGCAAGTATATATATTTTTGCAATGGCACGGAAGTAGTGATGCTCAAGATCAAGTAATATTCTTTCATTTTAAATTATTATGGGTACCGGCCGGGGCTTGAATCCTGACGAACAGGGCAAGAAAAGCAGCGTCAACATCACCGAAGGTGCTAAACTTGCCCTGACAGCAACTTAGTTGTCTCTTTTGTTGCTGTTGTGGAATTGGTGCATGCCATGGCCGTTTTTGTGAACAAGGTAAGTATTAACATTTGGTTTGCACATTATCCAAGTTAATCTAAAGCAAAACCGATTATCACATTACCAGTTTAGCTAATAATAAACAAATTAAGTGTGTGCCACGATCGCCTTTGTAAACAAGTTGGTTTGCTTCTGTATTTTTTAATTTTAACCTTTTCTGTTATTATATACTATACCATTAAAACAGTCAGACAAACTGATCCTTTGCCTAATAAGACCACTAATGGCAAAAGCAAGATAACATATATAAGCACATCCAAGTTAGCTTACTGGCGTTTCTCTGTCAAAGCAAAAGTAGATAAATTAAGCAGCGTATCTTGTTAACTCTCGGGGCCAAATAGATGGCAAGATGCACAAATTTATAAAAAGCAGAAACAAACAAAAATTAGTGCGTCACCATTACATCATTACACTATCAGTATGATAGTATGAACCTGGTTAGGCGTTAGTCCACATGCAGTTTAACAAAGCCATGAAAGACTATATATAAGTGACCCTTGTGTGACAGCACAAGGACTTGAGAAAAAAATTAAGAAAGGAAAGCGAACTTTTAAGTTCAGTGATGTGGAGTCTAGTTGCAAGCCAGCTGGTGATCCGAATGGGGTTGCTCTGGAAAGGGTAAAAAAATGTATTGGCATTTGTGGCTAGTGGTGTAAACATCAGTGCATTCCATTTGCAGCCTTGGCTCAAACATAAAAGCATTCCCAAATCTCCTGATCAATCGCCAAAAAACGAATGCGTTGCGTGCATGCTTACACATTTGCAGATTACTGGCAGAAGATTCAGGTCTTCCCACTAAATATGGCGATTTTGGCTATGACGACTGATGACCACGCGGGATAACCCTATAATATTGGAAGTGGTTTCTTACTCTTATATGCTTCTTTTTCTTTGAAGAAATTACATGGAAAATCGATCAATAGAAAACCCGATATTTTTATAGATTGTTTGACACTGGTGCGTGAATAACAAGCTAGCTTGCCTCGATGGTGCTAGTTATGTTAACGAGCTGGCTCGCTCGTTAACGTAGCCCGGTTTGTTAATGTAACGAGCAAACATACCAGCTCGAGCTCGGTCAGCTCGTGAGCCATGCACAAACATATGCACCAAGATCAAATAAGGCATATATGTGATAAATTAACATAGAAAATCATGCATATAATATGGTATATAGATGCTTCAAGTAACACAGGTGGTAAGCCTTAGTTAAATCAAGAAGACATATGCACAAAATAAAGTTCCATAGACCACAATTAAAGATTTAATTATTGACTGTTCAATAGCAAATCCTTATGGGCTACACCCTTAAAGACTTAACACATGTGGTATATACGGATGAGGTTTTTGGGTCTATTGGGCTGCATATTGGCATAGCTTGTGGCATGCTAGGCTACTAATGTACGTAGCTTATTAAGCTCACGAACAGCTCGTGAGCCAGCTTAAACATGCTCGTTATACTAATGAGAAAAACTCCTGCTCGATTTGTTAAGAATATGCAAAAAACCCGATATTTTTATAGATTGTTTGACACTGATGCAACTAAGGGTGAATAACAAGCTAGCTTGGCTCGGTGGTGCTAGTTATGTTAACGAGCTAAATCGGCTCGCTCGTTAACGTAGCTTGGCTCGTTAATGTAATGAGCAAAAATACCAGCTCGGCTTGGCTCGATACAGCTTGCGAGCGAGCTCGGTTCGCTCATGAGCCATGCCACAAACATATGCACCGATTAAATAAGGCATATAGGTGATAAATTAACATAGAAAATCATGCATATAATATGGTATACAGATGATTCAAGTAACATAGATGGTAAGCATCAGTTAAATCAATCAGGACATATGCACAAAATAAAGTTTCATAGACCACAATTAAAGATTTAATTATTGACAGTTCAATATCAAATACCTTGTGGGCTACTGTTAAAGACTTAACACATGTGGTACATACGGATGGGGTTTTTGGGTCTATTGGGCTGCATATTGGCATAGCTTGTGGCATGCTAGCTTACTAATGCACGTAGCTCATTAAGCTCGCGAGCAGCTCATGAGGCAGCTCAAACATGCTCGTTATACTAACGAGCAAAAACTCCTGCTCGATTTTTTAAGAATATGCACCAAATCAAGCCGAGTCGGCTGTGATCCGAGTCAGCTAACGAGCTTCGATCATTTTGTGCAAAGCACTTAAGTGTCAGCCATCTGAGATTCATAGAAGTTCTTTTTTTCAGAAAAGATGAGACTACCTTAGGTTATAATCCGGATTCTATTGTCAGGGTTTACAGTAAACTATAAATTGCAATCTAGTAAAGGTAAACTACAGTCCGGTAAACTGTAAACTGCAATCCGGATTTCTATTTACTCCGAGTATGTTGCTACTCCTCAACCCAAAACCGTTGTGCATCTATCTATATTTTTTTCTGAAAGACTATTATAGATGTAGATGCTCACAATACACACAGACTCACTCCTATGAATATATGCACACAAACTGTACCCCTATAAGCACCTCTGAGACACTAGACCGGCAGATGGCGAGATCGACGAAGTCACAAAACACGTCTACCACTAAAAAAATAACGTCGGTTGAATCTTAAAATAAATCCACGAAAATTCAACACCAGTGTCGAATCGAGAATCAAACCATGATAAGTAGGTTTCACCATAAAAAAACTTACTTCCATATATGTTTTCTTTAGAAAAGGAAAATGGCATCTATTTACAAGCTATATCGACCTAACAAATGCACAACTATATTTTACTCGGTAACACAAATTGAAAAGGCCACCTAAAATGCTCTCTCCACCTGTGTCCCCACTTCCTCCTCGCACCATCATTTTACTCTCTACCGGCCATCATCGTGCCCGCTTCCGCGTAACATCTCTTGTCCATTCACCCCGTCCTCATTCCCTGTCTCTAGGGCAGTGTTTGGTTCACACATTCTAACGTAAACACATTACAGAGAGGTAAAAGATACCGTTACATGGGTTTGTTTCAACTTGCTCTGTAATGGATTACCCTGTAATCTGATTACGGACTATTCAAATCCTATCCCGCCCCTCCTCGACTGTAATCGGATTACTTTCCCTCACACAGCTCCTCTGCCGACGGGAGCGATATCGATACCGCAGTGAACCAAACAAAATTGGTAATTGTCCATTCCAGTGTTGATACCGTTGTAATTCGATTACGTTTTGCGTTACCGCTGCCGCAACCAAACACTATCGCCTTCTATCCTCCGCCGTCATCCTAACACAATTACGTTGGGACATCACGGTAACGCCTCCGCTGATTCGATCATATCACATAAAATTCTTTCTTTATATATTTAGAAAAGATGAGAGTATATATGAGATCGTGGTCGATCACAATCCTGTTAGAAATCTAGGCATTTTTCGGTACATTTTAATTCCAAAAATTATCAACAAATTCATGACTATTGTGAGTGATCCAGTGAGAGCAAGGCATGCACTAGTGTTCAGGTTAAATCTCAAATAAAACATGAACAACAAGCATAACCAGAGAAGATTTAGTATGTACCCAGGGAGGAAACCGGAACCGGAGGAACCAGTATCTCCGTTACCAGTCATTGTGACTAGCCTGTTTGAAATAGTCGATCTAATTCGGTGCAGTGACGAGGTGTTGCAGTGTAGTCCCTCGAACAGCCTCCTGGAAGTAGACGTACAGGCCACCAGGAAGTAGTTGTTCGCTTGATGAAGACGACGCCGGGACGTAGTCGTTCGGGCTGACGAAGCTGCCACCAGGAAGTAGACGAAGCAGTCGTTCACGGTAGCGAGCAGGCGCGTACGAGTACGCTCCCCAAAAACCTTATCGCCCGCCTATCTCGAGCAGGATCACTAAGCAGACGAGGTTCGGAGGCAACTGCTCACGCAAGCAGAGTGCGCGCAAAGCTTGCGTTGGGAATGCGAGAGAGCAGCAAACAACAGGGAGAAGAGAGTGGTTTCCTGAAAGGAATACCAGAGAAGAGCTTTCGGGTGTGTCTGCCCATGGAGGAGGGTCCTCCTTTTATAGGCGCTCAGGGTAGGAGAAGGGGGATGCACCTGGACAGTCTTTAACACCCTTGATTCCCAAATCAGTAACGACTATCAGTTACTAGTCACTCATGAGGCAATTAGTAACGACTGTCAGTTATTAGTCACTCATTAAGGCTGTAACGTTAGACTTGACTGGCAAAAACGGTCATCACACAGCACACGCAGAGCAGCTCGGCTTGGCTCGGCTCGGCTCGGCCACGGCCACGGCCACGGCTCGGCGAGGCGAGCGAGCGCGCGCGCGTGTGGCACGCCCTTCTCCTTTTACCAACTTCACAAGCGGTCCACATTTGGTCCACCATTTAAGTTAGTTAGGATTCTCGTTGACTCTCGATCCGGGATTTAGACCACTAGCATTTATTAGTGGACCTTTAATTTCTTTTGATTAATTGAGACTAAAATGGGCCAATGGCCCAATTAATCCAACAATCCCCACCAAGAATTTCAAGGTTCACAACAAATGCCCTCGACTCAAATGTTGTTTTGATATACTGGCTTCATGGTGAAGACTGTTAAGTTGAACATCCACCTGAGGCAAAAGCTATACTCATTTATAACTGACCAATAGACTATGCCTTGAATTGACAGTTTCGTGCAAACAAGCTTGACTAGAGCCCCTTACCAGTACTATGCTGCTGTAAGCATCCCCTCGGGTTGGAGCGTATAAGTCATACTCCGTGCCTTTCATGAGTATCTAGAGATCACCCTATCTCATAGATTGTGACTAGCAATCGGACCCATATAGGTGTAATCCTTTAAGATGTTCTATAGGCCAACATCTTTGCTCCTCACTGAGCCACTTGAATCACATTAAGGTTTTCACCAACCTGCCATACAGTTTTAGAAGAGAAATGCACCTCTATCGGAATGAGCCTTTTACAAAGGTTCTCTTCTCTCAGTTAAGCAGTAGCTTGTTTCACCATCCTGATTCACGGGATCTCCGATCACACAGGACAGGGTACCACTACTGAGTAACATTCATGGGTCTCAAGCCCAATTCCCTGGATGCATTATCTATCACGTTACGTGAAAGACCCTTTGTGAATTGATCTGCCAGGTTCTTAGCCGTTTGGATGTAGTCCAGGGCTATTACTCCGGAGTTTCTCATTTTCCTGACAGACTTCAGCCGCCTCTTTACATGCCTAGATGACTTCATGTTGTCCTTTGAACTGTTCACCTTGACAATCACCGTTTGATTATCGCAGTTCATGAGGATAGCCGGTATCGGTTTTTCAACTACCGGCAGATCCATAAGGAGTTCACGAAGCCATTCGGCCTCAACAGTGGCAGTGTCTAATGCAGTGAGTTCTGCCTCCATAGTAGACCTCGTTAAGATGGTCTGCTTGCAAGACTTCTAGGAGACAGCGCCACCTCCAAGTGTAAACACATATCCACTTGTGGCTTTAATCTCATCTGCATCAGATATCCAATTTGAATCACTATAACCCTCTAGTACCCTAGGGTACCCAGTATAGTGAATCTCGTAGTCCACAGTACCTTTCAGGAAACGCATCACCCGTTTGAGAGCTTCCCAATGAGCCTCTCCTGGGTTAGACACAAACCGACTCAGTTTGCTCACAGCATACACGATGTCGGGTCTAGTAGCGCTGGCTAGGTACATCAGTGAACCAATGATCTGGGAGTATCTCAGCTGATCTCTCATTATTCTCTTGTTTTTCCGCAACACTTTACTAGCATCATAAGGTGTTGGAGCTGGCTTGTAGTCATTATAACCGAAATGACTCAAGATCTTCTCCACATAGTGGGATTGTGTAAGAACAACCCCACCATCACCTTCTCTCACTAGTTTAATGTTCAGAATCACATCATCCTCTCCCAAATCCTTCATCTCAAAGCTTTGGGACAAGAATTCTTTGACTTCCTTAATCGCATTAAGGATTGTCCCAAATATCAGTATGTCATCCACATACAGACAGAGGATCACTCCTTCGCCCCCACCATAGCGATAGTACACACATTTGTCAGCTTCGTTCACAACAAAGCCAACTGATGTTAAAGTTCTATCGAACTTTTCATGCCATTGCTTAGGAGCTTGCTTAAGGCCATACAAAGACTTGACTAACCTACACACCATTCCTTCTTGACCTTCTACTACAAATCCGTCTGGCTGATCCATATAGATCTCCTCCTCCAACTCTCCATTTAGGAAAGTTGTCTTAACGTCCATCTGGTGAACGATAAGACCATGAGAAGCTGCCAAGGAAAGTAGTACTCGAATAGTAGTCAATCGGGCAACCGGTGAGTATAGCCTTTAGCCACTAGCATTGCCTTGTACTTTTCAATTGTACCATCAGTCCTAAGCTTTTTCTTGAACACCCACTTGCATCCAACAGGTTTGCACCCATAAGGACGCTCCACAACCTCCCAAGTACCATTAGACATAATTGAATCCATCTCACTCCGAACTGCTTCCTTCCAATAGTCAGCATCTGGAGAGGAATATGTCTCTTCAATGATTCTAGGAGTGTCATCCACGAGGTACACAATGAAGTCATCACCAAAGGACTTTACAATCCTCTGTCTCTTGCTCTTTCTGAGAGCTGCTTCATTGTCATCCTCCTCAGGATTCTCCACATGTGGTTGTTCATTGTGTTCTATCATAGTGGTGGGTTCTTTAGGTTCATTGTTAACAGACAATTCATGACTAGATGTGCTAACTACCTCTTTCATAGGAAAAATGTCCTCAAAAAATGTAGCGTCTCTGGACTCCATGATAGTGCCAACATGCATGTCAGGTACTCCAGACTTCATTATTAAAAATCTATAACACACACTGTGGAAAGCATAACCAAGAAAGACACAATCTACTGTTTTAGGTCATAATTTGCGTTTCTTGGTTATATGCACATTCACTTTGGCCAAACATCCCCAAGTCCGTAAGGAAGAAGTCCATTTTTGACCATCGAACTATAGGCAAAGTTTGGTTTTGGCCATCGAACTCGAAAACCAGAAATCTTTGACCATCGAACTCTTAAAACCGTTCACAATTGGCCATCGGGTGGTTTTAGAGGGTGGTTTTAGTGACGTGGCTGCCGCGTGGCGGTGGGGCCCACATGTCAGCCTATCTCTCTCCTCTCTCTTTTCTCCTCTCCCTCTCTTTTCTCTCTCCCGCGGCCGCCCCGCCGCCTCGCCTGCTGCTCCCGACCACACCGCCTCCCCTCCTCCTCTCCCCGTGTCGCACCTCCGCCTCCGCCCCGCCGCCTCGCTTCCCGCGCCGCCCCCTCCCTCCCATGCCCCTCCGCCGCCACCCCTCCCCGCCGCCCCTCGTCGCCGTAGCACAGGAGCTCGCGGCGGAGGTCGGAGTCGAGCGGGTCGAGGAGCCCCGCCCAGCCGCCGGCGTCGTGAGGCTACACCAGCGCGGCGTGATGGTGGACATCGGGGAGGCGCGAGGCAGTTGTTGCATGTGCATGAGGCTGCGCGGGGACATGTGGTCATCGGCGGCCGTGCGCGCCCACATCCCGGGCATGGGCACGAAGGAGAGGTTGAGCGCGTTGAGCAGGCCGTGGCGGACGTTGAGCGGCTCCTACTCGGCGGCGGCATCCGGCCCCTGCCGTTTGGCGTGGACGGGAGGCATCGGCACCTGCGGCGGCTTCCCGAGGACCTTGTTGAGGCCATCCGTCGGCGTCGGGGAAGAGGAAGAAGACCCGGGGCTGGTCGAGCGGACGGCGTGTTGGGATTCAGCGGCGACGGGTCTCGTCGCGGGGGTAGGCCGCGGGCGCGCCGTGGGGAGCAGTAGGCGAGGCGGCGGGGCGGCCGCGGGAGAGAGAAAAGAGAGGGAGAGGAGAAAAGAGAGAGGAGAGAGATAGGGCTGACATGTGGGCCACACCGCCATGCGGCAACCACGTCAGCAAAACCACCCTCTAAAACCGCCCGATGGCCAATTGTGAACGATTTTAAGAGTTCGATGGCCAAAGATTTCTGATTTTTGAGTTCGATGGCCAAAACCAAACTTCGCCTATAGTTCGATGGTCAAAAATGGACTTCTTCCAGTCCGTAAATATGAAAGGGTTAGCCTTTTCTTTTCCCACTCCTCGAATGGTGTTATCTCTTTGTTCTTCATGGGAACACGATTCAGGACATGATATGCAGTCAATATAGCCTCACCCCACCATTCCTTAGAAAGTCCCGCTGTGTCTAACATGGCATTAACCAAATCAGGTAGAGTGCTGTTCTTTCTTTCGGCTACCCCGTTTGACTGAGGTGAATAGGGAGGCGTCCTCTCATAAATTATTCCATGTTCCTCACAGAACGCGGTGAAAACATTAGAAAAATACTCTCCACCACGATCAGACCTAACTCTTTTGATTTTTCTCTCAAGTTGGTTTTCTACCTCAGCTTTATAGACTTTAAAATATTGCAACGCTTCATCTTTAGACTTTAACAAATAAATATAGCAAAATCTAGTGCAATCATCTATTAGAGTCATGAAATATTTTTTACCACCTTTTGTCAACACGCCATTCATTTCGCACAGATCAGAATGAATTAATTCTAGAGGTGCCAAGTCTCTCGCCTCAGCCGCAAAATGAGGCTTGCGAGGTTGTTTTGATTCAACACACATGGCATTTGGAATTTTTGACTAAGGTAAATTTCGGAATTAAACTCAAGTTTGCAAGACGCATCATACAATCAAAATTAACATGACAAAGTCGCGAATGCCAAACATTAGACTCATCATTAACATTTGAAACATGGTTCACAACTTTATTACAATCATCTGACAAAGAAAAGCGGAACAAGCCTCCGCTATCATAGCCCTTTCCAATAAAACTTCCAAACATAGAAATTACACATTTATTGGATTCAAAGACTAATTTAAAACCGTCTCTACACAGAAGAGACCCGCTGGCTAAGTTCTTCTTGATGGTGGGGACATGCTGCACGTTCTTCAGTCGAACGGTCTTTCCCGAAGTAAGCTTCAGATCGACCGAACCAGCACCAAGAACACGCGCATGCGATCCGTTCCCCATCAACAAGGAGGAAGTCCCGACTGCCTGGTAAGAAGAAAATAAGGAAATATCAGCACAAACATGAATATTAGCACCAGTGTCAATCCACCAATCAGGTGAATGACATACTAAAAGAACTGTAGGTAAAAGATTACCGTACCCCGACGTTCCACCAGTCTCACTAACAACCATGTTGGCATTGTTGCCATCTTTCTTATCCTTGCGATCCGGACACTTTGCAGCAAAGTGTTCGGTGCTACCACAGCAGTAGCACTTTCCAGTTGGCGGCTTCCTCGGCTTGAACTGAGTCGTCTGTTTAGCCTTTGTTTGGTTCTGATGTGGCTTGTTCTTCCTCTTGTTGGACGCATTGTGGTTCTTCTTCTGCACCATATTGGCATTAGAAGATCCAACAATCCCTTTACCACATTGGTCCTTTGCCATCACCTTCTCTTCAACATCAAGAGTGCCGATAAGATCGACAACAGTAAACTCCTGTCTCTTGTGTCTCAAAGAGGTTGCAAAGTCCTTCCAAGAAGGTGGTAACTTTGAGATAATACCTCCAGCCACAAACTTGTCAGGCAACTTACATGGTGCATCCTCGCTATAGTTCTCAAGATCTCTAGCCAGCGCCTGAATCTCATGGGCCTGCTCTACCACAGGACGGTCTTCAACCATCTTGTAGTCATAAAGCTGTTCCATGACATACAGCTCACCATCAGCATCAGAGACCCCAAACTTAGCCTCAAGCGCATCCCAAACTTCTTTGCCACTTGGCAGCAAAAGGTGCGTGTCCACAATGCTTTCAGCGAGAACACTCACGATGGCACCACGAAACAGGTTATCGGACGCCTCGAAAGCCTTCTCCTCCTCTGGAGAGAGCTGTTCGGGCTTCCCCTGTGCGACATGCATGATGTTCATCGCTGTCAACCACAGCGTAACCCTCTGCCGCCAGCGTTTGTAATTTGAGCCATCAAAAACATTTGGTTTGATTGATGTAGCAAAGCCAGTGACCGAAAGCCTATTAATAACATAAGGTTTTTGGATTGTTAAAAATCTAGACATTTTTCGGTACATTTTAATTCCAGAAATTATCAACAAATTCATGACTATTGTGAGTGATCCAGTGAGAGCAAGGCATGTGCTAGTGTTTAGGTTAAATCTCAAATAAAACATGAACAACAAGCATAACCAAAGAAGATTTAGTATGTACCCAGGGAGGGAACCGGAACCAGAGGAACCAGTATCTCCGTTACCAGTCATTGTGACTAGCCTGTTTGAAGTAGTCGATCTAATTCGGTGCAGCGACGAGGTGTTGCAGTGTAGTCCCTCGAATAGCCTCCTGGAAGTAGACGTACAAGCCACCAGGAAGTAGTTGTTCGCTTGATGAAGACGACGCCGGGACGTAGTCGTTCGGGCTGACGAAGATGCCACCAGAAAGTAGACGAAGTAGTCGTTCACGGCAGCGAGCAGGCGCGTACGAGTACGCTCCCCAAAAACCTTATCGCCCACCTATCCCGAGCAGGATCACTAGGCAAACGAGGTTTGGAGGCAACTGCTCACGCAAGCAGAGTGCGCGCAAAGCTTGCGTTGGGAATGCGAGAGAGCACCAAACAACAGGGAGAAGAGAGTGATTTCCTGAAAGGAATACCAGAGAAGAGCTTTCGGGTGTGTCTGCCCATGGAGGAGGGTCCTCCTTTTATAGGCGCTCAGGGTAGGAGAAGGGGGGATGGACCTGGACAATTTTTAACAGCCTTGATTCCCAAATCAGTAACGGCTATCAGTTACTAGTCACTCATGAGGCAATTAGTAACGGCTGTCAGTTATTAGTCACTCATTAAGGCTGTAACGTTAGACTTGACTGGCAAAAAAGGTCATCACACAGCGCGCGCGCGTGTGGCACGCCCTTCTCCTTTTATCAACTTCACAAGCGGTCCACATTTGATCCACCATTTAAGTTAGTTAGGATTCCCGTTGCCTCTCGATCCGGGATTTAGACCCCTAGCATTTATTAGTGGACCTTTAATTTCTTTTGATTAATTGAGACTAAAATGGGCCAATGGCCCCATTAATCCAACAAATCCACCCAACATCATATTGGAGTGAAACTCGCGATGTCATCTGTTTACAAGACATACGTAGTATGAGCTAATGAATACACAACCATATTTTGCTATGTGACAGAAAATACGACATATTTTTCGCTGTCGGGCGTGCGTGGGCCGTGACTAGACCGCGGCAGCGTAGGCCTCTCATCTGTTTTGTCCGCGCGCGCCTGTTTTGTTGGGTTGGCTGTTGGCGAAAAGGAACGGCGACGAGGCCCATAACGCAGGACGAGCAGATCCCGGCCCATACGGTTGGTCCAAACGATCAGGCCCATCTTATTACGCTCCCGGGAATCGCCTGCGGCAGGCCAGGAGTTTGCTGACGTCGTCCTCAGACGACGACGGCTTGCAACGCACACGCACGCAGCGGAGGCGGAGCGCTCGCGTTCACCGTCCGTTCGTGGCCGGTGGCTTCGTGCGCGCCCCTCGCCGGAGCGGCAGGCAACGACAAGGAGGCAGCGTGCACCACTCCGGGGGGGGGGGTGCTGTCCGGCACGCGGCTCGGCCAGGCCAACGGCGAAGAGCGCCCGCCGTGCTCTCTTGCGCGCGCTGGCTCGTCGGACGAACGTGCAATGGAAGCAAAGTCCGGCCGACGGCCTCGGACGGATCGATGCGCGCGCACACAGCCTGCTGGAGTGACCTTATCCTAGTCACCGTTGCTTCTGCTTTCGGTGGAGTCGTCGCCTGCCGCCTGCGTCAGCAACAGATCAAGCTGCTGGTACCGTCCATCGTCATCAGGCCAGTTTGGTACTTTGCCGCACCAAACGCAATGGTATGTCATGCCCTCGTGTAGAGCTAGGTTCCAACAGTACTGACACGCAATGCCAACACAGAGCGACTTGCACGCCATAATAACAAAAAAAAACTAATAAAGAGGCTTTTAAGTTTTGACCCATCCACCTATGTACTGCCATGCCCGTACAACAAACTATGTTATTATCTGCATTGGTTCTTTTCTTTTTTGAAAAAGGCACACCATTTTGAGTGGCACTCATATTAATGACATCACAGGCTTGTGTACGCTGTGTTCCCGTAGAATAGATTTTTCTTCCGCGAAAAAGAACCATAATAGATCTTTCCTTTCCAACACTTGATACAGACGTGAAAAGCGTCAAATATCTTGTTTCGCCCCGTTCGTTTAGCTGGTGGCTGGTGGCTGGCGCTGGTTTTTGCTGAGAGAAAAACACTGCTGGCTGGTTGGTGGCTGGTGGCTGGCTGGTTTTCGCTGAGAGAAAAATATTGTTGGCTCGCGACAATCCAAACGAACGTGGCGTTTGCGAGCAAGCGGCCCCCACGAAAAGCCCATATACATACACAGGGCCCACCGCCCACCCTCTCTCTCTCGCTATCGCTATCGACACGCGGCGGGCCGGGCGGACGGTGGGGACGCTTCCGGCTGGGAACGCACTCGAGCCCCACACTGTCAGCGAGCGACCCCTCCCCCCTCACACCACACCGCCACCGCGCGCACCAGCACGCACGGCACGGCGACTCACGCGGCCCCCGCACGGGAGCCGAGACGAGCCCCTCCCTCCCTCTCCCTCCCCCCTTACAAATCACTCCGCCTCGTCACTCCCTCTCCTCCCATTCCCGGCTTGATCGCTCGGCGAAGGAGAAACTCGGAGCTCGGTCCCCATGTCGCAGCAGCTCCCCTGCGTCTCCGCCGCGCGCCCGCTGCTCGCCGTGCCCGCGGGCCGGGGGTGGCGCGTCGGCGCGCTGGGGCGGCGGGCCAATGCGGCTGGGAGCGCGAGCGGGAGGCGAGGGGCGCGCGCAGGGCTCCGGGCCGCCGCGGCCGGCGCGCGGCCGGTGGCGTCCGTGGCGGTGGAGGCGGAGCCCGACGAGGACGAGGAGGAGGAGGAGGAGGACGCGGTGGTGGTGGAGGAGGAGAGGTACGCGCTGGGCGGCGCGTGCAGGGTGCTCGCGGGAATGCCCGCGCCGCTCGGGGCCACCGCGCTCGACGGCGGGGTCAACTTCGCCGTGTACTCCGCCGGCGCCTCCGCCGCGTCGCTGTGCCTCTTCACCCATGACGATCTCAAGGCGGTGAGCCTCCCACTCTGCGCTGAGTAGAATTTCGCAACCCGCGCTGTGCGACCCTTTTTTGTGTCCGTTCGTGCGCTGTGAAGCTGTATGGAAATTTGTTTTCACTGCATCACCTCAATCGGATGCTGAATTGAGTTCTGTGTCGATGGAATGATGCAGGATACGGTGACTGAGGAGGTCCTCTTAGATCCTCTGTTCAATCGGACGGGGAACGTGTGGCACGTGTTCATCGAAGGGAAGCAGGTGCACGACATGCTCTATGGGTACAGGTTTGATGGCGTGTTTGCCCCAGAGCGTGGACAGTATTATGATGTGTCAAATGTCGTGGTGGATCCGTATGCTAAGGTGATGAGTTTATGCATGTGAGCTGTGATACACTCAGAAATTGATTGTTGGCAAGTGGTTGCTCAGTTTTTTTTTAATTCCTCTAGGCAGTGGTAAGCCGAGGTCAATATGGCGTGCCTGGGCCTGGTGGTGATTGCTGGCCTCAAATGGCTGGCATCATCCCTCTTCCGTATAGTACGGTATGTCTGGATTACTGTATGTTACAATCCTTCCACATTAGTTTCATTCTCTCCCTTTTTAACTCCCATCACAATCATAATTTTTTTAAAAAATGATTGTATATTTTGGTTATTGATTGCGAAAAGCATGACTGACTGCAAACACTATAACCGTCTAATGTAGGTTAGGCTAATTGATTGTATTATTTAGTTTCGCTTGCAAGTAGAAATAAAGTGAAATTACATCCACTGCATCTTGTTTTCTTTGTTATTTCATTTCACAAGATAAATCTTTGCATTTGCAGTTTGATTGGCAAGGTGACCTGCCTCTGAAGTATCATCAAAAGGACATTGTTATCTATGAAATGCATTTGCGTGGATTCACAAAACATGTTTCAAGCAACACAAAACACCCAGGAACTTATGTCGCTGCTGTGTCGAAGCTTGACTATCTAAAGGTATGGCTGCTAACAGACTAGTTGTACGCTCAAGGAAGTGTTTGCATGGTATTTGTTTGTATATTTGCATTTCAGCCAAGTAGCACTACTCTATGACTATTAGTTCACAATAGGCACCACCATGTATTTTTATTTTTCAGAGACTAATACTGTGTATTGAGACGAAGTGCTTTACATGTGCTGTATAGTGCTGAATTGATTTAGCGTCTATATTACATGAAAATTTTTGCTCATAGAAAAATTGAACTAAGTATTTATCCATTTTAGACTTTTTGCCTCTTTTTGTATGTCTTTATGACTTAGCCCTTAGTTTGACCATGTAAAACTCAATCTGCAGGAACTTGGAGTCAATTGTGTAGAGTTAATGCCATGTCATGAGTTCAACGAGCTGGAGTACTTCAGCTCCTCTTCCAAGTATGTGGACTTGGATCCAGTATATAGATGCAATCAGTTGTATTGGACTTGATACACATTTTGTGCTTGCATAATTGACATTTATTTGTTTTATGGCCTTCTTATTTCCATTTCCTGTTGCTATAACCCATCCTCACACTATGCACCCCCATTTCTGATTTGCTGGTGTGGGCCCTAATCATGCCTTACTCTTCTTCTCTATCATGCATTTTTACTTTTAGCCTTGTCACGGTTAGCTTATATTCTAACCAAGTTTGTTACATTATTTCATATAACTGCTCATCATTGTTACAGGATGAACTTCTGGGGATATTCTACGATAAATTTTTTCTCACCAATGGCAAGATATTCGTCCGGTGGCAAAAAGAACTCTGGACTTAATGCCATAAATGAATTTAAAGTTTTTGTAAGAGAGGCCCACAAACGGGGAATTGAGGTAACCAAGCTGATTTGAGTTAGCTCACTTGCTAGCAGCTTCCTTTTGTCATATCATTTTTTACATGAAGATATGTCACTGTTAGGTGATCATGGATGTTGTCTTCAATCATACAGCTGAGGGTAATGAGAAAGGCCCAATATTATCCTTTAGGGGGATAGATAATAGTACATACTACATGCTTGCACCTAAGGTGAGATACATTGCTCATCGTGTAACTGTTCTTTGGTTCATAGGGTGTAATTTTGTCATGTAATTCTTTTATAGATTCATGTTTGTGTAATTTGATGGGCACATATTTGTGCAGGGAGAGTTTTATAATTATTCTGGTTGTGGAAATACCTTCAATTGTAATCATCCGGTAGTCCGTGAATTTATCTTGGATTGCTTGAGGTACAAATATGTTATATGTATATAAGTTTCAACAAATTGAGTCTTAATTTTGTTGTGCCTCTTGTCATTGTATCGGATGATGCATGTTTTCGAGGGATACTTGGCAATGGTGATGCTCTCATGCCTGAATATATAAGCATTTTGAATTTCTTAATATTCTGATAA
Organism: Echinochloa phyllopogon; assembly: GCA_033239725.1. Taxonomy (NCBI): domain Eukaryota; kingdom Viridiplantae; phylum Streptophyta; class Magnoliopsida; order Poales; family Poaceae; genus Echinochloa; species Echinochloa phyllopogon. Next base: position 36,492,882 of record BTCW01000006.1, read on the forward strand.
AACAGGGAAACATACTGTATGAATTCACTGTTTTTATATGAATAAATAGTTATATTGAACAGATATATGGCCACTACGTATCAGTGTTTTAAGTCATATACTTGTTAATACGAATTATTTATGCACTTCTGAGTTTGATGTTGCAGATACTGGGTAACAGAAATGCATGTTGATGGTTTTCGTTTTGACCTTGCGTCTATAATGACCAGAGCATGCAGGTAAAATGCTATTCAGATTTACATAGTACCTTTCCTTTTGAGACATTTCCTAAGTTAAAACTTTTCTTTACCAGCCTATGGGATCCAGTTAATGTGTATGGAGGTCCAATGGGAGGTGACATGACTACAACAGGGACACCTCTTGTTACCCCACCACTTGTTGACATGATTAGCAATGACCCTATTCTTGGAGGTGTCAAGGTAGCTGTTATACTTCACGCGCTACCTATCTACACTCACTAAAGATTAGAATCCATTTCACGGGTTTAAAGATGGGTATATTTTCTATGTAACTTATTGAAGTTAGCTCCCGCTTGAAATTAACTGGCTGTTAAATGCTTAAATATACAGAGCCCACATAATAGCAGACTACCTTAGTACCTTAACATATTATTGTTTCCTTGGTTGTTCGGTTTTCCCCTCACTACTTCCTCAATTGTAATTATAGCTCATTGCTGAAGCATGGGATGCAGGAGGCCTCTATCAAGTAGGTCATTTTCCTCACTGGAACATTTGGTCAGAGTGGAATGGAAAGGTAAGGACTGTATACTTTCAACGGCTTAAAAATTTGCTTGTTACTTGCTAAACAACAAATGGCTTCTTGTCAAATATTGAATATAGGTTTGAACTGAGACATTTAAATAGACAATTGTGTCTATGCTACCCCACCAAACCATTGCAGGGATCTAAACACACATAAATGTTAGTTTCTTCTAGGTTAAAATTAGTAATTTAGGATGATCATTGGGTACAGTATGGATGCAACTAAAATTCACATTCAGGCCCACGTACTTTGAGGGCCTCTTGGCCAAGCTCCAGCTTCAGTTTTTAAACCGTGGAAGATGTCTCCTGAAGAAGCTGAGCCTCAATTGGATGCTTCATCTCATAGTTTATTTCTTTGCACTCTAGAGAAGCTGGCTCCTAAGAGGCTGAGCCTTAAACACTTAGGACTTCAGCGCTCAAGTGTTAGACCATTTTTATCTGGCTCCATGGCTGAGAAGTCCAGCTGGCCAAAAAGATACAAATGATTCAGCTTTTGTTTGACTATAATTTCATATGAAAAGAATGTAAAGCATATGGTAAAGATAACACTAGAATGGTTGCTGAAATACATGTTTCAGGCAAGAGCTTTACGGACAACATTATTGAATGCACATTTGTTTTTTATCAGCACATGATGCTGATGAAATTTTAAGAATGCACATATGATCTTTTGCATTCATCTTCAGCTAATCCAACATCGGCAGAATTTCTCATTCCTTCTCTATTGTTATTTCACCAAAGTACTGACTTGTGTTTTTGTTTTCTCAGTATCGTGATACTGTACGTCAGTTTATCAAAGGCACAGATGGATTTGCTGGTGCTTTTGCTGAATGTCTTTGTGGAAGTCCACAGTTATACCAGGTATGTAGCTTGAGTACCTATCAGTGAGAATAGTGGTACATGACGTGAACAAAATCTTTTGAAAATACTGGGTGGTGAAACAAGTATACACATATAACACAATATGACAATAGTATATATTTCAACCTAGAAGTTCCGCATTCTTTGCAGTAGTATAACCTGTAACATCCAACTTACCAGTGTGGACCTCTGCAAGCCAAGGCAGATATTTATTTTCAGCTGGATGAGAAGAAGCCACATTGAATGATGTATTTCCCAAAAAAACATTGAATGATGTAATACTAACTTCATGTATGTTGGAGGGAAAACATTAACCGTAAAGTTCTGAATACTTAGCTTTGTTACAGGTTTCCTTCGATTTTATTTCGAAAAAAATGTTTCCTTTGGCCCCCACTACCCCTTCCTCTTGGCATCAGTTTTGTATCCAAATCTAAATAGATGGCATATAATTTGTATACAAGTCACAGTGAAATTCACAAGAGCTTGCCTTTTATTATCAGGCAGGTGGGAGGAAGCCTTGGCACAGTGTCAACTTTGTATGTGCCCATGATGGGTTTACACTGGCTGATTTGGTGACATACAATAACAAGTACAACTCGTCAAATGGTGAGGACAACAGAGATGGGGAAAATCATAATCTTAGCTGGAATTGTGGGGAGGTAATTGTGGATCTCATGCTTTTGTGTCTCTTACTCTCTTGTAACCTGTTCATCTCTACTCAAATTTCTGGCAAATGACCTTGTGATGGTTTTCTCCATGGTTAAGCTATCTGTATCATAATGGTTTCGCCTACAACATACTATGGTTTGTAGAGACAATTCACCTTGTATATTTCATAAGCAGTAATTGTGTTCAAGCTAGGCTGGTAACTGATGCTAGTGGGAAAACATATTTGTAGAACCATTTAGAATTTGATGAGCTGTCCTCTGCCTTAGTGCATAGTTAGAGACCTATGGTGTGTGAATTATTTCAAACATTGTATTTCACTTCCAGCTAAATTAATGTTGCAAGTATATACAGAATCATCTATATATAGTGCATTACACATCTACAATTTCATCATTGAACAATGCAGGAAGGAGAATTTGCAAGCTTGTCAGTTAGAAGATTGAGGAAGAGGCAGATGCGCAATTTCTTTGTTTGTCTTATGGTTTCTCAAGTAAGAATTATTGTCTAATCTTTACGCTTTATATGGCTTGTATTTGCCAGTGCATGTTATTCAGTGTAAAATTCAATATTGCATTTGCATTCAGTGGTTTACCGGAAAGCGTGTCAATGGCTCCATCCTTGTAGTTGCTTAGCCAACTAATAAGGGTTACTAGGTTATGTGACTAATTACCATAAAAGCTGTGCTTTGCAAAATAATATGCCAAGCTTTATCGAGCATTCACTTAGATATTATACATAGGAAAATTAGGTTACTTTGACAATGTTGGATCTGACAAGGTTTCAGTTCTTATTCGTACATGCTAACCTAGGAGTAAGGTTGAAGTGGTGCTGATTTTTCGATATTTTAAATCCTGTTTCTGGCTTCCTAACTTCTAAGTTGTTTTCATTTTCCAATTTTTTAGGGAGTTCCAATGTTCTACATGGGCGATGAATATGGTCATACAAAAGGAGGGAACAACAATACATACTGCCATGACCATTATGTCAGTGCAATGCAAATTATATATTGTTCTAATCAATTTCTTTGACATTCTTGCAATTCTCCATCTTGTTATTATGTTATGCAGGTCAACTATTTCCGTTGGGATAGGAAGGAAGAACAATCCTCTGACTTGTACAGATTCTGCCGCCTCATGACCAAATTCCGCAAGTAAATACTCTTTCCACTGAACAGTTTCTGTGTGGAACTAATGATGATGCCTCTGATGGCTAAATGGATTGCGATTCTTTACGTTGCTCATATTGCCTATCCATTTCTTTTGATGTGCACTATAGGGAATGTGAATCCCTTGGCCTTGAGGACTTCCCAACTTCAGAACAGTTGCATTGGCATGGTCATCAGCCTGGGAAGCCTGACTGGTCGGAGGGGAGCCGATTCGTTGCCTTCTCTATGGTACGGACATACCGCACCACACAACAAATAATTTCTACGTACCATTAAGTAGATCAAAGAGACATTTCCAAAACGTAACGGATGATCTCTCATGTATCTCACGCAGAAGGATGAAACCCAAGGTGAGATCTACGTGGCCTTCAACACCAGCCACCTGCCGGTGGTTGTCGGACTTCCGGAGCGCCCAGGGTTCCGATGGGAGCCGGTGGTGGACACGGGCAAGGCGGCACCGTATGACTTCCTCACCGATGACTTGCCAGATCGCGCTCTCACCATCAACCAGTTCTCCCATTTCCTCAACTCCAACGTCTACCCTATGCTCAGCTACTCTTCCATCATCCTTGTGTTGCGCCCAGATGTTTGAAAGAAGTTTGGTACAGGAAAGAGTATAGGGTATAGTTCTCTAGCATGCCGTGGCAAAATGTTGGGTTTTGCTGTTGGTGGTAGTTTATGCGTATGTAAAGGTGGTGGTTCTCAGATATGTTCGTCAGAAACAAAACAAGCTAGGGGAAGGTAATTATAAGTAATGTTAAATGTACAGAGTATGCTGTCTTGAGAAAATGGTCATTCAAAATGATCGCCCCGTAGGAGCTGCTGTACTTCGCTGCCGCTCCTCGTGTGGATAAATTTGGAGGCCAGACCGAGTGCCCAACCCCAAGTCCCCAACACCACCAGGCCAGCATCGTCAGCGCCTCAGCGGTTGCGTGAGTCAGTTCGGGCTTCGGGGCTCTTCAGCCTCTAACCTGCAGCTGCGGATTGATTTCTCTGCTCTCGGTGCTCTTCCCAAAGAGTTAGTATTATGCCTAAAAAAAGTTGGAGTATTAGAGGATTCAATAATAATAGATAAATATGATGTGCACTTCAATTCAATCAATACATCATCACCTGATAGAAGTGGATTTCATCGTCTTTCTCGCTCCAGGCCAAGCTAAAAAAAATCTTTGGGAAGGGAGAGGGAGGTGATTGCGGTCTTTGGGAAGGGAGAGGGAGGTGATTGCGGTGGAGTTAGCAAAATGGGAATAACATCTACATTAGACCATTGCCATTATCCCTGCTTCTTTTAACATATATGGTTATGAGCTTGGTAAACTTCAACATTATGCTGAAAGTTAAAATATTTTGGAATTACCGTGAGAGTATTGGATGTTGTGAAAGCATTTGGATTAAGGCGCAATTTTTTGAACCAGCAACTACAACTTTGGCAACATAATATGCTGGCTAAGTCCGAAGGCTTATTTGTTTCATCTTCTTCTTCTTTTTCTTATCTGCACGCGTTTTCATGCTATGAATAAATCTGCGAACACCACTATAGCGTCGTTTGCTTTTAGTGGCCTTTGCTGGGTCTATATGTTTAGCAATAGTTCATCAGGTGGTCGTACAAGTTGCTGTGACTGCCAATGTCACAGTTCAAATCCTAAGATGGAATGAAATAAGGAGCTGCACCTGGCTAAGGGTAGGGATTCTTTTCCTCAAAGACACCTGTCTGATGCATGCTTGTAATAATTACCATGTAGCTAACAAACGAACAGTGGAGATTTCTATGTTTAGGTTTTGAATTACATTGATCCTAGTTGAGATGTTCTATGTCATATTACCATGTATGTATCTAACAAACAAACAGTGACCCTTGGATGCTTGCGTGTAGGAGAATGGAGATTTCTATGTTTAGGTTTCGAATTACGTTGATCCTAGTTGAGATGTTCTATCATAAGTTCTTATATGGATTTTGGTGAAATGGTATACTCTCTCGTTTTAGTATTTATCTGGTATGCTACTTGAAATCAGCAATTTCAAGCAAGTTTTATAATAGAGCATATCGCACTAGTGGTCCATTAACTTGTGTTGGGCTTTAGTGGGGTCCATTTAATTTTGAAAAGTGTACTTTTGTGTCCATAAACTTTTTAAGCTGTGTCATCTAAGTCCACACCTTTCCACTTGAGCTTTTTCATGCTGACTTGGCTCCCTAAACCAGCTCATGGCTCACACATTTCCTCAAACATGCTGTGGACGAACTGCCTCCTTCGGTGCGCTGCTTCACGGCATAAGCGGTCGTGGCCGCGCCCGTCATGGCGGCCTTGTGCACTGTTGGCGGTGTGCCAGGCCATAGCGCCGGGGCCGTTGTTGGCATCCCTGCTCTCCCTCGCCGTGGGCACCGATCACCGACCTACTGCTCGTGCTCCTTGGGGCTGCCACGTGGCACTTTAGAAGTTGCAGCTCCTCCTGGCCGTGCTCGGACAGAGACAGAGCGCACACCGGCACACGCGCAGGTGCATGGCCGACGCTGAGGACATTGAGTTCAGGAGATTGCTGTCCGTATTGCTATTGTCGAACGTCACACACGCGCGGTATCTCGGCCCGGATAGGATCTGCGACATACACATACTGATTTGGCACGCTTCGCCGCGCCTGTATGGCTGTATACATGCTGCTGACTTGTTTTGAGTCCGTTGTGATGTAAGGCTTGAAGATATTGATGCAGCAAAAGAGGTAGAGCAAACAGTGGACATAAAAAATAGGACTTGATTTTTATGTACCAAGCAACATATTTGTTATGCAGCAGCTTCTTTTTATCTATGTGTTACCATTTTTCTAGTCCTTTAAGTTAAACCTAGCTAGTTTTAGATTTCTACTGTGGGTAGTGATTCTTTAAGGGTTTATTTGGGTGATGGATATTTTTTCAAGATTGTGATATGAACTGGCCTGCAACCTCACAGATGTCGCTCCAATGGTATTACAGATATTACCTGCATATGCAATTTGATGTGAACTTGAATCTGGGCATTAGCCACCTCTCAATTATTTAGGCTTTCTTGTAGTGTTTTTGCAAGTGGAACATTAGCTGGACTGTTGGTTTTATTTTGGCAAAATAGGCGAATTGGTCCCTCAACTCTTGCCTGAGGGTCAACTTCGTCCCCCAACTCTTTAAAAGGCCAATTTAGTCCTCAAACTTCATGTTTCTGATTCAATTTAGTCCCCCATCTGAGTTGGACTACCATGTAAGCGCGACATGACATCCAAATACATGCCCCCACTATAGAAAATGTCCTAAATACCCTTAAGTTATTTGGCTCCCTTTTTCCTCCGCAGCTGCATGCAATCCATTCATTCCATGAATACACCCCTCGTGATGAACATTGTGTTGGCTTCCCTAGTTTTTAGTTGTTCTAATAGTTTCTTTTGCTTTTTGCGGTTTGTGCAAAGAAATCTAATGAAAACCAGTTATTCATGCATGCTATCTTGTTTGGTTCATTCATTCTACATTTGTAATGTTGAGAAAATATTTCTCATTTTCTTCTGATATTTAGCATAATGATGTTGATAAGATTTCATACAAATTGGAGAAAGATATTCTTACTTTTCAGAACAAGGTCACAAAAGAGTTTAAACCTTTCAAGTTTGAAGTGAATACTGAATTGAACAAACATAATCTCAACAATCGTTCTCTTGTTTAAATTCAATTGAAATAACATTTTTTTAAAATATAAAACATGATTGAAAGACTACATTTAAATGTGGTTTTGTAGATTGCTAATGATCTTGTGGCATTGAAGCTTGAGTTTTTTGGTCGGGTCTTTGTTATATAGTCTAAGTATGAGAAACATTAGTTGAAAACTTAGTGGTGCCATTAGTAATCTTTTATTTTGTCAAATATTGTCATAATCACTATGTTGTTTTGCTAATTATCCAAATTTGTTTGTCACTCTATTATTTCTCGTATGTCAGGCTTGCAATCAGTAATACCACAACATATATGCTAGATATTTGACTATTTTTTTGATAACGTCTGTCATTGTAGCCTAATCCATATGATTTTGAGGATTTCAGTTTTAATATCCTATCATATTAAGACTATATCTCGGTCATATATTGTTCTTTATATTACTCTTCGAAGCATATATGCTTTGTATTTAATCTGATGTGTTGATTCAACTGGGCTAAGTAACATTACATAAATCTTGTGTTTCTCTATACTATTCGTTTATATTTTTCTTCTCTCACTGTTCAGCGTAGCTGTTTTTATTTATTTATTAACCATCATATGTTAGAAAAATAAGATAATTTCATTGAATTTGTTAGTTGTTGCAAACTCTCACATTGGCACATTTTTGTTTAGTTCAATTTTTTGATGTATAAATTCAATTTAATTGTAGATTTGTTAAATTGCTGTATAAATTAAGTAATTTAGTCACGGGTATATTTGTTATAAAACATCATCTTCTAACAAAAAAAACTGTGAAAGTACCACTCCAATTCTTAAGACATAAAGCACAATAATATCCTACTCCATGGAATGTTTAGCCTCTCTTGCGCTACAAACTCTTCCTCTAAACAATGTGTGATTGATGCCGTTGAAGTATAAGTGTGTTGAAAATAGCAATGCATGCTTAGAAGTTTCTAGAAGATTGGAGACAATACATCAAGTCATGGTTGCCATGCTTCATGCTAAAGTATAGAAGTCTCTAGAACTAGATATTTTGACATGGTAAAAATATCAAGAAACTAGATAAGGATGAGAAAAAATTCTTGAGTTAGATATTTTATGGAGAAGAGTGTGGAAGATGGACACATGACAATATCACATTAGTCATGGAGTCCTATATATAGGGGTGCCATCCACCTAGCGGTGGTAAAGGCCCTCAAATTTGTACTAATAATTTTAAGGATCAGACTCAAATAGGGCTGGGCCACAATACTACTAGTTTTTTAGCTAAAATTATCTAGAGCCAAGTTGGATTGTGAAGGAGCATAAGGGTCACGATCCATTTCCACCCCTTCCACCCCTAAGAAGCAAGTAGAAGCCAAGTATGAGCCATTTGAAGATGGCATGTAGCCACCATGAAGAGTTAGAGTGACATGCCAGACTGCCTCCAACAATGGAAACTCAAATCGGAGAACCATTTATCACTTTAAGTTGCGTACAGTAAAAAAGTTCGTGACCTATAAACTCATTTCTCCAACAGAAGACCCAAGAGAGAATCCTTTCTGCGAATGGGTCACGAAGAGAGAGAATACCCAGATTTAGGTTCTCTCTTCTGAAAACTCATTTTGGGTTTAGGTATGGCTACTCTGCTGCATACCGAAATAGTACCATCGGAGACCTATTTTGGGTTTGGGTCTCCTTTTGGATCACTTGTTGGAGATAGCCAAGATGGTATGAGTAGATTATGGTAGGATAGCCACATAAAAAGTGTAATTAAGAGCGAGTCTTATATCAAGTTGTGGTGAATAAAAAGTTGAGTTCCCATATAGTGTTAGGTCTCATGTTGTTGTTAGGTGAAGTTCTTCTCGTCATTTTATGGGTATAAGGTCCACAAAATAAGTAATATTGAACTTAATGTCAAAGTGAGACGTTGATTTCTCAACAAAGTGAATCGTGTATAGTTTGTTATTAACTTAAACTTTTATGAATTGCCTCCGTCGTACTATTCTTCTCTTACTAATAAATACATACATGCAATGTTCATGTAGGAGTAGAGTACAACCCAATAATCCCTGCTTGTAATACCATATCTAAAGCTCGTCACGATTCATTGTTTTCTACAAAGATGATGCACTTATACACCTTACATCTTGGGCACATTGCGATATGGGGGTGCGTTCATCAGAAAGACGCTGGATGAGAGATATGAGCAAATATTCAGTCGATCACGACCTTGCATGTCGGTCATCTTGTACACAAAATGTCTTGTATAAATCACACATCAGTCGTCCCACGCCACAGCACCCATCACACACTACACCTTCTTGGCATGCCAGTAGCGGCGAGCTGCAGCGCGTCTGACATGCGAGACCCACATAATTCTGTCTTAGATGACAGTCACGCCAGTCCAGTATGTTCAACGAGTCAATTGCTAGGCCTGTTGCTCAGGCTGCACAAAATCTGCTCCAGGTGATACTTGGGAAAACACATCTGGGTTGAAGGTTTCACGACAAGCAGAATAATGAAACTATTTTGTGGCAAACAGAAGATTGGAAATTAGATGTTGCGTGGATGGAAGAACATCCATGGCACATATAAATGTCCAAAAGAATGTTAGCCTACAAATCATGTTCTAATGTTCCATGAAAGCTCATGTTCAGCAAATTTGCAGGCCCATAGTAAATTGAATTCTCACACGTGGGGGCATAGTTCATAGTGGCGAATGGAAGACGTTTTTCGAGTAACTAGGGAAAATACTGCAGGGCCAACAGACGTGTAAAGTGATTTGAATGAACCAATAACAAAGCTAGAAAAATGAACACGAATCATTATGCTGGATGCTGCTGAAAATCATGCCATGTTGTGTGCATCAATAATACGAAAAGACTAGGCTAACAACATTGGCAAATGTACGAGTGCACAGAGTATGTTATATGGTTGACGAAAGATTATCCACAATGTCATCAGAAAGGGTAAAAAAAAGTTTAGGGAGAGAAATCGAAAGATTATCCACAATGCCATCAGAAAGGGTAAAAAAAAGTTCAGAGAGAAATCACTCAGGATGATACTCAAACAGCCACTCAGAGTCGTCAGTCATGATTCGTTGCTCTCTGGGAAGGTGATGCATTTGTACACCCTGCATCTCGGGCACAGGACGAAACCCGCCTGCAACGACGCAACACGCTCCATCAGAATAATCCACAAAAGAATGAATGAACAAGCCTGCGGTGTTGCAGAATTTTAAAACAGTCACGCACGGCTTTGCAGGTCGGGCAGCGGCGGTACACCCGGCTGCCCTCGGACTTGACGTTGTTCTTCTTCCCCTTGCAGAAATCGCAGAGCAGCCACCCCGCGCCGCTGCACGCTTCGCACGCTACACCTTCTTCCTTGGAACAAGTTGCAGAAGAACGGGGAGCAAAGCGTCAGGTCAGAAGAAGCCATGTATTGTTCCTTGTCCTGGCGAGCTTTACATATCTATATGGCAGCTAACTGAGCTCCCTGGGCACGGACGCGCAGCCGATCCTGCCCTTCGTCCTCGCCCGCCGCGGCAGCAGCACCGCCGGCGCCTGGCACGGTGGCAGCGGCGGGGGCCAATCCATCGGTCCAGGCTCGCCACGCTGCTCCATTGCGCCATTCAAGCAGGAGCTCCGAGCTCGTGGCTTCCCTGCCTCACCTTCTCGTGTGGATAAAATTGCGAGGGAAAGGAAAGGATCTCCCAGTCTGACATCCGGGACCCACAGAAATCCAGATCACAATCACGCCAGTGCAGCATAGTCAACGAGTCAATCGTCAGGCCTCCTGACCGGGCCCACACAGAATCTGCTGCGCGGGTCACTAGGGGTCAACTCTTCTGGTTCTGGGCTGAAGCTTCCATTCCAGCAGCACCAGCAGATCTCGCCGCCGCGTCGCCGTCATGCCGCCGCGCTCGGGCCACCGCCACCGCCTCCTCTTCCTTTCCCTCCTCCTCGTGGCGCTGGCACGCGCGTCCATAACCCACGGCGGCGCGGAAGAGGATGCCGCTTGCGGCGCGGCGAACCGCACCGACGCGGCGTCGCTCCGCCCGGACCGCCTCACGGTGCTCGTGAGCGGGTTCTCGGAGCGGCGCCTCCCGCTGCTCCGCGCCATCGCGGGGGCCTACGCCGCGCACCCGCTTGTCCTCGCCGTCGTCGTGCTCTGGTGCAACCCCTCGACGCCGGACCGCGCCCTCCTCCGCGGCGGCGGCGTCGGGTTCCCGCCCGGCGTCGCGGTGCGCCGCGCCGCCTCGGCGTCGCTCAACTCCCGCTTCCTCCCGCGCCCCTCCGACATCCGCACCGCCGCCGTCGCCGTCGCCGACGACGACGTGCTCCCCGACGCCGCGGCCCTCTCCTTCGCGTTCGCCGCCTGGCAGCAGCAGCAGCACGCCGCCCTCGTCGGCTTCTTCGCGCGGTCGCACCACCTCGACCTCGCCCGCGGGCGGTGGGCGTACGCGGCGGCGCAGCCGGGGCGGTACTCCATGGTGCTCACCAAGTTCATGGTCCTCGGGACCGACCTCCTCTACAGGTACTCGTGCTCGCCGGAGCTCGCGGCCGCGCGCACCGTGGTGGACCGGGAGCGCAACTGCGAGGACATCCTCATGAACTTCGTCGCCGCCGAGGAGTCCGGCGCGGGGCCTTTGCTCGTCGAGGCCGGCGGCATCCGGGACTGGGGCGACCCGAGGAACGACGCGAACGCCGGCGCGGGCGACGACGGCGGCGCGATGAAGGACGTTGGGCTGAGCGCCACGGGCGGGCTGGGGCACTGGGAGAAGAGAGGGGAGTGCATCACGGAGTTCCACCGCCTTCTGGGGAGAATGCCGCTGCGGTACAGCTACGGGAAGGTGGTGGAGGCGGCCGGCGGCGAGCAGGGGCTCTGCAGCAAAGGCGGGCGCCTTGTCCGGTGTGACGAGAAGTAGCTGAAGCTCGTGCACGTGTGGATGGTCTGCGGTTTGCTTAGCAGTTGTGTCAAAGCCCTGTGGTGATTGAATCAGATTGTTCAGATGTGATTGGAGCGATGAAGAACCGTGGCTATGACAGATTGGAAATCAGCTTCTTCATCAGGAGAGCAGAAGAACTGGCCCTGCTGCTGCAGAAGATGGAGAGTTCACAGTTCAGTCATGTAAAACAAAAGTGGAACAAGGTGGCTAGGAGAAATGCTGATTCAGCTTTATGGTTGGAATGCGCCGTCGACCTGATAAACACTGATTCTAATATGTTTCGTATCTATGCAATAAGATCTCTTTTGCCCGCAGAAAGATTCAAATCAATGATGTCCTGCAGGACTACTTCAGTATCACAATTCTGCATTCTTAACTGTGAATTGGCAGTTTGGCACACATGAAAGATGTGTAAGGCGCTAAAGCAGAAAGTAGTATATTCATTCATGATTCTGCTTTTGTTTCCCCCAAACCCCTGTAGCTTTTCATTTCAAACACACATGAAAAACCCCTGTAGTTCTTCTTGGGCATTAGGGGGGCCAGAGCCCCCCTAGCCGGAACCGGATCCTCAAAGGGACGTCGGGCGCCGTTGGTCGCGCCGTCGAGACCATAGGACCGAGCATCCTAAAGCCGGTCCCAAGGCCTTACGCAGGAGGTAGGTTCCCTGATTTCTTGCTGAGAAAAGTGGTGTTCTCTGATTTCAGTTGTGCAAAATCTAAATCCTTAATATATCCTGACATATGGTTGAGGTAATTCTTCACTCCTCGTTCCTGCAACGTAATCATCTCCCTCCCCATTTGTGTTGCAAGTGCATCACCATTCTATAGGATGAGCTCGTCGAGAATGCTAGTAGGCCTATTTTTTCAGCCGCTTTCGTGCAGTCACGTTCATCTTTATCTGTAGTCCTCTAGGATGAGTGGTTCTCTTGCTGATGGTGCCTTTTGCAACCCTGCAGCTGCTGTTGGATCTTGCTTGGCCGATGGTGGCTTGGCATCAGCTAAGAACTAGAAGGCTCTGAGAAGGAGAATGACAAGGAGAGGATCACTGGCAGTAAGAAGGGACACGCAAAGATATTCCTAATGCTTAGCTGGTTCGAGACCTGATAAAGAGCCACTGGTGTTTAACTGAATATTGTCACTGAATTTTTAATTCAGATTGTAAATTGATGTGAATTGAGAGTGGAGTTCACTGAATATTAAATTCAAATTGTGAATTGAGAGTGGAGTTCACTTGGATACTGAATATTAAATTCAGATTGTGATAAGATAAACTGAGAGTATAGTTCACTGAGTATTGTGACAGAGTGTTAATTTCAAAAGTAAATTGATGTTAATTGGGATGGTAAAAATGGGATTCTAACACTATCAGAAAATGCAGCTCAGTAGCTCCCACGGTCTCGACATTGCAGCACCTACATCCCGCGGCGGCGGCGCGTTCTTCGATTATCCTGACGACGGATGACTGAAAGCCTGGAAGTGAGAACATGTGCGTGTTGAGTGAAGGCGACAGCGAGCGTGAGACAATGGATGGCATCGTTCAGTTCATTCAAAAAAAAAGATAATGGATGGCATCGTCCATGGGCCGCACGACTTATGTTGGGCTGTGCTTCTGCGCGGCGCGTGTTTGTGCTTGCTGTTGGATGGGCGATCCATGGCCAATGGCGTCCGACGTCCCTTAGAGGTAGAATCATCTACTGCACAGGATCTCGTCCCCATATTACACATTACATGTTACGTACTCCCTCCGTCCCGTAAAGAATGCAATCCTCACTTTCCGAGAAGTCAAATCATTTCAACTTTGACCAAGTTTATACAAAATAGTACTAATATTTATGTCTTCAAATCGATTTAGTATGAAAATATAATATGTGATTAATCTAATAATACTTATTTTGTATCATAAATGTTAGTAATTTTTTATATAAATTCAGTCAAACCTGAAATGGTTTGACTTCTCAAAAAGTGAGGATTGCATTCTTTACGGGACGGAGGGAGTACTCCGTATTGCACATTAGTTTGACCTCGGACCATCAAATGAGAAGTAAAAAATTTGGTTGATTATGAAACAAAGATCGCAAATGCTCACATACGTGCACACAAAAAGATTAGATTTTGTTTGAGTGGGATTTTACGACATAAATATTTTAAGGAGCTTTTTTTCCGAAATTCTTCGAACTGGATTTTGTTTGAAAACTCTGTCAGCATAGGAGCGGTTACCATTACAGTCTCCCGTTGGGCACGCAAGGACACAGAGATGCAACCGGCATTCACAGGTCCAAAGCGACCCTCTGATCCCAATCCGACGGCTGGCATCAGCACTGGTCTCCGGTACCACGGCACAACATCGCTCTCCACTACTCCTAAATTGTCCGACCGAGTGGGGGGCGTTCGTGGCCATCGGTAGAAGCCTTCGTGCTCATTCGAACGCGGCAAGGAGCGGGAGAGAAAGAGAAGTGGGCACGGCGAGGAGGGAGAGAGCGCCATCACTGGGCATGGTCGGGGCGGCCGGCGGTGGCGATCGAGGATGAAGCCGCGCAGTGGCCGTGGTGGTGGTGGCGGCGAGCAGCAGCCGGCGGTGAGGAAGGGCCCGTGGGCGGCGGAGGAGGACGAGGTGCTGCTGCAGCACGTCCGGGAGCACGGACCCCGGGAGTGGAGCTCCATTCGATCCAAAGGCCTCCTGCCCCGCACCGGCAAGTCCTGCCGCCTCCGCTGGGTCAACAAGCTCCGGCCGGACCTCAAGACGTAATGCTCATCCCTGCTCATTCTTCGCTCTTGCATTGCATATCTGAACTCTTCCATTACGTAGTTCTGTTTTCACTGAAGTGGTTCATCATGTCGATAGATTTCTGGTGCACCCACTGTTTCTGAAAAATTTCACATTGTAAGGCTTCACAAACTGTGCCTTTCGGTCCTGAACTTTGAAGCATGAACCGTCTACAGAAACTTTCGTTGTGTTAACTGTCTTATATAAATTTCTTCATCATCACGAACAGTGTGACAAATAGTTACTTTTTGTGAAGCAGTGTACTGCTGTGCAGTTGAGGTTTAATATTCAGTCTCAACAGTATTTCCTGTGAGAGACAAAGTTTTCGCCGTCACTATGATCGAATATTCGAATCTGTCATCTAGAACTCTAATTTTGCTCCAAAGGTTCAACGGCATACATTACTTGATGTGTTGTCAGTGAACTCCTGTTATTTTCTGATGGTAACATACTAACATGACTCAGTAGCAGTATGCTGTGAAGAACTACTTGATCAGTTGATCCGTGCATTGGCCATGGCGGGCTCTGCATTTTACTCCCCAGCAAATTGCAGAGGCTCGCATCTATCTAACACTGAAGAATGCTGTTTCTTCTGCAGAGGTTGCAAGTTCTCCCCGGAGGAGGAGCGCGTGGTGATCGACCTGCAGGCGCAGTTCGGGAACAAATGGGCCAAGATCGCGACGTACCTGCCCGGCCGGACGGACAACGACGTCAAGAACTTCTGGAGCACGCGGCAGAAGCGGCTGGCGAGGCTCCTGCGGGCGCCCATGCCCCGCCGGAGGCCCGGCAACCAGACCTGCGGCGCTTCTTCCTCTCACGCCCATGAGTTGCCCGCTCCGATGGTGACTGACTGACTGTACCCTGAATCTTATCAGTCTGTTTTTTTTCTTTCTCTTTTATTTTTCAGTTCATATCTTGAAAAAAATCCGCTGAAATTTTCTTTTGAAACATGTTGTCACTCTTCAGTCAACTATTCCCTATTGAATCTGAAACTCTGAACACTCCGTTTTCTCTGTCAGAACCCGTGCTTGGCAGGCCCGGCCCTGTGTGTGGGGGGGGGGGGTGGGGGTCCAGCTGTGCAGCCGCCCCGGGCCCCCAAAACAAAGGGGCCCCTCACGATGTACGTGTAGTACATGTAGGTAGGCAGCAGCTGCACGTACGTCCTTCGGCCAGGCCCAAAGATAGAGCGTCGGGCAGGCCGTAGACTACAGATCAGAAGCGCCTCCAGTCCAATAGTCCCTAAACCATAATTTGCTTGTCCTCTTGGGCCCTTCTGCACACGCCGAGATACCGAGTCTCCGGCCTTGCGGCGTTAACCTAAAAAAAATCTCCTTGCGGCCTGATCTGATGCGCCGCCGTTTCTCCGATGCCGACGAACTTCGCCAGGTCACCCATTGTCCGTTTCCGCGCAAGCAAGCAACGACGGACTAGCACACTTTGTGTCTCCATCTAAGAATTGGATGTGATTATATGCATGAATGAAGGATCAAACTGACTCACTGACGGTATGGGTATGTATCCTTCATTCCTATCAGATACTCATTGATACTCTTTTGAAAAAAAAGTTACTCATTGATACTTTGTGGCATGTTCCTTAACGCCAGTATACATTAATTATCAATTTATGTTTGATGATTGATATTTTGAGCCTTTAATTAATAGTGATCAAAATTGTCCATTCACTGCTGCACAATAGATAGATATATGATTGATTGAAGGTGTATAGTTTTGGATCCGCGAGTTCCGGTTGATAATTTACAATATTCTTCCATTGATTTGATACTTTTATGATTTGCCTAGTTTTCAATTATTGATTTTTGAGGAAAAATTGCAGAAGTAAATTCCAAGATAATATGCATAAATATTTGATATGGTTTTATAATATTACTCTTGGTTCTATGTGTTTATATTTTTTATATATACTGCTCCTACTCTTTCGCAAAAAAAAAATATTGTTCCTACTACAATTTTGATATATTAAGGGCCCATTTTTATTCTCGCCCCGGGCCACCAAAATCTCAGGACCGGGCCTGGTGCTTGGAGATGATCCCCTTCCACGAAACGACTACGGCGCACCACATCGGCGAGAGCAGCAGCAGCAGCCAGGATCCCCGCACGGCGAGCCAGCCCGCCGCCGCGCCGTTTCCCGGAGCGTACGCCCCGCCGCCGCCCATGCCGCTCTCAATCACATACGCTGGCGCCGCATGCGCCCCGTCCATCGCCGCTCCGCCGACGCCGGCTCTCCTGTTGCCCTTCGGTGGTGACGACGTGAGCCCGGTCAACGTCGTTGACCCCCTAGCGTTCGTCGACCCGACCGCATCCCCGGAGCCGCTGGAGGTGGTGCCACCGGGCACGTTCTTCGGCCCCGATGACGACTACGTGCATGTCGGCCGCGCGCCGCACCCGGACATGTTTGGGGTGCGCTTCGACGACCTCCAGCCGGAGACGTTCGGCTTCTTCGATCTCCCGCCGGAGACGTTTGGCTTCTTCGATCTCTCGGACCTGACGGCGGCACCTCCGTAACCGTACCCGTTTTCGCCGCCGCCGCCGCCGCCTCCCTCGCCGTCCGACCAAACTATACGGTGACCCGTAGCAGCTGATCTGAAGCATAGTTAATCACTTAATCAGTATCATTGTGATGAAACCAAAATGCCTCTTAGGCCTCTCTTATCGCTAAATCCTGGCTCCGCCCCTAAAATGACAGGCCAGTACTTTGATTTCTTGCAGTAGCGTCACCATGGACCAGAATGCTATCATTTGTTAATTAATTTATATACAACATGCTTATTATAAAACATTTCTAGTAGCAAGTATATTTCAAGCATGCTTATTATAAAACATTTCTAGTAGCAAATATATTTATATTTAAACCATAAAAATTTACATTTTACTGAAGAATATGATTATTAATTTTTTTTTCTAATTACTTAATTTTGTATTGTATTTTTAAAATTTTTAATAAAATAAATTTTTGAATTTAAAATTGTTGGGGCCCTCCTGGTAGAGAAGGCACCCTCCAAAAATTAGCGTATGCTGTTTATTGTGGCGCGCACACGGTATTCTTTAGTAAAAGGCGAAAGAATAGTTCGCTTTGTGCTCACCACGCAGCTGCGTGCCCTTCTACCGCTGCACCTCGCCCTCCTTATGTAGCCAGCCTCTCCCCCGCCTCCTCCTTCAGCTAGCCGGTGTGGTATTATTCTCCCCGCACCAGCTGCGCCGCATGTCTCAACACCCCGCCCCCCGTCTGTTCGGCGTCACGAACCTATCGTCTCGGGCTCGGCCCACACTATGGCCCACGTTACTACTCCACTACACGCGCGCACACGGCCGGCAGACGTTGGGCCGAAAGCACATGGACATCATGGGCCGCTTGTTAACTTTCGTGGCCCAGTAGTTGCGTCGTCGGGTTTGGGAAGAAGCCTCGCGATCGCGACACGGCGACCAGACTAGGCGGAAATGACGCTAATAGCCATCTCTCTGTCTCACGTGACGTGGTCCACGGTAGGGGTATTTACGTACTTTGACCAGAGAGTGGACGTGCTGTCCTTGTCCGTCTCCGCGAATGGAAAGGTGGCGGAGCTTCCAGACACTTCCAGAGACGGAACCGAAGCTTCTCCACGCTTCGCTGTCCTCTCCAACTCCCGAGCAGAGCTCATATATCTCCCCTCCCGCCCCACTCCCTGTCCACGACAAAGGTGAGCTCGAGCACGCAAGAACCCACGAGAAAAGATTAAGAAAGCGAAGTGCAAGAGCGCTACAGAGTGCCGACGGCGGCGAGCGAGGGCTGTTCGACGGCGGCGACGATGGTGGTGCTCACGGAGGAGTTCCACGGCCTGACGCTGAAGCGGAAGGGCGCCGACGAGCCGGAGCTCTTCGACGCCTGCAGCGGCGACGACCGCTCCTCCTCCGCGTTCCCGATCTCCTGCCGCGCCACCAAGATGCGCCGCCTCGCGTGTCCCGACGCCGTCGGCGGGCCTCCCCACCAGGACGCGCCGGCGGCGTGGGGTGGCGTGACGGCGGCGGGGCAGGATGACGTGCCCATGTGCGACGAGCCGGCGGCGGCCAGCGCCGGGAGCGAGGAGGAGAGGAGCGCGCTGGTGCTGTACGGCGGCGGCGGCGGCCGGTCCGACGCGGCGACAGCGGGGCGGCTCGCCCTGCGCGACGGCGCGGGCTGGGTCCGCGCCATGCTCCGGGAGGCCGACAGCAGGACGGTGCGGCAGCTGCTCGCCGGCGCCGGTCAAGAACACGGCTCCGACGGCCTCGCTCTGGCCGTCGTGCCGTGGGTGCCACCACCTTCGCCGGAGGAGGATGAGGCAGAGCCGTCCACGGCCGCGGAGGAGGCGAACGGCGACGACGACGACGACGGCGCGGCGGCGATGGACGTCGAGGAGGAAGCCGAGGCGCCGGCCCGTTCCTCGATTGGCCAGGCGCACGGGTACGGGTACGGGAACGGCGCCGGCGAGGGGTTCGTGTACCGGTGGCCGCAGCACTGCATGGCGCCGCCGCAGATGCCGGCGGTGGCCCAGCCGAGCCCGGTGATGTGGTCGTGGTGATCCGCGTGCGTGGTAGCAGTAGAGTAGATGTGTAGAGCAGAATCCACGTGTTCATCGATCCCAGTTGGAATCGACGGCATTGGCGGTGGCATGGTTTACCTTATCTCTCACCATGCCAGTTCGTTGCAGAGATCGATCCGTGCTGGCCTAGTTGCTGCGAGATCGACGTATGTAATTCAGGGCCTGATTAGTGTTTATCGCCTCGACATGTAAGAAGACTAGTGATCGTTTTTCGTTCATATCGCCGTTGTATGCTCTGCGCCTCTGCATATTCTTTTCGTCCTTTGGCAGTTCCATGCTCTGTTGCTGATCTGATTCGTGTTCAAAGCCTGAATTTACGTGTTCCTGATGACGCTTTGGTTAGTGCTAGCTCCCCTGCTCGGTGAAGCAATTGAGCAGCTCAGGGATACTCGTACTCTGTTCAGCCAGATTGAGGTTCATCAGGCAGTATCCGGAAAACCAAAGGCGGAAATCTTGTTCAGGCTACGTTTGGAACCGTGGACCCGTTTAAGTTAAATTCTGAGCATAATCTGTATTCGAAATGGCACAAAACTACAAAGGTAGATGATCGCCTGACCGGACCGGATGAACAAGCTTGGAGGGTTTGAAATTTTGAAATCTTACAACCCATCTGCCCCAACTGCGAGTATGCTGGGGCGCCAAACCTGGCATCTAGTTGCTGAACGAGAACCCATCTGCCCCAGCAGCACAGTTTGTTGCCATACTATAGAGCCCATCGATGGAAAGCCCCAAGGGCGTGTAAACCCTGCGAGTATCCTGTTCCAGGAGACCACGTCTCGCCGGGCACAAGAATCATCGAGTGCGATGGACCATTGCAGCGAGGAACACGTTCGCCAGGAAGACGTCAGGCTCGAACCCAAACCGGCCATTGGTTACGCCACCGTCGAGCACCGAACAGGCACGCTCTGAGCGCGCTCAGCAGGGCCAACTCGTCGGGCGGCCACCCGGCTCGGCGCGTCCTCCGGGATTTGCACGAGCCCCGCGATCGCGGCGGGCCACGAGACGACGTCGCGCCGAGCATTTCGTCGAGCAGGTAGAGAGCGTTGGCGACGACGCGCGCAGAGCGAGCTTTAGGCAAGGATACATGACTTGAGGGGCGTCGCCTGGAGCGAGACGGCGAGTTCGGGTAGAGGGGAAACAGTATTCTCCTTATTTTATCATCAAACATATGCGAATTACGTTTATCTTACGATGTTAGCTTGAACTACTCGCTCAGTGCACGCATAAATCCAGAGCCTAGCTTCTTCGTCGTTTCAGACTTTCAGCGTTCATTTGCTGGACAACAAAAAATACATAAGCAGACTCCCTGTTGGCACGCTGATTCAGAGCGCGGACCTCTTGGCAGTGAACAACACGCCGTGGCCGCGTCGCTGCGGCGGTGCTGGAACGTCGTCGGCGGCAGAAGGTCGCGGCAGCAGCTTGCCAACCTCCTCGGCGAACCTGTCCATGGCGGAGGCCGGTAACCACATCGGCACAACGACGCCGTCCTCGCCGTCGGCGTTCTTGCCCGGCAAGAGGAAGCTGGACAGCCCGGGGATGGGCATGGGGCCAAGGCTCGCCGCGCCGCCGTACACCGGCCTGCCCCAGCCGTAGTCGAGGTCGCCGAACCTGATCCTGGTCAGGTCGGACACCATGAAGGCGCCTACCGCGGAGAAGATCGGCCGGCCGTTGAGCGCCATGTGGTCGGCCACCGACCGCAGGTACTCCGCGCCCACCGCCGCCTTGGCCGCCCGCACCAGCTCCACCGCGTACCCCACGGCGCTCGCGCAGAGCTCGCCGGCGGTGGCGATGGCCACGGGTGTGGCGAACGAGTTGCCGTAGTAGCCCTTGGGGATGCGCAACCCGTCGTTCTTGCCGCCGCCGCCGCCGCGGGCGCTGACGACGCAGCCGACCCGCACCTCGGCGGCGGCGTCCGGGGCTAGTGCCATGGTGCGGCACTTCCATAGGAACCCCGTGAGGACCTCGAACGTGGTGGCGCGCTCCCGGAGGTGCGGCGGGAGGTGGGCCCTGATCGCGGCGACCTCGCCGGGCCCGAAGAAGAAGGAGCACCGCGCTATGGCGTCGGGTGACACGGCAGCGCCGTCGTGGTGGTCTGCTGGCACCTTGTCGTACTCGCGGTGAGGGAAGCTCGGCCGCGGCGGGTTGCGCGCCATCAGCAGCTCGCGCTCCCACACTGGGTGCACCGTCGGCGCCGCCGCGCCCCGGGCGAGCTCGGACACGGCTTCGAGGAACTGGAGGACCCCCTGGGCATCCGCCATTGTATGGTGTGTGCGCACAGCCACGACGAAACCTCCGCATGCCAGCCGCGTAACCTGCACGGACGTGCCAAGTGTGAAATCAAATAATCAATACGATGAAAATTGAAGTCGACGTCCGACGCTCTATTTGAAATTATTTGGATTTTATAAAAATTATAGGCGTGACTAAGCAATATAGCCCTAGCCCGTTTGATATAGTTCCTTTTCCAGAAATTTTTTTATCACTTGGAAGTTGGAACTAGGTATCAGTAGCTCTAAAAATTCATGAAACTAGAACTGTAGGTATATTAAAGCACTTACATCAATCATTCTATTCATAGTTTACACTAAATAAAAATATTTAAATTACTTTATTTTAATACTCCCTCCGTTTCGAAATATAGTTCGTTTGACTTTTCCGACTCTAAGTTTGACCACTCGTGTTATTTAAAATTTTATACAAATTATCATATTTTTTGTGATGATTTGTTTTATTAATAAAAATATTCAAAAATACCTTAAATTTGACTATATTTAAATAAATTTTTTGAATAATGCGAGCGGTCAAATTTGTGATAAAAACAGTCAAACGAACCATAATTTGGAACGGAAGTAGTATTCAACTACATATCCAACATGAATCTCGGAACAGAAGTTCTGCCAGAGGTAAAAAATAAGAAATGACTAGCTCCAAATAGAGCATCAATAGAAAGGTTAAAATTTTAGAAAAAAAATGATATCAATTCCATATCCTTTTGATCTAACATGAAAAAAATATCTTTGAAATCAACTATATGATTATTTTTAAAAAAGAAAATCAACTAGATGATCAAATTTGTCTCGTCTCAGTAGTTGGATGGCTCTTGGTGGTGCCCGATTTTGTAGTTTAGAGAAAAAATTAAATTGTAGTGCAAATTGGCGGTTGTAATTAAACAAACTGCATGAACGTGCATATATGTACCTGGATGATGACGAGAGGGGAGGAGCTGATTTCGGCGGATGAACCAGAGACGTCAAAGGCGAGCTCCTCGAGGCACGGCAAGGGTGGGTGCACGGCGTCGCCGAAGTCCTCCAGGCGGACGTCGGCGTCGGCCTCGATGAACAGCACGCCCTCGCCGGTGCAGTCGACGGCGAGCTTGCGCCCCTCGAGCTCCCTGAGCCGCCCGGCGAGCGGGTAGTAGTGCACGAGCGCCATGGCGACGGCGTCGCGGATGACCGGCGCGGGGTCCCGGCCGCCGCCGCCGTCCATAGCCGACGTGTCCCGGCGGTAGAAATGGATGATGGGAGGGTGGAACCGCAGCCCTTCTTGGTCGTCGATGTCCGAGAGCAGCTTCAGCTCGCGCGGCGTCGGCGCCGCCGGCGCCACCAGCAGCGCCGGCCGCCTGCGCGCCGTGAACTTCAGTGCCGGCGCCGCCACCATTGCCATGCTTGCGTTGGCAAATGCACAACGGGGAGGGATGGTGATGATCGATGCTGGTGGTAGTGCATGCACCAAAGTGCCCTGGGGTGCACTATATATATCCGTGGGAGTGTGTGACCGTGTGTCGATCTACCGGCTGTTTCCTATGACCATCTTTTCCTGTTCTAATTAAGTTTCTTCCTGCGACTGATTCTTCGAAGATAGGCGTCTGGAGGTGACGACGATTCCTCCAAAGTACAGTATGTGAGTGTGTGACCACGGTATTAGCTCGAGGGGGATGGTCAGTGGTCAATGGTCATTGGCCAAAGTTGGTGCTTTGTGGGTGGTGAGGTCTGAGGTCTTGCTGTTGAAAGCTTGACGTGGGTTAATACATCTAGGTGCTGTTTGGTTCAAGCTTTGCAGCGTTAACGTAAACGGAAACGCATAACGCTGGTAACGTAAAAGAAGTAACCGTTGCCAGATTTTGTTTGGTTCAACTATGGTAACAGATTCAGCGGCTTCTCTGGGGTCAACGGCCTGATCATGCGGTGCGCGCGAACGATCATGCTGGACGACACGGCTGCTCGATGGAGGAGACAGAAAAACGCGATGAGCAGGGTGGGGAATTGGGAGAGGCAACGGCGCCGGTAACGGGACCTGTTCCACCTCGATGTTGAGCGTTAACGCTTTTGACTTGCTCGGGATCCGATTCCACGGTATCTGATTACAGACTGACGTAGCCAAACGCGAGATAACGTAATCGGCTCACGGTGTAATCAGGTCGCGGCGAAAAACGAACGAACCAAACACTATCCTAGTTTTTCTTTGTTTTTGCCTGAGCTTAAACGCGGGGCTATGCTGCTATGATACTGAAGGTTCTATATCAATGTTAAAACAAATGCTAAACATTATGATATGCTTTTAAATTTTGGTCGTTGGTAATTTCCAAATTAATATATCGCTCCTTTCTGTAATTAGCACGTGCACTGGGGTCTCAAATTCTTGGATAAAAGTCCTAGTCCTAGTAGAGTTGAGAATAGCCCTCAACATGGCTTACAAGACTACCGTGAACAAACCATGGCTGGACTCTAGATTACAAAAGAATATACGGAGTATACAACTGTCTAACTAACCAGCACATGGATTCGTTCGCGGATAGTAACAGAAATATACAAGTTGTTTAACACAACCTACCAGGTTGGGGAGGACTGCAAGCAATTCTCTCTTGTATTGAAGTTGATGACCTTGGCAGTTGCCAACAGCGTTTTAACTAAGATGTCTCTGGAGAGAAGACAAGTTTTTGGTCCAAGGATGAAACTACACGGGGGCTAGCTGGTGTGCACACTGGAAACATTTTAAACTATCTGGCTATGGAAAGACATATCTTTTAGGGTATGTCCGCGCTTGTCGTATTCTATTTTTTATACTCTAGAAAAATATTCTTTTGAAACTTTTTAAAATATTCTATTTTAAACTTATACGTTTTAACAGAAACGCACGACCGATTGTATAAGGGACCGCGGAGCTTATACGTTCGGGTCTTGCATGTCGCACTTAAAAGCTTTAATTTTTTTTGAAACTTTGCACACACAATAGTACTAAGTAGATGTGAATTATATCAAAAGTTAAGATTCAAATAAATTTTGTAAAAATTCATACGAAAAAAATAAATTTCAGCCGCTAGAGGACTTTCTGGCGGGCCAGGAGACGGCGTCGCGCTGGGCATTTCGTCGAGCGGCCGGCGGTCGTCGCGGTGGCGAGCTGCCTTTGGAATGGCGAGATCCGGGCGGTGCGAGAGTCTGCTGCCATGCCGTTCTCCACTGCCGCGTCACCGGGCTCGCCTGGGCAACCCGCCGGCAGTTGCGCGCCGCCGCCATGCGCGGCTGTGATCTGACGTGACCAACCGGTACGCGTACCTATCACCGGAGTGACACCCGCCACTTTGGTATGCGTGGCCGATCCATCGATGGCCCTGGTCTTCGGCTTCGTCCGCGCCGCCGCCGTCCCCGGCCAACCCGTCCGCCGCCGTTCCATTGCCTACCGACCGTTGCACTGCATGCCGCTTTCAGCAAACACTTGGAAGAGAATGCGGCGTATCAACTGATGAGTACCAACTACGATTCTACGAACATGTTAACTTGTTAAGGTATCATCTGTTTAGTACTAGATCGAATCTTTTTGGACAGGAAAGGAACATGTAGCAGTGCACGTACTTGATCCGTATAAAGTCAGAGCCTTGTTCGTTGTTTATTTGCTACAGCAATACTACGCCGTAGGCGGCCGACGCCGACACGCCGTGCTGCTAATTCACAGCGCGGACTTTCTGGCGAAGTGGCGAGCAACCCGCTGTGCCCGTGTTGCTGTGGTGCTGGAACGTCGGCGGAAGGGCGGCGCAGCAGCTTGACCACCTCCTCCACAACCACAAACCTGTCCATGGCGGAGCTCGGTAACCACATCGGCACGACGACGCCGTCCTCGCCGTTGGCGTTCTTGACCGGCAAAAGGAAGCTGGAGCTCGGCAGCCCGGGGATGGGGATGGGGCCGAGGCCGATGCACGCCGCGCCACCGTACACCGGCGTGCCCCAGCCGTAGTCGAGGTCGCCGAACCTGATCCTGGTCAGATCAGACACCGTAAACCGTTAACTTGTTAGTTTAGGTAAGTTTCTATTTTTGCTACTTGAGTCAATACCGCCCCGCCGATCAAGCGGTGCTCGTGATAGGTTTAACTTAAAGTCTTAAACCGCTATCATTCGGTTCGGATAGGTAATGAACTTCGTACATGTTATGACATTTTGATGTGACGGGGAATCTTCTTTTTATTGAAATGCTGATTTTTTTTTCGGGCCAAGTGAAACTCACCTGTGTCACCTTTTACAGAAAAAGGATCCACAGAAGGTTTGTCGATCGAAACATTTAGTTTTCGCCCTGCCCGTTTTATACATATCTAATGGACAGGTGTATTGTTCTGTTTCTGAAAGACTTTAAGACAAGTTCAAGTCTAAATAAAGTGGCTTGCAGGCATCCAAGAAACAAAAATAGCTTCACGACATTTCTCGTTAATTTAACGAGTTAATTATTGGAATGCTGAGTTAGCTTTGTCAACTTATCGCTGTCTTTCTATTGCTAATGATATATTGTGTCTAGTCTAGGGTTTTTTTTCTCGAATACGCAGGAGAACTGCGCATCATTATATTAATAGAAGAAGAGAGTCATACATAGACCCAACACACACCCACACACCCGCTCTACTGCCTGAAACTAATCACCTGTTACTAAATAGAAAGACCTGACCAAGTGAGCCTCTAACTAGGAACCACTGCACCTCAGTCCAACCCCCTAGCGCTCGCCATTGCCCATAGCCGGGCTTCCTCCCTAGCAAGGGTCAAGGCTGCGGGCAGAGAAGGGGTGGTTCCATTAAAAACACAGTCGTTACGGTGCTTCCAAATAGTCCACGCTCCAAGGATGATGAGTGAATTCAAACCCTTCTGTACATTTCCGCTTACTGCTAGGCTCGCCTTTTCCCACCAGGCATCAAACGAGGAGTCGACCGGCTGCGGAGAGAGTGCAGCAAGATTGCTACTCTGCATGATGTTATACCAGAACTGCCTTGAAAATACACATCCAATTAGGAGGTGTTGGATATTTTCTTCCTCCTGATCACAGAGTAAACACCGGTCTGGGTGAGGGAGGCCTCTCCGGGCCAGCCTGTCTGCTGTCCAACAGCGATCAAGAGTGGCCAGCCACATGAAAAAACGACATTTTGGTGGCACCCAAGTTTTCCATATCCGCTCAAATGGCTCAAATCTTGTAGCTCCCTCAAAGAGTGCATTATATGCTGCATTAGCTCTACTTAGTTTAACTGTTAAATGCTAGGGAGTTATGCCGTACCTTATTGTAATTTGATCAGATTGGTAATTGTCTAAGCGTACTAATGAGTAATGAGGAACTATCTTCATAAATATTTTTATAACTAATGATGTCCTGGAGTCGAGCAGAGGAATCTTTGTAATTATGTTACTGCTAGTTAGTTCAGTTGTTAAATGCTCAGAATTTATGCCATACCATAGTGAACCTAGTGTACAAATTTCCATTTTAATTCGAGAAATACCTTCTTTGGAGAAAAGGGTCATGGTGAACCTGATTGGTTGGGCCCTACCGTTACTAAGGAGGCATCGGCTTCTATAGCTAATGAATCCTTGTATCTAGCTTACTGATCTTAGGATGATGCACCACATCTTTGTAAATGTTGAAGATTTATACAGTACATTAACTAACCTTATACAGACAAAATGAAGAGGATGTGAAAATACTGGGTAATCCATGTGTGTATGCAGATGCTTTCTTTAATGCATCATAATCTTGAGTCTCCAACCCTATTCCCCCCACCCCACCACCACCACAGACACACACACCAACTCCTGCTTTTGATCAGCCTGCTGTGGCATGTAAATAGACGTCTTCTAGCCTTTCCAGGCTTCCTTGCTTTCAATACAACTGCAGCTCTCCTGCCCATGTTTTAAAAAAAAGATTTACAATGAACGAGGCCTTTTTTAGGGAATCCCTTTTGTACGTCCGCTACGCTGCATTGTTACCTTTCTGTATTTTTCAGCTGCACCACTCGGTATCTACTACAATATAAAATCTGGCCACTTTTCCACACGTATAAAATCTATGGTCTTTACCTTTAGGGAATTTTTAAACCTGTAGTCTTGTCTCAGAAACCCTGGTTTGAAAGTATCCCTTCCATAAATTCTGTTTTCTCTGTCCTTTCTCCAAATTCCAAAGCCAAATATTAAGGCAAGCTGTATCATCATACTGACATATCCACCGATATTAAGAGGCTCAGACATTATATTGTGCAATGTTTTCTTTTCGTTACATCTTGTCTATCCTTTGTACTCAAGATACTATGCATATCTCCTCATTCGTTTTCAAGCTA
Source organism: Echinochloa phyllopogon (assembly GCA_033239725.1). NCBI lineage: Eukaryota > Viridiplantae > Streptophyta > Magnoliopsida > Poales > Poaceae > Echinochloa > Echinochloa phyllopogon. Next base: position 36,520,850 of record BTCW01000006.1, read on the forward strand.
GGTTTTACTTTCTAACATTTTTTTTACTCTCACTTTCAACAGGTCCCTAAGAAATATGGAGTCAAACCCGGAAAATTCCATGATCAGTCCTACTGAAAACTCTGTGTCTCCACCATCTGGAAAGAAACGTAAGACGTTATCTGATAAAGATGGTGATGCATTGCATCAAGTAGTCATTTATAAGAATGACAAAAGTGATAGGGGACAAGATGTACAGAGTGAAAGCCATCTCTCTCTTGAACCATCGAAGCCATCAAAGACATCAAAGCGTGCATTAGTGAAGAATATAGGAGCCTTTGCTGCTCAATGTGCTAAATGCCAGAAATGGAGGCTTATTTCAACAAAAGAGAAGTATGAAGAAATTCGAGAGAGAATTCGAGAAGATCCTTTTATTTGCGAAAAAGCCCGTGAATGGAAACCTGATGTGACATGTAGTGACCCATCAGATGTAACTCAGGATGGCATCGGACTATTTTGGGCAATTGATAAACCTGACATTGCACAGGCCCCTCAAGGATGGGAAAGGTTGATTAAGATAAGAGGTGAAGGAAGCACCAAATTTGCTGATGTGTGAGTCAAAATTTTCTATCTGAACCTAGTTAAATGCTTCCTAGTTTGACCGCTTATCTCTGATCAAATGGTGTCGTAGTTAATTTATGTCCTAGGATCTTGTGAGTTCATATGCACACTTGAGCTATCTGCTGTATTTCCCCCGGCCGACGCCTAATCTATGATCTAAGTTCCAAGTCCATGGCAACAAACAGATAAAAAAATAAGTTCTAATGTCTTAAAGGAATGAGAATAATTTGTATTGTTGTCTAATATTACACAAAACAGTTCTCCTTCAATATACTTATACCTACAGCCGATGTTGTTTACTGCAGTCAAATCCTCACCCAGATTCCTGTTATCATCCTTTATGATGTTCTAGCATTGTCATTCCACACACATTTTTCTCCTCCCATCACTTATGTGGAAGATTTGTGTTTGGATGGCAATTCTGAAAAGAAGTAAACTTATGTACACAGCTGCATTGTTTGTGTCCCTATGATCTACAACCTATCATACAAAACTTAGTTTTGGCTCCCCACTACAGATTTCTCTCAACATGCAGGCTTGCCACGTCATCCATCCACTAGGACTATCCATTTATGTCATCCATCGATCTTCTATGACCAATATCATCCATGGTCTTTGTGAGTGCAATGCTACAAAATTCGCACAGTAGATGTCATCCACTGGTCTTCTATTACCAATAGTATCCATAGTCTTTACAAGTACAATGCTACAAAATTCGTACGGTAGAAATACATAGATGATCAATCATTTAAGAGTCGTTCTTTTACAACAAAATGAACATGTTTTTATGTATAATATTGTTTCTACTTTCAAATTTAATCTTAAATCATGTATACTGTTGTTTGCAAAAGAAAATATTGCTATGCAATCAATTTAGTGTTTTCAAATATTATTTAAAAAATTCCCGCGGCATCGCGCGGGGTACCACCTAGTATATGTGACGTTTTGTATAAATATGACAGTGTGCTTATTGTGTTTTATTCATTATTCCAGGTACTATAGGTCCCCTACTGGAATTCAACTGAGATCAACCAATGAAGTTGAGAAGTATGTCAAGTCCTTTTGTCCGAATCTAGTTTTAACCTCTTCACTTAAGCTTATTAGTATTCATGCCCAGTTTTAGATGCATGTAAACTGGGACTACCTAATTAATGCTATCTACTAACCTTCAATTATTTCCAAAATTGTTATCTATGTGATGGTTGTTGTTTTTTAACTAACTTAGCAGTAGCTTTTATTTATATAGTTCTCTAATTCTTTGAATTCCATTCTTGGATAGGTACCTGGCAGAACATCCAGAATATGTCGCACAAGGTGTGGAGTTATCTCATTTTTCATTCAAGTCACCTGCACCACTACAAAAGGACTATGTTAGAAAGCGTACCCAGACAAGCCAAAGTGGTGTCACACATACGGGATCAAGCAAGCTTCTCCAACTAGAAGATGGTAATGTATATATTATATAAAGAGTAAATTGCATCGATCATACAATAACTTGTAAGGTTGTATCATTTTAGTACATGAAGTTGTAAATTGAGCAATCACATACAACAAGTAGGTTATTGTGTGCATATACGGTCAAAACATGCCACGTCAATGTATTTTGCCATGGTGGCAATACAACCTGGGATGAAGGAGAGTTAAGTTGGTGACTCTATTTTGGCGGAGGATAAAGGTGCAAGTAACTTGGATAATAAATGTGCGCACACAATTATGGCCATACACGTTCACCTTGTACATGCTGATCACGGTTTAATTTTGAGAAATATGTATTTTCTCAACCACGAAAGAAGCAAATATGCTCATACACTATTCGCTTGATTGGAATATGCTAATACAGATGAATCAGAAGCTGAGTCCTATGCTTTTCCCTGCACCATGCCCTCTGATTGGTGATCGCCAATCGCACGACACCCACCGCGCCGCCACCGTTTCCGGGAATTTCGCTGGGATCAAAATAGAAAAGGTTTGGAAATAAGCAGTGGAATAGATGTGAAATAAGCTTAAAATTGACAGTAATGGGTGTAGGAAGTAAATTTGTAGCTAAATTCCTTACAGTAATGGGTGTCAACTAGACCGGCAAATTGACATCTACAAATTTAGCTACAAGTAGTAGTATTAACATCATGGATTTAATAGAAATTGTTTCGTCCAACCACAGCCGACTCAAAATTTCCTCTTTCTTTGGCCCACTATGTTAATCGATGAATTTTATTTGCGGAGCAGAAGGCGCACTCTACTGGAGCTCTGTGGATTCAATGGCAAGGGAGTAGTGGGGAGGGGCAAATTCAAACCTGGCATCCGTGTAGTGCAGCTCGCATGATGCAACCTGAACATTGGCTCCTTCCTGCCGAGGGGCCGGAACACATGGCGAAGCTGCAAAGACTCGCGTAGTCGCCTTGCTAGGCTAGATTGGCGAGCACCAGCAAGGCTTCGCTAGCACAGCAGGCTCAGCGGGCACCGCCGTCGTCGTCGGGGCCAGCCCACCCAAATCCATGGGCGGTGGCTGCTTGGGATTTTTTGAACACACGGATGGTTTGCTGGGGAGTTAGTGCGTCTGCGAGCAAAATAAAAAGAACGGATAACTGAATGAGTCGTGGCTAGCGACAGACCAGAAGGATCAAATGAATTGGCAAACATAATTAAGGGGTTATTTAAAAAATAACATAAATCTCCACGTCATATGCCAGTGTGTCACTTGAAAGAGACTCACAAGCGTATTTAGACTGTATATAATCGTACGTGACAACTTCTTGTATGTGATTGCATAATTTACAACTTAATGGACTAAACTGATACGACGTTACAACTTGTTGTATGACCAGTGCAATTTACTCTTATATAAATTGAACATCTTACATTTCACGTTTTCTAGTTTGCCTTTTAGGTTGGGGAATGGATGTATCTTTGGAGCTATCTGTCAAATTCATGACCTCAATATTTGCCAAATGTAGCAGTAAACTCTTTGACCAATGGCTTGTTACATACTCGGCTAGGTTCTGAACATCTGTGTTCCAACTCCATCAATATGGCATATGCAATTGGTTGCGCCTGGGACATTTGTGTCCTTGCTCGCTCTAACCATATGGAGTGCGTGCGTGCTCGTTATTCTCATCTGATCCCTTGTTTTGTTTCTTGGTGCAGTGCAACCCATCTCCTGGGCAGCTCCACGGGAGAACAAGCAGCTGGTCATCTACAACGAAGATCAGTTCGAACCGCCGACCGTCTAATAACCCAACCCTCCATCCCTCATGCCCACCATCAACTTTTGGGTGATGTTAGAGTGATGCAAAAGTATAGGTGGTGCTTCTACTAGGGCTATAGAAAAACTTGGTCCCCGTGAGCCATAGCATAGCTAGGTAGCCGTCGTGTTCATGCTGTTGTTACTCCGTTGTTTTGGTCCCCAGGATCGGGCAGGCGTGTTGTTACTTGAGCGCCGCTCTGGTAGCTCGATCAGTGGTAGTAGACTGGTAGTCTCGGTTAGATGAAACTCTGGAGAAATTCTGGGGCGACAAGCAGTAACGTGTCGTCGAAGTGGTAAGGTTTAAGACTTGGAGTGGATTAGTTCTTGGCGTAATGGCGTTCTTGTCTCTGGAGTTGGCTGGCAACGGTGTGTTCGTTGCTTCATGACGAGTCTCTCTCTATATGTGGCGCGTGGTGCATCGAGTTCGACAGAGTATATGCTTAGGTGCCATGCATTGCCTGACTTCATCGTGGCGGCCGGTGGACGCCATCTCGATCGTCGGCGCGGTTTGACGCCAGCACGCGGGCGCCGACGGCGAGGTGCGTGGATCGCCAACGCGTGCTGCTAGGTGGCGAAGCTCCTCGCAGGTGAACGGATCGTCGGAGAGCGCCGCGTGTCGAGGCGCGCGAGGGGGCGGCGGCGCCTCGCGCGCGCCACGGCCGGCACACCCGGCGTGGAAGCGAACGAGGCCGCCGGCGTCGTGCGGGTGCCCGTACGTGTCGTCGTGCTACTGCTTCTCGCGGACTCTGGCGGCCGTCTCTTCCTCCGGCCCGCCGCCACGTCTTCCCTCGTCGCGGACGTGCGCCTGGTGCGGCGGCGCCGACGGCGAGCTACGTGCAGCTGCTGGATGCCTGGAGCTGCTGCCCCAGATGGACTCGGGCACTGAAAAATCCATGGCGGACGAGAGCTCTCAGCTAGAGTTTCGTCGAAGGGAACGGGAGGCGGCGTGTCGCGCACTGCGCGCGCGCGAGGAAAGCGGAGACCGGAGAGCGCCTCGCGACCATCCACGCCGATCTCAGCCGTACAGGTCCTATCCGACGTTCCGGAGAGACCCAGCGGGTGGTCGGTATTTCATTTACCGTCCACCCGCTCGGTAGATGAGATACCGACCACCCCTAGCCCGGCCCAGCCAGCGCCATCCGCGACACGGTCGCCGCGCCGCGCCGAGCAGGTCTCCACCGCCCTCTTTCCCGGGCCCCGAATCGCCGCAGCGTGTTCCAGGCTTCTACCTTCCCGGCGGAGAAGTTGCCATCGACTACCGACGCGCGGTGGATCGGACGCCGTCGCGCGCGGCGGCGCACGCGGCGTATGTACTGGAGTGCGGTGGGCGGGTTCGAGCTCTGGGCGACGGGCCAAAGTCGCGGTAGCTGCGCTGCGCTGCGTGAGCTGTGGTCGAAGCTAGTCGATCGTGTGCCAATAAGCGTGCGTGCTCGGCGACCGGCGTGGATCTCCGATGTCGAGAGGGCGGCGCCGCGGCACGACGGCGCATGCGCGTCAGCGCGTGCCACCACGGGGAACGGGAAGACCACGTCGCGGTGTGCTCCGAAGCTGGCCGGCTGGCGCTGCAGCCTGCAGGGCAGCGGCCTCGCCGGTGCTGGTGCTGGTGAACTACATATACTTTGGAAATGGGGGACGTCTCCGAGACGGTCACCTCTGCCAGTTGCCACTTCTGTGCTGGTGAGCTCCGATCCCGAGCACAATCAGTGCGAAGCTGGAGCACCCACTGGACACATATACGCTCGGCGCCACTTCTTCGGAGGAGCCCAGGCATTTTTGTTCTTCCACATTTTTTGCATTTGTTTGCTGATCTCCACAAGCTTGCATTGTGAGTAACCCATAATTTCAAATGCCATACAATGAGACCAGCATCTCTTGCAAGAGTGATGCCTGGCTTGATTAGTACCATGGGTCATAATCGCTTTTTTTTGGAGGATCTATCATGTCGCGGGCACATATTATTAGCTTCATTTGTAGTGCACACATTCATTACATGCTCACAAATTCGTGTGTCGTTTATTGATCTGATTGCTTTAGCCGGTATGTGATTGGTGTTTTCTGTTTCATTTCCTCCCATTTTTTGTAATTAATTAAAACTTGGAAAGTCGAAGCATCTCTGAAGAGAAACATAGGGGTAAGATGCTATATATGCATCTCGAGTTACATGGGCTGTATGTACATGTGCATCCTTGGATGTAGAGGCCACATTTCATATGCCTTCTGCTTTTTTAAACCTTTTTGTAGCATTACAAAAGTCGTTTACTATCCCATTCAACAGGAACCTAAGAAATACGGAGTCAAACAATGAAGATTCCATGATCAGTCCTACTAAGAACTCCTTGTCTCCACCATCTAGGAAGACACAGAAGATATCTGATATTGAAACCATTGCTGCTCAATGTATTGATTGCGAGAACTGGAGAATCATAGAAACAAAAAAGAAATATGAGGAAGTCTGATATGACATGCGAAGACCCATCAGATATATCTCAGGATGATGGCACTAAGCTTTGGGTAAATTGATAAACCTAACATTCCAGAGTACCCTCAAGGATGAGAAAGGTTTGTTAAGATAAGAAGCCATGGAAGCTCCCAATTTTATGATGTGTGAGTAACATATTCTCTTGCAATATTAAGCTAATTATTCCCAAAAATCGTTGCCTAATAATAAGTGATGCAGTTTTTTTTTTCTGGAACACATGATATATTTGTTTTTTTCTTTATCAAGGTTACTGGTTGCAGCTGAGCAGCATTTTTTGGCTGCATTTTGTGCTTCTGATTTCAGGAATATGCCCCCCTTATTTTACAGCTTACGTTATTGGAAATATCATAATATGTGGGCGTAATCCTTCAAATATTCCAATTAAGTAATTTGGGTTGTTCCCTTGTGGACCGTTTTCTCAAATTCTCCGAATCCCATTCTTGGATAGGTATCTTGAAGAACGACATCCAGCGCTGAAGGTATGTAGTCATCTCAGTTTTCATTCTAGGCACCTACACCACTACAAAAGGACGTACTATGTTATAAAGAGTTCCCAGAAAAGAGAAACTGATGATTCACATACAGGATTTCTTCAAGCTGTAAGATATAAACAAATATATAGGACATGCTGCATCTCATTTTTCATTAAAGTCACCTGCACCACCACAAAAGGACTATGTTAGAAAGTGTAGTACCCAGGTAAGCCGAAGTGTTCCATACATACTACAAGATCAAGTAAGCTGCTCCAACCCGAAGAAGGTAATGTTTATTACATAAATTGAACATTCTACATTTAAATTTTTATAGTTCACCTATTTGGTTTGGGAATTGGTATACATTTCTCTGCGTTGGACATAATGCAGTTACCTCAGCAATATAATGCCTATTTATGAAAAATATTTGCCAAGTGTGTCTAGAAGTAAACTCTTTTGAGCAATGTGTTCTAGAAAAATAAAACTCTTTGACCAATGGCTCGTCAGTCGTTACTCGTCGACTGGATCGATGTGTGGGCATTTGTTATCGATGTATCTGTAGTTGACGATATCGAACTCTGTCGGAGCAGAGTGTATGCTCCCTGGATCTGCCATTGCCCCCATTGGTGGTGATTGCCGGCGGGTGCCCAGGCTCACAGGTGACATTGCCTTGCCTGCCTTCATCGTCGTGGCTCGTGGACGCCGTCGCGCGCTGTTTTGAAGCCAGCGCGCTGGCGCCGACAGCGAGTCAGTTGCATCCCTGCGACTCTTCCCTTGTCGCGGACGTACGCGCCGGGGCAGCGGTTCGACGCCGGCACGGGCGCCGACCGCGAGCTGCGTGCGGCAGATGAACAGGCAGGCACGGGAAAACCCCGTGATTTCGAGTGTCCATGGCCGGCGTTAAGGCTCAGATGGAGGAGAGCTCGCTCCGCCCCAGACGAACGGCACCGGCAGGCAGCGCGAGGCGAGCGCGTTCAATATGGCTGAGATGACTGCCTACGCGAGGAAAGCGGAGACCGGAGAGGGCCTCGCCGCGCGGATCTTTTTTTTTTGAAAACTTCGCCGCGCGGATCTCTACCGCACAAAAGTCCGATCCAACGCTCTGAGGGACCCAGGGGTGGTCGGTATTTCATTTACCGTCCACCCTGGGGTCCGATTCTTCCCGGCCCGGCTGGCGCCATGGGCGGCCGCGCCGTTTTGCAGGTCTCCACCGCCTGCTATCATGGTCCCAGAGTAGCTCGCAACGCGTTCCAGATTCCCAGCCGTCGAATGCTATCGTGGACCGTGGACGCCGTCTCGGCGCGGCGCACACGCAGTTCGGCGGATGGGCGGTACGGTGTTGCGGCGGCAGATGCAACTAGTGTGCCAAGCGCGCGCAGCGGCGGCGGCGTGGATCTCGAGAGGGCCGCGACAGCATTGAGCTGAACGGAGCACACCGCGTTGCGGCCTGCTTCGAGTCCGGCGGCATGAGACCGGTGTGCTTGATGCGTGCGAGGACGCCAAGAAGGGTTATCTTATCTCACGTCACGTAGCCCTATGCCAGAATGACAGCTAGAACGCCCACCCGCCGGTGAACTCCAGAGCATCAGTGGCGATACCGACGACGCACCGAGCACTTCCAGTTGAGGAACAAGCAGGCATGGTTCGAGTGCTGGTTTCAGTGGATTGGGAGGACAGTCACCCGGCCTGTTTCTTGCAGGCTTTGTCGTCTGATGACTCCGACCATTGTCCGCTCCTATTGATCACGGATGCAGCTATTCGTGCCAAGGGAAGGTTTCACTTTGAAACTTACTGGCCTAAATTCGATGATTACCTTGAAACGGTGACCAGGGGGTGGGTATGTCCGGAGGACACTACCAATGCCTTCCGGCGTCTTGACACCCTAATCCGGAATGTAGCCAGAGAACTGCAAAGCTGGTCGGCAAAAAATATTGGCTCAATCCGGCTCCAGCTGTTGGTGGCGAAGGAGGTTGTGATGCAGCTTGATGCTGCCCAAGATTTCAGACAACTGTCAGATGAAGAACGACAGTTTCGAGGACAAATAAAAAAACAGATCCTGGGGTTGGCTTCGCTTGAGCGCACCATTGCGCGGCAAAGATCCCGCCTGTTGTTCTTGAGTGAGGGGGATGGATTCTTTCATCTGCATGCCAATGGGAGGCGCAGGAAGAATCATATCACTAAGATTCATACAGATGCAGGCATGGTATACTCTGAAAGTGAGATTGCAGCTGCCCTGCATGAACACTTTGATAATGTGCTGGGACAGGAGATCGACCGTGAACACGGCCTTGATTTGCAAGCGCTTGGAATTGAGCCCAAAGACTACTCAATGTTGGAGGCGCCGTTCACTGAAGAAGAAGTGTGGAATGTCATCAGAGCTATGCCTCCAGACAAATCACCGGGGCCTGATGGCATGACGGCAGCCTTCTTTCAGTCGGCTTGGTCGGTGATCAAGACCGACGTGCTCAGAGCGGTCAACGCTTTCTTCACAGCAGACAGGAGAGGGTTTTGGTGTGTAAATGGTGCCTTGCTCACATTGATACCCAAGAGACCCGATGCTCAAGCGCCGAGGGACTACCGCCCCATCAGCCTTATACATAGCTTCCCAAAGCTTATGTCCAAGCTCATGGCTAACAGATTAGCCCCCCACATGGACAGTATGGTCATGTGTAACCAAAGCACTTTCATTCGTGGACGCTCCATATTGGATTGCTTCAAATATGTACAGAGGGCGGCAGTAATGTTACGGAAAAGAAAGATCCCAAAGTTGCTGCTGAAACTGGACATTTCCAAGGCGTTTGACACGGTGTCCTGGCAATATGTGGGATCTGTCTACTTGATACTCGAGCGTTTTAGGGGAGCTCATCACCCGAGCAATCAAAAACAAAGGAACACCTGAAAACTAAAAACCAAAAAATCAAGCATTTCACACAACCAAATCACTCGAATTTCTCAACCATAGGATCTGCATCCAATGGTGGAAACAACACATGAAAAATAGGAAAGCCAAAAATCAAGTAATTTGGACAAACCCATCACTCGAAATTTGAAGACCACTAATTCCCAAAATCAATTTGTCTGCATCTGATCTTTTGGCATAAAAATTTTGAATTTTGAACTTTTGAACCATATTAAACAGCATTAAAAATCAAGAATAACATATGCAAACATCCATTAAACATAAGAATACAAAAAAAGATGCTTCAGTCACTGAAACTTCAAAATATACCAGATGCAACATCAAAAACACTGAACCTTGACTACACTGACAGAAAGAAGACACATCTGAAACTTCTAAGCAAAACCTAGTTGTATGCATCTGATGTGTTGGATGAAAAATTTCTAAATTTTCACCCAGAATTATCAGATGCAATACATTTAGCAAAAAAGATCACATTCACCTGAATAATTGACAAAACTATCAGAATTATCAGACAAAGTTCATCACTGAAACATAGTAAGATAATATAGGATCACATTCACATATAACCTTAACCAGAAAGAAGGTGTTCACATAATGACACCAATATATCAACATAACACAAATCTTACTACATATTCATCAGAAGACAACACATTAATAAAGTTGCAGCAATCTGAATCACAATGACAACCACTCAGACCACAACTACTTCCTCGTCAGATAATAAAGAGACATTAGTTGCCCCTGCTAACTTGCTTGTGCTGGTTGACATCTTCATAGAATGGAACAGCTTGGACACTTGAAACAAATTCAAAGTAGATAGTCTCCTTTTCAACCGTGACAAAGCGACCACGAAGGTACCGAGCATCAGGACAAAGAATGAAAGCATGGTTCTTTCTACCATCAGGAGATATCTTATACTCATGAACCTGATTCAATCCAAACTACTAAATGAGGAATCCACAAAAGAAATGAGAAAATGAACTAATTGAAGGAAACAATTCATTAAAAATACTAACAACAGAGCTTCCCATCAACATTTTCATGCAGGAAATATTATTACCTTGTCATCAACAATACGCTGCAGAGCAAGAATAGTGGTGGCAAATCTGTTGCTGTCAACATTCCTCCAACACCAAGCTAAAACAAGACGCTCCTGCTCACCATATTCTAAACCCAGATAGTCCTTGTGCTCATGCAAAATGGGGACATTCTCCCTAACAAAAGCTTTTGGATTCTGAAACTGAAGCATCCTGAACTGGAAAACATCATCAACAACCACAAAAAAAAATAAAAATTGAATATACACAAATCAACAAAAGATTAACAAAATGAAAGATGTTATCTACAGTCAGTCAAATACAAATGAGTTTGGGTTCCTATTGAAACCCTAGAAAATGCAAATTGAAATATAGACATATCAACTACAGATGAACAAATTAAAAGATGCTATCTATAGTCAGTCAAATACAAATGAGTTTGGGTTCCTATTGAAACCCTAGAAAATGCAAATTGAAATATAGACATATCAACAACAGATGAACATATTCGAAGATGTTTTCTAGAGTCAGTCAAATACAAATTAGTTTGGGTTCCTATTGAAACACTAGAAATGCAAATTCAAATATAGACATATCAACAACAGATGAACAGAGTCGAAGATGTTTTCTAGAGTCAGTCAAATACAAATTAGTTTGGGTTCCTATTGAAACCCTAGAAAATGCAGATTGAAATATAAAAAATACTACTCACATTTACATATTCTATACCAAGATACAATTTTGTCACATTTACATAGCTAACCAATAAAATTGACAGTATAAATAGTACTGTCAATAACATCCTACTGTACTGTCATTTTATAATTTTTATACTGTCACATCCAAATTTGAGTTGGGTTACATTTAAAGCAACTTGTTGTTTCAGCTCCAACATAATCAGAAAAACTTAAGTGAAACTTCTTGAACCATAAACCAAAAATAATCATTCAAAATTATAAAACCAATACATCTGCAAACTAATAAAATTACTATCAGCATACTAGGGATACACAGACAAAATATAATATACACAAAAAATGGTAACACATAACACAGGAAAAAAATCACCACATCCATCCTGGGAGCCACCAAACCGGGGCTTACAGGGTTTGAAAAGCTGAAGTCATCAGCAGACGTGCAAAAACCCATAGATGGGTGACCCTGACAACTTCAGCCCAGAAACCACATGCCGCTTGCTGGGTTTCCGTTGGCTCAAGTATAGACTTGAGCGGTGAAAACAACATAAAAACTATACTATTCAAATTATACTGTTAAGAATATCTGAAAACTATAAGAATTCACAAGTCAAAATAAAACTATAATGGCAACAAATTTTTGACATATGAAACATCAGTTAATATTATAGTATGAAATGGAAAAATTTAACTAGTTTAACATTTAGTTGACAATGGAAAAAACAGGAAATGATAGTACAAATACCACTGTCAACTATACCAAAGTGTACTGTCATTATAGCATTTATGTGCTGTCATTGCAAATATGATTAGAATTACAAAGAACAAAAGCCAACAACACAAACTATGTAAAGCCAACAACCCTGGAATAAGAAACAAATTTCAACTACCTTAATAGATAAACAGAAGTTATGAATTGGTAATAACAATACAGAAATATAACACAAAGTACTGGATTAATAGATACCTTGACTGACGAAGTTGTTGAACAACAGAAACTGTTTTCAAAACCACAAATAAACAACAGAAACTGGATTAATAGCAGGTTTTGCACTGTCACTAGCAGGTTTTGCACTGTCACAGACTATAGATTTAAATAAAAGAGTAAAGCACTAGACCATTTCTCTAGCAATGAACTACACATACATACAGACAAATGGTTTTATCTAGCATTGAACTACACATACATATAGACAGATCGTAAACCAATTTAAAAAATAAAGGAAGAAATAGAAGATCTACATATTATTTTTTAGAGTTTCATGGTCTTACCCTGCCGAGTTTCATGGCCTAAGCCCCTGCCTTACTAGAACAGAGGAGATTGTGGCATCTACAAAATCTTTCTATAGTTAGTTAGATAACAAATCACTGGGGCCCTACTGAAACCCGAAAAATGCAAATAAAATGAATAGATATTATTTACATGTAAATAAAATGAAAATGACAGTACAAGTACCACTGTCAGATAGCACTTTGTTTACTGTCAGTGGCTAATTTTATGTGACTAAAAATCCAAACAATCAAGATACTTGGGTACTACATTCTTTTTTATTATTTAAACCAAATTGACAATCATAAACAAGCCTTAAATCTATTATCATAGGGCATATATTACCAAGATATATAGTTGACAGTAGAAGAGAGAGAAAATGGAACATTTGTAGGCAAACAATCAAGATAATAACATGAGACAATATTAAATTTGCATGATTGCATCAGACATCGAAGGAATGATTTAGTAGCATTAGCTCTTAGGCCGCTCAGACATGTTTTGAAGTATGAAAAGATGCTAGATGAGAAAATAAACACGGCTCACACAACCAAGGTAAGAACTAACAACACTAACTATCAAGCCTGGCAGGGTGACAAAATCACTAATAGGCACCCAAATAAAATGTGATAACTTGAGTTATATAGCAGAACCATCACTAGGAGCAGGGCTACCTAACATGACAGATATGGAGTACATGGTAAAACATATAAAATGCATATAATATACTGAACAGATGTACCTATAAATATAACTGAAAGAGAAGATGAAACTACAACTTAAATACAGATATACATACTAATCATAATTAGAATTGAAAGAAATAAATGAACAAATTTTTTTCTATGGTCAGTAAGATACAAATAAAGTGGGATCCTCTTGAAACCCGGAAAATATAAATTAACAGATATCAATTACCTAAACCCTAAAGTTTTATTAAAATAACAGTACAACTTGCGCTGTCACTTAGCATGTTTTGCACTGTCACTTAGCATGTTTTGCACTGTCACAAACTATAGATTTAAATAGAAGAGTAAAGCACTAGACCATTTCTCTAGCAATGAACTACACATACATACAGACAAATGGTTTTGTCTAGCATTGAACTACACATACGTATAGATAGATCGTAGACCAATTTGAAAAATAAAGGAAGAAATAGGATTTACATATTCTTTTTTAGAGTTTTAACCTCTAAAATTATGGAACTAATCATACACAGGAAATAAAATTAAACCATACAAATTTATGCGACTACTGAATTACATCTACAAGTACGCGTGCAGGTAATATAGCACAACCATACAAAACTGAAGTACATATCAAGCTCATCAACCAAACTACCACATATGAAGCTCAACTACCTAATAAAAAACACAGGAAAATCGAATCGTTCGTACATCAAACCATATATATGAAGCTCATTTTCCAAATCCCCAGGTATCATGCTGCCCCTGTTGAATAAGACTTTAACATAAAAATGAATGTAAAAAGACATGAATCTACTGGCACCTTACAGATAGGTTCGCAGTTCGCTACACTTGTTAACTAGACCAAACTACAGTTAAATAGAAACACTCTGCACATTTTAACATGAGAAGTCAAAACCTAAGAAAAGGCAAACCAAAAGGACCACAACATGTGAATCTTCGCTAATCATGGATCTTAGTTGACTCGTATTCAGCAGTTGACTACTTGTTAGTAAGACAACTACTGGATAAAGCCAAACAAGACAATCCTTTGAACAGACTAACAAATTAGCAAAGTAAGGACAAACAAAGACCAAATATGCTAGATTCAGATATTCCATAGAGCGAGTAGTTGGTCCAGATATTCCAAAAAACAAGTCTGCAGTTCTACAGGAAACAGAGCATCCGGATATTCCATAGAACGATCAATCATGTTGGGCTTGCCCCGATCTACAAAGGAAAATACAAACAATCAAGCAAAAGGGTACACATTCAGATAGCACTAATCATGCTCAACTACAAAATCAAAGCCACGGGAGCATCAAATCGTTCATATAGCAAACCCTACATATCAAGCTCAACTTCAAAATCGCTGGATATCAAACTCAGGTACGAAATCAAAGGAAAATGTGCATCGATTCACTCAAATAGCAAACCCTAGACCAAAAATTTGCTGAAACAACCTAGAATAGAGACAACGGAGCACAAAATCCTTGTAAGCAGCGTGTAGATTAACCACAAACAACAACAAATCGGCAAGGAGAAGGGGAAAATCGTATTGTCTGGGCAAATCGCGCGAGAGAGGGATGAGAGAGAGAGAGGGGGGGAAGAGAAATGGGGAAAAGCAACGGGAAAGCTGGAGGCAAGAATAAATGGGCGCGGAGTCCAAAACGTGAACAGTGCAAATGGGACCCACATCAACCAACAATAATGCAAACAGAAGAGAAGAGTGCTGATCGGAGGGAAGAAAATAATCAGAGGGGCCGATCCGACGGTGTCAAATTCGAGTGCTGGGAGCTCTAGAAACACCTGTGTGTTGTTTAGATTTATCCAATATATCAATATGTGCTTGAGGTGCTTCAGGCATGGGGCTTTGGCGTAAGGTGGAGGGATTGGGTCTCTAACTTGTTGTCCACGGCCAACACAAGGATCCTCGTCAATGGACAACCAGGAGACCAGATACAGCATCGACGCGGATTGCGGCAAGGAGACCCTCTCTCACCCATGATCTTTGTGTTGGCGATGGATGGTCTCAATCGTTTAATCAGTAAAGCAACTGAAGAGAGGATACTCCAGCCAATGGGATTGCCGGGCATCAGGCATCACTGCAGTCTTTATGCAGACGATGCCATTCTCTTGGCTGCACCGACAGCGACCGAAGCAAGAGCAGTTGAGCGCATCCTCTCGATCTTTGGGGAAGCATCAGGCCTTAGAACAAACCTGGGAAAGTGCTCGATCACGCCAATCTTTGGCTGTGAGGCAACGCTGTCGGAGTTCCAAGCCGTGCTTCCTTGTCAAATACAGCAGTTTCCAATTCCTTATCTGGGAGTCCCGCTATCCACAACTGCCATTCCCAAGGCACGCTACTTGCCACTCATCGGAAAGGTAGCGGGTAGACTGAGAGGATGGCAAGGGCCGCTGATGAACAAGGGCGGCCGACTCACCCTCATCAAGTCCACGTTGACTGCCATGCCGATCTATCTGCTCATGGCTGACAAACTGCCTCCAGGAGTGGTAAAAGAGCTGGACAGTCTCCGAAGGAATTTCTTGTGGACTGGCACTGATCGTGCAGCGCGAGGGAAGAACATGGTGGCATGGCCTACGGTATGCAAGCCTACCATATATGGGGGATTGGGAGTACTTGATCTTCGGTTGGCAGGGTTTGCACTCCAAACACGATGGATGTGGCTGCAACACTCAGATGACGGCCGGGCTTGGTCAGAGCTCAAGATCCGAGTGGAACCGGAGGTGGCAGCTCTCTTCCGGGCATCAACTTCGATACAGGTCAGGAATGGAGAGCGCACACTGTTTTGGGCTGATGCATGGATTGATGGTCAGGCGATCTCCGAGCTTGCTCCAATGCTGTTCAGCATCATTCCCACCAGGATAAAGAACAGCAGAACTGTGGCACAAGGGCTGCATGAACAACAGTGGGTTCGTGATATCAGAGGAGACCTCACCGTGCCAATAGTTGTTGAATTCATCAGACTGCGAGAGAGGATCCAAAATGTCAGGCTGGAGGAAGGCACCGACCTCTACCGATGGAAATGGACTGCAGATGGAAAATACACGGCGGCGTCGGCTTACAGGTCAATCTGGAAATGGTTTGGGCGCAGCCCGGTTGCAACGGTGTGGGTTTGCTATTTGGGCCTACTCGGTTTGGTGGTAAATGGGCCTAGCTCTCCTATAGTTTGGTCCGGTTTGGTTTTCTCTCAACTGCGGATCAGTTCAGTTTGGTTCGGTCCTGCGCCGACGCGGGGAGCTGCGGCTCCCATCACGCCGCTGTCGCCGCCGCCGCCGCCCGGGAGCTGCGGCTGCCCAGTCCCTCCCATCACGCCGCCGTCGCCGCCGTCTGGGAGCTGCGACTGCACAGTTGCGGCGCCGCCGCCGCCATCCGGGAGCATCTCTGGTGGTCGGTCCACGGATAGCCGACGCTGCATCGAGACGCCGGAACCATCGAGGTCGCTTTCCTCACCTTCTTTAACACTTCTCAGCCATCCCCTTGTTCTTGCTGTGCAAAACAGATCTGTTATGCGTAGATCTTGATATTTCCATTCTCTTACTGCAGATCTTCGCCATCCTGTTCTTGTTCCTATTACTGCTGGCACAGAGGCATCATCATCCCCTCCAGAGCAGAAGGTAGGTCCTGCTGTGGCACCCAGATCCTTCCCATCATGATTTTTTTTGTGTAACTATCGATTTGTATCTCTTAATTCAGTAGCACTAAGCCATCGTCAGTGCAGTAGAGTAGATTTCTTTGAGCAAGTTGCCATCAGAAGTTCAGAATGCATTGTTGATTGGAGTGTTGGATGTTACTAGAATTGTTCAGGCAATTATCTCTTAATTCTGTAACATTGTTGCTTTTGCATGTCTCCAACTATTTACCGGCTTGCTAATACTTTAGAAGATATTTTGTAATGGCATTATGTATTTTCCAATTGCTAATACTTTAGAAGATACTTTAAATTTTTGTTCTTGGGTGTTAAATAGGTAAAAATGTCTTCCAATGCTTCTGGTAGTTCAACAAGTCATGGTTCCACAGAGGTCTACACATCACAAACACCACGTCGTACAAGGTCAGATGTTTGGGAACACTACGAGCCAAACTTAGTTAATGTCGATGGTGATCTAAAGGTTGTTTGCAAGTACTGCGGACTACACTTAAACACCAAATCAGGCACGAGCAGCCTAAGAGGTCACATAGCTAATGCTTGCCCAGCAATTGAGACTCCTATCAGACAGAGATTCCAAGCCACCATGGCTAAACAACCTTTAGCAGAAAATTTTGTATTTGACCCCAAAGTTTGTCGTGAGGAGATGATCAAGTACATAATGCATGTTGAGATCCCTTTCTTGAAGTTTGAAGACCATTACCTCAAACCATGGCTGAAGACATTGCAACCAACTTTCAGAGTCAGGGGTCGTCGAACAATACGCAGCGATTGCTTGAAGAAATATGAAAGGATGAAAAAGGAGCTTCAAGTCGAACTCCGGAATTTGGATTCTCGTGTTTGCTTGACATCGGATATTTGGACCTCATCACAAAATTTAGGATATATGGTAGTGACAGCTCATTATATCGATGCGGAGTTCAAGATCAAGAAAAAGGTCATATGGTTCAAAGAGTTAGAGTATCCTTACTCAGGCTATGCAATTGAGGAGGAATTGTTGAGATGCCTAGCTGATTGGGACATAAGGGAAAAGATTTTTACTTTGACATTAGACAATGCAAGCAATAACACTGCTGCATGTGAGCTGCTGGTAACAGATTGTAAGCACGAGCTGTTGTTTGGTGGAGAGCATATGCATGTTCGATGTTGCGCCCACATACTCAACATCCTAGTTCAAGATGGCATGAAGATAATACATTCATCAATTAAAAAGATCCGTGAGCTACTGAGGCACATTGATTCTTCGGTATCAAGACTCCAAGAGTTCAATTCGATTGCAGTTGGGAAGGGCTTGCCACCTAAAGCTGGTATTTATCTTGACATCCCAACAAGATGGAACTCGACATACAAAATGCTTAACGAAGCATTGAAATATAAGGTTGTTCTGAATACCTATGCTACCAAATATTCTGAAGTTTCTCCAAGTGAAGAAGAATGGGCAAAAGCAAAAGCAATTTGTGTGTTTCTCAAAGGTTTTGAAGAGCTTACTCTTCTTGTTTCAGCCCATAGGGAAGCTACATCACATAAATTTTTGCCTTTGGTTCTTTGGATCCAACATGCACTGAAGGTAGACCCAGCATGGCAGACAAGTGAGTTGCTTAAAGAGCTAGCTACGTCCATGTGTTCTAAATTTGAGAAATATTGGGACCCTAGTGAAGACAATCTTCCAAATGAAGGCATCACCCGTAGAAGGAACAAAGAGATCGCTTTCAATCTTGCATTAGTAATTGCCACTTTTTTAGATCCAAGAAGGAAAGTAGTTTACTTGAAATTCTTTTTTAAGAAAGTGTGCAAAAATGCGGATCAGATTGCTATGCGTGTGAACTCTGCCTTGGACTGGACATGAAAATACTTCACACAGTACGAACGACAGCATCCAAGAATGAGTAGGACATACACAGTGACACGTGGTAGCGATGTCCCCATTGCAGGCTCACCAGTTCTTGGTAAAAGACAACTAGAGGCTGAGTTTGCTGAATACAGGACTCAAGTGAGGGTTACACAGGCACCAAAATCTGAAATCGATGTCTATTTAGAAGAAGAGATGGAGAATGATGTAGAAGATTTTGATGTCTTAGCATGGTGGAAGAGTAGAGCAGAAAAATATCATGTGCTATCAACAATGGCTCGCGACTTTCTTGCAATTCCCCTTAGTACAGTACCATCTGAATATGCTTTTAGTACTGGGGGAAGGATTCTTGGAGATCATAGAAGCTCATTAACTCCACAAATGCTAGAGGCATTAGTCTGTGCTAAAGATTGGCTTTTTAAAACCAAAGAACCTGATAGTGAAGGTATAATGGTTTTCTCTCTCCAGAAATGATAGTTGTTTCAGTTTCATTGTTTCAGTTTTTGCTAAAATGATCACAATGTCTCCTGCAGGTGAAGAAGATCCAGAAGATGAATCATATGAGGAATAACATTTGATGGCATTTTTGTTTGATTGATATGGTAGTTTGTGCATTCTAATTCAATGATGGCTACAGCTGCCGGTGGTGGTACTGTTATAACTGGATATTGCCAAAAACATAGGAAAAAGTCCATTTTTAGCCATCGAACTCCAAAACCGGTTATATTTGACCGTCGAACTTTTAAAACCGTTCATTTTTTTACCATCCAGTGGTTTTGCAGGGCGGTTTTGCCGACGTGACGTCCATGTGGCGGTGGGACCCGCTTGTCAGCACCATCTCTCTTTCTTCTCTCTTCTCCCTCTCTTCTCTCCCCTCCACCTCCGACCCGGCCTCCCCTCCCCCACCGACGCGACGGCCGCCGGTCCGCCTCCGACCCCCAAGCCCCTCTCCGCCACCCGGCCGCTAGCGGAGTGCGCCCCCTTGGTGAAGCTTTGCGTCGGCGGCGGCCCGGCGGGGAGCAGGCGCATCTATCTGCACCGCAGCTATCGAGTCCGCTCGTCGTGGAAGCTCGCACGGCGGCCGCCAGGGAGCATCCGCTGCTCGCCGTGGCGCGCCACCGTCGCCGCCCAATCGCCGTCGTGGCCGGTTCGCCGCCTCCTCTGCAGCTGTAGGACCGAACCGCGCGCGGGGGATGGAGATAGTGGTTGACGGAGACGGAGCTCCGGCCACGGCTTCGTCAACAACGCTGGCGGCCGCGCGGAGCACCTTGTCAACCACGCCGGCGCGGACGCCCGCCTCGCCCGGCTAGCCGCGCCGACGCCCGCCCGCCCGTCCACCCGCCTGTGCCGCTCGGCCGCGCCGCCCGGCTAGTTGCGCCGCCACCTGCGCCGCTCGGTTGCCCGCCCGCCTGCACCGCTCGACCACCTGCGCCGCCCGCACCGCCGCCCGCCTGCGCCGCTCCGCCGCCCGCGCTGCCGTTCGCCTGCATCGTTCGGCTGGCCGCGTGGGGGGCAGTAGGCGACGGAGAGAGAAGAGAGACGGAGAGAGAAGAGAGGGAGAGAAGAAAAGAAAGAGAGAGAGGAGAGGATGGGGCTGACATGTGGGTCCCACCGACACGCGGCAGCCACATCAGCAAAACCACCCTCTAAAACCGCCCGATGGTAAAAAACAAACGGTTTTAAGAGTTCGATGGTCAAATATAACCGGTTTTAGAGTTCGATGGTCAAAACCAAACTTTATCAATAGTTCGATGACCAAAAATTGACTTCTTCCAAAAACATATACCACACGCACACGATCTCATGACTCCCACATCCCAGAGCCCAAACAATGACTCGTTATTTGGTCATTTCCCACATCTCATATTCTCGATCAGCTTATGATTTCTTTGAATATTCAGAATTTACTATTTTGTTTGAGGGGTGTACGTATTCTTGAAATCTAATAAATTGTACTGTAGAGTTTTGGGAAATGAAGAAAATATGGAATGCCTGGGAAAGAAAGCCAAAAAGAGATGAACCATAATTTTCCACCACAATTTGTTAAAAGAAAATTTCCTTGGGTAATATAACTAGCTAGCTGCAAAATTGTTGCCCCGGCCTCTACCCCTTGACATTGTGTCCATTTCGTGTTTGATACACTTCGCCATTTTGAAAAGTTTTCCCTTCTTTCACAGAAAGCATATAGCGTGTTTAATTTGATACACTTTGTTGCTGGAGTTTCCTTCAAAGCAAGCGAAAGGAAATTTGTGTCTGGCATTTGCTTCGGCACATGGTAATCCCGGGGACAACAATAAAGATCAGCACCAAGCAGTGGTACAATCTGAGTAACAACTGCGCCTGACGGGCCAACAACGGAGGCTGACAGCTACACTGGAGCCCTGTGTGCTAGCCCTTATAGATGAAGAGAGAAACTCTCTGGAGAGGTTCTGGGACGATGGCATCATTGGCTACTTTGTCATTGTCTAAGTGAAAGGTTCACATAGAATGGATCATTGCCGCCATTTTCATGCCCCAACTGCCATGTGTCTTGAATTATTGCAAGTTACTGCATCGTGTCTCTAGTTTTCTATCCCGGGATGTCGTTGATCGCCAGCTTCCTGCTGAATTGCCGAGGTTAGCATCGCGCTAGTTCCTGGTTCCTGGTCTTCAACTTGTGCCTACTGATGTTGCCCTGGCGTGCACATCTGAATATTGCAGTGACCAAACATAGAAAGTTTGTAGAAAGGAAAAGAGAGAGAGGTAACAATGCAAGAAGCTCAGTGCTGCCAGTGTTGTTGTAAACTTATGTATACTGCTACATTATTTGTGTTCCTATGATCTGCAACCCACATATAGTTTTCTATGTGGCGCTGTCACATCAGCGTTTGAAATGCGAGTGGCTTCCAAATCTAGTAATGAGTAAATTGTCACAGCGAATTGTTACGCTGGACGCGCGTACGTGTGCTGGTAGGTCTGCATCGACAACATGAACGAGCACCATCAGCCGGGACCCGACGCGTCCGTTATTGGTGACGTTGTCCGTGCTCCCCGACACGTCGTGTAGCTCAGTGCTAAACTTATTTGTGTTTCATACACTCTACAATTTTTGTTTGATACACTTTGACATTCTGATATATAACTTGTATTTTGATATCAACGGAAGTGCATGCTCTAATTACTTGTTTAATTTATTTCTTGCTCCAGTGTGCAACCCATAGACAGGGCAGCTGCTTCGGCAACAGCAATGAAGATCAGCACCAAGTGGTACAATGTGAGGAACTGCCTGATGAGCCAACGACGGAGGCTCACAGCCCGCCACCTGCACTGGACATCTAACCCAACCTCACATCGGTGTGCACACGCCGCCGCGGCATGTGCGGCAGCGGCGGGGGCGGGTGCGGCGGCGGGGCGGAGTGGCGGCACATGCCGCGGCGGCGGGTGGGACACATGCCGCCGCAGCGGGTGGGCGGCAGCGAAGCGGCAGGTGCGGCGGCGTGTCGGAGCGGCATCTCGGCGCGGCGGGGAGCAAACGGCGGCGCGGCGGTGCGCGGCGGTGGTTGTGGCGGCGCGTCGCGGTGGGCGGGGCGAGGCACGGCGGGTTGAGCGCGTGAGGAGGCGGGTGCGGTGGAGGGAGTGCCGCGGCCGAGGTTGAGCAGGTGAGGATAAAGTGACTTGCATGAATCTCGAAGCGTCGGGGGGCACCATCGGATTATGTGAGTGGGAGCAAGCGGTTGTGGTAAATCCGCCTTAGCTGACATGTGTCTTGAATTATTACAAGTTAGTACTGCATCGTGTCTCTAGCTAGTTTTCTGTCCCGGGATGTCGTTGATCACCAAGCTCCTGCTGAATTGCCGAGAGGTTAGCATCGCGCGAGTTCCTGGTTCCTGGTCTTCAACTTGTGTGCCTGCTGATGTTGCCCCGGCTTTCACAGGTGCCATGCATTGCCTGTCTTCAACATCATCTTCGTTCCTCGTGGACGCTGTCACGGCGTCGCGGTTTGAAGCCAGCGCGCCGGCGCCGACACCGAGTCAGGCGCATCCGGCGATTATTCGCCGAGGCGGCACGCCGCCGCCGCATCATCCCACGTCACGGACGTACGCCGGTGGCAGCTGTTGGACGCCGGCACGGGCGCCGAGCGCGAGCTGCGTGCGGCGGCCGGAGCTGCTGCCCCAGATGAACGGGCTCCGGAGAAACCCATGATTTCGAGTGCCCATGAGGCGATGACCACCAGCGTTCTGGTTCAGATGAACAGATGAGAGCTCGCTCCACCCCAAACGAACGGCACCGGCCGTACCGGCAGGCAGGGCGAGCGCGTTCAAGATGGTCGAGAACTAGAGATGACTACGTACGTACGCGAGGAAAACGGAGACTGGCGCGGCGAAGGCCTCGCGACCAACCGCGCGTCTGATCTCTACCGCACAAGTTCGATCCAACGCTCAGGAGGGACCCAGGGTGGTCGGTATTTCATTTACGGTCCACCCCTGGGGTCCGAATGTCCGATCCTTCACGGCCAGGCTGGCGCCATGGGCGGCAGCACGCCCGCGCCGCCGTCTTGCAGGTCTCCACCGCCTGCTATCATGGGCCCATAATAGCTCGCAACGCGTTCCATCATCATCTTTCCCAGAGGGTGCCGTTGACTGCCTTCATCCTATCGACGAGATGGACTCTATGGACCGTGGACGCCGTCACGGCGGCGCACGTATGCAGTTCGGCGGATGGGCGGTGTTGCAGCGGCCGATCCGAGTCCCGGCGCGTGCTGGTGGAGGGGTACTCGTCCAGAAGTGGACGGGCTCTATGGCGTGACAGCTGACAGCATGAGCGGAGCGTCACCACGGTGAGCTCCGACGATGGCATTGGAGCTACGTGTGTATTGTTAAACCCAATTCTTGAATCACACGGAGTAGATCTAGTACGGGCGCATGACTTTGATAATAAAGATGATGTTCTTGTTCCTAATCTACAACAACAGCACTACTACAGGCACAGACACGCACACTGCACTACTAACAGAGAGGAAAACAGGGTAGCAGACCATCGGTGGTGCTGGGAGCCGGTGCCGCCATGTCGTCGACGAAGTTCGGAGGCGGACTGAGCTCGACGGCTTGCAGGGACGTCGTCGCGTGCTTGGCGGCGTAGATCGGGTCAGTGGCAGCGGCGACGGGCGATGTAGCAGGACGGCGGTAGTGGAAGCGCTTCCCGCCGCTCCAGTGCTCCCTCGAGTCGGACTAGGGTTGTAGGTGGGGTGTGTGGCGGCACAGTCAACCTCGTGCTGTGTGCTGTGGCCCCCACCTCCTCTATATAGCACTGTGCAACAGGGGCCCACCAACCATGATTAGGGTTGGGCGCCCCCGACTAGGGCGCAGAGTAAGGCCCGTTACGGCCTTTGGGCCTTAACGGGAAGAGATCGCACTAACAATCTCCCTCTCGATCTCTTCTCGAAAAACTTGCATCTCAGCCTCTCGCTGGGTATCCACTCCATCATAGACAACCATACCGAACATGGGTCATCTTAATCGTAATAACAACCAGATTAACCAGCCACAATACACTCATCCATTTTGAAGGATCTGACTAGGCCCTGTCCAGGAATCACAGGCTTTCCCTTAAACCCATACCGGTAATGTGTTCTCTAAATACACTGGGTGGTAAGCCTTTCGTGAGCGGATCCGCAAGCATCTCTTTGGTACCAATATGCTCCAGACTTATAGTTTGATCCTGGACTTTATCTTTAACTGCATAGAAATTTATATCTATGCACTTGGTAGCATTGCTCGACCTACTGTTGTGAGCATAGAATACTGCAGGCGCATTGTCACAGTATAACCGCAAGCATCTCTTTGGTACTAATATGCTCCAGACTTATAGTTTGATCCTAGACTTTATCTTTAACTGCATAGAAATTTATATCTATGCACTTGGTAGCATTGCTCGACCTACTGTTGTGAGCATAGAATACTGCAGGCGCATTGTCACAGTATAACTTTAATGGTCTGTCTATACAGTCCACTATTTTCAATTCAGGTATGAATTTCTTTAGCCACATAACTTGTCTTGTTGCCTCATAGCATGCAACAAACTCTGCATACATCGTAGATATTGCAACTAGCTCTTGCTTAGAGCTTCTCCATGAGATAGCTCCTCCTGCGAGAGTGAATATATATCCAGATGTAGACTTTCTATCATCTCTATCCTCCGCATAATCATCATCTGAATATCCCCTTATCTCTAGGACATCAGATCTTCTGTATGTTAGCATGAGGCCTTTTGTGCCTTGCACATAGCGTAATGCTTTCTTTATCATCTTCCACTGTTCTTCACCTGGGTTAGATTGATATCTTCCGAGTACTCCTGTTACGAACACTAGATCAGGGCGAGTGCACACTTGTGCATACTGTAAGCTACCCACTGCTGAAGCATATGGAACCGCTTTCATTTGATCGATCTCGTACTGGTTCCTTGGACACTGAAATAGTCCAAACTTATCGCCCTTCTGTATAGGAGCAGGTGTGGCTTTACTTATGTGCATATTGTATTTCTTTAGGATATTCTCCATATATGCCTTTTGAGATAAGCCTAGAACCGCATTTCTTCTATCTCGATGAATCTGAATCCCCAACACATATGAGGCTTCACCAAGATCTTTCATGTCCAAGTTTGAAGACAGAAAACTCTTTGTCTCCTGCAACAACCTAACATCATTGCACACAAGCAAGATGTCGTCCACGTATAGTATGAGGAAAATAAATTTCCCTTTCTTAAACTTTAAATACACGCAGTTATCCTCAACATTGGCCTTAAACCCAAATTTCTTAACAGTCTCATCAAACTTGATGTTCCATTGTCTTGAGGCTTGCTTTAAGCCATAAATGGACTTCTTTAGGCGACATCACATACGCTCTTTGCCTTCCACAACAAAACCTTTGGGTTGAGTCATGTAGACATTCTCATACAAATCTCCATTAAGGAATGCCGTCTTTACATCCATCTGATGTAATTCTAAATCAAAGTGCGCTACTAGAGCTAGGGATGAAATCGGTCGGAAACGATCGAAAATTTTCATTATCATTTCCTAACCATATTTTTTTACTCGAAAACGAAAACGGAAACGATGACGATAACGGAACAATCGGTATATCGGAAACGAAAACGTCGAAAACCTCAAATCGAAAACTTTATAGACCAATTTCAACAACCAACATTACTACATATTTATATATCATTTATGCATGTACATCAAAAGATAAAAACAATGGAGCTATATAGGGTGGGGATTCATTTTCATTTGCGACAAAGAAAATTTTAGGCGAAGTTGAAGGGGTAGCTGTGCATTTTGGGCCTCAATGATTTAACTGGGCCGAATTCGGAATTCCATCGGAAAATTTCCGATTAATTCGGTCGATAGAGCTATTCGGCGGTATAAATCCAGTATCGTTTCCGTATCGTTTTCCGACGTGTATCGTTTCCGTTTCGTCGGAACGGAAAAATCTCGGAAACGAAGCTCGGTCGATCGGGAATTTCCGTAATCGTTTTCATCCCTAACTAGAGCCATTATGATTCTGAAAGAATCCTTACAAGAGACTGGAGAAAATGTCTCATTGTAATCTATCCCTTCTCTTTGAGTGAACCCCTTGGCCACAAGTTGTCCCTTATATTTCTCTACATTCCCTTCAGAGTCATATTTGATCTTGTAGACCCACTTACAGCCTACTAGTTTGGCTCCTTTAGGAATTTCTTCTAAGTCCCAAACTTTATTCGCACTCATAGACCTCATTTCATCCTCCATGGCCTCTTGCCACTTGGATGCATCAGGACGTCTCATGGCTTCTTCATAAGAAGCATGATCACCCTCTATGTGAACTTCTTCACTGTTATAGACTTCATAGTCATTTGGAATAGCAGATCTTCTAGCTCTTTGAGATCTTCTCGGTGCCTCAACGGCTGGCGCTTCTGGCTCTAGGGGCTGTTCAGGTTCTTCCTGTGTGACAACCGGATCCTCAGGCTCCTGAGGGACAAGTTCCTGATCATCTGTTGCCTGCATTGGAGGACTAGCAACAGGTTCTGGCACCACAGTGGGCTGCACTGCAGGTGTCAGAACAGCACACGGTAGGAAGACCGGCTCCTGAATCATTGGAGTGGGCACATATACCCACTTCTCTTCAAGACCAATCTCTCTACGTGCCATGCTCCCTCTAATCATCTCGCTCTCTAGAAAGATGGCATGTCTCGTTTCCACGAACTTCGTGTGTCTGTCAGGACAATAGAAACGGTAACCTTTTGATTTCTCAGTGTAGCCAATAAAGTGGCAACTGACTGTCTTGGGATCTAGCTTCCCAATATTTGGGTTGAATACCTTAGCCTCCGTTGGACTTCCCCAGACTCGCATGTACCTGAGAGAGGGTTCTCTACCGTCCATAACTCATATGGTGTCTTAGGTACTGACTTAGAGGGAACTTTGTTTAAAATGTGAATGGCGGTCTTCAATGCCTCCATCCACAAGTTAACTGGCAAAGTGGAGTAACTTAGCATGCTTCTAACCATATCCATTAAGGTACGGTTCCTTCTTTCAGCTACTCCATTCTGCTGAGGTTCGCCCGGTGTACTATATTGGGCAACTATGCCATTCTCTTGCAAATACTTTGCAAAGGGTCCGGGCGCTTGACCAAATGGGATGTGACGACCGTAGTACTCCCCTCCACGGTCGGATCTTACTAACTTAATCTTTAAGTTGTGCTGATTTTCTACTTCAGTCTTGAATATCTTAAATTTATCCAACGCTTCTGACTTTTCTTTCATTGGATAAATATAACCATAGCGCGAGTAATCATCTGTGAATGTGATGAAGTACTCAAAACCATCCACAGACATTACATTAAACGGACCACATATGTCCGTGTGAATTATCTCTAACACGCTTGTGCTATGCTTCGCACCTTTCTTTATTTGTTTGGCAAACTTGCCTTTGATGCAATCTATGCACTGTTCTAAGTCTGAAAACTCTAAAGGCGGTAGAATTGATTCTCTTACTAAGCGTTCTACTCTTCCCCTCGAAATGTGGCCTAAACGACAGTGCCACAATTTCGATGAGATGCTATCAATTCGTTTCCGCTTTTTACTTGTAGACGTGGAGACAATCTCTGTCTCGCACATATTCTCGTCGCACACATTCACAGAATCACTCATACTCAACATATAAAGTTGGTCTTGTCTAATGGCAAGACCCACACAAGCATTATTAAATTCAATAATACATTGTATCTCATCAAAGTGACACTTAAAGCCACTATCTGCTAAACGTGATACTGAAATTAAATTTCTGTTTAACTTAGGCACAAATAAGACATCATGAAGCCGAAGAGTGAAGCCATCCTTTAACTTGATGGGGAGTTCTCCTATGGCCTCCACTTCAACTTCGACGCCATTTGCAACTCTAATGCTTCTTGCGCCTCTTGCTAGGGTCCGACTCGAATGGAATCCCATTCTGTGCTATGTGCTTGAGCCACTTGGGACAGTCTTTCTGCCAGTGACCTTCATCTTTGCACCATAGGCACTGATTCTTGCGAACCTTATTGTCGTGCTGAACAGGAGCTTTCCCATGAGGCTTAGGAGGAGCATTGGAAGGACCACTCTCATTCTGGTGCTTCGGTTTGTAGCCCTTGCTACCAAAGCTTCTTTTCTTGTTGTTGTTATGCTGCACATAAGAGATGGAGCCTACATTATGTGCCTTGAGTCTTTCTTCTTCTTACTGACACATCGACATGAGCTTATGGATGTCCCAATCTTCCTTCTAGGTGGTGTAGCAACTTGCCAGTACTCCAAACTCAGGTGGTAGTGACTTGAACACCAAGTGAACTACAATCTGCTCTGGTAAACCCATGTCCATGCCGGTAAGCTTACCGTTCATGTTGCTCATCTTTAGGATGTGATCTTTCACACCCCCTCCACCATACTTTATGGTGGTCAGCTTCGTGATCAAGTCGCTAGCATAGGCTTTGGTATGCGTGTGGTGCTGTCTCTCCACTATCTCCAGGAACTGGGAGGCAGTGTGTACATTACCATCCGCATCCTTCTCAGCAATGGAGGTCCTGATGGGCTCAGACATCTTTGTCTGCATGATCTTCAAGCATTTCTTGTTCATGAGCTGCCACTTGGCCCTCTCTAGGTCACGTGCAGCAATAGCATCAGCATTGGCTCGCTGTCTCTCCAGAAAGACAGTTGCATCCTCATCTGCAGCCCTCACAGCTTGCTCGATAACAGCCGGACAAGGTGTGGTCAGCACCGTGTCAATCTCCAGCAGCACCAAGGCACACACCAGCTGATTGCGCCACTCCTTGTAGTTGCTTCCAACTAGTTCAGGAATGTTGCCAATGTAGCCAGATCCTGAAATTAATAATTCAAGAAATATGGTGAGAACATAAACATAATAATTGTTGCATGTATTAATTTAACTTTGGTGAAAATCAATACAAACAACAACACTCTACATCAATTCTATATCACCTTTGGGCAGAAAATTAGAATTGATGCATAAAACACTTAAAACTTTCTGTCTATAATATTGCAATAATCAGCTTTGGCCAGAAAATAACAATATCATAAAAACTCTTAAACTTAATGCACTTTCTCTAATTAAATATCCCTTTGGTTCAATTTAACTAGAGACATAACTTGCAGCGGAAAAATACTTTAAATGCACATAAACAGTAGCAAAACTCTATAATTTACCCTCTGAAAAATTATCACTTCGGTTCAAATTCAAACAGGGGCAAATTTGACTCAAGTTCACTTGAAAATGACTGAAAAACTGATTCAAATAATTGAACAGAAGCTATTGTGTGCAAAATTCTTAATTTGGCCCGCGAACTCACTCAGCCCGCTCCGGCCCAGCAGCGCCCTTGCGCGCGCGGCCCAGCTTGGCCCGCTCGGCGCTCACTCTCGCAGCACCGCGCGCGTCCCGCTCGCTTGCCCTCTTGGCCCATTGGCGCGGTCGCGGCTCAGCTCGCTCTCCGGCTCGTCCCAGCACCGCCCGCGGTGCGTGCGGCTCGGCTGGCAGGCCGCAGCGTGGGCCTGTGCCTCCAATTCGGCCCAGCGCCGCGCGCCGCCCCCGCCCCGCCTGCATCTCGTCCGTCGAATCAGATCGGACGGTTGAGCGCGCGGGTCGGTGAGGATAAAAACGCCGCGGCCGGCTTCACCCGAAACCCTAGCGCATTCTCTCCTCGCCCGCGCCGCACGCAGCTCTCCGCTCCGCTCGTGAGCGCCTGCTCCGGCGCCGACGGCTTGCTACATCGAGCGCCAGCTCCACCGTGCCATCGTGAGCCCGGCCGGTGGCCTCCGCCACCGCGCCGCCTTCTTCTCCCCTTTCTCTATGTTGCGCGCGGGCGCCTTTGCGTCGCGCCGCCGCATGCCACGACCGGCCACCTTGGTCGCCGTGCTTCGTGCGAGTGCCGCCGCGCCATGGCCGGAGTGCCATGAGCGCGAGCAGCCGACCCCTTCCCCCTTCTCTATCTTCCTCTCCTCATCGCCTCTTCGGCTAGACAAAAAAGATAGTGTGCCACCGCGGGGCCCCTCGCCGGCGAGCGCGTGCACCCGTGGGTGCGCGCGCCGCCGTCAATGGGCTCCTCGGTGGTGCTTCTCGCGTGGCGACGGCCACGAGGTAAGGGTTAGGATTAGGGTTCGAGATTTGGAGCCTCTTTGACTCGATCTATGTGATTCGCTTTTGAATCTTGGTGTTTTGACTCGATTTGCTTTCGATTCGCTTGAATCATGAACTCATTTCGTCGATTTACTTTAAAACCGAGCAACTTTTGCGATGTTTTCTTCCCCTAATCCTTCGATCTGGGACTGTTCACTTGAACTAACACCACACTCACCCTAAAACAATAGATCTACTCGATTTTAGGCGTCTGATACCATTGTTAAACCCAATTCTTGAATCGCACGGAGTAGATCTAGAACGGGTGCATGACTTTGATAATAAAGATGATGTTCTTGTTCCTAATCTACAACAACAGTACTACTACAGGCACAGACAAGCACACTACACTACTAACAGAGAGGAAAACAGGGTAGCAGACCATCGGTGGTGTTGGGAGCCGGTGCCGCCATGTCGTTGACGAAGTTTGCTGGGGCGGACTGAGCTCGACGGCTTGCAGGGACGTCGTCGCGTGCTTGGCGGCGTAGATCGGGTCGGTGGCAGCGGCGACGGGCGATGTAGCAGGACGGCGGTGGTGGAAGCGCTTCCCGCCGCTCCAGTGCTCCCTCGAGTCGGACTAGGGTTGTAGGTGGGGTGTGTGGCGGTGCAGTCAACCTCGTGCTGTGTGTCGTGGCCCCCACCTCCTCTATATAGCACCGTGCGACAGGGGCCCACCAACCATGATTAGGGTTGGGCGCCCCCGACTAGGGCGCAGAGTAAGGCCCGTTACGGCCTACGGCCCAAAGGCCGTAACGGGAAGAGATCGCACTAACATGTAGGCGCATGCGGGGTCCCAGCCACGGCAGGAAGCTAGGCATGGCCGCACGGGAGGGGGCGGCGCTGTTGAAGGGGATGCGAACGGCGAACCAAGTCACCGGCGTCGTGCACGCAGGCGCCCGTGTCGGCGTGCTGCTCGCCGCCGCAACCTCCCTGGCCGCAGACACCGATTGCAAGCTCTACATGCTGCGCTTGATGGACGGCGTGCGCGAGGAAAAGCGGGTATGGCCTCGCTACCATAAGCGCGATCTCGACCGCACGAGTCCCATCCAACGCTCGGGAGAGGCCCAGGGGGTGGACGATATCTCATTTACCGTCCACCCCGGCATTGGGGTTCGGCTTCAGCCACGCCACGCCGCGCGCCGTTGGCAACACGGTCGCCACGCCGCGCCGTCCCGGTCTCCACAGCCCGGCGTGCGTACGTGCTCGGCGGATGGCGTGGATCTCCCGTACGTTCTCCGATTTCGAGAGGGCGGCGGCGCGGCACGACGGCGTAAGCGGAACAAGCGCCACTGAGATCGAGCACGGCGTCGAGGCGTGTCCAAAGGAGCCCAGCCACGCACGCACGGTTGCGCCACGGCGGCATACGACCGCGATGAACGGGCAGCATTGGAGCAGCTGACCCAGATGAACGGGCACCGGAAAAACCCGTCGAGTACGTGTCCATGGCCAACGTTGCGTTTCGATCAGATCGACATGCGGCAGATGCAAGTCGTGTGCGCGCCAAGATCGAGTGTGTGCGGCGCCGACGCGTTCTGGCCGGTGGAGCTGCTCGCGCGCCCAGGTGGACGGGCTCGATCCTCGATGGCACCGCGACAGCTGACAGCAAGAGCGGGAGCACCGTTGGATCACCATGGAATGCTCCGACGCCAGCATTCGAGAGCCGTGGTTAGACGCACGCGCGCGGGGGTCACCGCCTAACGTACGTGACACACTCATCCCAACATGAACCATGGACGGCATGGAGCTGAGGAACAGGAAGCGAGAACGAGAAGTCGCCGGCGTCGTGAAGGTGCCCAGGTCGGCGCGCTGCCCGCGGATGCTGCCGGCAGCCGCCGCCGCCGCCGCCGTTGCAACTTGCCTCGTCGCGGGCACTCGGTGCCCGCGTTTCGATGCCAGCGCCGGCGCTGACTACGATCGAGCTACGTGCCTGCCGCGCTGGAGCTTGCGACTGCGGTCGCGCGAGGAAAGCGGAGAGGGCCTCGCTGCCCATCCGGAGATCTCAACCGCTCAAGTCCGATCCAACGCTGAGAATGGGCCCAGGGGGTGGTCGGTATCTCATTTACCGACTACCCCTAAGGATCCGCCTGGGTCGGCGCGCCGTTGCGGTCTCCACCGCCCGGCCCAGAATAGTTCGCAGTCGTGTTCCAGCTTCCAAGGAAGAAGACGCCGTGGACTGCCTTCGTCGTATCGACGCAGTGGACGCCTTCGCCGGCGGCGTGCGCAGCTCGACGACGACGGCGGACGGCTGGCGGCGGACAAGGTGGTAGGCTGGACGAAGCAAGTTGCAGGAGTGCAGGACAAGCGTGCGTGCCCGGCGGCCGGCGTGCCTGTTCTCTGATTTGAGAGGGCGGCGCCGCGGCACGACGGATAAGAATGAAGAAACACCACCGAGAGCACGGCGTCGAGCGAGGCGTCTCCGGAGTCCGGAGGAGACCATCAGGCTGCGCATGGTGGCGGCGCCGCCGCCGCACCACGGTGGCATACGAGGCAGAGCGCGTCTCGGCGCTCATTCGCTCAATCTGTGCTTTCGATCACAATTCGTGCAAAGCCGCGGCCCCGCAATTGACCTTGATGCCCACCACGGTTTTGTTGCATGAACGTGTGCCGAGAGCAAGCTTGAGCACGATTACTTTCTTGTGCGTCTCTCACAAGTCTCGGTGAGCATTCATAAGTTTCTCTTGACTCGATATTGCATATATGGATTAGGGACAAACAATAAGGGCACACGCCAAAAATTTTCCACCGTCGACAGAAGCACGATGCTTCGATGACATCATTGGTACTACCCTTGACCGTTTCTCTCCATTCTTTTTTTTTGAGGAGAACGGGGGGAGAGCATCCCACCTTATCATTCGTCATGGAGCTTCTTGTAAGCTCATAAAAACATACAGTTCAACAATTTTACAACAACCGATACAACACGACACCTAGATCAGAAATAAGACAACACACAACACACGCACACTTCAAAAGATCCAGAACATGAATCAAGCGGAGGGACAACCGCCGATGAGAGCCGCCATTGAACAACATAATCGCCAGACCAATCCCCAACCCTAGGGCACCGAGAGGGGCAAACCACAAGCAGCAGCTAGAACCAAAGCATGGGGCACCGACGTCGCGACGTATCACGTATGAATGAGCAGCCCACGACCAAGCATTCAGTGGTTATGGGAGGGACCCAGGGGGTGGTCGGTATTCCATTTACCGTCCACCGGCGGGGTCCGATCGATCCTTCCCGGCCCCGCTGGCGCCATGGGTGGCAACACGGCCGGATCGAAGCCAGCGCGCGGGCGCCGATGGCTTGCTGCATGCGGCGCCGGTGCGTGCTGGTGGAGGGGTACTCATCCAGAGGTGGCGAGCTGCCGAGCTCTATGGCGGGACAGCTGGCAGCATGAGCGGAGCGCCGGCCACTAGATCACCACGATGAGCTCCGACGACGTCGTTCGAGCGGCGTGTGTAGGCGCATGCGGGGGCCACACTTGACGATGAGCCACAGCAGGAAAGCTAGGCACGGCCGCACACAGGATGGGGCGGTGCTGTTGAAGGGGATGCGATCGAACCAAGTCGCCGGCGTCGTGCGGGTGCCCGTGTTGATCGACGTGCTGCTCGCTGTCGTGGCCGTGGCGGCCACAACTTCCCTGGCCACGGACACCGAGTGCGGCAGCTCGGTGCCGGCGCCGGCGCCTACGGCAAGCTGCATGCCGCGCTTGGTGGACGGCGTGACGGCGTCGCTACCATAAGCGCGATCTCGACAGCACGAGTCCCATCCAACGGTCGTGAGAGGCCCAGGGGATGGACTGTATTTCATTTACCGTCCACCCCTGGGGTTCGGGTTCGGCCACGCCGCGCCGCGCTGTCCCAGTCTCCACCGTCCGGTTTCCGGGGCTTCGATCTCCCTACTAGGGCGGCGGCGCGGCGCATGCACGACGGCGCGTAACAAGCACCACACAGAGCACAGCGTACGTCGAGGCATGTCTCCGGAGTCCGAAGGAGCTAGCCCAGGCCGCGCCGCCGCCGCCGCACCACGTTCCACGGCGGCATACGAGCCAGAGCGTCTCGGCGGCGCGGCGCTCCACCTGCGTAGCTCGATCGTGTTGGATATTTCTGTTTGACCTCGATCAACAACAAACCAACGACTCAGAGGGGATTTCAATCACCCCTAAAACCTCGGACTCGGATCTTATCCCGAGTCCGTTTTCGCCGTGATCGGGAGGCGAAACCTAAGCCCATTGGGCTCGGCCCCTTGCCTACAGCGCGACTATAAGTAGAGGGTCAACCCCAAGAGTTCCTCTCATCCTTTGCTTTACGCAATCCAAGGTTTACCTAAACCCTAAACCACCCTACCGATCTCTAAGCGCGCTGGAAGGCTCAGAAGCTCGAGCACCACGCCCGGGGCCGCGCTGCCCAGCAGCGACACGCGGTAGCAGCCTGGCCTGCGACGAGGCGGCGGCGAAACGCGCGCGCGACAGCGGCCAGTGCGGCCCAGCTGAAAACCGGCCCAGGCGGCACCAGGCAGGCCGCCGAAACGGCCCACGAGCGCGCCCGCGCGGAGCCGAGGAGTCGCGCCATCCTGGCCGTCAATGAATATCAACGGCCGGCGCTCGCCCGCTAACCCTTAAAAGGCCGAAACACGCGGGGGGAGGGGAAACCCTAACTCATCCCCCCCCCCCCCCGCGCCGCAGCTCAGGAGCGCTCGGCTCGCCAGCGCGCGAGAGCAGCGAAGCCGCTCGCGGCGGCGGCCGGCGGCGCAGCCATGCCGCACCGCCCTTCCTCATCTCCGGCCAGCAACATCTCTAGCTCCCTCCCTCATTTCTGAGTGAGAGAGGAAGAGATGCGATGAGCTCGCCGGCGCGCATGGCGACGACGTCGGCTAGGAGCGGCGGAGCTATCGTGGTAGCCCTCGCCGGCGCACGCTCCCCGCGCGGTGAGAGCACGGCCGTCGATGGTTACCGCGGCGGCACCCAAACGCTCGCTAGGCCGGCGGCGACCGGATCTGAACGACGCCGTCGTAGGACTATTCGACGGCCGCGCATGGCTCAACCGGAAGGTTTTGCTGTTAAGGGTAAGGAACATATGGGATGCAGATTAAAGAAGTCCATTTATGGACTTAAGCAGGCGTCCAGACAGTGGAACCTTAAATTCGATAAAATCATTAAGAGATTCGGATTTAGGGAAAATGATGCAGATAGGTGCATCTACATTAAAGAAAAGGGTGGTAAATTAATAATCCTAGTACTATATGTCGATGACATATTGTTAGCATGCAACGATAAGAATATGTTGTGTGAAACTAAGAAGTTCTTCTCATCTCATTTTGATATGAAGGATCTCGGTGAAGCCTCGTATGTACTTGGCATTGAGATACACCGAGACAGAGCCCGAGGAGTACTAGGATTATCTCAGAAAGCTTACATTGAGAAAATGATTAAGAGATATAACCTTGATAAGTGTAGTGCATCACCTGTTCCATTACAAAAAGGCGATAAGTTGAATGGAAGTCAGTGCCCTAAGAATGAGTTAGAAAGAAGTAAGATGCATGACATTCCATATGCATCAGCTGTTGGCAGCTTGATGTATGCACAAGTCTGTACGCGTCCGGGCTTGGCATTTACAACCGGAGTACTTAGTAGATATCAGTCTAAGCTAGGATGGGCTCACTGGGTAGGTGTCAAGAAGGCACTAAGATACTGCCAGGGCACCAAACACTACATGCTTACATGATGAGGACATCACCACATTGGACATACAAGAGACGGACTCTTCCCCGGGGTATAAGTCATCACCACGTCGGACAACAACTTCGGTTCGGATTCAGCCGACACGTCTGCGCTTCAACTGCGATATCTCCCTCATACGACGTCCAATCAAGGTGTTCTTGGATGCGTTGGAACCGTGACGACGAGACGCTTCTTTTGGTTCTGGTTTTAGCTCCAGAAGATTCGTGGATCATTCTGTGTGACCATGAAAGGTGCTGTGTCACCTGTTTTGGGCCTTCTCAGGCTTTGTATCGTGTCGGGCCTTCGGCCCATGTCATGGGCGCGGCGTCCCAACCCTAGCTCGCCCCACGACATTAAATTCAGTAGCCGCCGTCGTTGAGACTCGGGTTTTGCTTAGATTATTCTGTCAAGAACAGTTTCGCCGTCTATCGGTTTGTAGAACCCCAACTTTCGATCTTAATCATACATGTGCAGAGTCACTTCAGATTGAGCTGCGTTCTTTCGAGTTCTTGCTTGTGTTCTTCGTTTCGCAGGCAGGGATTAGCCTTCTCGGCGAGGTCAACCGGGTTGTGACACGGTTGATAACCAGAGGAGTCGTGGTGCTAAGATTGCGGGGTTCGAGTCGCTGACTTGAAGCCGGATCGGTGTGTTGCGCTCCGCCCAAAACGACTTATCCTTCACCTGACGGAAGATCGGGCCATCCCGTCCCCATCAAGGTAACCTCGAGGTTGTATGTTACACCGATGCTGACCTTGCTGGTGATGAAGATGACAGGAAGTCCACTTCTGGGGGGTGCAATTTCATGGAGAAGCGGTAAGCAAGGTGTAACAGCTGCATTTACGATGCAAGCTGAATTTATAGCGTGTTATGATGCCACGGGACAGGCAGTGTGGCTTAAGAATTTTATACCGACATTAAGAATTGTGGATAGTATCTCAAGACCTATCACAATGTACTGCGACAACCAGTCTACAGTTTTCTTTTACGCAAACGATAAACTAAGTGGTGCTTCTAAGCACATTGATCTTAAGTATCGTGTCGTGAAAGATAGAAACCGGGACAATACCCTTAAGATTGTACATATAAGTACTACTGAGAATATAGCGGATCCACTTAAAAAAGGTCTACCACCGCACCTCTTTCAGAAGCATGTCCTAGGCATGGGTCTGGTGGGTAGCCTGGATCAAGTCCCGGTTCAGGGCCTTTAATCTCCCAAAATAAGAGTAAGAGTTCTGACAAAGTTTATTAGTGAGACTATGGGTAATGTTGTCCCAGTATGCTGCTACGCTGCTGATGACACATTGGTCTGGTACTTGCTGATTTTCTGAGGAGGAATTTTAATTTAAGTTAAGTTTTAGTTTAAGTTAGTGAGTGAATAGTCATTGGTTAAGTTTAAGTTATTGACCTTCGGTCAAGGAGGAGAATGTTGGATATTTTAGTTTGACCTCCGTCAACAACAAACCAACGACTAAGAGGGGATTTCCATCACCCATAAAACCTCGGACTCGGATCTTATCCCGAGTCCGTTTTCACCGTGATCGGGAGGCGAAACCTAAGCCCAATGCAAGGTTTACCTAAACCCTAAACCACCCTACCGATCTCTAAGCGCCCTGGAAGGCTCGGAAGCTCGAGCACCACGCCCGGGGCAGTGCCGATGGAGACCAGAAGGCCGCCGCTACCCCGAGAAGACGCTCAAGGAGTGTCTACGCTACGTCCCCGACTCCGCTTTCGCCATCGACTTCGTGACTTCTACACCGACGACGATGGACAACAACGCCGCCGGTATAAGCCGAACTACCTCATATTTATCCGCATTTGTTAAGTTAGATGTGATCTTGTTAGACTAGATGATCCTGTTTTAAGTCTGTTAAGCTAATGCAGATCGATTTGATCTAACAGATCGATGCAGTAGACGACGACCACCTGGAGAAATATTGGGACGACATGAACTTGTGATCGAAGTGGAAAAGTTTTAAGACGTGGTGTGGATTGATTGCTGGCGTCCATGTCTTTGGAGTTGACGATATAGAACACCGCCGGGGAGCAGAGCATATGCTCCCTGGCTCTGTCATTGTTGGTGATTGCCTGCGGTGTCTCCGGCTCACATGTCTACGTGCGGCGGCCGGAGCTGCTGCCCCAGATGAACGGGCACCGGAAAAGCCCGTGATTTCGAGTGTCCATGGCCGGCGATACGACTCAGATGGAGGAGAGCTCGCTCCGCCGCAGACGAACGGCACCGGCAGGCAGCGCGAGGCGAGCGCGTTCAAGATGACTGCGTGCGCGAGGAAAGCGGAGGCCGGAGAGGGCCTCGCCGCGCGGATCTCTACCGCACAAGTTCGATCCGACGTACGGGAGGGACCCAGGGATGGACGGTATTTCATTTACCGACCACCCTTGGGGTCCGGCCCAGCCGACGCCATTGGCGACACCGTCGCGGCGGCGCACGCCGTTCGACCACTGGGCGGCGGACAAGATGCGCTGCGCTCCGGGCGTGGTGGCTGGATCATGGCGCCTCGACATGCGGCAGATGCAAGTTCGTGTGCCAAGAGTGCGCGCGGCGGCGGCGTTGATCTCGAGAGGGCCGCGACACGGCGCGGCGGCGGCGTTAGGCAGGATGGCGCACACCGCGTGCGTCGCGGCGTGCTTCGAGTCCGGCGTCATGAGAGCGCGAGCGAGGACTCTAGTCTCCGGGAAGTGGTAACTCACGTCGCGAAGACGTACGCCGTAGGATCTCGGTATGCTAGCCAGCGTCCAGAACGCACAGTCACCTAGTCTCTGTGCCGGTGAACTCCGGAGCATCAGTGGCGCGAGACCGAAGCACCAAGCACTTCCAGTTGATGCTCATCGATGCCGGCAGCTGCCGCCGCCACCGCCACCGCCTCCGCCGACGTTGCAGCTTCCCTCGTGCGGACACCGAGTGCCCGCGGTTCAATGCCAGCGCCGGCGCTGACGGCGGGCTACGTTCCGCGCTGGAGCTTGGCCGCGGCTGCGGTTGCGCGAGGAAGGCGGAGAGGGCCTCGCTACCCATGCATCCGGAGATCTCAGCCGCCGAAGTCCGATCCAACGCTCCGAATAGGCCCAGGGGGTGGTCGGTATTTTATTTACCGACCACCCCTAGGATCCGCCCGGGTCGGCGCGCCGTCGCGGTCTCCGCCGCCCGGCTCAGAATAGTTCGCAGTCGTGTTCCTGCTTCCAAGGGAGAAGACGCCGTCGACTCAACTGCCTTCGTCGTATCGACGCGGTGGACGCCTTCGCCGGCGCGCGGTGCGCCC
Source organism: Echinochloa phyllopogon (assembly GCA_033239725.1). NCBI lineage: Eukaryota > Viridiplantae > Streptophyta > Magnoliopsida > Poales > Poaceae > Echinochloa > Echinochloa phyllopogon. Next base: position 36,560,425 of record BTCW01000006.1, read on the forward strand.
AGCTCGACGACGACGGACGGCTGGCGGCGGACAAGGTGGACGGCTGGACGAAGCATGTCCATCGCGGGACAAGCGTGTGCGTGCTCGGCGGCCGGCGTGGATCTCCCGTGTTCTCTGATTTCAGAGGGCGGCGGCGCGGCACGACGGCTAAGAATAAACGCCACGGAGAGCAGGAGCACGGCGTTGAGGCGTCTCCGGAGTCCGGAGGAGCCCATCAGGCCGCGCATGGTGCTCTCGATCGATCACAATTCATGCAAAGCCGCGGCCGCGCAATTGACCTTGATGACCGGCCACCACGGTTTTGTTGCATGAACGTGTGCCGATAGCAAGCTTGAGCACGATTACTTTATTGTGCATCTCTCACAACTCCCGGTGGCCATCGATACATTTGACCAAGGCATATATTCATCGGTTTTCTCTTGAGTCTTGACTCGGTACACGATTGCATATATGGATTAGGGACAAACAATTAACGAGGGCACACGCCTAAAATTTTGCACCACCGTCGACAGAAGCACGATGCCTCGATGCCGTCCACTTAGAGGAACGTATATATAGTGGACACACGCGATGTAGCCACATACACACGATCGACAAATATTGAAACATTACTATTCAAGTTTGAGGAGTGTATGTATTTTTGAAATCGAGATTGTACTAGAGTTTTGGAAAACGAATAAAATATGGAATATTTGAAAAAAAGCCCAAAATAGGTAAGAAACATACTTCTGGGCCGTTTTATGGCCCCCCGTTTCCGCGCTTTGGGCCGTTTTATGGGCCGGGCCGTGCGAAGTGGGAGGCACACCTAGCCTAGCTAGGTGACCTAGGTCACGGTAGACAATATAAAGGTGTCCCGTGCGACTGCGACCTAGTAGGTCACCGCAGCCGGCAGACAGCCGGTTTGCTCTCGTGCTTAGGGGTCTTGCTCTAGCGGCGCTGTCGGCGCGGCTGCGCGGTAAGGGCACAAGCGCGCTCAGCCTAGCTAGGTTTTCGCGGTAGCAGGAGAGGGGCGCAGCTAGGGCGGCGGCGAGGGTAGGCGATCGAGCTAGCGCCGCCAGGGAACACGGCAAGGGCGTCGCCGACGACGAGGACTTGCGGCCAGCCGGCGAGGTACGGCGGCCAGCATCTCTCTTACGTCCGGCGCATTCGCTTGCTACTGTATGTATGCGTTGTCGCCATGGTTTAGTGCTGGATTGCTTGGTTTTTGTCGCGCTGATGAGATGAGACCGGCCACGATTTCGAAATTTGAAAAAAGATTCCCTCTTTCTGCTGCGTTTGTATAGCGGTGTTTGATATACATGTATGTGACTTTGAAAAGTGTTTTGCTTCTCTCATTGAAAGCTTTGTAGCGTGTTTGATGCACTTGCTGCTGGACTTTATTTCCATCATCATGCGTGAAGCGTGATGCATGCAGTATATCTCTTCCATTTCTTCTGTTTCAAGGCTACGCTCTGCTTCAAAAGCTGCTTGCATATGAATCCTATTTTTTGAGAGAGAGCAAGCCAAAGAGAGAAATTGTGTCAGGCATTTTATTTGTTCTTCCAAAGTTTTTGCGTGATTTTTTTGCTGGTCTCTCATCTAAAAGGTAGCATCATATCCTGCATCTTCAAATGCTATACAATGAGGAGACCGCCATCTCTTGCAAGTGGTGTCTGGCTTTATTACTACCTACCATGAGTCATTGCTGCTTTTATTTGGAGGAGCTATTATGTCGCAAACACATTATTAGCCTCATTTGTGGTGCGCACATTCATTGCATGCTCACAAATTTGTGTCGTTCATTGATGTCTGCTTGCTTTAGCCGGTGTTTGATGTTTGCTGTTTCATTTCCTCCCAAATTCTGTGACTAGTTAACGAATGTGGAAGCATCTCTGAAGAGAAACATATATAGGGGTAAGATGCTATATGCATCTCGATTTACACATTGGCTGTCTGTGTAGAGGCCACATTTCATATGCCGTTGTCTAAAAATTCCGGTTTGTGTAGGATATATTACAACATGCAATATGCGGAAAAGTCATCTATAAGCCTGCGATCTATCATATCGCTTATTGTTTATTTGATACTTTGCACTATATGCCTCCACGTACTGGTTAGCATAAAGTCATATGCCAACTACGGGGTTACCTATCTGGTGGTCATTTATACATACTGCCAAAGGAATATAGGTTCAAATGTGCCGTGTCCTTATTTGCATGCAGTGACTATTATATTTATGGAGATTTTTGTTGGTATTTTTTTCTTTGCTTTGTGTAATCTGAGCTTTGTTTTTGTCTGGAATTATTATGCTGTTGTTTGCTATAATTTGTGTTCAGCTATATATACCTTTGTTGTTGAGATGCTATGAACATCTGTTATTTTTATCAAGGGATTTTTAACACCTTTTGTAGCATTACAAATCTTTACTATCCCATTCTACAGGAACCTAAGAAATATGGAGTCAAACAATGAAGATTCCATGATCAGTCCTACTGAGAACTCCATGTCATCTCCACCATCTAGGAAGAGACAGAAGATATCTGAGATTGAAACCTTTGCTGCTCAATGTATTGATTGCGAGAACTGGAGAATCATAGAAACTAAAAAGAAATATGAAGAAATCAGATCACGAATTTTAGAGGAGGCTTTTACTTGTGAAAAGGTCTGTGAGTGGAAGTCTGATGTGACATGTGGCGACCCATCAGATATATCTCAAGATGATGGCATTAAGCTTTGGGCAATTGATAAACCTAATATTCCAGAGTCCCCTGAAGGATGGGAAAGGTTTGTTAAGATAAGAAGCCAAGGAAGCACCCAATTTGCTGATGTGTGAGTAACATATTCTCTTGCAAACTACTTATATATATATGCCTCCTAATTTGACCTATTTATTTATGTACAAATTGTTTTTTAATTAGTTGCCATGCACACCCTATATATAATCATATGAGCTCAGTCTGTTGTATTTCCCCAACCTATTATCTAAGTTTGTCCATAGTAACAACTAAATAATAAATAAAATTGAAGATGCAGATGATTTTTTATTTTGTCAAATCCTCATCCAGATTCATTCTGTTATCATGCTTTATAATGTTCTAGCATTTCCATTTTGCACACAATTTTCTCCCCCATCACTTTTTTTTGGAAGAGTTGTGTTGGGGATGGAACTAATGGAAAGAGGTAAACTTGTGTACACTACATACACCACTGAGTTATTTGTGCTACTTTTGTATGTGACACACATATATATGTGACTGTTGCATTACATGTGCTAGTGTGCCTGTTAACATACTTTTTCATCATTTCAGGGAATATAGGCCTCCTACTGGAAGGAAGCTGAGATCATTGAATGAGGTTATCAGGTATGCAAAGTTCTGGTCAAATCTAGAATTTATCTCTCCATCTTCTTTTTTTGTTGAAAATACGTGGAAGCGCTATCTATCTTTGTGTTAAGGATAAAGTTGTTCCAAATGGATATCATAGGGAGTGAGCCTGCACAGCTGCACTTACACATTATCTTATGAACGAGATTTGTAATCCATTGACAAGTATGAATTGGAACTTGAGCTTGCTGAATAAGTCCTATTTTGAACTAAATTCTCTAACAATTGGCCAATTAACCAGTTCAGCTTGATGCCTAGCTCCAGCTTGAACCCAATACCCGCAGCCTAATTATAGCTGATTAGTCTTAGCACTGAGTGACGACAGCAGATTGTTGCTATTTAAAACTCTTGCATTGCGTTCATGTGATGTTAACATGCCTAGTTCTTTTTCTTAGAGAGAGGGCATGCCCATGTGATGTTAATGAAGCTAATTATTTCCAAAATTGCTGTATAATATTAAGTGATGTGGTTTTTTCTGGAACACACAATATATTTGTTTTTTCTTTAACAAAACTAGGTTACACCTAAGCTGCATTTTTCTGGCTGCATTTTGTGCTGCTGCTTTTCAGAAATATGCATGCCTCCCTTTTTTACAACTTATATTATTGGAAATATCATAATATGTGGGCATAATCCTTTAAATGTTCCATTCAAGTATTTTTGTGTCATTCCCTTGTAGACTGCTTTAATTTTCTCAAATTCTCTGAATACCATTCTTGGACAGTTATCTTAAAGATCATCCAGCTAAAGGTGTGGACTCATCTCAGTTTTCGTTCGAAGCACCTGCACCGCTTCGAAAGGACTATGTTATAAAGCGTTCCCAGAAAAGCCAAACTGGTGTTTCACATACAGGATTTCTTCAACCTGAACAAGGTAACACACAAACAAATAGGACATGTTGCATTTAATGTGTTGTTATGGATGGGAGCATATCTCTTTATATGTTGTTGTCGATGTAATTATGCAGAATATACTTATGTACTTGATGGTAGCGATATTGGGTGAGAAGACTTAGTGGGATATGGGCGGGTCTATAAAATATTTTTTTTCAAACTATCTGTTGAACTCATGACCTAAATATTTATTTAGAAATCATGGAAGTAAATTCTTATTGCTTGTTGGATAGATTTTGGATTGAAATGAATGTTCTTAAGCTCGGTGGCACACGTGCTGAGACATTGTAGATTGCTCATTCTGGTGACTGGTGAGCCCATTGTGGTATATAAGTAGATGAGCTATTAGATGTTTTTACTTTCTTACAGTTCTGCTTGTGTTAAGTTTCTTGGGTTGATGTGGCTTATTAGCTTCTGGACTGCTATTGTATATTTGAAACTAATCAGCATGTTTTGTCACTGTTTTGCACTTGTCCATTTTTTCTAAAGAATGAAAAAAAAACAATAATGGTGCAATATGGTTAGATTAATGTCTTCCAAGCAGTGAGCTGTAATTGTTTCTTATAGCTATCGGAACTATTATATATATGAAGTTGCTTGGTCGTTGAAGTGCCCACATGTGCCTTATCTTCTGAATGTGGTTCATGCTATTTGGGAGCTAGCTGTTCATATGCAGCCGTAATCTAGGCTTCAGAATTGTGACTATAACTTGTATTTGGACATCGACTGAAGTGCATGCTCTGATTCCTTGTTTTGTTTCTTGCTCCAGGGCAAACCATAGACGGGACGGCTGCTTCTGCACATGAGGATTCTGGGGATAACAATGAAGATCAGCACCAAGGGGTACAATCCGAGGAACTGCCTGATGAGCCAACGACGGAGGCTGACAGCCCGCCACCTGCGCTCGACGTCTAGCGCCCAACCTAGCTTGCATCCGCCATGCCCAGGATCCAAATTTGGAATTTGGATGATGGTGGTCAAAGCTGAAGCTATAGAAGGCTTCTCTTCTCCCAGTGATATTATGGAGAACCCCATACCCCTTTGCTAGTTGCAGCGGTGTGACTGGTGTCCATGTTGTATCGGTTTGTTTGTTGTTTTGCTCAACAGTACTTGAACGCCACTCTGGCGACGTTTGTTAATTGTTATACTGTGGCTCGGTGCTAGCCTCAGTTAGATGAATTAATACATCGACGGCGACTGTGTGTTTGTGATCGTCGAAGTGAAATGCTTCTAGGATATTGGATATATATTGGATCATGTTTGCTTCTACTTTCTGTTAGTTTGGGTTTGCTCTACTCTCTGCGGCACCATGCTTCCGTTGGTTACAGTTACAGAGATCGTGGGAGCTTGAGTGCCAATGGGTTCCCGCTGTGTGGAGATTGTTCTCCAGTTGGAAAGCCTTGGACATTTCTTTCCATAATCGTTTTCTCCTCGCCCCAATCACCATTTTTGTCTCACCATTTCTGCAGGTGCCCCTATCCGACGACTAGCTCTTATTTGGCCGCCGCGGCACTGAAGTTCACGGTGCGGCGCCATGGACTCCTACAACAATGCTCATAGTCGAAAATCAGTACGCCAATTTCCACCATGTTCCATTTTTTGGGTCTAATTCTATTCATTTTTTGCTGGACTACTATTATCGTTTCATTATCTCCGCGGTAACGCGCGCCGCGGGGTCCCAAAACTAGTGAGTATGGTCGTATGGAAGAGATCGAGGGGTGCACCGTAGTCATGATTTATTGTTTTTTTTTCTAAATCTAAATAAACGAATGATATGATTTATTGCGTGACTTGTATGCGCCGGCCGGCCGTTGAGCCCAACCCCGCATGCATCTGGCAGCAGCACGTACGGCCAGGATCATGTTTTGGGTGGCGTTCGAGAGGAATACGACGAAACTTGATCCCCGTAGCAGCGTCGTCGCTGCTAGTCGCTACCTAGCTTGCCGGCCGGGGCCGCCGGCGGCGTTCATGCCGGCGATCGTCGTCTTCTTCCCTCTCGTCGCGGCCGCCGGAACTGAGTAGGGCGCTAGCTTCTTGGGCACCCGCACCTCGCCACACGTATGTACTCGCGGCCGGCTCGCCAGAGCGAGAAAGCGGAGATCGAGATTTCGCTGCTGCTTGGCTCCATCGGCGTCGATCTCGGCCGCCCAAGTCCGATCCGACGTGTCGGAGAGACCCAGGGGGTGGTCGGTATCTCATTTACCGTCCACCCCTGGGGTCCGACCAGCCGTCGCCGCTGTCAACACCGTCGAGGTCTCCATTGTTCGCTTTGAGTCTTGTATTTTTTAGCCCGATTTAGGGCCAGTGCTGCTGGGCTGGCTGGTCGGCCGTATATGGGCTCGCTGGGCCGGGCTGGTTCTCTTCTCTCGCGTCGTTTTAGGCTTTTAGTCCGTTTCTCTTTGTCGCGTTTCGTGATTTTTCTAAGACCCTGCGAAATAATGTTCTCTCGCTTTTTCAGTCAGCACGAAGCAAGAATTTTTTTTTGTCGCAAAAAAACTGATTTCGGCAGGATTCAGTGGGGCTAAGTACCTGATCATGGCTTACTCTTATCACAAGGGTTATCACGAGCCCTTGACTGGAAACAGAGCAGCTTGCGGCTATTGCTAGTTCAAGTGATGTCCCGTCGCACTGGCAGGCTATTAGCTGCACGCGTGCTCTGCTCACTCACTTTTTCGTTTTTCAGGGCAGTCTGCTCACTCACTTGGGTAATGCAGTATGCACCACAACGACCTTGTCTGCGCGGGCGGCAAGGCGCTCGACCGTTTGTTCCCACATCATCAGTCCCATCGGGCTGTGAGGATCAGAATCGGACGGCTTCGATCGATTCGGTTGCGCTGTATAGTACATATGATCCACGTGGTATACTGGTATGAGACGCTGATGCACAGCTGGACTGGACCCGTGCATCACCATCACTGCATCAAGGTCCCCGCCATGGCCGCCCGCTCGAGGTCCCCGTACGTAGGTGCTCATCAAGCACGCGGCCCTGCCGATGCTTCGGATCAGCTGGCTGCAATACACACTTGGATGGGATGATCTGAATTATATGAAAGATGCAATGATCGGCCTAATCTCGTTTTTAATAAGCCGGCGGCTCGCGTCAGATGTCCCGTCGCGCCATGCCTTGGATAGATGCAATGATCGCCGGGTTTTTTTTCTTTTCTTTTCCTTTTCTTTGTTTTCTTCAATTCGGTTCAAAGGTTTGAGCCTTTTTGGAGACCGAGAAACAAGGGTGAGATGAGATCCCTTTCTAAAAAAGGGTGAGATGAGATTCCTGAGCATCTGCATAGCTAGTACAACTTCATTGAAATATAGTACAACTGAAAATTTTGGTCATTTACCAACACTATTAATCTGTCAGAAAAAACTAGAATTATGTGGTTAGCAATGAATAAATTAATCACCGAAAACTAATTTGGTACTTATATATACATACTCAACCTTTTCGGATACCTTTTATAGATCGATACGGTTTGTTTTGCCGCGCTCTCCAATGGAATAAAATCGCCAGCAAGAATAAAATAGCAGACAGTGTACCTCTGCATATACAGTGATCGAGAATCAATAACTCCAATGGCTGCCAATAAAAATATGGAATCAACTATCAACAATAGTAGCAATTGAATATATGCGCTCGAATCAAACGTCAGTATACTCAAATGCTGCAAATAAAAAAAATATAGATCTCATCGATCGTATCTCTTGCTTGGCAGCATCGTTCATCGATCAACTAGCCATTTTGCAGAGAGGACGACCCGAATCACATTCTGAGTCATCCATCTATGAGTGTCGTCCATGTCCATCCGTACACACGCCTGTAAAGCACAAGGATGGAAGCATGGTCCTGTTCGTTTGAATTATCAGCCACCAGCCAGCAGTGTTTTTCTCTCAGAAAAACTAGCACCAGCCACCAATCAGCCAGCAGTGTTTTTCTCTCAGCAAAAACCAGCATCAGCCACCAGCCAACTGAACTCATTTGTTTGCAACTGCATGAGTGTCCTGCGTTCGAGCTGAATGAAATGAAGGGCGATCGTCTATCTGTAGCGTTTATGCCACCCCGCCGGCAGGTTACAAATTTACCAGCATTTTTTTTTAAAAGAACAATAAGTCATTTTCAAATTTGAATCCTGTCGCCGCGCCTTATCTCTGCACTGACGATACCCTTGTCTGTCTTGATCATGTCAGTATATACTAATACGTTCGATATACGAATTTCTGCATGCAACATGTGCGAAACAATCCAATAAAATATATATATACACATTTGCAAATGCATACGGAGTATTATGTATCGCTCTTGATGATAAGACTCGACTGGAGATATGATCTGACACATCGATGACGCAGGGTTTTTTTAGAAACCGGGAATAATTCATTCATAATTTTTGGTGATTACATTCCAAAACTTACAAAGACACCCTTGAAACAAAAAGAAAATACACTCCAGTCCTTGTAAGCTCCCGGTCATCCCCGTCACCAGCGGTCGGAGCAGCCACGCGCTTGAAGCCGACCTCCTTCCCGACGAAGAAACTTCACAGTTTTTTATTGCCTTCATGAACAGCACCTCGAACACATCGACGTGCTTTAAAATCGCTGAACGGCCTGGCTGAAGATGGCCGCCGGCAATCATATCGCCGGGAGACAGGGATCTGACGCCTCGAAGACCAGCGGCATCCCTGACTCACCAGACGACAGCACAACCCGAAGGGGAAGAAAACCACCAAAACAGGTGGGAACCAAAGACCAACCTGATTATAGCCATATATCGCCGTCATGAACCAAAATACTAAATCAATATATACCACAGTATTTCTTTACCTTGGTCTCGCTGCACACACGTTAGGCGTTTATCAAATGTGGACGGAGGGAGTAATTAGTAAACACAATTAATTTTTAGAAATTTTCTTCTTAGCTTTCCACTCTCAGCCATCGCCATCATGAACCAAAATACTAAATCAATGTACACCACTTGTCAACAGGATTTAGATCATGTCTGATACGCAGAATAAGACAAAGAAGATATTAATTCTCTCCAAGGACAGTTATTTTTAGCCTTTTTTAATCACAACTTAATTTATGTATAGTTTTTTTTTGAAGTACCAGTGGACAAGATTCGGCCAGTGGATATTCGAAAAATAGCTTCAGTTAGTTGAACCGTGTTAAGGGCTTTTTGCAGCTGTTTTTTTCTCCCTCTTCTTGGAACATGACATAAGAAATAATACAAATCAAACCTAGCTAAAACCAGATATCTGACTGGTTTGAAGTTTTCCGGATCAAAGAGCATTCTAGGGGAAGCATATTGCAAGAGATGGAAAATATAGAAGCTAGCCGTACTATGTAATGCTAGGCACACGAAGAAGAATAAAAATGATGCTCTTTGGTTTGTTGGTGTACGTGCGTGCACAACTTCAAAAAGTTATTCCATCCACAGAGAATATAACCACCGATAGACGGATATCATTTGTGTATTCCCGATTTAGCGACGAGAGTCGTATTCGTTACATTTGCATATATACTAACGAATAATCAAGACCACATACATATGCATGATTCTCTGATACTAGATCGATGGAATCAACATATCAACAATAGTAGCTAGCAACATAATCTCCAGACGCCCCGAATCAAACTTGTGCAAATTTGCGTTCAATTGACCCCCACTGTTTCTTTTGGAGAAAAGGACAGTACATACGGGCATTTAAAGAAGGTTGCATTTTTTTTTGCTTTAACTTAAAATAAGCCAGGCTGATTCAAAACAAGAGTTCTAGATACACGATAATATATACTCGATCACTTTTAGATATATGGAGCCCGTCACGCTATAATCTATACATTCTATAATATACGAATGTTGAGTGTACATGCATCCATATGTACTGCCAAATAAAACCAAAAGAATATCTACATGAGCTTTATCCTTCAATAGAGAATGTGTCATCAAATGCATCATACACATAGCAGTTCTCTATTGATACATATTTCGCATTGATATATGCTCCCGAGCCTGGTCTGAAGATCGGACACGTCGACGCGAATGATTTATGAACTGAAGGAAAGTGGGTACAAAAATAGATCATGGCCGGAGTAATATATGCCCATGCTCACCAATCAATCAAAAAGCGGCGCTCGCGTCGTCCCGCGCGGCGACCGAGCGGCTCCCTCGAAACCCTAGCCGCCGCCTCCCCCGACCCCACCCTCCCGCCGCGCCGCCGCCCGAGCGGGCTGCCGGAAGCTCGCGCGGCCCGCGGGGACGGCGGCGGCGGAGCCTCTTCCCCCTCTCCGCGGCGGCTTGAGGCGGGCGCGGCCGCCGAGGTCTCACCGGAGTCGTTCCGGCGGCGGCGGCGTTTACGCGGCGGCGGCGACGGAGGTCGGCAGATCCGGCGCCGCCCCGGCCGGATCTGGCGGCGGCGCGACAGGGGCGTGTGTCAGTGTGTTGGGGGGCGGCGGCCGGCGTCGTGTTGCGTCGGCGGCGGTTGAAGTCAACGCGGAAGGGCGGGCGGCCGGGGCGTGAAGATGGCAGCCGGGGCGAGATCATGGCGGCCGGCGGCGCTGCTGGTGGTGGGCGGTTGACGCTGCTCGCCGGCGTGCCTGCCTTGGCCGACGGTCGGTGGACGCCGCGGTGGGACGCGACCACGACGGGCGACCGGGGCGGGCGCATTGGTGCCTCGCCATGCTGGCTGCTCGCTGAGGTTGGCCGCTGCGGGCCGGCGCTGAAGACGGTGGTGGCTGGGGCCGGCTGGCTCTGTCTGTCCCAGGCCCTGGTGGTCGGGTGATGGTGGGGCCGGCGGCGTCCAGCGCATGAGCAACGGGCATTCGTCATGATGGTGGTGCTCCTCTTCGCTTCCTCCTCGACATTGAGGGTCCGACGCTGCCATGGTGGTGGAGTCGGGGGATGACGGGCGCTCGCCGGTGGTGCCGTGGTGGCGTCTTGGGCTGTGCCGTGCTTTTCTCGGTTGTGATTTGGGGAGCGGGCTTCTGTCATCGGTCGAGAGTACGCTACAGGTTAGGTGTTCCGGGCGAAAGCCTCCTTTGTTGGCTATGGTGGCGGCGCTTTCATGGCGTCGCTTTCTCCGTTGGGGGCACCATGGAGGATTACCATGTCCCTGCAGCGTGGGGATCCCAGGGTGAAAACCTAGTCCTTTGTGGACGTGCGACGATGGCGGCTTTGACGTCGTGCCCTTCTTGAAGGCGTCGCATCTGGAAACCTTTCTCGGCCAATGGCAGCGGTGGTGGTCGGTTGGTGGTGTTGCCTATGCGTTGTTCCGTGTTGGCAGGGAGGTGCAGAGGGCCCATGGGGGTGTAACCTCGGGCTGGCGCGCTTGGTGCAGTGGTGATCTTGGTGGAGGCTAGGCGAAGGTGTTGCTCTCTGAGTAGATTCAGATATCCGAGTCCTTGGCAGAGGAGTGAGGCGGTGGACGAGGCGAGGCCCCCACGCAGAGTGGCCATGATCGGTGGTTTCATTGGTGCTGCAACGGGAGTGTTCTGCCGACGCAACGTCGGAGCAAAGAGATCGACGACCGAGGGTGTGCGGCCTGATTGTGATAGCCCATGGTGGAGGAGCTCAGGTGGCCACTCAAGCTTGCAGCGGGTTACGTCTTTGATGTGGCACATCGTTGGTGACGACGGCGCGGGATGCGGTGGCTTTTTTGTGGCTCTTCTCCCAGGTTGTGGTGGTGTAGTGTCTTGTTGTGTGCGTTGTTCGCGTGCGTTGTTTGTATGTGGTGACGTTCGCTTCGGCGCGTGATGTACAATTGCTTCTTCTTCTTAAATGAATCGGCGGTGCTCCTGCCTTTAATTTAAAAAAAATGCTCACCAATCAATGAATAGCTTCAGCCCATCATGCCACTGAATAATGCGCAGAAATAAAGCAATGCAGACTGCAGAAACAGAAGCCTTGGAAACTGGAAACAGATAACCGAAATCATTGATCTCCATTGGTGTGAGCGAGTGGTAGGAGCAGCAGGAGGAGGAGGCCAGGAGCTAGCAGCTAGCCAGGGGCGGACCTAGCCCAAAAACTGAGTGAGGGCCTGCTACTTGTTGGGCCTCGATTGCTACAGGGAAATAGACCCAAACTCCACTAAACAAGAAAAAATGAGTGTGGGCCTGGGCCCTCACTGGGCCTAACGTGGGTCCGCCCCTGCAGCTAGCGGTGTCTCTTTCAGCTGCTACTCTGCTAGGGATGCAGAGAAAAATAATTCTAACATGCATGGCCCTCTCTAAGCTTCCTGCTGCATAGAGATGACGAGAGAACGTATGGCAACGGATGAGAACTCAATCTCAATCCATGGTCTGTTGGTTGCGAGTTGCAAACCGACAGTGTTGCCGACGGTATGATACGTGTGCATGTGCGTGTTACCTGCATCTGTATATGTTCATTCCCGTCATATCCGCATATAGATCAGAGCACATCCTCGATCCCCCTGTTCGCTCTGAATGAACATTCGGTCTAAAAAAAAATCTCCATCCTACATACTTACACATGCAGCTGCTCCAGCATTTTTGGTCTCAGTTTGTTGTCCGCGTGTGTATTGTGGACAAAGAAAGCTACTTTCCCTGCCCAAAAATATGAAGCTTTTGGATTTATATGAGACTGCCTCCGGTAAGCATCTTTGACCATCAACAGCGATTTTGCCTTGCAAGTCCCAGGCGTTTACACACAGCGAAGCAATAGCATAGTGTTGCAGGGAAGTAGGACTACTTCTAATTCTATCATTTGGATTCTTCGGATCGGAAGATTGAAAGCTGTAATAAGCTGGTCCTCCGTTGGAAATGGTGTACACATATCACACTTTCAGTAAACACCAAATTTCCAAAGGTTTTCTTTGCCTACACTTCCCCACATGCCACCTTCAGCCACAAATAGTTATTGCTGTTTGGGTTACATGCAGTCAACGCGTTCTAAAAATAATTTCAAAAATCATAATCTGTACTAGTATTTAGTGGTCAAAAACTCAAAATATTATCTCGATGTGTCACTGACAAAACTGGCATTTATTTGTATAGACAGAGTGGTACATACTCCCACTAGCTAATAGGAATATGGTTATGGGTATGTTAGGGTGGTCAATGGATCCTAAACATCTTCCAACCTTCCGACCACCTCCCTGAATAATCGTCGTTGTCGGTTCAAGTCAATCTTGCGTAGTCAAGAAGGCACTTTTTTCAAAGAAATATGCGCCGTGTTTATTTTTGACTCGACCTAGTAGGCTAGTACTTGGTACATGACACTGATCATCAACAGGTGTGTTATGTTTTCATGCTGTCTCTATTGCACAAACTGTTCTGCTACAGAGACAACACTATTAGTATTGCTGCAAATGGTAGTAGGAGTAGTGGTTAGGGCTTGCTTTGCAACCTTAATTTGGTTTGGTCTCGCCTAACAGTAGTTAAGCTCTCTGATCCTGCGTAGTTGACGTGTTCCATCAACAACTCCAAACCAGCAAATAAAAGCACATGCAGCCCTCTTCAATTATAGTCCTTGTTACTCTATCGACACATCCAAGTGTTCGTGCTTCATGGAATGGATAGTGCATGCATCCTCTGTCACGAAACCATGAATGAATGGAGCATGAAAATTTGCTCAGGTTGTCAGTTGCCAACTTTTTTCCAAAGCCCGCACTCGTGCCTTCTCTATCATCTCCCTTACAAAGAATATTCTATCCTAATCATCGAAATTCCTTCCTCTATCCCAATTTCTCCCGCACTCATCTCCCCTATACTGACTACCATATATTTTATTCTCTTTTCTCTCTCACCCTCTCTCACCTCTCCCTCTTTTCCCCTTCTCCCCCGCCTCTCTCTCCCCGCCTCCTCCCCACCTCCACCGCCCGCCGTCCCCCTCCCCTCTCCACCGCCGCTCCACCCATCCTTCCCTCCTCCCCCACGCGCCGCGTCCCCGCCACCGATCCGCCGCATCCCCTCCCCTGCGCGGCCAAGCTCGGCGGTCTCCCCTCCCCAGCGCGCGGTCAAGCCAGGCACGGCGGCGGCCCCTTCCCTGCGCACGGCGGCAGCATGGCGGGCGGGGGCGCCGGCTCCGACGCAAGGGCCGGCGGCGGAAGCAGTGCGATGGAGAGGGCGGCTGCGGCGCGGAGCACGACGCCGCCCTCCCTCGGCGGAGCACGGCGTCGCGGGACGCAAGCTCGGCGACGGCAGATTCGACGCGGGCCGCAAGCTCGGCGACGGCGGCGACGACGGTGGCTCCTCGCGGCGGCAAGGCGACGACGACGGTGGCTCCTCGTGGCGGCAAGGCGGCGTTGACGGCGGGCAAGCGGCCGCGCGGCGGCGGCGGCGGAGGGCAGTGCGAGCTCGCGGCGGCGGCGGCGGCGGGCAGAGAGAGCTCGCGGCGGCGGCAGCGGAGGGCAGTGCGAGCTCGCGGCGGTGGTGGCGCGCGACTCTCTCTCCTCTGCTGCTCCCTCTCCCTCCTCGAGTCCTCCCCCCTTCTCCCGCCGCGGCGACGGGTCCGGTGACGAGCGCGAGCAGCAGTAGCAGGATGAGCAGAGCCGGCGGCCGTCGTGCTCCGAGCGGTGGCGGTGGGCCCTGCAGCCGTCCGCGAGGAGGAGGCCGTCGGGGTCCGCCATGGCCTCTCCCTTCTCCGGCTCCGCTGCCTCCCTTCCGTCACGAACGAGTGGATGCGGCGGCGAGCGCGGCACGAATGCGGCGGCGATGGTGGAGCGCGGCACGGATCGGTGGCGGCGAGCTCCTCCTCATCGGCGGCGGGCGGGTCAGCGGCGCGGACTGCGGGCGGCATGCTCGAGTGCGGGGAGGCGGCTGGGCAGTTGGGCGTGTGGGCCCTGTCGCCACGGTGGCACGACAGTGGACGTCCCCCACCTCCTCTGGATTTGGGGGAGGAGGGGACCTCCGCTCCCATACCGGATCTCCTGGAGGAGACCGGTGCAGGGTTCGCTCCTGTAACATCTCCCCCAAGAGATGTTACAGGACTCCGGTGCGAGCAGCCAGGCTGCTCGCAGTGGGCTCCTGAAAAGCCTCCTGAAGGAGCGTTTAGGGGAAACAACCGCCGCAGCAGTGTCCCCTACGACCTTTGCTATAGCAACGGAGGCCTCCATCTCCCCCGGATCCAGCGGAGGTGGGGGAGCTCCCCTACGCCGCCAGCGTGGCGGCGGGCCCACCGCTGCCGCAGCCTTCCCGCGCCCGCGCCAACTCCCGCCCGGACGCCCACACGCCAGCCGCTCGCACACCGCCTGCCGTCCGGTGCGTCGCCCACAGCTGCCCGCCCCGCGACGCGAGGTAGACGAGGACGGCGAGGAGGAGGAGCCCCGCTCGGCCGCCGTCGCGCCGCCGCCTTGGCCTGCCCGGCCGCCACCTGGGCCCGCGCGGAGGAGATGGAGCCGCGCGCCGGCTGCCCACCGCGCTCCGCCACCACCGTCCCGTCTCCACCACGACCGCTTCCCGTTGCCCGCAGGAAGAGGGCCGGTCGGCGAAGGCCGCCGCTCCACCGGCCGTTGGCTCGCCGAGGCCATGGCGGATGGCCGATGGAGGATACCGCCGATGGAGGAGGGGGCAGGGAGCTGCACGCCCGGCGCGCCGCCGATGGAGGATACCGCCGCCGCGCCGCCCGGAGACGAAGAAGGAGGAGCCCGATTCGGGCGGGCGCGGCTTCGTGTCGACGATTTGTGAGGCGGAGTCGCCAGCATGTCGTCGCCGGCGGTGGTTTCTCCCGCATCCTCGCTCGCCACGCGCGGATCTGGCCATGGAGGCGGAGGCGGAAGGGCAGGGGCGGCCATGGAGGCGAAGACCGCCGCCGCTCCACCGTAATCCGCTGCGCCACGCTGCCGCCCGTCGTGCTTCGGCCCCTGCCCGCCATCCGGTGCGCCTTGCCAGAGCTCGGTCGGAGCCGCGCCAGAGCCATCCCCGACGACGGCGAGCGGCACGACGACGGCGGCCTCCACGAGCCTCCGCATCTTTAAGCTCCGCTCGGCCGCGTCCACGCCGGAGGGGAGGGAGGGAGGGAGGGGCCGGAGGAGAGGCGAGGGGCGGCGGAGGGGAGAGGAGGCCCGCCGACCACCGCCCGCCGTCCGTGAGCAGCCCGCCGCCGATTTTGGACCCGAACTCGGGTGTGCTCGTCTGCTCCTCCTCCTCGCGGCGGACCTCGGCGGCGGCGCGGGACCTCGGCGGCGCCAGCATCTTCGCGGCCGGGAGGCGAGGCAGCGGGCGGAGATTGGGGAGGTGAGATTGAGCAGGCAGCAGAGGGGCCGGCGGGGAGAAGAAGATGAAAGAGAGAGAGGGGGGGTGAGAGAGAGAGTAAAAATGAGGGAGGGAGAGAGTAAAAAAGAATAAAAATATGTGGTATTTGGTATAGGGGAAGATGATAGAGGAAATATGAGTGCGGAAGAATTTAGGATAGGGGAAGGTATCTCGATGACTTGGACAGAATATTCCGTTTAGAGGAGAGAAATAGAGGAACACGAGTGCGAACATGAACTTTTTTTTTTTGAGAAATAGAGAGCTTCCATTCATTCAACCAGTAGAGGTGATTACATCTAGAGCTGCTCCCTCCCGTAGCCACGACGGGAGGCAGTCACTCCACACACACCGGATTATCAACTGAAGGGAGCTTTGAGCAGCGATCAGCAACTTGATTCGCCTCCCTTCTAATCCATCTAATACGAAACAGAGAAAACCCTCTACTAAGCTCTCTAATGTCATGCCAAATACCGGCCATCCGAGACCTATCCATCGACGGCGACTTAATGGCAGCCGCCAACGTAGCATTATCAACTTCTAGAATGACTCTCTGGTAGCCCAGCTCCTGCGCCATCTGCAACCCTTGGCGCGCTGCCAAAGCTTCCACTATCAACGCATCATCCATTCTCCCCAACCATCGGGCTTGTGCCCCCTGAATTTGGCCTAAATGGTTCCGCACCACAGCAGCCAACGATCCAACTCCTGTTCTTGCATCAAACGCCCCATCAGTGTTGACCTTTATCCAATTCTCCTCGGGAGGTTGCCAAGACTCCTTTGGTTGTTGCATAGTCTGATTGCTTTTCAATCCTAAGCAAACCAGGTCTTCCACCATAGTTGCTATATGTTTTGCAGCCGCCATAGGGTTCCATTTGCTCCTCCCGTGGCTCCAACCATTGCGGTTTGTCCATAGCGACCATCCACCACAAATGAACATCGCCGCGTCCTCTTTCGAGCACACCGTCCCTGACAACAGGTCCTTCGCCCATGTTACCGGATGTAGCTGTGGCAGCTTCTTCCCACTGATGGAATGTACAGCATCCCAGAAACGCCTAGCCCAAGGACAATCGACAGCAATGTGGTATAGGTCCTCCACCGGGTTGCCACACATCTCACAGTGGCTCTCTTGCGAACAGGAACTAGAAAAGGTAGCAAATCAAAAGAAAGGAGAGAAATTAAGAAAAAAAAGTACAAAAGAAGGCGATGTACTAGCCGACATTGGTTCGAGGTGTCACAAATGCTATAAAGTACAATTAATGCTAGAAGCCACCTTCTGATTACCCAATGATTAAACATCAAACTGCAAAAGGCAAACATTCCACAAATAACTGATAGGATTATCATCATAAAAAAATATTTTAATTAAATGTAATGTTTTCTTTGGGGAGTCTGAAAATTCTTGTCACTTCAGGTTTTCATTCCAGTCAAAGAAAAAGGGGTGAATGAACAGAAGTTCACACACGCGCAGAGGCGCACGCTTGTCCGTGCGAATCCTTGCATATAAAATTCTCGTCCACCCGTGCCGCTTCCAGATGTGCTGATTAATCAATGAGCTAATCAACCGAGGGCCAGCAAGTGATCGGCAATTAACAAGTGGATTAGCAGTACGGTAGCTAGTAGGCAGCTCAGCTCCGCTCGGAGCAAAGCGACGATGTGTCGCTAGTGCTATTTTATTTCTCCACTCTTTGCGACTGCCGGGTCTTTGCTTTCTTTTCTTGGGAGCTTCTCTCCTCATCCTCCTCGCCGGCGCGCATCCGGCGATGCCTCCCGGGCAGCGGCGGCGGCGGGGGAGGAGGTAGTTAGAGGTCGGTGTGGGCGGCTGGGGGTGGGAGGCGGCGATGGCGGCGATGGCGGCGCCGGGGACGAGCTCCGGCGGTTCCGGAGGCGAGGGGGGCGGCGGGGGCATGAAGATCAACCAGGAGCTGTGGTACGCGTGCGCGGGGCCGCTCGTCTCGCTGCCGCCGGCGGGGAGCCTCGTCGTCTACTTCCCCCAGGGCCACAGCGAGCAGGTGTTCCTACCTCCCTTGCGGTGATTCTTGATCAAAACTTCTGATCCCCCCGCTCCCGATGAGCAAAATTGCTTCTTCTTTCTGTTCCGCGTTTTTTGTGGACTTCTTCAGCTTGTCTCTTTCCTGTCGCCGCCTCGTCTTCTCCGGGGAGATGTGTGGGTGTGTCGTTTCATGGTTGGTCCGTCGCCCGGCGGCAATTGGTTCCTCAACTTGGCTGCCAAATGCTCGGTTTCCATTTGTCTCCCGAGAAAAAAAAAACGTTTCCTTTTGTCTTCCAGGCCTTTTGTGCATCCGTTGCGAGAACAAAATTTGGGACTGATTTCACCCCATATATGATCATTGCTATAGTAATGTTGCATTTCAACTAATCCCTGGTTTTCTGGGACGACGTATCAGAAGACAAAAGCACAATGCTTTTTGATGCTCCTTTACATGATGTTCTGGCGATTGGTCCTTTCTTCTCTCTTTGCAGCTGAACGAAGTGTGGGCTTAATTTGTTTTAGATTTTTAGTAGGAGGGAACGAATTTCTTACTAGAATTCTAGTAGGAACCAACCATGGAACAAGTTGAGGTTGTCTACTTGATTCTTAATCATTTATTTTGGAAGGCTGATACTTCAATTCACAGGATAGTTCTATTATCTGTGATGTAGAGCTATTGTTTGCTTGTATAGATCAAAGCTTAATAAACATCTTTGAAAGGTTGCATAAGTACTGAACTTTTTCTCATCTGTAAAGCCTGCTTTCTCCTGTCTATTTGACCATGATCTATTGAGAGCAACATAATTAGGGGCTGATCTTAGTGTATCTAAGCCTGTCTTTGACTTGTTTACTGCACAACTAAGATGGAAGTTCATATAAAATGTTTTTGTACTGCATACCAGTTTATATTAAAGTAAAATAAAAGTGAGGCCCGTAAAATAATCACCTATTTATTTTCTATAATTGTGAAAGTTGTCTGGAGTTCCACAGTGAGCAATTCTCATTCCTTGATGCCCATTTTCAGGTAGCAGCATCTATGCGAAAGGACGCAGATGCCAAAATTCCAAGCTATCCAAATCTTCCATCTAAGCTTATATGCATCCTCCACAGTGTCACTATGCATGTAAGCAGTGCTTCTTTTAGTACAAAATGGAAACTAACTGTGACTAAATTACTGCCCTGTTACATGGAGAGTTTGTCAAGTGATGATCTCTGAACATACTTTGACAGGCTGATCCTGACACAGATGAGGTTTATGCTCAAATGACTCTCCAACCAGTTAGCAATGTAGGTCATACTCCCCTATCTTCAATTATGACATCTGTATGATAGGATGTACCACCACCTTGATTTTTTGGAATTGGGACTGTTAGGTGACACAGTGTGACAAGGAGACATTGCTTGCAACAGAGCTCGCACTGAAACAAACCAGATCACAGACAGAATTCTTCTGTAAAACACTGACTGCAAGTGATACAAGCACTCATGGAGGTTTCTCCGTGCCGCGGCGTGCTGCCGAGAGAATTTTCCCCCATCTTGTAAGAATACTTCACATCTTAATATCTTATGATGGGCAGTTGAATTGTTGGCTGCCCAGTCTGTTCTAATTTACTCACTCTGCACTGTATAGGACTTCTCAATGCAGCCTCCTGCTCAGGAACTGCAGGCCAGTGATTTGCATGGTTCAATTTGGACATTCCGTCATATCTATCGAGGCAAGTCATAAATAAAATTTACCCTTCTAGTCATAAAATAAAGCTAATGAAAGTTAGTTTAGTACATATTCACTTATCTTATTTTGCTTACCATTTTCGCAACATATCTTCATAATTAACCTATCTTGCTATTCATCAACGCATCTTTCTTTCCAAAATTTATGAATAGTTCTGTTCCTCTTCACAGGCCAGCCTAAAAGGCATTTGCTGACTACAGGCTGGAGCCTATTTGTCAGTGGAAAGAGACTTCTTGCTGGTGACTCAGTCTTGTTTATTAGGTAAAGTGCTGAAGGTGAATACCTTATCTTTTTGTGGATGTTCAGCTAATTCCTGTTTTGTTATTCCTGGAGAGACATTATGGCAAATTAACCTACAGTTAGTGTAACTAATTTCTCTGAACTTCCTGTCTTTGTGACTGTAGGGATGCAAGGCAGCAACTCCTCTTGGGGATAAGGCGAGCAAATAGGCAGCCTGTTAACCTCTCATCATCTGTTTTGTCAAGTGACAGTATGCATATTGGAATTCTTGCTGCTGCTGCCCATGCAGCAGCTAATAACACCCAATTCACTGTATTCTATAATCCAAGGTAAATAACATCTCTTTCAAGGCTTAATATATAAAGAAGTGATGTGTTGAGAGTTTAAGTTTGATTGCCTTTGCCCCCCCTGCAGGGCTAGTCCTTCAGAATTTGTGATTCCTTTTGCCAAGTACCAGAAGGCTGTCTATAGCAACCAACTATCCCTTGGCATGCGGTTTAGAATGATGTTTGAAACAGAAGAATCTGGAACAAGAAGGTATAATTTTCCAGCTTCAGCTAACATGTGGAATGCATGACTTATCCTCGTTAACACTGAAATCACTTTAGAAAAGATGATTCGTGAATCTTCTGGTGCATAATTGTTGTCTGGAATTCACCAATATGCTGCACAATTACTTCTTGGCCAATCATGTTTTGAACTGCATGAGTTTTCTCTACCCAGTTTTACATTCTTTCTGAAAAGGAACCTCTGTAACTGCCTGCAGGTACATGGGAACAATAACAGGTATAAGTGATATGGATCCTGTAAGGTGGAAACACTCCCAGTGGCGCAATATTCAGGTCTGGTCTGGTCTGATCAGTCAAGCTAAATACGCAAACCTTTCTGCATTCCCCTTTGTGTTTTTATGAAAGAAGTATTTGATGCAGGTTGCATGGGATGAAGCTGCACCAAGTGAGAGGCGCACCAGGGTTTCACTCTGGGAGATTGAGCCTGTCATTGCTCCATTCTTCATCTACCCCTCACCATTGTTCACTGGAAAACGTCCAAGACAACCAGGGATAACAGGTAGTTTCTCTTGTCACAAATATTGGAAATTCTTTTGTGACTTTGACCACCAATATCTAAAATTTTGTATAGATTAACAACACAGGATTAATGTTACTAGATTATTATGTAAACCACTTTTATAATGTAAACTCTTTTTATTTAAGATGATATTTTTCTATTAGTATTTTAGGCAAACTTAGCCTACCCCAACTAGCTTGGGACAAAAGGCTATGTTGTTGTTGTTGTAGTATTTTAGGCAAACTTAGGACAACCTTAAATGGACTTACATTTGCGGCCAGAGGAGATAAGACACAGAACTTTGGCCTAACAACATTCCACTCAATTAATGAATCTATTCGTACATGCGCCATTGAAGTTCTTAACTCCATATCCTTTCAAATAAATAACAATTGTTTCCTTGCCTGTATACTTGATTGTTTCTAATAGCCTAATCATATCTGTAGATGATGAGACCTCTGACATGGAGAATCTTTTTAAGCGGACCATGCCATGGTTTGGTGAGGAGGTTTACAAGAAAGATCTGAATACTCAGAACGGCTTAGTTCCTGGATTAAGTTTAGTTCAGTGGATGCAACAGAACCCCTCTCTCTCTAGCACAGTTATACAACCAGAATTGCTAAACTCATTAGCTGGTAAACCTGTGCAAACTCTGGCTGCAGCTGATATGTCAAGGCAAATCAGCTTCCAGCCCCAGTTCCTGCAGCAAAATAACATCCAGTTCAACACTTCGCTGCTACCTCCACAAAATCAGCAGACTGAACAGATAGCAAAAGTGATAGCTACACCAAACCAATCAGGAAATGCTACTGTATCACAGAAGGCAGTTCAAGATTGCAATCCCGAACAGAAGAAGCATGCGATAACTCAACCAGTGCAAGGCAACCAACCAATGATAAGTTTTGCACAGCCTCAATTTGTTGTCCAGAGCCAGCTCCAGCAACCCCAGGCCATTCTCCAGGCTCAGCCTCAGCAACCTCAAGTCATTGTCCAGGCTCAAGTGCAGCAACATCAACCTCTGGTTCAGAATCACACCATTCTACAAGGTGGTCTTCAACAAATCCAGCTTCTGCAGCAACAGCAATTGAATTTGCAGCCGCAACCACAACAAGCTCAGCAATCAGTGCAGGAACAGCAGCAAATAAAGATGCAACCTGTTCAGGTATCCAATGATACAAATATGATCACACAGCTATCTGATCATCAAATGAAAATACAACTATTGAAGGCTCTACAACCTCAGCAGCCATTGATCATGGAGCAGCAGAAAATGATCTTGAACTTGCAACATCAAACAGTAAATTCCAACTCACAGTCAACTGCTCAGCAGTGTGCACAAGTAGTTACCCAAGTGGGTAGCATGCCGAAAAGTAGCACTATTCAGTACCCGACACAGCAAAAGACCCAACCTCACCAATCAATTCAAGATTTCCCCGGTAATGCTGTTTCTGTTGCAAAGTCAGAAATTGCTACCTCCATGGCCATGGGTGCTCGCTCTTTGCATGTGCCCGGTGGAATGCAATCACTGAAGACAGATGGCGTTCCCTCTTCTTCAACATCACCACCCACAAACAATAATCCTGTTCTTTTGCAATCAGTTCCATGCAGCTCCAAGAACCAAAGTTTACTTACTGCAGCAAAGACACCTCAATCATCTGCTGTATTGGGCCCTACACTTGAACAGGGCATGAAGCCTTTTGAGAGTACACATCAAATGGTGATGATTCCCAAGATGGCTGAACAAAGGCCAGCTACCGGGCAAGACTACGCGAACAACACTCAGATGGATTATTTGGACACATCCTCTTCAGCTACTTCAGTTTGCCTTTCTCAGGCTGATGGATCATTGCAACAAAACTTTCCGCCTCCATCCTTCAATCAGCATCATCTGTTAAGAGAAACGATTCCAGATAGCGAGTTTGAGGTTACAGATCCAGGAAATAACTTTCTATTTGGGGCAAATATTGATGGCCATTTGGAGTCTCTTAATGCAGATGCTTTGCTTGCAAACAACTTTGAAACTGAGAAGTACATGGACCAGATGCCAGGAAATGGCATCTCTAATTACATTTCATCAAAGGATTCTCAACAAGAGTTATCGTCTTCAATGATTTCACATTCATTTGGTGTTGCTGATATTGCATTCAATTCTATAGATTCATCTATCAACGATACCCCGTTCTTAAATAGAAATTCCCGGGCTCCAGCTCCTGCACATCAACGAATACGAACCTACACAAAGGTCTGTTATTTGGCTTAGCTCTATTTTGTCATTTCACAACAATATGGAGTATTACCAAGTCGCTTTGCACTTTACATTAATCCATGGGAATACTTTAATATGGTGGTCAAATAAACTATTTAACCATATAGAACATTAATGCTTTTAAATTGACCAAAGATATACTTTACTATGTATTTCCAATAAACTAGGCCCAACTTCAACACTAAATTATGCCCCCAAATTAACTTTGGTATCTCTTTTGCTGATTAAATCAGTTTGTGAAGGTGGACTTAGGTTATAGCAAACTTAAGTTTTGTGCTCTTTGATTCCACATTATTTATAAGATTGATGCGATTCATTTCAAGCAATGTCCATGAAATAATATGGGGCCATGGGTTCTCTTTCGCATAAGCATTGTACTGACCAGGGGATTTATCTACAGGTGCACAAGCGTGGCGCTGTTGGAAGATCTATTGACATCAATCGATATTCTGGATATGATGAACTGAAACATGATGTTGCCCGGATGTTTGGTATTGAGGGGCAACTCAGTGACCAAAATATAATTGGCTGGAAGCTAGTATATGAAGATCACGAGAAGGATGTTCTATTAGTTGGCGATGACCCATGGGAGTAAGTCATTTAAGCCTGTTTTTTCTTCCATTTGCCTATACATACAAAAGTAACTAGCATGCGGAAAGAGAAAGGAAAAAAAAACTAGTTAGCATGGCTTTCTGCATGGAAAAAGGCTCCTAAGTGATAACAGTGGGAAGTGTGATACATTGAACTATTTTGGCATTTTGATTGATGCTTCCATCTTTAGTTGTGAAACTCATTTTGTGCTCAGAATAAACTGTTATTTCAAACCTCAACTAAATACTTGCTGGTAAAAAGGTGGAAGTGTTTAAACTGTGTAACTGCAAATTTTTTGCATTGGTATCATCTGACAGAAATAACTGCAAAATTTTCGGCCTTGATCTCATCTGATTGAAACTGAGACCAAATTGACATCAAGCCTATCACTTAGTTTGCACATTTAACTCTTCTTTCCACTTTGGTAGCTAAATTTGTTGGTGGCTTTGCATTCGTAGGGACTTTGTGAACTGCGTACGGTGCATCAGGATTCTTTCTCCACAGGAAGAAATGCAAATGAGATTGGCTAGCGACTTTGGAGACGGCTTTCTACCCAACCAAGCATGCAGCAGTTCAGATGGGGGTCACCCGTGGAGAGTCACTGGTGACTAGAGAAGTCGAAACTCACCGAATTGACTGGTTTGAATGGCTGATGATGCCATAAGATGGACATTTTTATGTCAGTCTCACGAAAAAGTTACAATGCAGTGAAGTTCCTCCAGGAAATCTGGAAATGTACTTCATGGTCTGCCCCGTTGTAGTCTAGTAGATGTACTTACAGTCCATATATACCTCGCCAATGTATGTCGGCCTTGTATATGCTTTTGTTGTAATCCGGAGGCTGTCAGGTACCATCATTCATAAGTTACCACAGAATGGAGGTCTGATTGGAGAAATAAATCCAGTTTACATACGTTTCCTTGTTCATGAACTCTCTGAGCCAACCTTGATCCACTTTGCTCTCTTCCCCAAACCCCGTGCAAATCGAAATCCCCATATGCAAATTTGGATGGTTAAAGGATTATATAGTTCAAGATGGTATTTCAATTTTTGTAGAATTTGATGATATTTCAAAATTTGTAGAATGTGATGATATTTCAATTTTTGTAGAATGTGTTCCAGTTCAAAGCAGAAGCAGCATTCTTTTATCACTCACAGTGCTTCAAAAGAGCACCCACTGACTGGTGGGTCCCACGGCACGGCCCCTCCACCGAAAAGGCATCGTAGTAAACGCGGCTGCATCACCCGGCCCTGTCCCGAGCGCGCCGCCGCAAGCACCGCCGGGTCGACGCCGGCGGCTTGACGGAGCGTCGTCTTGCGCTTCACGCTCTCTTTCCTCAGGTCCACCATCTCTCTCTCCGCCAGTAGAGATCACCTCATCACCAGTCAAACTTGGGGAGGAAACCCTCGGGAAGGGATCGCTCTCGGCTGTGCACCACCGCCACCGCCTGGGACCAGCGGCGCGCGATGGCGGTGAGCCCGGAGCTGGAGGGCCTGCGGCGCATCGCGCCTTCCCGCTTCCTCTCCTTCTCCTTCCCCAACCCTTTCCTCGGCCACGCCTCCAATCCTTACGGGGACGGCGGCGGCGGCGGCGCGGGGGAGTGCATCCGGGTGGCCGTTCTCGATTCCCCCCTTCCCGCTCCGGCCGTCCCGCGGACGGCGGCGATGCTCGTCCCGGCCGGCCGGCACCGCGACTGGATCTTCTCCACCCGCGCCGGCCACCTCCACCTCCTCCTCTCCACCCGGTTCTCCCGCCTCGTACTCGCCGGCCCCGAGCTCTCGGCGCCTTCTCCTCCGGTAATTCCTTGCGCCGCTCGCCCGGACCCGGACCCTGCTCACGCTCGGCTCCTCCCCCTCCTCCTTGCTCTCTGCCCCATGGTCGCGTTTCGGGACAATGCCGTCCCTGAAGTCCCGTTGCTCACCTTCCATGATGACCTTCTCCGGCTTGCTCCCGTCAAGTTTGTCACTGGCCCAGTCGTCGGCGAGATGGTCGTCGAGGATGTAGCCATTGACAGTGCTCCCGGTTCACCTGAATTGCGGCGCAGGCTGCGGTTCAAGCGCATGCCCTGCCTTGTGCAGACCCAGGTTCGCCTGTGTCAGTTGCCTGCTGCTGCTGCTGCTTCTTCGTCGTCGTCGTTGATGGAAGCATTGGAGGGGTCAGGTGGTTTGTTACAGCCAGATGTGGGTGGGTCGTTGGTCGAGCCTTACCTCCAAGCCATGGTTGCCGGTCTCGCAGTGATTGCGCCTTCCATTGAGAAGAGTATTCAGTCAGGTGTTAGGCCTAGGTGCCTCTGTGCTGGTGTTGGAGGTGGATCACTCCCAATGTCAATCAGAGTGGGACTTCAGTTCAATGTGCTTGGTGTTGAGGCCGATGGTGTTGTCCTGGATGTCGCAAGGAATCATTTTGGGCTGGTGGAGGATGAGTTTCTCCATGTCCATGTCGGTGATGCTATACAAATGATAGAGGATTTTTCAAGGCGACGGGAGCCTGATATGAAGTTCAGTGCAGTTATGGTGGATCTTGACTCCTCTGATGCAATGTGCGGTGTCAGCGCGCCGCCATTGGAGATGATTCATGGAAGCGTCCTTCTCGCTGCACGCGCAATCCTGGACCAGCAAGGAGTGTTGATACTGAATGTGATCCCACCTCCTGCTGATGGATCCTTCTACAAGGGGCTGGTTGATGTTCTTCACCAAGTTTTCGCAGAATTGTATGAGATAGATGTGGGTAATGGCGAGAATTTTGTTCTTATTGCCACAGTCTCACCGATGGAGACCTCACTTGCTGATAATTCAGGACATTTTCTGACAGAACTGAGGAAATTAGCTGGGAACTTCCTGGAACATATAAGGAGAATTTGACATTTCTAGTTGTTATGTGGTGCTCCTTCTATTATCCTCCACAAAGGCCGGTCCATATCCTTGCTGCTAACTGTTGGAACTTGAGATGGCTATATTAGCATGTAAGGATTTGCTGTTGCACACACCTCAGCTTTACAAAATAGAAAATCAGGTGTTTGTTCTGTGTTAATTTTCTAGAATCTAGATAGGTGACGAGTATCTTTCGAGGTATCAATGCCAATCACTAGTTTTCCAAAATAAATCTTTTTTTGTGATTTCACCACACCTCATACTGATACAAGATGATCTAAGATGTTATTGGGTGAACATTTGTTAAGAGTTGCACAATCATCTAATTGCAAAGCTCAACAATTGCATAGAGGACCTCATGGAAGTACCTATCAATGATTTGATGAGATCTAAAAGGTCAAACTGATCACCCAAGAAGATTGCAGCTTGTTCTATGGAGCTATGTATGTTGTCCTAAGCAGTCACCCAGCCCGAAACAAGTCACAGAGCTGAAAAAAAGGGTGCGCTCATCCTAAGTGCGTTGACACATTTGATATTATCTGATTCGTAATTGCTGATGTTTGAAATCCTGTCTAATAAAGTCCCCTCTGAACCATATGGCGGTCATAGGTTAATGACCAGACTCTGTGACTATGGCGCCCTAAACTACATGAAAAACAAGCGATCAGAGCAACCACATGAAAAACAAGAGTATAAAACAAATATAATGCATGCAACATGATTTACCTTTTCATTCACCAAATTGGGTGGCCAAAAATGATGTTCAGCGACCAACAGCGGTTGACGCCCAAAGAGTAGGGTTGTCGGTGGTAATCGATTACGGTGAAAATCACACAAATCATAGATATTGGAATTTGCAGATATACTTAAACAGTTCAAGTGCTCGCATGCTCACCAATTTGCGATCTTTTATTTTTCTTTTTGTTTGCAGGTCAAACAAGCTAGAGTGTTTTGGAGGGCTCCGTTAAGATTCCACGTCAAACAAAGATGCAATGTTTTTATTAAAATCTGAACTTAAGAAGTACTTGATACGCTCTTTAAAAGAGTATGAAACAGCCACAACCACAAAAAAATAGAATGAGCCATTGGTACGCTTTTACAGAGACAAGCTAGTAAGTTTAAACCACTCAACCATTGCGCTCTGGTGTGGTTTACAAGCAAAAACAAGTTTCGTAAATAATTTTTATTTTAAAAGTACGAAAAAACATGCGAAACAAACATCACAAGAGAACCAATCAATTCAATGTGAAATAACCAGGTCTTCCCCTGTCTTGAGTGGCAAGTGAAACCGTAAAAACAAAAACTTTTACACAGTTCGTGTCACTTAACACACGTGTTTATCTCTACTTTAAATTATCAAATCAGAGAAAATATAGTAATTTTAAAGGATTTGGACAAAACAGACACAAAGCTAGCAAAATCCTTATCCGCACTCGAAGCGACCCTGGCTCTGAGCGAGCAGGTGCAGGCAGGAGTGCCCGGGCCCACCTGCCATTGAGCCACAGCAGCCACACGGAAAGCTCCACGTCACCTTGCCCCGGGTTGCAAAATTCCCATCCTGCCCCTTCCCCTCCAATCTCGATAGGGAGCGCGACGACGAGGAGAAAAAACAGAGGAGGAAAAAACCAAGAAAAAAAATATCACGCTCCTCTTCCTGCGTTCCCCTGCTCGATTCCCCCCGCAAGGAATTCGCCTCCAAATCTTTCGATCTGCTCTGCCCAGTCCACCGATCCGTGGATCGATCCGCGCGCGGGTCCGGTTCGCCCCGGGGTTCCGATCTGGTCCTCGCCTCGCCTCGCCTCGCCAGAGGAGGAGCCGGAGGAGGAGATGAACGGCGCCGGGGGCAGCCACCAGCAACAGCAGCAGAGGCTCCGGCAGCAACAGCAGCAGCAGGCGCTCCTGATGCAGCAGGCGCTTCAGCAGCAGCAGCAGTACCAGTCCGGCGTCCTCGCGGCCGCGGCAGCGGCGGCCATGACCCAGGTCGTCCACCCGGATCTTCGCCTCTTGATCTGTTGCTTTGTGCGCGCATTGGGCGGCATTAATGCACCCCGATCTGCTTGTTAGCTCGGCAGATTATTTTTCGCTCTGCGCACTTTTTTTTAGGTTGCCTCCTTGGTTTACTGTACATTCTTGGTTGCTAGCGGTAGCGGAAGTTGTGGATTCATAGATTGAGTTTCCGTGGAATTGGAGCAAGTGCTGATTGCGTGCTATTGCTTGTGATGCATTTCTTGTTCTGCCATAAGATGCTTGGATGCTACTGCCTATATTGTTGCCGCGGCTTCAAAGAAAGTTCCTTTTCATAAAGTAAGGCATTTGGATTAGATTGCACAAAAGACATGACTTCAGTTACTACTAATGGGTGAAAACATGGCTATTGGCTAGGAAGGATTGGGGTGTCAGTCCCTTTACATTTTAGCTAATATCATTTACTTGTGTTCCCTTTCTTTGTTCCTGTTTGCTCTGATTAATACATTCTACTGCCTTTCATCCAATCTATTATTTGTATGCGTGGCTATGTGTGGATGGCAGTAACATACCCTCATCTGGTTATGAACCTATAATATTGTCAAGGTTGAGTTAGAGCATTCTGTTTATGTGTACAGTTTTAGTGCCTTGTTTGTTTTTTGGTTTTAAAGCAGTATAATGCATTGAGTATTATTACTTTTAGTCTCTAGAGTTTGTACAACTGTTGTCTCCAAACCAGTTTTATCATAAAGCTTGTTAATCACATTCTATATCTGTTATTCTGGTAAGTCTTATTTCTTTAGCTATAAACTAATGAACGAAAGCAACGCATTGCTGTGTAGGCACATGGTTCTAGCTAGGAGTAGATGTTTGGTAGTATTTGCTTTCAATCACAGATTTTATGGGCAATGGAATGAAAGAACAACTTGGTTTATATCCCCTTTTAGTACACATTTATATTTTCTTTTCTTTGCTTGTCCTTAGCTTGTTTTGCAATCAATATCTTCTTTTTTATTTTCTTCTTTATTTTATATTTTGCAGATGGAACCTATTTCCAATGGCAATCTTCCACCTGGGTTTGATCCTTCCACTTGTCGCAGTGTGTGAGTGCTTTCAGTGTTCTTTTCTGTTTTCAACTTTATATCTGATTGGCAGCTTACCTTTCCGCTTCCCTTTTTATCTGCGCAATTGATGCTTATTTGTTAAAAGAAAACAACGTGTATTTTTACAAGGTAACAAAAAAGAAACAAATTTAGGTGATGCACAGTATCAGATTTTATGCCGGGGCTAAAATTTATAGTTATCACATAATCTAAGTGCAGTTTTTTGTTTCTACCTTCAAGTTTTGTTATTTAGTTTGGTTCCAAAAAAGTTTCGTTATTTAGTTATGTCCAATTTCCAAAGTATGATTTTAAGTCATGATTATTTGCTGAATAGGTATGTGGGAAATGTGAGCCCAAACGTCACTGAGAGCCTTCTGATTGAAGTTTTCCAGAGTGCTGGCCTTGTGGAAAGATGCAAGCTCATCCGGAAAGAGAAGGTGCACTTCTGCAGCTGATGTTTGAGTTTTAGAGTACTAGTCATATTGGCATCGCAGATGTTTTAAGTACTCATTTAAGATTATTTTAAGACTTAATATTCCAATATTTCTTATTTTCTGGTGATGTCCCCTGATTACCACCGGCCATTTACATATTTGTAACTTGATATTTGTTTCCAATATGCATGATATTGGCTGACAATCCCATAAGCTTTCTCTGCTTGATTATTTCATGGTATATCTACTGCATTTAGTCGTTTTTTTGTAGTTCTGTTTATCTGATGAAAATTAACTTTTTTCCAGTCTTCCTTTGGGTTTGTGGACTACTATGATCGAAGATCTGCTGCTCTAGCAATAATGACCCTTCATGGTCGTCACATGTAAGTTACACCTGTGCACTAACTTTGAACAACACAAGTTTGGAGTCTTCTGGTATTCTTAATTGTGGAACTTCCTCTACAGATATGGTCAAGCAATAAAGGTGAACTGGGCGTATGCAAGTACGCAGAGGGAGGATACATCTGGTGAGATATTCTCAAAAGTATTCCTGGTGTCTCATTCCTTTTTATTATGATACTTGTTTGGTTAACAGTGCCCATTGAATTATTTCCAGGGCATTTCCATATTTTTGTTGGTGATTTAAGTTCTGAAGTGAATGATGCAACTCTTTATGCCTGTTTCTCAGCATATCCTTCTTGTTCGTAAGTCCTTAGTTCTTTGTAACATGAGCATCTATGATGAGTTTGTATCTGCAGCCTATGCTTTGCAATTGCTGAAGTCATCTCCTGCAATTTGCATATTAAATCATATGTTTCTAGAATTTAGAACAGGACATTTCAGGCATCATGACTTCTCTCTAGCTTCTACCCTTTTAGTTTGCCTGTAGCCTCTCAGTTTTTTATTTGTACCATTTATTATGTGCAGTGACGCTCGAGTCATGTGGGACAACAAAACTGGACGCTCCAGAGGTTATGGTTTTGTCTCCTTCCGTAATCAACAGGCATGGACAACTCAGACTTTGTCTCTTTGCATTCTGCAGAGCTTTTTACCATTTTTGTTGTGTGGATCAAACACCATTGTTCATTTTCTACATACTATTTTGGTATTTGAACTATTTGGTACCCGTGAAATTCACAGTGCCTAACTTCTGGTGAAGGCATTGTTAGTCTAAATTTGTGAATACTGCTAGTAAGACAGTGTAATGTTAATTTCTTATGTGTTTTGTCCATATTCTGAATACCATGGTCCATGAACTTGGAGTTTGAGTATGAACTGGCATTTTCGTCTGTCCCACACATGCTGACTTGTATTTTCTTGGTGCAGGAAGCTGAAAATGCTATAACTGAAATGACTGGTACATCTCTTTCTTTTTTTTTTCATCCCCATAGTCCTGCTGTGCTGCAACTTCTGAATTTCCGGGAGCTACTGTATTGCAACAGGAAAATGGCTTGGAAGCAGACAAATAAGGTGCAACTGGGCAACAAAGAACAATTCAGAAGAGAAACCAGAAACTGACAACCATAATGCAGTTGTACTAACAAATGGTGGCTCCAGTAATTCAGGTTTGCTTTTTGAATGATTTCATGACTAAACATTGTTTTCCTTTTATGTCTGTTAATGATACCATGCTATGTTGAAAACATGGCATGGGATAAAGAACATGCCGGTAATTGGCAAACTATATTCTGCAGCTACAGATGCAAGCCAGGATGGAGGAAGTAAAGAGAACCCAGAAAACAACCCTGATTGTACTACAGTATATGTTGGCAACCTTGGGCATGAGGTAGAACAAAGTGATGCAAATCAGTTTTATTTCCTCATTTGTCCTAGTTTTATGAGACTTACCTTTAACTAGTGCCAAATGGAAATGAGAGTTGTGAATTTATCTCTCATTCCTTTTCCTAGCTCTATAGAGAATCTGGGGCATATGATTCATCTTTTACTTAATGGCCAGGTTAACCGAGATGAGCTTCACCGCCACTTCTATAACTTAGGGGTGGGGGCAATTGAAGAAATTCGTGTTCAACAGGATAAAGGGTTTGGATTTGTGAGATATAGCACCCATGGTGAAGCAGCATTGGCTATTCAGATGGCCAGTGGATTGGTGGTCCGTGGGAAACCAATTAAGGTACTTTCCAAAGCATACAAATGTTGTTCTCATTATTTGATCCTCTATGTTATTGTTTTCATGGTTTTAACAGTTAATGTTCTCTTGTAGTGCTCATGGGGCAACAAACCAACTCCACCTGGGACTGCATCCAAGCCCCTACCCCCTCCGGTTGCTCCATACCAGCCTGCTGCTGTTGCAATGCCAGGTGTTCCGCAAGGCTTC
The DNA here is from genome assembly GCA_033239725.1 of Echinochloa phyllopogon. Taxonomy (NCBI): domain Eukaryota; kingdom Viridiplantae; phylum Streptophyta; class Magnoliopsida; order Poales; family Poaceae; genus Echinochloa; species Echinochloa phyllopogon. Next base: position 36,593,473 of record BTCW01000006.1, read on the forward strand.
ACAGCAGCTGAGCTTCTGGCTTACCAGAGACAGCTTGCCTTAAGCCAGGCTGCAGCAGGGCAGATTGCTGGTCAGCACGGTCTCGCGGGTCAGGTATCTGCGGGGCTTCTTGCTGCAGGTTCCCAGGCCCTCTATGATGGCTACCCCAACCAGTCATCTGCCCAGCAGCTTATGTACTACAACTAGGGTTCGAGAGGAAGGCATTTGTAGTGTTCAGCTTGTCTGGTGCAAGCCTGGCCATCCTCGTCCTATTTTTATTTTCTGGTTCATGTACTATGTGTGAGAGTTTTTCTTTGTTTTATCCTTGTCGCGGGATTGTGTTTACTATCTTCTTATTGTACCATTGACCATTTTCCTCGTCTAATTCCGTTGAGTAGTCCGCTTTAACAGAGTAAGAGATGTATTCTATGTGAATCTGCGATTGATTAATGTAATGCCCCTGGGGATCTCTTCCGTCGCTGGGCTAGTTCATGAGCTGTTCTATTCTATGTGCAGTTTGCTGTTTATGGATGGACACTTCCTCAGTCACTTCGGTCATTGTTGTGAAACCATGCAACCTGCTGAATTGGTTTTGCAATCTTAGAATTGTTCACAACAAAATCAGTTGTGACTGGATGGGATGTATCAAACTGAAATTCAGGGTTCCAGTCTTCCAGATATGCCTGTGAAAGTTCTATTATCCAGCAATTGAAATTTCCGGTCGGATACTGCAGATATGCCTAACAATGTTCGCTTTGCTCGTTTGGCTGATCTGCCACCAGTTGGCTTATCAGTCACCAGTCAGCCGTGTTTTTTTTTTCTCAGCACCAGTCAGTTTTTCTCAGCACCGGTCAGCTAACAGTATTTTTCTCTCAGCAGAAATCAGTCACACAGTAATATTTTTTTCTCAGTAGAAATCAGCACCAGCCAGCCGAACGGGGCGGTTGATTGTTGAACCGGGAATATCCCTCAAAAGTCAACATAATTTTAAGATGTGAATTTCTGGTTGATTGCATCTCTGTTGAAAACATAATTAGCATCATTGCATCGTTATAGTATTGCCAAAAGAGAGGAGCGCTCAAGCTCATCTTAGCATTCGAGCTCTAGACATGGGTGGACAGCGAGGTTTGACGGCTTCCTCCCTCCCTGAGGCGATGAGAGATGTTCCAGCAATCCAGCTTGACACGATGAGATGAGCTCGCTTCTGCTTCCACCATGGCGTCCGCTTCCTCCTGCAGCTTCTCCTCCCTTCCCCTCCACTCCTCGTCTCCCTCCGTCCTCAGCTCGCCAGGTCTCGACTCGCGCGCGGGCTCCGCCTCGGCGTGCCGCTACCGTGACCCGCCTAAGAGCCGCCGCACCTGATGCCGACGACGCGGCGGCCCTCATGGTGTCGCGCGCCGAGGCCGGGGACTTCGCGGAGGCGCAGTCCATCTGGGCGCAGCTCCTGCACAGCTCCGCCGCGCCGCGCCTCCACTCCGCGGCGCCGCGCCTCCTCCCGGCGTACGCGCGCCTCGGCCGCTTCGACGAGATCCTCCTCGCCGTGCGCGAGCTCTCGGCGCGGGACCCCGCCGCGGCGCGCGCGCTCTACCCGCTCGCCGTCTCCTGCCTCGGCGCCGCGGGCGAGCTCGCGCGCATGGAGGACGCCGTGCTCGAGATGGGCCGCCGCGGCCTCCGCGTCGACCCCGCCACCGGCGACGCCTTCGTCCGCGCCTACGCCGCCGCCGGCACCGTCCCGCAGATGGAGGCGGCCTGCCGCCGGCACAGGAGGACCGGGCTGCTCCTCTCCCGCGCCGCCATCCGCGCCGTGGCGTCGGCGTACATCGCCAGGCAGAAGTACTACAGGCTCGGCGCGTTCGTCACCGACCACGTCGGCCTCGGCCGGCGCGACGCCGGCAACCTGCTCTGGAACCTGTACCTCCTCTCCTTCGCGGCCAACTTCAAGATGAAATCCCTGCAGCGGGCGTTCCTGGAGATGGTCGCCGCCGGCGTCCGGCCGGACCTCACCACCTTCAACATCCGCGCCGCCGCGTTCTCCAAGATGTGCATGTTCTGGGACCTCCACCTCACCGCCGAGCACATGCGCCGCGACGGCGTCGCGCCGGACCTCGTCACGCACGGCTGCTTCGTCGACGCGTACCTGGAGCGCCGCCTCGCCAGGAACCTCACCTTCGCGTTCGACCGGCTGGACGGCGACGCGGAGCCCGTCGTGGCCACGGACGGCATCATCTTCGAGGCGTTCGGCAAGGGCGGCTTCCACGCGAGCTCCGAGACGCTGCTGGAGGCCACCGCCGGGAAGCGGCGGTGGACGTACTACAAGCTGCTCGGCGTTTACCTCAAGAAGCAGCACAGGAGAGACCAAGTCTTCTGGAACTACTGATGCTGATCAGTTCAGTAATAGATAGTAGTGCGCTAGCAGTAGGGTACTGTTGGAATCAAACATTGTACAGTTGTTAAAAATGTGCTTGTAATCGAATCCAAAGTATGAAAAAAGAATTCGGTTGGATCATTCCAAGATTCTGAATGTGATACACTCTGATTCCTCAAACATACTATCAATTTATATTCACAATTTCACATCGTCGATGAAACGGTGCATTGATTCTGAGAGGGTAACTACAGTCTCAGAGTCTAAAACAATCTAAGCAGCTACAATCTCACACTACATAGCTTGGGACTGACAGGAGGGGGTTAACAAAGAAAGCAAAGGTAAATGATCACACCAGGTTTTCACAGGAAAAACTGGCAGAGATCACACCAGATATGAAGACATGACATTCCAGCTAATTCTCATGTGCGGAGGCATTGGCGCAATGAATCTTAGGAGGCTGGGCTTGTCCTTGGCCCATGGAGCGCCATCGCCATGCCATTCTCCAGCGCTACTCAGAAACTTTGCTATGTTGGGGATGACCATCTCCCGGCAATGCAGGTGTAACAAAGGTACTTTGGATAGAACACTGCCCTTCTGAACCTCCAATCCTTCTGGCCGCCTCAGCTTGTATGGCTCTCCAGTGAACGGTTCAAAGTCAGGCTCGGGATTCTGCTTCCATCTTTGGTGCACAAACCATCCGTATTTATAATCTCCAACAATGGGAGTGCCCAGGGCTTCAGCACAATGCACTCGGAGCTGCAACGTGGAGGAAACAGAACATGTTGATGTTCAAAGTTGAAAATTGCCAATTTCATAAGCAAAACAAATTGCGTTTGGAAAAAAAGTACAACAAATGAAGACATTTTCCATATTTGTAAAATAACATGAACATCTAAGAACAAGTTAAAAACTTGATAGGATGTGCTAAATTGTGGAACATCTTCCCACATTTTACAGAAATATAAGTGTCAACAAAATCCAAAGTATTTAGATGGTACCTGGTGTTTCCTCCCTGTCAATGGGCGTAGCTCAATCCATGAGCACCCGTTAATGGTTGGCCCGATCACCCGATACTCTGTTATTGCCTCTTGCGCGCCATCTATGCCAGAAGGATGTGCCAAAATGACCCTCTCAGCTTTACCATCATCAAGAAGTACCTGAATAAAGGAAATCCAATTTGATATAAGTTAAACAACTGGAACTTAAGAAGTTCACCTACAGGGAACCATTTATCAATTTATTTTACATACTTATATCGTTTATCTCTGTAAGTATTAGCTAACAAATGAATCAGAAAATACCTTTGAAATAGGAGCAGATATAACTCCTTCCCTTTCTTTAGGAGTCCCAATGACTAGCGCCCAGTATTTCTGCGCGTATGCTTCACATGCCTTATTCCATGTCTGCATATCCCAATAATGCAAGGTATTAGTATGAAGCTACTAAACATTAGTCATGAGCATTAGATGGAACATGATATGCTAAGTCAAAGGTTCGGTAATCAATGAATTGATGGTTACCTGTGAAGTTGTTCTAGCTAAATTTACGCTTGTGAAAAGCCAGTGCAGTCGAGTAAAGCTTTCTTTTGTTCTACCCATCAATATCAAACCGCTACTTTCTCTATCCAGTCGATGAACCTGTCCCACAAGCCATAAGACAAAAAATATCCTCAGAGAGAAGATAATACACTTTGACCAAATTTCAGAGAGGAAAAACACAATGATCTCACCAATTTTGGACCCTCTATATTTCCGTATGACAGTGCTGCTGCTGCAAGCACATCCATGCTATTATGTACTGGCAAATGTCCTTTCATGGGCACTTTGGGGGGTTTGTTAAGCACCAGTATAGCAGAGTCCTGTAAATCCAAAGCTTTAGCTTACGCTGTTGAACCTGAACCATGCAAACTGAGAGCAGTAAAATTTGAAACACTGAAATGATGAAAAAAGGGTACCTTTATCAAAAGATAAGCTTAACAGATTACGAATACTCTTTTGGAGTAACAAATTTGTAGACAGATCGATCTATTCATTTCACAATGCTATACGCCCAGAGTTGGACAATAATGGAGTACAGAGGCCAATTATTGACAGAAAAAAATTCTTTATTAATACAGGAATCATGTAGCCGACTATAGAACAACTATGGTAATAAGAATTACCCTGTGGATGACAAGTCTCCTCAGGTACTCAATCTCATCTTTATTTGGATGCAATGTGGCAGTTGGAATGGTCTCATAACGTTTTTTTATCTCACCCTCAGCCACTGAAACAGGCAGGTGAATTCTCATTCCAGGCTCCATAACATCATTATGTTTAATCTGCAACAAACTGGTGAGCATATTTTTTATTCCCAAAGTATGACATCATACAAAAAGAATTACAGCAAAATCCTTCATAGCACACCTTTTTCAGATGATGCTTCTGAGTTCGAATGCTTTCAGCTGAAGCCTCGTTCTCAGGGCACTCAGAAAACACCTGAATAGCAGCAAGTTGTTTTCTCAGATATCGAAACAAAAGGCGACTGCAAGTAGCACTTAAATCAGGAAAGTTATGTGTTCTTCAACTGATTATCAACCTTGCAAAGGCAACATCATAGAAGGGCCATTGCAAGCTACACTACAGAAACAGCTATGTGCACTAGAGTCTAACTGAAACAAGCAATTCGTGTTTGACAATATCAGAAGCTCAAAACTCGAAATCTTCTTGCAAATCTTTTAATTAATACTAGCTGACCAAAACATTGCACCTTTGAAACAAAACTGCAACGCATAGAAATGCCAATACAAAAAGGGGCACAAATACCATCCTCTTGTTGAAGTGCGCCTGCACAGCCTCCTGCGGCACGTCGGCGAAATAGTGCTTCACCCAGCTGACCGCCGTCACGCGCCGCGGCGCCACCTTCCTCCCTGGGAGAGGATCCGCCCCCGCCGGGAACGGCGGCAGCGACAGCAGCTGCCGCGGCCTCGGCCCGGGCTTGGGCGCCCCCAGTCGCGCAACGTTGGTGCTGTCCACCCGGACCACGACAGGGTCGGCAGGCGCGGGCGTCGGCGGCGCCAGCCGCGACAGCCGCCGCAGCGCCGCCGGCCACCGCCACGGCCCCGGACGGCGGCCGCCGCTGCGCAGCATCGCTGTAGGGCCTGTTTGGAACCGCGGTTGGGAAGAGCGCTTCTCAGATATAAATACGATGATAGCGCTTATTTCATAAGCGGGTTCGTACCCGCTTGCGTTTTAGTATAAATGGGAGAGGTGGGGCAAAAGCGTGGTCAAAAAATGCTAAAAAAAGCGTACCGTTTGGCTTTTAGTTTCAGCTTATTTTGATCATAAGCTGAAGATAAGCTGTTCCAAACAGGCCCTAGTCGTCTGCTTGTTTGAGCCATTGATAGCAAAACCATTGCAACGGGCCGATCTAAGCCCAGGTTTGTCCAAAGCCCAAATCTAAGTCATGCAAATAAAATGGGCCAGCCCGACCAGACTATTTGGCCCATGGTATTAGACGCCTTCGCCAAATGTTTTTGGGCGAGCACATTCTATCGTCCTGAGAACTAGTCTTACACTCTTACACCATTCTATCCTTGTGGTTGACACCATTGTCGCTGCCCAAACAGGGGAAAACTATCAAGCAAAATCACAAGCACCCTTTGCTTTAAGCACACAATGGTGATTTTGGGTGCTTGTGTTTGTCTTTCAACGAATGCCTGGGTGCTAAATTTTTTGCATGCAGAGAGTACCTCCTGAGTTTCAAATATAGCCCCCATGTTGTCATCGATTCCCCTTGCATGATGTTATAAGAGACACCACTGATCCATGTATCAGTGTTTTTTTAACGGAACAATAAGAGTTTTGCCGTAATTTTTATTAGAAGAAGAAAACGCAATAACAGCAATGCCACTCCGGCCCTTGTATCGTATCAGTGTATCAGCCTGGAATAGTGTTCACTTGAAGCTGAGCTAGAAGGTTTTGTGAGACTACCGCGTATTCCGTGCGTCTTTCTAAGATCAGAGCAACAGTTGTGCCTCCGAATGTGAACCGGCCGGGCCCCGCTGCAGTATCAAGAGCGCGGTTTACGTCAGGCAAATGAGCCTCTAGTGCCAATGCAACGGTTTTCATCATGACTATGGATAATCTTCGTTGTATGCTGAATCTGAAACTAGCTAGGGACTGAAGAATTTTGCTGCCAACCAAACGCCTCGCTTCAAGCAGGCACCTTAATCAGATTAGCCTTCGTTGGGAATTCTGAATGGAAGTGTGGAGCAGGCTCAGCGCACAAGATGTTCTTCAAAGGATCGATGTTTTTGCCTTTGGAACTTGGAAGGCACTCTGCGAGAAGTGGAACGGGTCGGAATGAACAAGCTGAACTTAGAAAAATGCACGGGGTACTACTTGAGTCTCACAAAATCTCCGAGCTCAGTTGCCTGGGACATTCCACTATTCTAGGCTGATGCACTGATGCAAGGATCGGTGTCACATTCTAACATCAGCAAGAAAGATGTCATAGGCTGATGCAAAATAATCTAATAGTCAGGAAGTCATAGCGACACATCAAGAATAACGTGATGATACATAGACTCAGAACCTCAGAGAAGAACTACTTTCCCTGAACAAGGATAACATAATACATATACCAATACTTAAGAATTCCCCTCCATATGTAACCGTAGAGCCGTAGAGGAAGGAAAACCAGGTTCCACCAACATGGTACAGGAAGCATTTATGCCTAGCAAGATACAACGCAAGTAGAAAAGCAGGAGTCAGCATAAATAACACCTTTTGCTTCCTACTTCAATGAAAAGGCAGAGCACATGCTATTTTTGCTCTAAAAAAAGCAGGAGTCAGGTAAGTACCAACTGAACCAACCTGATGAAATAAAATATGAAATCTTGAATGACAACCGAACTATAATCATATTGTGATGATAATAGAGATAAGGTTGCGATCATAAATGACAACTGTAACTAAATTTCAACTGCAGCTAATTGTGGCTTCCATGCGTGGCAAGGTTTCTAAGGAAAAAAAAGCGCTCCGAAGAATGGCTGATCAAATATTCAAATTGTATTGTACATCATGGCCATTGCTTTCGAAGTCCTTCTAATTTGTAGCTCTGTTCTACCAGCTGTGAAACCTGCGTGCACAGATGGGTGCAACTAATAGACTAATTGAGTGCAAACGCAAAGCTGAACCAGGAACATCTTATTTTCATCATTGGATATGTTGTTTCTTTTCTAGCACAAGGAAAACATTGCATGTAAATAATGTGACCAAATAATCAATTTGCATTATGACAACAGCTAATACACACAAGCTTTCCTAGTTCTTTCCTGAGAAAATAGGCAATCACCGCTAGTAGCAAATACAGGCACTTGTAGCAGCTTATAGAGATTTGTGCACCCCCAATGGAGAAATGTGTCTAATTTAGAGGGAAAACAACGGACACCGTGATGATTTGATATACTAGAAAAACATCCAGAAATTAACCAATCAGCTATAGTCAGTCTTTGGTGAATAATCATTAAACATAGGCAAATAAAAAGCACATAGAACAGAATCGTTGTATCAAAGGCAAGACTTACCCCAATTCGCCACTTTCCCTCCACCCGCCACTTTTTCTCCTCCCCCTGAAACTTTATCTGTCCCTTGTTCCTACAGGCAGAGTGGGGGAAGAAATAAGGTTACCTAGCACCAGCAGCCCAAAATGCTCCAGTCCGGAAAAGGAACGATTGCATTTTATTTTATTTTTCTATCAACGAGAAAAATGATGGAATGGAAAACAAAAAACAGATCACTGACCATTGTCGACGATAGCAGCATGTGTAGATATGGTAAACAATGCTACAAGGACTTGGAATAGCACATCCTACAACAGATCCATCTGATGCTGGCGAGAATGTGCCGCTGCTGAGGTGGTATTGCGCAAGATAGGGTTCCTTCGTTTATGGTGAAAGACAATTGTGTCACCCACAATGGTAGGAAACGCCTTAGACCTGACACACAGGTTCCTCTCACCGATGAAGATGGCATCTCCATCAATGCATGTCACCGGGACAGTCCTCCCCAGCATAAGGTCAGCCAGTCTGTACACTGAAATCTTCACGCCGCCACCATTGCAAAATCTTATGGCGATCACCATAATCTCCGAGCCGCGTTCTACCAAATAGTACAAGCTTGCTTCGTTGGATTCGCTCACTGGACATTTGGCAATGGACCTTGGTTGTGGCACCCTGCAGGATTCCGTCGTCTCTTCCAGCTCCGGTGGGTCGATCAGTAGAACCTCTGGTCCGCCGGTGAGCTCTCCGCAATCACGCACCACATATAGCTTGCCTTGGAACGACAATGGACTGTAAATTTTGGTTCAAGCGCCAGCTTGAAAACCTCCATTGCTGCTCGCCGGAGGTAGCAAAGGCAACCCGGGGTGCTGAACGGCTACGCAAGATCATGAGCGAGACGACTCCATCCGCCGTCACGTTGATGGAAGCAGCACCGATGCTTCTGACGTAATACCACCACATGTCTCCCAGAGAGCTCAGGTTGTTCTCCAGCGGCGGGAAGTCCATGGCGTCGCCGGTGAAGGGGTGGAGGAGGCGGACGGCGGTGTCGCGGTCCCGCTGGAGAAGGAGGATGCCGTCGATGGAGTCGAGGACGCAGTGGTCCCGGAAGAGCGGGAGCCTGACGCGGACGAAGGCGCCCGTCGAGAGGTTGAAGAAGCGGGCGTGGCCGCGGAGCTTGCCGTGGCCCGGGTGGAGGCCGTGGCCCTCGGGGAAGAGCATCCACCGCCGCGGGTGGAAGCGCCGGTCGGAGATGCCGCGGCCGCGCGGGCAGGCGGCGGCGGAGCGCCAGCGCGCGCAGACGGCGCGGAACCGGACGTAGTCGAGGAAGTCGCCGGCCAACACCCGCTGCGCGATCAGGTCCACAAGATCATCGTGCAGGGACGCCCACGTCGAGGACGCGTCCGGCGAAGTGGCGGCGGCGGCGATCCTCCGCCGCCGGCGCGGGCGCATGCTGGAACTGATGCGGACCTGGTTCGCCGAGCAAAAAGATTCGGTTTGCCCTAGCCGGGGGAAGGAAAATATAATAAAAGGAAAAATGCATGCAATCCTTTGTAGCTTGTTTTGTTTTCTGGATCAGAAGAAATTCAGAATGTCCACGTCCAAACAAGTCCACTCCAGTCGAAGTCCAAGAGGGGAAAAAGAAATCCTTGCACACGCAGCCCCGTGTAATGACGAGCCGCGAAGTCAAGCAAAACATCAACATGTATTCGCCAGTTAAAAACAAAGATCCGAACACGAAATCCTTGTTCTGTTACACGCGTGAATTAATCAAGGGCCAGATATCGTTTGGTACTTTCTTGAGAAAGAAGAACAACACAAGCAGCCACGGCCTCATAGCAGGGACTGCCGTCCTCTCATAGCACATGAGCTCAAAACCTCATTGCGCATTACGATCTTGAACCACCACCGGGCGTAGGCAAAGCACCTTCCCCAGTTAGGCAGTTACTAAAAAAAATCTGAACACGAAATCCTTAGATGTCTTTGGTGGATACATTCCCAATAAATAAAATATATTACATGCATGCATCATGAAAGAGTAGCAACTATAAGTTAATTTTTAAGTAGCCAGACATTGCGGGTGGCTCCAGCACGACAAAGTCCAAAGCATAGTACTTCCAAGAAAGAAGAACAAAAGAAGCCACGCCGTCCACTCATAGCACTTGAGCTCTTAACTTCACTGCGCATTAGGATCTTGAACCACCTGCAAGGCAATTGCAGCAACCAGAGCAACCTTTCTCATAGCCTGTTGGTGAAGACGGACAGATCAAACAATAGCCAATAATAAAAGTAGGAGCACACATTGCTTTCCACCATGATTTATCGAAATCTTCATCCCTGAACATCAGAAAACAAAAGTCAATGTGCAAACTACTTCTAGCTTCAAAAGACAAAACGATGTCTACAAAATCATGATGCAAATGCCTTTTTCTTTTCATAACTGCAAAGTCACACCCATTTCAAAATTGTCCGGAACAAATAAACCTATCCAATTTAAACATCGTGAATGCTTTGACCAAATTGCACAGTTAAGGTAAAATAATGGCATTCTTTCCAATACAGCAAACAAAAGTTTTTACCTAGCCTAGTAATATGACTTTCCTATCTGCCCCAAAAATTTCTTATTAGGACCAATTAACTTTGCTTGCTCCATGAGATGTGTTGATGTATGCCTTTTGCATTATGACAGTTCTAATCAAGCTATCTAGTACCAGGATTGCATTTGTTTTCTTGGGTGAACTCTAGCTAACAAAGTTTTGATGACAGAGTAAAACCCAAATATGTGGTCAAGGAAATTACAGAAGCAGAACGCAATATTCATACAGAAAAAAAAGCATGGATGAACACAATAGACTTGTTCATCCAATAGTTATTAACAGAAAACAATCAAGGTACTTACCCTTCAATCTTTTTAGCTAACCAAGCTGAAGCTCTTGCTCGCCAAGCTGCCAGCTTGGCTCCCGAAGAATGTCCAAGATTGTTGGATGCAGATGAACAAGTTCGCTTCACTCCTCCAGCAGAATCCAGAAAGGTTGGCTTCTTGATGACAGTTGATGGCATCCCAGTCCTTAGCACAGCCGCACGAGAGCATGGGAATGTGCTGAGGTACCTTGCAGCCTGCATTAGTGGATCAGGAGTCAGAATGTGCATATGCGTCAGATGTTTCTTTCACGAGATAATGCCATAATAGTCAAAATAACAACCGAAAACCTCAAATGCACAGATAAGATATAAGAAAATAGAGCACCGAGTACTGCCGCTCCTCGTACAGAGCAAACATTGTCCATTTTGAGATGCAAGCACAACATGAGTTTAAACATGCTAAATTTGGCTTTTGTGACAAAATGAAACTATTACAACCCTATAAAAAACTTCATAAATGTCATGAAAGTACATGCCAAAACGAACTTCAGTAATGATGATCGAATATAGTGGGGAAAGGTATTTACATGAATGGCGTGGAAATTGGGAACAGCAGTGACAGGATAAACTGCAGCTCGATTGTTGATGGTTCGCATGGCAGCTTCCTGGGCAACAACCAAAAAAAGGGTGAGAACTTTGGTTGCTTCCTTCAAAAAGTTTTCAGAAATTTCATCAATTAAAAAGAGACAGGACGAAATCCAGCAAGGAAGAATTAAGAAAAACAATAAGGTCCTGTGGGGAAGCTAGCTCTGAATCCTCAGCATCGTCGAATTGAACTGATCGAGTCACCACAATTCCTTGGGCAACCGAAATTTGTACGTACCGAGGCACGGGGGCTGACCGGTGCGGTGGCCCTAGCAGAAGCAGACGCTTGAGCGCTGAGGCGGCGTGTCGATCTCGACATCCCGGAGGCGAACTCCTGGAAGACGAAGCGGCCTGCCATTTCAGCTCTCGATCTATCCGTAGCTGCAAAAGGATGTATCAGAATATCTCGGAGCAAAAAACGCCTTCAACCGCGGAACATACAAATCAGCATCAATTTCATGGAACGAAACGAAACGAACTCCAGCTACTTATACCAACAAAAAGAAGAAATCGATCCGAACTCGGGGTGGGGAAAGGAGGAGAAGGGGGCGCCGCGAGAACCGTCTGGCGAAGGCGCCTTTTAGGACACGCCCACCTTGGCCTCTTGTATATATGACGAGGCTATATGGTTTTGCACCCTCTAAAATCTTTATATCTCTACCTAATTATAAAGCAAGGATTGATTCCACGGTAAGTGATTCTACGGTACGTCGTAATTTTATAATAAAGACCCTAAAAATTTTATTAATTAAATCCTTCTATAACAAGAGTTTGAGAGTCCCATGGTAGTGCCAGGCAAGGATCGGTTCGTTCCTGTCCCTTCCAAATTCTCGTAGCCGAGTCCCACTCCAACTAACCACCGGCTACTCCGACATGATCTCCTGTAACGTTTCTCTTCTTATCAGAAGTCCGTACAAACTTCATAAAAATAAAAAGTCAGGAAACTAATCCATTGATTCATCGATAGCGGCCAAACCTATCTACCTTGCCAGCCAGCAACATGAAGACCGACGGAAGGACTAAAGCACGGCGATCCTTGACCAGAAAAGCTAGAAAGCAAATCGATTTATCTATTGGCCACCTTACCGAGCTGAAGCTAGAGCATGTTGTCGCCATGCCGATGCTGTCTGCAATCCGATTGGGCGGAGGGGCTCGCAGCCTGCAGGCGAGGTTGTGGTGCCGCTAAGCGGCGGCGAGGAAAATGCAACCGTGTGGCCGGGGGCGGAGTGGCTCATAGCCTGCAGACGCATCTAGGTTGCTGCTGGGCGGCGCCAACGAGGATACAGTAAGCAGCCCTCAGGCCAGGCCGTAGCTAGCGCGGCTGGGCGGTGGCGAGGAGGGCAGCAGTTGGAGAGCTGCGAGAGGTTCGCCGAAGGCTGCGTACGTCAGTACACGCAAGCGGCGTGCCGGCGGGCGTGCATCCAGAGCTTGGAGTTGTTGACCGCGCAGGCAAGAGATGATAAAGTAGAGAAAGAGAATGGGTGCCTTGTGCGTAGTGAAAGATAGAGATGGTAATAAATTATATATTTATGTTATTACTCTAATCCCTTGTATTCCGCTCTCCTATCCATTGTAGCAGCAATCAGGCAGCTAGACTGCATGACCAACGGAGGAGAGGAGAATAAAGTGATCAGGATGAGAAACGATGTGAGAATGAAGATGGTTCGAGAGAGATGTTGGAGATTGACAAAGAGCACCGTACTGTGGAAAGTTTGCTTAAGTGGGCTTATATAAAGAAATTGAGATTATATACCGGTTACATTCATGTCTATGGGTACTAATCAAATCGCAATACCTCACGCTCCTTTCGTTGTTCTCGCATCATCGTTATCGACCCGTCGTCGTTTCCGGACGCAACGTCTATTTTTTGTTGTGCTTCTAATCGGATGCGAAATCGGCGGCTCCTACGGCTCCTGCGCGCTTTCGTTCATGAAGTCTCGTCCACCCGTAGCAACGCACGGACACATTTGCTAGTAAAATATAAAACAAGGATTGATTCCACGGTACGTCATAATTTTGATTCTGTGGTACGTCATAATTTTATAGAAAACTCCTGTTCTTTTTCCAAATCAATTTGCAGTCCTTAATCCCCCCGCACGTATCCTCATATGTACAACCCCGTTAATCCTCTACTTGCCCGTCCGTGTCCATCGTGAATCCAATTCCATATCAAATCGATAAATCATCTCTAATCCGACTCCTACTTGAACTTACGGAAAATCATCGAATCAAAACTTGATTGGAGAATACAAAAGAAGATGGACTATCGGTACATGGCAGTATGGCACAGCGCCCGCGGAGCGCTCCCAATTTCGCATGAGGATGTCGTTGGCATCGAGTCTGGTGGCCGTGGCGCCGCCGCCTATATTTGTTGCCAATCCATCATGAGAGGTGCCTTTTTCCCGGCTTTTGGTATGCACTACCATGTCTTATCTCCTCTTGTACTACCATGAATCAGACCGCTCGCTCCATGGCGCAACGCCCACAGAGAGCAAGCCCGATTCGCACTCGAGGATGCGATTGGCGTCGAGCATGGTGGCCATGGCGTTAGCAACAAAATTCACCCCACCTATCCTTGCTCAAGACAACTCGTCACTACCGTCCACCAGTCTAGACCACCACGGTTTACCCAGAGGAGGCACGTACCGCGGCAACATGAGCTCGCCTGACAAACGATCGAGCAGAAACCCTTGATTCATGTGCACGACGAGCACTAGGCCAGCCACTGGCTACTATATAGTGCTGCGGTGCGCCATAGAGCTAGGGGTGGACTGCGGCGGCCGATGGCTCGCGCTGGGGAGGTGCCGTGATAGTCCGACATTCGATAACGTTCTGCATATGGTGGCGAGGTGAGAGTGGAACCCAGACAAAGGCGTTCAAACAGAATTGTAACACTACGCATGTACGCATGTTGCAACGCTGAGATGGGTGCCTCCTCTCCCTCCTCGCTAATCAAGCCCCGCCACCAGCGGTACACAGACTTGGCACCGTCGAGCCTGCACCTGGCTAAGTTTTATGTCTCCTACGTAAGCCCTGTTCGTCTGGATGGTTTCCAGCCATCCAGCAGTGTTTTTCTCTCAGCAGAAATCAGCGCCAGCCACCAGCCACCAACCAGCCAACAGTGTTTTTCTCTCAGCAAAAACCAGCACCAGCCACCAGCCAAACGAACAGGGCGATTGTTGAAAAGGCCAACAACATCTAGCAATACTGCTGATTAGTATAAAGGAATTGTCTAGAACTATAAAGTAAAGAATGGGTACGGTACTCAAAACTAAAAATTGTACCATTAGCATTTAGCAAGCAACCAGTCATATGAAGGGGGGCTTGCATACTTTTTCTGAATATTGTTTCAGAGATTGTGCGATGCCAATTTTGCATGCTCAATATTCAAAATAATTTTAGTAAACACGTATCCATTGGTGCTTAATGACCACCATATATATAGTTCTAAGTTGATTTTATCTTTTGGATCAAGTACTATTATGGCTTGATTATTGTATATTCTGAAGTTTGAACCACAAAACACACTGGATAAAAGTTTGCTAAAAATTAAGATCCTAATTGGATGGTATATAGATTATAAGGAGGGGATGTATTATATATTGTAAATAAATGATTTGGCTATTTGGATCAAGACGTAGGTTTAGCAGCTAGGCTCTAAAAACAGCTAATAGCGAGCTAAATGAGGCTATAACGGGCTATAGATGCTAAATTATACATGATTACAAATAGTGGTACCCTGCCTCAAAGAGCTATAGCGGGAAATTTAAAACCTCGATGTAAATCTGACGAAGAACATTTGACTATAGTAAGGCTGGACCTCACCCGTAGCAACGCACGGGCACGTTTCCTAGTCTTTATATAAAATACAAAACACGGGTCGATTCCGCGGACGGGTGCGATATCCACGTCGCCCGCAAACCTGATAGCTGTAGGACTTGAAGATCGCCGGTAGGTCGTCTATGCATGGTTTTTTACTCCTTGATCCGGTTCAGTATTAGAAGTCGTTTAAGACAGCGACACGATCACCAAAGCACAATTTTGACTTTTCTTTTCTATAAAAATATTTTTGTTATGTATATTTTTATGAAAGTAATTTTTAAAACCAATCTATTTATATGATTTTTACATTTTCAAACTCAACGACTTAAATGTTATTTATGATCTATATTCTCAATGTTTGATTTAAACCTTATACAAAATGACTTCTAATACCAAATCGAAGGAAGTATCTATAAAAAAACCTATTTTTGTTCCTTCGCCGAAGATTAAATGGATTTCGCATCAATAGTTTGGTAAACCAGATCTGCTAGGCATGTCATCGTCGAGGTATCACTATCAAAGTCGCCCTGCGGCCTTGGCTGCGTGCTGCAAGAAGCGACCTGCGGCCTTGGCTTGCAGCAGCACGCGCCGGCGGCGCACGGCCGCCGCTGATGCCGGCGCCGCCACACACGACGATGATTCATCCTCATCCTCATGGGCGTCTCTGCACGAGGATCTGGTGGGCCTGATCGCGTGGCGGGTGCTGGCCGGCGACCTGCGGGACTACGTCCGCTTCCGCGCCGTGTGCCCAAACTGGCGGTCCAGCACGGCCTGCCCGCGCGGCCGCGGCATCGTCGACCGGCGCTTCCACCCGCGGCGCTGGATGCTGCTGCCCGAAGGCCATGGCCTCCACCCGGGCCACGGCAAGCTGCGCGGGTTCGTCCGCTTCTTCAACCTCTCGACCGGCGCCTTCGTCCGCGTCCACCTCCCGCTCTTCAGGGACCACTGCGTCCTCGACTCCATCGACGGCATCCTTCTACTGCAGCGGGATCACGACACGGCGATCCGCCTCCTTCACCCCTTCAACGTGAGCATGGATGGAATCGTCTCGCTCACAATCTTGGGGTCATCTGGTATGTTACGGGCAGCCTATGCTACCTCTGGGGAGCAGCAATGGAGGGTTTCAAGCTGGTACTTGAAACAGATTTATAGTCCATTGTCGTTCCAAGGCATGCTCTATGTGGTGCGTGATTGCGGAGGGATCACTGGACCAGAGGTCCTACTGATCGACCCACCTGAGCTGGAAGAAGGTACTAGGGAACCCTGGTTGCCACCACCAAGGTGGATTGCCAAATGTCCAGTAAGCACACAAAACGAACCAAGCTTGTTCTATTTGGTACAACGGGGCTCAGAGATTCTGGTGGTCGCCACAAGATTTGGCATTGATATGAAACTTTCAGTGTACAGATTAGTTGACCTTATGCTGGGAGTGAAGAATGTCCTGATGACATGCATTGGTGGCGATGCCCTCTTCATCGGTGAGAGGAATCTGTGTGTCAGCTCTAAGGCGTTTCCAACCATTGCGGGTGACACCGTTGTCTTTCACCATAAAAAGGAATACTACTTTGCTCAATACCACCTCAGCAGTGGCACATTTTTGCCAGCATCAGATGGATCTATCGTAGGATGTGCTATACCAAGTCCCTGTACCATCATTTATCATATCTACACATGTTGCTATCGTCAACGATGGTTAGTGACCTATTTTTTGTTTTCTGTTCCATATAATTGTTCTCCCTGACAATGATCGTTCCTTTCCCTGCAACATTTTGTGCTGCTAGGTAAGCTTATTGTTTTTTTTTTCCTCTCTACCTATAGGAACAAGGGACATATAAAGTTTCAGGGAAAGATGAACAAGTGGCGGGTCAAGGGAAAGTGGCGAATTGGGGTAAGTCTTGCCTCTTATGCAATGATTCTGTTCTATGCGATTTTTATTTACCTATGTTTACTGATTATTCACTAAAGGTAAAGGCTGGATGCAGCCAATTGATTAATTTCTGGGGCATTTTTCTAGTATTAAAGTGACACTGTTCTCAGTCCCAAATTAACAGGGTGTCTGTTGCTTCCCATTTTAATTAGATATATGGTCCAGTATGTAACGGCATTTGATATGCACACATTGATCGATTTGGGTCTGCAAATCTTTATAAGCTACTATAAATGTTTGTATTTACTACTAGTGGTGATTTTTTTAGAGTTCGAACTTCGAAGGGCATGGCATTGGTTCAATTGTGTCGCAGAAGGACAAAAAAGGCAGGTTTAAGTGTTTACATGTTCTCACACGTGAACACATATTTCACTCTTAGAGTTCATGATTTTATAGTGATTGTGAGGAGTAAACAGTAGAAGAATGGTACTCCCCGCGCCACACTGGTCTTCATCCCCCGTGAAGGGTGGTAGAGGCCAAGTGGACCACTTCCTCCCAGTCTAAGAAGTCTGTCACTAAAGCACATCCTGAAATTGCATTTCAGTTGGTGATCATCCATAAGTCTTCTATGGTTGCTGATTTCCCATTCACTATAGAATAAACCTCCCAAAACAGGACAGCTAAGTTGGAAGAAACCCAACCAGTTGTTTTCCCAACACTTAATCTTGTTATCTCCTACATGCTATCCCATTTTTGCAACTTGGGCAGCCCAGAGCACCCCTCTCTAGATTCCAGCACGGAGACCTATTAATGCATTGTACTTGTCCAGCTGAGGTTCCTTCTCCAGGTAAACTTAGGTTCCAATCTCTGAGGTCAGGTATACCTAAGCCACCATATTCCTTCTTGAGGCACACTAGAGGTCAGTTGGCTAAATGATTAGTTCGGTATCCATGAAAGGTGCTCCAAAGGCAGCTGTGAGCCATATGAGAATTAAGAGTTGAATGGCCCACTTAGGGATTTGGTGATTGGCTATTTTCTCAGAGAATACTGAGAAAAGCTTTGTGTGTATTAGTTACAAGTATTACTATAATGCACAAGATGTATTATTAGGTTACACTATTTACATGTACTGTTTTCTGAACTAGAAAACAAACATTTCCCGTGAGGAAAATAAGTTTTTCCTCGTTCATCTTTGCATCTGCACTTAACCGAACATATGTAATACTAGTTGCACCCATCTGGGGATGCTGGGTTCGATGATCTCACAGCTGGTAATACAGAGCTCCGAAAGAATTAGAAGTAATGGTCTTGATACAGCACAATCTGATCAGCCACCCTTCCACCTGATCATGGAATGTTGGAACACTACATTCTTAGATACATTGCCAAGCATCCAATTAGAGCTTAATTGAAATGTATTTATGGTTTTCATTCATGATTCCAACATTGTCTATATTACAGTCACCATATGACCTGTTACTATGCAAGATTTTTTGGTCTGCTGGCACTGAACTTAATAATCAGCGAAGAGAAAGCAACGGTATTTTTGCTAGTATATTGTTAGCAGAGATACACAAAGCTGATATGTTGTTTCCAGAAGTTTGCACAACGATAGTGCTAGTTTGTCCACCAAAGCGTGATTATGCAGATTTCACATGTAGACCACACATTTTTTTTTGTCTTCTGCATATATAGGATCTCATAGATTCTGTATCTTAATACTTCATTGTGCCTGTGTCTTACTACTGTTATATTGATCAGATTGGTTCAGTTGGTATAGTCACTGACTGACGCCTGCTTTCCTTCTTGTGTCATGCTAGGCGTAGATGGCTCCTGGAACATGGTGGATTGGTGATGATGGTGCCTGGTTTCCTTCCACTCCAGCTTTCAACCCGTTCGGATGGCTGGTGATTGGTGATAGTTGGCTGGTGCTGATTCGTTGTGAGAGAAATACTGCTGGCTGGTTATGTTATCCTTGCACATGAAGAGTAGTTCCCTTCGGTTGTGTTATTTTAGCATGTTATGTTATCCTTGCACATGAAGAGTAGTTCGGCGAAGTGGCGGCGATTCTCCGCCGCTGGCGCGGGCGCATGCTGAAACGGATGCGGACCTGGTTCGCCGAGCAAAAAGATAGTGGATTCGGTTTGACCTAACCGGAGGAAGGAAAATACTACTATAATAAAAGGAAAAATGTATGCAGTTCTACGCACAATACGATACGATTTCGAGTTAATTCTTTCTTTTTTTGTTTTCTGGATTAGAAGAAATTCAATCCAAGAGGGGAAAAAGAAATCCTTGCACACAAATCCTTGCATACGGAGATGACGAGCTGAGAGGCGCGAAGTCAAGCAAAACATCAACATGTATTCGCCAGTTAAAAACAAAAATCCGAACACGAAATCCTTGTTCTGTTACACGCGTGAATTCAGACATTGCGGGTGGCTCCAGCACGACAAAGTCCAAAGCATAGTACTTTCAAGAAAGAAGAACAAAAGAAGCCACGCCGTCCACTCATAGCACTTGAGCTCTTAACTTCACTGCGCATTAGGATCTTGAACCACCTGCAAGGCAATTGCAGCAACCAGAGCAACCTTTCTCATAGCCTGTTGGTGAAGACGGACAGATCAAACAATAGCCAATAATAAAAGTAGGAGCACACATTGCTTTCCACCATGATTTATCGAAATCTTCATCCCTGAACATCAGAAAACAAAAGTCAATGTGCAAACTACTTCTAGCTTCAAAAGACAAAACGATGTCTACAAAATCATGATGCAAATGCCTTTTCTTTTCATAACTGCAAAGTCACACCCATTTCAAAATTGTCCGGAACAAATAAACCTATCCAATTTAAACATCGTGAATGCTTTGACCAAATTGCACAGTAAAGAAGGTAAAATAATGGCATTCTTTCCAATACAGCAAACAAAAGGTTTTACCTAGCCTAGTAATATGACTTTCCTATTTGCCCCAAAAATTTCTTATTAGGACCAATTAACTTTGCTTGCTCCATGAGATGCGTTGATGTATACCTTTTGCATTATGACAGTTCTAATAAAGCTATCTAGTACCAGGATTGCATTTGTTTTCTTGGGTGAACTCTAGCTAACAAAGTTTTGATGATAGAGTAAAACCCAAATGAATGTGGTCAAGGAAACTACAGAAGCAGAACGCAATATTCATACAGAAAAAAAAACATGGATGAACATAAGACTTATTCATCCAATAGTTATTAACAGAAAACAATCAAGGTACTTACGGTTCAATCCTTTTAGCTAACCAAGCTGAACCTCTTGCTCGCCAAGCTGCCAGCTTGGCTTCCGAAGAATGTCCAAGCTTGTCAGATGGACCAGATGACCAAGTTCGCTTCATTCTTCCAGCAGAATCAAGAAAGGTTGGCTTCTTGGCGACAATTGATGGCATCCCAGTCGGCCAGCCTGCTTTAGCAGCAGCACGAGAGCATGGGAATGTGCTGAGGTACCTTGCAGCCTGCATTAGGCAGGATCAGGAGTCAGAATGTGCACTTGAAGCAGATATTTCATTCACAAGATAAAGTGAACAGCAGTACAGCCCTGCTGTAATCTTGACAAACTAACAACTGAAAACTTAAGAGGATCAGATGCACAGGGATAAGATTTAAGAAAATGAAGCAATGGGCACTGCCATTCTTCATAGAAAGCAAAAATATATTGTTCATTGAGGTGCAAGCGCTAAATGATTTTAAAACAAGTAAACTTGCCTTTTGTGACAAAATTAAACCCTAAGATTATTGTTACAACCCTACAGATGAACTTCATAAATTTTATGAGTGTACACGCCGAAAAGAACTTCAGTAACAATGAATAGCCTAGAGAAAAGGTATCTATTTACATAGACATAGCCATTTATTGGGAACCACTGTGCCAGGATAAACTGCAGCTCCATTGTTGATTATTCCGATGGCAACAAAAAATACGAGAAGTTTAGTCATCTCTAAAAAGTTTCAGAAATTTCATCAATTAGAAGGAGACAGAACAAATTCCAGCAAGGAAGAAGAATAGTATTAAGGAACAAACAATAAGGTCCTGTGGGGGAAGCCAGCTCTGAATTCTAAGCATATATGGTCGAATTGAACTATGAGCTATCCCAATTCTTGGGGCTAAAAAACTCTGAAAAAATTCCTATGGCAACCGGAATTTGTATGTACCGATGGATGGGAGGAGATGATCGGAGCGGTGGCCCTAGCAGAAGCAGACACGTGAGTGCTGAGGCGGCTTGTCGATCTTGACACCCCGGAGGCCAATTTCTGGAAGACGAAGCGGCCGGCCATTCCAGCTATCCATCTCGGCGTACCTGCGGAGGATCGGAGCAAAAAAAAACGCCCTATTTTTTTTTGAGAAACAAAAAAAAAGACGATGGAGCCGGCACCGATGCCGGAGGATTTTACGACGTCGCGGACGAGGCCAATGCAGAACGGGCCGACGAGCTAACCTGAGCTCAGGCCCATATATTGAATTGGGCTCAATGCCTCCGGCCTACGTCATCTGACAACGGCTGATCTGGCCCGCGGCTCGCCCATCAGACTATGGGCTCGATTGCTCTCAATCTCGAAGTATAGGAAACCGTGGGCCATGCCGCATCTAGAACTACAGAGTACTCCGTAGATCGTATTATTTGGTGGGCCCAAAGGTCATCGCCTCGGGAATCAGGACAGAGACCTCATTTCTGTACACTAGCCCTCACCTTCTTGCCGATTTCCCATGTCTCTGTAGCCCAGTGCCCCAGTCCCTCTCAAGGCCTCCAAGAAGCCCTGTGAGAAAACAGGACAATATGCTTTTCTGCAAACGTGAGAAAAAAAAGCGAAGGAAGGAACCAACAAAATGCACAGACGCGTAGAACTTTCGGAAGCAAAATAAACAGTCAAACACAGTAATATGTAGAATCTAGATGAAAAATTCGAAAAATATAAGATAAATACTGATACCCTCTGAACGTATACGCTACAGACTGCAACCTGTGAAGCCGCGAACGTCTCGCGCTCTGCGCAGATTCCCTCTTCGGCGCCACCACCCTTTTCTTTCTCTTCCTCCTCCCTCCATTCCCTACAAAAAGCCGCGAGAAGCGGCGGAGACGAGGAGGAGGAGGACCGCCCTTTTGCGCCTGGGCCCCTCCTGTTCCGCGCATTCCCGTTCCCCACCCGCTCGAGGAGGAGCCATGGGCGTGGAGGAGGCGGGGCGCGCCGCCGCCGCCGCCAGCGGCAAGAAGCTCGCGCTGGCGAGCATCGGTTTCGCGGACGTCCGCGTGGGCGCCCCCGGGGGTGGCGGCTACAGGGAGGACGTGCTCGAGGTGGGCCTGCCCGTGCCCAAGGACGACGGGGACCTCGCCTTCAGGCTGCCCGATGTAGGCGCCGCCGTCAGGGTGAGTAACTGTAGATCTCAGTGTCCCGGTTTGATGCTTATTGTGCTCTGGATGTATGAGTGTGAAATGGTAGCTTTGGTTGATTATGTGGTTGATGAGATTACAACGACTTTGGAATTGGTTTGAGCACAAAGGCGAGAGGTTGGATTTCTTATCAAAAGCGTGGTGCTTGTTTGCTCATATGAGAATAGGATTTGCGCACGATTTGAAATGACCTTTTTTTTTGTTAAAGGTGGGAGCTTGTTTTTTATTTACTGATTTATATTCTGGGGATGATTCTTGGATAACAGTTTTTCATGCTTGAAGAGCTGCAATCAGTTTTCGTGCCGTCCGTTTCATTGTGCTTCTAACTGTTTGATGTAGAAGTTTCAGACAACTTTTTTCATATGTTCTGGGAGCATGCTGTTGGTAGCTTACTTTAAATCTGTACGCTTGGTTATTCATTTCAGTAGATGGTTAACAGTTGGGAAGCTCCATACTTGTTCCTGATCTAGGCAAATATCCTAAACTGCTCCTGGTGGCTCGCTGTGGTGAAGTGTAATTTCTAATTTAAATCGGTAGTACTTCTATTTTCTATTTGTCCATAAGTTAAAGCACTTCTAAAGCTCTATTTGTAGGATTTATTGATTTGTGCATTGGGTCCCATGGCCATGTGTACGTGTTCCAACCCTGCTAAAAGTATTTTGTACTTATCCTAGGTAGATATTTCTTCAGAAGCTGACCTGGAGCTGATCAGTTGAAAGCAATAGATGTACTGTAGCTTGTTCTGATAAGTATGCCCAGTGAGCAGAGTTTTGCCTTGTATATGAAATTTCCTGGAAGGACAGTGAAGCTTCCAGCAGACTGCCATTTATATCATTAGCTTATTTATAGTTTGATCAGAGCAAGTAGTGGCATACCTTAATAAATTTGATCGTTTCCACAATATTTTTCCTGGCATCTTTGTGCACTATGTCCCTTTCAAAAATGACCTTAGTTTTGTCCATACGAACCCAGTATTTTTCTGACTCTTTATGCATGTACTGCGTGTGGAATATAACTGCGGGTCCAGTTTCCATGTCCACTTCCAACCTCCAAGTTGGACTGAGTATTGTTAAACAGCTACAGTACAACCCTAGCAGCTGTTTCTGATGTTACTTCTTCCTAGGAACTTTCATCACAAAAGCTAAGCACATGTAACCCACTGAGCTGCAGTGTTGAGATTCATAGCTTTGGTCAAGGTTCCTGACTGAGAATGTTTCCTAAAGAAAAAGGAATGCTGCAGTCTGGATTAGGTTTTGACAAAATGCATAGCAGGCTAATAATAACTTTGGACTACACTCATCCAGTTACCTGAATATGCGGGTGCCTATCTAAATTAACAAATACAACAACTGATCCTTTAGTGAATATGCAAACTATATTTGTCACTAGGTTAGCTGCTGTCTTTCAATGGGCATAAACAAGTAGCAATAATTCGCACATTAGATTTTTCCCCAGCACCTCCATTGAAAGACTTTCTTTGCTTGAGGTCTTTTAATTCTTCCAAGGTGCTGACGGAGTTATGAGCCATTGATCTCAGACTTGTATCTGATGCAGACTTTTCTGAGGCATAGAGAAGCTGCAGAATTCGTCAGTGGAGCAATGGCTGGTGCAATGACCAAGGCTGTTCTAGCTCCTCTAGAAACTATCAGGTATTTATCAATAATTTGATCTATACATTTATGTATCCACGGTTCTAAGTTTGACATCTTTCTAATTACAAGTTTTATATATATATTAATATGGTGGGATGAGTAAATTCGGTTATTAACACACTAGGCGTGCTGCTTCTTTCTTGCTTGCTTTTCTTTGTTAGATTGATGCCCTTAAGAGTATTATGTGTGTTTATGTATATATTTGGGTGATATAATACCGCTTGTTCATTTCAAAGTAATTTACTACACCAATCCCATTCACTTACATGTTAATTGGTTGTCAGTTGTCATTAATTTGTAGAAACATCCAAAGTTTTCTTTCTAGCCTAAAACAGAGTGTATACAAGTAAATTTAATTGTTTGAATATTTTCAGGACAAGAATGGTTGTTGGGGTAGGATCAAAACATATTTTTGGTAGTTTTGTGGAGATCGTTGAACATAATGGCTGGCAAGGGCTCTGGGCAGGTAATACTATAAATATGCTCCGGATTATCCCAACTCAAGCAATTGAGCTTGGGACATTTGAATGTGTCAAAAGGAGTATGGCATCGGCACAAGAGAAATGGAAAGAGGATGGGTGCCCAATGATACAACTTGGCAATTTGAAAATTGAGCTGCCATTTCACTTATTATCTCCAATTGCCATTGGAGGTGCAGCTGCTGGAATAGCTGGCAGTTTAGCGTGCCATCCTCTTGAGGTTCTTAAGGTATGTCAGCTGAATCTGCATGTTGAATTTTTGTCGATGCTATTCACGATATATAACTGTCTGGTTTGTAGTTCTACTATCTATTCAGATCAGTTGCAAACAATGGCTCTGATCTATTCAATGATTGTCTAGATCCTTATCACTGACAAAATATTTGTAATTTTACCAATTTCCCATCACAGGATCGCATGACTGTCAATCGCGAGGCTTATCCTAGCATTGCCATCGCCTTCAACAAGATCTACCGCACTGATGGCATTGGTGGACTTTATGCTGGCCTCTGCCCAACATTAGTTGGCATGCTTCCTTATAGTACATGCTACTATTTCATGTACGAGACAATCAAGACTTCTTATTGCCGCGCACAGAAAAAGAAATCATTGAGCCGTCCTGAGCTACTGGTTATTGGGGCTATTTCAGGTCAGGACTCAGTGCCACTGAAAGTGTTACTTCATTTCATTTTGATAGCCAACATACAATCCCTCATTTTTTTGTACAATCTCTAGGAAATGTGTTGCATTGCAGTTGTCATTTGAGTAAATCACATCTTTTTTACACTTTGTTGTTGGACTTTCTAGGCCTAACTGCAAGCACAATCAGCTTCCCTCTGGAAGTGGCAAGGAAGCGGCTTATGGTAGGAACCCTACAAGGGAAGTGCCCACCCCACATGATTGCGGCATTAGCCGAGGTGGTCCAAGAGGAGGGCTTCAAGGGGCTTTTCCGAGGATGGGCAGCGAGCTCCCTGAAGGTCATGCCGACATCCGGCGTCACCTGGATGTTTTATGAGGCATGGAAGGATATCCTTTTGGCTCCAGGACTCCATACCTAGCAGAGCAGGCAGCTCTTCTTTCAAAAAAAAAGAAAAAGAAGAAGCAGGCAGCTCAACAAGGGCATTCGCGCTGCTGTTAGAATAAATTTGTCATGCTGCGTGGGATTTCCAATCTTTTTCTCTTTTCAAATCCCACATTAGTTGGATAAGGCCGTCTCGTGTGGTTTGGCCGATGATTAAAAGCATTAGTTGGTTGTCCTCTACTAACCTGGATTGTCTAATTAGTAGCAACTGTTAACAGACAGGCTCTGCTGGGTATGCATTGGCCCATATCTCAACCATTGTTGTTGTGAGACTCACTAATAAAAGAAATAAGTTACCTCCTTCTGAGTTGTGCCTTGCAAGTATCATAGAAATATTGCAATTTGTAGATGTGGAGCAATGCATCCAGTGTTTTATGACTCAATGTTATACAATTAAAAGAAATCACAATTGCACAGTTGTAAAATGGATACAGTCATGGCTAAATGAGGTGCAATCTCCAAGGATAGCCATTTGTCCTCACCAGCAAAGCTCCAAGGACAACTTCGTCCTCTTCCCATGGCAGTATCCACCGTCCATCCCTCATCGCACGGTGATCAACTCCTCCTAGTCACCATGCTAAACATTACACAAGCAGACGCGCCAATAGTGAGAGACTTCATACACGCACACGCGTGTTCACCTCGAAGGCTCAAACAACGGCCGGCCGCCGGCCACCGGCCATGTTCCCCAACGTGTCAACCACGGCGACCGGCGATGCCGACACCGACGCCGAGCTCGCCAAGCTTCAGGCCTCACGAGCCGCCATAGTCTCGGTCCTTTCCGCCGCCGCCGAGGCCGAGATCGTCATCGACGCCGTCGGCGATCACCTAGCCGAGCTCCTGTCCAGCGCGTCGCCGTCGTCCTCGCACCTCCAGTCCCAGGCCGTGGCGGCGCGCGCCCTGCGCGCGCGCATCGACCGCGCCGTCGCGCCGGCGGAGCCCCTCCTGGCGGCGCTCCGCCGCGTGTCCGCGCTCGCCGAGGAGGCCGCGTCGCCGCCGGCGGACCCGGGCGACGCCGCGAGCGCGGCCGCGTTCGTGGGCCGCGTGGACCGGCTGCGCGACGCCGTCGAGGAGGCGGTGGCGCGCGGGGACGAGGCCGTCCGGAGGGTGGAGGAGGCGGTCGGGTTCCTCGGCCGGACCAAGGCCGCCGGCCGCGGCCGCGTGCGCCGGCTCGCCGAGGCCGCGGCGGCGCTGCGCGCGGTGTACGAGGCGGAGGCGGAGCAGATGCGCTTCGAGGGCCCGCTCGATAAGGCGCTCGTCGGCGTCCAGGACCTCTTCGAGGCGACGCTCCTCGGGCTCAAGCACCCGGCGCCGGCGGACGACGACGACGACGACGTCGCCGGCGATGAAGAAGGCGACGCCGATGTGTACGAGCTGGGCACCGACGAGGAAGTCGAGGCCGCCGCGATGATGGCCAGGACCCTAGCCGGCAACGACTGCTTGGACATCTGCCTCGACATCTACGTCAAGGTGATTCATTTTTTTCTCTAACCTTGTTGTTTCTTCTCGCTGCGACGACGGTTGCGATGTGAGTGAGTAACTGACATAACGGTGGGTGACGTCACTGACTCAGACGAGGTACAGGAGGGCGGCCAAGGCGATGATGCGGCTGAACCCGGCGTACCTCAAGTCGTACACGGCGGAGGCCATCGACGCCATGGAGTGGGAGTCGCTGGAGTCGGCCATAGCGCTGTGGAGCCCGCACTTCCACGTGGCCATCGCCTCCGTGCTCGCGGCGGAGCGCCGGCTCTGCGCGCGCGTGCTCGAGCCCCTGCCGCCGGCGGTGTGGCCCGAGTGCTTCGCCAAGATCGCCGCCCGCATCACCGCCGCGTTCTTCCGCTTCGCCGACGGCGTCGCCACCGCGGCGCGGGAGCCGCAGCGGCTGTTCAAGCTCCTCGACATGCTCGACGCGGTGGTCCGGGAGCGGGGCCGCCTCGACGCGCTCTTCTCCGGCGAGTGCACCACGCTGGCCGCCATCCGCGAGCGCGCGCGCGAGGTGGAGCGCGCCCTGGCGCGCGCCGGCGCCGCCGTGTTCTTCGAGTTCGGCCTCCGCATCGAGACGCACTACGCCGCCGGCGCTGGCGCCGGCGCCACCGCCGGGCACGTGCCCAAGATCGTGCGGTACGCCGTGAACTACCTCAAGTGCCTCGCGTCCGACGACTACCGCGCGCTCATCGACGCCGCGCTGCGGGCGGAGCGGGAGGGCGCCGGCGACGACGACGACGACGAGGAGGAGGGCGCCGGCGGCCGCCGCGCGCCGCTCGCCGAGGCGGCGGCGAACGTGCTGGAGGCGCTGCACCGGCACGTCGAGGCGGCGCGCCGGGCGTGCGCGGACGCGGTGGCGTCGCACGTCATGGCCATGAACGCGTACTGGTACATGTACATGCGCGCCCGGGGGTCGGAGCTGGCGCGGCTGGTGGGCGAGGACGCCATGCGGCGGCGGTACAAGGCGGCGGCGGAGGAGGCGGCGTGGGAGTACCAGGACGCGGCGTGGACGCCGCTCGTCCGGCTCGTCGGCGGCGGGAGCAGCTCCGGCGCGCCGAGGACCTGGCCGCCCGACGACGCGCGGGCCAAGGCGGCGGCGTTCGCCGACATGCTCGAGGAGAGGGTGAGGCGGCACGGGGCGGAGTACAAGATCCCCGACGGAGACCTCCGGGGACAGATCAAGACGGCGGCGGCCAAGGCGGTGCGCGGCGCGTACGCCGGGTTCTTGAAGGCGAACGACAGGGCGTTGGCCGGCAGCCGGAGGGAGATGCTGCCGCTGGACGTCATCGAGGGGATGGTCGGGAGGGTGTTCGACGAAATGGGCGACGGAGGCGCCGGCAGCGTCGGCCGGGTGAGGAGCAGCCGGAGCCGGCGGGAGTCGAGGGACAGCAGCAATCTGGAGGGATTTGGCATCTAAAGAGGCAAACATGGCGCCATTGCTGTTTGTGTACTTGAGTTTCAGTGTTAGAAGCAAGCAACGTTTGTGTTAATTCCTCAGCCTTCAAAGAATGTTTATGTAATTTTCTAAAAAAAAGAATGTTTATGTAATCTATCGAAATCTACTTTACTATGTTCCTGAAATCTAATAGATTAAAAGATCATGAAGATATAGTTTTCTACGTGTGTGTATATATATTTTCGGTAATATATATAGTTTTTGTTATATATTTAGACATAGCATATATCAATATTTATAAAAAACTATACCCATGTAAAAGGTAAAACGAAATAATTTAAGACGGGGGGTAGAAAGCAATTGTTCAACTCCATCAAATGTTTTTAGAGAAAAAAAATCTAAGCACTGTGCAGGGCTAACTAGATTGAGCAGAAACATTTCACCAAAGCACATGCAGCTCGAAGATCATCTCACCAGCACATAATCAAGACACAGATAAACAGGGCTTTTATCCCACAACTGCCGATGCAAGCAAGCAAATACATTACCAGGCACAGTTGATATGTATCGCATACAAACCATAACGCTAAACTCCTTTTGCACACAGCTAACCGACCACTATTATTCTGTAAATAGGCACACCCTAACATAGATACACTGATGCACACCACTAAGCTTCTGTTCTAGAACCTCACTACCCTGGAGAGTCACACCTATACAATCTTCGACGACAGTTTTGTTAGCCCGTCTGAAGGTACCGGAGTTAAACTTGTTTTGCTTTCTTCCTCCACTGATGGATAGCAAAGATCAAGTCACTCCTACTATGAAGAATTTGTGGATTGTCTCAAGAATCCGACTCGGCAGATCCTGAAACATCACAAGAATAGAACATACTGCTTGTGATAATACATCTATAACATACGTGGAGAAGCATAGTGTCAGTAGGAAGATGAAACTCACCTTCACCACAGAGCTGCTCAACACGACTTGCAATATGCTTGCCATAGGTGTACTTCCTCAATGCTTGTAGATGACCCTTTACACGGCTTAGGAGGAGTTCGCGCTGACTTTCGTTGCATGTTTCCAGTATCTTCTGAACCACATAATTAGCATACTGGTCCTTCATCATTGCCTAATTGAACATGATAAACGGTCAGCAAAAATAAACTAACATCCAGAGAAAGGGAGGCAAAGTTACAGAAGATAATAGGCTTCTTTAGTCCATTCATGACGAGATTCACAGCTCCAAAAAGCTGGAAGCACGCAACCGAAAGGCAGACACTCATGGCACTATCTGATTTGGATACCATATACGTCACCTTCCTATCTCAGACCAGTTCTTTGTAGGATTAGTTTCATAACCTCACTTGGTCGGGAATGAAGGGAAGGGATGATGGAGAAATCACTGAATTGCAGTTATCATACATACCAGTAAATTGTCATTGCCCTCTGTCTGCTCCACAATCTGCCTGATCAGGAGATCCCGCTCCGCAATATCACCATGCTGGAAACACTTCTCTATCACATTTGATGCGAATTTATTTTGGCTCATGGTAACAACCTGTCCAGCCAATTTAGTAATAATTTGGCTCCTCTCATGAGCTTTTCCTCTTTCTAGAACATGCTGCAAAAGGACCAGAGGAAACAATAAGCTGCCCATCAAGACGGAAACGTATCAAAACATCGGTATGCCCGTAGGAGAGAAGGTGCCTAGGTGTCCACTATATCGAATTACAAAGAGTTTTACCTGTGTAACATAGTTGCCATACTGATCTTGAGCAAGGATGCACGCCGACTGCAATATCTCATCTATTATGCACTGGCCTTGCGAATCACCACCGCAGTGCTCCAAAACTCTCTGCCCAGTACGATAAACATTAAAAGCCGCACCAGATCGCCAAATCTGAATGTAATGTTACTGTAAATTCACCTGAATTACACGGCAACCATATGGGTGCGTTGAAAGATTAGCAACTTGTCCCTGAAAAGCAGATACTATAAAACCAATATGTTCTGTGGGCACACATTCAATGCACTTCTGTATAACATGATTTCCATTTTGATCACGAACACATCGCATAACATGTCCATCAAGCTCACGAACAAGATCTATTTTCTGGTCAAGCTCCATAACTTCAAGAGCCTGCATGTTTCCAGAGAGAAGTTAGTGGAAGCAAGAATCAATAATGATATCTGTTAGTTGCTTACACTAAACTAGACGATAGCAAGAATCGCATGAGAACTAGCTGCAGCTTGCTTGCACTAAATCACCAGAATGACAGTTATATTAGCAGATCAAACAGTAATTTCTAGGTATACAAAAAGAAGCCATTTTGCATGCCATAGCTACTTCCCCCTCAGAACACCATACTGATTACAAAAAGACACCCTTCTAACAATGGCATGCACTGGATGATGGATGTTGTGATAGGACCCTGCTCCTTTTTGTAACAGGGAAAGAGAAAGATCAAAAGGAATTAAAGAAACAAAAACTTTATGTATATAGACATAAACTAGCAAGGAAAAGCACTGATTGGTAGAACATAAACTAAAAAGAATTTGTGACAGTATATTCCCACATGTTTTGAATGCTCACTCCACTACTGGTGCTGTGCTCATATAAACCTTAGTTGAAGTTTTGATATGATCTTGTTCAAAAAAAGTTTTGATATGAGCTACAGTACTAGCACTGCATACAATATTAGAAGTATAGCTAACAAGGCCACACAGTTTTAACCAACTGAAGCAATCCACCACTGGCACATGTAACTAGTATCACCCAGAATTACCACTTTACTCACCAGCTAATGTTAAAGCGAGGCAGCTTTTGAAGTGGTTTGAGACTTACAAGTATCTCATGTTGATGAAAGAAATGCAATATACAAAAGAGAATCGAAACATAGAAAGTAAGGTTTGGCTAAACGTAATCTGCATTTCTATGATTATTACAAAATAGTCACATTTCATTTAAGTATAGTAAACAAAGAGTACCTTCTGAATTACTCTGCAGCCATACATCTGAAGACTCAAAGGCAGAACATGACCGACAAGCTTGGTGGCGAGATCCCTCCTTTGCTCACGAGTTCCATGTTCAAAGAACTGTAGTGATTACATGTCATTTCTTCTAATACAACTTGTGTTTACTGGTTACTAGTTATGAGGCGTGACTATGTGAGATGAAGTGACTAGATGTGGCATGCAATAAAAAAAAAACTGTGGACAATGAGATTCACCCTTACAACAGCATACCTTTTGGATCACATAGTTCCCAAAAACGTCAGTCATCAATGATGCAGCATGAGGAAGAACTTCTGTAAACACAGATGCCTTCTCTTCGGCAGTGCAGTTTTCCAACTTCTGCTGGATGAATCGGCTACCATGTTGGTCAGCGCTGAAAATAAGAATACATCCAGAATTAGCCTATGATCCTTTGTTTTCTAGAATGGATAATAAGAAGGATATGGAGTAGATCAATAATCAACACCGGACAACTAACCTGTATTCCACTATACGACCTGTGATATCAGATAGCTCGACCCTACGTGCTCTGTTGGATTTTAACTCTTCTAGGAACGAGCAGGCCTTTGGTTCATCAAACTTCTGTCTTTCTCGCTGCCCTTGAATCCCAGAATTAGCGGTAATATTTCTTGTGGGGGACTGGAATCCAGAGTCATTTCCCCTACCAGGAGACAATGCTCCAGGCAATGTTTGTCCCTGGAACACCGGACTTGTAGGATAACTCATTGGTAATCCGATGTACGGTGAGATGCCTTGATAATTTGGAACAGTCGCTCCTCTTCTGGCTGTAGGAGAATTAGGAAAACCAGTTCTTTGAAGTTGAAGCCTCTGATCAGAAGGGAATGCATTTTGAGGTATCATCTTTTGTAGATCATAGCTTTCAGCTGGATTCCCAGCAACAGGAAATCTTGGGCCCATAGTATTGTATTGATTTCCACCAGTATACTGAAGCAACGAGGGATGCTGAAAGAAATGAATGAAGTTCGGATCTGGAATGGATGGCTGCATACCAACCCCAAGTTGCCCGTACATTTTATATGACTGCATGAAATCTGTTCCACCAGTAAGATTCCCTGCTGAAGGAAAACCAGATGGCCTACCAGTAAAGCTTGGAGTCATAGGACTGTCTAGAGGTGTAGCAAGAGAACCTTGGGGAGCATAACTAGCCATAAAAGGTGGAAAAACTGAACCACTTACAGGGTACCCGCCAGTTCCAATTGAGGTTGGAAATGCATTAGCAGGCAAATTCTGATAATAAGGGCTTCCAAAAGAATTTGGTGTGAAGAAAGGTGTTGTCATACCAAGCTGTGGTAAAAATTGCTGCATGTCACCAGCAGGTAACTTAAGCTGAGTATGAGACATGTTATCAGCAAAAGGAACATGGGAAAGATGTGGTCCTTGAGGAGGCATTTGAATAGGATCACCTTGGACTGGGAGCAGGGGGCCATACTGCTGCAAGACATTGTCCTGCCACTTCTGCTTAACAGATGAGGATGTATGGCCATCCAAACTTAAATTCAAATTCTTCATACTGGAGTTCACATTATCAATCTCAGTAACAGCTGCACTACTGCCAAGCACAACATTTACAAGTTTGTTGTCTACAGCCGGCTTCTCTTGCTGAGAAGTTTGCATACCAGCTTTGCTACCAGAATATGATGAACTGGAAAGGGGCGGCGACAAAAGGTCATTGCTAATACTACTTTTCGGTGGGCTTTTTGGTGTCCAAGAATTCAAATCTGGTTGCTTGACAGCATCGACTGACAAACTCCTTGACAAATTAATGTCAGAACGTACAGCCATAGCATCACTAGTGTTGCCATTTGAAGGATTAGAAGATGACCTATCAGGCAAAGAAGCAACACTCTGCTGAAAGCTCTCCTGAAGAAAAATATGAACAGATGATGATAAGACCCTTTGTGACAGTCAACACAAAAACAAAGCATTAATTCAAACTTCATTGCAAGTGCAAAAGGGAAATGAGTAAGGTATGAATTGGGAAGAAACAAGCAACATAAAGCACAAATGTAGCACCACTCAGATTTCTTTTAGAACTTGTTAACAGCTTACGAGCTGTAGCAATGGATTTTGGAAAGCAATTGTATGTTTCACATAGGTTATCCAAGAAATAATTGTTATCATAGAACATAAAACCAACCAAATTTTTTCCACATTTTTGTTAATTTTACACAATTCCAAAGGTGATCTAGATATACTTAAAGTGCTGACATTTTAGCTTTCATGTGGTAAGATATTGAGTAACAGTGGAGCAATCACTTTTAAATGTTCAAGAGGAACCTTGCCTTTTACCTATTCAAAGGAATCTTACTTTTATCTATACAAAGATTGTTAAATATCAGTTAAAGTGGCGCTGAAATATTGAACTGCGCCATAAGAGAAATAATGTTTATTTCTACTTTTTACTACAAAAAAAATCAGTGGCTTCATAACATAAGAATATAAGATAACCATTGCATAAGTATGATCAAAAGTTAATATCATGTCTCCAGTTCAAGCAATTAAAAGTCCACAGGATACCTGCTTAATCATATCCCCCTAAAGTGAGTCCATACATTCAAAACCCAGTCCAGTTGTCCACTTCACCACACCAACTAACTATCAACTAGCATGCTTCAGAACCATAATTGATGATTTTTCTTTGGCACATATAAGATGAATTCATGCAAAAGCACAAATCAAAAAATGACACATAGATAAAGGTAGAATTAATGTAAAAAGGAGTATTTAATCCATGTCAAGCACTCACAATCATAAACTCCTGGCTCTCAAAGTTGGATGCATTGGAGATAATCTGGGCATCCTCCACCGAACTTGAATCCAATCTTGGAGATTTATCATCCTCTGGTTCTTCTTTGTGAGTTGATAGAGTAGACCGAGGAACATATATGGAGCCTTTGCTGCTGTTATCTTGGGAGACAACTCTCCATTCTTTAGCCTTGCCAACCCGATTCATTAATCGGCGGCTCTCCCTTGAAATAAGTGGTGGAGGGAGCCTGGGGTTCAGATTCACCTTGGAGCCATAATACTCAAAATATGCTGGATCAGCACGCAGTTGCTCCTCAGATCTGGAACTGTCAGTCACATTATCCAAGTTTGCCAAACTGGCTTCAAAGCTCCCACTCTGCTGGCCAATGAGATGACCAAGAGCAGCAAGAGATCCTTCCATGCTAGGCGGTGCACTTCCACTGCGATTTGGGACGGATTCCCTCCATCCCCCATAAACCCCAGTGCTATTATCCACAAATCCCAAATCTTCCCCTGAAAGGCCACCCACTGAAGAGTCAAATGCACCAAAGCCCTTACTCCAGTCCCTAGCCCCTGTCCCACCAATTAATCTGACAGCACTTTCAGTAGCCATGAGGCTGCAGAGAAAGAAATTGGTTAGTACTATCAATAACATATGAAAGGAGCACATCCTTTATCACTTTGTTAAGCAGATTATTGAATCCTAAATGTTTGGTAGTGAAATAAGTAACAATAATGGGCATATCAAGCAAATACATTCTAAATTCCATTTCTAGCGGTCCATATATTGGATAAAGAGACAAGCTAACAGAAAAAACATACAAGAAGGGTAACTAAATATGCTGCTTGGCCAGATAATAATACCATATTTGCAGAACTTTGATAGCTCGGGACCTCAATTTAAACACAGAAACATAGCGGAGAGTCTCAATTGATGTAAATGAAAAATGGAAAAGTTGCCAAAGTGAGCCAGCCATTGCATAACCAATGGCTCAGATAAGGCAACAATAGATAAGGCCTTTGGGTGTATACCTCATGCACGTGTCCATCAAATTGCATACAAACCTAGGCCACTGCCTACCTCAGCAATCCAACACCTAACTCATCACGCGATCTAGTGGGGAAAAAAAAATAAATTTTCCATACAAGATCAAACAATGTAGCCTCTGCACTAGTTCCCCTTGTCAACAGCCAGAACACATTCCTTCCACCAGCGGGAACCCTTGACCCCAACCTCAGAATCAAAACCGCGCACACGTTCCCCTCCTCAAAGGCGACTAGCCAACACTCAAGCAGCCAAGATCCAACCAAAGCCCGAAATTACTCCCAAAAAATTCAGCAAACACAAGCACACAGGAAAGATGATGACATATGGAGAGGGAAAGGCACAACCTCGCGGCCTCCGAGCCAGCCGGCCGGCAGCCCAAAACCCTAGGCGAGCAAGCACCATCGCCGTCACCAGCAATCCTCCCAAAGCTCACCTCGACAAGCCTCCTCCTTTCTCCAGATGCACCAACCACCTCAGCCTTATCCACTCCTTCAAGAACAATCTCTCTGGCAGGAGCTTTCCCTGCCTCCCCCAACTCCAACTCATCTGCTCGACCCTCTTTCTTTAGCGGCTCACCGGAGAAGGCCATGGATGACGGGAGGGCTGAATGGTGCAGCCGTATTGAATTATCACTTCTAAATCTAAAACTCTTATTAAATCGCCTGTGCCTGCGCGGCTAGGCTGACTGCGGCCGTGGTGGCGTGCTTTGGGAGGCTATGTGCAGTGTGGATGGGAAGGACAGGATCTCGAGGCATCAATTGCGTACAGGGAACTAGGACAGCAGGATTCTGCGGTCTGCCAGTTGTACACATACACGGAGATTGGGTAAACGGCTAAGCTTTTCTTTTGGAAAATTATAGTGGGTTCAGGTGTTTTTATGGACTTTTAAGATTGGCAAATGTGATGCTAAAGGTAAACCTCATCCATAGGTATGATACTAGGAGGTGATGTAAAATTTATTCCAATTTTTTGTCCTTTCATCTAGAGATCTTTGTTCAGTACTGCGGATAATAATTTTTGTTACAGGGCAAAGTGAATGTTCTTCTCATTATTATTTCTGCAGGTAATAATGAGAAATTGGTTGGTGCTTGTCAACTGACTAAATCTGCAAGTAAAACACCCTTTACTTATTAATTTCTCAACCCATTATTAGCACCTAAATTTTTGGTAGTGCAACAAGTAACAATACGTTTGTCAAGCAAATGCATCATTGATTTCATTTCTAGCAATTGATATCAGATAAAGAAATAAGCATACAGAAAAAACATCCGCAAAGGGCAATGCTTCCTGGGCCTGTTAAGTAATACCATAATAACCAAATTTTGATAGCTCCGGACCTTAAAACAAATGAAAGGCACAAACATAGTAGTAGAGTCTCAATTGATGCAAATGGCAAATGGACAAGTTGCCAAAGTGAGCCAGCCATTTGGTCACACGTTTGCTAACATCTAGTGCCCCAACTGCAGTTACATTTCAGATATGGAGCCAAAAGACAAGGCCTTGGGAGTGTAATCATGCAGATAAATCCATTGAATTTCACACCAACCTCGTCCCCTGCCTAACTCAGCAATCCGACACCTCTCATTCCACCACACAATCTAGTGAGGAAAAAAACAAACTTTTCATACGAGATGAAACATGAGCGCCACCGGACTGATTCCCGAAGCCAAAGCACAATTTTTTTTCAAACGCATAAGCCCACAACGCATTTCAAAGCCAGATGGAACACCGGACGAGTGAACAGTTTCACGAAGCCTAGAAACATTCCTGCGATTCCATCAAAGCAAGCCCTAGACCACCCAAACCCCAGAATCACAGCAACGCACGCATTCCCCTGGCGCAAAGGCGCCTTGCCAGCACACAAGCAGTCAAGCTCCAGCCACGGGCCCAAAAAAAATCCCCCAAAATCCAGCAAACACAAGCGCGCTAGCAGCCCGCCGCCACACCAGTCAACAAGAGAGATGACGAGACACGGGAGGGAAAAAGGCGCGACCTTGCGGCCTCCGAGCCGGCCTGACGGCGGGGCCCGAAACCCTAGTCAGCCGAGCGAGCAGCTCCACCAGCGCCGGCGCCGCCACCAGCCGCAGCAGCCCTCCTCCTCCCGAAGCTCGCCCCGCGACAAAGCCTCCCCCTTTCTCCGGAGCCACCGCCCACCTCGGCGGCCTTATCCACCACGGCTTCGGAAAACACACTCTCTCTCCAGAAGCTTTCCTTTCCTCCTGCACACAACTCCCTCCTCCGCTTTTCCCTCTTTTTTCTTTTGCGACTCGGTGGAGACGACGATGAACGGCGGGACGAGACGGAGGGGGGTTGGAATGAATAATGGCCGGGTGCGTGCGTGCTTGCCGTACCGATCGGTCGCTTCTAAAACCCTCGAACCGCCTGCTGCTGGGCTGGGTGCGACCGCGGCGGCGTGCTTTGGGGTTCGTGCCGGGGCGCGATGAGCGGCGGCGATGGGACGGACGGGGTCACGAGCCGTCGTTTGCGTACGGGGACCTAGGACGGCAGCGGGATTCTGCGGCGCCGTGGCTACGCGTACACGGTGAGTTGGGGGCGCGCTTTAGGATTTCCTTTGGAAAATGTAGGGAGGGTTCAGGGTGTTCTCTTCAAGGAAGGAATGGTGGGGCTTTGCTCTTTGGGATGGCAAATGTTCCTACTACCTTGCTAAAGATAATATATAAACCTGATTCAAATGCTTAGTATTATTAGAAGGTGATAAATATTACTACTTTTGTTTTTTCATATAGATATCTTTATTCAGTGTGGCAGATAATATTTCTAGTTTCGAGATAAAATGAATATTCTATAATATTGTTAGAGTTGGTTGTGAATGATTTATTTGAGCGGAGTTTAGATCCATTAGTGATACTCCCCCTTTTTGAGGTTATAGGTCATATTGTTTTTTTCTAAATACATAATGATTTTTATGTATTTAAA
The DNA here is from genome assembly GCA_033239725.1 of Echinochloa phyllopogon. NCBI lineage: Eukaryota > Viridiplantae > Streptophyta > Magnoliopsida > Poales > Poaceae > Echinochloa > Echinochloa phyllopogon. The sequence goes on from BTCW01000006.1 coordinate 36,631,841, forward strand.
TACATAGTGTTTGTTATGTATTTAGTTATACATTGTGTCCACATACATAATAAAAACTATGTATCTAAAAAAGGCAAAACAATGTATAATTGAAATGAAGGATAGTTGGCATATGAAATTAGCATGTAGGATTCAACAAGAATTACTAATAAGCTCATTGCAGCTCATAGTCCTGAAGGCTGCTAATAAATGATGAAATTTAGCATGTAGTGGATTGTTGGTAATTAGCCAGCTAATATTAGTTGTTGTCAGCTATTAGTTAGCTAAATATTAGAACTAATAATCCAAAGCATATATAGTACATATTTTATTAGAACATAAGAGTACCAACAAATTTTTGTAGTGGGAATTGATAGTGACATCAGAATTTTTTTCCTTTTTTAAAAAATTAAATGTTTATCGTTGTTCATGTTACTCTTTTCTATGTGTATATTTTCTCACTAAAACGTAAGTCCATCCAACAAGATACTGTCACTTATATTGTTTCTGAATAATGTTGTGCTAAGTAAGTTAGTATTCTCCTCGGTCACAAGCCCTCACTCAATTTTTTTTCGCCAAGATAACCAACTGCTTCTCACCATGTTTATCCTTAAAGTTTGTTTGTTTTTAAAGTATGGCCTCTCTCAAGATTCCCTCCACTCCCGAATCTCGTGGTGTACTGTATGTCTCCTCGTAGCAAATGCCCATTATTGTAAACCTTGTTGACTCCTTCCACTACCACCTGCTGCTAGACGCTACGGTCTTGGAGGAAACGTCAAGGGAACTTGCTCCACCATTGCACACAAAGAGCTTTGAGCCTGACCCGATCCGGCCTCAGTCTGAGTCCGTATTTACTCCTGTCAAGAGACACTGTACTTCTTCGCAAAAGCAAGTTTGGTCACTTGGGTGGTGTTTAGATGTTATAATTGAGAGATTGAATTTGTAAGATGTCACTTCGTAATCATTGCGCTACTGTAGCATTTCGTTTGATTTTGTGAAAAATTATCCAAACATTGATTAATTAGACTCAAAATGTTCGTCTCGCAGAGTATAACAAAACTGTGCAATTAGTTTTTGATTTCATCTACATTTAATACTCCATACATGTTATGATATTTTGATGTGACGGAAAATCTTCTTTTTTTTTGGAACTAAACACGCCCACAACCAGAGTGGATTATTACGGCGCATCTGCGCACATGCTTTCTCCTCGTATGATCGAACAAAAATCACTGACAGATTCCGCGAGTGGTGAGTGCGCGACTATGTATAATGTTATCACTGCATGGATAAGGATAATTTCTCTTGCACGTGACTAATGGAAACCGAAAGCATAGCGAATGCGGTCATAAAAACTTGTTACACCAACATGTAGACTGTAGTAATTTTTTTCAGAAAAAAAAAAACATGTAGACTGTAGAGAGGCAAAATGTCAAAGCGACGGCGTGGGCCGGGAAGATCCACTGTACAGACGGGCCCAATCGAGGCCCAGTCCAGCTTAGCCCGATTTTCCAGGAGTCAGTTTCCTTTCCTCTTTCCTGCGGCCCCGCCCATTCTCCATCCTACAAACCCATCCATCGGTGGCCCATTCATTGGCCCGATTGGATCTCCCCTGTTCTTCTTCTTCCTCCCCGGCTCTCGGCGGCGCGGGACATGGCCGGCCGCTTCTTGTTCCGGAAGCTCTCCTACGTGACGTCGAGATCGGGAAGCCTCCTAGCGCCCGCCTCTGCTAGGGCCGGCGCTCCGGCCACCAACACTGCTTCGGTACGCACAAATAAGCTTCGGCTAATCAATCTAATTGGGGTATAATCTTGAGATGGTTTTTTTTTTGAGGCGATATCTTGAGATAGTTGTAACAAGATTACACAATCAGTACTACCTTTTGTCTCTGTCCTTGAAAAAGAAACATCATCTATTTGCAAGTGCACTCTGGTTGTAATGTAACGATCCTGCCCAAACGCAGGCTTCAAGGTCCAACTCGTTCTCGTTATCCAGCAGTAGTGCTGATGCTAAAACGATCTGGTCGACAACTGGAATTCTTCTTCCCTCAACGATGACCAACCGCAATAAATCAGCAATTATGGGTTCTGTTAGGGGAGCGAATCGAACCTTTTCATCCGGCGGTGCATCCAAGGCGCAAGAACTTTCTTGGAGAGCTAGAGTGGCAGCTTGGAGAGTTGGACCTGGTGCCGGGGTCAGCAACGGCAGCGTCTTCGGATGTCGTGAACCTCCTTGGAGGCGTTGGTTGAGAGGCTCCCTGCTTGGTCTTTGATTTTCCAGGTGAAAACCTTTCTCCGGCTGACCGGAGGGGCGACGACGGCGATTTCGACGTCGTATACTTCTTGGAGGCGTCGCATTGGAAATCAAGTGATTGGCTGCGACTGTGGAGGAACGATTTGGTGAGCGGTTGGAGGTTTGATTGGAGCATGGACGGAGAAGAAGATTGAAGCTTAGTCTTCCTTTTTCTTTTTGTTAGTGCGTTTTTTGTTCTTGTTTCTTGGCTTACCCTGGTGCGAGGATTAGAGTCTAAGTGCTCTGGGGTCGTGTAACCTTTGGTCGTATATATCCACCTGTGGATATAGAGGCTGGGATTTTTTTCCTTAATCTAAAAAAAAGCTAGGAGAGCTAGAGTGACAGCTTGGAGAATAGCTAAAAAAGAGACATGGTAAGAACTGCTGGTCGATTATCTTATGAGTTTATTATTTGTTAATGGTGTTTAGTTTAACAATGCTTGTTGCTTTCTTTGCTTTTCAAGTGAATTTTAATTAATTATTCTTCATGTATGTTTCTCCATGAATTCGCTAGGCCTTCCTCTGTCATCAAAGTTGCTCAATTCATTGTCAGTTTTTGGTCACAATGAAGTCTTAGCTTGTAGTACAACTACACATAGGATATTGACATTTTGTAACACCCTAAAATTCATCACAATTAAATCGTAGCAACCCTCTGAATTTTTCTAGGATTTATTAAGGCTTAAATAATTTTTCTAGGATTTAATTGGAATTTCTAGCCTTTTATCAATTTAAATATCACATTAAATAATTATTTTAGTCAAAATAAGTTTTTGTTGCATTCATGTTGTTGCATATATTTTTGGTTGCTAGTGAATCAAGTTGGAATTTAAATTCTGTTTAAAATTGAATTTGATTTGCTTTTGTTTGAGTTTTAGAAAAGTTAAAATAGGCTGAGTTCAGTTTTGGCCCCTGAACTCTCGCGAAGTCCGTTTGTGCCCCCTGGACTTTTTCTCCCGCTCGCTTTTCCTCCCCGCGCTCTTTTCTTTTCCCCGGCCCGTTTCACTTTCGGCCCATCTTCGGCCCGCTCCACTTCTCCCCCGTCGCTCTCTCTCCCTCTCGCCGACAGGTGGGGTCCACCTGTCAGCTCCTTCCTCTCTCTTCCCGTCCAAGTCTCGTCGAGTTTAGTGCACCGTAGCGCGTTTTCGAAGGTCGCCGGCGAATCTCCGCCGCGGGAGCGAGCGGCGCCGCCGCGTCCGTGGTCGTCGGCGTTACCCCCTCGGCCGATCTGATTTGGACCGTCCGATCGCGATCCAACGGCCCGGATTAGATCCTGTCCCGAGTCAATCCGACCGCGTAACGGTCAGCGCAGGCGATTTTGCTAAAGAGCCCTTAAAGTTTTTGAAAATCAACCCGTGGTCCAGTTTAGTTCAAAAATAATTACGTTTAGGTCCTTTTTCTTCTGTTTTAGCCCCTGCAAGTTTTAAAATTATGCCCGAGGTCCAAGTTTTGTTATTTTATGGTTTAGCCCTCGAGTTTTTATACAAAATTATGTTTTAGCCCCTGGTGTTTCGCAGTTAAGCCCCTGGAACTTTTAAAACTTTGCCAGCAAGTCCCTGAACCTTAGAAAAGCCATATCTTTTGCGTTTTAACTCCGATTTTAGTGATTCTCGCGCTCACGCGTTCGTTGTAACGCGTAGATTAGTTTTGTGCTGTTGTTTTCTTCTGTTGGAATTGTTTGGTGTACTGTTTCTTATTTGTTGTATTGTTTCCTTGCATGTAAATGTGTGATGCGATTAGGAAACGACCAGTTCGAGGATTTCTCTGAAGAACCAACTGTTGGAGAAGGATTTGAGCAGCAACCGAGTTGGGAAGAAGGCAAGTGTATTATGTCATGCAAATGTCCTAATAATTATTAATTTCACCACCCATGCATGTGTCTTAATTTGATGGGTTCCTATTTAAGGATTTACCTAGCCACTATATTTTTCCTGTCCGTGAAACTGGGTTACTTAATTAATTTTGATGGTAGATGATGCTTAGCTTGCTCAACTGGGATTGGTTAAATGAACCCCTACTCTATGTTCCATTACTACCTTTTTAATCAATTAATGGACAAGATCATATCTTTTTAATTGGAACATGGAGAACCACCCAGGAAAACAGTACAACCATGAGTGCCATGTGGCTCTGGCTTTGACTGACTAATTAGGTGCTCTGGTTTATGGTAGCTTTACCCGAAAGGGGCATGGGGGGTGGCGGTTGACGGAGTATAGCTCGGTCCTTTTGAGCTGTGGGCTTTGGTAAGAGACAGACCTCATTAGGGAGGGTTATGCTTTGCTTCTGAACCGGAAACCTTAGCGGGCTATCATTTATTAGAGTGCTTTTGTAAAGGTCTCATAGTGAAACCCAGTATTCGGTCCACGTGGTGTGGGAAGGGTACAATGCTTCGGCAATGGGAATCACGGCTTGTGGTGAAAGTGTACAACCTCTGCAGAGTGTAAAACTGTTATAACAGTCGTGCTCACGGTCAAGAGCGGCCTGGACCCTTACATGATAATCATACTTGAACATGATCTAAATCGTGGTTATATGAATATGTTGGGAATATGACATTCATTAATTTGTGGGTGGTATATACTTTCATTTGCTAGTAAATAGTTGCTTAATAAAACTTGACCAACTAAAAGTGCTTACTGCAGTATGGTCAGCCAACCTTTTTGCCTCAGCCTTGTATGTCATATTACGTTTGCTGAGTACGTTATGTGCTCATACTTGTTGCCTTTCTTTCTTTTATTGCATCTACTACACCCGGAATGCTGCTCAGATTGGGAGAATTTTGAGGATTTCACCACTGATTTTGAGGAGTTCTAGGTGAGTCTCCCCCAGTCAATGCCTGTAGAGTTGGAGTCACTTTTGCTTCGTTAGATGAACGTTTATTTAAGTCTTCCGCTATGACATTTGAGTCAACTCTGATATTGTAATAAATGCACTATAATACTCTTTCGTTATGCATGGTTATGGATATTCACTTGTGACGTCTACCATATGTGTGTAAACTGATCCTGGCGCACATATGAGATGCACCTGGTTTTGCCTTTAAAACCGGGTGTGACACATTTTTCATGATTAGATAGAAAGATTAGTGATGGGTACTTGCTTAGTCAAATTTGACATGGTACTAGATGAATTCTGCATCAAAATTATTCGTGCCTAATAACAAATTTTGGAATATTAATTATCTCGAGAGTTTGCATATGCCCATTGAATACCATATTTTCCAAAAAAAAATTCTTTGCAAATACTAGTGATCAACGTTTTTTTTTTGCTTTTGTAAGGCACAACTTATTCAAACAATACATATAATGGGGGTGTTGATATATGCGATTAATTTGAGTTGGATAGGTTCATTCGTTCAATTTTTGTTATTAAAAAACAGATTCATGCTGCACAGAGTTTCGTGCCGTTTCCTTTCCTTTTTTATCTTTACACTGTAGCGATGATAAGAAAGGTCATTGTATCATGCCGTGTTTTTTTTGAAAACTATCATGCCGTGTTTTGAACCAGCAACTTAGTCAAAGAATACGCTAATTCAATTTCATTTATAGGTTCATTATTCATCTTGTTTTCTCTCTTCTTTTCTGTTCTGCAGGGAATATCTTATTTACGATAGCCCTATGGCGACTGTCCTGGTCTTATTATCTACTTATGCCTATGCTTTGTATCATCTCCCTCCCTCTACCATATTTGTAATGATCGTTTTGCTGCAACTAGCTCGGTGATTCCGTACCCTAACGCGCAAGGAAGTTAATCAAGGTCTGTAAAAGTAAGACGAGCCATGCATGATGCATCGGTGTTTTCTTTTGCTCTCGATTTGTATCTATTTATTCAAGAAAATGCATGTGACAGCGCAAATAAAGGACTTTGTATATATGCTTTGTTCAAATTTTTAACCAGGAACAGGATGAGGCAAGCACTGCAGTAGTGTAGAAATTTTGAACCAGCTAGGAAGGCCCACACGTGTGGATGGATTTGTATATATACTATATGCTCGAGTGGCGTACTGGCGTGGTAGTGTATTATTCTGCATTTCTGCATAAGAATCCCACAGCATGGAGAGGCAAACGTCGCGGTCCACAAGTCCACGACCTCCGTTGACAAAGCGGAGCCAATCCCCCGCACTCGCACATGTCCAAGCGCAGCAAAACCATTGCGGCTCTCTCGTCATCGAGCGAGGAGGATGAGGATCTACGAAAAGGCCTACAAAAAGCTTCACAAAATATCACTTTTATATGCTGACGTGTTCCAATGAAGTGACTTGTAATCAGCTTGCAATAAGGCAGATTCAAGCAAAAAAGGCACGAACTACTGATACACGTATCTCCATTATTTCGCATCCCAAAAAACCGTGATACTTGTTTCACTTACTACAGAAGAAGAATAACAACAAAGGAGAACTTGTCATGCCAAAATCTAGGCTCCGTGGTAGTATCTACTACCCTGGTCGGCTTCTCTGTTAGAAGCGTGGCGTGACGCCGTCCAGCACCCCGAGATCCCAGGAGAAGACACGGCACCGCGGCCAGAGGTCGCCGCCGCCGCCGCCGCCGCCGTCGCCGCCGCAGGCAGAGTAGTCGTAGACACGGTCCGAATGGATGATCACCGGGTACGCCAGCATCCGGGGCGGGCCCGCGGCGCACGGGGGGCACCCGGTCAACCCGCTGTCGGAGTGGACAAACGAAGGCCAAATCGGGTTGGGGCCTCGCGGTTCTGGGATGAGGAGGGTCCCCGCCCTTGCCAGCGTGGCCACCGCGTCGGCGTCGTGGGCCCACACCCAGGCGCCCACGCACGCCGCCTTCTTCTCCCTCTCCAAGAGCGCGCCGCCGTCGAGGCCCTCCACCAGCCCGAACCCGCCGAGGAGCCCGACCACCGTCTCCATCCGCCGCGCGTGCGGCGGGACGCCCTCGACGCACACGAGCACCTTGTACAGCAGCGGCGGCGCCACCACGCCAGTCTTGTTGATCTGCACCCGCTCCCACTCGCGCACCACCCCTTCGTCCTGCTCCCCGCCCGTAGCGCCGCCGTCGCCGCCGGCCTTGTCGGTGAAGAGGTAGATGGGGTAGGCGATGCTTGTGAGTGCCGAGTACGTGCTCACCAGGTCCTCGAGGCGGTGTTCCTCGAGGTACTCGTCCTTGAACACCATCTTGATCTTGGTGCCGCGGTGCAGCCGCTCGCCGTCGGCGTCGAGCCCGACGGCGAATGAGCCGCGCTCCCAGGCGAACAGGTACTGCTGGCCGTCGTCCTTGTCCTTGGTGGTCACCACGACCTTGTCGGCGACGAGGAATGCCGGGAAGAACCTGAGGCGGATGAACTCGGGCTTGGCCTCCATGAACTCATTGGTCCCCGTGCTGGCGATGGCGCCGATGAGCCTGAAGAGGTCGGATCTCGCCATGCCGACGCCGAAGTCGGCGACGGTGAGCGTCTTGGCGGCCTTGTTGAGGATGAGGTGGATGGAGAGCTCCAGCTCCGGCCCCCGATCCGGGTGAGCGGACGGGTCGGGCTTGCTCTTCTTGACCTCGTCAAGCGCCTGCAATCGCCCGGGATTCAGCACGAGACAGAATTCAGCACGAGACAGAGCAAACACAGGGGAGGCAGGGGATCGAGAGCAGACATACATCGGAGGAGCCGGAGATGAGGTCGGGGAGGAAGGTCTCCTTGGTCTTGGCGATGGCCATGGGGGAGCCCAAGGACCCCATCTCGGTTGATCTCCGTGGCGCTGTGCTCCGCTCTGCTCTTGTGCTCTGCTTCAAGTGTCGTGGCTGCGAGAGGTTTACGAGAAGCGGACGGGGCAATCTTTATAGAGGCAGAGGCTGAGGGAAAACCGGCGAAGGGTTCTAGAGTCTTCGCGGCAGCCACTATTTTTTTCTCTATCCGTTTCAGGGTCTCAATGGAAATTTTACAGACATAATTATCTAGAGTGATACATCATCTAAAAATATTTGAAACTAGGATAAAACACCTCCCTCTCAATGCATAGTTTCATCAATTATTGTTTCCTATGTCACATGCAAGACACAAGATGTCTAGATAACTGTGTACATAGAGTTTCATCATCATGAAACTCATTCTACATCTCTCTTCATTAATACAGGACAATATCATCAAAAATGTTGACATTACAGTCAAATTATTGTCCATAAAACTCTCACTGAGCTGAGACTGACCTTACCGCTAAACCCAACCCAAGAAGCTAACACACACAAGAAAAGAAAACCCCAAAGATAAGGGTTCCAAAAGGGCAATATTTCATGTCAAAAAAAGTGCAATATTTCTTTCGTCGCTATGGAGACACGACTTTGACCTCCAGCAGACCAGCAGCACAAGTACACCATCAAATTCCGTTCTCCCGTGTGGTGTCAGTGTCACCAAACAATTTATCGTCACTGTTTTTTCCTATATTTTTCGTTTTCCATATGATTGAAGAAATATCTTTGTTCTTGTTTTTCTTGTTTGCTCGCTATCCTACCCACATTCCAAAAGGGTAACCTGAATTTTTGTCTCAGTACGAGAAGTCAGGTTTAAGAGAAATAGTCTCGGTGCGAATAAATTTGAGCTAAAAAGGTGTTGGCTCAAATAAGCTTTGGATTGAAACAAAGGAGAGAAGACTAAACCAAAAACTTCCAAGCCATACAGATTCTTCATTTTTTTTGCGGGTCAGATAGATTCTTTTTTAATACATTTCCCATTCATATTTGTAGGATCAATCTTCTATATATGCTCATAACCTACACCTACCAAAACAACCATAAGAGGAATTCTTATATGTTTTCAATAGCCCTGTTCGTTTGGCTGGTGGCTGGCGCTGGTTTTGCTGAGAGAAAAACACTGGTGGCTGGTTGGTGGCTGATGGCTGGCGCTGGTTTTCGCTGAGAGGAAAACACTGTTGGCTCGCTGGAAACAATCCAGACGAAGAGGGCGAATATTGAGGAATAAGAAGTCACAACAACGATGTCCTCTACACGTGTCAACCATCAACACAGCCTGTACGTGGTAGGGAATATACTTGCTCGCTAAATCGAATCTTGATGACGTCTGTGAGCGAGCAAACCGGGGCGTCCACTGGAACCCGGGATTGGGGATGTGGATGGCATATCCATGAACCATCGCGAGACGCTTGGCCAAAGCAACCAAATTAAACCAGGCGGCGTCCGCTGCCTGCACGCTCCGTCTCCTGCACGGCTGCACTGCACCAACCGGCAGCGGACTCCACCGCGTGCGAGCAAGCAAGGCAAGACGACAGGCTATACAAGCAAGCGAGTCAGCAGCGAACGAGCAAGACAGACAAGCACAACAATCCCAGCCACCACCGGCCAAAGCCTACTAGAAACCTTTCTTCGAGCAGGCTAGGCCACTGAACTTACAAGTCGTAGTTTTAGTCTTCTAGATAACATTTAGAGTACATGTGAACTAAATAAAAATAACTTGTAGGAAAAAACAGTCAATTTGCTCTATATCTTTCTATAATCAATTTATCAGGAATTGTTATAAAAGCAATGCAATGCCATTCATTGTTGAAAAAGAGAATACTAAGATATCAACACAATGAAATTAGATAACTTATTATTGCTCCTTTGGTTGCTTCGAAACTAATCATGCTGATATAATTTAAAGTGAGTTCATCACAACTTTGGAACACGATGGATCATGATGTTCATCACAATTTTCTGAAAAAAATTATCCTTGAATACTCTATTTGCTTGGAGGTAACCACTTGCACATAAGAAATAAGGTGCAAGAAGTCCAAAGAAATTTTTCTTAGGTTTCATATATCCGTTTAGGTACATGGCTAATAGTTTCAGCTAAGAATAAAAACATAGCACCAGTTGCGGTAAAATAGAGAGGATTTGTCAAGCCCGACTAATGAATCAAAATGACTCTTAACCTGATTGACTATACTGTCCTCTCAAGTCTCCACCGGATCAAAGATGAAGAACGGACAACAGCTTTAGTACCTGAACCGCTACTTCACCCTTCGGTGCAGAGTAGAATGGAAACCAAAAGCATAACGAATGACTAGGTCATAAAAACTTTTTTTGAGCAAAAGTTAAGTCATAAAAACATGTTACCCCATGTAGACTGTAGAGAGGCAAAACCGCATGGCGGCGGGTCTACTGAATCTCCTTCATGATGACGACACGCAAGGAATCACCAAGACACGGCGTGAGCCGTGAAGATCTTATGTACGTACATATGGGCTCAATCTAGGCCCAGTACATCTTGGGCCGATTTTTCAGGAGTCCGTTAGCTCCCCAATTCCATCCTATAAACCGAGGAGGGCCCTGGGAGTCGGGACATGGCCGTCCCGACCGCTTCTTGCTGCACAAGCTCTCTCTCTCCTCGCAGTCCTCCGGGATGTCTTTTTTTTCCTCGTGCAAATTAATCGAATAAAAATTACTAAAAATTATTCGAAATTACGAATGGTGAGTTAGTGACTACATATGATAAATAATGTCACTGAACTTGTCAGATCTCTCTACTTGGACCGTTTGATCTGAACCAATTCACGCTCCGAGTAGATGCTGACGAGTACTAATTGCCAAACACACGGTGCCTCTCGCTGGTTCCCCTCGCGCGCAGTCGGACTCCGCGGCATGGCACCGTGCGTCCACTGCTGCGAACTCAGGCACGGTCACCATGGCCACGCCGGCGACCGGCAGAGCACGCAGATGGCAGTGCAAGAAACGACCATGATGTAAGAACCTCCTTATAGCTAGACGCGCCTGGAGCTTGTTTACTGACTCCGCAGAAAGAACGGGCCACACTCTGAGAACCAGCTAAGACGACTGAAAACTCAAAACTCTCGCTCGGTTCGGTTCTAACTTAACTCAGCTAGATGTATTTTTTTAATGATCCAAACATCTATATTTACTTGTTTCATTAACAAGCTAGTTAAAGTCAGCTCACGAGCCAAACGAACCAGAAGCTCGCAAGCCAATGAAAGAAAATTCTACGCGACGGTGCCGCACCAAGCCTTCCGTGCAACACCGCCCGGATGGCCAACCAACCATAATCTTACTGTATGCTAATAGAATCATGTTATGAACTTATGATTTGAGGCATCCTCCTGGACCTGGTCGTTGAGTCACGTAGCATTTCTTCTCTCCATTGCAGATTGGGTTAGTTGGTGTAAATTTCTGGGTCCAAACATGTCTTAATACACCGTGACGCTCACAAACGATCCTTTCTTGTAAAGACCACAAATGTTCAGATAAATAATCAAGCTGCACTAAGTCAAGAATGCAGAGACATTATTCACAAAAAAAAAAGAATGCAGAGACATATCAATGCTCTACTTTGGACTCCGTCCAGTCCTCAGCAGACTGGAAGACAAAGTTGGCGAGACCATTCAAGTTCAATCGAAATGCATGAAGCAAAGCATTGGTCGCCTTATAGTATTTATTCAGGTGGCGATGCAAAATAAACAGTAACAAAAATTATCGAAAGATTAACAGAATAATTTAGAAAATAACAAAGAGAAAACTTTTTTTTGTTTGCTCCCTAGGTATTTGGGATGAATATATGAAGCAACCTTCACGACTGCACAAGATCATCTTGCTGACAACAATGTTTCCTCTTCCGTAGTGTATTGTCCGCTTGCTTCAGTAGATACTTGTTCAATTGACATCCAATGAACCGAAATTTCGTCATCGCCATATTTCTTTGATGTTGTATTCAATGGAGCATGTTTCTTCTGTAACAGTATATTCTCAAGTGTCATCTCCACTTTTCTCATTGTAGGCCGGTCTTCCCCCTTCAGTTTAGTACACATTGCTGCTAGTTTGGCTACTTCGTGGACTTCTCCGTCTTCTTCCTCTCTGACTTGAGGATCTATTATATCGAACAGTTTGCCTTCTGTGAGTAGCGAGACAAAATATGAAACAATGCCATCACCACCATCAGATCGATAGGAAAATGGTTTCTTCCTAGTTAACAATTCTATAAGAAGAACACCATAGCTGAAGACATCACTCTTATCTGTTAGCCGGCCTGTGTAATAGTACATTGGATCCAAATAGCCAATTGTACCTTGGATTGCTGTAGTTATCCCTGTTTGATCTATTGGGATATATCTTGAAGCTCCAAAGTCCGATACTTTTGCAGTTAAAGTGTCATCAAGAAGTATATTGGAGGACTTAACATCTCTGTGAAATATTGGCTTCGAGGCTGCTGAGTGTAGATAGGACAACGCTCTGGCAACTTCTAATGCAATCCTCATACGGTCATCCCATCTTAGTGATATCGGTCCTTCAACATGTAGATGGTGATAAAGGGTTCCATTCGAAATGAACTCATAAACTAGCAATGGAACCTCTGTCTCAAGGCAACATCCTAAGAGTTTCACTACATTTCTATGATTCACTTGTGAAAGAACAGCAACTTCATTTATGAATTCATCGATTTCCCTTTGCACTACGATCTTTGATCTCTTGATTGCCACGACATGCAGGTCTAGAATTCCTTTGAACACAACACCATGCCCTCCACCACCAACTATGCGAGATCTATCAAAACTGTCTGTAGCCTTCTCGAGCTCCCTTAATGTAATTATCATCCTTTCGCCAATGTCTGCCTTATGCGATATCAATTGCTGCAATAGTAAACCATGATTTTGGTTGAAGTACTTCTCTTTCATCCTCTTGACCTTTTTCTCCTTGAGTTTTCGGATTATGAAGGGGGCACCAAATGCTAGAAGCAAAAGAATTGTGCCTCCAGATACTCCTAGCCCGATGCCTAAACTTGAAGCTGAAAATAAAACGTTGGGGGGATGAATTAGTGAACAGACTAAGCGGGAAGGAATTAGTGATAGGTTCACAGAGTAGCTCCTTGTCACCTGCGGATGAGTGCTTGACTGCAACACATCCCCATTTTCTGGAAGAATTTCCATATGTTCCAATAGGACATTGGCACTGGAAAGTTCCAGGCAAGTTTAAGCAGGTGCCATAGCACGAGTAGGCTTCCTGGTTCAGACACTCGTCTATGTCTGGAACAATAAATACACAACAATAATCATTGACTGAAAAACATAATATACCGTATCGGAAGCAAAGCAACAAATAAAGCAAGAACCATCAATCTGGTTTGCATTCTTGTACGTACCTTGGCATCCATTTGGAACAGAAGCATTTCCATAATAGCCAGGAGGGCACTGACAATTAAAACCCCCATTATAATTCTCGCAGCGGCCATAACATGGGTAGATGTCTGGAAAACGACATTCGTCGATATCTAGATACGCACATAGTCATTGATTAGGAGATGATGGAATTATGTATATGTACACTACTACTCTATGCAGATCGATTCATGTATATAGTCCCTCCGTATAGGATTTAGATGTCGTTTTGGATAAAAATTAGTCAAATATTGGAAATATAAATCACGAATAATTTTAAGTCGTTGAGTTTGGAAATGTGAAAACCATATGAATAGATTTGCCTTAAAATATTTTTATAAAAATGTACACATATTATTTTTAATAAATATTTTTGTAAAAATAAGAAGTCAAAGTTACGTTTTAGAGGGAGTATAATCTTTTTCTTTTACTAAAGGCAGTAGCACTGCCGCTTCATGTAAGGAGGAGAAGAATACAGACTTTTACAGAGTTGTGATTACAAAATAACTAATCATAAAACTCCAACACATGATTAACATAATTAAAAAGGGGAGTATAATCGATAGAATTAAGATATATATGGTACCTTTGCATCCGTCCGTCCCCTCTAGGTAAGGGTTGCCTTGATAACCATCCTCGCAGCGGCACCGACCCCCACGTTGGCCAGTGTTGTACTCTGCTTCTAGGCAGAAACTGTTGTCACTGCGGCATTCGCCCGCGGTGCCGTTTGGGGCATCTCTCGGTCCCACAGAAGGACACCCTGCGTTGATCACCCAATCGAGCGTCGCCGGGAGCGCTTCCGGGAAGCGGCCATAAACCACGCCGCTCATCTCGTCGGTGTAGCTAAATCCCTGATCAACCACGTAGACGGATGCCGGGAGAGCATACACTGACCCGTTGAGCTTGTTGATCGTGATGTCGTAGAAATCGTAGCCCAGGACGATGTCCGCCTGGCAGCAGCCGACGCCGGTGCAGGCGCTGCTCCGCTTCTCGACGACGATCCGCCGGTCGCTGTCGAGCGGGCAGACGGCGGCGCAGGAGGCGATCAGGCTGCGGTCGTCGCCGCCGCGGAGCTCCACCTGGGCGCCGCAGCCCACGAGCGCGAGGCTGCTCCGGGACTCGGAGAGGAAGTAAGGCCCGCCGCGGGGGAGGCCGCGGCCCCATGGCCCGGTGGCGGTGGTCACCCCGACGCCGACCGTGTACAGCAGCTGGCTGCTGTTGATGCGCACCGTGCCGTGGGGGACGGAGATCTCGAGTACTTCCACGGTGCCGTCGCCGAGGAAGAGCTTTGGGGGGTGGTGGGAGCGGTCGCAGGTGAGGTTGAACCAGGCGCCGTGGTAGCAGCCGGGCTCGATGCCGAATGGGTACGGGATGTCGGCGATGTCGCCGCAGCTCCTGGTGCACCGGCCGGTGGTGGAGGCGGCGGCCGCGGCAGCTGGTGCTGAGTGGCCCGACGGCGGCGGCGGGGCCAGCAGCAGCAGCACCAGCAGCGAGACAACACCGGCCATCTTCATGTGTGCGCGCGCCTACGGGGAAACAAAACAAACGAGAGAGACGGAGTCGCGGAGAGCCACGCAGAGAGAGTACGAGCCAGCGGGTAGTGGGGTTTGGTGGCCGGTTGGTCAGTGGATGATTGGATGAATGTTCCTGGCACTCGGCAAGTCGGCAGCTACCGTGTACTCCAGCTCTAGACAATGGCGTCCTTGTCGACATGGGGCCACCATCCTGTCCTTGCATTCAACTTTGTCACAGGAACCGCCAGTGTTGACTGGGCCAGGTGCCATGCTACAAAGACCACGAGCGTTGACTATTTTATTAATACTCCCTCCGTCCCACAGTATAATCATTTGAAGCATTCAAATGCAAAAAATAGCAGAACTGCTAAAAGACCTCTATACCCCTCATTTTATACTACCCGCCAACTCTCCACCCACCTCACCAACCCAATTAGTTTTGTCCTATCCCTAGAAATGCTTACATTTTGGTACAAAATTTGAACCCTACAAATGCTTACATATTGGGACGGAGGGAGTATCTTGGAAAACCATTTCGTCGTCGTCCTGTTGTGATAGTTGTTGGGTGTGTAAATTACACTTTCTCCAAGATTTAAGGGCCTTCTACTGTGTTTGTTTGATAACTAGCAAGTGGCCCGCGCGCGCAATTTGCACGGGTAGCTAGTTTCTATTTTGCCAATCTTTATATTTTTATTATTTAAAATTAGTTGCTTAACCGTGCATGCCGCACACGATGTGAATGGAAGACTATAAATTTTATGGTGGTGTATTTATTTTTTTCAAATAACCAAAATCAAAAGAAAAGGGTATACTTTATAAAAACATATTTTTAAAATTAATATATGTTTTTATATTTTTACATGAATGTTTATAAAGTACATTCTCATAATTTTTATTAGTGATGTTGAATTTTAGTTATTGTGCATGATAAATATCCCTTATCTTCTTATTTTTATTTGTTTTTATTACTGACTTGTTAACGAAGACCAGGTTTGAGTGTGGACAAACCATTTGATGATCTTTCATGAGTGTTGAGCGTAGCCGTGGTATTGGTGATCAATCCCGACAGCGATTCACTCTCTTCAGATATGGAGAATTTTTCTTTCTTATTGTGCTCACAACCTTGGTGAACGCCCTAAATTTGAGCAACTTTCATCAGTTACATGTGCAAATCACCGTGATGTCCTCCGCTCATTGTTGAATGCTACACCACCTCAATTTCTCCGCTTTGTTTTCCTCTCTCTGCTTCTTCTTACACTATCTCGTTAACAAAGACCATCAAATGAGTTTGAGCGCGGGTAACCCGTTCGATGATCTTCCACTTGCGTTGGTAAAGACTCCGAGTGCTGAGCATGGCCATGGTGCTCAATCCTAGCAGCGATTCGCTCCCTTCAGACAGGGAGAATTGTTCTCGGATGCTGTGCTCACAACCTTGTTAAACGTCCTAAATCCGAGCACCTCTCGCCAGGTACACGTGCAGATCGACGTGTTATCCTTCGCTCATTGTTGAATGTTGCCTCCTATATAAAGGAACATGGTAGGTCACATACGGCTTTAGGGTGTCTGCACTCGTCGTACTCTATTCTCATCCTCAAAGAAATATTCCTGCCTTGTCATTCAAGATTCTCCTCTCTATATCAATTTCTTCTGCACCCATTATCCTATATATTTCATATTCTATACCAACTACCAACACGTGAACCATCCATCTCTTTTTTCTCATTTTCGTTCACCGATGCCACCACTCCCCCCCCACACGTTATCTCCCCCTCACTGTAGTGGCGGCGGCGGCGGCGAGGGGTACCAGTCTCCCCCGCCGGCAGCCTTCAGCCCCGCCGGCCTCCAGCGGCGGCCGCGGATGGCTCTCGCGGCAGCGACAGCGACAGACGGCCTCCCGGTGGCAGACGGTTGCGCGGCGACGGCGAGGACTCCCGCGGTGGCCACAGACGGCCGCTCTACGGCTGTGGAGGGCTCCCATGACGGCCGCACGACGACGGTGGAGGCCTCCTATGGCGGCCACGGACGGCTGTGCGGCGGCGGGCTCCCGCGGGGGCGACGGCGACGGACGGCTTCCCAGTGGCGAACGGTCGTGCGGCGATGGCGATGACTCCCGCGGCGGCCATGGACGGCCACTCGGTGATGGTGGAGGCTCCCGTGGCGGTCACGCGACGTCGATGGAGGCCTCCTACGGTGGCCACGGACGGCCACGCGGGGGCGACGGCGACGGACGGCCTCCAAGTAGCAGACGGTCACGCGGCGACGACGAGGACTCCTGCGGCGGCCACGGACGGCTGTGCGGCGGCGGGCTCCCGCGGGGGCGACGGCTGTAACAACCCTAATTTTTCCCATAGGATTTGAGGAATGCAAAAAAAATGAGGATTTAAAAATTTTTGGTGAATTGTTGTGCATGCAAACCAACATATAAGGTTGCTCTCTATTTGCTCCCTTTGCTCTTAGGCAAAATTTAAATTAATTAAAAATAATTTGAAGTGCTAAGGATCAAATAGTGTGATTTGGAGTTCATTTGGTTTTATTGGATTTTTGGGTGGTTTGAATTCAAATTTTAGATTTGAATTCAAACTCTAATTGGCCAAACTAATTCAAATCCTAACTACCTTGTAGGCCTAATCTTCTTCCCGAAGTCCGAAAACCACCCCCGAACTCCTTTCCCGAGCCAGTCAACCAACCAGCCCAGCCGGCCTTGCGGCCCAGCAACGGCCCGGCCGTTCTCCGCGTCGACTCCGTGTTTCCCTTCCGTCGCTAACACGAGGGCCCTGCCTGTCATCGCCTACCCCCTTTCTTCCCCGCGCCCGGCGCGTCTATCAGCCGCGCGCGCGCCCGTGATCACCCACTCTCGCCGAGCCGGTCCCATCAACGCATGTGCGGCCCGTCGCGATGCCGCCGCGTGTAAAGGGGCGCGGAAGCCTTCATCTCTCGCCGTCCATGCCCGCCGAGCCCTAGCGGCCGCCGCCCTATTAATACCCCCGCCGCGGCAGCTTCCAGCCCTAGCCGCCGCAGCCCTTCGGGGTTTTCTTCACCACCAAGTTGAAGCCGAGGGTGAGAGGAGGGAAGAGGAGTCGGAGGAAGGAAGAGGGAAGCAGAGAAGAGAAGCCGACGCCGAGCGCCGCACCGCCGCCGTGGAGACGCCAAGCCGAAGCCGGAGCAGAGCTGTTCGTGGGAGCGCGAGGATCGCCGTCGTACCGCGAGTCGTCCCCGAGCTGCAGCGAACCACAACGTGACCCAGGGTGAGCTGCTGACGCCGACCGCCTTCTTCTCCCCTGTCTCCGGCCAAGTCGCCGCCGCTCCGCCGTGCTAGCCTTTCTCTGGGACCCGGCCTTCGAGCCGTGGCCATCCTCCTGTGCAGGACCTCGTCGCGCCGCCGTCGCACCCCGCAAAACCGCCGTCGCCTTGATCTGCAGCCGAGGCCGCCGTGGCCGAGCTGTGCTCGCCGCGCGCGAACGCCGAGGCCGTGACGCGGCCATGGACAACCGTGTGCCCGCGTACGCGCACCCAACCAGGGCCGTGACGTCGCGTTCCAGCACTCGCTAGTGTCGCGCGTGCGCGAGCCTTTCCCAGCCGAGCCATCTCCCACCCGCGCGTCGCCGGCCGCCGTGGCGCCATAGCCGCGCCGCCGCCGCACGCGTCGGGAAACCAAAACCCCAGCCAAGCGTTCCACTTCTTCTCGCCGGTCATGACCGCGAGTACCTAGCCGAGTCGTAGCCGCCATTTCTGAGCCTCACTGGCCTTCTTTTCCGCTGTTCGCCGCAAAGCCGTCGCCGCCGGCCGTGCGCTGGAGCGCCCCGTGCGCGTCCGCGTCGCGTCGCGGCCGAAGCCACACCGGAGACCACACAAGCACGCCACACGCACAGCCACAGAGAATCCTAGCAGCCACACCAGATCCCATGAACCTGGTTCACCGTGAACCCCTGACTCGCGCCAGCCCCATCGGCCTCGCGTTCGTGGGCCAAAGGCCCAAGCTTGTTGGGCCGGCCCACTACTTTCGGCCCAATTCCAGCCCAGCCATCTTATCCTTTTTCTTTTTTCCTTTCCCGCGCTGACACATGGGGCCCGTATGTCATACGCGCCGTGTCACTGACCGCTGGGGCCCACTGACAGGGCTGACCATTGACCCGTTGACCTCGTTGACCGTTGACCGGTCAACGCTGACGTCAGCCGGGCCCACGCTGACGTCACCCTAGGCGAACCCCCACTACTGACGTCAGCATGACGTCATGATGACATCAGCAGGCTGATTATTTGTCTGTTTTTCTTTTTCGGAAATTATTTAATATTTTCAGAAAATGATTTAAACTTCGAAAATTAATAATAAATCAATCGTAGCTCAGAAAAATATGAAACCAGTTTCTATATTTTTCTAAAATCGTGACCTACGCGTTAGTGTAGAGTTTGGTGTTCCTTGAGTCTTCTTTCCTCGCTGTTTTGGTGTTTCTTTGCCAGTAGCGCGTCTTATTTTAATTTCCGCGACTCTAGGAGCTCCGGAGAACCTGGAGGAGCCGGACTACCCCGACAACTGCTTTGAAGAGGAGAAAGAAGCTTACCCAGGTTCACGCCCGACCAATCTCTGAAATACCTATTAGACATGCAACTAGTATGCTAGCGCTTTACTTTACTCGCATGATAAACCTGCACTGCCTTTGTTATCATCCTGTTACCTTGCTACCTACTACTCACTATATGAAATATGCTATGCTATACATGTGTTGGGATGGTTGTGATTTGATCCTCTTGGCATGAGTTGTGGGTGGTATGGGAGGTGTAGTGCAGCTAGGCGGTGTAAGCGAGTAATAACAACTCGATCGTTTGATCGGGGTGCTTGGGGACTGCACTCGGGCAGTCCCTACGGAGTACCTGTTGCGGGTACATGGTTCTTGGATATTTGGTTACTTGAGGAGTTTGGGCGGCTATACCTGTTATGGGTGCTGATTGCGGACCGTTGCGGCGGATCGCTTATGACGCTGATACTCACTTTACCGACAATTAAGGACCGAGTCGAGTTCCACCTTTGGACGTGGGAATACCGTGCTCACCATCTACCCAGAATGGGGAGGGTTTCAGCAAGCCTACTCTAGTGCGGCGCCGAGACTGTAGGAGATTCGAGCTTGATATGTGTAAGGGGGACTCGTTGCGGCGTACTCTCCCTGATTTACCACGGCCCCCGACTGGCCCCGGTGGGAAGGTTTCACATCCCTGGGGCAGATGTTAGATCAGATGTTTCCCCGAGCCCAGAGAGACAGGATTGGCGCCGTTACTGTTTAGGGTCTTTGCTGTGGGCTGTGTCTCAGGTTGGTTGCGGACTAGCCTTGCAGCCCGGATGGATTCCTGGAGTGCCACCTCTGCAGAGTGTAAACTATACGTATAGCCGTGTCCACGGTTACGGACGACCCGCTTCTGATAAGTTCCGACTAGCATGGGAATCTGCTTTCTTACCTCATCCTTGGGTTGGGTTACGAGAGATTGGTCCAGCGTTGCTGATGAGACAAGGTGGGGAGGGAGCTCACCGAGTCGACTAGTGAGCGAAAGGCGTTGGTGGATGATGTTTGCGGGAACCTGCTGTGGCAGGACGAGCCCGATGTGAATGTGAGGCTGATGGTTGGAATTGGGGAGTGGCTGTGCTAGTGAGGAAAGGAGTTGGTGATGAGATGAATTTGGGTTATTGCTGCTGCTCGCATAGGGAAACCCTGGCTTAAACCTTGATTTTTTCTATACCCTAGAATAGGCCACTTAAAAGCTTGCTTCATATTATGGTTGGTGGCGTGAACCTGTCCCATTTCCTTGGGGACAGACTTTGGGTTCTCAGGTGAAGACCCCAACCACGAGTTCAACCAGGACGGGTGGTACGATTGAAGGGTGCGCGCTATGCTCAAGGATGCCTGCGGGAAGTGGACCCAGATGATTTAGCTATCGCTTCGTAGTTGTTTCTTATTGTCGATTTAGCCCAGAGGGCTTGTACCAGACCGCTATGTTTTATATATGTCATGTATTGGATCTTTTATCGTTGTATGGATGTGATATTCAACTGAGATGAGTTCTATACGAGATAGCTGCTATTCCTGGGACTATCTCGAGGGTACAGGGAGTCGGAATCTCGTCGTTGAGAATCCGATTCGTTTCAACGGCGACGGACGACCTCCTAGTGGCGAACGATCGCACGGCAACGGCGATGACTCCCGCGGCGGCCATGGACGGCTACTCGGCGATGGTGGAGGATCCTGCGGCGGCCACGCGACATCGTTGGAGGCCTCCTACGGCGGCCAGGAACGGCCACGCGGGGACGACGGCGACGGACGACGTAGCGGGGACGATGGCGATGGACGACGTAGCGGACGATCACGCGGCGACGGCGAGGACTCCTGCGGCAGCCACGGACGACCGCTCGGCGGCAGTGGAGGGTTCTCGCGGCGGCCGCGTGGCGACGATGGAAGCCTCCTACGGAGGCCACAGACGGTCTCGCGAAATAGTCCAATGTTGTGAGGGTAGTTTTATAAACCGACTTTATTTAATACCCTTAATTTTTGGTCAAAGGAACCGGAAAAACTTCGCCACATCCAAAGAAACACGGCCTTGATGATGCAACCAGTCCGCTGAAAGCCTGAAACCCCTGAGCACGTTCGTTTTCACTTTTCAGTGCGCCAGACGTCAAAGCTGGGCACCGGTAGGCGTTACGCTGCCATTTCTACTGTATGTTAACCATAACTAGCAAGGTGGCCCACGTAAACAGCGCGGGTAGCTAGATTTTTTTTGTTAACCTTTATGTTTCTTTTTATTAAAAATAAATTTCTTAAATAATTTAACGTGTTAGTTTATAGTCATATGTTTCACCCAATTGGCATAGACAAAGATATTATGTATTTTAGCATCATATTGATGTCAGATGTGAATTCGTACTGAAAAAGGAATGTCTTACATAGAAGTTTTTTTCATCAAATACAATACTATTTTATTCATATTATGTGAACTTCTATTCGAGAATTTTAGTTAAGATGAAAAATAATGCTTAAAAGTTTTAAAAATAAATATGACTAAATTAGCATTTTATATGTTGTTTACTGTTGAGAGTAGCAAGCAAGTACATCTGAGTTCCACAGTAAATGGGGCTAGCTCAATTATTATATCCAACTGGTGTAGTTCTAAGTTTGTTTTTTCTCATGTTCAAAGCTCAGAATCTATGATACAAGCATGATTGATTCTTGAACAAAGACTTTGGAGAGATGGGATGTGCTGCTTCCAGGTTAGAAGATGAGGAGGCTGTCAAGATATGCCGGGAGAGAAGGGACTTCATCAAGCAGGCACTGGAGCAGCGCAACCGCTTTGCATCATCCCACATTGCCTACATCGAGTCCCTGAAGCGCGTTTCAATGGCTCTCCAGCGGTTTGTCGCTGTAGATGATCACCATGAACTCATCTTCGATACATTTATCTCTCCTGTCAAGCAACAGAAGCCAGAGATGCTTGGTCTTCCTTATGGTTCATATGAGAAGAGAACCGTTCATGTCTCAAAGTACTTGAGGTCAGGACCTAACCCATCAATGTCAGTTGAGGAACAACCCCGACCGGTGGAAACAGTCCGTGTTGAATCGCATTACCCGATGGACAGCTACAATGGCACAGATAGGTTCGTCCCAGTGCATTCCTCACCGATGAGGTCGTCTTCATACTACCCGCCACCTTATAACAGGCCAAACTACCCACCTCCATCGGCCCAGGAACCAGTTAGGAATTCATCCTATTACATGCCTTATGACAGGCCAAGCTATGCCCCTCCATCATCCCAGGAGCCAATGAGGACATCTTATTACGCATCTTATGAGAGGCCAAGCTATCCACCACCATCACCCCAGGAGCCAGCGAGGAATTCTTATCACATGTCATATGACAGGCCAAGCTACCCACCTCCATCACCCCAGGAGCAGGAATCATCACCATGGGACTTCTTCTGGAATCCATTCTCGTCGCTGGACAGCTTTGCATATCCTCGCCCTCGGAGTAGCTATGACAATGTGGTCACTGATGATGAACTGGCACGGTTACAGCGGGTACGAGAAGAGGAAGGAATCCCAGAACTTGAAGAGGAAGATGATGAGTGTCAAGATCATGTACCAATGCACAGAAAAGAGGAAAAAGAAGAGCATCGTGATGAGGATGATGATGAAGATGAAGACGACGAGGAAGATGATGAGGAGGAATGTGAGCATTCAGATGAGTGCATGGCTTCTAATGAGGGTGGTTGCTCTGTGAATTTTGAGGTCAATGCCAAGCAGGAAACAAAGGGATTTGAATCCAAAGGTGTTCAGTGTACTGAAGCACCTCAACCTCGCAAGACAGTAGAACTTGAGATAAAGGCACATAAGAAAGAATTGATGAGGAATAAAGTAGCAAATGCAGAAGAAACTCCTGGTTTCACAGTATATCTGAATCGAAGGCCAGCGAGCTTGGTTGAGGCGATGAAGGATATTGACAGTCAGTTTTTGGGGATATGTGACGCTGCTCGGGAAGTCTCAGTGATGTTGGAGGCAAGTAGGGCTCAGTACTCAACCCCAAGCGATCTTTCTGGTACCACTTTTGCAAACCAATACTGAAATTACTTTAAAGATTCAGATTTAATACTCACTGAACTTAAATTGTCAATTGTATATTGCAGCGAAGATGCTGAACCCAGTTGCGCTTTTGCGCTCTGCATCATCGCGGTCATCATCTTCCCGTTTCCTTCTTGCTTCTTCTAGCTCAATAGATGATCTCTTTGACAATGAGACAAGCAGCTGTTACTCTGAAGAATCTTGTAGTACAATGTCTGGAAGTCATCACTCTACCTTGGATAGATTGTATACATGGGAGAAGAAATTGTACAAAGAAGTAAAGGTATATCTTTGTCAGGATTCAGGAACTTGCACCAGTAGACAAACAAAAGGGAAAGCTATAACTGTTCTTATAACTTGCAGGCGGGTGAGCGGTTAAGAATCGAGTACGAGAAGAGGTTGACACATTTGAGGAACCAGGATGTGAAAGGCGAAGAACCTTCCTCTGTCGATAAGACTCGTGCAGCGTTGAGAAGCTTGCATACTCGGTTGAAGGTGTCAATACACACAGTTCAGTCGATATCAAGGAGGATTGAAGTTCTAAGGGATGAGGAGCTGCATCCTCAGCTTATGGAATTGATCCATGGGTATGCTTCTGTTCACTACAGAGATTCTGCAAATGAAAATTTTCTACATACCATTACCACTCGTGATCACTTGATCCTTTTTTTTTTAATCTTGGAGCCATGGAGGTTAAAAATAAAACGTTGACTGTTGAAAAGTGTCCATAATCAAGACTAAATAGAGAGCAGTTATAGATCACCAAACTTCAGGTTCTTAAAATTTAATATTGATGCCGCTTACATTTTCAGCTAATGTAAGATGAATAGCTTGTGATATTTTCAGAAATGAATGACGAAAATGAATTAGTCATCTGCTTATTGGCCAACAGGGCAAAGTGTAAGAACAATCTAAAAGTTTGATTATAAATGAATCCAGTAGTTTGGGGGTGATGCATCTAACAATAATCAATTAATTGCTAGCATATTACAAGAACGATTTTTCCATGGAAGGTTTAAAACCCTGCCACCCTGGCTAAGATTATAAACTGAAGCAGAAATGGACAATAAGGTTCAAAAATCAAAAGTAGGGCCACATCTCATAAACTCATTTGCTGACAGGCTTGCATTGCAAAATGAAAATATTTTTTTGTGTAACAGAACACTGCATGAATTCTAAACTGAAGCTTTTCTGCTCAGCATACTTACATCATACAAAATGAAACATAACTAGAGGCAACTAAAGGGCCACATTTGATCAAACTGCCTTTTGTTTTACGCATGATCAAACTTCTCTACTCATGTATTAACCCATCTTGACTCGAGCTGAGCAGTCAGTATAGCTTAGATCTTAGCATTTTTTACACTATGTTTTTGAAAAATTTGTAAGCAGCATTAAGGGAAACATCCTATAATTCTACATAACTGCAACTACAACTAACCTCCTGTTATGCAGTCTCTCACGGATGTGGCGTGCCATGGCTGAACGACACAAGGCTCAGAAGCGTACCATCGAGGACACCAAACTTCTCTTCCTTCAGCATCACCCCTCCGCCGCCACCGCTATCTCCCTTGGTCCGTTGGATGCTGCAACTCCCCCTCCGGCTGCCTTGGCGCTAGAATGCGAGATCCAGGCTTGGCGAGGAGCCCTGGAGACATGGCTATCGGCGCAGCGTTCCTACGCGCGCGCACTGGCGACGTGGGCGTGCCGCTGCCTCGGCATCACGGGCGGGGCACGCCCTACCCACGCCGCCGCCGCGCTGCCGCCGGCGTTCCTGGTGTGCATGGAGTGGGGGCGCGCCGTAGACGCGGCCACGGAGGCACGGGTGATGGACGGGCTGGACTTCTTCGTTGCCGGCGTCGGGTCGGTGTGCTCCGGCGCGGCCACCGGGATGGAGGGCATGTCCGGGCGAGTGCTGTGCGCCGGGATGGCCGCGGTCACCGGCGCCATGGCCGAGTTCGCCGCAGCATCCGCGGACAGCTATGACGCGGCTGTCACGGCCGTGATCGCCGCCGCTCGTGCGCCGGAGCGCGATCGAGAGGACGGCGCGGGACAACCGCCAAGGACAGATGGCTGAGGTTCAAGACGTTGACCGTTTGACCTTCTAGGAGCGGAGGACAGTTTGACATTAGGACCTACCGCGTGGACGGTGGATGACATGTGGGCCCGCATGGCATAGGCTTTGCGGCAAATGATGAGTAATACAGGATGAAATTAAGCTTCCAATCACATATGTGTAGTCTTGTAATTGATAATAATGCTATTACAAGACTAAATGTTCTTGCCAATGATTGGTTACAGCTTCATCAGTAGCAGGTAGCAGCAGCTGCCTTGTTGATACTTGTGTTTCAGAGATGAGGCTGTTTTTTTCAGTTGTGTATGTATGTATGAGGTTAGAAATACATGTTGTGTTGTTAAGTATTCTTAGAAACTGATGTTTAGAGATAGGTTCACATCAGCAAGTAGAATACTTAGCAGGCGCTAACACTGAATTCTTTCAAGCTCGCGCGTCGCGAAATCTCCGCGACACGACTCCAGGGGAGAGATCTGTTTTGTCAATTAGAAAAAAACATTTTTAGTAGTGATGAAAGAAATTTCCTTCGATCATGCATTCTCAGTTTTAGTAGTGACTCTGTCCAGTTTTATTGGGTGGCTGCTAGTCCAACGGCGCATCCAATCTGTTCAAGAAACACAGTTGGGCCGTGTTTCTTTTGACGTGGGAAATTTATTTCCAAAAGAAATCTTGCATGCATGTATGGAGTACTAAATGAAGTCTATTTGCAAAACCTTTTTAAGGATGGGTGCAACTTTACGCGACGAATCTAATGAGCCTAATTTATCCATGTTTTGCTACAGTAGTGCTACAGTAAACATTCTCTAATCGTGCGGTCAAAAGCCTCATTAGATAGGTCTCGCGAAATAGTCCAATATTGTGAGGGTAGTTTTATAAACTGACTTTATTTAATACCCTTAATTTTTGGTCAAAGGAACTGGAAAAACTTCCCACATCCAAAGAAACACGGCCTTGATGATGCAACCGGTCCGCTGAAAGCCTGAAACCCCTGAGCACGTTCGTTTTCACTTTTCAGTGCGCCAGACGTCAGAGCTGGGCACCGGTAGGCGTTACGCTGCCATTTCTACTGTATCGTTAACCATAACTAGCAAGGTGGCCCGCGCAAACAGCGCGGGTAGCTAGATTTTTTTGCTAACCTTTATGTTTCTTTTTATTAAAAATAAATTTCTTAAATAATTTATCGTGTTAGTTTATAGTCATATGTTTCACCCAATTGGCATAGACAAAGATATTATGTATTTTAGCATCATATTGATGTCAGATGTGAATTCGTACTGAAAAAGGAATGTCTTACGTAGAAGTTTTTTTTCATCAAATACAATACTATTTTATTCATATTATGTGAACTTCTATTCGAGAATTTTAGTTAAGATGACAAATAATGCTTAAAAGTTTTAAAAATAAATATGACTAAATTAGCATTTTATATGTTGTTTACTGTTGAGAGTAGCAAGCAAGTACATCTGAGTTCCACAGTAAATGGGGCTAGCTCAATTATTATATCCATCTGAGTTCCGCGGTGAAGGCGGCGGCGGGGCCTTTCCCCTCCTCTCCGGTGAACCGCGGCGGGCGCGGCCTTCCCCCTCCCCCCGAGATCCTCGTCGGCGTGGGCTGCCCCTGCGGCGACAGCGGCTTCCGCCCTCAGATCCAGCGGTGCCGCGGCCGGATCTTTGGGTTGCGCGCGGTGGGGCGCGCGGGCATGGGTGGAGCGGCGGCGGCCGGCGCGGGCGGTGACGACGGCCATGGCCGACGCGGGCAGTAACGGCGGCCATGGCCGACGTGGGCGGTGCCGACGGCGTCTGAAGCTGGCGCGAGTCGTCGGCAGCGGCGGCGGACGGAATGGCGCAGAGGAGGCGGCGGCGGCCGGTGGTCTTGGCTGGTGGCGTTGCGGCTGGTCGGGACTGGTTGGTCGTGGCCGACTGCTGACCGTGGTTGCGTGAGCAAAGGGGCTGTGGTGTGCGGGTGGTGTTCCCCCTCTTTGTTGGCAGCATTGGTTCGGCGTCGTCTTGGTGGCGGGGCTGGGGGTCGGCTGGTGCTTACAGGTGGCGCCGTGGTGGCGCTTTGGCTTGACAATGGTGGTGGCTTGGTGGCGTTGCTCGCGCGCGGCGGCAATGAAGGCGCGCTTCGTCCGTGCTGGCAGGAAGATGCAAAGGGTCCATGGGTGTTGGAGTCTTTTAGTTGGCGCGCATGATGTAGTGGTGACTCCGGTGACGGATGAGCGGAGGTATTGCTCTCATAGCGGCTTCAGATATCTGAGTCCTTGGCAGAGGAGTGTGAGGCGGTGGGAGAGGCGAGGCCCCCACGCAAAGTGGCCAGGATCAATGGTTTTCTTAGACGCCGTGACGGGAGTTTCTGCTGAAGCTTCATTGGGACAGGGGGTCTACGATCATGTGTGTTCGTCTGAGGAGGATGGCCCCATGGTGGAGGAGTCTGGATTGCCGCTCGGGCTTGCAGCGGGCCATGACTTTTGGCGTGGAACAACGTTGGTGACGACGACGCAGTTTGCGGGTGGCTTTTGTTGGCTTCTCTCCCGGATTATGGTGATGTAGTATTTTGTTGCGTGCGTTTGTTTGCGTGCGTCGTTATTGTGGTGGTGGTGTTCGCTTCGGCGTGTTATGTACGAATTCTTCTTCTTCTTCTTATATGATATGACAGTGCTCCTGCCCTTGTGTTCAGAAAATAAAGTTCAGTCACGTCTCTAGTTCTTCTTTTCCTCTCTCATCCCTTGCCATGGCGTTCGTACACCAACGCCTCGTCCAAGAGCCGCTGCCCACCGACGCCTTGCCATGGCTGCCACTCCCTGCAAGCCCTGTGCATGCTCGTTCGCTACCCCACCTCGCCGTAGCCCGTGGACGGAGACTTGGATCTTGCCCGCAATTCGGAGTAGGAGGGGAGAGGAAAGGGATATGCATGGCTGGCTACACGCCCACGAGATCTATCTGAGCACGCGCGCGGCTGGCCCGAAGGGATCAGCGAGCGTCACGGCAACCGCAGGTGCACCTGTCCGTGTGCTGCACTGCACATGAGCCATTGTTGCCTGCGAATGCGTGCTGCTACCTCTTCCCGGAATCGTCTACGTGCTTGTGTGACATGGCCATAGGCCACCGACTCATCGGCTCAGCCCACCCGTCCAGCACGTTCGCCTGCCTGCGAGCGGCGAGCCAAAGCACACATGTGTGTAACCACTGCCCAGCGAGCCGCTAGCCAATGGGGCCGCCATGCACCCCGAACTCTCATCCAATCCAAATGCAGAGCGTGAGAATCTTCTGCTTGCTTTGCTGCGCCATGGCTTGCAGGTGGAGCTATTGAGTATAGTCCGATTGCTGCTTATTTGCCCGTGAAAGAAGAGAGCAGAGAAGAGCTGCTTGCCTGCTGCTAGCTGTTGAACAGAGAACAGCTATGCATGGCCGGCTTGGATAAATCAACTGACGGAAAAATCGTCACTGTAAAGAAAATCTAACATGGAGACTCTCACGGTGATAATTCTAACGGAAGTAACAACAATGGCATAGGAGAGAATGAAATTTTAAACCAATAGCATACAGAGAAAGTAAAGAGTTTCAATGGCATTTAAGAAACTCATATAATTTTTAATAGCCCTGAGGGAGTTTACTCAAAATCTAAGAGTCCATATTCTTCTTTTTTTATGAAATTTAAATCACTAAATTACACTTGCGGCAAGGTAAAAAACGAACCACGTTGCTACAGTCCCGTGGTACTGTAGCCGAGTCCAACACAGGTTCGGCTGATAATTCCTTAATATTTCTATTCTTTCTTTTTTTATTAATTGTATTATGTCCGAATTTATTGAATTAATATTGACCATAGGATCTTCATAAAATTCAACGGTTCATATTCTTCTCTTTTTTAGATTAACGTGGGAATTTCTTGGCCCTCTCGACGAACGTGGTGGCTCCTTTTAACACTGTTGTATTAATATAATTGATTTTTTCCTAATCATTGTGAACGATATTATGTAAAATATAGTTACATTTTCGGTGAAATTTTGTACCCAAATTTCATGTTTATCGGTAGGGTCCGAAATTGTTCTTGAACTCCACACAATCTATCTAACATGTTAAACCTGTAAAATATTGTCATAATTTTTTGTTATATACAAAATTATGATGTATGATGGTTTAGAGATCATCTCTAGTAAAATTATACAAAAATATTTTTTTAGAAAAAATAGTCTGATATTCTCGATATTTTATATTTATCATAGAGACCGAAAAAATATTTACCAAATTTTTAAACGTGACAACAAATAAGACCAAAGTTCCTAAGCCATTTATATTGTCATTTCTTACAGAATTAAAAGAGATCAATGGTCAGAGTTTTTGGTTACTACATTTTAAGGTTGCATCTAAATACTTTTTTTTGGGACAAGGTTGCATCTAAATACTTGGGAATGACACATTGTATCTCAAGCTTGAAGGTTTATGAAATGGATTCATCAAGAAATAGTTTCTTGGAGGTGTTATAGGAATGGACTCAATAAGAAAAGGTACATTAATAAAATGTGATACAGTCCACAAAATAAGAGAATTAAAAGAATTTCTAGCACAAATGACCATTGCTCATGACTTATTAGTAACAAGTGATTGTCTCGGTCTCGAGATGACAGTGTTCCAGTTGCAGACCCGTTTTAAAGTTTAAACATTTGACGCCATTTATTTTTACTCATTTTTTTACCAACGATGCTAAGCATGCCTCAAGCAATTATTAGTTGGTCAAAGCGAACGAAGTGCCACTAGTTTCGCCATAAATAATATTAAGCATGACTTGCGTGTTTATCTATTTGCACAATTGTTTTGCAGAAAAACGAACATACCAGTTAAAAAGCAGAGGTGTCAAATATTTGAAACAGAGGAAGTACTACACTAATTACATCAGTTGAGGAGCACGGGATTAGAAAGCCACGGACCCACGGTCTGTCGTCTGGCCACAATCTACAAGGCCTGGAACAGGTACATATATCCACTGTATGCATGCGTTAACAGCAGATGGATACCAATTAAAAAGCAACGATGGTCGCCTGGTCAAGCACCTAAAGTTGGAGCTGCAGAATGAATTAAGACTTTTGCCGTGGCCACTACATCAGTGAGGGATGAGCCACTCTCAGGAACAACGCCTAAGTTGCCGTAGAAGACCCTGTACTTCTCTACTTTGGATGGGGTCCTTTCAACCTTGGTCAGTGCTTCCAGCATCCCCCCTTCTCTGTATATAGTGGCGTAGCGAGGACAGAATTTCACAATCGATATCAGCATCTCAACGATGACCCTTCTCATCTTTGGATATTCAGGATTTGGTCTCCTGTTGGAGTTAAGTGTACCCACAAGCTTCTGAACAAGTACAGGTCCATTGGTTTGCAACTGTAGCTCACGGACAAATGGCTCCGGGATCACATAGCTGATTTGTGAAATGAGGCCGATCAGGGGCTCCAGCTGTTTGCCCCCGGCAGACATTATATTTTCCATCAGCTGCATCCATGCATGGTGTGGTATAAGTATAACAATGTCAGATAATTCACAACTTTCCAAGGTTAATTAAGGAAACCAAATATATATATACATGTCAAATTGTTAACAGTTTCTATTAGTTTCAGTAGAGAGAGACTCACCATTGGTATGGCAGATGATAGGTAGTCACCTGCACCTTGATGGCGCAGTTTGTCCCCGGAGTGCGCACAAACATTCTGCAGTAGGCATGCCGCAACATATCTATACTCATCTTCAGAAATCATGTTCTTGAGATCCTTGACAAGTTCGTACCACGGTTCCTCCAAAATAGACAGGCAATTTGCAGGACTCTCTATTGTAAGGTTTGCCAGTGCTTCCCCTGCGGCCATTCGCAGGGACTGATCGTAGTGCTTATTGGTTGCTCC
Source organism: Echinochloa phyllopogon (assembly GCA_033239725.1). Lineage (NCBI taxonomy): Eukaryota > Viridiplantae > Streptophyta > Magnoliopsida > Poales > Poaceae > Echinochloa > Echinochloa phyllopogon. The sequence goes on from BTCW01000006.1 coordinate 36,663,290, forward strand.
ATCCTTCCCAAGAAATGCATGCATGAGTTTGCCAATAAGCACCTTGGGGCCCCCGATCTCTTTCCTTGCGTCCTCATCGAAGGCCAGTTTGGTTAAGATCTCAATCGCCAGTTTCATCAGTTCAGGGCTCATGCAGTTGTCCTCCAAAACACACTCGAGGCTGTTAAGCAAGAAGGAGTTATTGCACAGCTCTTGCAGAAGTGCTGCTCCAATGCTCTCCCCGGTGATTGCGAGCCTCCTCACAAAATTCAGCGATGAAAATAGCACCGCATGCTGCTGCTGCTCGTTGCTGCTGCTTTCGTTATCGGCCGTGTAGCTTATGAGCCCTATAATCTTGGAAATGAGGTACCTGGCTTTGACAATTTCTGCACAGTTGTCAGGAACATGAGCAAGCCTCTCGAGAATTACCATGCCCAGTATTTGGAGTGAATCCTGATGAGTCAAGGACGGCTCCTCCAGAACGGACCACTTCTCTTTCATCCGCTGCCAACACCGCCATACCCAAATAAACACTCCAGCATTGTTACATTGTCCATGCTCCAAGTGTTCACCTGTATGCTGGTTACTACATGCTGCATTTCCTCCATTATTACCAGGAACTGTTTGCGCTGAAGTCTCTTGATGATCCCTCTGTCCATTGACGCTGCAAGCAGCCTCTGACGAGGAATCTAGTCTGCCTGGTTCATCCTTTGCCGGTTGATTATCCGCATCGAGGAGCGAAGACACCAACCTGAGCGTGCTCGGGATCTCAGCAACTGTAAGGCTGTCAGCCAGGTTAGCGATGGCCCTAGCGGCGATCAGCCTGACATCTCTGTGCCGTCCATCTGCCCAGCCGAGCATGCCGATCAACGTGGACAGGGTCTTGTTTGAACTGACGATTCTTGACCTCAGCTCCTCGCTGGAAACGGTCTCCCTTTCATGCAGGCGGTTGTCAAGAACAAGAACAGCAGCTAGCCGCACCTCACTGGAACTGGAGCTCAGGGACTCCGCGGCGAAGCTGGCGAGGCTCAGCGTCTTCCTTGCGGCAAACAGACCAGTATCCATGCATGTCGCGTAGGAACACTCGTAGTATACATCGATGGCTTTTGCTCCCCGCTGGCCACTGAATTTTGACTGACGAACAAGCGATCTGCGCGGGAAGAAGGACAGGAGGCCAAGAACGCTTGCCATGATGTAGAGTGAGCCTTGGCACAGCGCCAGAACGTAGAAGACTTTGATCGCCGGCACCATGTTTGAGCTAAAACCCTTCTCCGGCGGCGGCGGCGGGTGATAGTCAGAATTGAGACGATGGAATCGCGAAGATGAGAGCAGGACCTGAATCGCTGCGTCCGGGATCTGCAAGTTCTCCATCAGCAGCACTGCTACAAACAGAATGGATGATAGGCCGGCAGCGAGAGCTGTGAATCGGCGGGTCCCCTGATAATCGCCGAAAACCGAGGCCTGCATAGTTATCGGCAAATACCAGAGGAACAATATGTGCATGATCACGTCTATCCAGCGCCTGCCAGACAGATTACTGTTAGCTGCCGGGGTCTGTAGGCTGCCAAGTGATAGCGCCGCTACTGTGAATCCTATGATGAAATAGCTGGGGTTCACTACAGAATGGCCAACTGCAAAAGCAGGTGGCCACACGGCCACCGCCGAGCCAAAAGCCAGGGCTACGGCCGAAATCAACTTGGCCAGAGATACTAGACGGCGCCCCAAAGGACTATTTGTTAGGCTGGCAATTATCGGAGGCCTAAAAATAAGCAGCAGCACAGCCACCACCTGTGTCAGTATCTCTGCTGACAAGCAGGCAACATCAAATGCAGGCGTAGAATAATATTCATTGTAATGTACCTCTCCTTCCAGATTAACCGTGGGATATGAGCCGAGATTTTCCGCTGCCCTATCTTTCCTTAGGTAGAAAGCATAGATAATCAGGTAGGCAATTAGGACAGCCGACAGCTGCAATCGTCTGTGCTGTCGGGACCGGCTCGTCAGCTGACAAGCACCTCGTAGCTGCATCTTGCTCATGAGAACTAGCAATACCGCCTGGAGAATGACTATGATCATAGGATCAACACCAACCGGCAGACAGCTAACGAGATCTATCCATAAGCCCATGACCAGCACCACTTCATTCCCTTCCTGCGGCCGCCCTAACATCCTGACAAACCACATATTAACCCATCTGAGCGCCCTCGTGGTCCGGAACAAGGAGTGGTGGTCCATTTTGTAGTTGCGACTAAAAATCCTGGTGTGGCCAAAGAAAATATCAAGACAAAATCACACAAAAAAACAGGTCATGCATTGCTACTTCACGTTGATTCCCACAATATGTGCAAAAAGATAGGCCAACATGCATATAGAGTAATTAGTAACCGGGGGTCTACCACAACTGGTTATTGTGTTAATAAAAATGAACAAATGGGAGAGATCGAATATAAACGAAATTTTGTTTAGCTACGGGTCCTATATAAGCTCTTAAGTATTTTCTAATACGTATTGAAAATATTTGACTTTGAAAAAGTCTAAACATCGCTATATTTTGGGACGGAGGGAGTACGTAGTAAAATTGCTAGGTGTTGAGAAAACAATTCGCTTTCATTTTTTTGAGTCTGCAGCATTGCTACCTGAATTGGGCATCGGTTGGTCGCCTCCGCTCAGAGTCACACACAGAGAAAATACTAACCAAATGTGGATATATAAAAGTATTTTTGGCAGCTAAACAGGCAGGCAAGTAAACGGCGGTCGGATGCAACAGATGATAGATCTTGAAACGGCGTGCCTGATGCCTTCACTGCCTTTGCTTAGTTCGGCTGTCCCCCATTATGGATTGTGATCTTACGTTTGTGTCTTTGTTTATCGATGGTGCCAATGATGCTTTACTAGTTTATTCTCTGTGTTATGCTTGTTGATGAACTAACAAGATTGATGCGAATGGCGCCTATAGTTTTATACTCCTCTGGACTATTGTATGTGCTTTTCATTTTATTTTGAAGCGAATCTCGGCAGGACCGCAGGAGAGCTTCTTGTGTTTGTTACATTAAAAAAAGAGAAATGTTCGGACGGACCAAAATTACGGAACTGCGACCACAACGTGACTCTTGTACAACCGTACCATATGCTCTCCTCGCTTGGTTAGTCTAATTAGTTGCCCAGAATTGTAATACTCATGCTAGCTATTTCTTAGTCTAATCACCATGACAAACCAGAAAATCTAGTGTTTTTCAGACAAGAGCAGAAGCCGCCAAGCTAAGACCCCGGCCGCCCGGCCAGAGGAAGCCAGCAGGACGCTGAAATGGTTTTCCAAGATATTAATAAAATAGCTAGTGATGAGTGGAATATAGGGAGGTGAATTCAATGAACCTGTTAGAGCTGTAAAATAGGGAATTATCTCTTTCAGCCATCAGAGAAACCATCCGTTCAGGGAATAGGATAAGTTATGGACGCCATCTAAAGAGATCCTACTGCCCGATAATCATTGTGCTTACTGCTTTATGTAAGGATAAGGATGCTACTTTTGCTTCTTCTAATATAGACGCATGCTTTTTAAGGATGAAATATATTATGATAGCCGGCGCGCTATAGTATAGCCGCGCGCATGTGATCAGGTTCCGCGGCAGGTCGCAAGGGAAGCGATCCAAAATTACAACACGCCGGCGTCATTAGGGATACAAAATCAAAAACAAAGAGCGCCAACTTACTGGAAGGAGAAGAGTAACCGACCCTGCGTCATGCACTGTCTGGAACTAACAAATCCAACATATTTACCAAGCTCATATATAAAATACGAAAATTTTGAACAAAATAACACACTGCCTACGCCATTTGATCTCATCTATCTATCTATTATATTAATACAACAATGTTAAAAAGAGTCACCACGTTCGTCGAGAGGGCCAAGAAATTCCCACGTTAATCTAAAAAAGAGAAGAATATGAACCGTTGAATTTTATGAAGATCCTATGGTCAATATTAATTCAATAAATTCGGACATAATACAATTAATAAAAAAAGAAAGAATAGAAATATTAAGGAATTATCAGCCGAACCTGTGTTGGACTCGGCTACAGTACCACGGGACTGTAGCAACGTGGTTCGTTTTTTACCTTGCCGCAAGTGTAATTTAGTGATTTAAATTTCATAAAAAAAGAAGAATATGGACTCTTAGATTTTGAGTAAACTCCCTCAGGGCTATTAAAAATTATATGAGTTTCTTAAATGCCATTGAAACTCTTTACTTTCTCTATATGCCATTGGTTTAAAATTTCATTCTCTCCTGTGCCATTGTTGTTACTTCCGTTAGAATTATCACCGTGAGAGTCTCCACGTCAGATTTTTTTTACAGTGACGATTTTTCCGTAAGTTGATTTATCTTGCCGCAAGTGTAATTTAGTGATTTAAATTTCATAAAAAAAGAAGAATATGGACTCTTAGATTTTGAGTAAACTCCCTCAGGGCTATTAAAAATTATATGAGTTTCTTAAGTGCCATTGAAACTCTTTACTTTCTCTGTATGCTATTGGTTTAAAATTTCATTCTCTCCTATGCCATTGTTGTTACTTCCGTTAGAATTATCACCGTGAGAGTCTCCATGTTAGATTTTCTTTACAGTGACGATTTTTCCGTCAGTTGATTTATCCAAGCCGGCCATGCATAGCTGTTCTCTGTTCAACAGCTAGCAGCAGGCAAGCAGCTCTTCTCTGCTCTCTTCTTTCACGGGCAAATAAGCAGCAATCGGACTATACTCAATAGCTCCACCTGCAAGCCATGGCGCAGCAAAGCAAGCAGAAGATTCTCACGCTCTGCATTTGGATTGGATGAGAGTTCGGGGTGCATGGCGGCCCCATTGGCTAGCGGCTCGCTAGGCAGTGGTTACACACATGTGTGCTTTGGCTCGCCGCTCGCAGGCAGGCGAACGTGCTGGACGGGTGGGCTGAGCCGATGAGTCGGTGGCCTATGGCCATGGCACACAAGCACGTAGACGATTCCGGGAAGAGGTAGCAGCACGCATTCGCAGGCAACAATGGCTCATGTGCAGTGCAGCACACGGACAGGTGCACCTGCGGTTGCCGTGACGCTCGCTGATCCCTTCGGGCCAGCCGCGCGCGTGCTCAGATAGATCTCGTGGGCGTGTAGCCAGCCATGCATATCCCTTTCCTCTCCCCTCCTACTCCGAATTGCGGGCAAGATCCAAGTCTCCATCCACGGGCTACGGCGAGGTGGGGTAGCGAACGAGCATGCACAGCAGGGCTTGCAGGGAGTGGCAGCCATGGCAAGGCGTCGGTGGGCAGCGGCTCTTGGACGAGGCGTTGGTGTACGAACGCCATGGCAAGGGATGAGAGAGGAAAAGAAGAACTAGAGACGTGACTGAACTTTATTTTCTGAACACAAGGGCAGGAGCACTGTCATATCATATAAGAAGAAGAAGAAGAATCCGTACATAACACGCCGAAGCGAACACCACCACCACAATAACGACGCACGCAAACAAACGCACGCAACAAAATACTACATCACCATAATCCGGGAGAGAAGCCAACAAAAGCCACCCGCAAACTGCGTCGTCGTCACCAACGTTGTTCCACGCCAAAAGTCATGGCCCGCTGCAAGCCCGAGCGGCAATCCAGACTCCTCCACCATGGGGCCATTCTCCTCAGACGAACACACATGATCGTAGACCCCCTGTCCCAATGAAGCTTCAGCAGAAACTCCCGTCACGGCGTCTAAGAAAACCATTGATCCTGGCCACTTTGCGTGGGGGCCTCGCCTCTCCCACCGCCTCACACTCCTCTGCCAAGGACTCAGATATCTGAAGCCGCTATGAAAGCAATACCTCCGCTCATCCGTCACCGGAGTCACCACTACATCATGCGCGCCAACTAAAAGACTCCAGCACCCATGGACCCTTTGCATCTTCCTGCCAGCACGGACGAAGCGCGCCTTCATTGCCGCCGCGCGCGAGCAACGCCACCAAGCCACCACCATTGTCAAGTCAAGTCGGGTCTCAAAATGCGGCGCCCCCAAGGGGGATACGACGCAAGTGGCGCCGCCATCGCATGCCCATAGTGGGTAGGGTTTTTACCCAAGAGAACCCCGTGCAGTAGGAGACGGTACATCGCAATGGTGCCCCCAACAGAGAGAACGGCGCCACAAGGGGGCTGCCACCATGGCCACCGACAACCGTTGATGAAGGCTTTCGCCCAACTAGCACCATTCCTACTGCATACTTGCACATGCCAAAATCCCGCCCTTCCTCACCACAGCAACTCCTGGAAAAGGCCCGGCGCCGCCCAAAGCGCCACCACGGCGCCACCTGTAAGCACCAGCCGACCCCCAGCCCCGCCACCAAGACGACGCCGAACCAATGCTGCCAACAAAGAGGGGGAACACCACCCGCACACCACAGCCCCTTTGCTCACGCAACCACGGTCAGCAGTCGGCCACGACCAACCAGTCCCGACCAGCCGCAACGCCACCAGCCAAGACCACCGGCCGCCGCCGCCTCCTCTGCGCCATTCCGTCCGCCGCCGCTGCCGACGACTCGCGCCAGCTTCAGACGCCGTCGGCACCGCCCACGTCGGCCATGGCCGCCGTTACTGCCCGCGTCGGCCATGGCCGTCGTCACCGCCCGCGCCGGCCGCCGCCGCTCCACCCATGCCCGCGCGCCCCACCGCGCGCAACCCAAAGATCCGGCCGCGGCACCGCTGGATCTGAGGGCGGAAGCCGCTGTCGCCGCAGGGGCAGCCCACGCCGACGAGGATCTCGGGGGGAGGGGGAAGGCCGCGCCCGCCGCGGTTCACCGGAGAGGAGGGGAAAGGCCCCGCCGCCGCCTTCACCGCGGAACTCAGATGGATATAATAATTGAGCTAGCCCCATTTACTGTGGAACTCAGATGTACTTGCTTGCTACTCTCAACAGTAAACAACATATAAAATGCTAATTTAGTCATATTTATTTTTAAAACTTTTAAGCATTATTTGTCATCTTAACTAAAATTCTCGAATAGAAGTTCACATAATATGAATAAAATAGTATTGTATTTGATGAAAAAAAACTTCTACGTAAGACATTCCTTTTTCAGTACGAATTCACATCTGACATCAATATGATGCTAAAATACATAATATCTTTGTCTATGCCAATTGGGTGAAACATATGACTATAAACTAACACGATAAATTATTTAAGAAATTTATTTTTAATAAAAAGAAACATAAAGGTTAGCAAAAAAATCTAGCTACCCGCGCTGTTTGCGCGGGCCACCTTGCTAGTTATGGTTAACGATACAGTAGAAATGGCAGCGTAACGCCTACCGGTGCCCAGCTCTGACGTCTGGCGCACTGAAAAGTGAAAACGAACGTGCTCAGGGGTTTCAGGCTTTCAGCGGACCGGTTGCATCATCAAGGCCGTGTTTCTTTGGATGTGGGAAGTTTTTCCAGTTCCTTTGACCAAAAATTAAGGGTATTAAATAAAGTCAGTTTATAAAACTACCCTCACAATATTGGACTATTTCGCGAGACCTATCTAATGAGGCTTTTGACCGCACGATTAGAGAATGTTTACTGTAGCACTACTGTAGCAAAACATGGATAAATTAGGCTCATTAGATTCGTCGCGTAAAGTTGCACCCATCCTTAAAAAGGTTTTGCAAATAGACTTCATTTAGTACTCCATACATGCATGCAAGATTTCTTTTGGAAATAAATTTCCCACGTCAAAAGAAACACGGCCCAACTGTGTTTCTTGAACAGATTGGATGCGCCGTTGGACTAGCAGCCACCCAATAAAACTGGACAGAGTCACTACTAAAACTGAGAATGCATGATCGAAGGAAATTTCTTTCATCACTACTAAAAATGTTTTTTTCTAATTGACAAAACAGATCTCTCCCCTGGAGTCGTGTCGCGGAGATTTCGCGACGCGCGAGCTTGAAAGAATTCAGTGTTAGCGCCTGCTAAGTATTCTACTTGCTGATGTGAACCTATCTCTAAACATCAGTTTCTAAGAATACTTAACAACACAACATGTATTTCTAACCTCATACATACATACACAACTGAAAAAAACAGCCTCATCTCTGAAACACAAGTATCAACAAGGCAGCTGCTGCTACCTGCTACTGATGAAGCTGTAACCAATCATTGGCAAGAACATTTAGTCTTGTAATAGCATTATTATCAATTACAAGACTACACATATGTGATTGGAAGCTTAATTTCATCCTGTATTACTCATCATTTGCCGCAAAGCCTATGCCATGCGGGCCCACATGTCATCCACCGTCCACGCGGTAGGTCCTAATGTCAAACTGTCCTCCGCTCCTAGAAGGTCAAACGGTCAACGTCTTGAACCTCAGCCATCTGTCCTTGGCGGTTGTCCCGCGCCGTCCTCTCGATCGCGCTCCGGCGCACGAGCGGCGGCGATCACGGCCGTGACAGCCGCGTCATAGCTGTCCGCGGATGCTGCGGCGAACTCGGCCATGGCGCCGGTGACCGCGGCCATCCCGGCGCACAGCACTCGCCCGGACATGCCCTCCATCCCGGTGGCCGCGCCGGAGCACACCGACCCGACGCCGGCAACGAAGAAGTCCAGCCCGTCCATCACCCGTGCCTCCGTGGCCGCGTCTACGGCGCGCCCCCACTCCATGCACACCAGGAACGCCGGCGGCAGCGCGGCGGCGGCGTGGGTAGGGCGTGCCCCGCCCGTGATGCCGAGGCAGCGGCACGCCCACGTCGCCAGTGCGCGCGCGTAGGAACGCTGCGCCGATAGCCATGTCTCCAGGGCTCCTCGCCAAGCCTGGATCTCGCATTCTAGCGCCAAGGCAGCCGGAGGGGGAGTTGCAGCATCCAACGGACCAAGGGAGATAGCGGTGGCGGCGGAGGGGTGATGCTGAAGGAAGAGAAGTTTGGTGTCCTCGATGGTACGCTTCTGAGCCTTGTGTCGTTCAGCCATGGCACGCCACATCCGTGAGAGACTGCATAACAGGAGGTTAGTTGTAGTTGCAGTTATGTAGAATTATAGGATGTTTCCCTTAATGCTGCTTACAAATTTTTCAAAAACATAGTGTAAAAAATGCTAAGATCTAAGCTATACTGACTGCTCAGCTCGAGTCAAGATGGGTTAATACATGAGTAGAGAAGTTTGATCATGCGTAAAACAAAAGGCAGTTTGATCAAATGTGGCCCTTTAGTTGCCTCTAGTTATGTTTCATTTTGTATGATGTAAGTATGCTGAGCAGAAAAGCTTCAGTTTAGAATTCATGCAGTGTTCTGTTACACAAAAAAATATTTTCATTTTGCAATGCAAGCCTGTCAGCAAATGAGTTTATGAGATGTGGCCCTACTTTTGATTTTTGAACCTTATTGTCCATTTCTGCTTCAGTTTATAATCTTAGCCAGGGTGGCAGGGTTTTAAACCTTCCATGGAAAAATCGTTCTTGTAATATGCTAGCAATTAATTGATTATTGTTAGATGCATCACCCCCAAACTACTGGATTCATTTATAATCAAACTTTTAGATTGTTCTTACACTTTGCCCTGTTGGCCAATAAGCAGATGACTAATTCATTTTCGTCATTCATTTCTGAAAATATCACAAGCTATTCATCTTACATTAGCTGAAAATGTAAGCGGCATCAATATTAAATTTTAAGAACCTGAAGTTTGGTGATCTATAACTGCTCTCTATTTAGTCTTGATTATGGACACTTTTCAACAGTCAACGTTTTATTTTTAACCTCCATGGCTCCAAGATTAAAAAAAAAAGGATCAAGTGATCACGAGTGGTAATGGTATGTAGAAAATTTTCATTTGCAGAATCTCTGTAGTGAACAGAAGCATACCCATGGATCAATTCCATAAGCTGAGGATGCAGCTCCTCATCCCTTAGAACTTCAATCCTCCTTGATATCGACTGAACTGTGTGTATTGACACCTTCAACCGAGTATGCAAGCTTCTCAACGCTGCACGAGTCTTATCGACAGAGGAAGGTTCTTCGCCTTTCACATCCTGGTTCCTCAAATGTGTCAACCTCTTCTCATACTCGATTCTTAACCGCTCACCCGCCTGCAAGTTATAAGAACAGTTATAGCTTTCCCTTTTGTTTGTCTACTGGTGCAAGTTCCTGAATCCTGACAAAGATATACCTTTACTTCTTTGTACAATTTCTTCTCCCATGTATACAATCTATCCAAGGTAGAGTGATGACTTCCAGACATTGTACTACAAGATTCTTCAGAGTAACAGCTGCTTGTCTCATTGTCAAAGAGATCATCTATTGAGCTAGAAGAAGCAAGAAGGAAACGGGAAGATGATGACCGCGATGATGCAGAGCGCAAAAGCGCAACTGGGTTCAGCATCTTCGCTGCAATATACAATTGACAATTTAAGTTCAGTGAGTATTAAATCTGAATCTTTAAAGTAATTTCAGTATTGGTTTGCAAAAGTGGTACCAGAAAGATCGCTTGGGGTTGAGTACTGAGCCCTACTTGCCTCCAACATCACTGAGACTTCCCGAGCAGCGTCACATATCCCCAAAAACTGACTGTCAATATCCTTCATCGCCTCAACCAAGCTCGCTGGCCTTCGATTCAGATATACTGTGAAACCAGGAGTTTCTTCTGCATTTGCTACTTTATTCCTCATCAATTCTTTCTTATGTGCCTTTATCTCAAGTTCTACTGTCTTGCGAGGTTGAGGTGCTTCAGTACACTGAACACCTTTGGATTCAAATCCCTTTGTTTCCTGCTTGGCATTGACCTCAAAATTCACAGAGCAAGCACCCTCATTAGAAGCCATGCACTCATCTGAATGTTCACATTCCTCCTCATCATCTTCCTCGTCGTCTTCATCTTCATCATCATCCTCATCACGATGCTCTTCTTTTTCCTCTTTTCTGTGCATTGGTACATGATCTTGACAATCATCATCTTCCTCTTCAAGTTCTGGGATTCCTTCCTCTTCTCGTACCCGCTGTAACCGTGCCAGTTCATCATCAGTGACCACATTGTCATAGCTACTCCGAGGGCGAGGATATGCAAAGCTGTCCAGCGACGAGAATGGATTCCAGAAGAAGTCCCATGGTGATGATTCCTGCTCCTGGGGTGATGGAGGTGGGTAGCTTGGCCTGTCATATGACATGTGATAAGAATTCCTCGCTGGCTCCTGGGGTGATGGTGGTGGATAGCTTGGCCTCTCATAAGATGCGTAATAAGATGTCCTCATTGGCTCCTGGGATGATGGAGGGGCATAGCTTGGCCTGTCATAAGGCATGTAATAGGATGAATTCCTAACTGGTTCCTGGGCCGATGGAGGTGGGTAGTTTGGCCTGTTATAAGGTGGCGGGTAGTATGAAGACGACCTCATCGGTGAGGAATGCACTGGGACGAACCTATCTGTGCCATTGTAGCTGTCCATCGGGTAATGCGATTCAACACGGACTGTTTCCACCGGTCGGGGTTGTTCCTCAACTGACATTGATGGGTTAGGTCCTGACCTCAAGTACTTTGAGACATGAACGGTTCTCTTCTCATATGAACCATAAGGAAGACCAAGCATCTCTGGCTTCTGTTGCTTGACAGGAGAGATAAATGTATCGAAGATGAGTTCATGGTGATCATCTACAGCGACAAACCGCTGGAGAGCCATTGAAACGCGCTTCAGGGACTCGATGTAGGCAATGTGGGATGATGCAAAGCGGTTGCGCTGCTCCAGTGCCTGCTTGATGAAGTCCCTTCTCTCCCGGCATATCTTGACAGCCTCCTCATCTTCTAACCTGGAAGCAGCACATCCCATCTCTCCAAAGTCTTTGTTCAAGAATCAATCATGCTTGTATCATAGATTCTGAGCTTTTAACATGAGAAAAAACAAACAAACGGAAAGTTACAGAAAAGTTTCAGCTTCAGGAAACCAGGCATCGCTTCAACCATCATTGTGGAAATCAAATTACCTAAAACTGTAGAAAGGTCGCTTGTTCAGAGCAAGACACTGCTGCTGAAGCCAGCAGATGGAGAGAGAACCTGAACCAACCCTACAATTTGGCAAGTTTCAGAGAGTTCAGAAACAACAGAGATGATAATGATTATATACAATCACCTCAATACATGTATCAACAAGGAACTCAAGCATAGGTTCTCCGGCATGATGCCCAATGATTATATACAATCAGTTTACTACATGTATCAACAGGTCACCCAAGCATAGGTTATCCAGGTGCCAGTCGAAAACCATGAGAAAATGAAGTTCGTCTACTTAACTACTTATCAAGCCCTGAAACTATCTTCCTCAAAAGTGGAGCGAAAGCTACAAGACATCAGAAAGATGATCCTTTGCAAATGAAATACCCCACTGCAAAATGCCCTACACTGCACTATACATTTGTTTGGTAGCTAGCAACCACATCCATTTTCTCCTAAAAGAGGACTAAGGAAGCATGAAAGTGGTGAACCACATCCTTTGCCCAGCATGAGATGAAGGGGCCTACCTTCTGCTACTTGTGTAATGATGGTTACAGTAAACGGACTCGACAACTAAACTAAATTCAGTTCAGAATAGGGTAAAAATACAGAGTGAGGACAGGGCCTTGAAAACTAGCAGTGTAGCAGTGCTACTAGACTTAGTACAATACAGTATCATTCCACATTTTCTTCAGGCAGATTAGTAAAAATAACGCCATGATTAATGTCTTTAAATTACAGACAGGCAAAAAAGGCAATGAAAGATATGGTATTAGTGCAATGAGGAGTCAGTTGCTGAATATTTTTTCAGCAAAAGCGAGCACGATTATAGGTCTTCAGTACTGTAAAAAAATGAAACTAATGGAACTGGATGAAGCGTTTCAGGCGTCAACTCGTGGCAAAAGTAAAAACGCAGAAACATACAAAACTGCAGGTAAAGACGAAAGTTCTGGTGATGGTCATAGCTAATAATGACTTTGTCTCTTTGGGGAGAGAAACAGGTCTTGGACGATGGGCTCTTGGTAGCAAGAAATTCAGAGAAATGGAACTGCTTCAGGGGAAGGAAACCGCTACGTATCAGCGAAATCCAATGTTGAGTTCTCTTGCAAGCCTGAGAAGAAAAAATGGAGTGGGACTACAGAACGGGAAAACTTCGATCTTTGAACAAATCAAGTGCGTGCCCATTGTATGCCAAGATGTGAAATAAGCGGTGAAACCATGAACCCAGCTGAAAATGGGAGGGCGCACATGTTCCCACTCTGCAACTCACACAATCCTTGCTGAAACAAGGAGAATTGAAATAATGGTCCAAACACTGGAAACAGTGTTGCGTTGCTTCAAGAGACTAATTCCGCACAATAATCTGAAAAGTGAGAAACAATAGTACAATCCTGACGAACACCAAAGGTACGAGGAAGCACGCAAAGGGGATGGAGGGAAAATCAGAGTAAAAGAAAAACGGTTTACAGTAACACTGCTGGGCAAGAACCGGGAACAATTCCCCTATTGCCACATCAAAGATCGAACGGCAACAATAAAAAGGGGAAAAAAACGAAGACCGGGTGAACAGGAGCACATCATTCTGAAGTGCGAAGGAAGCAAAGGCGAGGAACGGAACAAAAAAACAGAGACGGCGGAAGTCCCGGGGGGGCGTACCGAGAGACCAGGGCCGACGGCGTTACATGTTCTTGAAGCGCTCAAAAGGACGCGCAGAATTCTAAAGATCAAGAGCAGCTAGCTCTACAAACAAGAACCCTCCATTTCTTTCTCTCTCCCTCCCTACCCGCTTTGGCCCCACGGATTTCTCACCCGGCCGGCCGCATCGATTGCCAACATTAAACAAAACGAAAGCAGAGGCCAGAACAAAAGCGGCGATGCGCGCGAGCTTGTGTGTGTGCATTCCGTATTAGAATAAGAATCAGAGGTATACCTGAGACTGAGAGAGAGAGAGAGAGCGAGAGCGAGACGGCCTTCTCTTTTTGCGGAGGCTGCGTGTGTGAACAAGAACAAGCAGTGGAAGACGAAGGCGGCTTTGTGCAGCAGCAGTCTGTGGGGCGTAGAGAGAGAGGAGAGGAGAGGAGAGGAGAGAGAGAGAGAGAGGCTACAACGGTCAAGACCGAAAAGGCTTCAAAGGAGGAGAAATCACCGGGATGAGAGAGAGAACAGGAGGAGAGAGAAAAGGAGTCAGGTCAGATGCTATTGCGAAACTGAAATGAGGTGTGACCCTACATTTCTTTGGCCCTTTTAGTTCAAAAACTCTCTCTCCAAAATTCACTATTCAACTTTCACATCAACTTTCTCCTCGTGCATGGAACACTAAACGTGGATAAATAAAAGAACTAAGTATATGGTTTTGATGTACACGACGAGACGAATCTTTTGAGCCTAGTTAGATCATAATAGGACAACGATTACTACAAACAAACGAAAAGTGCTACAGTGTCTGATGTGACTTTTCTACCAACTTTTCATAGAACTAAACACACCCTTTGTTATTTTTCAATAATACCCCCACTCATTTAATTGCTATATGCCATTTCACGGAAATGCGTCCCTGCAGCGTCTGCTCGTGCATTTCAGGCAACCTCTGGGGCTCTGCCTTGGGATCGGAAATTCCTCTGCATCACAATTTATTTATTTTTCAGAGATTTTATATACTTTCCTTTTTGTTTCTGCAAATGAGCATCCTAGTATTTGAGATTAAATCTCTTTTATTTTTTGTTGGTAAGCGGGTGATGCGACAGGACAATGTTTTTTTACGTTAGATATGATAAGAAGATGAGGTGTGGCCGTAACACCTAATCTTGGACCCTTCAAAGAAAGTCGCAAAGGTTTCTGAACATTTGACGTCTTGTTCACCAAATCAGATTATTTTAAAGAATTTGTAATTCATTTTTGGTCCATGACATTTCATCTTACCAAAGGAGAAATCTCAATCTCTCACGACAGGGAGCTGACTCCACCCTTCTCATAAAAGGGGGCTTTTTTGTCATATTTACCTCACTTTTTTGCGCAAATATCCGAATTCTGTTGGGTTAGCGCCGGCCAGTTAAGCATGGCCTTCATGCGTGCCGCTCTAGACGCTTCACACAAATCTTATGCCTTCTAGTGGACAATTTCAGTTGGTTGCACCAAGAAACGCTTTTCAAACAGCTGGAGAAAAAAAAGGAGAGAAACCCTTTTAAAACTAACCAAAAGCTTTTCCTGCACCCGAAAACATTTTTTTCCCTGAACAACAGGCAGGTCTTGGATCAAGAGAAGAATGTGATCGGCAATCATATGAACCGTCACTCAACTCTCACTCCTCACTGTATGGTGCACCTGGCTAGTGGCCCCCATATACAAGGTGTGTTCCGGCCCCATAAGTTTTTTCTTTTGTATTGTTTCAGAACAAGAAGAAAGAATGCAAGGGTCCCAAAAAGGGATCAGGAGAATAGATGCTCGTCAATCTTTTAAGGTCCTGCTCAAATTCAGATGAAGGTTCGTGAGATGCCTTGTTGCACTAAGTGTTGGCTAGGATCGACTTGGGGCACGTAGCCTTTCCTTCCAACTACCAACCTCTTTATCCTCCTATTTTTTGTGCAAACGTGTCAATAGTTGTGTTCTCAAGTTCTTTGCAAAGAAGGTGATTGGATAAGCTGATTTGGTGCAGCTGCGTTGACGTGTTGTGTGACATGTATTCTAGGATTGGTCCTATCTTAACATTGACGTGGATGCTAGTTCAGAGATAAACATCCATCAGATTTAGTTCAGATAGTGACAACTTGAAGTAGACGCATGAAGAAATCGAAATTTGTATGAATACTCAACCGGCAGGGAGCCCCTGGTTTTTGTGATCTTCAACACAAATATGCAAATTGGTATCATTACATCTTTGTCCTACAAGAAACAAATGAGAACCAGACGGCAACTTGACTTGCTGATCGTGTGTGTGTTTTCCTAAATGGTCTAGACCTCGATTTGGTGATACATACACGCTTCTGCAAATGAAATCCTAGATTATCCTTGTTCTTTTTTTTACAAGGAAGAGGACGGCACTCCAAAGCAAGTCTGAAAAGGACCTCTTGTATGGACGGAGAGGGGCATGCATGGGAATTTTCAAAAGGATAAAGCACGGTTTGTTAACCTGCCTCCTCTCAGAGATGATAAAAGCAAAAGATATCGAAAGATTCGGGCATGCTCTTCATTTTTTTCCCCTCAGGCACCTTTTGCTCACGCCTTTATCTCGAGCTTAGCTGCTTGGAAGTAGTACACTCTCATAGTCATAGCACGCCTATCCGCGGCAAAAACCCTAGCCTCTTGGTTGAGAAACCGGCAACCATTAGGCCCTCTTTATCTGGACAGACAGCGATTTGATTTATTTTCCTTTCCATTTCATTGGGATTGAACCTGATCTTCTTCTACCAGACAGGCCAATCATTTAGTAAGCCGTGTTAAGATGGTCTTGTTACTGAGCTATCACTTGAGAGTTGAGAGGCAAAAAACTATTAGAATAATCACTTGTGCATTTGCAAATGATAAAGTTTCCAAACACAATTTTGTCAGTGAAGGCTTATGTTAATAAGTCAGAGCTTTTGTCTGAGGTTCTGAAACTGGAAATTGAACGAGGTTAAAAAGGCAAGAACCAGATTCAAGTGCACATGTTAATAGAGGACAAACAAGGTCTTTCCACAAGTCAAGCACTAGCAACAATTTCTATCTTTGTGCCCATCTCCAGCCAGAAAGAAAACCAACGCAGATTACTACTACCTCTTCCTTATTGGATACCTGCAGATGCAAAGGAGGGTTGACA
This sequence comes from Echinochloa phyllopogon, assembly GCA_033239725.1. Classification (NCBI taxonomy): domain Eukaryota; kingdom Viridiplantae; phylum Streptophyta; class Magnoliopsida; order Poales; family Poaceae; genus Echinochloa; species Echinochloa phyllopogon. Next base: position 36,680,025 of record BTCW01000006.1, read on the forward strand.
CTCCAAGACATGCCAAATGACAGTCACAACAGGCCCTGATTTTTCAATGTCCCATCAGTCAGAACAAGACGCTGCATCAAGTTAAAAAAGTCAGAAGAAGAGATGAATGATTGGCAAGCATGGTCATTTTTGTCGTAGTTTACTGCTGCCAGTATAGATCCATAGTACAGGGCTAACCTTAATCAACTGCCGAGCTCATGGGACACAGCAAGAATCTCAGCTTGCTCTTTTCATCAGTGCCATGTGGGCCACCATGGAGAAAAGGCAAGGGGAAATGGCACTATTGTATTTGGGAATGAGAGAACAGCTGCTACCAGTCTGAGCTAGTGAGCTGAGGTGAGCAGGGAGCATTCGGTCTGGTCAATTGCTCATAATCCAGTTCTTTCCCAACAGCACTTTCTCTGTTTTCTTGTAAATATGAACATTGAACGATACTACTGCAGTTCAGAAACATTTTCTTCGTGATCAGTTACTGCAAACTCTGCAAGAAACTACAAAAGTTGACATGAAAATTTCCATTCAATAAAAGAAATTAAGTACCTCCACAGGAAACTACAATTGCTTGCATTTGCATGCTGCACCTGCATGGGTTTATGATACTGCTGTGTGCTGCATTTTCTGTGTCTGCAGGACTACGGTGGTGTTTAGATGTTAGAATTAGAAGGTTGAATTTGATAGTAAGATGTCACTTCGTAATCATTGCGCTATTGTAGCATTTCGTTTGTATTTGTGAAAAATTATCCAAAAATTGATTAATTAGGCTCAAAATGTTCGTCTCACAGAGTACAACAAAACTGTGCAATTAGTTTTTGATTTCATCTACATTTAATACTCTATGCATGTTATGACATTTTAATGTGATGATGAATCTTTTTTTTACATAGTGTATTTAGAAGTTGCTTTTTGGAACTAAACAGACCCTACAACTTGCAAGAGCAAAATGCAGGGAACCAGCCAGTAAATGCATAGATCTGCATGTTTCCGCTAGTAACTAGTTGCTGTACTGATGATGTATAGTAGTAGACAGCAACTTTTTTTCGGAAGACCAACAGCAACTGCAAGTGCTTGCAAGATGAGGGATATGCTTCGGGCACACAGCTCAGCTCACTTCAGTCACTTGCGAAAGAGTGGGCCCTGTTTAGTTCCCGGAAAAATTCTCTCTCCAAACTTCACTATTCACCTATCCATCAAATCACATCAAACGTCTCTCCTCATGCATGGAGCACTAAACATGGGTAAATAAAAAAACTAGTTGCATGATTTTGATGTACACAACGAGATAGATCTTTTGAGCCTAGTTAAGTTGTCCGATGTAACATTTTCACCTTCCCTTTTCACCTTTTTCAGGGAATTAAACACCCCCCAAGGCTCATGGTACGGCTGCAAGAATCAAGATCCCAATTCTAGGTGCTGGTTCCATGATCTGCATCTGCGTACGCACACATTTCCAGCCCATGTTTGGCTGACAGTTTTTCCATGCCCGTAGGTACATAGCATGACCTACCTAAACCACCATCTTAAACCAAATGACCTACCGCTTTGTCTGTACTGGAACGAAACTGTTCCTTCTGCAGCTCGTAATCAAGGGACTCGATGCAGATCCCTACACTTTCCAGGGCTGCATTGAACGAGACGAACCATGTGCGGCTGTTGCCTTCATCACTTCACATGATGTGCTGCCACAGAGGCATTCACTCTCTCCAGCTCCTGCCTCTGCATCCAGCCAGCCGGCGAGGATGGCAATCGCATGGCAAGGCCTTCTCTTGCTTGTTTGAGTGCAAAATGGCAAGGCTTTTGTTTTGTTTGCAATGCAGAGAGAGGCCAGATGAGTTACCCTGCAGCTGCAGAGCTACTTGCTGGGACTGTGAGGACGACGACGACGGATGCAGCAAGCAAGGCAAGTCTAGCGTTGGACCGAGGAATTGGAGTTCCAGTGAGGCCGTTGGCAGGCAGAGGCTATCGCCATCGCCGTCAGCATCCTCGTGGATCTCGAGACGTGGGGATGATGAGATGAGAAAAGTCCACGCAGAAGAGTTTCCAATTCAGCAATTCTGCAGGTGAGCAGTACAGTAGTCATGCAGTCCTACTGTCCTAGTACTGCACCCGGTTCAGAATAGATACACAGCTCTACGCCCCTACAGCCTACAATACGTGTAGCAGCCAGCCTATACTCCTGAACATTGAGTACGGAGTACATGTGAAGGCACAAGGACCTGACCTTGTCCTATACTCCTATCAGAATGGTATCCATAGATTTTTATCATCAAAAACTCTTTCTTTCTCACTGAAATTTTATTACTCCATCCTTTTTTAAAATATAACAAGTATATAGTATCAAATACTCCTAATACTCCATGTCGATGCACGGTGACTATCAGTGAGCACTGTGTGTAGTGTTTAGTGTTCATGTGGTCCAAGGCAATGGCGAGCCGAAGTGGAATCTGCACAGTGTGGAATTATGGCACATAAATTGCAGGAGCACAGTGAATGATCAGTTTGCCCACACACACGCACACAGCCGCATTGATGAGGCCCCCCGCATTCATGCCCGTGGCAGCAGCAGCAATAGTGACCAGCCTCCGTCCATCTCCATTTGCTGCGCTCATGGACTTCTGCTGACGCTGCTGATCCTCCAGAAAGGAGCACGAGCGCCGGATCCAACTGGCCCACCTGCCAGAGACACTACCGAGACTACCAGGCTGCCTTGGAACTACTGCATTTCTCTCATGCTCACTCGAGATGCCGTTCCTTTGCATGGAGAACGTGATGGCGATAATAAGTGGCACGAATTCACTGAACCTCTAGCCTTTAGAGCAAAAGGTCACTGTGATTTTGGCTGTTTGCAAAGCTTCTGGATCTGGAATCTGGATGATGAGGCCCTGCACAAGTTCTCACTGTCACAGTGTCACGGACTCTGACTGCGTGTCGTGAAAGGAAGACTCGACGGCATGGCTGCAGCTGCAGCTTCTTGTAATGCAATTTCTAAAGGTGCGTCATGGCCTCCCAGCAGAGCCGGTCGCACGCTCGCACGAGACCAGCACGTAGCATCCATGACGAAAACCGAAGTGCTCTGGATCTGCATGCAAGATGCAGATGCAGTTGCAATCATAGGAGGCAAAAGAGGGGAGGTACAGCGGTGCCCCAAAAATTCAGAGATTGCAGTGGTGTAGACTGTGTAGTGAGCTTCAAGGCTTCAAGCTTGTTTGCAAGCTGCTGCAACCTACACGGCACGGGATCTTTTGCATGTGCTGACTGAGAAGAGTTTATCTAGGAGCTCAGCTGCATCCTACTCCTTATTTAACATCATGTTAAGGCCAAGCCAAACATGGCTGACTGTAACACAGGTTTCAGAAAACATGTCCCCTGAAATCCCTGTGAAATGATGCATGTTGCCCATGTAACCATGTTGCATTGCATAAGCACCGAGCTGAACGCGCAGCGGCACATGTTTAAGCCCTACTTTAGTATGGACATCTCAATCCGACCTAAAGGCATGTACATATTCTCATCATAGGGTAGCCGAAGGAACAGCATGAGTGCACAAGGCGAGCTACGCCAACCAACACGAACTCTGGCGGCATCAGCAAGGGAAGAGGATGGGGGATCCGTCGCGGCGCAGCCGGTTCTCAGACACGTCCAGCTTGCTCATCTTCTCCTCACACCACAGCAGCTGCTCCTTGCTCAGCTTCCCCATCCGCAGCACCCGCGACACCACCTTGATGTCGATCAGTGCGAACAGCAGCTGCACCTCCTCCATTGTGCCCGGCCAGGTCTTGCTCTTCCACCCTTTCTTCTTCTTGAACAGCTCCTTCACCTTCGCCTCCTTCTGCAGGTTTCAATGCTTGCATTAGCAAATATTCAAGAAACTGTATCACATAAATGTCACAACTGTGGCGAGGCCGACATCAGATTATAGGAAAGATGCATTCTATTGCTAGCTATTTTTCAGTGCCATGGAAGACAAAATATCATACAGAACAAAGGATGAAAGGAATGAAAGGTCATAAAGATCTCAGCAGAATAAAATTTACCTTGTCCAGTGAAGATTGCACTTGATGAATCGAGCTTCCAGTGTGGCCATGAGCACTCATATGGGCACTATTCTTTTTCTTGTCCTTCTTCAGGAATAGGCGGAAAGTCAAGATAGACTCCTCTAACAATTTTATGAGATCAGGTGCGAAAATCGATGGCTCCATTTGGTCTTCAGTGTTGTCCTTCGTGTCTGCAACTGAATTGAGGGAACAGAAATGATAAGCAAGATAATATATCAAACACAACTGAGCATCAATCATTTAAGTATGCATGCAATACAAACAAGTGACCATCATGCTGTGAATTTGGAAACCTACTAAAACAAAGGAAGAAATGAATTATGACACAACGAAGCAAAGGAACAATAATGATTACTGTGCTACTGCGCCCAATACTTATTGCCTTGCTGTACCATAAAGTACAATCTGATGCAAGATTTTGGTACAGGATTATATGTACTCGGCATTAAACGTGTTGAACTAGGTAACTAGAGATAATTAATCTTTTCTTTTTTGAGATCAACTAGAAATAATTAATCAGTAATGTAGCCAAGCCTCATGGATGCACAGAGCTAAGGTTCAAAAGACCAGCTAGCTGTAATTACAAGAACTTCAGAATCTATATCTGTACAAAGTCTTACTGACAGTACAGGGACTGAATAAAATTACATACAATAATAATTGAGGAAGTTCCTGTGCATGGCATACTTATCCATGTTAGATTTGCAGATTTGGCTCTAAAAACTAATTGTGGATTCAATACATGTTTTAGAACTTTAATTGTAGGAAAAATGAAGCATGCAGCAATTTCTCCCAAACATACATACTCATGTTATCATCCTTTTGAAAGCAATGAGATACAGTTCAGAACTAACCACTGCCAATATTTTCCCTAATGTTAGATGAACATAAAATAGAAAAGAACCCATATTCAACATAGTACACCACTGCTCACTAATTGTACAGTAGATTGAATTGCATTGTACCACATGAAACGTGTAGGCTATTCAGTGCCTGAATTTATATACTGTAGTCCTAGGCTAGTACAGCACATAAAGCATGAATAGCCTAATAAGGTATAAATAGCATTACACTTAATATCACGAAACGAATATGGGCAATATCAGAACTATTTTTCCCCAGTATAATGATCCTCAACCATTTTCACTACACATGGTACTGTACAGGATTTGAAATCAGCATTGCACCATTATCAAGCAGGTTGAACTTCTGGAACCATTTTTTTCATGTATAGAAACGGCATTAACTTTAGTGCCAAGCAAACAGGAATTGTCAATATACCTAGAGACAAACAGTACACACGTGAGGGTCACAATCCATGACATCTTATAATGGAATAATCTTTATTCCACCATACCTTCTATGAGAAATAATTCTAAAGTGAAATTTTAATCGAAAAGTATCAGGCATTTGCTGAACCACACCGGTTGCCATTAAGAAGTGTACAAGCGAGTTCTATCACACTATAGATGTAACTTGTAAGCTTGTTTGAATTTAAGTTAGAATGTGACCAAATAAGTCTACAAAACCATGACCCACAGGAAAATTCACTGAAAATTCTACAGTCCACAGGAACACGTTTCAAATTGTAACGGTTACATTCATGTTAGAAATGCAGTAACCATAACCCAATGAGTCTTACCTTGAAAAGTGGGGACCTGAAGCAACTTGGACAACAAGCTCCGAGACCGAGCATATTTCTCGACCCGGGTACCATGCTCAAATGGCTCATCTTCAACAAATCTCTGCAACAGAACCTGGAATTGCTGGAATGCTTGAGCAGCACAGCTGTAGGTTGTAGGATTATCAGGTTGTGCTGCGACTATAAGGCTCAGGTGCACATATGTACAATGCAGAGCCTCCCAGCTTAACGAAACATGAGCAACATATGCAGTTTCAAGTGTTTGATAAGGATCATCTTCTATTTGCTGTTGCTGAAGTTGTTCACAATCCTCCTGGAGCTCATCCCTTCTTTTGAATGAGAGGTTGCACAGGGTAGATGCCAACTTGGATGCTGATCTTGGAGACTTTTTGGACATGTTCAGTGACTCTGAAAAGGTTTTTCCCAACCATTAGAATTAGCTTCTAAATATATCAAAATCAATGGCACACTAAAAGATTGCAGTAAAATGAAGTTGTCAAATCTATTAAGAAATAGTAAATGCTGAAGAGAAGCAATACTGCTCAAGTGGAAACGGAATCCTGAAGGCAGTCAATAACATGTGCTGATGGGAAACATTGAACAGGAAATATTGGCTGATTCAGTGCGACAAGAAAAGTTGCATGGATTTCAACAGGAAAAAAATGGAATTCCTAAATTGCCTGGACACACGTGTGAGTGTCCAAGTCGAACTCAGGTTTGGGTATGGGTGTCCGATTCACCAAAAAGAAAAATGGACATGCCAAATATCACTTGGATCCAACACGGGTGCATGGGTGTCTGACTCATACTCAGGTAACGCTAGACAGAATACGACAGGTTGGTTGTGTTTGTCTTGCCCTTTTGAGTGATGTCAGCTGCCTGATGCTATGGTTTCATTTTAATAAAAACGGCTTCAAAGAGAATATAAGCGGCAGTTGCGGACATACCAAATGAGATACCATAGAACACTTGTATTTGTTGGCTCTTTACAGTAGTAGGGACTATGCTTCAACATGCTAACACTGCTGGATGTTGACCATAGCTTATACAAGTAGAATAGCAACAGCAACTGAACGCTGATAACTAAGAAGTTTTCAAGACAAATATAGCTAATATTATAGGATCAGACCATATAAATGCATAATCACAAAAGGAATAAGAAGGCTTACAATCAACTGAATGCGAGAAAATACAGCCAAGCATATACTAAACATCCACAATAGGCCACATCATTTTACCTGGATCCTTCATGAGCTGTGCAATCATCTTATGAAACACCAGCATCCTCTCGCAGTACTTATCATACAGCGAATCGAACCCACACAGCGGGAACCCGTCGCCGACATCGGACTCCATCCACTCCCTGGAGCTACTCCCTTCTTCCTCCTCCCCGCCATCCTCCTCAACCTCGGCACATTCCTCCTCAGGGATGAGCACCATGAAGCTGTTCTTCCTCAGCTCCTTGAGCCTCCGCTTCACCTCATTCGTGATGAAATCGTCGTCGTCATCCTCCTCCTCCTCCTCGGCCGCTTCATCCACTGCCCCATTGCCTGCACCCACACCCTCTGTCTCCTCAGCATTCTCCCCTAAAACGTCGCATCTCTGTTGCTCCTCGGAGGCCACATTCCCGGCGGCGTGGGCCTCGTCATCGGACTCCACCACCTCGCCCCCACACCCCGCGCCCTTCTTGCCCTTCCCGAACTTTTTGATCTTGAAGAAATCCATCGGTCCCAAGCCTCTAAACCCCAGGTTCAAACAGCCCCCAAACCCAAAAGATCCCTCCTTTTCCGCTGACCCTCGATCCCAAAGCCGCCCGCTCCCTTTCGCTTTCCCTGCAATACCAGAAGAACCACGAACCGGTAAAAGATCGAGGGAGCCGGAGGTGATTAAAAGAAATCCTCACAAATCGCGAACTCGCGCCGTGCTCGACGGCCAGCATACCTCAAGAGACGCGACCCAGAAGCCCCGCCGGCTCCCGCAGCCGCAATGCGGGATCAATCCACGAAGCAACCAGCGAGAAGGCCAGGCCCCCCTCAAGATCCGCCGAATCCGGGCCCACCCCGGCTCTCTCCTCGCCGGGCGGGGCCTCCCCCTCCCCCTGAAGGCCGGCTCACGGGCGCGAGGCGGCGGCGAGCGGCATCTCCGTGGAATGGTCGGCGCTGCGGTTGCTGGTTTCGTCGCCTCGGGGCTGCGGGGGATTTTAGGATGGACGACGGGGGCGTCTCGTCGGTTTCTGGCCTGCGGCTGGCTCGCGGTGCGGCGGCTCGCCGGGATGGGTCTGCTGCTGCGGCCTGGGTGGGACGGGAGGAATCGAATCGAAATCCAAAATTTTAACCGCGGGTTCGAGGGTTTAAGCGGGGATCGCCCCACCCCCAGTGGTTTAAGCTGTGGTTAGCGGCGGCGGCGATCGCGATTAGATTAGCGTGTGGTCAAAGACAGAGGCGGAGGAGTCAAGGAGTGTGGGAGTGTAGGAGTGGAGTGGCGTGGAGTGCATGGGAGACCGCGCGGAGCGTACGACGCCTGTCGCGGTCAACAGTGGGTGGGGCCCGCCTCCTCGGAGGCGGTGAGTTGGGCCGATCCGGATGGAACGAGGCCCGTGTGGAGAACTGAAGCCCATTTGAGGCCTAGTTAGTCCGTTTAGCGAAAAACGCCCAGGGAAAAAGAAAGAGGTCAGATGGGCCACCCGCCCACCAAGCTGATAGATTCACTGGCCCGGCCCGCGGCAGGGACGGGTCCCGGGCGGTGCCGGTCGGGCCAGGTTTGTTGGTGTTGCTCGCTTGTTCCATTTTTTTCTCTCGCTCGAGCAAAGGAAGACGCTCCATTTTTTAAGGCAAAAAGAAGAAGAAGAAGAAGCTCCATTTTTTCATGTACCTGTGGTAGATTGCTGGCTCGGTTGTTGTTGGTCAACCCTCAGCTTTTGAACCTTGTGCATCCCAATAAAATAAAAGTCAGACGAAACGAGTGAACATACGGGCAGCAATGTCCAACCTCGCATGATCGCATCACCAAAAGGGAAAAGGCAAGCACTAGTGGTAGGAAATTTGGAGAAGAAAAGCCAGCACAAGCTTTGTCTCAAAGTCCAAAAGTCGTTAGAGCACTAGTGCGAGGTCCGTCTCACCTTCTCAGGTACCCAACTCTTTTTCTATTTATTCGAAAAAAAACTCTTTTTCGCTAAACATGTGCTTGCTTTGTTTCTCTCTTAACCATCTCTAACTCCGTCCTTCTCGATGTGCCAATTGCTTTGTGCGCTGTGCTTCTGATGCGAATTCACTGCGCACGGCTCAAAATTTGCCACGTCCTTATGATAGACGACTTCAAGTTCAAGGCCAATTAATCTCGCAGAGAAAATTCCTCCCGGAACTTTAGAATTTCACTACTGAGCTGCCATCCTACGATTCCACGAAATTCCAGCTCAAATTCACGTGAATTGAACAGCCTCAAGTACAGTACTAGGTACCATTGGACCCGGTAATGTTCTGACCGGCACCATCAAATAGATTGTGGATTCCTAAATGACCATCAAATCCAAATCTCACCGCCAGCTGCCAACCCCCTCTGCACCGGACACCGAACTACTGCGCCCCAACTACCCCCGATCCTCTCTCTCTTCAGTTTCCGGGGAACCCACCGCTTGTCCGATTTCCATCAATGGGTGGTAAAAAAAAATCATCCATGAGGCTGGTCCTTGGCCTCTGTGGACTGTGGTTGGTCAGTTCAGTTGGTGATGTACTGATGCATTTGAACCTTCCATGCATGTTCAGACATGATGTTTTCCTGATAGTTTCCCCATCGAGTGAAAGGGCTCGAAAAGTGCAGCATGTTATGTAGATGTAGGATTCTACACCGCGTGCTTCTGGTAAAATCTTCTGAAAATTTGGAGTCCAGTGATTTTATAAGGATTTCTATAAGTATTCTTTGTTTGGGCCAGCAATAAGTAAGTTCTATTATTACGCACCCAAAAGATTCAGTTTGTTCCCACCAACCAGGAGCAACTGGCCACACTTGCACAGATCCATCGGTGCTACTACCAACACTAAAATCTTGTGGAATTTCCACAGTGGAAAGGTACAAAGATTTGCAAAATCGTTTCATGGTGACTTCGCTAATCTTTTCACTAAGGGGGTGTTTGATCCATGGGCAAATGACATCTATTTTGCCATTTTTTTTGTTATTTGCCTCCAAACACCCCATGGCAAAAGCGCAAATCAAAAATGAGATGGCAAAAATCTTTTGGCTCAACATTGTAGCAAAATTGAGCAAAAAGGGCAAAACTTTTGCATTTGCCTCCAAACACCCCGTGGCAAAAGGAAGGAGAATGGGGTTTAAATGGGTTTTTGCCAAAAGTTTTGCCATTGGATCCAAACACCCCTAATGACAAAATTTTTTCCATCTTTTTTTGAGGGCAAATGTTTTACTCTTTTTTGCTCATGCCATATGGATCCAAACAGCCCCTAAGCATCAGACTATCAATGCATCTATAGGAATGTGCATGTTTTGCAAAGATTCCTACGAGAGGCCGAGAGGGATATAGAACTTAAAATCTTTATCCAAACCAACCGAACAAAGCAACACTCGGAAGATGGAAATTGGAAAACGATCTCCATGTCGTGGCGGATTACCGGCAAGCCACCTGTCGCGGGCGGCCGAGCCACCTCGACAGCGACGGGGCCTTCCCGGGCCCACATCGCAGTGACCAGCCCGTACCGAGCCCCACGTCCCGGACCCAATAGCTGGCCGCCACGTACGCCCCCGCCCCGCCACGTACCTCGTCACGTGCCCCGCGCGCCATCAAAAAGATCTCCACGCCGCGCACCTCCGACTCGAGTCCTTCCCTTCCTATTTTCCTAACGACGACACGGCACGCGCACGCGCGCGAGCACGAGTTGGCGACCTCCCGCGCCGTCGTTAGAACCAAGGATTGGGTTGGATTGGATTGGCCTCGCCGCCGAGGAGGTTGGTGGGGATGGGGATCTCGAGGCCGCTCGCGGCGGCGCTGCTGCTGCTGCTGATCGCCGCCTTCGCCGGGGCGGCCGCCGCGCAGGAGCCGGAGCCGGTGGTGGTGGCCGCCGCGGTGGAGGAGGCTGCCGCGGCGCGGGCCGAGGGGGCTAAGGAGGCGGCGGCGCTCAGGGCGGAGCTGGAGCAGCTCAGGGCGAAGATCTCCACGCTAGGTCAGTGGCAGACGGTTTGAATCGGGGGCGGTTGATTTACTTTCGGCTGGGGTGGTTTGGCTGGGGATGGGTGTTGGTAGGAAACGTCGGATTCGTGCTTAGCAGCTTTAGGTTAATTTGTTGCCCCGTTTCACTGGAATTGGAATTGGTGCGGCTCTGGCGAGCTGCGGGGTTTAGGGCCCGATTCGATGGGAATTCGGGGGTGTTTGCTGAGCTAGCCGCTAGCGGGATCTGTTTCATAGGGGTTTTTAGCGTATAGATGCTTCTAGATGGTGTGCTTGACAGTGCTCGATTGATCCAGTACTAGCTCGTTGCTGCGAAATTCCGTCTGATGTTTGATTTTGGTCGCCAGATGAATGCAGGATTGGGTAGTTCTCGCTCTTTTAGGAAACTGTTCATTTCAGGAAAACAAATCAGCCTCTTCTGTTATTCACACGACATGGCAGATTTGTTTCTGATTGTGGCTTTACTTTGCAAAAAGGTTTGCCTACTTCGGTTCTTTACTGTAGTGGGCCAGTGCCTAGTAATAGCAGTCGCTGTGCTTTTGCCATGGACAGTGAAGCATTGTCGCAATTTCTGGGCCCTGCTTGGATGAGGTGTACTGATAGTTCCAACCAAATACACCTCCCACAGACCTTACTTGAATTGAATACGTCGGGAAAATCTAGCGATATTAATTGCAGTAAAGCTGTAAATTAATATGGGTCTGTAGAAGCTTGTACTACTACTGAAGAGTGTAAATTCAAATTTTGTCCCGACTTCGTAGTAAATCTTTACTTGTTTTGCTGTTTCTGTGACAAGCAAAACAATTTGCTTAACTTTACCACTTTGGCCTGCTGCATTAGCTTATCTGACCAAATGTATTCTAATTTCTATTCATAAGATTCCAGAACTATTGTAGAAGTAGATGTGAGGATTATTGTTTTCATGCTACAGAGTCAGGCATAGCAGAGCGATCCCAGGAACTGAAGAACAAGGATGATGGTATCGCGAAGCTGGAGAAAGCCATTCAGGAGAAGGCACAGGAGATTGCTTCTCTGCAGGGAGAGATTGCTTCCCTCCAAGTATGCAATCTAATATGCACCACTAACTACTATGCAGTCTGCCGCGCAACATGGAAATAACTATGCTTTGTTTTTTGCTTATCCATCCATTCACAGGCAAAAGGATCTATAGCTGCTGAGGAGCAGGCAGGCAAGGCCAATGCTCGGGCTGTTGAGCTTGAGAAGCAGGTATGGAATTTGGAATATAGAAATTCATGAAACCTTGGAACGTGACAATTATGTTTCTCTGAATTCTCATTTTATTTTTCTCCTTTTATAGATTGTCAAGCTCAAAAAGGATATTGAAACTCAAAGTAGCCAGAGAACAGCCCTCGAGGCTAGGGCTAATGATGCAGAGAAGAAGGTGGAAGAGCTAACTGCAAAGCTTAATGCTGTAAGTGTACAATCCTTGTCTATAGTGCAGTTTAGCAACGGTCCTTTTTTTTGTATCTGTAGTCAACTTGCATTTTTGTGTCATGTATTATTGTAACTAAGCATATCTTTTAAGTGGCTATAACATCTGTTTTTCCTTTTCGTTAACAGTAGTTATAAGATTTGCTATCTATTTGTCTATAAGCCTGCAACACATACTTATGAAACTAGCACTGTAGCAGAAAAAGGATATCAAGTGATTTACAGATCCTATTTCTATACCAGAGTTTAAAGTCACCTATAAAATTTAAAATCATTGTGAGGCCTCTGTCTGTGATGAAAAAACATTTAAACGAATGGATGTTTTCGATGTTGGATTACATTGATTTGTTGATTTTATCCTTGCTAGATCCAGAAGGAAAGTGATGAGCAAAAGCGCAAAATAAAGAAGACAGAACGTGCTCTTAAAGTTGCTGAGGTTTGCAATACATTTGTTTATTATTATAATGCACTTCTGTCGTGTCAGTTGTATGGTACATGTTAAGTTTTGTTCTTTTGCATTATATAGGAGGAATTGATGAGGCTGCAGTTAGAAGCAACAGCTAAGGCAAAACAGCTGAATGAGGTAAATGTATCCTGTTGCCATCATCAGTTGTACTTAATGCAAATTCAGAAATTTCAGCAATGTAATTACATCCTCTGAGCATAGTTATAAGCATATAAGACAAAAGGTTACTACTTTTATTGCAATTCACGTTTGCTCTATTCTCTTGGGTATATGGTCAGTGCAGGGATGTTTTTCAGTTCCAGAATTTCTTCACTAAACAAAGCATGTCAAACTACTGTACAACTACTGATCTATTCCGTCTTTTCTACTCTTTATTGCTATTTAAAAGCTCTGCAAATCAGTGCAAGAACAAATGAGTTTAACCTACATAATTTCTTGTGGCTCCCTAGATGTTAGCTTCCGTCTTTTCTACTCTTTATTGCTATTTAAAAGCAGTCACAACTCACAAATCAGTGCAAGAACAAATGAGTTTAACCCGCATAATTTCTTGTGGCTCCCTAGATGTTAGTATTTGAAGTCATCTATTAAGACATTGATTTCCTTCAGTTTGGTATTTCTATTTTGTTACTATCAGTTTGAGATAATGCACTGTGTCATGTGACACTTTGCTAATGTGTGAATCTTCTAAATTGGTTACATGTCTTAGTAGAGTGTACATGCGATTCTAATGCCTGGACTGGCATATGCTTGTTTTTTATGTCTTCTCTTGCTCGTTCCCATATACTGCAAATTTATGATTCTGTTTTCACTCTTGTTTCCTTTTGAAGGTTCATGGAGCATGGTTACCACCTTGGTTAGCGACTCAATATGCTCACTATTTGGTAAGAGTGGAACCACAAAATATGTACTACTGTAATTTTCATGTTCATGCTCTCACTGCTATCCTCATCATCATTTGTAGGAGGTGGTCTCAGGCCACTGGAATCAACATGGGAAACCTGCAATGCAGAATTTGTTACAGAAGGTGCCTCTTGATACTACTTTCTTTTATTTTAATTTCTGTATGGATCTCACAAATAAAGCCACCATTTATATGTCTGCATATCTAATATTCCAGGCATCAGAAAAATCAGCACAGGCAAAGAAATGGGCTGAACCTCATGTTGAGACTGCTAAGACGGTAGTGTCTCATTACTCATTGACTCCATCTGTTCCTGTACTTTTGGTTTATCTTGCACTGACATATGCTGACAAGATTACTTTGTATGGTTGAAGAAATGGATTCCTGTTAAGGAAAAATTGGTTGTCCTCAAGAAAAACGCAGAACCTTATGTGCAAAAGGTCTCAACGAGATCAGTGGAGTTGTATGAGTCATCACGGGACGCTGTTACACCTCATGTCGTCAAAGTTAAAGAGCTTGCTCATCCATACTACCAGGTACTCTAGTACTTCCTGTTTCAAGAATCAGTACAATTTCGCCTGTCACTTTGAGGACAGCAGTTGGTTGATTATTGTAATCCAGTGCTCTATCGTATGCATCATATGTGGTTGTTAATGTGCATTTGTTTGACTATGTTGTTCCAGGAAGCCAAGAAGTTTTCCAAGCCTTACATAGATCAAGTTGCTGAGATCACAAAGCCACATGTTGAGAAAGTTAGAACTGCTCTGAAGCCGTACACTAAAAGAGCAGTTCATGCATATGGGTCATTTCTTGAGTCGGCAACCACATACCATCGCCAGGTTTGTGGTTCTTTTCCACTTCCGTTCCGGTTTTCTGTTGCATGGTTTTTCAGTGCCTCCTTTTGTGCCATAGACTCTATCTCCAACTCGTTCCAGTATCCAACTTGTGTGGGATGTGCACTTATGTTTTGTCGCCTTACCTAATGGGTAATGCTGGGAGATTATTTAGCTGCTTCTGCATTGTGCCTAGTGATAGTGGGGGCGTGGATAGTTTGTAAGCTCTTCTGTTTTAGCTGATATGTTTAGTTCATGATTTAATTTATGTTATCATACTTTTAGCTGATATGCTTAGTTTTTCTATCATCTGAGAAAACTGTTTTTTTTTGGAAGACTGATGTGACAAAATTTTAACATTTTCTTCTTTTTAGGCTCAAGCAACCATCTTGGACTACCTTCACCAACATGAGATAACGAAATCACTAGCAACAAAGGAGTTGGTTTGGTTCCTTGTAAGGAAACCTGAAAAATTCATCTAGGAATCACCAGCTTAGTGTTCATCTAACAAACTTACTACCTTTCTGTACAGGCTTCTGCTTTATTGGCTCTGCCTGTCTTCATTATATACAAGCTTCTAATAGATACCTTCTGGTTAGTTTCTCTTCTCATACATCTACATCTGATTTCAATTCTAATCCTTGGTTGCGTGACTTCAAGTGAGCTGACACTATCTGTCGTTGCTTCTATGTAGTACCAAAAAGCCTAAAAGATCTCGTGGTAGTAACGGTGGTAACCATGGCCACAGGAGACACAAGCGCCGGCACACTGACAAGTAGATCAACTATCTAGCACATAGGGTTCGGTCAGCTGTGTATGAGTGCAGATCTTCAAGCAGGGTTCGGATTGCTCTCCCTCCCGAGCCTGTAGGAAGGAGGGTCATGGCTTCATGGTAACCCTTACCGTGGAAACATTGTACACCAACATTTCTTTTCTTTTTACATTTTCACCCCAGGTGTAATATGGACTTCAGTCGCAGCAGACCTTTTATCTGCCACCTTGCTGGGGTTCAGGGGTTAAGCCTCGGCCTTTGTTTCATTGTTCATTATTGTTTATTGTAATTTGTGAATGCGTTTGAGTTTGCGTGCTTGTTCTTGCTGGTGGCCTACATTCAAACTTCTGTATACAAAGTGGTTGTTTAGCTACCTGGCTGGAGTTGATCCCATTGGTCTCAACTCCCTGCTCCGTGTGACCGTGTATGGTTGGCAGTTGGCACCATGCTCTGATAAAAAAAGAATGGTTGTTGAATTTCGGGTGACGAAGCATTATAGGAAGGCATTTGGAATGCGACACTGAATTTCCTAGCTATGTCATCACTTTTAAGCATGGCTGGCATAGCTATCTGATTCAGAATGTGGAGTATGGAAGTAAGCAATTCGTACATGGAAGTGCTTCTGATCGGACGCAGAAATCCAGGAAAGAGCTGTCCCGTTATGATCTGCGCGTGTTCAATCTCCATGCTCTTTCGCAAAAAAAAAAATCTCCATGCTCTCCTTGTTTGAATGAGAGGTTTGATCATCGAGTGGAACAGTCTATGTTCATTCTCTCTTCTCTCGTGGTAGCTGCGAAAGGCCTCATACGAGCCCGTGGACCTCTCAGCCCAATCCGTGCAGGAACGGCCCATAAAATGATGCCGCGCCGGCCTGCACTCCAACTCAGATCACACGCTGGGCTTTGTGATCCCCCTCGCGACGGCCCGACCAGAAGTAGCTGCCGCTTCGACGTCCCGCCGCCGCCGCCGCCGTAGCGCACCCAAACCTCCCCCACTCCAACTCAACCCGGCAACCCCTCAGCCGCCGGCCGCCGCGCGCCCCTTGACGCCGGCCCGGCCGAACCGTCTGCGTCCACGGCGCTCCCCTTCGCGCAGGCTTCACCTCGCTTCGGGCCGCTCCATCCGCTCCACTCCGCCCCGCCCCTCCGAGGAGCTCGAGCACCGGCTGCCACCGCCCCGCCGGCGATCGTCTGCTGCCGCCACCGCCGTCTGCTACGTCTCCTGGTACGCTCCCCTTCTGGTATTAATCATCTCGCCCCCTCAGGAAATATCTGTCTTCAATGTTTGACTTATTTGGCGTCGTTTCCGCGCGCAGGCTGGGCGCTGAGGAGGAGAAACTAGAGGCGCCGTCGGTCGATGGCGGCCGTGGAGTAGCATCCCAAAGCTGGCGCCTTTGTTTCCGTTCCTTGCGCCATTTCCTGCGCTTCCTGCTCGGTTTCCACATGATCCTCCGCAGCGCATTGAGGGCCGCCCGCAGACTCGGGTGGATTCCTCGGGTTCAGCTCATTGTGGAGCACAATGAGCCATACCGAGCACCACAGGGGTGTGCTACTGCTACTCGATATTGGGGTGTTCAGGAATCATCATCTGCGTCCAGTTGCCGGGGCACTCCAATTGGTCATGGGTACCAGTTGCGGCTTTACTCGGCTGCTCCTGCACGCAGTGGGGAGGAGATACCTTTGGATGGGGCTGAGGATGAGGAGGTGGCGGTGGATAAGGACCTCAGGCAAATAGAGAAGAGACGTGTGTTCTGGACCGCACAGCAGACTTTCATGGAGTACCTCCATTTCACGCGGGGGATGTCGTTCGCCGATGCGGAGCATATAAGCAAGCACTCGCCCGCCTTTGTCAGCCAGCTGCTGGACCAGGTGAAGGATGCTATTGAGGACCCTGTGGAGGGGGGGTGAGGAGGAGGTGTTCAGGTCGAAGGTGAAGAAGAAAGAGGTGAGGGATCAGAAGGCCACTAACGCGTTGAGGCGTCTGTTCCGGTACCACCCTGTCAACGAGTTTGAGCCGTTCTTCGAAAGCATGGGCCTCAAGCCTTCCGAGTATGAATCCTTTCTGCCTCGGGATCTCATGTTTCTTGCCGATGATGAGGCATTGCTGAATAACTACCACCTTCTTTGCAATTATGGGTTTATGCGCACTAAGATCGGGAGGATATACAGGGCTGCTGCGGAGTTTTTTAGTTTTAGCGACAATGTGCTTGCATCGAAGCTGAGTTCTCTTGAGGATCTAGGGTTCAGTAAACCGACTGTGTTAAAACTTGTGACCTCTTGCCCTGCCATATTGACATGTGACTTAGATGCTGAATTCAAGATCATGCAGTGGCTAGACGACGGTGGCATTCAGAGAGATTGGATCGGTCAATTCTTATCTGTCCAGGAGTTGTATGATTGGAAAAAGATGGTCGAAGTTCCTCAATTTTTCACTGAATTGGGATTTGATAAGGAGTGTATTGGTAAACTGATCAGGCAAAACCCAGATTTCCTGTTGGATGGTTCTGGAAAGGTTCTATTTAGAGCAGTTACCATCATGCTGAAAGCAGGGTCTGGAAAAAGAGATTTATTTAATCTTTTCCATGACTTCCCAGATGTACCGGCCCGAAATTTCTCAAGGAACATACAGAGTGTCATGCTATTGTTAGCTGGGATAGATGTAAGTGACGAGGATATTAAGAACTTTGTGGTTGCAAATGCATCAGTGATTGGTTCTACCCGAGTCAAGGCGGCCAACAGCGTTCTTACAAATCTCTGTGTGGGAAAGAAGCGTTTGTGGAGGATTATAAAGGAGGATCCACGGCAATTGATAAAATACAAATTTGGGTCAAAGGTCAGCCGCCTACCGCCTTGTGCCAGGAATTCTGACAAATCATTGAAGGAGAAGGTAAAATTTTTGAAAGGCATAGGGTTTGTGGAAGGCTCGGAGGATATGAAGAAGGCACTAAAAGCTTTCCGTGGTAAGGGTGATGAATTACAAGGTCGGTTTGACTTTTTGGTGAGGACTGGACTTGCCCAGAAGGATGCAGTGAACATGATCAAGATAGCTCCACATGTTTTGAATCAGAGGATCAATGCCCTTGAGTCGAAGATATCTTTCCTTGTAAACGAGACAGATTATCCCTTAACTGCTCTACTTTCGTTCCCGCAATACTTGTCGTTCACTGTAGAGAGAACCAAAGTTAGGTTTTTAATGTACAATTGGCTTAAAAAAAGGGGATTGGTTGCTCCCAACTTTGCTCTAGCCACTTTCCTAGCTTGTTCAGAGAAAGATTTTATGAAGTCTTTTGTAGAAAAACATGAAACGGGTCCAGAGGTCTTCGAGAAGTTCAAGAGGGAGGTTGCTGAAGCCAAAAACACACATTGTACTTGAGATGATTAGCATGATATTCTTTGTTAACTGATATCTTAAGTGAGATCCCTGAATATTGGCAGTTTTTTCTTCTGGTTTTGTTTCACTTTAACTGTGCCTAATGGTTTACTTTTGCCCTTTCCTTGTTTTGTAGCTGTTATCTCGCAGAAGTCATTACGAGTTTGTTAAATTGTTTGTCCTTACAATCTTTTGCTGACATGTTTTCGAGAATTAGGATAGCTTTTTTCTTTTAACTGAGAACAAGGCTACTGGCATGGGAAAGGTTCGTAAAATTGAAAAGACCGTCAGGAAGGACTTCTTCGAGAGGCCCTTGTTCTAGCTCTAAAACATCAATGAACAGGAAGGATCAGATCTCAGTGAATATACAAAATTGTGTAAAAGATCCTTCACGTCTGAGTCTGAATGACCTTGGCAAGTGGCAAATCTGGTCTGGACAGACTTGGGATTGGGAATTCTGAAACACTCCCGCCGGCCGTGCCCTATTCCTGCCTTGCACGGGCCAATTGATCACGTGCGTGGCGGCGTTTGCATAGAATTGGACCAGCCCAAATCTATAGATCGGCCGTAAAGGCAGTTTGTGGGCCAAGTAACTGGATCGCAAATTCACAATTGGTCGCGTGTGGGCGAGGGGCTCCAGGCCCAACCTGCGTGTCGCTCGCATGTACTTCGAATGGGCCCAACCCGCGGTCACCTCCTCAGCCCATCACCACGACAACCCAATCCCCTTCCGTTCCGCCCAGCCCAATAATCTGTTCCTATCGCCGTCCCACGCAGCCACGCCACGTCGCGCCGCCGTCGTCCCACGCCGCCACGCCCACCGCGTTCCCGGCCTCCGCTCGTCACCTCCACGGAGCTCCTCGATCTCATCATCAATGTCGCCGGAATCCATGTCATCGTTGCTGCGAGCCGTGGAGCCATGCCCTGCCGGATGGCTGTCCCTGTCCCCGGAGAGCTACGGCAAGCGCCTCAAGCGGACGCCGCGCGTCGAGGACGACGGGACTCCCCTCGCCTACGAGATCCTCCTCCAAGTCCTCGCCGGCTACTCCCTCGACGCGGCGGACCTCGTCCGCTGCGCCGCCACGTGCAGGCGCTGGCGCCGCCTCGTCAGCGGCGAGGCCGAGTTCATCTGCCTCGGCCTCAGGCGGCGGCGGCGCCCGTCCGGCTCCGGCGGCGGCTACCTCCGCCACCTCGCCGTCGGCTTCTTCCACCGCAGCCACGACGACGACACCGGCGCGCCGCCGCGGTTCTTCCCGCTCGGCCCCTTCGCCGCCCGGCGCGCCCCCGTCCACGCCCTGGACGACGGCGATCTGTTCAGGGGCTGCCGCCTCATCGCGTCGCGGAACGGCCGCCTCGCCCTCGAGCTCCGCCGCGGGTCCCGCGGCGCCGCGCTCAGGCTCGCCGTGTTCAACCCCATGACCGGCGACGTGTCCGTCCTCCCCGCCCTCTCCGGCAAGGACATGCCCGGGACGTCCTACGCGTGCGCGCTGCTCACCTCCGACGACGACGACGACGTCGCCGCCGATGACTACCCGCTCCGCCGTTCCGCGTCATCCACCGCCGCGTTCAGGCTGCTGCTCATCTACAAGCGCCGCAGCTTCACGGCCTGCCGGTCCTACGACTCCTCCGGCGCCACGGCATGGGGACCCGAGCGCAAGACATCCGGCGGCGCCAGGATCAGCGGCGCGCGGCTGGCCGAGATGCGCGGCGGCGTCGCCGCCGGCGGCGCCGTATTCTGGCTGCACGGGAACACGGTACTGAGCCTCCGCGTCGACACGCTGGCGGCGGCGGTCGAGACCTTCCCGCCGCTCAGGTGGGGCAGCGAGCTCTGCCGGTGCTCCGGCAACGCGGAGCAGAACCGCCGCCTCGCTGCCTCGCCGGACGGGCGGCGGCTCTGCGCGGTGCAGGTCGGCCGGTGCAGCAGCGATAACAATAACAAGTTCGTGATCAACGTCTTCCGCCGCCGCGCCGACGACGACGACGACCGGAGAGCGACGACGACGAAGCGCAGGTGGGTGTGGGACCGGGCGGCGGACGTCGACCTCGACCCGTTCCTGCCACGGGGGTTGGTGAAGAGGGTTTGCATCCGGGCGGTCTGCGAGCGGAGCGGCCTCGTCTTCTTCGCGACCGGCGCCGACGAGTACGGCCAGCGGTGGTTTGACGGGCGCCATGACCTTGCGCTGTACGTGCTTGACATGGAGAGCAAGGAGGTGAGGGAGATCCCGGCGCCTGATGGCCGCTGCTCCGGGCGCAAGTCGTCGTGGAGCTTCCATGGCTACGAGATGGACATGGTGGCGTACCTGAGCTCACTAGCCGAGCGAGATAGTCTCATGTGAAGAAGGGGACGTGCAGTGCAGGGATATTTAACCGCACCCGCGCACGATATATATATATTTTTCCTAGAGCACTAGTGTTCATACTATTGGGTTGTGTGCACATGTACATATGAAAGATGATTATCAGTTCTCTACATAGTAACGGAGCAGGTTGTGTGTGCTCTTACATACTTGTGTTTGTTCCTAGCTCTAGCTTAGCCAAGTGCCAACAAAGATATAGCGGCAAGGGTTCCTTGCATTGCTGTGTGAGGACCTGTTCAGATCCCATGGTGATGAGGCAGATGTGAGATGCCAGCACTCCAGCAGGATGAATCTATACACAAAGAGCTAGCTTTGACTTTGACAAGATGCAGAAACTAGTCATGTAAGGCCAGTCGCAGTGGATGTTTTATAGGGGTTTTATGGTAATAAATATGCTGATGTGTCATAGGAGTGAGAATAAAGAGTTTCATGGTTTATGAGAGGAGTTTTATCTTCTTTGGCATGAAACTCCTTTGGCACAGTTACCTAGTTTTTGTTCTAGGTAGTTGTGTAGTGAAACTGTGTACTAAGACTGACCTTAAAAAAAAGAGGGCTATTTCCCGAAAAAAAAATTATACTAATAATTACTTTGTGTAATGGTGATAAGGATCAAATCAATTAACATGTATATGCAAAAAGAAAATGAATCGTTCTGTGAAACATATCCACCCGTCATATACTCAGCTCGTATCATATATAGGCCAGACAATACCACATCTTACACGCAATCTGAGTGTTACAACAGTCTAGATACCCATGTTTTCAAATCGTATAATCGATTCTAGTAGTAAGGGTACCGATAAGTTGATTAGTCGTGATTAGTCGTTAATCGGTTCGATTAGTCGAGCCTAGTCGTTCCTGGTCAATGGCCTAGTCGTCCTGTGTATATACTAGGACTGATATAATATACTATATAGTACGAAGCAAGGATTAACAAAAAAAGTAGTAACACAACAAGATGAGGAAGATATACTAACCATCAATCTATCACAGAAACTCCAAGCTTCAGATCCTAAACTCAACACTTAATAATTTTACTTGACCCTCACAATCGTATATATATATACCTAAAACCCAATGGGCCGAATTCCCACCAAGTCAGCCCAATACCAGCCTAAAACGATCAAAATGCTAGTCGTCTCCTAACCTGATCGAATGATTAATCGCGATTAGTCGATGATTAATCGGATGACTAGATATCTAGTCGGTCTAATCGAATCGTTGGCATAATCGATGTGAGGATACTGATAAGGTCGACTAATCGTGACTAATCACGATTAGTCGGACGACTTAAAAACATGGCTAGATACATACACAATCCATGTGCTGAATTACATTTACATACAGTACAACCTTAGAACGACATGCAGATTACTTCTTGGCTTCAAATTACACATAAAAAGGAACATCTAAATAGCATATCCATACCCCTATGACACCAGTTTTAAGACAATATACTGGTTGACATAGCTTAGAGACCACACGCTACATATCTTGTTGATTATGACTTTATCTTCCATTATTTGTTGATCTACAGATCGGGGAATTCCCTTATCGGCGTTGTGGATGGAAGAGAAATTGCAGCATTACTACTTGTAGTATCAGTAGCAAAGCTTCTTGGAGAATCACCTGTAGAGATCCCTTCAAGTTGGACGAGGGCTTTTGTTCTGTGCCTTCCCATGCTTCCTGTCTCTCCTAAGCATTACAAGCTGTTCTGCTACCTCAGTCATATCTGGTCGGTCATTGACGTCATCTTTTAAACACTCAAGGGCCAGCTTGCCAATTTCTTCCAGTATAAAGATATTTTCTTCGGTTGCAATCTCCTCGTCAAACATTGCTCTTCCACTCCCTTCTTTCTCATACACTCGGTAGAACTCTATGATCAGACTATTGTTTTTGCCATACACAATCTTTTTCCTAGTAATGAGTTCCAAGAGAACAGCTCCAAAACTGTAGACATCACTCTTTTTTGTGTTAAAAGTCCCGTTTTCATGAACACAGGATCTATGTAGCTCATGCACCCAATGACCATCGTGGCAATGTGTTGACGCTATTCTGATCAACACACACGAGCGCCGGATCGCGCAGCACCAGAAACTTGCACTCGCCGCAGCCTCAGCCCAAACCAGTCAGACCGGTTTGGGGATTCGGTCAGACCGGTTTCGCTAGGGCTTCGGTGAAAACCTAGAATCACCACCTCGGGAGGGACCCCGTCGGAGATGGCGCGTCTAGGGTTGCTCTGAGATCGGTTAGGCCACTCAGAACCTCCTTGAACGCCGTCGAGACAAACAAGGGAAGCAAAGGGGTTGGAAAAAGCTAGGGTTTGGAGATAAAAAGTAGAAAAATAATATTTGATCGATTGGATGATAGCTCTCAATCGGCCACGGCCCTTTATATTTATAGGGTGGGGAGGTCTTGCCCCGTAAGGAATCCTTTTACAATTTGGAAACGACTAGGACTCGTAATTCTACTCCAACTCGGAGTAAACCGGTCAGACCGGATAGAGCAACCGGTCATACCGGTTTCGGCCATTGCCAGATCGGCTACAGTGAAACCGGTCTGACCGTTTTCCAAAACCGGTCTGACCGGTTACCCTCGACCTGATATGCAACTGCCAATTTTGGGTGCGAACATATGCCCCCTGTTTTCTAGTAAATTTTATGCACTAGAAAATATGCTAAGGTCGATGTCACAGAATTCACCGGCCATTTTATCCTAAGGGCGATTTTCAACCATAAATCGGCCATATCCTATTAAGCACTTTGCCAAACACTTGGATAAAATTTCTTCAAGTATCTCCCATTGAGAGCTCTAGGCAGCTGCTGTCCTTGCAAAGTCTCTACCATATAGGAATTTCCTGAACAAACCTTCACAATCTTGAAAGGACCTTCCCAACTTGGAGACCACTTGCCAAACTTGTTGCTTTTCAATCCAATGGGCAAGATTGTTTTCCAAACCAAATCACCTACTTGAAAAGATTTGAATTTCACTTTCTTGTTGTATGCTCTCGCCACTCGTCTCTTATCTTTTTCAATCTCTTCTAAAGCTTCCAAACGCTTGTTGGTCACTTCATCAATATTATCCATCATCAAAGCATAGTATGTATCAACATCAAGATTATTTTGCTTTGCAAGTCTATATGCGCCAAGATTCACCTCTACAGGCAAAACGGCTTCTTGACCATACACAAGCTCAAACGGAGTAACTTTAGTAGCACCATGTTTAGAAATACGATGAGCCCATAAAGCTTCAGATAATACCTCATGCCATCTTTTAGGATGATCTTCTACCTTCTTCTTGATGAGCTTTATCAAGGTCTTGTTGCTAGATTCAGCTTGACCATTGGCTTGAGCATAATATGGAGATGAATTGAGAAGTTTAATACCATAGGAATTAACATATTCACGCACCTCTTTGGATATGAATGAAGTCCCTTGATCCGTAGTCAAAGTTTGTGGAATACCAAACCTATGTATAATATTTTCTCTAATAAACTCAATCACCTCTCTATGCGTCATATTCTTCAAAGGAACTGCTTCCGTCCATTTGGTAAAATAATCAGTTGCCACAATCACAAAACAATGACCCTTCGACGAAGGAGGATGAATCTTGCCAACAAAATATAAATCCCATCCTCGGAAAGGCCAAGGCTTAATAATTGGATGCATCAATGCCGCAGGTACCAACTGAATATCCCCATGTTTCTGACACTCTTCACATCCTTTGTAGTATTTAAAACAATCAGCTATCATATTGGGCCAATAGAAACAAGCTCGTCTAAGGAGCCACTTCATCTTGGGAGCCGATTGATGAGTACCACAAATTCCTTCATGAACCTCTGCCATAGCCAACCTAGCTTGGTCAGGACCCAAACATTTTAGAAGCAAACCATCAATAGTCCGACGATATAATTCATCACCATCTAGAATAAATTTAAGAGCCCATCGTCAGATTTTTCTGTCAACTGAATTGCTAGGATTTTGCAAATAATCCACCAAAGGCTTCCTCCAATCATCCACTTCGTCTTTATTAGAAACAGCGGCCGAAACAGACCCGGTATTGGGATACCGGTCAGACCGGTTCTCCGAAGCGGTCAGACCGGAAAAACCGGTCAGACCGGTCTGAGGAAGCGGTGCGACCGGTTCCTCCAGAACAGAACACTCGGCTTCTAAAAACATCGGTCTTCGTTCTTGAAAATTTCTTTTCTGAACGTTATAACCAGATGCTTGCTGAGCCAGAGCATTCGCCTTTGGATTTCTTTCTCGTGGTATATGACGAATTACAAACTCATTTAAGCAAGATATAATATCGAAGCATCTATCAAGATAGACATTCAAAAAATCCATCTAAACATTGACATACCTTAGAAACTTGCTGTACCACCAGTAAAGAATCACCATAAGCTTCTACATGCTTTACTCCCATGTCATGCAAAATTTCCAATCCGAATAAAAGAGCCTCATACTCGACTTGGTTATTAGTACATTTATGATCTAATCGGTTAAGTGCTTCAAAAACAGCCCCATGTGGAGAAGTAATAACAATTCCAATACCACAACCACTTTTGCAAACCGATCCATCAAAATGCAATTTCCATGGAGTAAAAGTAACATAACCGACATTTAAATCAAGTTGCTTATCTACTCTATGTTCAACAATAAAGTCGGCTATTATTTGACCTTTCATTGAAGTTAATGGCTCACAATGCAAATCATATTCAACTAAAGCGTAAGCCCATTTGCCGACTCTACCACTTAAAATTGGTTTGTGCAACATGTATTTGATTATGTCGGTTTGACATGCTACTACACAAGTACTTGGCAAAAGATAATGTCTCAACTTGGTACAAATATGATATAATGATAAACATAGTTTTTCAATAAAGGTGTACCTTGTTTCGGCATCCAATAATCTTCTACTCTCATATGCAACCACATGTTCCTTCCCTTCGGTTTCTTGAGTCAAAACACCTCCAATGACATCTTTCTCAGCCGCCACATATAACTTGAATGGAACCCCACTCTTGGGCGCTTGAAGGACGGGTGGCGAAGATAAATATTGCTTGATCTCATCAAATGCCT
Organism: Echinochloa phyllopogon; assembly: GCA_033239725.1. Classification (NCBI taxonomy): domain Eukaryota; kingdom Viridiplantae; phylum Streptophyta; class Magnoliopsida; order Poales; family Poaceae; genus Echinochloa; species Echinochloa phyllopogon. The sequence continues at coordinate 36,706,123 of BTCW01000006.1, forward strand.
CTTGGTGTTTTGCCCCCCAAGTGAAATCAATGTTATTCTTCAACCGAAGTAAAGGAGTAAAGGCATTCACCTTCCCGGACAAATTACAAATGAATCTTCTCAAGTAATTTACTTTGCCCAAAAACTTTTGCAAATCTTTCTTGCAAGTAGGAGCCTTCACATTTTTAATAGCTTCAATCTTTGTAGGATCTATCTCTATGCCCTTTTCATGCACAATAAATCCCAAGAACTTTCCAGCCGATACACCAAAAGCACATTTGAGTGGATTCATCTTCAAATTATATCGACGCATTCTTTCAAATGCAAGCCTTAAATCAGCCAAATGAGAATCTACTTCAGCCGATTTGACAACGATATCATCGATATAAACCTCTACTATAATGCCAAGCAAGTCATGAAAAATCAAATTCATAGCCCTTTGATATGCGGCACCAGCATTCTTCAAACCAAAAGTCATCACTACCCACTCAAATAGACCAACAAAACCCGGACATAGAAAGGCCGTTTTGGCTATATCCTCTTCGGCCATAAATATTTGATTATAACCAGCATTACCATCAAGAAAGCTAAGAATTCTATGTCCAGATGCAGCATTAACAAGAAAATCGGCTATAGGCATAGGATATTCGTCTTTAGGAGTAGCTCTATTAAGATCTCTAAAATCAATGCAAACACGAAGCTTTTTTGTTCCTTTCTTTTCAACAGGCACAATATTAGAGATCCAATTAGCATATCGACAAGGCCTAATAAATTTAGCATCTAGCAACCGATTGATTTCTTCTTTCACTCGGTCATAAATATCAGGATTAAAGTTTCTGCGAGATTGTTTAAAAGGCCTAAAACCAGGTTTAATGGGTAAACGATGTTCAACTAAATCACGACTTAAACTAGGCATTTTATTGTAGCTCCATGCAAAACAATCAACATACTCCTTTAATAACTTTATTAACTCGGATTTAAACAAAGGATCAAGATTCTTGTTTACAAATGTCGGCCTAGGTATAGTACCATCACCAATATCTACCTCCTCTAGAGGATCAGCGGACGTAAACCCTTGTCCTAACTTGCTTAAATCATCAAAATCTTCAATGGCCTCACACATATCGTTCTTATGCGCCCGATAGTGCTCACGCCTCTGCTGTAACCACTCTAGATTCGGATCCATCAAATCATAAGAGATGGTATAGCCAGATCTCTGATCGGCCTCATAACAGCAGTAGCAAAGCCATCCTTGGTGCAACCAATGATCTCACAATCAGATAAATCTAAACCAGATAAGCACTTAAGATTCTCATGACCATCCATAGTAGAACTATCGACCACTGCAACACAAGCCGACGTATCTCCATGAACGACCTCTACTTCATCATCTATCCATTGAATTAAAAATTGATGCAAAGTAGAAGGCACACACTGGTTTGCATGAATCCAATCACGACCAAGGATTAAACTGTAGTTACCTTGTGTCTCAATGACGAAGAATGCAGTAGCCAAAATCTTGCTTCCAATAGTGAGCTCCATAGAAGCAACTCCCTTGGCGCCCATAGGTTCACCTCCTCCAATGCCGCTGATGGTCATGTTGGTCTTGATCAATTCCTCATCTGAACCTCCCAGCTTCTTGAACAGAGAATACGACATCAAATTAACTATCGCCCCTCCATCCACTAGCATGCGAGAGATAGGCTTTCCATTGATATGACCCTTCATGTACAAAGCCTTCAGATGACTTTCGGTAGCTTTAGGCTTCTGGAAAATAGCTTCCTTTGGCCCAAAATCAAGATGAGCGATGCTTTCCTCTCATAACACATAACCATCCATAGACATATGAATTACATTAAGCTCAAAATTCATACGCTCAGGAGAAGAACCATAATCAACAAGCTCTTCATCGTCCTCTGAAGCAGATACCGATGATAACTTGCCATCACAAACCATAGGAGTGGGAGAAGAAAAACCAGGCGGCGCATCGGGCAAAGCGGTCTGACCGCTTTCGGCAACCGGTCTGACCGGTTCAACCGGTTTGACCGACTCCCCAACCGGTCTGACCGGTTCTGTCTGGGAGCTGGTCTTGGCTCTCCATTCTTTTCCTTGTGGAATCATAGGCCTGTACTTGTTGAATGCTTCGTCTCTCTGCTTCTCTAGCTCTTTCTCCTTCATCTCCCGAAACCTCAAGCGCTGAAGCTTCCTCCTTTGAGTACGAGATAAACCGGGAGGACACCATCTTGGCAAAAAGTACTTGGAATTAGAACTACTTCCACTGGCCTCATGATCATTATCAGAAACAGATCCCTTCTGAATAGGTGTCTCAACCTTATTGTCTATGACAATCGGTCCTTTGCCACCGTCTCCAAGGGGAACGTTCATCAACCCAATCTGAATAACATCTTGATTTGTAGTTCTCTCTGGGTCAATATCCATCTTATGCACCTCCTCCCTCTGCTTTGGCTTGTAAACTTGCTTCATAGGAGATGCTGCCAATTTCCCAGGGAAACCGGTCTGACCGGTTTGTGAAACCGGTCTGACCGGTTGGGTCTGGTGACCCTGACCAGATTGGCGAAGTGCCAAACGGTCCTGTCCAGGCCTTGAGATTCTGTTCAATACTGGCCTTTGCGGTCCTCCCCATCCATGTTGGAAAGGCTGCTGATACGGCACCCACATCACTCCATTATTATCATAAATTGGACGAGGTGGATATGAACTTGATGCTTCCCATTGCGGAGCAAAATTCCTCTTTGGCTGAGAACATTCTTCTTGATGTGGAGGCACTCTCATTCTCTTTTTTACTGGCCGATCGCTTGTAACGGCCTTTTGCTTGGAATACTTGTCAAATAGCATATCAAAGGTGACCTTTGGCCTAAGAGTACTCCCCTGATTCTTTGCAACATTGAGCTTCCAATTTCCAATCTCCGGACGGCTTGGTTTAATCATCTTTGGACGGCCCTGAGGAAAACCGGTCTGACCGCTTTCCCTAACCGGTCTGACCGCTTTCCCTAACCGGTCTGACCGGTTTGTCTTGCACAGGCTCAAACGGTCTCTGCTCGGCGGGAACGGTCGACCCTTGCCCCCCATGTCCAGAGGCTCTCACAGTAACCTTGAATGTCTCCCTGCCATCTGGAGTTGTCTCACATGCAACTTCTCGAATCAATTCTTTTCCCCTCAAATCAGGTTTTGCTTCACCAATCACAACATTCTTCCCTTTGGTTGCTTCGGCTTGATGCGGCCCAACCAAGACCTTAGGCTGCTGTAAATCCATAGTATTGACAGGGAAAGGAGTTTTGTCCACTTGCATCTCATGAAATGTCAAACGACCTTCGTTTATGGCCGATTGAACCTGTCGATGAAACATATTGCAATCATTAGTGGCATGAGAATAAGTATTATGAAACTTGCAATATGCACGTCTTTTCAATTCGTCAAGTGGAGGCAATTTATGAGATAATTTAATATTTCCAGACTTAAGCAATTCATCAAAGATACGATCGCACTTGGAAACATCAAATGTAAACTTAACTTCTTCTTGCCGACCTTTGCTAGCCGGCTTAAGTGATGTACAAGAGTAAGTTTTTTCTTTAGAGGACCATACAAATTCAGCAGCAAGTACTTCTTTATCACTATCACTTGAATTATCAGACTCATAATCAATCATATGAACATTGGAACGACGTGATCTAGAAGTATCTCTTTCTTTTTCCTTATTCATTCGGTTTTCAACAACTAAAGCCCTAATTTAAACTTGTGCAACCGAAAGAAAATCAGAACCCTCTATTCTATCTCTTATGGACGACCTTAAACCCTTTAAGCAAATATCAGCAAGGTCCATATCAGTGATTGACAAATTGAAACAACGGTTCTTAGTTTCTTTAAATCTCTTAATGTAAGCAGAAACAATTTCATCTCTACTTTGCCTAACCGATGTCAAGTCCGTCAATTTCAATTGTAAGCTCCCACTATAAAAGTGATCATGAAATTTACGCTCTAACATATCCCAAGATATAATAGAACCAGGAGCAAGCGAAGAAAACCAAGCAAAAGCGGTACCAGTTAAAGATAAAGAGAATAAACGCACTTTAAGAGCATTATATGTACCCGCTTCTCCTAGTTGAGCTATGTATTGACTAATATGTTCCCACGTGGTTCGGTCATCATCTCCACTAAATTTAATCAAATCAGGCATACGCCAACCACGTGGAAGAGGAAAATTATCAAACTCAGCATCATATGGTTTTTGATACAAATTTGTGTTACCAATATCAACACCAAGTTTAGTTTTTACCGCATTAGCCAAATCTTCTCTAAATTTATTAAATTCAGTCCAGTTAGGATTATTTGGCTGTTGTGGTTGCACACTCTCCAAATTCATCTTATTTAAGTAGGGAGCAATCTTAGCTTGAGCTAGCCTATAACTTTCAAACACATCATCAGGTATAACATTTCTTTGAGCAGATGTGTTAATTGTTGTACTAAATTGAGGCTTAGCAGTACCCAAAGTATTAGTGTGAGCATAAACCATTGAATCAGGCAAAACAGAAAGCGGCATAGGTTGCTCATGCACTAATTCAAGCGCATTGGTCAGACCGGTCTGACCAGTTCCCTGATCCGGTCTGACCGGTTTGGCCACGTTTGGCCCAGTCGGTTGGAACGGCAGGGATTGACCAATGGCAAATTCAGGTGGCATACCATATATATATTTTTCAGCGTTAACATTAGGTATGGGTGACAAGCTAGGAAAAACTACCCCACTAGTATTAATTTTTAGGGACGCTACTACTAGTTTCATTATTGTTAAAGCAAGCAGTAGTCCTATCTTTCTCAAGATCCTCTAATCGTTCTAAACGAGCAATATATGAGGCGAGTAATTCATCACTTTCTACACTATTTTTAGGAACTGTAGTAGAATGAGTTTTTTGTGATTTACTTACAGTGGGTATTACCTCAACTTGATTGTCGTTTAACTTGATTGCTGGTAGCTCAAATTCTTTCAATCTTGCCACCTTGCCATGACGATCTTTCTTGACGCCAGCCAAAAATTGTGTCTTCATGTAATCTTGTAGCGCCTCAAATTTCTTCTGCTCCTCTTGAGTGAGATCTTCCAGCGTAGCTGTGATGATGTTCTCCATATCAAGTTCACATCGAGATCCCATCTTGCCTGGAGTTTAGATTGAACGGTCTTTGAAAACCAGATCTTCTATGATCCCCAGCGGAGTCACCAAAAGTATGTTGACACTTTTCTGATCAACACACACGAGCGCCGGATCGCGCAGCACCAGAAACTTGCACTCGCCGCAGCCTCGGCCCAAACCGGTCAGACTGGTTTGGGGATCCGGTCAGACCGGTTTCGCTAGGGCTTCGGTGAAAACCTAGAATCACCACCTCGGGAGGGACCCCGTCAGAGATGGCGCGTCTAGGGTTGCTCTGAGATCGGTCAGGCCACTCAGAACCTCCTTGAACGCTGTCGAGACAAACAAGGAAAGCAAAGGGGTTGGAAAAAGCTAGGGTTTGGAGATAAAAAGTAGAAAAATAATATTTGATCGATTGGATGATAGCTCTCAATCGGCCACGGCCCTTTATATTTATAGGGTGGGGAGGTCTTGCCCCGCAAGGAATCCTTTTACAATTTGGAAACGACTAGGACTCGTAATTCTACTCCAACTCGGAGTAAACCGGTCAGACCGGATAGAGCAACCGGTCAGACCGGTTTCGGCCATTGCCAGATCGGCTACAGTGAAACCGGTCTGACCGTTTTCCAAAACCGGTCTGACCGGTTGCCCTCGACCTGATAGGCAACTGCCAATTTTGGGTGCGAACACAATGTAATTCTCCACTTTTAGCAGTTTCGATAACCCAAAATCTGAGATCTTGGGGATCCACTTATCATCAATAAGTATGTTGTCCGGTTTGACATCTCCATGCCGTATGGTATGATTTGTGAATGAGTGCATGTACCTTAGTCCTTCTGCAGACCCAATTGCAATTTCCAAACGCAGGTCTAATGGCATGGGGAGTCTGTGAGTACCTTGTCCATGGAGGATATCCTGTAGACTCCCTTTGGCAGCAAACTCATACACCAACATCGGAACATCCACCTCCAGGCAGCAACCGACGAGTTTGAGAATGTTTCTATGGATCATTTGCGACTGGATGATGACTTCATTGGTGAAATCCTCCTTTCGCCCTTCATTTACCTTGATGGACGACTTCACTGCAACCATTGAACTGTCTTCAAGAGTTCCTTTGTAGACCTTGCCAAAACCTCCTTGACCAAGAACCTCAGAGTTGTTCTTTGTGATCTTATTCAGCTCATCCTTGGTGAAAATCTTGATGCTCTCCACTTTCTGTAGTGCTGAACCACCATTCTTTCTGAAATATTCATTCATTCTTCTCTTGTGGATCACCATTAGTGTAAGAAGTATAGCGACAATCAACAAGGATATGCCCACTGTGATGCCTACAAAGATTAGTCATGCGTTCAGAATTTTAGAGTAGTGATGTGATCCTCGAAAAAGGAAAAATATCAATACATACAGGAGAAGCAATAGTTTTGTCTCAAGCTAAGAAGAAAAATATCATGCCCCAGTTCATACCAAGTGCAAGCTGTGCCGCGAGAGGGAACTTTGGGCTGCAAGGCTGTTCTTTGGGATTACCATTGTTCTGGTACCCTGCACGGCATTTGCATTCGTAGGAACCCCGAGGGTGTCCTGGCAAACACCGTGGCATGGATATTCGGTCGGGCGGGAGCACTCATTAATATCTGCACACGTTAGATGACGTGAGCCTCCCAAGAATTCAAAATGAGTAAATTATGTTTAACAACTTGCAAGATTAAAAAAGGTTGATATATAGTTTCTGAACTTTTTTCAATTGTGACACCGAATTTAATTTTGAAAAAGAAAATTTAATTAGCTACTTCCCTCTAACTGATCACAAATATAAATAGTTTTAGATGTGCCAGAGTAGATTTGCATTTTCTGTGCTAAATTAAAGTAATTTAAATATTAATTTTAGTCCAAACTCTAAATAAAATGAATCATCTAAATACTCTCTATGTGTCTCCGACTCTTAACTCCAGAATTTTTTGGAGCTCCTAATATCCAGCTTCAAGAACTCTACAAATTTTTTGAAGTTGGAGCTGTTCCAAACAGTGCCTTGCTTGTGCATCCATTGACGATGTAGGGGTTGCCCTCGCATCCCTGTGTGCAGTTACAGAAATAGCCAGGGCCATTGCTGGAGTCGACGCACTCACTGTGATCGCTGACGCAGGCGTACCGGGGCTTGTTCTTCTCGGCAGCGCAGGACATGGATGATGATGATGAACTGCTGCTGTTGCCGCCGTTGCGGATGGCCCAGTCTAGTCGCAGCGGCATCGTCTGTTTCACCGGCATGGCCGTCAGGTCGGACGCCCGGAACGAGTAGTGTCCCTTCTCCACGATGAAGCCGTAGTCGCAGGGACTGAACTCCTGGTTGGCGTGCGACCAGATACTAGAGCTCCCGAACTGCATCCAGTTGTCGGTGAGGCCCGGCGGGATGTCGACGTGGCAGCAGCCGACGCCGGCGCACTTGCCGTCCTGCGCGCTGCCTGAGTCGTTGCAGAAGGTCATGCAGCCGGTGTAGAAGGTGAACCTGTAGCGGCCGCGCGGCCCGCTGTTGGTGTACATCAGGGTGTTGCAGCCGAGGACGAAAAGCTCGTTGTGGGTGTCGGAGATGCGGTAGACGCCGGCGGGGTTGAACGTCACCGCGCCGTTGGAGAAGCCGGTGCGGTCGCCGGTGGAGTTGAAGCACTGCCACGCCACCGGCAGCAGCACCCGGGCCTCCGGGCGCGGCATCACGGAAAGGTTCAGCACGGCGATGTCGGTGTCCGCCAGGACCGGCACCACGAGGCTGCCGGTGCCGCTCCTGACGCAGCTGATCTCGAAGCCCGGGAGGGAGCATTTCGCGCCGCCGCCGCTGCCGGTGCCGGTGCTGATGCCGAACGGGTAGGGGATGTCGACGTCGCCGCATCTCGTCTGGCAGCCTGGCTTGCCGATGAGGCTCGCTGCTGGGGCCGCCATAGCCAGCACGGCCAGCATTATGAGCAACGCCGGCGACGACATTATTAGTCACGGAAGGGAGTTTATTTGGCTGTTCTCTGTTCACTGATTATTCCTGGTTCCACTTCTAATTGGTTGCTACAGCTATCGTTGCATGCATACCAGCTGCATGAGTGCTTCCCCTTCTGCTCAGTCCGGGTCAGCCGTGCTACCGTCCTCGGCTCCACGTGCCCCAGCGGTCGCTGTGCTTATTGTTCTTTTGTGATCGGTTGTATGCAGCAACTTGGCCTGTGTGCATGCAGCAATCCGCGCGTATGCAGCAATCCGCGCGTATGCAGCAACATGATCGGTCCTATGCAGCAACTTGCGTTCAGACGCGCGCGCATGAAGCAACTCGTGCCCGGCCCCACGACAGCTTTCCCACATCCAAAAAACAAGCCGTCTACATGCCGGCGTAGGGGCTCGACACCGGCCCCACGACGTAGGCAGGGTAGGGCGGGCGTCAAGGGTGGCCGGCTCGCCGCGGCGCAGACGGATATGGACGGCGGGTTTGCGGCAGCGCGCGGGCGGCAAGGGGCGGTGGGCTCTTGGCAGCACGTGGGCGGGGCGGCCGTCGTCCATGAGCTCCCCGAGCGCCCCGTCTCTCTCTCTCTCATTTTCGCTCTGCCTCCCTCACCTCTCTCTCTCTCTCTCCTCTCTGCTCTCACCACCGCCGTTCGCCGGAGTCGCTGCCTCGCTCCATCGGAGTGTTTGCCGGTCCGCCCATAGCGCCACCACCTCGCCATATACCTCCACCACCTCTCCAAGCCCTCCACGAACACTCACCACGCCGCCCGTAGCTCACCGCCGCCCGCCATGGCCGGAGCTTGAACTCCACGACGGTTCGCGCATCCCCAACCTTTCCATCTGAGCTATAGCCTCAGCTAGCTCCGCCCGGTGTTGGTGAAGCTTGGAGAGCCCGTGCCGCCCCGCTATGCCACTGGAGGTGAGGGAACGACGTCGCCACCGACGGTCATCCGCCGCAATCGAGGGGAAACGTGGAGGAAGTGAAGTGGTAGGGTAAGGAGTGGTTTGGGTTGTGTTCTAGCACCTAGTGGTGGTGTTGAAGTAGTGCCAAGCCGAAGAGATGGCCAGGAGAGGTTGGAATGGCGATGCGACGCCATGAATGCCGACCGAGCCGCCGTTCATCCAGGAGAAAGAGGAAGGAGCTGAGGGAAGGAGCAAGGAAGGAGAGGAGCGTTGCGAGTGTTCTGTGTCCAGGCGAAGCTTGTAGGCTAGATCCAAGTGGTAGAGGAGGAGGGGAATGGCCGGCATAGCCCCGCCGCGCCATGGATGCCATGGCCGGTGCATGGGCCCGCGCCAAGACAGAGGTTGGTGGGGGGAGGGGACGCCATATTGGATCTTAGACTCAAACGAACCGTTATGGACCTACAATGAATCACTTAAATAGTTAATGGACCAAAAATACAGTTTCTGAGTTTGTGGATCTATTTGACACTTCGCTACAAGTTAATAGACTAACGGTACATTTTACTCTTTTAAAATACGTAGCATCTCATTCTCATCTGCCAGTGCCAGGGCGCCAGGGCCACCAAAGTGCAGTGCAGCCGTGCAGGCATTCCCTTCACCACCTCCGTTCCCTCTGCCCATCACAAGGACTCATCAATTCAAGCCGGCCTAAAAAATGGGAACCGGATCCTCTGCAGTTCTGAGGTCTACCTTAGAGGGAGGTAAAATGCCATTTACCATTCGTCATGAATTGGATGTCTCCTACGTACAGCCAAATGCTCTGTTCGTCTGACTTATCAGCCATCAACCAGCAGTACTTTTCTCTCAGAACAAATCAGTCACCGGTACTTTTTTCTCAGAATAAATCAGCATCACTCATCAGCCACCGGCCAAACGAACAAGGCGAAAGTCTAGCTAAGTATCGAGGGTCTTGTTAATGCTACTGGATGACCGCATCAAAGCCCCAGTTCCTGAGCGCGAGGATAAATCGACGGGAAACAGTGACATGTGATGAACAACGAGCGTACTACACCTGCTAGGCTGCTAGCTTGCAATTTGGTCACAGCGGCGTTTGCATGTAGGGCGGCTTTACCACACCGCTTAGGCGCTGTCACTCCCAACGTGCTCGAAGCCGTGCATCTTTCCCTAAAATACTTCTCTTTTTCATAACAAAACCTTATGTAGACCTTGAACTAATTTTGTAGACAATGCATATAGCGTCAAAACTTGTATAGGCTTCTTGAGCAAAGAATCTTTATTGGGCTCGGATTAAACTCTGAATTTTTATTCCAAACACTGAATCAGTGTTATTCATCTAAAAATAGAGGTCAAAATAAAATGTCAACAGTCCATTTCTCTAATCCAGATCTGGTCTATAATGTTCAACAAACATAGAGATTTTCATTTTGTTTTGGGACAGCATATAATCCCCACGAAAAATCTTAAGAAAGTTTGTGATGAAGTCGATCCCTTTCAAGCTGCAGCAGCGGGAGCTTGACCGAATACTCTTCACGAGACGTCGGACGCGAGATGAACGATGGATGGCCCTTTACCTCCCTCTGAGGTAGATCCAACAACTGCAGAGGATCTCGCTCCAAAAAGTGGCACCAAAATCAGACTCTTCGTTTTTTTTGAAAGATGAACATCTGACTGTTCCTCACCTCAAAGTTTCAGCTATGCCAATTGCCAAGCGCCCCCTCTTTCTTTATCTACAGTCAAGAGAAGAAGAAAAAAAAGAAAAGAAGGTTGGTGCCTATGCCTCACGCACGCGTGACGAGCCCCCACAACAACGGGACCGAGAGAGACGTCCCCATCGACGCCGCCGTCTCCTTCAGACTGCTCGCACCGGAGACTGGATGCCCGAACGGTACGCGCCATGTGGGCGTGCATGGCTGCATGCCGTGCGGCATCCAGGTTTGGCCCTGCAGCGGGGGCCGGCAAAGCCTCGGTACATTACCGCCCCCCTCCCCCTGGCACGGCAAGCACGTCAGCGTGGGGCCCACGCACCGCGCGTCCTCCAACCACCTTGCGCGCCGCAGAGGAGAAGACGGCCGCCGCTAGATGCTTCCACCTGCTCCGCCTCCGCATCCGCCTCGCTCCACCGCTATGGGAGCAGGAGGGTGGAGGCCACTGGCGCCGCGCTGCCCCACCGCCGCTCCGACCGGCCGCCAAGCTGCCGCCGCGCCGAGCTACGCAGGGCACCGGCGGACGCCCGCCCCGCGCTGCCACGCCCCGCCCTCCCGCCGCCTCGCACCACCCGCCCGCCGCCGCCTCCCGCAACGTTGTGCGCCGCTCGCCGCCCCACGCATGGTCGTTGCCTCGGCTTGCGTCTTACATGCCCTTTCCTCGTCGCACTCGGATCATTGCCCACTCCTTCTCGCGCATCATGAAGGGCCACGCCGGTCGACACCTTTTAGGTTTGAAAACTTCTGGACCAAGCTCCCCGGCTTCTAGGGCATTGTCCAACAAAGCTGGAACGCCCCAACACAACACAACGAGCCCTTCCACCGACTCGGCCACAAGCTCCACGCAACTGCACGTGCTCTAAAGTCCTGGAGCCGTTCGCTAATCTCAGATGCAAGGCTTAAACACCACATGGCCAAAGAAATCATTCTGCGCCTGGATGAGGCCCAGGACCACCGGGAGCTTACCACGGCTAAGTTTGCCCTCTGGGCGAAGCTTAAAAAGCGACTCACGCGTTGGCTGGTTATTGACAAGGCCCAAAAAAAAACAGTGCTCCAGAATCGCCTATATTAAAGAAGGGGATGCCAACACACGCGTTTTCCACCTACGGGCTAATGGCAGGAGACGGAAGAATTTCATTCAACGACTATGCAATCGAGATACTTGGGCCTGTTCCCACAATGATAAACGACAATTAGTCCAGGACCACTTCGAAACCATCATGAAGGCGCCCGAAGCCCGCACCTGTGACTTCTCTTGGCCTGACCTGCATATACACCGGAACGACCTCCAACATGACTCAAGATGTCGCGACCTGGACCTTCTCAACAAGGCCAACATTGTCTTACTCCCGAAAAAAGATGGGGCTGAGGATATACGAGATTTCCGCCCAATCAGCCTCATTCACTCCATTGCCAAGATCATCACCAAGATGCTAGCTCTTCGCCTGGCACCACACATGAACTCCTTAATTTCTCCTTGCCAGAGTGCGTTCATTAAAAACGGAGTATTCATGATAACTACCTATACGTCCGAAATTTAGCAAGGCGTTTCCACATAAACAACACCCCTGCACTCCTAATTAAGCTGGATATTTCAAAAGCATTCGACTCTGTGCGTTGGGATTATCTAATCTCCCTCATGCAACGGATGGGTTTCCCCCCGAAATGGCTGAGCTGGATAACGGCGCTCCTCACATCCTCCACCTCACGTGTCCTACTTAACAGCATCCCCCTGGACCCCATCCAACATGGCCGAGGAGTGCGCCAAGGCGACCCGCTGTCCCCCCTTCTCTTCGTGATTGCCATCGACCCTCTACAACGCCTCCTCGAGATCGCAACTGAGCGAGGCCTTCTCAGCAAGCTCAATGGTAGGGTGGCGCGATTCCGAGCGTCCTTGTATGCTGATGATGCGGTGATCTTCATCAAACCGACGCTAAAGGACACCAAAAATCTGAAGGAGCTATTACTTCGATTCGGAGCGACAACGGGGCTATGCACGAAGATCCGAAAGACGAGTGTCACGCCCATCCGATGCAACAACATTGACCTCGATAGGATTCTGACTGAGCTACCGCTCTCAAGGCTGCCGTTCCCAATCAAATACCTAGGCCTCCCACTCTCGACCAAGCGACTTTGAAAGCTGGACTTCCAACCTCTGATAGATACGGCGTCTGGAAAATTATCTACCTAGAACGGCCGTAACCTCACCCAAGCAGGGCATGTCACCCTTACCAAATCCGTGCTGACCTCCTAGCCGGTGTACACTTTGTCTGTGCTGAAGCCGTCCAAGGAAGCCCTAGAGGAATTTGACATGATACGCCGACGTTTCCTATGGGCAGGTGACAAGGCAATCTCCGGAGGTAAATGTAAAGTTAACTGGACCAAAACAACACTGCCTAAAGAATATGGAGGCCTCGGCGTACTTCATCTTGGAAAATTCGTGAGAGCACTACGCATACGTTGGCTTTGGCAGGAATGGATTTCCCCAGAGAAAACTTGGATAGGCATGGCAGTGCCTTGCGACGACGTTGACAGGCTACTTTTCGCAGCATGCACGACCATCAGCCTGGGTGACGGTCTTAAAGCGCGTTTTTGGACTGACGCGTGGGTACAAGGAAACCGACCGAAGGACATCGCCCCACAACTATTTACGAAGTCTAAGAAGAAGAATAGAACGGTGGCAAGTGCGTTCCAAAACGAGAATTGGATCCGAGACCTCGACCACAGAAACAGCTTTACCATCGAACACCTCCGTGAGTTTGTTACCCTATGGACATTAGTCAAGGACATCCATCTGCAGCCGCGACTCCAGGATAGCATTACTTGGAAGCTAACTGCACACGGCCAATACACAACAGCATCGGCATACAAGGCGCAATTCCTCGGATGCATAGAGACGCCACAGAGCACAACGATATGGAAAACATGGGCGCCACCTAGGTGCAAATTCTTTGCATGGCTAATCCTTCAGAACCGGGTTTGGACCTCAGACAGACTAGCGCGACGTGGCTGGGATCACAGCCCCACTTGCCCGCTATGCCGGCGGGTAATGGAAATGGCCCATCACCTGCTCGCTGATTGCCGCTACACAAGAAGGGTATGGTCGCTAATAGCCGCCTGGGTGGGACAACCTTTGCTGGAACCGACGGAATAGGCTCAGAGCCGGACGACTCTTCGTTGGTGGTGCAACATTACGACAATTCCGAGCACACCGCAGAAGGGTAACCGGACCCTTACACTGCTTCTGAGCTAGGAAGTGTGGAAAGAGCGCAACGCCAGAATTTTTAGAGCTCAGGAGTCCTTGGTTCCAACCCTTGTTGAACGAATCAAAGACGAGGCTTCAATTTGGGTGGCGGCGGGGGCCAAGGACCTTGCGAACATTATCGCGCATAATTAGTTTTATGTAAATTTTGTACAGCCATACCCGATTTTGTAACTCCTCTTCTTTATCAATGAAATAGGCACTATCTTGTGCTCGTTCGTTCCAAAAAAAAATGCTTGGCCGCCACCATCGCCACTACGTGCAGGCCGCTCCGTCGCCGCTCTCCCGCAACCCGCCGCTGAGGGAGGAGGGGGCCGACGCGAGGGAGGAGGGTGCCAGCGCGTCCGGCAAGATTGGACGACGCGGCCGAGGAGGTGGTGGGCGTGGAGCGCTCGCCTACGCCGGTGGCGGAGGCCATGAAGCGCGGGTTCTCCTCGTTCGGCCGCCGCCCCACAAGCGCGCACAGACCGCGGAGTTGGTGATGGCGCGGCGTCCTTGTCCTCGCTCCACGACGGCTTCCTCGTTGCCGGCAGCGGTGCCGCGGCGCTCCAGCCGCTGGGAGCCTTGTCCAGTGGTGGATCTTGAGCGCCGCCGCTTCTTCAGCTCGCTGGGAGGAGGCAGCGGCGCGGGGAAGGGGGCGGCGGGGGAGGAGGCGGCGGCGCCAGCCGGAGGGAGGCGGAGGAAGAGAGGAGGGGGGAAGGAGAGTGCAGCGGGAGAGGAGAGAGGTGGGAGAGAGAGATAGAGTGGAGAGAGAGTGTGAGGGAGGGGAGATAAAAAATATATAATATATTGGTAGTTGGTATAGAGAGTGAGATAGAGCGTAAACAAATGCGGAAGAAAGTAATAGAGAGTGGCCATGACAGAATATTCTCGTTTAAAGGGTAGAGTAGAGTTTCACCTGTACGAACAGCCTCGTATGGAAAAATAAAGACGCCACGGAAATGATAAACATACGGTTTGGGAAATGCAGACAAGTTGCAGGTGTGACTTTCTTAAGAGTACATTTGTATTTTTTGCTTTTTATTTTACAGCAGACAAATATTTGTAAATGTCATGCCTATTTGATTTAAATTATAGTACGCACTGCATATATGTGATGAGTCTTGTCCAGGAAATTATATTGCGTGAGCAGTTATCCAATTCCTTTTGGTTGTTTTCCATAGCACTGATGGTTGTATAGTACCTTATGCATCTACAGATAGAAAGACACCACTACTCTGGGATATATATTATTGGAGCATCTGAATTGATCTTATAAGATTGTGCGAGCAGTTGCTTAGTAACTAGCATTTGCTGACTTCCTAAATTATATATTTGCACTCTATATTTTTGGAAGGGGCACTATTTTCAGAATTGCTTACTAAGTGAGGATATTGCACCTGTGTTTTTATCCTGTGATCATTTATCTAATGTAAACTTGTTCTCTGCAAAAGTTATGGACTGTTGGACAATTCATGTGCAGCTACTGATGCATTCAGTTGCAGCTACTGATGCATTCAGTTGCCATAAATATTCAACTTGTAGCACATAGGTTTAATCCGGAGTTCCATTCTATTGAATTATTGATCCTTTGTTACATTACAATGATTATGAGTACGCAAAGATTTTAGGAAGTAAATCATAAGCAAACACTGAATTTTTTGTTCCTGATAGAATTAACAAATCTTAGTCGTAGTTCTATTTTCATTTGAAATGCATAGTAGTTCTCCACATGCTGATATCCAGCTCCTACCTGAAGAACTATCCTTAATGTTATCTTTTTATTTGTCTATAGTTTGCTTTGAGAGTTAACGGCAAGGATACTTCATAGTTGTCTTGTATGCATGTATTGTGGATGCTAGGATGCCAAATGGATGATATCCTCCTGAATCTAAAGCACATACACGATGGAGGCTCCTCAGGTGCGTGCTCAGCATCCTGTCACCAGTTCCTTAGCTTGCTCATCTTCCTTGCCCTGCCTTCGTGGTTTCTGATTCTATATTGTCGCTGTGTGTGTGGGTGGATGTAGGCAGATGAGAGTTCAGGAAGGGAGGGATACTTCTGGAAGTATATGAGGTTTGAGAAGGAGGACATACTTCTGGAAACAGACGGGCAAGGGTGGTCGACACCCTAAACCCTAGAATATTTAGTCACTGGAAGTGCAGTTTAGCTATTTTTCCTTGAATTAAGGATGTAGTCACTTATTAGTATCAAAAATATCATCTATCAATTATACTTCAGAGTTCTATGTTTAAAAAATGCAGATTAGATGTAATGTTTGTGTGAATCAAATTATCATATATCAATTATGCTTCAAAGTTCTATGCTCAAAAAATACAGATTGGATGTAATGTGGTACTTGTGAATCAAATTCATTGTCTTCTACTGTCACCTCAGATGCATATATAGCGGTGGCGACGGCGACGGACGGCCTCCTGGTGGCGGACGGTCGCGCGGCGGTCACGGATGGCCGCTCGGCGATGGTGGAGGGATCCCGCGGCAGCCACGCGGCGACGGTGGGAGGGCTCCCATGGCAGCCGCGTGGCGGCGATGGCGGCGGGCTACCGCGGCGGCCGCGGATAGCCTCGCGCCGACCGCGGAGGGGTGACGGCGGACGGAATAATATAGACCATTAGATCTTCAAAAAATCCAACGACATATATTCTTCTTTTTTTATTAACGGAATAATATGGACCGTTAGATGTTCATAAAATCCGGACGGCTGCGCGGTGGCGGCGACGGTGAGCTCCCGCGGCGGTCACGGCGACGGACGGCCTCCTGGTGGCGGACGGTCGCGTGGCGACGGCGAGGACTCGCGCAGCGGTCACGGATGGCCGCTCGGCGATGGTGGAGGGCTCCCGCAGCAGCCGCGCGGCGACGATGGAGGCCTCCTACGGCAGCCGCAGACGGCTACGCGGCGGCGGCGGGCTCCCGCGGCGGCCGCGGATGGCCGCGCGCCTACCGCGGAGGGGTGGCGGCGGAGGGAATAACATAGACCATTAGATCTTTATAAAATCCAACGACATATATTCTTCTCTTTTTTTGGATGAACGGAATAATATGGACCGTTAGATCTTCATAAAATCCGACGGTATGTATCCTTTTCTTTTTTAGATTAACGTGAAAATTTCTTGGTCCTCTCGGCGAACATGGTGGCTCCTTTTAACACTATTGTATAAAGATAATAGATAAACAAAATGGTGACTAGCTAAGAGCAAGTTTAATAGTTGAGACAAAATGGCGAGGGCGTCGGTGGTGGCCCATGGCCGGTGGGGGTCAGCAGCAGAGGTGCTCCGGCAAGCTCTCGCACCTCTCCCCCATGTCGCGACCTTTTGGCCTTCTGAAGGACGGTGGTGGTCCGTCGGTGAGCTGGGCATGGTGGCGCGCTCCTCGCGACACAGGCAGGCGACCGGACCGAGGGGAGCCTAAGTGCTCACCCCTCCAGATCCGCGCTTCTTCGGGGTTGTGATGCTGCCGAATTCGACGGTCGCTGTTCTTCGTCGTCGGGACTCGGCGGATGACCTTGCTGCCGGCCGGCCGGATGCCCCGCCGGATCTGGGTTGGCAGTGTGCAGTAGGGGATAACTGATGCGAACCCGCTGGGGTTTGTGCCCGATCTTTCGATGAGAGGCGTGGGGGATAACTCGATTGGAGGAGACGACGTTCACGGCCCGACTACAACCTTTCAAAGACTGCGCCTTAGCGACCGATACACCACCTCCTATGGATGCCGCGATCTTGTGGGAGCGCGTCACCGGACCTGTCCTGCAAGCAATCGAAGAACTAGCAAGAACAAGTATGATACAAGTACTGAATTTACTAGATGGGAATTTAAGTATCTCAATCTCAAACTCAATCACCAACGAAGTGGGGTTCCGTAGACTCGAAGACGGGCGGCTGGACCAGCACGCGCGCTTACAAGCAAGTAGCAATGACTAAACTTGATCTAAACAAAACTCAAGTGTTCTTGGCGGCGGCTAAGGGGTATAAAACAAAGGGAGGACGACCAAAAGGGTGTTGGGGTCGTGCTCCAACCCTAGGACGCGTCCATAATGGACTCTACATGATACACGGCCCATTGGGCCAAAATACGTTGACGCAGCATCATGGGCAGAAAACGTCTCGGCACAAAATAGACGATTTTGGCCGACTCCAACAAGATATGGACGCGAGGTCAGATCCGTTGGAAAGTAGACTTGATAAGCTTTCCGTGAAGTACTTGAACGCCCCAATCCGAGTTCGTATGCGACCGTGGCGTCCATCACAAGTTGACGCTTTTCTGCAGTCCGAATCCAGCCCGCGCGAATCCGATTCCTTCTCGGTCCTCTCCATGATTCCTGATCAAAACAAGAGTGCACGGGTCTCCACATTCTAAATATGATGAACATGAACTCAAGAGTGAACTCACATGAGGATTATGTTGTTTAGCACGAGCACGAGTTATAGGACCAGCAATGATAGGAGGAGATGGCGTGGATGTATCGTCGGCATGGATGTCCTCATCATCCTCCCCTTCTTGCATTTGAGTCGTCCTCGACTCAAGCTCATATTCCTCTCCCAAATATGGCTTCAAATCTGCAATGTTAAATGTGGGACTAACCCCAAAATCGGCAGGCAAATTGAGCTTATATGCATTATCATTAATCTTCTCTAACACTTTAAATGGACCATCTGCTCGAGGCAACAACTTTGATTTTCTCAATTCAGGAAACCGGTCCTTTCTCAAATGCAACCAAACTAAATCTCCAGGTTCAAACTTAATTCCTTTCTACCTTTATCACCAGCAAGCTTGTATTTAGCATTCATGCGCTCTATGTTTTCTTTAGTTGTTTCATGCAGTTTTAACATAAATTTAGCACGTGTAATAGCATCAAAATTCAACTTGTCAGACGATGGCAAAGGCATTAAATCAATAGGAGCACGAGGCAAGAAACCATACACAATCTGAAATGGGCACATCTTTGTAGTAGAATGCATCGAACGATTATAAGCAAACTCAATATGAGGCAAACAATCTTCCCACATCTTAATGTTTTTCTTTAAAACAGCCCTTAACATAGTAGACAAAGTTCTATTCACAACTTCAGTTTGACCATCAGTTTGGGGATGACATGTAGTAGAAAATAAAAGCTTAGTCCCCAATTTAGCCCACAATGTCTTCCAAAAATAACTAAGAAATTTAGCATCACGATCAGACACAATAGTATTGGGCACACCATGCAAACGAACAATTTCTCGAAAGAACAAATCAGCAACATGAGAAGCATCATCAGTCTTATGACATGGTATAAAGTGTGCCATCTTAGAAAATCGATCAACAACCACAAACACACTATCACGACCCTTCCTAGTTCTTGGCAAACCCATCACAAAATCCATAGAAATATCTTCCCAAGGAGCACTAGGAACGGGTAAAGGCAAATATAAACCGTGTGGATTTAACCTCGACTTTGCCTTTTGACATGTAGTGCAACGAGCAACAAATCTCTCCACATCTCTTCTCATCCTTGGCCAAAAGAAATGACCAGCAAGTATATCCTCCGTCTTTTTTACTCCAAAATGCCCCATCAAGCCACCTCCATGCGCTTCCTGCAACAACAACAAACGAACGGAGCTAGCTGGAATGCATAGCTTGTTAGCTCTAAACACAAACCCATCACTAACGATGAATTTGTTCCATCCTTTTCCATCTTTACAATGCAGCAACACCTCTTTAAAATCAGCATCATTAGCATATAGGTCTTTAATTGTTTCTAATCCAAAGATTTTGTAATCAAGTTGGTTCAGCAATGTATATCTCCTAGACAACGCATCAGCAATGACATTTTCTTTCCCTTTCTTGTGCTTAATAACATAAGGAAAAGATTCAATAAATTCAACCCACTTAGCATGTCTACGGTTTAGTTTTCCTTGACTATGAATATGTTTCAATGATTCATGATCAGAATGAATAACAAACTCTTTGGGCCACAAATAATGCTGCCAAGTTTCCAATGTTCGAACAAGAGAATACAATTCTTTGTCATAAGTGGAATAATTCAAAACAGGCCCGCTCAATTTTTCACTAAAATATGCAACTGGTTTGCCCTCTTGCAACAAAACACCACCCAATCCAATTCCACTAGCATCACATTCAAGCTCAAAAGTTTTATTAAAATCAGGAAGTTGGAGTAGAGGTGCATGTGTCAACTTATCTTTCAGCATGTTGAAAGCATTCTGTTGCTCTTTGTCCCAACGAAAAGGCACTCCCTTCTTCGTAAGCTCGTTCAATGGTGCAGCAATGGTGCTGAAATTCTTCACAAAGCGACGGTAGAAACCAGCAAGTCCTAGAAAACTCCGCACCTGTGTAATAGTCTTTGGTATAGGCCATCCCTGTATAGCTTCAACCTTGGCTTGATCAACCTCAATTCCCTGTGGAGTCACAACATAGCCAAGAAAAGACACTCGATCGGTGCAAAAGGTGCACTTCTCAAGGTTACCAAACAAACGTGCATCTCGTAACGCATTAAAAACAGCACGCAAGTGATCAACATGTTCATCCATGGATTTGCTGTAGATCAAAATATCATCAAAGTATACTACAACAAATTTCCCAATGAAAGCACGCAAAACCTCGTTCATTAATCTCATGAAAGTGCTAGGTGCATTAGTTAACCCAAAAGGCATGACTAACCACTCATATAGACCGAACTTAGTTTTGAAAGCAGTTTTCCATTCATCTCCCAATTTCATACGAATCTGGTGGTACCCACTACGCAAATCAACTTTAGAAAACACAACAGCACCACTCAACTCATCAAGCATATCATCTAAACGTGGAATAGGGTGTCGATATCGGATGGTGATATTATTAATAGCTCTACAATCAACACACATACGCCATGTTCCATCTTTCTTAGGCACCAAAATAACTGGAACGACACAAGGACTAAGAGACTCACGCACATACCCTTTGTCAAGTAGCTCTTGCACTTGCCGCTGAATTTCTTTTGTTTCCTCTGGATCTGTTCTGTATGGTGCACGGTTTGGCAAAGATGCACCAGGAATTAGATCAATCTGGTGCTCAATCCCTCGCATTGGTGGCAGCCCCGCTGGTATCTCACTTGGAAACACATCCGAATATTCCTGCAAAATGTTAGCAACTACAGGGGGCAAAGATTGCTGCATATCGTGAAGTGAAATCAAAGCATCCTTGCACACCAAAGCATAAGCAACAGAAGTAGAAGCAACCAATTCATTTATATCAGATTTAGTAGCAAGCAAGCAATGCCCTTTTAATCTTATCTCATCTTTCTTACATTCAGCAGGTTTAACAATTTTAGTGTTCTCATTTTTATCTTTTGTAGCTTTAGCAATATCATCACGCACAATATCCTCAGGAGACATGGGAAGCAAAACAAGTTTCTTATCATGGTGTATGAGAGAATATTGATTTGATCTACCATGATGTCTACAATCTGTATCAAATTGCCATGGCCTACCTAGCAGAATATGACAAGCTTCCATAGGCACAACATCACATTCAACAACATCATGATATGAACCAATAGCAAAACTAATTCGAACCATCTTGGTTACCTTTACCTTACCGCTGTTGTTCAGCCATCGAATGTGATATGGATGTGGATGTGGTTTTGTTGATAGTGAAAGTTTCTCCACCATGTCGCTGCTAGCCAAGTTGTTGCAGCTGCCTCCGTCAATGATCAAGCGGCAAGATCGCTCTTTAATTACACACTTGGTTTGGAACAATGTATGCCGCTGATTTTGCTCCGCCTTCTCCATTTGTGCACTAAGCACACGCTGCACAATGAGGCTCTCATAATGCTCTGCATCCTCTGCACCAATCTGTTCATCAAGTGGCTCCTCACTACCTGCATCGTCAGCTGCAAGCAAAGCAAGTGTTTGTTCATCGAAATCAGAAGCAGAGGAATACCCACCATCATTGTTAACCACCAAAACTCGCTTGTTTGGGCAATCACGCTGCACGTGCCCATATCCCTTGCACCGGTGACACTGTATATCTCTTGTTCTACCTGTGGAGGCAACTGAGGAAGTACTACCAGCCGGTTTTGGAGCAGATTTTGTTGCTGAATTTGCTGGAGTTGCACGTGTCTTGTCGCTAGAGGGAGGTGGCGGTGCTGAACGACTCGGCAACGGAGTTGGAGGGGGTGCACGCCTAGTCAAGGAGGTAGTCGTACGCTGCTGCCATGGTGCTGATTTTCCTGCAGAAACATTAGACCTCGCACCTGCACGTCGTCCCTGCACTTCTCTTTCAGCTTTACAAGCAATATGAAAACATTTCGTTATGCTATTATAATCTTTATATTCAACGATATCCCGAATTTCTCTATTCAGCCCTCCCACAAATCTAGCAATCGCAGGTTCCTCACCCTCCTCTATTTGACATCGCAGCATACCCATTTGTAATTCTTGATAATATTCTTCTACACTTTTAGCACCCTGTCTCAATTGCTGCAACTTATGTAACAGATCACGTGCATAATAAGAAGGAACAAATCTAGCCCGCATGACCCGTTTCAAAGCATCCCAAGTTTGTGGCATGTTATTAGGATGTTTCTTGCCATGTTCTATCCACCAAACAGAAGCAAATTCAGTAAATTCACTAGTAGCAGCCCTAACACGTGTAGCTTCAGGAAATTCATGGCATGCAAATTTTTGATCAACAGCAATCTCCCATGTAATGTAAGCATCAGGATCATATTTACCATCAAAAGGAGGTATTTTAAATTTAATCTTACTAAAAGCATCATCATTACCATGTACCTCACGTCGACGATGACCACCCATACCTCGGCGATTAAAACGTTGCCGACGGCGAGCAGGATCTTGGTCTTCGACTTCAGTGTCTGCACTATATGCATTGTCTTCAAAACTTTCTTCCTTCTTGTCATCCTTCTTGTCATCTCCATCTTTTGCACTGGTTGTTTTAGCATGCATCTCATCAAATCGCCTCAAAAGTGCAGCAAGACTCTTGTCCACACGAGCCACTGATGTCTCCATCTTTGTAAGCTTGCTATTGGTTGCGATCTGTGCGGCCTCCAATTGCCCAATCTTGTCATTCGTCACCAGCAAGTCATTATCAATCCCCTCGTTGTGCTTCTTCACCAATCTTTCAAAATGTTGTACGATGCCCTTGGTGCGAGGAGACTGCGGAGTCTTGTCACTTTGAGACCCGTCACCATCATCTTGAGGGCCTGCCATGGTCCAACAAACAAAGGCAACAAGAGAAACAAGTGAAGGAATAAAAGCCCTACAGCTAATAGGATGTAGTACTATAAGGCGCTCACTCTCAACTTGTTATACAAGCTCTTACCAATTCTTACCTTGCTTGACAGGAGGGCACAACTACCACAAGTCGGCAAAACTGGAATGAAGTGTATCGGTGCCGCAGCAACAAGACCTGTCAAGCTGTAGTCGGATATGTGGAGCTATAGGTGGGCTGAAAAACAAGGAATAGCTAGCACCACGTTAGTTAAACAAAGCAAGCTGAATAATCGTTCAACGGCGGTACTGTGCTGGTCCTAGCCTAGACCGTGCTAGAGACGCGAGCCTCGACACAAGGGAAGTTACAATGCACCACCGAAAACAATAGATACTCACGATGAACAGATCAGCCCCCTTTTTTTCTTTCTTTCTTTTTTTTTCTTTTCTTTTTTTTTCTGTTCCTCTTCTTTTTGGGGACTAAAATCTTTTGATTGATGCTATGACAACCAAAACAAATGGCGGCATACAACCCCTAACAAAACAGATTTACAATTCTTATTTCAGCTAACCAGACACGCAAATCTCAAAGGCGATTGCGGCGTGCTCAGAAGGAATTTTTGAGCACGGTCAGATCCGTTCGAAAGAGCACGAGTTAAGCTTTCCAGATTGTACTCAAACACCTGATTTGGATATCGAACGTGGAAACTGCGTCGGTTTTCTTCTCGTGCTGGACAGGGACTCCGAATCAGAAAGTGACAAGAACTCGAAACTCTAAAGGATTAAACTAAGACCAGCAACTCGACGCGACCGATGCAACCGAAAACTCAACAAGCCCTAACTAAGCAGTACTAGCAAAGGCTCAAAGGGTTTATAGGATTGCAGTAAAACTAATCTACTATTTTTTTGGCTTTTCTGGACTATAGGAAATTAAAATCAGCAAAAAATTGATACACTCTCACCGATAAACCTCGCTCTGATTACCAACTGATGCGAACCCGCTGGGGTTTGTGCCCGATCTTTCGATGAGAGGCATGGGGGATAACTCGATTGGAGGAGACGACGTTCACGGCCCGACTACAACCTTTCAAAGACTGCGCCTTAGCGACCGATACACCACCTCCTATGGATGCCGCGATCTTGTGGGATCGCGTCACCTGACCTGTCCTGCAAGCAATCGAAGAACTAGCAAGAACAAGTATGATACAAGTACTGAATTTACTAGATGGGAATTTAAGTATCTCAATCTCAAACTCAATCACCAACGAAGTGGGGTTCCGTAGACTCGAAGACGGGCGGCTGGACCAGCACGCGCGCTTACAAGCAAGTAGCAATGGCTAAACTTGATCTAAACAAAACCCAAGTGTTCTTGGCGGCGGCTAAGGGGTATAAAACAAAGGGAGGACGACCAAAAGGGTGTTGGGGTCGTGCTCCAACCCTAGGACGCGTCCATAATGGACTCTACATGATACACGGCCCATTGGGCCAAAATACGTTGACGCAGCATCATGGGCAGAAAACGTCTCGGCACAAAATAGAGGATTTTGGCCGACTCCAACAAGATATGGACGCGAGGTCAGATCCGTTGGAAAGTAGACTTGATAAGATTTCCGTGAAGTACTTGAACGCCCCAATCCGAGTCCGTATGCGACCGTGGCGTCCATCACAAGTTGACGCTTTTCTGCAGTCCGAATCCAGCCCGCGCGAATCCGATTCCTTCTCGGTCCTCTCCATGATTCCTGATCAAAACAAGAGTGCACGGGTCTCCAAATTCTAAATATGATGAACATGAACTCAAGAGTGAACTCACATGAGGATTATGTTGTTTAGCACGAGCACGAGTTATAGGACCAGCAACGATAGGAGGAGATGGCGTGGATGTATCGTCGGCATGGATGTCCTCATCATAAGGTGTAGGCGAAAGCTTATGCTTGTTTGCAGGTCAACGACGGTGACGCTCTAGGGCACCATGTACCTTGTTGAAGGGCTCGTTCATGGCTCCTATTCCCTCTTCTCCGACGAGCTTTTCAGGTGAAGACCTAGACCATTTTCCATTTTGGTCGGACGACGGCGGCGCAGTGGTGTCGCCCCCTTCCTTAAGGCGTCTTCTTGCGAGCTCTGTTGGTTGCCATTGCCACTCTTGCCATTTGTTGGGTGTTTTGTGGAGATTGTTCGGCGCGAGACGTGAGATTGCTCGGAGGCATGGTCGTGGTCGATATCGACTCAATTTCGATTCCACCATGATAGAGATTGATTAGTGTGTTTTACCGCAGTCAGGGGCGAAGCTAGAGCAAGGTAGAGAGGGCTGCCTTTCTCTGATAGATGTGAAGATTTAATCTGTTTACATGGTGAAAATTTATTTTTACTAGTGGTGTTTCAAATTTCTTTGGGTGCCTGGGCACCCACAAGCCACAATGTGGCGTCGCCCCTGACTGCAGTATGTTTCGAACATCTAAAGTTTCTAAATAGACGAGTGATGTGAAGATTTATTGCTGCATGAGTACTAAACAGGGTTCAAACAAGGACGGAGAAGAAGCTCGAAGCTTAGTCTTTCTAGATTTCTTTCTTAGTCTTTTGTTTTCTCTTGTTGGTTGGGTTTCTCAGTTTTGAGAATTTGAGTCTAAAAACTCTTGTAAGTTTTGACTGTATATATCCAAGTTTGGATATAGAGGCCGGATGTTATCCATTATAAAAAAATAGTTAAGACAAGTATTTGACTATTAGATCGTTTAGAGCCTAAGTCATACGATAACTTGTCTATTCACATACTTCTATAAACGATATTTATTGTATTGGGCCTACCGGTCATACTCTGCATGTTTTTATCTCCCACCACTGAGCTGGCGTAGCAGTCTTGGAGTCCGTCGACGAAACGATCTCAAATTTCACCCTAAATTTACTATGTAAAAAAAGATTCACATCACATTAAAATATCGACATATGCATAGAGTACTAAATGTTGATGAAATCAAAAACTAATCATACAGTTTTATTGTACTCTACGAGACGAACATTTTAACCCTAATTAATCAATTTTTGGATAGTTTTTCACAGATACAAACAAAATGCTATAGTGACACAATGATTCCGAAGTGACCCCAAACCTCAAATTTACCCCATAGTTTGCATGTAAACAAGCCAGAAACCAGCGCCAAGCTTACCTTTCTCTCTCCGCCAGCTCATGGGTAAATTTGACGTGTTGGGCGATTCGCCCATCGTTGGGCTTGCTCCAAGAGCAAGGTTAATAATAGAGACAAGTGTTTGTCTGTTAGATAAGATATAAGAGTCAAGTTATATAATAGTAGTCTATTACTTTTCTACACATTATTATTTTTTTGCTATTTATTACCTTCTCTTTCCTACTCACTCTCACATCTCATCTCATTTGTCCCCACCTCTACATAGGAGATTGTGTCCAGCTTGTTGCTTGCACGAGAGCCAAGCTCTTTTCTCTCTCCTCTTTTCTTTCCTCCACGTCATCAAAAGTCCTGACTAGCTTGGCTATAAGCCCATTATTGTACTTGTTCTAAACGCCTATATCTGAATATAGAAAGTGCAATCTACAACATAGTATACTGTGTTTAGTTCCAAAAAATTGGTGGTAAAATTTAGCGAAAATGTCACATCGGACACCGTAGTATACTGTAACACTTTTCGTTTGTTTGTGGTAATCGTTGTCCTACCATGACCTAACTAGGCTCAAAAGATTCGTCTCGTCGTGTACATCAAAACCATACAACTAGTTTTTTTATTTACCCACGTTTAGTGCTCCATGCATGAGGAGAGAGATTTGATGTGATTTGATATGATAGGTGAATATATAGTGAAGTTTGGAGAGAGAATTTTGTAAGGTTTGTTTTTTTGGAAAAGGGCAGCTTTATTGATCTTAAACAATTACATCGAGATGATACAGTTATATAAGATCCAACCCGGCCTCTGCATAACTAAGATGCACACAGCCAATGAAAAAGAAACAAAAAAATGAGAGCACCCTGACCTAGCAAACTACCACAAGCGCTTTCATCTTCATCCGCTTCACAAACCAAAGCAACTCTTGGACTATGAAGTAGGCTCCCGAGACAACGCCTCCAACGAGGAAACGACACACATACGTGCCGACATTATAATGACCCAACCAATTAAGACCAGATCAAATGTTTTCACGGGGGAGTAATTCATCTTAATCCAAACAATGCCTTCAACAAAGTCACTGCCAGGTTCAACCAATTAAGATCAGACCTAGGAATTTCTTCCCGGAACCGATGAATTAGTAGCAATTACCACCACTCCAAGTCACACCGTGTTGCTTCCCCCTTCTTACCAGGCCAATGCTTCCCTATAGACCAGCCCTGACCCACTTTAAACGGCCACGAACTCCAAATCCGGCAGACCATCTGAATTTGTATCCTGAGATACCATGCTGCAAAGTAGCCGCTGGGTACCCGTGCATAATCCACCAGGAATAAATTGCAGATGGAATCCGTCATTCGAGTAAGAGAATCCGTGAATGAAGCCAAGGTGACTCATGTCACTTGGTCTATATGAAAAGGAAAGGCGAAATTGAAGATGTCATCACCGTATGTAGTTGCAAAGTCCGGCACTAGTCCTTCCAACGTGAAGCCTGGGGGCCTGACCGCCGGAAGGCCGAGCTCCCCCTCCTCCATCCACTGCCGGCGGCTGGCACCAGCGCAAAGCAAGTGAAGCGGAGGAGCACGGCCGGCAACCCAATGGCCGTAGCAAATCGAGATCCGACAACGTCGGCCCCAACCCAGCAGACACGGAGACCGGCCGGCGTCGGAGATCGAAGAGAGGAAGTCGCCGTCCCGCCGCGGCGACCGAATCAGCCGAAGCCGCAGTGGTGCCGCCCCCCACGGGATCCGCCGTGGACGCCCCCGCCGCCCAGAGAAGGAGTCCGCACCAAGTCGACCCCCCGCACCAGGGAAGAAGGAGGCGGCCGGCGAGGAGACCTCCCGATCTGCGACGAGGGAGTGGATCCCCGCCGCCGCCGACACGGCGGCCGCCCAGCATCGCCAGTGGACCGCACGGCAGCGGCGGAGCGAGGAGGAGCACCGCGCGCGCTCAGATCCACGCTGCCCGCCCGCGCGCGGGGGCCCAGATCCGTGCGCCGCTCGCCAGAGAACTCCCCGCCGCCGCCATCCCAGGGGCCAGCCGGACTTCCGGTGGCCTCCTCTGGCGGCGGCGAGGGAGGAGGGAGAGGGAGGCGGCGGCGGCGGCTTGGGGAGGGGGCGTCGCCCGAGTCGCCCGGCGCGGGGGGCGACGCGGGCCTCTCAAAGAACTCTTGAAGGCTTTCTGGACTGCACCTTTTGTAAGGTTTGTGGAAACTAAACACAGCCATAGGGACTACCAGCAAACAGTGCATAGCGAATAAGCAATCAAATGGTTTTGAATGCAATACCTGGACCTGGATATTCTCAAGCATGTTCTGTCCAAGCAGTATTGAATGCAATACCTGGATATTCTCAAGCATGTTCATCCCTATCATCATCACCAGTGCACGAATTTGAAGTGATGCTGCTCCTCTCAGAATCATTGTCATGGCAATTCTCAGGTTCATTACCCGCACTAGCTGTGTAGAACAATGCAGAATTCTCACCACTGGAACAAGCTTCTGTCCTTTTTGATGAACTCTCGTCAACATGTTTCACCGGTGAATCTATCTATAAGTGGATTTGCACTTGTTGGGCTTACTGTTAAATTCTCACTAGCTGCCTTTAGCTTCAGCTGTGAGGGCCTTTCCGCACTCACAAGAGGGTCCTTGTGAATAGAGACAATAGGGAATTCATCTTGTTCAAATTTCCCAGCAACTTCATCTGTGTAAGAATTCAGGAGACCACACCGTCTCACTGAATTCTTGGTTGTACGCAAGATGATCATATAAAAGATTCTTATCACATATTAGTTCTCTTCATCGTAAATTCGTAATGGAGCTTGTACTACGGCTGCACAAAACTACACAAGGTGATCAGGATGCTAGTTAGCATTGTTTTTCTCCAGCAGATGGAGTCAGATTGTAGGATCCAATTGGGGGATCGGGATCCTATGAGATTTTTTTCTATTTTTAGTTCAACTTTTATGTTATATGAAAAAGTACATTTATCAATACTACTCAACACTGCTCGCAGCAGAGGTTTTTCTCTTTTCTATCGTGGCCGCGAGACCGAGACGCGACTTGTGTGTTCATCAAGGTCGCCCGCTTAACATGCAACTTGGCCCAGAAGTTTATTTATATCACGATCCAACTGGTCCGCTGGAGAGAGAGCCAAGGCCCACTGCGCCGCAGGAGGCCCGCAAGCAACCGTAAACGGGCCTGATCACCCAAACCGGCGGTCCATTATCGGCAGTCCCGTGTAGCCCAGCCCAGACAAACGCGTCTTGCGTTCCTTCCTTCCCTCCCTGGACCTTTTGCTTTTCTCGCCGCTTGCTTCTTCGTGTGTTTAGTTTCAAAAAGAGAAAGGAAAAATTTGGTGAAAATGTCACATCTGATATTGTAGCGTACTGTAGCACTTTTTTGTTTGTTTGTGGTAAACATTGTCCTACCATGACCTAACTAGGCTCAAAAGATTCGTCTCGTCGTGTACATCAAAACCATGTAATTAGTTTTTTTATTTACCCACGTTTAGTGTTTTATGTACGAGGAGAGAGATTTGATGTGATGGGTGAATAGTAAAGTTTGGATAGAGAATTTTGAGAAGTTTGGTGATTTGATGTGGAAACACACCCCTTGTTTCGGTTGGAGGGCAGGACGAGACGATGCTGGCCGTCCGGACGCCGGTTGCTGTTGCTCCCAAGTTGTGTGGCCACCGCCCACCGTACCGGAAGTGATCATGGGCAACCTCCAGCAGCTGGAGGTCGGAGGCAGGAGCCTGGATCGGATGGTGATCTGATCACGCCGCCGCGCAGCAGTGCCAGTCTGTTGTGTAACCTCGGCGGCCGGCCCGGCCCGGCCTGAATAAGCACGGTGGAATTCAGCACGCAGCGCATGCAAAACGCTACTCCGTATTATTTTTTGCTCCCTGCAATCGATGCCGAGGCCACACTGCTTCTAACCCGAAAGACCTTACCTACCTCCACCTTTTCAGCCAACACACCGGCGTCGAGCTGCCACGGCCGGGCCCCCAGCTGCTCAGTCCGGGTCCCCAGCCTCCCAGGGAGGGAGAGCACGAGCGGATGAGACCCGTGACTGGGCACTGCTGCCTCAGGCTCAGCCGTGGTCTGCTACCGCTCACGCCCGACGACACCGGCACGGTGGGATCACTTTGAGCAGCTACCCACATGCATGCCATGCCAATTCTGAACCTCGGCCGGGCCGTCGTCCTCTCCGATCCTATCCAGTCTCGCCGCATGCCACCTCATTCAATTCTCGTCTCGTCTCATCTCCCGGGGCCCGACCGACCGTCCCCCGCCACAAGTCCGAAAAAGCAGGGCCACCAAAGTGCAGGCAAGGCATTTTAGCGAACGATCCGTGCATGTGCAGTAGACCATCAGGATCTCCCTTTGCAACCTCCACTGATTCCCCGTCCATCACCTCAAAGTTTCAGCTATACCAAGTGCCTTTTTTTTTCTTTCGTTCTACAGCCAAAAGAAAAAAGCTTGGTGCCTGTGCCTAGCACGCGTGATGAGCCCCCACAACAACGGGACCGAGAGAGACGTCCCCATCGACGCCGGCGTCCCTTCATACGGAAAAACAAAGACGCCACGGAAATGATTGATTGGGCACCAGCAGCTACGCGCCTGCCCTGCCCTGCCCTCTCCAAGACGGCAAGAGGCCATGTCAACAAAAAAAAAGACGGCAAGAGGCGTACACTACACGAACAAATCATCCAGCCAGCCATCTGTTATGTTATTATACATGCCAAACTCCCCATTTCGCCTTGATTGGCACGACGACCCAGCTGCACGTCATTTTCTCCCTAATATAGCATACGGAAACCATGCGCCAAAGGGCACCAGCAGAGGGCCCCGGCTACACCTAACCAAAACCAAAATTCGACGAAATCTCTACACGTCTGCAGCTGCGTGGATCAATCCGGAGCCGAGGCTGATCGGAGAGCACTTGTATATCCCATCCCATGATCCCATTCAGCAGATCCACTCAACCCTGACATGATGGGGACCTACACAAACATACACTGGCAAAAAAGCAATGCACCTGACCTGGCTGGCCACCTGTAGGGTATCCAAAGACCTGATGCTTTTTATTTGCTCATTGCCAAAGACAACCAAATGATCCTGAGCGAGACCTGCACTGCACGCACATGGTCACCGGACAATCAAGCTCCACCAAGCAAAATCATGAGCTCATCAGGGGACAGAAAGGGATGCACTTGCTTGGGACACAGATTAATTATTTCAGCCATCATTTATTTATTTATTTATTATCCATGCTAATCTTTACGCGTACAAAATTGTTCTTCCATCAAAAAGTTGCCTCCTAGCGCCGATGAGAGTTTACTCCTCATCTCACGCAACTCAATTGACAGCCGATCCGGTGCTTAGGTACAAGGGAGCGAGCCTCTAAGTACGTACCGGGCTCAATGGAATCGAATGGAATCTATATATACAGAGGGGCCTAGGCGCCTTAATCTTAACTACAGGGGGCCTTCGTTACCTGAGGACCTAATGAATCGTGAAAGAATGGGATGGAAACATCACATCTCGCGGAGCAGGTTGCTGATCTTGCGGAGCTCGGTCAGGGCTGCCATCGCGGTCACCTGGCCTTTGCCTCCCAGGATGTTGTTCGAGAAGTTCTCCATGGCGCTTGGCTGCCCGCGGTCTTGCTGGAATGCAGACTCGATCACCTGTACATTGGATCCAGATAATGTTATTCTCATGTTTTAGACAGCCTTCTGGGTGCGCAGACCTAGGTCAAACCATAGAGAACTAAAAACACACAAACCGTGTAATAAAATAAACAAAATGGTGACCAGCTAACCACCTATATCTGAACATAGAAAGTGCCATCGACAACATAGGGACTACCGGCAAACAGTGCATAGCGAATAAGCAATCGAATGGTTTTGAATGCAATACCTGGATATTCTCAAGCATGTTCTGTCCAATGTTCTGAAGTGTGCCCATGACCTTATCACCAGAAGCCAAATTTATGCTGCTACGGGAGCTATCTGAACCAACATCAGGAGGGGAAGCGCTGGGAGGAACAGCACCAGGTTTATCATCCGATGCGTCACCGCTACCTTTCTCCACATGGCCTTCACCTGAAGGTCTGCCAAACCTCAGGAACCATGGTAGCTTATTAATAAATGGCTTTCTTTCATTAGATACTGCAGTGCTCTCCGAAGGTCCAACTGGATCTGCACTTTTTTCAGATGTCATTTCTTCTGAGATGGTTTTGTCCTCGCAGTTACTGCTGAATGACTCGTCTTGCAAAACTTCATCCCTATCATCATCACCAGTGCACGAATTTGAAGTGATGGTGCTCCTCTCAGAATCGTTGTCATGGCAATTCTCAGGTTCATTACCCGCACTAGCTGCATAGAACAATGGAGAATTCTCACCACTGGAACAAGCTTCTGTCCTTTTTGATGAACTCTCATCAGCATGTTTCACCGGTGAATCTATAAGTGGATTCGCACTTGTTGGGCTTACTCTTAAATTCTCACTAGCTGCCTTTAGCTTTAGCTGTGAGGGCCTTTCTGCACTCAGAAGAGGGTCCTTGTGAATAGAGACAATAGGGAATTCATCTTGTTCAAATTTCCCAGCAACTTCACTAGTCCGTACTACTTCATCTGTGTAAGAACTCAGGAGACACCGTCTCACTGAATTCTTGGTGTCACTCTTCACACTGACTATCTTAACTGGAGAAGGATCTGATTCTGACCTAGATAAACCAAGCCTCTGGCTCAAAGCTTTCTTTAGTGACCTCTTATAAGATTGAGCCTTTTCAATCTCCTTGGGAGCTGTTCCATCCTTGTGCAGGTTTCTCCACTGTTCTTCCCAGTAACTCTCAGATAATGGATGCAATGGGGTCCTTGGAGGAGTTGAAGTAGCAAGATTAATGTAAACCCTATCAAAATCGTAGCTATCCTTCTTCGATAGGAAAGACGGAGCTGACGTGTTCGCATCAATAGCAATAGACTGCAGAGACTTGGCTTTCTCAATTAGCTTATGCACGTCAACATTGTTCGGAAAGTTCAATAATCTCTGAAGACAAGAAGTATTAATTTCAGTAGCCAACAGAGATGATCTAAGGTGAAGAATCATAGAGACAGCCATGGCTGCAATGAATGCCCCTCTAGATGAGCACAATATCTTGAAATTGTATTCTTCATCTTCTCTAAGCAGCATATCATTGGAACAAGCGAAAACTTCATCCCATACGACTAAAAGATCGTTGAGGCAGAACTCTCGTCCAAACAAGACCCGCAGCCAACGAAGAGCAAAATACTGTGGTTCCACATCTAGCTCAATGAAATGGCTATGAAGAGATGGCTCAACAACGGAAAGCAAATGAAACAAAGATGACGAGGCTTCAATAACAGGTGGTAGACTTGAACTAGATCCAACCTTGGATGCGGAGAAAAACTCCGCCATGCGAACCACTCCACTACCACCATCCATCAAGCCATCAAATATTGAATAGGCATCATGTTCCATGAACCTTTCAGACAATACAACGCCAAGTTCACCCTCAGCTCCATACGCATCACTAAGTAAAATTATTTCTTTGGTATCCAGGTCAAGCTCATCAAGACTCTTAACTTTGGAAGCTCTTTCAGAATCATTGCCGTTGTCAGCTCCAGAATGCCATTTTGAGTCCTTTCTAGGTTTATAACTGAAAACCATATCAGTATCTGGGAAAGGCACTCCATCAAAATCATCATTAAAACAGTCCTCATGGAGCTTCCGCACTTGAGACAGTTTATCAATGTCAACTTGAAGAACATACACTAGAGGAGCTAGTAGTTCATGCATTCCTGTGAAATAATAGTCCATAAGTCCTTCAATATCTTGCTACCAAAACAAAAAAGGGAAAGCTACTGAACTAATTAACCAAATTTTCATGTCAACAAAACTACAGTGCAATTTATCAGCTTACAGATTTAAGATCATATGTAAAAGCACCAAGTTATTTCCTTATATAAGAGAATGTTAGAGATTATTAATAGGTCCCAATAATTTCATCTAAAAGTAAATCTGTGGACGTTTTTCAGAGAATCCAAAGCTAACTAGATATGGTGCAAAGGCTACACTCAGAATAAATGCCAATTACATATGTCAATGTTGCTTACCCTGGCGATATCCACAATCTGGGTGCTGAAGGCACCACATTAACAGTATTCTCCTCAGCATGGCCTGGCAATTAGGCGTTTGAAAGTAACTACCATCTTCTGGATACAAGCGAGACAAATCTTGGTCAACAGTCTTCTCCAACTCAGCCCCTCTGAAGAAACGGCCCCAGTTGCTATCTGCACAAGAAAGTTTTAAGAAAATTGTAATGGAGATCTTCAAGTAAGAGTTATAACAGCAGAGTACTCTTGCATTTCATCATTGTAAAGCTGCCGCCATAAGAAAAATACTGTTTTGTCTGCTCATATCATTTAGAACATTGAACCTCATAAGAATTGATTATCTAGCGGTAATAGAAATTCAAAGTCTAACTTAGGGAGCACATTGCAACAAAAGTTGTAAATTACATAAGCACTCGAGCTTCAGTGCCTCTAAGAAGGTAACAAAGTTTTAACATATTTGTTCTTGCTGGTTTTTTTTTTGGAGGGGTCCCTTCCACTGGTGGTATTATGCAAATAAGAAGAATAAGCCAGTATTTATAAAAAGTGTAAAGAGGTTAGATAAACACCTTTACATAGATTTGTTACTAATTTTGCAAGATACAATTGGACTTTCTTGTCTAAAGCCTGGTTCAGGAAACCTCATTGGAATAAAGAAAATCTAAACTACCAAACAAAGTATATCAACATTCTGAGCATATCATTATCGCAATTCATGTTTATTTATTTCACATCATAAACTCTTGTCTACTCCGAAGGACAAAATACCTGGATTCTGAGAGAGCGGGTTGTCAACTACGAGGTTGGATGACCTGTCCTCCTCCTTTGGAAGATGTGGGTCTACCATAAGGCGGCGCCTCAAACTAACATATCTACAAGAAAACAATTGAACATGATCTTCATCAGTAGAAAGAACCATTGCTCAAATCATATATAGATGAACCATTACTCAAATCATATACAGATGATAACTTAAGCAATATGAAGAGATCACTCCTTCAATTATATTCAATATAGATGACCAGTTCAGCAGCAATTTCCCTCGTCAAAACTCCACAACCATGTGCACAATAAAGCCACCATAAAGTAATGATTATACAAATCTTCTAAGAGTTATTTCTTGAAACCGTAATAAAATCGTAGCCATTAACTCTTAGTTATTGAATTGTTTTCTTAAGAAAAGACAAAAATTTCTCATCTCAATCATCAGAGGATGAAAACAACACCGACCCACACGAGAACCAAACCTCCTAGAAAGCAAACCGCCATAACAAGAATTGGAGCAAAAAAAGATAACAGATTTCTGCCGACAAAAACACATCAAAGAGCACATGGGCAACAAGCACCCGAGAACAAGAGCCAATCAGCCTCACCTCCTCCGCGAATCGGCGGTGGCGCGGCGGAGCTCGTCGACGGAGGCCTCGGGCGACCCCGGCAGGATGCCGAGATCGACCCGCCACCGGACGCTGCGCAGATTCGCGAACCGCCGTCTCTCCTCCTCAGCCATGTGCCCAGCGACCCCCTTCCGCCGCAGGCGAATTTGACTCCCTCAAATCAACAGCCCCGCACAGGGAAGCCAAGAACAAGCGTATCCACGAGACCAGACGCTATAAATAGCTGCGTGTATCTGTATCGACCCACAAAAGGAGGATCTTTTCTGGAATAAAGATCGGGATTTTGGAGGATTTTGGTGGAGGAGAGGGGAGAGGTTGAAGGAGATGATTTTTCCTCCCCTCTTCTGTGCTCGCGAGAATGGCGTCCTGCCCTTCTGGGTTCGTTGGGGGTGGATGATTTGGCTGCCAGGAGGGTGGGTGAGCAAGCAGAGCAACAGGAAGGAAGGGGGTGGTATCTCTCTCCTCCTCTCTTCTCTCTCTTATTATCTTGCATGTTTTTTTTCTCCTATTTTCTGTTTATTAGGAGAGAGAATCAAGAAGAGGTTAGAGGTTTTGTTCTCTATTGTAAGGGAGTAGTAGTTGGTTAGAGAGACAAAGGGAGATGCTGACTAGGATAACTAGTGGATGATTGGCTAGGTGGCTTGGCTTGTTGGCTTCATCTTTTGTTCTTGTCTATCTGCTTAGGAGTATTATGGACAAAAAAAATATTAGCGTAGTTTTCATGATATTGTTTTCCATGTTGCTCTTTTTGTTATGTGTTTTGGTTTGTTGAAGGGAACATGAATGGATGGGAGGGACTAGGGAGGTTGGGATGATTATGTGCTCTTGTTGCTCTGTGGTCTATTTTGGTGGAGGGATGAAACATTGAATTAGCTTGGCCTATAATATCTATCAATATTTTTGGTGCAGCGGCTGCAAGTAGAAGGATTTATTTTCATGGCTTCTATGATTAATAGGAGCTAGGAGGGTATGTTAATATGGATTGATTTCAAGGCACCTAGACATCAATCAATGTTAAAATTTTGCTGTTAGAAATACTATCAGTAGTAAAAAATTGGAAAATTTGGTATGCAGCCTCGTCATTTGACTAAAATTTCTTGTGAATGCAAGAAGCATACAGAACCGTCCAAAACTTTGTGTAAATAATGCATTAGTGCTACGAAATCCAATCCAATCCCATATTTCTTCTCACTTAGTCAAATCCATTCAGATCATTGTATTCGATTTCATTTGGATATAACATCTTTATCTTCACGTTTGTAACACAAAAAAAGGACATGCCACTGTGCCAAGAACAGGCACGTAGATAACATATAGATATAGGCCACAAAAAAATATATTGCCCACTTGAGAATTTTGAAAAATTCACATTGAAACACATCGGTGAAGATTAACAAAAGAAGGATGAGCTTGATATACGCCATTGGTAGTTCATGCATTATTGTCACTGCAGTTGTTGCTGAAAGAACCCAAGATCGCCATAATCTTGTATTACTACACATGACAGAGACAAATTATCTGCTATTGTTGGAGTGGCAGTGTACGTGCATTACATTTGAGATGATGGCTTAAATTAAAACACTTGGTTATTAATTGCTCAGTTGTTGCGAAGCATCTACTACCTCGTCCAAGATCACTCTAAAAATCTGAATACATGCGCGCATTTGCTGAGAAACGAATAATATTTTTTCCACAACGAGACTTTGTTCACACTTATCAATTGTTCAGTATTGAGAACGATAGGGATTCTTCAGTCTTCTAAAATTGATTTTAAAGAAATAAAAAAAGAAAGAAATGAAGGACTGTTAAGCTATACGGAGTACGTATCTGATAGTGTCTTCTAAACCAAACTAGCTACCTTATACAAAATGTCTGCACAGAAAACCACCACAACGCTAACGTATCACCAGCAGCTTTGATTTTTGGCGATGATGGATGCCAATACGTACGCTAAGCAGCCATTGATTAGCATTCAGGTTGCTTGGAGGCTAAAACGACGGGAGAACTGTACCTCCAATTTTTTGGTCAACAAGACAACAAAAGCTCAGCCACACGATGGTCACCTCACCATCAAATCTCGGCCACACGATCGTCAGTCCGGCAAACCAGAGTACGTAAGACAAGTAGTAGACTAGACAACTATAGTTACAAGGAAAAAAAACATATTCTCTTGAGAAATACAGGACGTAAACCTGCAGGCTGCAGCAGCACATACCCAGCAAGTTCCGGCACACGTTTCCTCTCCAGCTCATTTGATGGCGACGCTCGAATCATGTTCGAATTCTCTCTACGTCTTGCTCATAATTTTGTTGTCTCGTGCAAGTAATATTGGTCTTGTTTAGATCCTAAATTTGAGAGGCAAATTTAGGAGTATGGTGTCACTTCGTAATCATTGCCTCACTGTAATATTTTGTTTGTATTTGTGAAAAATTGTCCAAACATTGATTAATTAGGCTCAAAATGTTCGTCTCATAAAGTACAACAAAACTATACAATTAGTTTTTGATTTCATCTACATTTAGTACTTAATTCATGTTATGACATTTTGATGTGATGTGAATATTTTTTTTGCATAGTGGAATTTAGGGGTTGAATTTGGGATCTAAACAAGGGCTTAATTCCGTGGATTTTATCTCCCTCTCCAAGTCTGAAAGAGATCAGGCTAGGCGACCAACCTTTGTATGGTCAAAGGTGTTGCACCTTGAAAACCTGAGTTCTAATCCTGATAGGCGGTACTGCATGAGCTATTCGAGTTGTTCACGTAGATTTCTCCCTAGCCAAACACACCTAAACAGAAGGGGTTGAAAATTGATATCAGTTGCAATCACGGTGATGCGATGATGCCGCCTATTGCTTAATTTGCTAGGGTTTTGGTAGCTTCATGATGTACGAGTGGACGTGCTAGCTTCAGGGAATTGAACATTTGTATGTGCTTGCCCAGCACGTTTCAACGTCAATTTCTTTCACTTTCTTCTCAAACCGGATGCTCCTGTTCTTGTGCGACCTGGTAAACGATAGCGTGCTTTAGCCGCCAAACTGCGTAGTACTACGTATTTATACTGTTTTTTAATGACAATCGCTGAATTAAAACTCGCAATCTGGCTGTCAAGAAAGGGAGCCCAATAATTAGGATAACAGAGCTGTCGGTGTCTGAATTTAACTTGGACGTTTCTTTCGCCGGCGTATACGTACGCATCATCAGGACATGTCACGTTTTGTACATGCTTATCTGTACATCTTCCCATCCGACTCAGCAGGGCCCAGCTGGTGCTGACTGTAACCATTGCAAACGCGTACCGGCCGGTTAGTTTGACAGTTCGACTCGATTTTGGGCTCTGGTCGACGATGTATGTGACTACAGTTCTCTGAATTCTAATGGTTGACTTGACAGTTGACTGCAAATGCATGGAAAAATTGTACTGCAACCTGCACCTTCCTTTTTCAGTTCACTGTCACTCACTAGTCACTACTCTGCCGAACTCCTGAATAAAGTGAATATATATCTTCAAGAAGTACAATGAACATAGAGGACTGCAATGACTTTCCCACATTTTCAGTGACCTAGTACAGGAGGGTAAGGGTACCGAAGAACAAATCGTGACATTAATTCTGATCCACTGTTGACGCGCCAGTTAGGCATATTTAGGCCTTAACCACCAATTATGCTGCAGATATTTAGGTGTGTAAATTTTTTCCAGGCTTCAGAAGCAGTTGAGTTGACCGTACTGCTCATGTGTCCATCACTAGTATTTTCTAGTGCAATCATTTGTGTTGCTGCCTTGTCTGCAGGTTAGATCCAATAGGGCCATAAGGGCTCCTTTGGCGGTCTCTTCCCCCGCCGGGGATCCCGGCTCCTTCCCGGAGAAGCGCTCCCGACCAAGGCAGGCCGGCGGCTTTCCCCGGGAAGCCTGCCGCGGGGACGGTGCTTCCAAACCAGCCCTAAACATGTCACGTACCGTGGTTGAAATATTCCCCGGGATCACTTCAATCAGAAAGATTAAGAATTCATGACAGGTCCACAAACCCATATTTAGTTGGCATTATCCTTAACCATGCATGTGCCGCTCTCAGTCCTTGCGAAATACATGCATCAGAAGAGCAACTCAAAAACTACTGGTTGAGTAAACACGGTATATAGCTATTACAAAACCATAAATATCGGCATGAAGTGTTTTCTCAAGTAAATTGCCAACCAATAATCTAATCACTGTAATTTTCAAATTGAAATTACATATTCGCTTTCATCTGCTAGATTATTATTTTTAAATATAACTAATAATTTAATTTATTTAATGATGGCTGACGTAGCGGTCGGTGGGTGCCGGGGAGGCCGGGGCGGCTCGACCATGCAGTGATGAGTGATGACAGGGGCCGGGCCAAGCGGCCGTGCATTGGCCGGCTGCCAAACAAGCAGGTGTCGCCACCGCCACCGCCACCGGACATGTTCGGTGAGCCAGCGCTTTTGCTCGTGTTGCAAGCCAATGGCGGCCTGATCACACACTGCGCCGGCTTGTGACTTTTTAATGGGCAAATTATGGCGCCAATAGTTATCTTTGGTCTAGCTCCAAATCAAGCACTGTTCGCTGTCCTCAAATTTTGTCACCGGTCGCTTTCTGCCACCGGCTGACGGGCTGAGTATGCTGTGCACTTGTGCTACTGTTGCTAATTAGATTTGTGGCATGGCCTTGGAATAAATATTGGTATGGCTTGGGTGTTCTATATCCACAGTGGCGGTTTGGATTTTAGAGGGCCAGTGTTGATTTTCTGGAACATTCTGGAGAACTGCATGTCACTTCTGCTTGTAACATTCTGGAACTAAATAAAGTAGGTGTAGTGGCAGGTTACACTTAGGATGAGACAATGTAATTTTGTGATAGCAGGCAGAGACATGGATGGTTTCAGGTCGCTTGCTTCAATTATATATGATGCAGGGATATGGATGGGTTCAGGTTGCTTATTATACAACTTTGATTAGTGGTATAGGTCTTACCTTATAAGTTGCAGGGCCAATAGCCTAATAAGCAGCCTACCAAGGTGGGATAGGTTGTCCCAATATAATGGCCATCATAATCCTAAAAAAAAGATTATGGGCATCATTACTACTACTAACTCCTAGGTTGTAGTGCGAACAAAATTAAGTAGCCAATGTGGACCAGATCGATTCTCCACCAATACATTGCATTATCG
The DNA here is from genome assembly GCA_033239725.1 of Echinochloa phyllopogon. Classification (NCBI taxonomy): domain Eukaryota; kingdom Viridiplantae; phylum Streptophyta; class Magnoliopsida; order Poales; family Poaceae; genus Echinochloa; species Echinochloa phyllopogon. Next base: position 36,747,150 of record BTCW01000006.1, read on the forward strand.
ATCATCGATTTGGAGTGGACCACACTAGTGGCGCCAGACATGTCTCACAACCACAGCGATCTTGGCCACATATTTTTATATATAAATGGAACTTGATGGTCCAGTTGGAAAAAAATGTTATCACTGAACCAACTACGGTTGAACAGGAGTGAAATTTCAGTAGCCAGGCCTTAGCTCTGGCCATCGATCAAAGAAGCATGACTCTGAAGATTACCTTTTTTTTTTCTTTTCACATACAGGTATATATAAGTTCGACTGCGCGACAGAAAGTGCAGGAGAGTCACACATGGAAATACCGAAGAAGAATCTAATTCTGCCCAAGCACAACGCAACAAGCCGACAAGGGAAAAGGATAGTAACAAGGAAGACGACCTCCATCGACGTACATCCATGTATGCGTTCCGTGGACTGAACAGGTCTCGGTCAGGCTTATCGATTCTCACCACTACCTCACGTTCACCTCGCAAACGGACATCGCATTCTTACAGCTTGCACTGCGAACGAAGGTGACGGCGTCGCCCTCAACAAGGACGAAAAGAATCGGTGCTAAACTGTATATTGATCAGTGGTATATAAACTTTTAACTTGACGACTGATGTTAGGCAATAATGTGTGTGTATGTCACTCAAGACGTCATGAAGGACATGGACAGCAACCGGCAAATAGTTTTTGGATGGAAGGAGTCAGTTTTTTGTGCACAACCAATAATGCATTCAGAATAATATTGAAGAGTGTCACATGAGCACTGTTGTTAATTTCTTGCACATGCTGCATAATTGTACTTACTTGATCAAAAGAGCGAGAGGAATTGTATAATGCCCAAGAAATGGGTTGTGGTTCAGAAGACAGTGATCGAATTGGTCCAACTAACATATATTCGGAGCATATCCCGGCTGTTTAGGTGGACTAGTTTTGCGCCACTGGTGCCACCTCGCCGCATTTTCTATGGCCGAGAATGTCTCTGAATTCCGCATGCACTTGCTTGCTATATGTACCTTATTGATGTCCATGTCCATGGTGTGTACTATCAGAAACTTGTCAAGTCTACTAATAGCAAATCATCAATCTTCCCTTCGTGCTTCGTATGGATCAAAACTTGTTTCTCCTTTTCCTTTCATCTCATCGGTATATCTTTGTGCTCGGTTAAGTTCCTTCGATTTTTTCCCCCCTTGTCCGGCCACCTGCTGCATGACATGCCAAACCCACACATGCTAGACAACACAATTCATCATCTGCAGTCCGGATGGTAGTATTTCAGCTTCATCAGTATGAATATGATTAGGTTATTAGCGAGCCTGATGTGTCTTTTGGTTATTATTCCTGCATTATTCAGTGCAAATGGTCGGCGTGTGGTGGCGCCTTCCTGCAGACGTGCACTGGCAGGTCGTGAGAGTGGTGCTCTTCGGAGTGTCAGCCGAGTACTGACGAGCTTCGAGTCCTCTGTCTACTGGCCGGCCGCCTCGATCACAGCCGGCGAGCTAGCATGGCCGGCACATGGTGATGTCTTGGCCAGCATACAGCAAGTGTCCAAGTGATAGTGCATTGTCCTTTTTTTTTAACACTGAAAACAAGTTCAGTTGGAAGAAGGTGCTGGAACCTGGAAGCCTGGAACTGGAAGGAATCGCCGCACCCAACCTGAAGCCTGGTTAGACGACCATGGATGGACTCTCACACGTCCGATTGAGTTCATATTGTTTCGGGATTCCTAATAGCACTCGAATGCTTTTCACCCTGTCGATTTTTGATTTTTTGCTTTGACCACCCTCTGTTGCTTTTGCGCTGCATTTAGTTGCTGTTTCTCTTTTCGGTTGAAATAAAGCACGGCCCATATCGTCTGTCTTTGTTTTCTGCAAACAAGTTCAGTGAGTGACGCGGAAGTTGTGAGGATGGGCCTAGCTGCCTGGCGCGGGCTATAAATTTTTTAGACACATACTGTATTTTGTTTTGTAAGACCGTGTTTCTTTGCCAATTGGCAATTTTTTGCCAAAATGAATCTTGCATGCATGGGTACTAAATAAAGTCTATTTGTAAAACCTTTTTAGGGATGAGCATATATTTACGCGACGAATCTAATGAGCCTAATTAAGCCATGTTTTGCTACAGTAATGCTACAGTAACCATCCTCTAATTGTGCGGTCAAAGGCCTCATTAGATAGGTCTTGCGAAATAGTACAATGTTGTGAAGGTAGTTTTATAAACTGACTTTATTTAATATCCTTAATTATTGGTTAAATGAGCTGACAATTTTTTTCCCCTTCAAAGAAACACGGCCCAACTGACGTAAACACTTGGTAGGCCCATACTCCCTTGTTCAGGGCCGAGATGATCACCTGCTTTGACATGAAGCAGCCCGTTTGTAAATTTCTACCGGCCCCATCCATCAAAACGCAAGCTTTCGGTAAGAAAAAAAAACGACGTGTAGTGCCAAGATGGTAAGGATAATTACCATCGTCGGAAATATGGAAGCACAAGGAACGATATATAGGTAATTCTATAATTATTGTCTCTATTGCGCACCTTTTTTTTCATGAACTGTCATCTTTAACGGGGCAGTTGACGGTGGTTTGGTCCCAGAGGCGAAGCTAGACCTAGTTACACCTCTTCATCAATTCTATAGCAATTCTATAACTCACAATGATACTCCACTAAATAGCTTTAGAATTCTCGTTTGGACCCTGCTGCACGTGCACCAGGCAAGACCAACGTGGTGGGCTGGTGGCGCCCCTGGTTGGTCCGTGGTTAATGACGTGAAATCTACACCAGTCTCATCCGATCTCTGTGCAATCGGTACCAACAAATTTAACACAATAAGAGAGAAACGCCTAAAAGAATGTGCTGAGACTATCTCCTCTTCTCATGCTAGCTCCTCACTTTTACTACTTTTCACAGAGTAAAAAATCAATTTAGCTAGCTTAGAACTAGTCCGCTGGAGAAGGCCTTATTGAGTTGAATGAGTTAATTATGATGATGTACCTATGATCTATTTTTTTAAAAAAAAAATTATCGAGGGAAATTTTTATTGAACAATATACTAAATATTGTATCCACAAAAGTCAACGGCAGATGTGTCCTTATTTCATTTGGCACATCTTTATGTGATGCTAATTGTTATTCTAGTCTTCTTTGAGAGTTATACAAAATTCATAGTTTATTTAAGCTCGAGGTGGATAACAATATTTGTGGCATGTTTTATTTTTGGGTTACTGAATAATCTTAACATATCATGCTAAATTGATTGGTTACTTAAAGTAAAATTGTTTATTAGATCGTTTGAAAACATGTCCTTACCGTGTGTACAAATTTGCTACAAATATAAAATTATTGTAATATAAATTTACTTTTCACTTGGTTCTTTATAGAATATGACCATTGTGCTGCATGAATGGAGACATTGAAGTTTTACCATGAGGTTAGTTCCGAAGCTCGACAACCAAACACTAGAGGAGGCATCAGGCTTCACAAGCGGCTGCATCACACCATGGTCCAATCCCAGCATGCGCGGTGGCTGTGGACAGTTCAGGGGATGCGAAAAGCCATCGACACAGGAAGATGGACCCTTAAATCAGTTTTAATGTACAGTTTCACTTCACGGTTAGCCCAGAAACTAGATAACTGATTCAAAAGAGTTTCATAGTGATGAAACTCCTATTACGTACCATGAAACTCTTCCTTCTCTCTTCTATGACATATCAGCAAATTGACCATATCTCGGGTAGCCCAGAAACAATAATTCTTTCTCCAATTATTGTTGTATACATCAGCTCAATTTGCTTCCGTGGAACAAAAAATATGGTACTTGTTTGTCGGATCTAAGACCCGGGAATCCACTAGGGGATACCCGAGTGGTAGATTTGTAGGCAGGGGATACCCGAGTGGTAGATTTGTAGGCAAGGGATCGCCGAGTTGAGTAGCTTGAAGGTGACACAGGAGGCACAAGATTTAGACAGGTTTGAGCTATCCATAGGTATAATACCCTATGTCATGTGTCAGTGGTGGTTCGTAGTGCTTGAGCTCAACAAAGCTTCAGTAAGCAATGGAGAGCTTTGTGGTTACAAAGGATCAGTTACCACCATGGGGTTGCCCTATGCCGCCTTCTAGATTATAACATAGAATCTTATTCGACTAGGTTTCCGCTGATATTCCGAGATATCCGGAGTGTAGCCTGTCGTGCCTTCACCAAACTTGTCCATCAAGTCGGGGATTCCTCGTGGGACGCCTAGGAGTCTACACACACCCATGTCAGGCGCAGGCCCAGGTAGGCTCTAATCTCCTATGACAGCGGGCCCAGTAGTACACTTATCCCACACTATATATGCATTGTATATGCCCTTGTGGGCTTAAAGGGAACCGGATAAGCCATAAAACACCCCACCCTAACATTCAGGCCTAGCCTAAACACAAGCATACTCATACACATTCTCCAAGTTCTCCAATAAATTAAGATTTTCCAAAATATTTTTTATAATGTATGGCTTGTGAAATTTGTCAGTGATATGTCAACTTCTACATCTATGGAGTCACCAACTCTATTGTATCTTAGTGCCAAAGAAAAAAAAGGTCATGTATATAGAGGAGTGATTGCATTGCACTTCTAAATTTAGTCATAGCTTGATCAATCATATTTATCTTTATTAATGCCATTTTTATGTGGCTTGACTAAGAACGGCTAAATTTGGAACCAGATTTCACTTTTTGCAACATTTTTTCTGCTACACATCTTCAAACACAATCAATGATTGAAACAATAGAAGGTTTATCAAACTTATCGCTACTCTTAAGATCACATCACAAATGGGCCTTATTTTTTCTTCATGATGATGGATATGTCATCTGTGGCTAGATCCATCAATAGCTCCAAGTTTGTCCAATAGTAGTAGCGAACCGCTGAGGTACTTGGTGGAGAAGCAACCTATACATACATGTTGCACACTGCCAACACTTGGAATGAAGCTCCGCAAACCCCTATGCTCCTCCATCACGAAGGCCATTCAAGCCTACCTTCAAGGCACGCATCCAAAAGCTACTCACTGGTCGAAGGTTACAACCCTGTGCACCATTTGTGGCTATATCCACTACATAATTTTGTGCACAACAATAGTTTAGGCCCTTGATCCTAGTGTGAATATAGTTATGCAATTTGTAAAGGGACATATCTCTGGTAAAAATGGATAAGTGTTAAAAAATTAGAAATATGTTGCATATATTGTACTGATTTGATGCAAACATTGCTTGAAAATGTTGTGAAGATGGGATGTTGTAACATTTAGAAGCATGCAACCGTCATGTTTTTGTTAGTGTTGCAGGAATGGTCCAGCTCATATAAGTGTCTAAGGACCCAATTGTAAATATTGTATTCACCAGGGGCTTAGTGGCAAATCACAACTCTCCTTCCTCCTCTATATAAAGTATGCAAGTGGTCATAAGAAGGGAACTCACTTTGAGCATTTCATACTTCCTCTAAGTTATTATTTTCTTACTCCTAGGCTCTCTCTCTCTCCACCTGATTTGATACTAGCGTGAATATAGTTATGCAATTTGCAAATGGACATATCTCTGTTAAAAATGGATAAGTGTTAAAAATTTAGAAATTTGTTGAATATATTTTACTGATTTAATGCGAGCATTTTATACTTTCTCTAATTATTATTTTCTTACTCCTAGGCTCTCTCTCTCCACCTGATTTGATACTAGCGTGAATATAGTTATGCAATTTGCAAATGGACATATCTCTGGTAAAAATGGATAAGTGTTAAAAATTTAGAAATTTGTTGAATATATTATACTGATTTAATGCAAACATTGCTATGTTGTGAAGATGAGGTGTTGTAATATTTAGAAGCATGCAACCCTAATGTTTTTATTAATGTTGCGGGAATGGTCCAGCCCATATAAGTTGAAAATATTGTGAAGATGAGATGGTGTAATATTTAGTCTAAGAACTCGATTTTAGATATTGTATAAAGTATTTTTTTAAGAGGGTACTCAGTTTGAGCATTCCACACTTCCTCTAAGTTGTTATTTCCTTACTCCTAGGCTCTCTCTCTCCACCTGATTAGTCAAACAATGCTTGAAACAAGGGGAAATATCATTTGTACCAAATTTAAAATATAGTCCATTTTCATTAGATATATCCCCATGCTTCAAAGCCTAAGGCTCGAGAGAATATATATGACAATATCAAAGCATGTTATTGTATGTAGTTATGGTGCCACATAGAGGCTACGATAGTATACTGAATGTAACTATGATTATGATATAATAATGTGTTGAGCCTATGATAGGCTACTATTTAAAACCAATTTATAAGAATATGTAAAGAATACGTAATAAAATGTTCCCTTATATTAATGTACTCACTATTACTTATGTTATAACCAATATTTTTAACTTATGTGTCAATTATACATTGTACATGCTCTACTGATTCATATATATTGTATAGAAATATATAAGTAATATATATATAGTAATACTATACTTTACCCTGGGTACAGAATAGTTATTCCGTACCCGAGTCCACGGTCGAGCCGTCCCGTACCTCCCCACGGGCACGGCCCGTCCCGGTAATTCAGGATTTTTCTATTTACGTCCACGAAAACAGCTTCCAATTTCAGAGATCGTGGCTTCGAAGGCAGTTCTCCGGCCGTGTCTCTCCCTCTCTCCCGTGCTCCCCCGCTCGATATCACCGGCGCCGCCACCGCCACCGCCGCTGAATCTTAGCTCATCCCGCACAACTCCACCGGTGGCACCCACACAAGCTCTTCCATCGATTGGCCTCGCCGTTCTGCCGCCCGCTCACTTGCGCAAGCTCCACCGGCGGATCCAGCGCCGGCTCTGCATCTCCCATTTTAGAAGTAGCGCCGCCATGCGGGTGTCGGTGCCGACCGAGCTCGCATCCGCCGCCCGCGCCGCCCTGACCTCTGCCCGTGCAGATCCAGGGGCCGATTCGCTGGGGAGTGGAGGTCGAACGCCGCCGCTCGTTTGTCGCCCGACCCCAAATGCTGCCGGCTGATTCGAGCCCGTCCGCCGCTGATTTGAGTCCGTTTGCGCTGATTCGTAGCCCGAAGGCGGCACGGATGGTGGCTGAGCTCATCTCCTCCAGGCAGACGACGGGGCACAGACTGCGGGCACGCGGGGGTGAGTGACGGGGACGGGGATCTGGGGGGACCCATCCCAGCCCGACAGTGTGCGGCCGAAGCTTCCTCGGGCGTCGGCCCCTGCATACCAAGCGTGGCCCATCCACCTCCATGAACGGAGCTCCAGGGTTAGTGCAATCTGTGTGCCCCCATCACTAATCAGATGTATTGATTCTTTGCTTTTCTTCCCGTGCGAAATATCTGACCAGCAGCCTCTCCTCATTGGCACCTGTGTCAAGCACAGCGGGGACAGACCATGGCCACCACCGGCTAAAGCTTCCCGATGCAAGCGGCACCTGAAGATGAAGAGAGATGCAGCTATGTGAGCCATATCCATGTTTCTTATCTGCATTGATTAGACTTGAGTGCATTGGTATATAAATAATCATTTGCTATGTGAGCCATATCCAGGTTTTGTATTTGTTCATTTTTCAATCTAGCATTAGTTTGATCCTTTATTCATTCAAGACTTGATTACTGTTGTCATCAGTTTATCTCCCCCTTGTCATCAGTTTATCTGATGACACAAGGAACATATATATTTTGCCGGGCCTCTTTCCAGGACTTCAGGTGCTTCATTGTGCTCCTTGGGAAGCTCAGTATGTGCATATGTTTATATGATGCTCGCTCTGACGTGGCCTTCCTACTGCATACAAATTATTTGTAGAAATGCTTAGGCACGAACACAAGCAAGGACATTTGAAGTAAGTGGCTGTGCTCTCTGCTCAAATAGACTGGCCTAGAGCATCTTGCTGTAGCGTGTGCCAAAATAATCTCAGTCTATTGTTTTCCTCATCTCAACTGCCTTCTGTAACTAAATCAAAACTGCATGTCTAGTGGTGGCCTGGCCGTATATCCGGGTCACCTTCTACAACGTGCGGAACTGCTCCTGACGTATCGAGATGACATAGGATGTATCAGATGTTGAAGGCGTCCACCTTGTAGGCTTATAACAATTTAGTCTATACTCAAAAGTGTACTCCTTGTGATTGTTTTCTAATGATCTAATGTCAACCATCATATGTGGAGATATCAAACTGCAATGGAGATGTTGCATCTGCTAGAAAATATGGATGCTAGTAAATTTAATAAAGTTTTGACCATTGCAGTTTCATTTGATAGGCCATACCCTGAAGGCGGAAAAACTGTTAGTATTAATCCTCACTATTTAAGCATTCATGTTGCCAAAAATAAGCGCTAGAATTTTCTTTAACATACTGGATGCAAGATGGTAATCAAAATAGAAATTGGTCTAGCTAAGTCACAGCTAACAACTTGCTAGAGATGTTTCTACCATGATCAGTAAGTTACCATCCAGCTTTTGGTGAGTTGCAGTAAATAAAAATACAGTATCTGCATGTCAGTTGGAAGTCATCAAATGTAATTTGAATTACCCAACAAATTACCTCACATGGAGTTTGTTGTACACAGCTAAAAAAATGTTGTACTTGAGCTGTTAGGTCGGGGTAGTATTTAGGCTACAGCTAGAGTCTGCTCAATTTGTTATGTTATGTGCATCCACTCTGCTCTCCATCTTTACTCTGCAGATCTCAGTGGCAGTAGCAGGGCACAGCTTCAATTCTCAGCTCGAAGGTAAGCAACAGGAGCAGCAAGGCATTGAGCACCAGGGCATCAGGCAATGTATATGAAGTGACACTTTCATGCTACATAGCTATCTATCACTTGGATAATCTTACATAGCAATTTTTTATTTGTTTGATGCCTTGTTTCTTCTACTGTGCTTATTTCCATAAGTGCATATTGCTGCAGTTAGCTTTTGGATTTACATGAGAGAACCTGTAGCCTGCATTTCATTTCTGTACATGCAGTAGCTGTATTTCAGCTCTACAAAGCTCAGTTCTCTTTATTCTCCGAGCTTTGAGTTAATCCTTGTGTGGCCTATGGCTAATTGCAGTTCTCTTTATTCTCCAAGCTTTGAGTTAATCCTTGTGTGGCCTATGGCTAAAGGCTTGTTCGTTTTACAGTTCGATTAATTAGCCATTTTACTTGCTCCAGTGTTGTAGGGTCCATGGTAGTTGTCGGTGCAATAGCTTTCAATATAAATGATCTCGGAGTACCATGGCAGTACATCTACATTGCTTTGTTTAATCTAGGCATGGTCCTTTGGTTAACGATTTGCAACAGGGGCAGCTTGTATCTCTGTGAAGGGCCACTTTTGGATTTATAAGAAAAGAGATATTTGATATTATCTTCTTCCCAAATTACTACTCATTTTGAAAAGCCAAAATGAATAGTGTTGGTGTATGTAATTTGGAACGGAGGAAGTAGGTAGCTTGTAGTGATTAGGATTTACTCCAAATACTAGTATTCGGTGTTCTCATTATTTGTGACTAGAAAAGTAACTTGATGCTAGATTGCATATGTGAACAGGTTTGTGCTTGATCTAGCGATTGTGCTTTGGTCATGCAAGGTACCACCATGGAGTTTATCTTTTAAAACCTTTTAACATGATTCTGCAATTAAGAATTTAAGATCAGTACATATACTGTTGGATGGAAGATTTGAGTTGACTAAGTGACCAGCGTGCTGAGAGTGTCACGGGTGGAGCAGCTGGGTAAGCATATGGGTCAATGAAATCGCAAATTGCACCATTTTTTATGACCCAGCGGTGAGTGAGCTAATTCCCCAGAACTATGTGTGACACCATGTAAGTTCTGTTTCTTTATGTTCACCTGAGAGATACAGGACAATATCATTGAATCCAAAATTTAGGATATATTCTTATGGTATACCTACGTGTTAATTGGAATACCGATTATGTTGTATTTATACACTGAATTACCTCTCCATTCAGATTGAGAAGAGCTGTATCATCTTTTACAGTAGCTATTTTCCTTCATTGAAGATTGTGTTGAGCAATATTTTTAGTTGTACTTCTCTTTGATTTATGGCCCACTGTTCAAGTAAGTTCATCTGAAATTTTGTCACGGATGCTGGCCGTCAATAGTTTGACAACTTGATGTTTGTATTGTTCTCATGATGAGTGAAATAGAAGAGCTGAAATTGATGCTCTTGTGTTCAGATGGCCTTGTCAATTAAATTAAATTTATCTCGGCCCTGATAAAATTTAGGTTACTTGGCAAGAGTTAAACAATATTGTGTTTGCCTGCTTAAATGTTGGTTTAATTTTCATGTGAAGCAGATGAAGGGGTTGGAAATGGCACAGCTGCTAAAGATTTCTAAGGGAAGAAGTGAAGATGCAAGTGTCTTAGAACTGGTGAAATTATTGCAATCAGAATAGGCAAGCTGGATTGGGATTCAGATACTGGTGTCTTAGCTGTTATGTGGTGTTGTACTTCAGTTCATGTAGATAGAAATTCCGGTAACGTCTTGTTTTGGTTGGGATTTATAAAACATCGAAGTGCATGTTGATTTTTGTGATTCTGAATGCAAGTGATGGCAATTGACGCCTCCAGTCTTTTTTTTATTCGTCATCAGAGACAACACGTATTGATTGAATGTCATGAACAGTTCCACTCAAATAAAAAATTATCCTTATCTCAACGTAACATGCATACACCTTAATTAAACTAACCAGCTTGGAACCCGATGGAAAACCACATCCACGGAGCAACCCATCAGCCCCACGTGTAAAAAAATCACGCGGAAAAAAATCACGCGAAAAAACCCACCAGCCCCCACGTGTAAAAATCCACGGGAAAAAAATCACGCCAAAAAAGAACGGGACGGAGGGGGCGCCCAAGCGGGACGGGAGGGCGCGCGGTGACGGAAGTCGGAGATAGGCTCGGGTACGGAATAGCTCTGTACCCAGGGTATGAATTAGCGGAGTCCTATATATATATGATGAGTTTTATCTACCATCGCTTGTAGCTAACATCACCATCAATATACCATTGTGTGTATGTTTACATACTCATTTATCAGTTTGAGTATGTTCGTATACTAATTCTAAGATACTCCAAAGCGACTTGCACGAAAAAATTCAGAAACAACCCTATTTTTTAATTTTATTATGATTATATCATTATATTAGTATATAGAAATTAGTATGTCCACATACTCAAAGTATGCTTACATACTCAACCTACATACCACCCAGATAGTCTAGTATCATCATATACTACATGTACATACTCTTCATTGGGTCATATACGTCTTCTAACATGAGATACACGGGTGAAGGTAGCTACCACCGATGGTAGAAAGGAATTTTCCTATATATATATATATATATATATATATATATATATAAATTGATGCTTCCTTACTTCTAATTCAGCCCAAACGTCTCCTATACTTGAGAGTTACGAGTTGGGCCTCAATTACTCAGTTAGAGATTTCAAACAATTGCTAATCTAACAAGCGAACTATTTAAAATAGCTAAATATTCATCTTATCATATGTTGTATAGGTTGCTAAGATTACCGAGAGATGCTTCTTTTTGGAAGAAGTGTATTTTTCATCCATCATGTATCATCCAGGACAACTTAACTATAGTGTAAAATATGTCAAACAAATGTTTCAATGTACTGTCGGCAAATATTATTTTAGGGTGCACAAACTTCAAAGATTATCTTTAGTCATAGGAAAGTGTGTGCGAGAAGTATATGTTTGTAAGCAATGTATAGTCTGTTTTCCTTAAATATTTTCAATTTTTTACTATAGGTTCATGCAGCAAATTTTCAGAATTTTTGGAGCACTTTAACAATAAAACTATAAATATAAGTGTGAATTATCCATACCAAACCTTTGACTATTTCAAATATTTTTCAATATATATATGTACTTGGATAATATTTTATCGGATTGTTGTATCTATGGGTGTCATGTCCTCATGTAAGACCTTATATCAAATATTTGGATATCTAAACAATTTCAAAGGAAAATATTGTTAACTACAATGTTTAAGATCTTGTCGAGCCCTAAAACTTTGATGAACAGTTTTTCTTCATCTGACTTTAAATCAAAAGGTTATAAATTTTTTCGTGTAAATAGTTGGTTTTCACCGCTAGATCGATTTTCCCTTGCGGGTCGTATTACGAACGGGTGGTCAAAACAATTTTCACTTGCGGGCCATATTACAAATAGCAGTGAAAATAGTCAAATTATTTTAACAACCAGTTTGTATTGGGAACCGACACTGAAAACCATTTTCAGTGCCGACTCCAATAGCCACTAAGGCTCCCCACTCCAGAATCGATACCAATGCAGTATCACAAGCGGTTTTCGCAAACCAGTGCCGACACAAGAAAATAGGATCTGTAGTAATGTATAGCCATAATTCATGTTGATATTTTCCTTCTAGATTTCCTCCAGAAAATCTCATCTAACCTTGTCATATATGTTCTTTCAAAGTCAATCTTCCTAATCAAACCTAGAGTTTTTTATCATGTTGGAAGCCAATGGCGACCAGATCACACAATATGTCGGCTTGTGACTTGTGGCGCCAACAAGAGTACAATGCATGGTTGGTCTTTAATTTTTTTTAGGTGTGTCACCTTGATCCCTCAACTTGCAAATTGCATATTTGGCTCCATAAACTTAGCTTTGGTGTCATTTTGGTTCCCAAACTCTCAAATTGCATATTTAACTATCTAAACATACCTTCGGGTGTCATGTAGGTTAATACACTTTAAAAATGCAGATTATTATATCTGTTATTTTGTTATTTTGTTCTCAAAATTGATTTGGAATGAAAATGTGAAATTAATAGAGCGAATTCCAACCCTTTGCTCCCATCTTATTGAGATTGACCTCATTGATTGCTACATTAATGATGAGGGTAATAGAAGGATTATTGTGTATTCAGTTATTTTACTCTAATAGTTCATCGCTGCAATTCATGGATCACCTCCATCTCCATTGGTTGCACTAGCCTGATTAAGCTAGATGCTATTCCGTGGTTGATGCTGGGCTCTAGACACTTCCGAGATACTCCCAAAACCTCGTACAATCATCATCTCTAGCTTCGAAACCGTAAAGACCTATCATAGTTTGATTTTCAAATTGCTTTGACTTTCTCCATTGGCCAGGGTTGCATTTTCAGAGTATATGGACCTATGAAAGTGCATCTAGGCACTTATATGTTTTGGTGATTTTTGATGACAACATGATTTGTATTTAACTTGTTTGCTTAAGCATATGAGCAGATTTTTATTCTTATGGATATTCATGTAATATATTTGTTGAAGAATATAAGCTCATTGGTTGGTATAAATGACATAAAAGCAAACAAGTGATCGTGATCCATGTCAATGAATATATTCAAAGTGAGATATGATTCTATGGTTAATATATGGTCCCAAGTGTATGGAAGCATATGGACAAGTCAATTACCGAAGACAACATAGAAGATGATATTGAATATATCTTAAGAGAGTTGAAGACATGAAATTCAATGTGGTATTCACGATGATGCAATACAAAGTGGAACTCATAGTGGCTGGATATGGTGAGAGGAGTTAAGGTAGATGACGGTGTCCAGGTACTGAGCAAAGAGAAGGGCAAGTTGGTCTTGTAGCCGAGGAACTTTACTAAAGTGAAGACTAGCATCATGGTTTGATCCCTATGCACTAATCAAGCCTTATCGAGTGAAGCTATGCAATGCATCTAATTCTTTTAGATCATATATTGGAATGGTTTATGAATTGGTTCCTATTCTTGGAAATTCTAAGTCATTGGCTCAAGTTGGATTTGCTCAGCGAGAAATAAATGTTGGAAGCCCTCAAAGTTGAGAATGATCGTGTATGGCATAAATGAAGACATAGAAGCTCAAGTAGAAGAATTCTTTTATTGCTTTTAATCTTGAGTTTAGGAATGCCGTACTATCAAGAGGGATGCAACATTAGTTGTTTGACAACACCAAAAGTGCTCATAGATAAACCCATGTGAGATAGCCTTGAAAGTGGAGTCCTTTGGGACTTAGTGTGCTGACTCGACCCAAACCGATCTGACCGGCCTGACCGGTTTGGGAAACCGGTCTGGCCGGTTTGGGGCTCTGACAGGTACAACGGCTAGTTTGGTTTGAAAACCGGTCTGACCGGTTTGGTTCATAACGGCTAGTTTTTGGGATTGGGGTATTTATACCCCTTGGCCCTCTCCTTTGAGGGCTGCTGGTTCCTTGGCCATTCTTGAGCGTCCCAAGCCTTCTTGAGCACCAGCAAGCTCTCCCCAAACCTCTCTTTGTGAGAGTTGATTGATTTGTTCATATCTTTGGATTTTGGTTGAGGGATGTATTGTGTGTGAGCTATAGAAAGATTGAGTGAGCTATTTGCAGCCACCAAGAGCATATCCTTAGCTTGAGCACTCCCGGTGAAGTCTAGCACATATTTGAAGCATTTGTTACTCTTGGAGGTGAAGCCTCCTAGCCGGTTAGGCGTCGCCGGTGAGCTACCGAGTTTGTGGTGAGTCACTGATTGTTTGTATAGACCGGCCTTGCCTCCTTCGTGGAAAAGGGTCAAAAGCTAGTGGAACCGAGGAAAGTGGCTTGGAGTGGATAAGCCCGCCTTTCGTAGGCCCTCAACGGAGAGTAGGATTCACCTTGTCTTTGTGACTGCCTTGGTGGCATCAGTGAATCCGAACTTCGGGAAACAAATCATCGTGTCTCTCTATTGGTTTGCCTCACAAGTTCAATTCTAGCATTTACTTTCACTTCCGCTTCGATATACTTGGTTGTGCTCTAATTGTGTGCAGGGACTAAGTGGACCTGCTAGATATAATCTACAAGAGCCACACATCAAGCTTGGTTTGTACTAGAACTCGTAGAGGGGGTCAATTGTATTGTTGTGGGTTTCTGCCAGAAACCGGTCTGACCGGTTTCAGTACTGATTTTGGGAAAAAGTTTTGTTAAGTGCGGATTCACCTATTCACCCCCCTCTAGGTGACATCAAGTTCCTTTCAACCTAGATGGCACCCGAAGGTAAGTTTCAAGAGTCAAATATGCAAATTGCAAGTTCGGGGACTAGGATGACATCTGAAGCTAAGTTGAAGGAGTTAAATGTGCAAATTGTAAGATCAAAGAATAAATATGCAGACAGACCCAAGAAAGTTTAAGAACCACATACTTTACTCCGCCAATAATTATCCTAGGTTAACTCCAAATCAAGCACTGTTCGCTGTCCTCAAAGTTTGTCATCGATCGCTTTCCGGTTTCTCTCCCACCGGCTGAATATGCTGTGCACTTGTGGTACTGTTGATAATTAGGTTTATTTGTGCACGGCCTTGGAATAAATATTGGTGTTCTACATCACCGGTGTCGGTTTGGATTTCAGAGGGTTAGCATCTTCTCCAACATAATGGAGAGCTGCATGCAAATATGCCGTACTCTAAATCTGCACCTAGATAATAAAAGCATCGGCCTAATTTTAACCTGGACATGGCTAACGCAACAAATATTTAAGGCAAAGAAAAACTTCTGAATGCAGTCATCTCTAGGAGTACACAATAAGAACATGTAAAGTCAAGCAGACATGTGTTTCTGTGTTTATCCTTTTTTGTGTTGTAAATTCTAGCTCTGGGAGAAAAAACTATAGAACATAGAAATCATTTCGGATAAAAAACTTTAGATCTGCTACATACCTTGGTCTATATCGTATATCTCTCCAAAATCACCTATGTGCTCTCTTTGATTTTGTGGCGCCATCGTTTCATGGTGCGGTGAAGTTTAGGCAGATTTGCCTATTTATTTTGGTCAGGGGTACGTTGGCGAGTAAATTTGCCTCTGAATATATATTACGAATTCTTATTTCACGTCTAGGTATACACAGACGCCCTGTTCGTTTGGCTGGTGGCTGGTGGCTGACGCTGGTTTTTACTGAGAGAAAAACGCTACTGGCTAGTGACTGGCGCTGGTATTCGCTGAGAGAAAAACACCGTTGGCTCGCTGGAAACGATCAAAGGCGAGAGCGGCCGGCGATCGATCATCAGCTTTTACGCTGTCGTCGACCTCTGAAGCCCAAGACCGTGGTATCGTGGTAAGACGACGGAACACGAGCGGCACGCATATACATAAGGACTCCCACTGGCAGAGCCTGATGTGTCTCTTAACACTAGCTAGTATATATTCCTGCATTATTCAGTGAGTGCACTTGGTTGGTGCGCAACCGGCGACGGGTCCTGGGATGGCGTCCCGTGCTTGATCAAGCGTACGTGATACGTAGATCAATCGTCGTCGTCGATCGATGCCAGCGTGTAGAAACTAGCAACCGCCTTGGCTACACGTTTCGTCAGAGGCGTCAGAGGCAAATTCTATTCTATCCATGTGCTTGTGCATCCCCAAGTGGCGGCGTCGAAGGGTCACGGGCCCATGAGGCAAAGGCCCATTAGTCTGTTGGCCCAATGGCGGCGTCGGCCCTTTCTTCTCAGTAACGTGCTGCGTAGCCCATGAGGCAAAGGGCCGCACCTGTGATGTTCGTCTTGGCTCGCTCAACATCCTTTTGACCAAGTATAAAAAAAAACATCCTTCTGACTCAGAGCTAGTTGACCAGGTGGCCGGCCCCTCCTCAGGAAATGGCTCCTCCATGGATTCGCTCCCCGGCCATTTCCCACTGATCTTCGAGTACAGTACTAGTGCGTATCAACCAAAGCAGGCTGATTCAACAAAAGACATACTAGCAGATAATGTACTCCAAGCTTTAATTTGTTCAGAATAAGAACTTCTCGGCCGTATATATGATGAATCTTGTCGCCTACATTGTATCTTGTTCTTGCTGCTTGTGTTCTTCCTATCCGATGGCAGTACCATAACACACCAACCAACGGAGCAAGTTTGTTACTACCTCCGTATCGAAATATTTGTCGCCGTTGACTTTTTCTTACAACTTTGACCATTCGTCTTATTCAAAAAATTATCACAAATATGTAAAAGGGTAAGTCAAGCTTAAAATAGCTACAATAGTAAAGCATATGGCAAACAAAATGGATGGTACTTGCATAATATTTTGAATAAGACGAATGGTCAAAGTTGTAGAAAAAAGTCAACGGCGACAAATATTTCAATACGGAGGGAGTATTACGGTAGGCACAAGTTTTGTTAACACAAAAGAAGTACAAATTTCACTGTTGGCAGAATTAACTGAATCCGCTGCCTATACCACATCTGTGACGGGCGAGCACTTTACCCATACCAGCACAAACCAAAGCACTGCCAACAATGTTAAATCAAATGCACTACAGGCACATGTATACGTATTCTAGAATCTCAATCTGATCCGTCCATCCCGGCCAACCGATCGATGTCCTCCCGTGAACAAAATATAATGCTGGGGCAGGGTACGGCATTGCTTTGTGTTTGTGTGTGATTTTAGGTTGCCGCCGAAATTGCTGCGTCTCGTGTAATAAAAAGAAAATTAAAAGATGACATGTCTCTACTCTCTCTCTCACACACAGTTCGTTTGGTTTTCCGCTTGGAAAGATTCTAGCATTGTCTCTTTTGACAGCTATTAAAGCTCCAAATTACAACATAATATCATGATGCAAATTTAACTGTACGTTAAGGATGGCTCCCAACACACCAAGGGGTTGTTTGGATCCACATGGTAAGAGCAAAAAAGAGTAAAACTTTTGCCTTCGAGAAAAGATGGCAAAAATTTTGCTATTAGAGGTGTTTGGATCCAATGGCAGAACTTTTGGAAAAAAAAAACCATTCTCCCTCCTTTTGCCACGAGGGTTTGGAGTCAAATGGCAAAAGTTTTGCCTTTTGGTCCAATTTTGCCACTATATTGAGCCAAAAGATTTTTGTCATCTCATTTTTTACTTGCCCTTTTATTATAAAAGTGTTTGGAGACAAATGGTAAAAAAAAATAGCAAAATTTTTGGTATTTGCTATTTACCCATGGATCCAAACAGCCTCTAAAGCTCTTTTCTGTTCCTGCCTACCTACTAGTCATTCGGCAGAGCTAATGTAAACTCATCTGAAGGATTCTGGCGCCATTCAGCGCGTCCACTTGTCGGGGTGGCACACGTAGTCGCGTCCATCTTACACGCCGCCGTTGAAGGACGAAGGAGGCCTACGTGTCCTCCTTGTTGGCGGACAAAATCGTCTCCGTCCGGGAAAAAAATTAGGTACGCGCGGTGCGCCCGCGGGTCTCGCGTGTCTCGCCTGCTCTCCCTCACGTTCGCGTGTGCTCGGCTTGATTGGTCTCCCTCGCGTGCTGTCGGCTCGGCTCGATTGGTTGGAGACGTCCATATGGTCACCCTCACAGCCAGTGGCGGAGCCACCAATCTGGCAAGCACCGGCGGTCGCCATGCCTCCCACAGGTAAATTCCTTTCTAGGCATGTGATGACGATAGATGAGAAGCAGGGCTAGCAGGGTCTTACTGTAGTTTTGCTATAGGTAGATTTCGAACCTACCTCCGCCACTGCTCATAGCATGGCGTCGGCGTTGGACGGCAACCGCCGGAAGAAGCAGAGCAGCGCCCGACAGGGCCTTCCGCCTCAGCACCGGGTGCCTCAGCCCAACTCCGGCCACCACCACCCCGAACGCCGCCGCCGCCAGCGCGACCGTCGTGGCGCGGCGGTCCCTCCACGCGAACAGCGCGTGCACGAGGACGGTGGTCAGGATCCCGAACAGGAAGAACGTCGGCCGAGCCGCATCCGCGCGTACCCAATTTTTTTTCGTCCGTCTCGTTCCACCTCGCCTCCCGTGGCATCCCCTCAGCTGCCACGTTGTCGCCGCCTTCTCCGATCCAATGCTCCGGCTCAACCCCTCACCTGTCCTCTGCCCTCCACGTACAAGGCGGACCGTCGGAGGCGGCTCGCACGATGAGGACTAAGACAGGGGCACACCAAAGCTGTCGTAACTATAGAGAAGATGGTCGTTTCATTGCTTGCTTGGCGGAAACAAGATGGCAACAAGAAGCAGATCGAAGCAAAAGGAGGCGAGGGCATGGTTGTGGTTGTGCTCGCTTGGATCCGAGGTCGCCCTTCTTTCCTCCCCTTCTGAGCCACGCCTCCCTGTGTTTCCCAGAGCCCAATCTCCCTGTGCATGCTTCTACAACGGCGGACACACATCCATCTTCATTAAGGTACGTACTTCACTACCGGATGCGAATTCTGTCCTTCCATCGTATCCTTGAGTGTGTCGTCGCCGTCATCATACCACAATTGTCTCCTCTTTTTTATTGGATTGCCCTCCCTACTCTACTTTCCCCTTTCCTGCAATGGTAGCTTTGCAATGATAAACCATGGTACGGTTGAATAGATAAATGTCATGAATAGAACGTATTAATTGCATTTAGTGTTTGGAATGGGTATTTGTAAAGGATGAATTTTGTAAGGTAACTTAATAAGTGAATCATATATGTTGTAATATACAACTATGCACATAATACATTTGTTTGAGGTATTAGTTCATGATGATTTCGTAGCGGCGAGATTACCTTTGAAATCATCAAAGGTAATGTATCAAATAAAGATTGTTTTTCTTGTGTGGAAAAATTATATATTAGTGAAAAAGAACTATAGTGCTTGCATTTAATTATGTGTTTCATTCTAGCAATGATGGCTTAAGTTTTGGGAGAAATGGTACATCATCAAGTACGGGCGTTGTAACCCAAACTTTTGAGCCGAGTAGGATATATATGACTTTGACTTTTGAGCGTTGTAGCGCGCTTGGGACCTGTTGTTCATTTGTGCAATGTAATCAGAACGTACGGGTTGGTCTCTACATACTCTCGATCTATATATAACTTTAAAAAGAAAAAAGTGCTATTTTATTTAGACGGTATATATGCGATAATTTGGAAACAAGTATAAACTCATACCGCTAAATTAAGATCTTTTTCTCATTTTGGCTATTTAAAAACTAATTTACTAATAAAATAGCTCACCCCTAACTAAATTTTCAAGTAGTAGTTTAGATAGGAAGGGTTATATATTTAATAAATTAGTTAAGAATGGCTAAAATTTAAAAAATCACGAATAATGCTGCCGGATACCTGACCCTCGTGATTTCCTCCATTCCACCACGGCACCTCGTCTCGCCGGACCTCATGCCGGTCTCTGCTCTACGAACCGGCGAAGACATACATGCATATACATCACCGTCGCGGGCGTCTGTCCATGCAACGTACGTACTGGTCAGCGCGAACAAAGGCCGGCCATCGGGCTGTTTCGGAAGAGCAATGCAAACATTGCAAGTCGATCCGTCTTTTTTTTTATCACATACGCAAGAGAATTGCGCATCTTAAGATAGATAGATGAAATTTACAACGACGCTTGTGTTACGCCCACCCTTCTGAAGTCCTTGATTCTATTACAAAGCTAAGCAACCTAAGGAAGGCTTCTACTTACTGCTAACACGACTACTCACGAACTAAACAACAGAGGTCACTTCCAGCTCGCGCCTCAAGCCAGGGGCATCTCCTTCTTCCCTTGCCTGGCACTCAAACAGCATGGGATCCGCTGCAGAATCGTGGTCCAGGGCCACATGCCGAGCAACGACGCAAGGAGGCGCCTGGTCTCCAACGGAACTGCGTGCGTTCCCCGGTCGCAGTTGGTTGGGGAGTCCTGTCTTCTTGCACAGGTGCATCTTCGTCGCCTTGCTTCTTTCGGAAAGTGGTCGCACCAGACAGGGCAGTCTGGGCGGCTGGTACAGTAGCGTCAGCTTCAGTCTCTTTTGCTGAGGTCGCCTGTCCACATTCACGTTGGGGTACAGCACCCTCACGTGATGACCGCCGCTGGCCGCCGGCCCGCCTCCACCAGCACCACCGGCGGCGGCGTCACCGGCGATGCCGTCGCGTCTCCTCCTGTAGCACGCAGGCAGCCTGTCCGTCTTGTCCGCTTCCACTGCGCCAGCTTCATCTTCTTGCATGCAGCCGATCCGTCGATCGAGGCATGCAGTCTCTGCCTGCCCACGCCGGCCTCGTCACACGTAACCGACCTGCACGTGACATCAGCATGACATGGTACGGTGCTGCCGGACGTACGTACGCCTACATCGACAGTACATGTTGATTCGAGGGTAAATTCTTAATTGGTGTCTGTCCAATAAACTTTGCTAAACATTAGGCGAAACAGGTACAAGTACAAGCATCATCATACAAGACTTGCTACGAAAAAAAAGTTAAATATATCATTAGTACATAAACTTAGCGGATAGGTGAGGGACAGTGAGGGGACAGTTCTGCTCACAGCTTGGAAGTTGCTTAATAGATGTACTGATGCGATGGAGGCAGAAGCTAGAGCTTGTACTGAGGGGATACGAGCAGCAGCAGAATTGATCCAAGGCAGGGTGATATTGGAGTCGGATTGCTCAAGGATCATCACAGCTCTGAATAAAGGGGAGGATAGATCAGAGATTGGCTTCATTGTGGCTGAAGTCAAGGAGCTGCTTCAGCTCCTGGATGACTGGAAGTTATCCTTAGTAAAGAGAGAGTGTAATAAAGTTGCACATGAGTTAGCTCAATTAGCTAGAAGAATTTCTTTGTCAGAAGTTCGGTTAGGACAGGCGCCTGCGTGCGTTGCTGATCTAGTTGAACTTGATTGTAATCCCCCATTCTAGTTAATAAAGCTCTCTCTTTACTCGCAAAAAAAACTTAGCGGATAGGTGCGTTTAGGTACACCATCTCTCTAATTGCTCATTTAGGAGCAACAACTTGACATGTATGACATGTATGTGCAAATAGGTCACAAAACGACACACGGGCAAAATGATGCCACGTACGCAGCTGATGTGTTAGCTGATTTTTTTTTGGAAAAGACCTTACTTATTGGGTAATTTAATTGAGTTGATTAACATTCTGTTTTGGGTTTTCTTTGTAGGATGTTGTATCCAAAAAATATTGTAAATGTTTCAAAATCATATATTTTATGAAAAATAATTATTTTTGGCTAGATGAAATAAAATAATAAAAAGCACGATATATATATATTTCACGGTATTGTATACACGCAAATATTTGACTTTTCAATTCGTAACTCAAATCGATGATCAGAATTCATGGTTGCTCATCAAATCTTTTCCGTTTCACTACTCACTTATTGTTTTGAAACTCATACCGTGAAGTGATGAGTACCGGGAAGGACTAATGACGTGCGGCATGGAAAAGACTGGCCGGGCGGCATTGGACACGGAAAAGACCCGCCGACGGCATGCCGTAGAAAAATTGATCGTCCCAAAAACTTGATCTCCGTCTGAACTTGTAGCCGTAAAAACAGTCCTAACAAACAATTGAAAAATAAATGGGGGCAATTTGCAATAGTTTTGCCCGCATGTCCAGTAACCTATTTGTACCCACATGTCAAGTTGGTGCTCATAAATGAGCAATCAGACAGATGATGTACCTAAACGCACCCACAAGCCAAGTTTACGTATTAATGATGCATTTAACTAAAAAAAATATGCTAACCCGCCTTAAGATAGAATTTTGCATTTTGGCAGTTGTTTAGCTTGTCTTGTCTATCTACTTGGCTTTTTCGGACCAGCTAGCCATGGATCGAGCGACGTTACATGGATATGGACCGGGACACGCCACGTCATCGCAGCAGCGGTACGGTGCGCGTGCGAATTATTTCTGGGCGTGCGCATGCAGTACTTTTACAATAATACAAGATTAACAGATTCATCCCGGCACGTTACACGTGCTTATATATACATTATAAAAGATGATATAGTAAGAAGAAACTTTACAGCAATCTGCACTAAACGTGCGAGAGTTTATACTAGTATTATACTAGGTATATACGTATATCTATACTATAAAGATTCAAAACTTTTGAGGAAATCATAAAACGTTACGCCTCGTCATGATAAGAAAAATACGTACCTACGTGGAATCATCAAGCTCGTAACCAATACGGCCTCTGACCAACTATCGTTATATAATCTTATTTTTTCTACTAATCGTGTGTCTCTATTAAACGTGTGTGTCGCACGTGCGTTGTTGCTAGTAGTAGTAAAAAAGATGAAAAAACCTAGCGAGAGCGAGATGCGAGAGTGGGCCGCACTGCCCCGCGACATTGTGCTGGAGATCTTGGGCCGGCTCCAGCACGCCGACATCCTCCGTGGCGCGGGGCTCGCGTGCGCGCCGTGGTGGCGCGCCGCCGTCGAGGAGCCCACGCTGTGGCGGGCCATCGACGTCGACTTCAACAAGGGCGATCGCGTCGACAGACAAGCCTGGGAGGGGCGGATGGCGATGGGCCGGGCTGCCGTGGACCGTAGCGCCGGTCGGTGCGAGTCCTTCCGCGGCATTGCTGACCGCGACTTTCTAGCCTACCTCGCCGCCAGGTACATCGTCATATGTCTGCATGCCGGCTCGGATCCGATTCATCCATAGATTAATTGTTAAGTCTACATATTTATTTGTTTATATATATATAAAGTTGGTTAAATGTTAGGGAAGTTTGACATAGATCGAACAAATTAAAGACAGAATGGCTTATAGTTTGATATAACTTGGAATGAACATAATATAATGAAGAACGAGATTTTAATTAGCTTCCAAATCTTGCAACTCTAGTAAATTTCCAGACTACTCAGTAGTTTTAAGCAGCAACTATGGTAGAGAGCGACTGCGCTGCAGTTGCTTTGGTTTCATGTAGTTCAACACAGTCTCTTCTCTTCTTCGGCGCCATTATCGTTCGTGTATTTATGGTACTCTTCCTCTCGGTTCATTCAAGTTGTATAGGTCCATGCATGTTGAATTGAAGAGTGTTTAATAATCCATGGTTATTAAGCCGCAAAAGCATTATTGATACAAGCCAGCTAGTAGTTGCATATGATATATATTACCTCATTCCAAGGTACTATTGGTCGTAACGTTTAACTATTCATCTTATTGAAAAGAATATCTAAATAGTATTTTCGTTCGTGGTTTACTTTATCATTAAAGTTACTCTAAGTATAATTTTGTTTTTGTATATATTTACAATAAATTTAAAAATAAGACAATATTGAAACATTATTAGGAATAAATCAACGGTAAATAGTAATTTAAAGTGTTTTTTATTTTCGAACGTCTTCGCATACTAGCAGAATCTCATCACTTACGTACTCATACATAGCATCCATTCCATGCATGCAGGGCGCCGTCGCTGAGGATCCTTGAGGTGACGTCGCTTTGGTGCTTGCCCGAGGAATTCTTCGACAGGGTGATCCCTAAGCTCCCATTGCTGGAACGGCTTGTAATATCAGGCGGCCGCCTCTTGAAATCCACGCTAGTCGGGCTTTTCCAGCACTGCCCCCGTCTTAGGGTGCTCGACGCCCGCGATTGCTACATTGACGAGCCAATAGGCCCCGTCATATTCAAGTGGCGCAGGAAGATGGAGGTTCTTTGGCTACCCGGCTGGGGGTGCTGCCAATTCTGCGTTTGCATGAGGTGTCTTTTGGAGGAGCCACCTCGCAGAGGATGAGAAGACGTGTAATCAGTTAGCAAATAACGTGCTCTGTGGCAACTATATATTCACGCGAGTAGATAAATTATAGAGTAATAATAAAGTTTAATCACTACTCTTTCTACCTTAAATTATAGTCTATTAGGCCAGTCTCAGTGCAGCGTTTCATCACACGGTTACCTAGATCAGAAACTAGGTAACTGTGCCAGATGAGTTTCATGGTGATGAAACTCCCCTCACATCCCATGAAACTCTTCACTCTCTCTCCTCTGCCAACTCAGCACATTTAATGCCATGAAACTTCTATGAAACCCCCACTGAGACTGGCCTTACCTCCTAGGAGTAATATGTTGTAAGATCAACGGTCCATATTTATTTCGGTGTATCTTAGCTATTGCCTTTACTATGCAGTACTTGGTACCTTCATTCCAATTTACTATTTGTTGTGACTTTTTTTCATAATATTTAATCATTCGACTTATTCAAAAAGTTATGCAAATATCATTTGATTTTATTTGTGACTTTGTCATCAAAGACACTTTAATCATGTTCCATTATCTCATGTATTTTAAATAAATTTTTAAATAAGATAAATGATCAAATATGGTAAGAAAAAAAACAGCACTGAATAGAATTTAGAGGAGAGGAAGTATCTATCTAGATATATATACTCGTTAGTACCCTACCCGGTCCTGCTGGTGCTGGCCATCTCTGTCATCATATCTCGGGGGGGGGGGGGGGGGGGG
The DNA here is from genome assembly GCA_033239725.1 of Echinochloa phyllopogon. NCBI lineage: Eukaryota > Viridiplantae > Streptophyta > Magnoliopsida > Poales > Poaceae > Echinochloa > Echinochloa phyllopogon. The sequence continues at coordinate 36,772,346 of BTCW01000006.1, forward strand.
GGGCGCGTTGTGAACACACTCTCATCTCATGAGCGTGGCCGCGTGCGTGCGTGGGTGAAGCTGGCTGGTCGGGCAACTCTCCGTCCGTCGATCGCAAACGGCGCTGTGCGGCTTGATGTCGATCCGGTCCGTGCATATTCGATGATGACGTCGCGTCGCGCAGCATCCACCAGACCAGCAGGGGTATTCTGATGCTCCCGCAGACGGCAGAGACCAGATCAGAAGCCGGCCCCGTCGGAAACCCACCAACACGTACAGGGATGACCCTACCGCGTCGGGTGGGGTGCCGGGAGTCCTGCTTGGAGTCCTGCGTGGCACATGAGAGAGAGTGAAGCGGACGGCGCCGACTGACACCGGCGGAGACGCGCTGCATGTCTTGCGATTGGCTGTACAGCGACCTGGCTGCCACCCCTCGTTTGGCACAGCTTGTGTACCGATTTCAGGAACCACTTAGGACAATCTAAGTGGAGTTTTATGGGTGAGTTTGATGGTTCATTGCCACGTCAATAAATTTGGTAATGTGGTATTGTCATTAGGAGGGTGTCCCCAGCAGTGGGCGACATCGCCGGCTTTCATATGACGTGGACAGAATACTTAGGGCATGTACAACAGTTAGACGGCTGCTGTCTTTTTGTTGCTATCTATGTAAAATGAGCTGATGTCTACTATCTCGTCTACTGCTTTGGCTCGTGCTCTCATATAAAACAATAGTAACCAGAGTGAGCATCTCCAAGAGTCTCTCTAAACCCCACTCTTTAAATCCTCATTTAGAGAGTCATTTGTATAAAAATCATTTTCTATATGTTTCCGTTTTCCAACAGCTTTTCTATATCTTGTGTACACTCTGAAAAGCTATTCTCTTTTCTATATTTGAAGATCGAGAAACCCGGAATAGAGAGTGGATATGTTTACATAACCAAATAAAGAAGCTGTTGGAAGGTACCTTTTCAATCAAAATCTCTAAAACTAACAATTATGATGAATTTAGAGAGTCTCTTGGAGTTGCTTTTAATTGTCACATAGACAACTAAACAGACAACCCATTGTATTTAGTTGTCTGTGTGTTAAATAGACAGCAGCTGTCTAAACTGTTGTACATGCCCTTAGGAGAGAGAACAGCAAATCGTCGGTTGATTTCACGCAGTTCAAGATTGCAAGAGAGAGCATGTGGGACCTGGTATGAAAAAATATGTAAAATAATCTTATTTATTTCTTCTGCATCCAACTCAAACGGCAAAGTTGTCGACGCTGTTGAGGACGCCCTGAAGAGAGATAGTTGGGAGTTTCATGAGACGAGAGAGGAGTTTCATTAGCTCGGTTACATAGTATCCAATCTAGGTAAATGAGCCATGAAACTTCCCATTGAGACTGGCTTTAGGGCAAGAATAATATTTATTGCCAAAACGGTCTATATGAGTGGGTCCATAAAAAATACTCTCTCTGTCTATGTTTGTAAGGCACACACGAATATTAAGATTCAAACTTCACATTCTTTGATCAACAATTTAGGTAATAATTTTTAATTTTTATAATGCAAACTTGATATATATGGTTGGATTTGTAATAAAATATACTCTTTCATGATTATAAGTTTATGACTACAAATAATATAATATAAGATAAAACAATGGACAAAGTATTATTTAAAAGACCGGCCAAGTCAAATGACAATAATGGAGCCCACACGTCAGTGGGGTGAGTCCGTGTAAAGAAGACACACCCTCCAAAGCAACCACATGGAGAGACGAAGAAGAGAGCAGTATAACAAGAATTATTTTTGTGATGGTAGCCCATATGCTTATGGGGTAATTTTATTATGGGCCAGTCTAAAGACCAGCTTTGCAATTTTTGTAGACCACTGGAGATGGCTTAAAGATCAGATTTCAGCATTATTATGGATGCCCTTATGCCAGAGTTGTACAAACAGTGGCGAAAAAACAGCTCATGGCCATAAGCAACGCAAAATGTGAAGGCCGAATTGCACTAGGAGGGATGAGCCAATTTTTCTGGCTTATCGTGGTCGTGGCTCATCCATGCATTGACACTTGTGCCCTATGGTGTAGAACGGTCGTGGGAATGGAGTGACACGTTTGGAGATAGAGCCTAAAGAATTGCTCAGAGTACACGCAATTTGTCGGTGCACGCGAGCACCTAAAGTAGTGACCCAGAGGAACACCCATTAGAGATCCGGCCTAGGGGAGAGTACACTCAAGTTTTCTTCACATTAGGAAGGATGAGGTTGGTTTACATGCTTTGAGAATTGAGATGGTGTTTAGACAAGTTTGATCGTCCGAGATCGTAACACCCTACATTATGTGTTGCGATGTATTGTTGCCTGGAGAAAAGGATCCCCACACACATATAGGGTGAGTAGTTGCCGCCTTAGGTGTAAACAGAATCTTCCCATGATGGCCGCAACAAGTGTCGTGTGAGCGGGATCCACCACCTCGGATCATCCCTAACTTTATCCCGGGATTACTCTTTTGGTTCATTGCAGAGGCGAAGCTGGACCCAGCAACACCCTGGTGCACATCTTCATCAATTCTATAGCAATTCTACAATCCACATCAATGCTCCAGTAAATATCTTTAGGATTCTCATTTTACCCTGGTGCATGTGCACCAGGCAACACCAACGTGGCGTCGCCCCTGGTTCATTGTAGTTGAGCGTCCCAGGGATTCTCTCATTGTTCTTCATCCCTTTGTGCCGATGTGCTTGTGCTTGGCTAGAAGCTTAATGAACAAGGAAAATAGGAACCACCCGTCGAGGCGCGCCGACTCCTGAGGCGCGAGGGTGCTGCTTCTATCGGACCTGGTCGAGCATTGGTCATAGCTTGTTACCACGACCTGTCACTGTGGCGATGTCATATCACCACATTGTATCCTATGTTTGCCCATATGCCAACTCGCGATCATCATGTTTTTATGGAACCAGCAAGTTCGTGGTAGGTCACATTTAATGTGCGTCACCAACCCGCTTGGACTGAGCAGGGGTTGGTGTGCTTTATGGGTGCCCCAGGGAGGTCATGTCATCCCTCCTATAGGCACCCTTCTGCATTGTCCGCTACTTTGGTCCTTGGCCTCGTGCCATGCCACCAAGCGCCTCTGTGGGCCTCTCCAAACCTTTCTCGAGTCTTCAAAGGGTCTCCACATCATGGCACAACAGTGGCCGCGTGGGGTGGAAGGTATGGAATGGAAGATGGGGCAGTGTGCGGAGGGTGGCGCCACGGCAACGAGAAGGTGCCGCGGCAAGCAGGCTTGGCGGTGGCGTGGGGCTGGTGTTGCAGCCGAGGCCCCATGAGGGTGCCGCTGAGCAGAGAGAGAGAGTCTGGATAAGGAAGAAAAGAGATGGAAAATAAAGAAAGGGAGGTGTAATTTGAAGCCGATGTGCGGGACCACTATTATCTTGTCCTGTAGCAAAGGGTATTTTAGTCATCTCACATCTTTCGTATTTAAAAATATCAAAAAAAAATATTTTACCAAATACTACCTCTGTTCTATAATGTAGGTCGTTTGACTTTTTTTCTCGTCTTATTTTAAGAAATTATGAAAATATAATCAAATTCAAGACATTTTTAAAGATTTTTTATTAATAAAGCATGCCACCATAAAAACTATGATAATTTGAATAAAATTTTGAATAAGACGAGCAGTTAGAGTCAAAAACATCAAATGAAGTATATATATAATTTAAAACGAAGGCGGAGTGCTTTTCTAACGAAACAAGGCGGAGCTAAAAAAACAAAGCTGCTTCTTTCTGCTGAGCCAAAGCTAAAGCCATACCGAACGGGCCCAATGCAACCGCTAAGGATGGGAAATGCCGATGCGAGCTGAAAAGCTTCCGGTCCCCGGGTCGGCGTCCATGCGTGTCCCGCTCGCTGGTGAAGCGAAGCAAAGCATGCATATGCATGTCCGATCAGAAGACAAGATGCACACCGGCATATACTCCTATTTGGATCCATCCGAGTCCAAGTGGATGTACAGGAGAGGCACCTGCGTACTTTTGTACTTGGTACCGGCCGGAGCGAACCGGGCCGGGCGAGCCCACGTACGGCACGTACTTGGTACAAGGACCGACCGAATGATTCGGGAGCGATCGAGGGCGCTGTGCTTCGTTGATCAGCGGCGGCTGCTGCCTCGCTCAATCGCCCAGATGCCAGCCAAGCTACTGTAGCTGTGCACGGCGGTCGTACGTGTGCTCCCGTACGCGCGAACCCATGCATCATGCATGCCGGCTGTGCCAGAACGCGTGACACGTTCCGGCCGGGCACGTACGCACGTCCCGCGCGCGGCGCTGCTACACGTACGCTGCTGCCTGCCCCGTCCCCTTTTCGCCACCAAAAGCAGGCCCTTCTCAACCGTACGTACGTGCAGGCGCCGCCTCGATCTGCCTACTGGAGTTAACTGGACACGGCCGTCAGCCGTGCACGGTGACCACAACCAGAAGCGAGCGCACCGGCAGAGTGGCATGCATATATGCATCGTGTCCATGGCGCGGTGGTCGACCCTCTTAATTTCCTGTGTCACGTTGAGCGAACTGACGCCACGACAGGGCCGGGTACGGCGGTGTCCAGATCGGTGTTGCCCTGCCCGACGGGTTCCTTTCCTTCCATTCCATGCGGCGCACCTGCGGGTGTCTACAAGAGGATGGTTAGTTTTATTTGGTTGTTGCTTTCCACGACCACGACGAACCCCCTGACGTATTCCTGCCCGCCTGTCGCACGTATTCCCGTGCTGCTGCCACTGTGGGCCCCACGAGTTCAGTTCCGTTTCGTGCCGCAGCGCTACAGCGGGAGGATGGGATGAGATCCGGGTCCACGTCCTACACTGCTCGACAAAAAAATACCTGAGTTGATGTGGCTTCATTCACTTCATTGGCAAGTTCTCTTGCGTACAGGTACAGGCAACATGGTTCAGCCCGAGGTACAGGGTGTGTTTAGTTTCACCAAATGACTGTGTTTAGTTCAAAAAAAGAGCGTCAAAATTTGGTAAAAATGTCACGTATAGCGTATTGTAGCACTTTTCGTTTGTTTGTGCTAATCATTGTCCTACCATAACCTAACTAGGCTCAAAAGATTCATCTCGTCGTGTACATCAAAACCATTGAATTGTTTTTTATTTACCCACGTTTAGTGCGCCATGCATGAGGAGAGAGATTTGATGTGATAGGTGAATAGTAAAGTTTGGAGAGAGGATGATTGTGTTTAGTTCCCGCGAAAAGTGTGGTCGAAAAGTCACATCGAGTCAAATCGGACATTGTAGCGTACCGTAGCACTTTTTTTTGTTTGTGTTAATTGTTGTCCTACCATGACCTAACTAGGCTCAAAAGATTCGTCTCGTCGTGTACATCAAAACTATGTAATTAGTTATTTTATTTACCTACATTTAATGCTTCATGCATGAGGAAAGGAGAGAGATTTGATGTGATGTGATGTGATTTTTTGCATAGTGAAATTTTGGATGGAATTTTAGAAAAGCTCTCTAGATTTCATTAGAAAATGGGTTCTCTCTAGTAAATTTAATTAAGAACGCATACCTGTGACGACGCGCAAAGATCTGATTGTTTAACAAGTTTATGATTGAAAGTTGAAACGGCTAAAAAGAGTACACTGGTTAGCGGTGAAATATCTCTGCACGGTAGACGCTGGCGCTGACTGCGGGTCCCACACCGATGCCTCTTCGACCATCCGGTGGGTCCAGCACGGGCGAGTACCCTGGTAGCGGTGGAGATCAGACTGACAGCCTCGGTCCTCCTTTCGAAACAGCATCCCCCTGGGGAAAAAACTTGTGTGCAGTCCGGCTGCACGGCGCCCTCCGTGCAGTCCCGGTCTCGATGCTTGCCGGCTGGATATCGGGAGGATCTGACGCCTCGGCTCCCACGCAGGCGAGCACTCGGCTCCCACGATGCAACGACAGCTCGCAGCCGAGACTCCGGCGCATCTTTTTTTGCAATCGATCAAGTGCAGAACCGAGACTACGTACGTTGCTGCCGCCGCCGCAATCCCCTCGTCCGACCGAGCGCCGCCGCCATCGTTATTGAGCCTACTCCAGATTGCTGACTTTGTTTTTTGTAATATTAGAAGTGCATTCAGATTGCTCGTGGTGACAAATTCGTTCGCTGCCATGCATGGCTGTGCACTTATTGGATGCGATCCAAGATTCCACCAAGATCAAACGGAGGCTATACGATGTATGCATCTAGACTGACATAGGCAGCGACATGAGGAAGTAACGATGCGAGCCGCCCGTGCGAGGCCACGAAGCAGACGTCGATGTCCCGCACGCTGCGCTCGAAGAACGGCGGGGCATCCACCGCCTGCCCGTTGAGCAGCTCCGGCCTGAAGTCGCCGTCGTCCTCCTCGTCGTCGTAGGCGGGAACGCGAACGGCGAGGTTGGACCTCGGCTTGCCCGGCCCGGTGAGGATGAGGTGGGAGTAGCCGTCCTGCTTGTACAACGGCTGGATGAAGAAGCCGCGGGCGACGTCGTCGATGAACGGGGGTCGGGGAGACAGGTGGTGCCTGAGGAAGGTGGGCTGGGCGAGGCGCTCGAGGAAGGACTTGGCGACCGTGCTCCAGGCGTAGGCGCTCTTGGACGGCAGGTGCTCGGCGACGACGAGGAGGACGTCGAGGTTGACGTGGAACACCTCCGGCTCGTTCGACTTGATGGTGGCCTCCATGGTCGGCTCCGTCTTCTCTTCGGGCGCCGGCGCCTCCTCCTCCTCGTCGTCGGCCGCCGGCGACTCCTCGTCGTCGGCCAGGGCAGCCGCCCGCTTCGCCGCCGCGGCCAACTCCTCCTCGTCGGCCTTGCGCACCGTCTCCTTCGACGCCGGCGCCTCCTCGCCGGTGAGCAGCATCGCCGCCCTCTTCTCTCCCTCCCCAGCCATGGCGCACACCTCCGCCCTCTCCCCCCCTCTCTCTCTCTCCCTTCTCTCTCTCCTTCTCGCTTCTCTCCGGTAAGAAGGCTGCCCTGCCACCGGGCTGGGGCTGGCTCAAACCTTTTAAAAAAAAAGAGACCCCCACCCTTTCTTTCTTGATATCCAAGAAGCCCGTTTCACCGAGAGTAAAAAAATTCCTGTTCTTTTCCCCCGTTTGCATTTCTACCGGAGTGCGCAGCACAGTGCTCGCTGGCGCGGTGGATGCCAGCCGCGCGGCTTACGCCTTTGGTTCGTGCAGGGCGCCGTGCTATCCGTTTGCATTGCCCCGAGACCCGACCTGCTTCACACATCGTGTAACATTGTAACCGGGCGGCGTGTCTCTCTCCCATCCATGCCACGTGCCCCGCAGCGATCCTCTGATTACGCGCGCCCGGGCTCTCCGGCTTGTATATGGGCCCCAGGCCCCGACGTGGCCCGGCGGGCCCAGAAGCAGTGGGAGAGGGGAGCGAGCTCGGTGCATGCCGCGCGTGGGTCCCGTAGTCAGCGACAATATAGCACGACCTGTTCGTTTGGCTGGTGGCTGGTGCTGATACGTGCTGAGAGAAAAAATATTGCTAGTTGACTGATGGCTGGTGTTGATTTCTGTTGAGAGAAAAATACTACTGGCTGGTGGCTGATAAGCGAACAGGCCGACAGTGTGCAGACAATTTTTAAGCAGTTCAGTTATAAATCACGTTGCTTTGTGCAAAATTATTAAATATCACAACGTTGGATGGATCTTTATGCATCGTCATAAGGCCGTCTCAGTGGGGGGTTCATAAGAGTTTTATGACATTAAATTTAGTGACGTGATAGATGAGAGAGAATTTCCAGTTTCATAACACGAGAGAACTTTTATCAGCATAAAACTCCTCCGATACGATTACCTAGTTTTTAGTCTAGGTAACTGTGTAGTGAAACTGTGCACCTTGACGGACATAAATATACGTTGTTAATTAATTAATTTTACTTAAGAGCAAAATCCAACCATGTTTAAACCCTCCTTGATCACTACAAGTCGGCAGTTGAAAAGGCACCAGTTGGCGGGGATTCCAAGTGGATGCGGTTTTGTTTTGGAAAGGGGAAGCCACCTGCAGCTGCAGGACACGACACCCGAGGACCGAGGCTGTCAGGCTGATCCCCCACCGCTACCAGGGGTCCACACGCCAGCCCGTGCTGAACTCACCGGATGGTCGAAGACCGAAGTGGCATCGGTGTGGGGCCTGCAGTCAGCGCCAACCCATCTCGTTTGCTTTAAAAAAAAACTCGTTTGCTTTTCCGCCTGGAAAGTGCAACGTCTTTTTCTTTTCTTTTCTTCCGCTCAAGTAATGTGAGCGTGTGAAATTGTTGATATAAGATTATTTAGGGTTTAGGGTTTATTAGTTGTTGACATGCTACAAGATACAACATAATATCAGGTTGTAAAATTAACTGCACCTCAAGGATGTTTCCCACCGCACTAAGGTGGTGTTTGGTTAGGAGTATGTAAACGTAAACGTTAACGAGACCGATACCGCTGTTATCCGATAAAATGTAACGAAAAGCTGTGATTGTTTGGTTTGCTCAGGTAATGGAAACAGAAACTTCGCTCGTCGCCCTTCTCTTATCCTCTCTGTTGGGCTCCTCCTGCTGGCAGTTCTGTTCTATCCTTGCCTGCTGCTACTGCTCTGGGAAGATCTCCCACGCGTACGTCTCCTCCCTCTTCCCTAGTTCCCCTCCCTGTTGCTGCCCCAGTTCGACAACGCGCTGCTGATGGATTGAGCTAGATGCGCCCAAATCAAGCACATCGTCTCCCAAATTGACTTCGTGGCTGCTCAAATTAGCCCTTTTCCCCGCTGAATCTTGCATCTCCAACCACCAAATCTATCTTTCCCACACCACATGGAGTTTCTCCCCTGCCCAATCAACCTCCCCCCTGCTCAAATCGATGCAATCGAGCTCGTAGTCATCCGTGGATTGAGCTCTTCCATGGATCGTGTTGTTGCTGCCAATCAACCTTGCAGCCTCTCGATTGAGCTCTTCCATGGATGTCTTAGCACACAGCTTCAAAAAAAAGGAATGGGCGACCAGGGAGAAAGGATGAAGCAAGGCGAAGAACCATCGGCGAAGCGTGAGGTGAGGAGAGAGCGGGGCCAGCGAACGCGATGCGGCAAAAGAAGTGGGCGGTAACGGGATCTGTTTCAGCTCGTTGTTGGGCGGTATGAACTTTTAACTAGGCCGGTACCTGATTCCATGGTATCCCTTTACAGTGTGCTCAAACCAAACACAAAACAATGTAAACAACTTACGCCGCAATCAGGTCCCCGAGTAAAAAGCTCGAACCAAACAGCACCTAAAGCCCTTTTCGGTTGCTACTAGCTAGTTCTTTTAATTAGTTTTAGTCAGTTCATGAATTCACCAGGTAGATAGAAATCCACAGAGCTAGTAAGAAGTATTTTCTACTTACAAAATGCAACGGGATGATGAAACGGTTTAGGACGAATAGCATCAAGGTTCTAGGATATTTTCTACTTAAAAAATAAGAGAGTTCGGACGAACCACACGGTAGAGGGCGATCTGCCCATCTCATCTCATCTATCTCATCCTCCCGTTCTTTTTTTTTGTTTGAAACAAATCATCCTCCCGTGCTGCGCCGGCCGGAACGGAACTCGTGGGCTCCACCGTGGCAGCAGCACGGGCAGGGCAGAGGGCACGCTGCGCGAATACGCCAGGGGAGGTTGGTTACTCGTGGTCGTGCAAAGCAACGACCAAGCGCCTGGACGCCAAACACGACGTGGGAACAAAATCAGGGACAGAAACGTTTCCTCCACCTGATATCTCTTGCGTCCCGCGTTGATTCATGGGCCCACGTTGTAGGGTAATATCCGGTAGGACCCACGTGTTTTTAAAAGAAAATGAATACCACTCCATGGATGAATTAGAAAGAAAGAAAGGGAGAGAGAGAGAGTAATAAGAACATAAATAAGGAAAATGTCGTTCTTGCACCATCCAATTTATCCAACCAAATATGACCCTATAGATGATCCAGTACTATAACCAAACAAAATGCAGCCGCATCTTTCAAACTCGGCACTGTTCTTGCAAGCCTGTCATGGAGAATCAGGAATGCCGATCAGACAAGCGGGCATGTAGGTGAGAGATACCGAGTTTGATTTGTGGCAATTACTACATCCGCAAAAGGAATGGATGATCAAGGAGAAACTGAGATGGAGACCACCGGCCAGACCAGAGGTGGCTAAAATGCAATGTTGATGGTGCATTCTATTCTGATGGGAGTGGTGCAACAGGTGCGGCTTCGTGATCATGTCGGTGGCTTACTGGGTGCCTCGGCAATATGGTACGATCACTACATGAATGCGCTAGCTATGGAAGCGTTGGCATGCAGGGATGGCCCGATCATGATCAAGAAGGTTGGAGCTGCAAGGGTAGTCTTTGAGACTGATTTTCCAGAAGCTGGTACATTTGTGGAATTTGAAAGAAACACAAAGATCATCAATTGCTGCAATTCAGAAGGAGATTTGGGAGCATGCTAATTCGCTTATTAGCTTTTCTTTATCATATGCTAGGAGTGGGTAACTCAGATGCTCATGAGCTTGCAAAGTAGATGTCTAGGGAGTGTGAGGCGGGTGAGTAGCATGGAAGCCCCGCCATACATATCGAGATGCCTTTTTTTTCGAACGACTGGCAGGAGCACTGCCTATTCAACATATCAAGAGTCTCATTGTAACCTTTTTAATGGGTGATGAGTAAAATCTTTGGTAAAAAAACCATTGGCATAATCATAATCATAAATTAACATTCACGCAACATAATCCTCCCCCGCGTCGTTTCCCTGGTGGGGCGACTCGGGCGGCTCCCCCGAGCGCCGCCGCTAGCCACCCTCCCCACCGTCTTCCCAACCTCGCCGTCGCCAGAGCAGGACCCCGGAACCCGTGGGCCTGCTAGGAAGGCGACAACGGGGCTTCTTCGGCCGGTCCAAGACCTTCTGCGTTCCGGCGGTGCCAACCATGGTGGTGGCGGCGGCGGATCCGGGGCCGTGGACGTCGAATCCGGCCCCTCCGCGGCCAGATTTACACGGCCCTCACGCGGCCGCCTCGTCGTGCTCCGGCAGCAACGCGGGGGCCTGCAGCGCCTCCTCGGCGCAGGCAGCGCCGGCGGAGTCGCCGCCGGAGGCCGGGAGGAACGCCGCGAGGACGGCCTCGTCGTCGTCACGGCCCCAGCGAGCACGGCTGCGGCCCGGCGCGATGGAGTCCACGGCGCGGGAGACGGAAGGCCCTGGCGCCGCCACGGAGCGGCGACGGTGGCCACCTCGTGCGTGCGGCGGCCGGCTGGCAGCCGACGCGGGTGGCGGAGGCTGCGGGAGGAGGCCCGGTGTGGCCGTGCGGGCAGTGAAGGGCGTGCCGAGGTACGGCGCGGGGCAGAGGTCCGGCGGACCGACGTGGGCGCGAGGGTGCGCCAAGGCCAGAGTGGAGATGGTGCGGCCGCGTGTGTGGGGCCGACGAGATGCGGCAGAGGCCGCGGTAACGGCGACTCGGCGCCGCCGTGAAGACAGCGGCTTGGGGATAGAGCTCGGCGGCGGCTTGGTATGGTGCTTTGACAGCGGCGTCCTCTGGCAGGGACGGTCGTAACAGTGGTGTCGGCCAAGTCGGCTACGGCGAACGCGTGCAGCGAGGCTCGATACTCCGGGCGAAAGCCCTTGGCGGCGGCGTCTTCGGGCGTCGCTTTCCCTGTTGAAGGCGTCATTCAAGAGCTAGAATCCTGCTGCATGAGTTTCAGGGTGAAAACCCGGTTCAGCTCCTGGACGAGCGACGGCGGCGCCTGTGGGCGTCGTGACCTCTTTGGAGGCGTCTTCTCTAGAGACACGGTCGCCCAGCTGCACGGCCGGCCTACTACTGCGATTGCTCTGGCCGGGAGTGACAAAGCTGTCGGAGGGTATGCGAACATGGGGGTTGTCTACCTCACGCCAAGACGCCTGCTCTACGGTTGGGGGGCCGTCAGTCTTCACTCGGATGTTGTTGGCTGCTTGCAGCGTTCAGTGGCGCCTGGTGTTGCATGGCAACCTTCAGTGCGGTGCGGGACAACGTTGAAGGACGGCGCTTGCGGCAACGACAACTGGTGACGACTTGGCCCGCAGCGGACCGCGGCGGGGTGTTCAGCATGGCTGAACTCTCCTGGTGCAGAACAACGTCGGAAGACGGCGCAGGCGACATCTTCGGTTTTCTGACTTGATGGCGGTGTCTTGTGCGAGGGGAAAGCAACGTGATTATTCGAACCACGGCGGTGGTCTGGAGGTCTGAGACAATTCCTGGGGGACGGGGCACCTCTTCTTGCTTCCTCGACAGCAATCATTGAGACGAGTCCAGAGCGTGGTGCCGTGTGTCGGGGTTGAGGCCCCCGCACACGAGAGCGAGGCGTGCTGAGTGGCGGGTTGGAGGTCCCCGCGCACGCGAGAGACGGTGGAAGTGGCGAGGCCCCCGCGCGTTGAGTTGCTTCGGACTCGGTGGCTTCATGCCGTCGGGCGGTGGGTTGGGTGCAGCAGCACGACGGTGGTCGGTCCTGCATAGCGGTGGCCCTCTAGGTGTGGTGGTGTCTGCCCCTCCGGTTTCTTTATCGGCGCCGGTTTGCTTCAGTGGTTCGATACTCGCAGGTGTGCGGTTGTAGGTGGAGGCAGCGGCTGTGTTTATCCCTTTGTCGTTGTGAGTTGTGTGTGTGACCGCGTTGATGTCCCAATCCAACCGGTCAGCGTGTGTAGTCGAGTGGTAACCCATGTTGATGTCCCAATCCAACCGGACAAGTTTGTTGTTTTTTTCTTTTCCTTTTTCGTTTTCCTGCCTATGGCCTGCCGGGGTCGTAGTCTTGTATTTTTTCTGCTATATTAATAGGAACGCGCTTGTCGAGTGTTGTTCGTTCAAAAAAAAAGTCATAATCATAGATTACGAGTTGCAGGAAACAATTAATTCTCTGTTCTTTTTCAAAACCATCTCTGCCATTGCAGTATCCCAGTACTGCTGGACCACGGGCCACGGCTGATCTACGGCTACTACACATGCGTGCAGCCTGGTCTTTTTCCTTCTTTAGCATGACGGTCGACGGGGAAAATTGTAGCGCATGCATCCTATTCGCATCCTTTTTCTATTTCAGTGTAATATTTTTATCAGAAAATTATGGTCAACGCCTAATCCTGACGATAAGGCCAAACTATAGCGTGTCTTGTGCGACCGGAGGATCAACAAAATAGACATTTTTCGTAGCCCGTTCATAAAATTACTACAAACGTTGACCGAAGACATGGAAATACAAAGAAACAAAAAAAACTCGCTAGTCATATCTTATCCTCTAGCATTCCCTTCTCCTTCCCCTTGCCCCCTCGTCACTCTCCCGCGCTCTCGCCGCCGCCGCCGCTGCCGCCAGGCGCGCCCCTCTCTTTCCTGCCGCCTCTGAGCTGGGGCGACGGGGCACGACGCTGCATCGTTCTCCTCAGCAAAGCCAGAACAACGCATCTCGCGGCAGAATTTGAACTCCCGTCCTCCTGCTCCCGTTCCCGCCCATTCCCATGACAACACCTCCGCTATCCGCCATTTCCATCCACCACCGCGCCTCGCCACCATGGCCACCTCCCAAGACCGCCACTAGCCCGCGAACAAACGTTCGGTGTGGCGTGATCGCGCCACCGGCCGGTCAAGTCCTGCAGGTGGCCGCACCTGCTCCAAGTCCAAGGAGCACCAATTACCCACCCAATCGGGTCCCGAGCTCCGACGTGAATCTGCAAATTCAGCGCCTCTGTCAGGCCGGTGACCTCACGGAGGCTGTGAGGCTGCTGGGCTCTGACGGCGTTGATGTGCGGAGCCAGTGCGCGGTCATTCAGCTATGCGGGGAGAAGAGGTCGCTGGAGGCTGGGAGGAGAGCCCATGCCGTGGTTGGCGCATCCGGTGTTGCAACCGACGGAATTGGGAGCGTTCTTGGGAAGAGGTTAGTGCTAATGTACCTGAAATGCGGCGACCTGCGGAGTGCAAGAGGGGTGTTTGATGAAATGCCTCCACAAGTCGCTGATGTCCGTGTCTGGACTTCGCTGATGAGCGTGTACGCGAAGGCTGGTGACTTTCAAGAAGGCGTGTTACTGTTTAGGCAGATGCACTGCTGCAGAATCAGTCCGGATGCCCACGCCATTTCCTGTGTTCTGAAGTGCATTGCCAGTTTGGGTAGCATCATGGACGGCGAGGTGGTTCATGGGTTACTTGAGAAGTTGGATCTTGGGGCACAATGTGCGGTTGCCAATGCTCTGATTGCTTTGTACTCAAGGTGTGGCCGGATGGAGGATGCGATGAGGGTATTTGAGAATATGAATCCCCGGGATGCCATTTCTTGGAATTCTATGATCAGTGGTTGCTTTTCAAATGGATGGCATGGAAGGGCTGTTGATCTTTTCAGCACAATGTGGTCTGAAGGTCTGGATATCAGTTCAGTGACAATGGTCAGTGTTTTGCCTGCCTGTGCAGAGTTAGGTTATGAGCTTGTTGGAAAAGTGTCACATGGATACTCTGTGAAAGCTGGATTAGTTTGGGAGCTTGAATCTTTAGAGGGTGGGATTGATGATGTTCTTGGATCCAAGCTGGTATTCATGTATGTGAAATGCGGTGACATTGCCTCTGCAAGAAGTGTGTTTGATGTAATGTCATCTAAAAGTAGCGTGCATGTGTGGAATCTGTTAATTGGTGGCTATGCAAAGGCTGGTGAATTTCAAGAAAGCCTCTTACTTTTTGAGCAAATGCATGATCTTGGCGTTGCCCCAGATGAACACACCATTTCTTGCCTTCTGAAGTGTATCACTAGTTTGTCTCGTGTCAGGGATGGCTTGGTGGTTCATGGGTATCTCATAAAGTTGGGTTTTGGGGCACAGTGTGCAGTTTGCAACGCACTGATATCGTTCTATGCAAAATCAAAAAGAATTGAGGATGCACTTGAGGTGTTTGACGGAATGCCTCATCAGGATATCATTTCTTGGAATTCCGTAATCAGTGGATGCAGTTCCAACGGATTAAACAGCAAAGCTATTGAGCTGTTTATAACAATGTGGATGCAGGGACAGGAGCTGGACTCAACATCTTTGCTAAGTGTTTTGCCAGCTTGCGCGCAGTCATGCTATTGGTTTGTGGGAAGGGCGGTTCATGGTTACTCAGTGAAAACTGGATTGATTGGGGAGATATCTCTTGCTAATGCACTTCTTGATATGTACTCAAATTGCTCAGATTGGCATAGCACAAATCAGATGTTCAGAAGCATGGGTCAGAAAAACGTGGTGTCTTGGACAGCAATGATCACGAGTTATACCAGGACTGGTTTGTTTGACAAAGTGGCTGGGTTACTTCAAGAGATGGTATTAGACGGTATCAGACCTGATGTCTTTGCAGTCACGAGTGCCCTTCATGCTTTTGCTGGTGATGAATCTTTGAAACAAGGCAAATCTGTCCATGGGTATGCCATTAGAAATGGAATGGAGAAACTTCTTCCTGTTGCAAATGCACTTATGGAAATGTATGTGAGATGTGGGAATATGGAAGAAGCACGGTTGATTTTTGACCGTGTGGCGAATAAGGATATAATCTCATGGAATACACTGATAGGAGGTTACTCCAGAAATAATCTTGCTAATGAATCCTTCAGTTTGTTCAGTGACATGTTGCTCCAGTTCAGACCTAATGTAGTGACCATGACCTGCATCCTTCCTGCTGCTGCAAGCATTTCATCCTTGGAGCGAGGCAAGGAGATACATGCTTATGCTCTTCGAAGAGGATACCTGGAAGACAGTTATACATCCAATGCACTTGTGGACATGTATGTCAAATGTGGTGCGCTACTGGTAGCTCGACATTTGTTTGACCGGCTGGCAAAGAAGAATCTCATATCATGGACCATCATGATAGCTGGATATGGTATGCATGGTCGTGGAAAAGATGCTATCGCCCTCTTTGAACAGATGAGAAGCAGTGGTGTTGAGCCAGATTCAGCCTCTTTCAGTGCCATACTGTATGCTTGCTGCCATTCAGGCCTTCGAAATGAGGGATGGAGATTCTTCAATGCTATGCAAAATGAACACAAAATAGAGCCGAAACTGAAGCACTACGCCTGCATCGTTGACCTGCTTAGCCATAGCGGAAATCTGAAAGAGGCTTTTGAGTTCATCGAGTCAATGCCTATTGAACCTGACTCAAGCATCTGGGTCTCATTGCTGCAAGGATGTAGAATTCACAGGGATGTCAAACTTGCAGAGAAGGTAGCAGACAGGGTCTTCAAGCTGGAACCTGAGAACACAGGGTACTATGTCCTTCTCTCCAACATCTACGCCGAAGCTGAGAGATGGGAGTCTGTCAAGAAGCTTAAGAATAAGATTGGCGGTCGAGGGCTGCATGAGAACACTGGCTGCAGTTGGATTGAGGTCAGGGGCAAGGTATATATCTTTGTCGCGGACAACCGGAATCACCCACAAGGGAACAGGATTGCAGAGTTCCTGGATGATGTTGCCAGAAGGATGCAGGAAGAAGGCCATGATCCTAAGAAAAACTATGCTCTGATGGGTGCCAACGACACTGTTCATGACGAGGCACTTTGTGGGCACAGCTCAAAGCTCGCCATCGCATTCGGTGTGCTCAATTTGTCGGAAGGGCGGCCAGTCCGCGTGACAAAGAACTCGAGGGTTTGCACTCACTGCCATGAGGCTGCCAAGTTCATATCCAAGATGTGCAACAGAGAGATCATCCTGAGAGACTCAAGCAGGTTCCATCATTTCGAAGAAGGCAGGTGTTCCTGCAGAGGGTACTGCTGAAAGAAACTCCAGTCTGTAGCTTTTGTTTTGTTTGTTCATAGCAGAGAGAGTACATATGTTGCTACAGGCAGCATCGCATGGTCTTGATATACAGTGGTTTGTCTTTACAAGAATGGAAAACATTGGGTGAAAACCCCCCCTCTGGGTGCAATCCTGAAAACTTGTTTGTATATACCATCTGAATAAAACTGTTTAATTCTTGTATAATTTTCATATTATAGTCCCATTACTTTTTTTTTCTCGAACTACGCAGGAGAGCTGCGTGTCATTTCATTAAGGTAGAGAGCAAAAAAAAGTACACGAGTCTGGTTAGACCCTACCCGAGTACAGCGAAACACAAAAAACACCACACACCCACACTTTTTAAGCTAAAACAGACGCGCCACACACTTCCACAGCACTTGACCAAGACCTATAGCGCCTAGACGCCTAAGGTCGGCGACCTATGCAAGAGCTCCTAGAGTTTTTTAGCTCCAGCACTGCACCAGAGGCTGCCCTCATTTCTGACAGCCACAAGGACCTCCTGAATGCACGGCCTGGTGTTGTCAAACACACATGAATTCCGATGTTTCCAAACTTCCCAAGCCACCAGAATTATCAGGGAATTGAGGCCCTTCCGCTCTTCCTTGGGCACACTAGAAATAGCTGTCCACCACCATTTGGTGAACCTTGAGGTTGTAGGATCGGGAGACAGAGTGGATAGGCCCAGCTGGTGGAGTATCAATGCCCAAATTTGGCGGGTGAACACACAGCCAACCAGCAAATGGTGGATGGTCTCCTCAGCCTGGTCACATAGAGGGCAAGCTAAAGGATGCGCCAAACCCCTTTTTGTAAGACGATCCGCCGTCCAGCATCGATTCTGGAAGACCAACCAAATGAAGAATTTACAACGAGGAGGAGCCCAGTTCTTCCATATTCTTTTCCAGGGGCCAAACTTGATGGATCCCACAAAGAAGGCAGCATAGGCAGATTTGCTGGTATATGTCCCAGATTGGGTCAACTTCCAAGTAAAGTGGTCAGGTACCTCTGGTTGCAGAATTAACCCATCGACCATGTCCCATGTTTGAAGATACTCGATAAGAACTTGAACTGTAAGCGCCCCTTTTATGTCAGCCACCCCCACCCTCTGTTCTGAAGCGCTTGAGCAACCGTTCGTCGCTTTGCTGTGCGCTTAGGAACTGCATTGAAAAGGTTGGGGGCTAGTTCAGCCATGGTGTGTCCATTGAGCCACCTATCTGTCCAGAATAATATTGCCTCCCCATTTCCGAGTACTGCATCAACTGAAATCTGGTAGAGAGCCCGGGCCTTGTGGGGCACTTGGACTGGGAGGCCAGCCCAGGGCCTTAACGGATCAGTTCTTTCTGTCCACAGCCAGCGAATCGTCAGAGCCCACCCTAGCAGCTCTAGGTTAAGTCCCATTACTCCCTACGGTCATAAAAGGTTTGTCTTTTGGACCTAGATAAAACCTTGAATTCAACTTTGGCTGATTATGTACGTGGAAAACTGTATCGTTTTGATTTTAATTCAAAAGTCATTCATGGTATTGTCATTTTCATATGTCCTAGAAATGTCATAATTGAAAACTCTCATAGTAGAGACCACGACAGTGTTCTCTTTTCTGACCAAAAGGTTTAGAATTCTGGTGTAGATTAGTACTCCATATTTCTGAATTTCTGTTCTCGGTTCTGTTTTGGTTTAAACAGCTTTTGGGCTGAAATGCAAAGTTGACTTGGAATTTTTTAATTAAGGATCTTTCCATGTGTGACAGCTTCCAAGAAGTTGTTCCCACCTGAGCCGGAGCACTATAGGGGAAGCTCAAGGTGACCATCATAGGGGCATGCCTGGTTGGCATGTTCACTGCCGTTGAGCTTTTGGACCAGGGCCATGAGGTTAGCTCGTTGGTTGCCTTCAACACAGCTAAATGCTCTCTTATTAAGGAAAATCACTACCTTTTAATTGTTCTAATTGGGCAGTTGTAGGTTGATTTGTACAAGTCATGGCTGTTTATTGGTGGCAAGGTAGTTTGTTGATAGGCAAGGAAACCATATTGATATGGGGCTGCGTGTTCTTCAGGTGTTACAACAATTTGTTCTGCCTCATGAAGAAGGTACAGGCCTCACCACTTTAAGCTTGCTTTACACGTACTGAATTAGTTAAATGTACTATTAGTTCGACTGCTTATTTTATCCAGAAACTCTGAATTAGTTTTGATTCTAGAAATTTTAAAAGTGGAATTTGGATGCCTTCTGACCTTCTAGAGTGAAGTAAATTTACAGCCCTATAGTGTATTGCAGGGATGGAGTGTAGGCATGCTAGCTTATTTATGTATGTGAACCAATTAGTTCAGTGGCATCCTGGTGAAGATTGCACTGGTATTACTTCCTCGCTGGCCAGATTCACTACTTTCGTGGTCTGGAATAGTTGTTGAAAGATTCAGTGCTCTTGCTAGTATTCATTTTATGACAGATCATTTTTAAGTTGTGGTTTGTATGCATTTTAGTAGGCTAGTTTATATTCATCTTCATTGGTTGATTCATTTCCAGAGGTGTGCTGACCCTGGTGATCAATACATGCTGCCGCCGTATTAGGAGATCGTTAATGTAGAATGGAATAGGAAGAACCAGCAGATTGTATTGATGATCATGGTACAACATATATACATTTGTGATCTCAACTAACTAAACTATCTTCCAGGAGAGCCGGTGCGCATGCGAGGCGCGCGGGCGTGCGCGGAGAGCGCGGGTGCGTGCTGAGCATGAGCGCTGGGCGTCCGCGTCGTGCGCTGGTGTGCGCTCTGGCCGTTGGCCATGCAAGCCGTTGGAGCGGTGAGACTTCTTCAACAGTTAATAAGGTTCAAAAGCAGGTAGGTTTGAAAATAGCATGTGTCTTTTTTTGTTTAACCACTGCTATGGCTGATTGTTGCAGATAGTACATAGAAAGAACTGATATTCCGTGTGCTTATGTTATGTTTATATTCTCCCAAGGTCACCTCAATACCAACACATTTATGATTTCCTACAGGTCGTAGAATTGTTCCCATCTGGTCATCTGCCAGGGGATTGGAAGTCACATTGTCCAGTGTGGTGAAAATTGGACAATCTTTGTATCGTGAGGTGCCTAGGAATGACCCATTCAAACCTGATCAGAAGATGTCTGTTAAAGACTTCTTCCTCTCGGGATCTTACAGAAAACAGGTATTTCCATCGACAGAAATCAATAGCAATAGCTCGAGAAACTAAAATGTTACCATTTCAAAATCGGTGTGTGCCCACTGAGGGTTTTAATTTTAATATGTGTCGAGGACTACAATAACAGCATGGAAGAAGCAACTCTCTGGCAAGTGAAACGGTGGCCTACATCTACGGTGCTGGCCGGAGAGGAGCTGCTGGCCTGTGAAAGAAGCTAGTGATCGACGGCAGTGAGAACGCATTGGGGAATGTCAAGTCCCGCAGACAAGTTGACCCTTGTGGCTTGTGCCATCACAAATTGCCGGAGTGGCCAGATTATATCTTTCTCTCTCTCTCTCTTTTTTTTAGGACAATATCTTTCTCGCTTCTGGTTGCGGGCGACCTCTGTAAATCCTATTTGGGCATTACAATTAGATGTGCTGCTGTCTTATCCCGATTCTTGATTCGAGAACCAGCTGGTGTCTAGAACTCTAGATGGCATATGGGATTACATCAGACAGTGAGTATGTTCAGCTGGAACCCAATTGATTATTGGGACCATTGGTTGGTGGTACTATAATACATAGTGGCGCTCACTGTCCTTATGCCCTGCAAGAAAATAGCAAGCAATTATCCAGGGGTATATGCTGGATGATTTTACTGATGTTATTGATCCGTAGTGTCCGTGTAGCTCCTACGCACATCATGTACCAATTCATTTGAA
Source organism: Echinochloa phyllopogon (assembly GCA_033239725.1). Classification (NCBI taxonomy): domain Eukaryota; kingdom Viridiplantae; phylum Streptophyta; class Magnoliopsida; order Poales; family Poaceae; genus Echinochloa; species Echinochloa phyllopogon. The sequence continues at coordinate 36,792,969 of BTCW01000006.1, forward strand.
TATTTAGTTGTCATTAACCCATTTGCAATTGAACTTTCTTTTATGGAAAATGTCGTCCCTCGCGGCTGCTGGAAACAAAAACTGGTCGGTTCTGGCGTTCCCTGCCGGCGTGAGCCGCGTGACCAACGAGGAGGAGGACTAGAGACAGCGAGCGACGATAGCAGGCAGCCATGGATTCCTGCTCACGTCTGCTAGTTTCTGATGGCCACAATAGAGCGCGAGCTCCTGCAGGTTGTTTGCATCCTTGAGTGAGCGGTTGTTGGCTGCTCAAGTGATGATGGAGCCAACCTACTCGTGATTTGAAAATGTTCTAGGGTGTTACTTGCGAAATGTTCTAAGTGGAGCGTAGGGGGTTAATTACAAAAGTGTTCTGGGGATTTGGGGACCTCATCTAGACCGTCATTTCACATCTGACGGATTAAATCGGGGTTTCTAGGATTGCACCAAGAGGGGGGTTTGCACCCAATATTTTCCCTTACAAGATGGAGAGGTGACATTAGAATGCTGCGGGAAGATGCATTTGAACAATTGTACGAAACAGCAATTTTGCGTTCAGGAAACGACAGTGGTTGTCCATAGGGATATAAAGAAAATGAAAGACAAATATAAAATCATTTCATCATCTTTCACATATTGTCTCGCAAGCAATCTGCATCTTTCTGAAATAATTCTGAATTTGAAGCGTAATTAGCTACTAGTAAAGAAAGGTTATTTAACATATTGTCTTCACATTGGCGAGATACAGCGCCAAGTCGTCACGTTGATGAGTCGATCAAAATCCGTGTCGCAGCTGCATGCGCGTTGCACGCCACGCACGAGAAAGGGAAAGAATGCAAACGAAACGAATACAAGCAAATTTATGGGCCTGGCCCATGGAAGCCCATGCCTAGCCGGCCCATGAACGTAATCCCTTTCGTCTACCTCCGCCACCACCACTCCGCTCGCGTTTCCTCCATTCCATCCCCTTCCCTAAACCCTCACCTCCCCGGCCGCACCCCACAACTCCGCAAAGGCGAAGGCGCGAGGAGGGAGCGGCGATGGTGGTGCGGATCCGGCTGGCCCGGTTCGGCTGCCGGAACAGGCCCTTCTACCGGCTCATGGCCGCCGACAGCCGCTCCCGGCGCGACGGCAAGCACCTCGAGGTCCTTGGATACTACGACCCGCTCCCCGGTAACCCCTAAAGCCTGATTTATTGCGCCCCGCCGTCAACTTGCTTTAGTTTGTTAAGATCAAATAGCCTAGCCTTGCAAGAGGGTGACATGAGTGGTGACTGAGTGTGGTGTTTTGTGTTACTGTTTTGCAGGAAAGGATGGTGGCAAGAGGATGGGGTTGAAATTTGACCGAGTGAAGTGAGTACACCGGCACTTGTTGTCCTTTCGTTACAGGAAACGATTACTAAACTAGTTGGTCATGATCTAGTTATCAAACTGTCCGAAAAAATTGGAATGTGCGAAATGTCTGAGCATTCCTAGAATTAACCTTTTGGTTTATTATTGAGCTAGCTATTTGATTTTTCCTTTGTGGTAGTCAGAAGCTAGCTACATAACCAGTGGTTACTCGTTAGCAACTGTTGTGTTTATATCTAATACTTGAGGCGAAGAAAAGGTCAATTCTCAACCAATTCACTCATCCATAGTACGGGCACACGGCTATTATTTGAAGCTCCAAATCCTGGTCTGCTAACTGCTAAATCGTAGCTTCCTTGTTTTGTGGTGCATTGTGCTTGGGGTTCTGCATGCCCTGTTGCACTGTGCATCCACTGAATGGCCATTTGCAACAATTAATTATTTTGTGCGATGCAACCCTATACCTGAATACCCCTTTCAAACCCTATCAACTACTTGAAAATTTTATCCTCATTTTAGTAGTTTAGCCTTTCCATCTGAATTTCATATAATATCTGAAGCATGATAGCATGAGGTGCGCTGCCCATTTAAATTGTTGGACTAGCATAGGCAGAACAGGCATGGCACAGAAAACTGTGTGACCCACTTTTTAAGAATTACAATGGACTTTTGATCAAACTTTTAGTAACTGCTTTATAGGTAGCCAGTTTTGTGGTCGCTCATGCTGTTTTCCAACTTTTGAGTTCATTAGCACCTATTTGAGTCATACTGTAGGGAGATTGATCATCTGTAGAACATGTATTTGTTCTAGAAAATGGAATTAAGCTGCAAGATTGTACTGGAACTGCTATTAGTTTGCTACTCTCAAATAACTGTTGTCTTGCTGCAGGTATTGGTTGTCAGTTGGAGCACAACCATCGGATCCTGTGGAGCGCATACTCTTCCGTGCTGGAATTCTTCCTCCACCTCCAATGCTAGCTATGGCACACAAGGGCGGGCCTCGGGACAGACGTCCTATTGATCCGATGACTGGACGCCCTTTGGATATTGAAAGCCTCACAATTGTTGATGATCCTAATCCTACGGATGGTGAAAATGAAGCACCTATTGAGGAAACGACATGAATGAAGCATGATAATTTTGTGCTTTAGTATAACTATGCTAGATAAAGACTTGTTTTATCACTAATGCCCTTCAGGTTGGGCTGGGGAGCTTGTTACTATTGCCACAATGTCAGAACCTGTCTTGTCAGGTGACTTATGCCTGATCATTACTTTATGCATCCAGAGTTTACTTCTCAATATGCTCCTAATTCCGCTTTTTTCTGAAATATTCTCCATATCTCTGTAGAATGTGGACTTGAAACTGCGTTTATCTTTGTTGACTATTTATTCATAGTCTGTATGTGAGATTTTGATAGTTATATGGCTTTCCTTGATTGTCATGAGCTTGTTATTGGCCTCTTTGAGGGTAGACTGAGTGCTAAGCCAGGCTTATGCCGAGTATGAGTATGTGATAATTGTGAGGCCTCTCCTTTTGTTGTGAGGTTGATACTGTTACCATGATTACCTTTGAAGCATAAAGTTGGTTGCCAAGGATGGTTATTCTTTTTTGTCATACCCAAACAGAAGCAATACTTTTATCGAATCTTATAGGAATGGTGATATTTTTATTTTCCAAATCTATGAAGGTAGCAGCTGGCATCTCCTGTTGTTTGTTCACTGATGAGATGGTTCAGCTGAAAGTAGAATCAAGTGTCATAGTGTGTGAGAGAGATTGATGCCTTTCTTGAACTTGTCTTATTGCTGCAAGACAAGTTTACCTATGCTAGATAAGGGCCTGTTTTATCACTTATGCCCTTCAGATTGGGCTGTGAGCTTGTTACTGTTGAACAATTTCAGAACCTTTCTTGCTAAGTGACTTTTGACTGATCATTACTTTATGCATTCAGTTTACTTCTCAATGTGCTCCTAGTTTTGCTTTTTTTTTCTTAAATATTCACCATATCTGTGGGGATTGTGGACCTGAAACTGCTCAAATTTATTTTCGTTGACTATTTATTCATGGGCTTTGTGTGAGATTTTGAAAGTTGGATGGCTTCTCTTGATTGTTATTGGCGTCTTTGAGGGTAGAGTGAGGGCTAAGCCAGGCTTATGCTGAGTATGAGTATGTGATAATTTTGCGACCTCTACTTTCGCTGTGACTTTTGAGGTAGATACTGTGTCATGATTAACTTATATGAATCATAAAGTTGGTTGCCCAAGATGGTTACTCTTTCTTGCGGTACCCAATCAGAAGCAATGCTTTTATCCGTTTTGATAGGAATGATGATATATTTAATGTTTTTTTACTACGAAGATAGCAGCTGGCATCTCCATCTCCTATGTCGTTTGTTTACACTGATGAAATGATTCGTTTATCTGAAGTAGAATCAAGTACCATAGTGTGTGAGAGACTGATGCCTTGTACCTGTCCTGTTGCTGCAAGACAAGTTTACCTACCTCTGAAAGCAATGTTCAGAGAGGCAGACAGTCATATGTTATGCCCCCCAAATAGGATGATTCTTTTACTAGTGCACAAATAGAAAACGTTCCAGTGTCAGTTTAAGTTGATTCCAAGTCAGTGCTCGAATTTTGAATGTGTTATCTGCTGATTTGAATGGTCTTGTGCTCAAGTGACTTGTAATAAGACTATACAAGTATGACATGGACCATACAAGGACATTACACACGAACGACGTATATCTAGTTAGGAATTAAGGTATATACATTCTAGCAGGTGTCATTAGTAGACTAGCTAGTAGCTCCAACACCAGTTTCACTTTTATTTTATCCCTTGTATTGTTACACAAAGTATTTCTTCTCACTGAGGCCACCCCAGGCACGCAAAATGCTAAGGCAATCTCACCAAGTAACCTTTTCATTTGACATCTGCAACCCAAAACATTTTAAAGCAAGCCTGCAACCATGTCCCAAACATCTCAAATTCTCTCGAATGCTACTTCAAGACTGCACACCATGGACGAAGCACCAAGAAGATGCAGTTCACCATGCTTGTTAATCTTTCTTCTGGCGCTGTCCCATTGGTGCAGCATCACAATGGCGAGCTGCAGCTTCACCATATCCAACTACTGCTCCCAGCCCATCTGGCCGGGGACGCTCGCCGGCGCGGGCACGCCGCAGCTGTCGACGACGGGGTTCCGGCTCGACCCGGGCCAGACGGTGCAGGTCCCGGCGCCGACGGGGTGGTCCGGCCGGCTATGGGCGCGCACGGGGTGCGTGTTCGACGCCGGCGGCAAGGGCACCTGCCAGACCGGCGACTGCGGCGGGCGCATGGAGTGCGCCGGCACCGGCGCCACGCCGCCGGCGACGCTGTTCGAGGTCACGCTGGGGAAGGCCGCCGGCGACCTGGACTTCTACGACGTGAGCCTCGTCGACGGGTACAACCTGCCCGTCGTCGCCGTCCCGCGGCCGCGGCAGGGCGCCGCCGGATGCAACGCCACCGGCTGCACGGCTGACCTCAACCGCTGTACGGGCCATGTCGTGTGCTGCTAACTACGACCAAAACCTTTTTGCTACTCGATCTGTCTGACTCTGACATGTGAAATTCTGTGTGTGTGGCAGCGTGCCCCAGGGAGCTGCAGGTGAACCGCGGCGGCGGCGCGGTGGCGTGCCGGAGCGCGTGCGAGGCGTTCGGGCAGGACCAGTACTGCTGCAGCGGCGCGTACGCGACGCCGACGACGTGCCGGCCGACGGCGTACTCGTCGGTGTTCAAGTCGGCGTGCCCGCGCGCCTACAGCTACGCCTACGACGACGGCTCAAGCACCTTCACCTGCAGCGACGCCGCCGACTACACCATCGCCTTCTGCCTCCCTCCCTCCGGGTAATTAATTCTCGCCGCACAACACTACATTGCCATTCGTCGTCCCTGGGAAGAACGTTGCCCGTAACTGCACTGATCAGTAATTACTGAGAGGAATTCAGAATCCAAACACACTGAAATGATGTGTTTCTGGTCAATTCTCTTCAGAGTTACAGATCGTTTACTTCAAAAGTTCAGGGTTGATATCCCTCTCTGTTTGCACAGGTTGCAGAATCCTGGTACCGTTCCCCTCGGATCGCCGCCGGCCTACGGGCAGAGCACTGGTGGCGGCACCAGCGGCGCTGCTGGCAGCATGCCGCCTCCTGCTATAGGCAGCAATGGCGCCGGGAGCACCAGCCCACCGCCTCCTGCTACAGGCAGCAATGGTGCCGGGAGCACCAGCCCACCACCTCCTACCACTGACAACAATGGCGTCGGGAGCACCAACCCACCGCCGCCTACCACTGACAACAATGGCGTCGGGAGCACCAACCCGCCGCCTCCGACGACTGACAACAACAACGGCTTCGGAAGCTCCGATCAGCCACCTCCAGCCGCCAGCGACGGTGCTGGAACTGGAAGCACCTATCAGCCGCCGTGGATGGCGATGTCGTCGGCAAGCACGCTGCACGAGCAGCTGTGGTTCTTGCTGCCTGCGGTGCTCTTGTTCCTCCTCTGGGCATTCTCACCATGAACGTAGTCAAGCACAGCTCTTGTAGGATTCACTTCACTGACAGTACACAGTAGTTCCCTGGACTCTCAAGTCCTCATGTACAGTATAACAGTGGCAAAATCCGTCAGCCGATTAGATTGCAATTCAAGTACAGATTGGATAGCAAAATCTAGTTGAATAAAAATTAACAAAACCACATTGTTCATTTGTTCCATGAAATATCTCCCGTGGATCTTTACATTTTTCAGATCCCATTTCGTGACCGGCGTTCACTGAATGTTCCCTGCAGTCTGCATATCAGTGTTAAATTGCCGCCGACTCGATCTTCCCCCACGTCAGGAAGAAATTCTTGAAGAAATCATAGATACCACCATCATGATTCTTAAGAAGCAGGCCAAGAATGGATAACCAACTAATTAACAAATTTACATGAAATTCATCAGATCCATCGTATAACATCTGTTACATGTCAGGTAAGCAATGATCTATCTACTGTCATGACGAGCTGGGGACAACAACAATGGGAGCCGGCGGCACCGTCTCCTCGAGCGGCCAGCACTCCCACTCGCCGTGCTTGTTCTGCGACAGCGAGAAGTGCTTGGGCATCCACACCTCCCCCTTGTCGTTCCTCTCCTTGGCCAGCTTCCTTGCCCCGTCCTCCACCCGCCGCTTCGCCTGCCGCGCTCTCTCCCAGTCCTTCTTCAGCAGCGCATCGCTCACCTCGCCCCACACCACCGCCGACTCTGACGACGACACGCCCTGTTAATTGTGATACCATGATCATTGATCATCAGCACAAGAACTACGACTCTCTCGACCTGCAAACCATGTCAAATTAACATTGCTATCCTTGTTTTTTCAATTACCTTGTGGTCTTGCACCGCCGGCGTGGTGAGTTTACCAATGGCGCGGCCGGCGTCGTAGAGCACGGAGACCTCGCCGGTGCTGACGTCCTTGAGCGAGACGGTCCTGTCCCAGAACCCGTCGATCTCGTAGATGGTCTTCTCCCTCGACGCCGACCGGAAGATCCTCCCCCTGACGCAGCGCGCGTCGCCGCCGAACCCGAGGAAGGACCTGCTCCGGCAGTAGCTGAGCTGGGCCTCGAGCCCGGACTCGGCGCAGACGACGGCGACGTCGCCGGCCCACTCGACGGCCGGCGACGGGAGGAGCCGGATGAGCAGGTTGGGGCAGCCGAGCTCGTACGTCTCGCCGTGGCGGGGCAGCCGGAGCTCCCGCCGCCCCCGGACGGCGGCCTCGATGCTGCCGCCGTGGAACCGGGGCACGGGGTTCTGGCACCAGACGAGCCGCACGTCGCCGGCGGCGTCGGTGGCGTGGAGCGCCGAGACGGGCGGGCGGTGGGAGACCTGCTCGAGGAGGACGTTGAGGCCGCCGGCGGCGGAGGTGACGTGGTGGGTCTCGCCGAGCACCGGGTTGTAGGGCGCGAAGCCGAAGATGGGCGGGCGAGTGGTGGAGATGCTCCAGGCGACGACGGAAGTGAGGCGCTCCAGGCTGTCCTTGCCGGCGGCGCACCGGCCGAGGAGGTCCTCGCCGGAGCAGTACACGCCCTCGCCGTACATCTGGAGCTGCGATTTCGGCAGGTTGAACGTTGCCGGCAGCTGAGAAATTTTTTTGTTTTTTCAGAGAATGAACATTTCGTCAGAGTGAGAGAGGAGTTGACGCATGCATGCTAGCTGAGGAGTCCTTGTCAGTAAGGTGTCATGGTCAGGTGAGATGAAGGAATGATCAATCTTGTTCGAATTCAAAGTCAGAGGAAGTTTTGAGATTAATTTGTTTTGTTGCTTAGCTGACTCGGACAACCTCACCTACTCCTCGTCAGTCATCAGTTCATCACACACACATGAAAAATGTTTTTGAAATAATAATATTGGTGTGGAGTTATCTACCATTATCTTTGTTTGTGTATACCATTTGAGCTCATACGTGCGGCCACGTCATCGATTAATAGGAGCCGTCCGATTTAAAACGGAAGGTCAAAACCAACCCAGCCGTTGCCTGCCGGTAGAAGCATCCTGAAGTCTCACGGTTCGTCGTGTTGCATCTCGAGCTCCCCCGATCCATCCCAACGAGATAAGACAGCAGCAGACCGGGGCAGCTCTCCCGCGGCGCAGATGGCCACTCCCTCCGCCTCCCCTCATGACCCGGCGCCGCTCTCTTCAGCACCTCACTGCCGCCCCCTGCTCCTCCCGTCCCGCCCCCTTCCCGCTCCCCTCCGCTCAGGCGACGGCGACGGCGACAAGCATGCTGCGGCGGCCATGGCGACGGCGCGAGGGAGCGCGGCGGGGGAAGCCCTGTGGTCGCCCCTGCGGAGAGGTGCAGCCGGATCCTCCGCCGCTCGCTGTCTCCAAGCGCAGATCGAGGCGTGGCCCGTCGCTGGGGAGGGGGAGGGGGAGGAGACGGCGGCGCGGACCTCTACGCCCGGGCCAGGCGAGCCACAGGGAAGTCGCCGCCCACGGAGATGACCGGCGGCCGTCACGAGCAGGGAGAGGCCAGAGGCCACCGGTTACCCGTCGTAGAGAGCTCCGCCGGCGCCATGGTCCCCGGCCTCCGCTGGCGCCCGCTGTCCCTCGCGCGGGCCGCCGTTCGGAGCCGCCGCCGCCGCCGCAGGTTCGCCGTTGGCCGCCCGCCGTCGTGTCGCCTCCCGTCTCCAGCTCATCGCTCGCCGCGCGCGCCCCGCCGCCCGTCGCGCAGCCGTGGGAGCTTCCCGCCGGCCGCCGTCCTCCGCGGCTCCTCAGCCGGCGCGCGCGGAGCCCTCCGCCGCCGCCGCGCTGCGGAGGTGCTTGAGGGGGCTCGGGAGGAGCACGGCGAGGTGGCCGTGGGCCCCTGGGCGGCGGAAGGGTGCCGCCGTACACCGAGCTCCGGCCCGACGTGTACCGCCCGCTCGAGCTCCTGGGACGCCGGATCCATGTCGGCGGTGGCGAGGACGGGGACGGGGGCGTTCCGGGCCGGGCGGCTCACCTCGCCTCACCCGCGGCGGCGCGCGAGCAAGGTTGGGCGCGGCGGCCGGGGGAGGAGGCGGGGCCTCGACGGGTGCGCGGGCGGCCGGGGGAGGCGGGGCCGCGGCGCGCGGAGAAAGATGGGAGGGGCGGCGGCGCCGGTGGAGTGGGGGAAGGGAGCGAGTGCGGGCGAGGCAGAGGGAGAGAGGAGGGCGAGGCAGAGGCAGAGGCAAGCGGGGTCGGGTCCCACATGTCATTAATTTGTTATGCTGGCTGTCCGGGATCTACAGTAGACACTAAAGAGAGTACATGCACAATGATGCTAAAAATTGGCCTGTCTAATGGTAGATTTGTACATGTTTGTTGTGTTCTTAGATAGTGATGTCAGGTTTTACAGATCCAAAAACTGTGGCTATAGAATTTGGTTTGAGCATTTGTAATCTGAAGATACACGGTAATCTTTTTTAAGGACATATCAATTCGAAAGATCTGTTTTAATTATTATGTATCTTTTCATTGTTTGTATGAAATGAAAATTATGGTGAACAACAGCCAAGCGAGTTGGCAATTTGGTCTCCTGGCTCCCGCAGCGAAGCGCGGGGGACCCACTAGTTACCTGCAAGTGGGAGAGGTCGGAGCCGGGGCTGACGTTGCGGAAGAGGCTGAGCACGCGCTGCACGAGGTTGGCCGGGCGGAGCTCCGCCGCGAGGCCGCCCTCCAGCGACAGCGGCGCCGTCAGCACGGCCGACGCGCACGCCGCCGCCTCGCCCTCCGACTCCACCTGCATCAATTCGTCATCACAGCTTTGGTTAGCCACAGAAATTCCATTCGTCATCAAGGGCCGGCGGAGAACGGTGTGGCAGCGGAGGCCACGAGGCCGGCACGCTCTCCGAGCCAGCTGTATGCCGGTCGAGACGCTGACACTGCCGCGGGAGTAGTATACTAGTATGCATGCACAACGGTCAGGTTTTCTCGAACGGAGCCATCATGCAAATGCATGCATCGCAAGGGAACAAAAACGGAACGGGACCAGAAGGGAGAGGTTTTGGCCGGGCGTGCGAAGGTTCGGAATGGCACGGTAAACAAACAAATTAAAATGCATCTCGCGTCGCGTCGCGTCGCGTCGTCTCTTGCATGCGCTCGAGGCACGGGCAGGCACCCATCAGGAAACGGCCGGGGCAGGGCGGCCCGTTCCAAGAAGACGCCCGGCCGGCCCCGTCGGCGTGCGTGCTCTGTGGCTCTGTGCTGTGCTGACCGAGAAATATATCTTCTTCGAGATTTTCTTTTCAAACAAATATTCTTCGAGATTGAGAACGCCGTCGTCGTCTCTTGTGAGAAGAAAACGGCAACAACGAGTCGAAGAAAAAGAAAATGGAAATAAAGAGGGCAACATGGAAAAGGAATCAGTCACGGGTAAAGATAGTACGGAGTTACCGTTTGCTGTTGGCCTTGGCCTTGGCCGGTGGCGAGTCGAGCTGATGTGGGGGGAAAAAAGAAGAAGTCAGCGCCCGGCCGCCGCGGCATGGCAACGGACGGGCCTGGCGTCAGCAGGAGCAGGGCACCCTAGTTTATTGGACGTTGTTAACGCGGCGAAGCGAAGGAATAATCCTAGAGGGAGGAGAGACAGGGACGTTGGAGCAGCAGCCCGGACTTGACTTAAAAAAGGAAAGCAAGCAAGCAAGAAAGAAACGTCCGGCGGGGAAGTGCTCGACGTGCGCCGAAATGTCCGGCCGGTTTGCCGACGGCTGCCGTCGTCGTGTCCGTCGGTTCGCGCTCGCGCGGCGCATGCGTGCCGGCCGTGTTCGGTCGCCGTCGACCGAAGAAAGCCGGGCGGCGCGGTGGTCAAGCCGAGAGCGGGGCCGGCGGCGGAAAGCGAGCGCGCGCGGCGACGGAAAGGCGGAGAGCGCATTAGCGCGAATGTGTGGACAGAACATTTCCTTTTCTTTATTTAAATCAAAAAGGTGGGCGTCAAGGAGGGAAGGCCACAGCTCGCCAGGTGCATGCGCGTGGCCGCCCGCCCCACCCGGCCGGCGCCGGAGAGGGAGGTGGAAAAAACCAAAAACTGAAGGCCGGTCACGGCGGAGTAGCTCGCCGCGGCTCGGAAGGATTGATTAATCGATTGGAGATCGATCGAGCTGGAAGAGGCAGGCGAGCGAGACGTACCATTTGGGCGCGCGGGCGGGCGAGGAGAATCCGATTCCCAGAACGCAACAAGCTGCGCCGCGGATCGGATAGACCGGCAACCAAATCAATCCCCTTCGATCCCTCCTATCTCTCTTCCTCTCTTTGTGCGCGCGATAGATAGCTAAGAATAAATTTTGCCCTCTTTCCTTGTTTCTTTCCTTCTTCCCGGCGCGCGATCGGTCACGGTCGATGCGAGCTCCGATGATCCTCCGCCGATCCCCGGCCTCCTTCCTTATTTCGCCTTCCTTTCTTTGGCACCTCCCTCCATTCCCCCGCCCGCGCGTCTATTTATATCCACGCATCCATTTCGCCTTCCTTCTCTCTCTCTCTCCAGTCTCCAGGTCGCTGGAGCCGGAGTGACGTCATCTCCTCGGTGCCCCGTGTGGGCCGTGTGAAAGCATCTCTTGGCTTGGCTTGCAGAATGGGACCCACTGCCTCGCCCGACGACGGCCGAAAGCGCGGCGGCCCTCATCGTCGATGATCCACATGGAAGCCTCCCTCCCATCCTCCCGTATCAGCCACGAGCCAGCGCCAGCCACCAGCAGTGTTTTTCTCTCAGTAAAAACCAGCGCCAGCCACCGGTCACCAGTGACAAGGATTAGTTGTCGTATATCTCAACTTGGTTAATTAGGTTGTTCGGTCAAACTAAGAATTCGAAACAAATCCTCTCGTCCTCTTGAATGTACAAACGACATGCCAAGGCCTGTTCTCGGAAACAAAGTCATATGTCGTCGGTGTCAGTGATTTATCACATGATTACTAAGCTAGACTTTCCCACATGTGTGTACATTCATTCAAGTGAAGTACTGAACCCATGGATATGATCGGTTGAACATTACCCCGTTTGGTTCCACGGACTTTAGTCCCTGTCACATCGACTGTAAAAATACTAATTAAAATTATTAAATATAGGTTAATTAAAAAATTCATTATATAATTGAAGACTAATCCGCAAGACGAATATATTAAATTTAATTAGTCCATAATTTGACAATATAGTGCTACATTAAATACGAAGTATGTGTGCTAACATGTGTTAATAATGAATTAATTACACTTAACAGATTCATCTCGCGAATTAGCCCTTATTCATATCATTAATTTTATAATTAACCTATAATTAATACTTCTAATTAGCATCCGTACATTTGATGTGACATGGACTAAACTTTAATCCATGGAACTAAACACTCCCTTATATAAACACATGGGGTAAGTAAGGTGTACATTGTTGCCTAAAGTTAGGCTATTTTTCAATCAATCTTTCTTTCAACGGCAGTCCAAGTTCAAGATGGAAACGGGTAAAAAATATCCGCATGCCCGCGGATAGAAAACCCGATGGACACGGATACGGATTCAAGTTTGTATCCGCGGGCACGGGCATGGCCTTAAACCCGACGGATATTTACTCGCGGGCATGGAAAAGTGATATCCGCACCCGTAAATCCGCAAACCCGTTCCAATAGTTAGCATGTATGCTTAATCCCTTTAGTATATAATAAAATACCAAGGAGATGATGGTCCTCTTTAGACTATAACTCTTGTATAAGTTATGTTTTAGTTGTGTGCATTTATATCTATTAATATGTGTTAAAATATTTCTATTGAGATGATTTTTTACTTGATATAAGATATTGCTATAGAGATATACCTTGCGGGTACGGGCGTGAGAAATCCGAGGATAGCGGATACGGATATGTGTTTTCTACCCGTGACGGGATAGCGGATGTGGGTGCGAATTTTTGCTCGCGGGTGTGGATATGTAGAGTCAATATCCGCATGGATTTTACCCGTTGCCATCTTTAGTCCAAGTGCTTTACTCTTTTGTTTCGACGGACTCTTTGTTCTTGCTCTCTCAAACTCCAATCTCCTTGAAACAATGAACTTGGCTAACAACCTCACTCCACTTTGCTTATACATTGTCGTCTCGCCTCGCCGCCGAGCTCACCATTGCCATATCTCCACACAAGACTATAAGGGCATGTTTGTTTCAGCTTTCTTTTGCCTTTCAACAAGCCTAAAAGCTGAAATAAACAATCTAGTTGTTGAGCTGGCTTTCAAGAAGCTCTAAAAACTAACATTTATGAAAATAAACTGAAAGCTGAAAAGCAGACTAAGAACATGGGCTTTTTCTAGCTTTAGGCGTGCTGACAAAATAAATATTTATTACAAAAACAAATAGAAAAAAGTTTGCGGCAAAAAAGCTAGCTTTTCAACCAGAAACAGCTCAAACAAACCTAGTTAAGTCTTTCGGGTGAGTCTTCTTTTCCACAGTAGAGAGAAACTTGTCTCACGAACGTATCGGCCCGCTGTGATAGTGAGAGCAAGTGACATCGCCCACTCTGAGTAACTGCTTCCCACCCTCTTCTCAAACCCGGCAATGGTCAGCTTACCTCCCCCACCATTGAATTACTCTTTTGACCGAGTTTGAACTCAGTACAGTACATGCACTTGATAAAAACAGAGGTGTACGAGGCCCAACTCAAGGTTTTCGAAATGTCTGGCATCCGAATCAAATAGATTGTCCAAGGACCAACAATCTCCAATTCTTGGAATGAGATATATTCCATCCTGATCTCATGTCTAGCAACATAGAGTATAGAGTAGTAACTCCGATAAGTTGACCTGCATGCGACCGCTCGTGTCAAGTCCTAACTTTGTTGCTGGCAAAATGGCAAGGCCAATGTGTGCCTTTGGGACACGACGAGGAAGACAATGCAAATGGCGTCCCGTGAATGCCAGCAGTTATTCTTCGGGAGGTTGCGCATGAAATGGTTAGAGTAGAAGTGTGTAAAAACCGTAGCACTAGTTTGATTGACCAGGGACCCACGTACAGGCCACAGCCTTCGAGCGACATGGCTTTTGTTTTTTCTTTTGGCGCCGTTACATGTCGGAAAAAAATCAGGCGGGGACGGTCCCCATACTCCTCACCGTGTGAGGACTGATCCTGACATGTCTAGCTCGCATGCTTTTGCAATCCAAGGTGATGCAACGGGACAACAACGACCAGGTGGTGCCGTGGTGGCGGGGAACAAAACAAGTGGTGCTCCAGCAAGTGACCTGCGAGCGAGGCTTCAATGGACTTCTCCTTCTGACCCTACGACTAAACAATCAGAATTTAGACCGTTTGATCGCATGAGAGCTGCTGCAGACTTGCAGAGACCAAAAAAAAAAAAGGAGAGCCATGGCCGCAGCCGCAGGCGCGCTCGGTACCGTCCCGGCAACCGTGGCGTGCCGGCGCGGCGGAGCGCGAGCACGCGGGCGGGGCTTTGCGTGTTTTTTCTGTTGCTTGGCTTTGTGTCGTTGCTTACTTGATTGCCCCTGTCTGTCGCCGGCTCGCCGCGCGCCGCGGGCGTCGGAAGGAAGGAATTAATCCCGATGGCTCACGCGTCGGGGGCGGCGGCCACGCGCACCGGCGGAGCACCGAGGGTGAAGGGAGGGCGTCGTCACGGGGGTACGACGACGGCGACTCATCGGACTCTTTTTTGCAAGCCACGGCAATCATATCAGACAATGCAACACAGTAGTCAGTAGGTCGCTTCCGGCACCGGGGGTTAAGGCCATGTTTAATGTAGAAAGTGGAGTGCAAATTTGGGGGTTTGAGGTCACGTCACAATCATTACGTCATTGTAGCATTTCATTTGTACATGTGAATTTTTTTTTAAAAATTGATTAATTAAGCTCAAAATGTTCGTCTCGCAGACTACAACAAAACTGTGCAATTAATTTTTGATTTCATCTGCATTCAGTACTCCATGCATGTTATGACATTTTGATGTGATGGATAATCTTCTTTTTGCATAGTGAATTTGGGAGTAGTTTTTTTGAAATTAAACAAGGCCTAGGCAACACGCGCAAATTATAAAACCAGAGCAAAACCGCAAAGCAACGAGCGAAAGCGTGCCGGTGGTCGTGGTTCGCCACTACCTGGGGATGTGTCGTCGTGTTTTTTTTTGGTTCTTCTTCTTGTTTTCCTTTTGCCTCATTTGCCTGCACAGGATCGGGCGATGGAAGTCTTTGTCGAAACAGAACCAGGAACACGGGATCAGCTATTCAGCTTTGCGTCCGTAGGGAGCTTTCGTGTGGACGGCCTAGTGCCTACGTACGCGACCGGCGACTCACCCGATCGTCAAAAGGCATGAAAAGGCATCGGATCAGTTTGAGATCTGCTCGTTTCAGATTGGCATTGGCCTCGGGACACAAAATCGCCTTCTAGAACCCTGGCAACCTCTGCTTTGCCATTGCTATTGCCATTTGCCAGTGCCCAGTGCCACAGTCCATCCACCACGCAAAGATTGATGGTGATGGCAGCATCTGCTCGTAGAAAGGCTCTTTCCCTTTTATTTTGAGGAGATGTTTGTCATCAGAAAGGTAGTAGTAGAGCCAAGCGAAGAAGACGGCTGGCTGGAGGCCGTTCGTAAAGCCCAATACGCAATACGGAGTACCTTTCTGAATCCTCATGAGTCCACATGGCCCAGAACCAGAACGCGCCATTCTCTAGGCCTGGCCCGGACGCATACGATCCTGGGCCGGGCCCCCAGACCGCACTCCCATCGTTATCCAGTTTTAAAAACAGTTTCCCGTGGCCCGCACCACCACCGCCGATCCGGACGGACGGAATCCTCTAGGCCTCGCTCGCTCGCTCGCTCTCCTCTCCTCTCTCTCTCTCTCCAACCGAGCGCCACGAGGCCCGCCATTGCCGGCCAGATCCGAGGGCGACGACGACGACCGCCGGCGGCGAGGAGGGAGGCGCGATGACGGGGGGCGCGGCGGCGTCGCAGGCGTACGGGGAGGCGTGGTACTGGGACGAGCGGTACCGCAAGGAGGCCGGGCCCTTCGACTGGTACCAGAAGTACCCGGCCCTCGCGCCGCTGCTCCGCCTCTACCTCGCGCCGCAACACCGGCTCCTCCTCGTCGGCTGCGGGAACTCCGGTGAGTCGCCCGCCCGCCTGCCTGCCTGCCTGGGGGAGTGAGTGGGATTGATTGAAATTTCTCTGGCCGAGGGGCATGAGGCTACGAGGGAATGCCTGCCTGGCTGGCGTGGCCGGGGTGGTCAGCGGCGCTTGCTCATCCATTGTTCCTGTCGTGGTTCGAGGAGGGAGGGTATTGGTTAGATCAACGTGATGTGCAATGTGGCCGCACTGTGGATAGCCCGTCCATTATTTGATTACTCTGCAACATAATACTTCAATCAATTTTATAGGAAGACTCTGATTGCACGTCCTTTGGCCACCGCTATGTTTAATCAATCAAAGCAATACAATGAGCAGCCTGATTCTATTGTACCACACCCGAGCCTACCTGAACCTTTAAGGAATTGGTTCGGTGTGGCTTGTTTTTAGGCATGTCAATGTTTTGGTGTAACTAAAGAGGAAGCAGCAAATTAACTGAGACCTTGTTGTTTTGGGTGTGCCTGACACACACTAATATCCAATGTAAACCCTCACGTTTCAGTGAGTCAGGTAGTATCCCTGTGCGATGATCATGATCATTATGAAATTTGGCTAGGTAAAACAGTTTGTCTGGTCAATTTAGCATAGCTTAGCTCAGCCCCCCTGCTCATGTACTTGGGTTGTTTTTTCTGGCCGTATAATCCTCTCGTGTAATTCGGTTCGAGTGCGTGCGCCCTAGCGGCCCGCGTTGTAATCTCACAATATTTTCTTCTTAATGCAAAGATATGCAGCTCTCCTGCGTGTTCTCGAAAAAAAACAGTTTGTCTGGTTAATTTAGCTAACCGGAATGACAGCTAGTGTGTATGACTTCACGTGTCCATAATGTTAGGCTGTTCAGTGTTCACCCACATGTTGCCCTAAAAAACAACTGTTTACCCACATGTTGCCCTAAAAAACAACTGTTTACCCACATGTTGCCGAAAGGTTTGCCTACAATTTTATACGTTTATTGAAAGTATTAATTAATTCTATGTGTTCGAACATTTTAGTGCATGAAATTGAAAACTGAACTTTGTTGTTATGAAGTAGTTCTGTTGTAGAGCTAGAGCAGAGTTTTAAACGGTACTGAGGATTACACATGCACCATCATAAAAGCACATGCTAAATAACTCTTAAGCAAAACTGCACTAGTATTTCAATTATACCATCAATCTCTGAATGCAGCTAGAGATCCTTGATTGCTTCATTGACTTAAATCACGTGAGAATGGTTAACGGATTCATTTGTGCATCAGTTCTTGCTTTCCTTGCGGATTCATATGGTTGATAGTTGCAAACATATATGTGCTTTCATTTATTAATCTTAGTGATCAATTTAACCGTGCGGTGTCTATGGCATAATTTATATTACTTCACAGTCTCTAGCGGACGTTACTTATGTGGTTTATCTTCTTTTGATTGTTTCAGTCTTTGGTGAAAATATGATTGATGATGGTTATGAAGACGTTGTCAACATCGATATATCTTCAGTGGTAATTGAGCAAATGAAGAAGAAATACCATGATAAGCCTCAACTTAAATGTATAATCTATGTTCACAACCATTTCGTTCTTGAATATACCTCTGCAGTATATCCCACCTAATCTGGTATCATTTATTTCCTTTTATTGACACAGACATGAAGATGGATGTAAAGGACATGTCAGATTTTGAATCTGGTTCATTTGATGCTGTTATTGACAAAGGTACCATTATCGTTGCAGTACTTGACAGCATTATGGAAGCAATTTGCTAACATCTATACATGCACAGGCAACTTGGCATTGGATTCTAACCACTTATGTTATTTGCAGGAACACTAGATTCCATTATGGTGAGTCAACTTGTGCCAGCACACTTTGACATTCTCCTAGTGTAATACTCAACGGCGTTTCTTGTATTTCAGTGTGGCCAAAATTCACAAGAGAATGCAACGAAAATGTTAGAGGAGGTCAACAGGTAACTAGCACTACTGATATTTATTTGAGATATCTATTGCTTAATTGGCTATAGCTTCAGTTTATTACCCCTGTATGCAGAATCCTCAAGGAAAAGGGTGTCTACATGCTGGTAACCTGAACCATTTGATTTTGAAATATGTAACTGTTTATACTCTTTTTGGCTTGTATAACGTTTTCTGAGTTCCATAATGCCTTAGATCACTTATGGGGATCCAAGTTACCGTTTGCGTCTCTTAAAGGACATGGAAAATTGGACGGTAAAGCTCCATGTCATAGGTTAGTTTACCCAACAAGTCAACTTAACTGTGCCCTCAATGTCTGGAGAGCTCCATTCAAATTGTTCTTTCTCATACACAAGTAGTTTTTAGACTCATGAATGCATTTCTTGTCTTTTGTATACTGTAACCTTGTTGCTCTGTTTCCATTTCGTTATGGTAAAGTTCTTGTGTTTACAATTGTACGTATACTGGGAATTTTGCAGAAAGATGGGAGAGAAGTTCGAATCAGAATAAATGGGAGCTGACAAAACCATTGCCTTTAGACGATGATAGCACATCCATAGTCTCAGTTCTCGGATCTAAACCTGATGTTCATTACATATATGTCTGTATAAAGGTTAGCCTCCAATTTTCTTCTCGGAATGTTCTAAACATATCTACTAAACTCTTCATAGCCCATTCAATTCATCCATATTTGCTAATGTGTAATATGAATCTTTGCAGGGCAACGATGGTGCGAGGGCGGATTCTAAAGCTGGAGAAGCCGTAGATTGATTCCGCCAATAACCCTCTGAACCGACGTGCATAACCAGTGTAGCGAATAATGTAGAGCAGATGATGTACCTGTAATTGTCGTCGCTTGATGAACTCCGTTCGCGATCAGTCGCGAAGTTGTATTAGATGTTCCTTTCTAGATCAGCTGTATCAGATGTTTCCATTGTTCATGTGATTACCTCTTTCATTAGAAAAGGCAGCAGCCTGCTGTGTGCGCACACTAAATCCTGTGTTGAGTTCCTGTAGAGTTTTTGCATGCTCTCAAGTCTCAAGTGTTCTTGAGTTCCTGTATGCTGCTTTTCTTTTTTGGTAAAATTCCAACGAGCTTCCAGCCTTTTCGAATTTCTCAGATGAGTAGTTAGTTTGACAAGACACTAGAGATGACCTAGTGGGAAGTGGACGTCCCGGTGCACACTTGCCATTCTTTTCCGAGAATTTCCCCTAGATGATCAAAGTTGACAGAAGAACGGTCCCCGTTCGATCCAACGTTCCGAGATTGTACACGTCACCCTTTTCCGGTCCGGACCTCCCCCCTCCAAAAATCCCAAAGTCAAAGCCCTTTCCCTTTCCCCCCGTTCTAGCCGCCTCGCCGAACTCTCTCTCCTCGGTCGCTCGCCGCTTCTGCGCCTCCTCTCCCTTTCTCTCTCTCCTCCCCCGACCAAATGGAGGCTCTCGCGGGCACCGCCGCCGCCGCCTCCGCCTCCATTCTCCCCGTCCGCAACCCGCCTTCCCGCCTGCCCCCGCAGTCCCTAGCGCTCCGCCCAAGCCGCTGCGGGCCCCTCCGCGCCGCCGCCGTCGGCGGTGGCGGTGGCGTTGGCAGCGGCAAGGACGAAGCCCAGACCGCCCCCGCCGCCAACGGGTCTCCCGTTCTCAAGGTAACAGTTTCTGCGGTGGTAGTCTCGCTTGAGTCGCTAGCAGCACGAGTCACTGGCTTTGCCGGGATGGTAATCCGTTCATACGAGACTGTGACTGTGAGTAGGTGGGTGGCAGGCTGTACCGGGTCTAGGGGATAAATCTGAGAGATATTGGCTTGCGTTTAGGTTGTTCTGTTAGATGCTGGATTGGATGCGAGGCGTGGGGCACTTGGATGGCTGGATAGCTCGGTGTGATTGGAACTGGTTCAGCAGGGTTTATGAGATGAAACTCCCAAAAGGAATTTCTTTTTGTACCCAACAAGCATGAGTTCTCAATCGGTGTAACGCATTCATTTATCTAAGACCAGGAATGGTGTCCATGGGTTCAGGTTTACAAGAAATATGTGTCGTGTTGCTAAAAGAGTGGCATACACGACGGATTTTTATCTAGTTAGCTTTACATTTTGGTCTGCCATGCATAGTAAGCTAGTAACTGATTATTCTAGCTGGTACTTCTTAACAGCTGAAGAGCGATTCAAGTCAAAATGGAGTCATACCGATCGTGGCTGACAAGTCGCAGAAGGCCTCGTCAACTAATACTGGTGCTGACTCAAGTGGATCCAGAGCGGGCCTGTTTAGGACACCTATATCAGGTGGCGTCCAGAGCGCAACTTTTGCGCACGGTCTGCCTCCGCCGGCTTTAGCTGTTCGCAATTTGATGGAACAGGTAGCTTTGGCTAGTAAACCTCTTGAGCTTTCTCGTGCGCCGTATGAAGTCTCATGTTTGTCTTATCTACATGACTTTGTTTTACCAGGCACGCTTTGCTCACCTGTGTTCTGTCATGTCTGGCATGCACCACCGCCGTACTGGATATCCATTTGGTTCACTTGTTGACTTCGCTAATGACTCAATGGGCCGTGAGTTACCTCCATGGTTCACTTTTGGATAATAATGACACACTGTTAGTTCCCTGTAGGTAAATTTTGTGTTCTATTCTGCAGACCCAATATTTTCGCTGTCACCCTTAGCGATCCATACGAGGAATTTGCTCTCAGATCCAAGATGCACGCTTGTTGTCCAGGTATGAAGTTTCTCAATATTTCCTACTGGAGCTGTGGAGTATGAGTTTCCGTCTTTGTAATATCTTGTGTACCTGCTTCACAGGTGCCTGGATGGAGTGGACTGTCGAATGCACGAGTCACAATATTTGGTGATGTTTACCCTTTGCCAGCTGACCAACAGGTTTCTTTTTAACTGCCTTTTGTCGTTTGATATTGCAATCGGTTAGGTGATTACTTTTCCGATGGTTACTGGCATTTGTCTTCATACAGTAGCGGGTTCTGACTTTTGAGTCCTATTGTGAAGCAACTCGGCTGTGAGATTTTCAACACCAAATGCCCCTAATTGTTAACTCCTGTCGAGTTCCTGTTATTTGGTCTCGGTAACACTTTCTAGTGGATATAAAGAGAGTAGTTGCTTTTTCATGCTCTTGAGACAAATGATTTGAATTCGGAATGTATGATGCATCTTCAGAACAGTTAATATGAAGTGTTGTGTCATATTTTGTTCTTCCATTCTTGGTTTTAGAACTTCCATGAACTAACTGATTATTCACATTTGTTAGGAATGGGCCCATAAGCAATATGTAGCAAAACACCAGCAGTGGGCATCACAACAGTGGGGAAATTTTTACTATTACAGGATGCACAACATAAGGTCTGGACTTCTGATTGATTATGCTATTTTATCATTCCGTGTTTCCCTATCCATTTATTATTGGAGTTCAGCTCTGTAGTTTCCATTACACATCTTGAAATATGTGCTTCCCTGTTTGTCGAAAAGCTTTTTTTTTTGCTCGTCACAGGTCAGTATAAATTAGAGTTTTGACAAACTATACTCACTAAATACAGTGATATATACTTCATTGGAGGCTTTGGAACTGTTGCATGGGTAGATGTTAAGGAGTACGAAACTACTCAACCTGACAAGGTAGCAGTTGATGGTGCCGAGCAGAGTTTAAAGGTAACAATACCAGACCACTGATACAGTGATACCTTATTTATGTTATGATGATTGCAGCATGCTAGCCTGGTCGTTTGGCTAGCTACATGCCACTCATAGGTTAGTACAGTAAAATCTCAAAGTGATTCTGATACATACCTTTCATGTAGGAGTTGAATGTGATTTTCTCTAAACCACTTCGAGAGTTCTTGTCGTCAGAAGGGGAGGTTGATGACGCTGCTGTTATATCAGTAGATAGCAAAGGCATAGATATACGGGTTCGCCAGGGTGCTCAGGTAAAATATATGCTAAAATTTCTCACTGCCAACCATGAGGCTATTGTTTTACTGACTCTTTTCTTCTTCTGTGCAGTTCAATATCCAGAGGCTAGCATTTGATGTCCCTCAGAAGGTTGAGACTCTGGAGGATGCCAAGAGAGCACTAAACAAGATAATCAAGACGAGCAGCAAATAGCGTGAAGAAGGTTGGAAGCTAACTTCACTCATTTTTCAAATGGTGTAAGGTTTCGTTGCAATCGGATGAGTACCGAGGACTATGTGATGTGGCAAGTAGCATGCATAGGTGAAACCGAGGCTGTGTCTCTAATAATGAGCTGATAATCTATCTCCACATGTGCTGAAGATTGTATATATCCCTGTGTTGCTATATCAATAATGATGCTTGTGCGGTTGCTGCTTGGGGAACTTGGACATTCTTGTTGGCGTAGAGGAAACAGTCGGTTTCTGGCATATGTGTAGCTGGATATCAGCATAGTTTTTTTGAACGTTGAAGAAAAATTGCACGCTTTGGTTCAGCTAGAAGTATGGTTATATACTTAATTACTTATCTAATTATGTGAGTGACGTACTGATATCTGGTGAAATTGGCTCTAATTTTCAGTTTCTGGGTATCCAAATTGTTCTAGTTTGCAATACTGCTGCATGTGCACTTTCTGAAGTGGACCCAGTTTTCAATAATGCAAACTCAGTGCACCTTTGAGCAGTACAGGAGCATCAATACACGCACTAGCCGTGAGCTCTGTATGCACGGCGAACGCTAGGTCGCACTAGCCGTGAGCTCTGTACACGGCGAACGCTAGGTCTTGTCCCTGAAAATGACAACGTTGCCTTGTTTGTTGGGACACCTGCAACGGCGCATGGAACTGCATGTGGAAACCTTGTTTACCCGCCGCATCTGCCGTACAGCATGTCCAGAATGTTGCATTATTTGCCTATCTGGGGTGGTTGAACGTGCTTGCTAGTGCTGTATATTTGATAATGCCACAGCCAAACGGCTCATGAGTCACATACTCACATATAGTCCACTGAAAACTCGGCTAATGTTAGACAGTTACTGATGTTTTGCTTTTGTCGGGAATGCATCAGTCTTTTAGAGTCGGAAAACATTTGGGAAAGAACATAATAAAAGAATACCATGTTCCAAACGAAGCCTCAAGTTAAAATAGAACTTTTCAATATTCAGATTTCTCTAGTACCTTGCAAAACCTTTTTACATGGCTTGTCTTAAAGCTACTTTTAACACTTCAGGCTGAGGTAAAGACATAAGATATTCATCCTTTACGCGAAAGATCTTCATTCAGTCCTTGTGTGTTTTCCCCCTTCTTTTCAACCGAAACCAAGCAGAGCCCAACCAATTGCCGTGAGGACAAGATCGCGTCACACTGCCAACCGGGCCCCAGTACACAATGGGCCCACCGACCAGCCTCACTGGTACAAGTCAATCCCGGCCCCACACGCTGACACGTCACAGGACATTTCACTACGCGTCCCCAGATCCCCCCACCCACCTCTCCCTCTTCCCCTCCTTCCCACCCTCTTGCGGGCTCTTCGTTTCCGCTTCCGATTGGTTTCCTCCCCCTTCCAAAGCCGACCCGACCCGGGGGACCCTCCAGGTCGAGGCAGCCTAGCGAGGATCTCGCCTCGCGCACCCATGGCCGAGGTCGCGGACGCGTCTCCTCCCCCCACTGGCGGCGGCGGCGGCGGGGACCGCAAGCGCCGCCACGCCTCGCCCGTGCTCCCGCCGCCGCCGCCCGGGCCCCCGCCGCCGGGGCCGCACAAGAGGCATCGGAGGGAGGAGGGCGGTGGCGGCGGGTTCGACCGGCGCCGCCTCGGGCCAGTCGGCGGAGGAGGGCACGAGCAGGACGACAGGAGGTGAGTGGGGCGGAATCGCGAGTTTAGCTTGGTAGCTGAGAAGGAGCAGATCAGAGCTTGCTAGGTGTTTTGCTTGTTGCTTCCATTGGAATTTGTTCGGTGCCTATCAGAAACCGCTGTTCTAGCTTAGCTTGGTCTAGCTATGTCGATTCGAGATTGTGCCTTGCCGTGTGCAATACTGCAATATGAGGTTCGGGTCATCACATTAAGGATAATTTTAGCGTCTTAATTCGTCTGTTAAGCTTCTGAGTCCCTCTGACACCATCAATGACCCGAGCTTCTGGCAGTGACTGTTCTTAGTGTTCAAATGAATGTGCCATGAATGATCTGTATATTCAAAGTCTTATGATGTTCCTATATGTGAAGCTAGCATATTTGTTGCTGTGTTGCAACTGTAATATTTTTCGCAGTTTCCTTTGCACGGGTTTGTTGCCCCCATTTGAGAATTTTAGGTGGTTCTATAGCTATGGGCAGAAAGGAAGTAGATATGGGCCTGTTTGGCACAGCACCAGCTCTTGGAGCTGATCATCCCTAGCCAGAAATTCTTGGTGCTGGAGCTGTGGGCACATTAGGTGTTCACTTATGCAATTTTGATATTGTTTAAGATTATAGACACATGTTTGAACCCCTTTATTTTATCCTACAAACTCCAAATCCTGCATGGTCTTGGAGCTGGAGCTGTGTCAAACAGGCCATTCGCGATGGTTTTGTTGTCTGATTTTTTTTTTCTTGCACACTGATTTGAGAATCGCGGCAGTTGCTGAAGCTGTTGAGATTTCTCTCCTTGGCATGGAAATGGGCATGGTTGCATAGGAGGGGAGTGAGCAAATGGTGAGTTTAGCTTAATAGTTGAAACAAGCAGATCGGAGCTTGCTAAGTGCATTGCTGCTTTTAGTCGAAATCAGTTTATGTGTATTGCTAAATGCAGTTTTTATTTATTTTAGCTATGTCCACTGGAGGTTGGAGCTTGCAGTGTGATACTGTGAATTGAGGTTTCAATGCGTGCTATTTGTTGTAAAATTGGTGTTAGAATTACAGTAAAGTAGGAGAAAAGGCTCATTAGAGTTTTATGATTTATGTGGCTATATCAGGAATTGCTTCGTTACATTAGAGTGGGGTTCCTAGACTTAATCCCTACAGTGCTATCCATGGCTGAAGCTTTCTGCAATGATAATGCTTGCTAGTCCACTGAATGTGCTATTAATAATTTGTGTATTCAAACATTTGTGGTGTTCTTTTGTATGTTAAGTAGATATATTTCTTGATATGTTGCAACTGTCGTGATGTTTGGTAGCTCTTTACAGTTTTCTCTGCATGGGTTTGTTGTTACCATTTTTGATCTCTAGGCGTGCTATAGCTGTTAGAAGAAAGGAAGGAAATTATGTGACTGAGTTTCTTTTGGCCTAGTTACATAATTCTTTTTCTTGCACATTGTTTTGAGCGTTGCAACAGTTTTTGAAATTGCATTTTTTTTATTTGTCTCGTAGGTATGGAAATGGTCATGGTGGAGTAGGAGGAAGAGGTGGTGATGGTCGATATGCGATTCGTGCACCAGGTATGAATTCGTGATCCAGGGTTACCATTATCAGTTACTTGACATATTAGTACAGATGTTATTAGTTGTAAGTTCAGCAGGATATCGAAAAAGTATCCTCGATCTATAACTGATGTGATTTCACCTGATCTTGAAGTCTGTCAAGTATGCAACACAATACACTTTGGACTGGATCATAACTTGTAGCACATGATACTTTTTTTTTCTTTTTAAATAGAGTGTGTGCCGGCCTGTTGGGTTGCGATCTGTGGACAATTTGGTGTTGATTAAAGCATATGTGCTATTAAGTTTTTCTTCTTGTCAGTTCAATCTACTTGGTACGGACGGATGGAATTTCTTGGTAGTGAGATTCCTTTAATTGTATTTTTCCTTATTTGTATAGATTGGTCGGATTCTGGACGAGGTGGTTGGAATGAAGGCCCTGGGGGCGGTCGTAGGTACATATTATAAATCTGTATTGGCTTCATGCACTTTTCTCATTTCCTTTCTCATGTGAGACAATGTACTACCTTCTGAGGTCAAATCTTATCAGGATGGTATATAACTTGTACTGTATTATGTTCTTCTCAAACACACAGGATAGCTGCGTCTCATCTCAGTGATAGAAGGAATCGTCTTTAGTACAAGGGTCAGAAGACCCACTAAAAAAGAAAGGAGAAGAGAAGAAGAAAAACAGACACTAATAAAGTACAAACATGCCAAAAAGTAGACCATTTAGGAGGAACTACGTGATTTCCTGTTAAGCAGAAAATAGACATACAATTTGAGCCAAAATGATCCTTCACCTATGTTGTGGGGTGTACACCCAAACATCCCATCTGTCGTAACTTGAAACACTAATGGACTCTTGAGACTTAAGTCATCGTACTAAATAATCAGAGAAAAGTGATCACATCTCTCATTGCAAAATTTTACTGATTAATCAAGGAAGCAACGGTTATCACAGACAATCTCATGTAAACACTACAGTCATTTTTTTCTTCATCTTCAACTCCTTATGAATCAACCATATATAATTTGCATATTAAGTTTCCTTACATCTCTCTTTAAAGATGGTAAACTGGGACAGGTTTGAAAGCATAGTGGTCAGTTTGCTAATTTTATAGTAGAGGAACAACATTGGCCTACCTCTAAAATAGAGGACCTACTTGACATTTTGACCTTAGTTTCTTTATCTATTACTTTTGGTTTCGCACAACACGGGAAACAACCAGAGTGATCAACACTCACTGATGTTCTACAGGGAAGGCCTGATGTCATATAAACAATTCATTCAGGAACTCGAGAATGATGTTTCACCAGTCGAAGCTCAAAGCAGGTGCACTATGCTAGACCTACTTTTTTTTAGTGCAGTTTTCTGGCGAATATTTCTCAACTAGAACCAGACTTTGTCCCTTTTTATCAAAAGAATCATTTATGCTGTGTGTGGTACACTTTCTGTATTGCTGTTGCTGTATACACTTTCTGTATTGCTGTGTGTAGTACACTTTCTGTATGGTTGATGTGAAAACAGTTTGACAATTTAGTTCATCCTATTTATTTATATAGATACGAGGAGTACAAATCAGAGTACATCACAACTCAGAAGAAAGCATACTTTGACCTCCATAAGAATGAAGATTGGTAACTATTCTTATGCTACAACATTGCGATTTATTATGTTTATATCTTCAATAACTTCTTAATTTTGCATCTCTTGCTTGTAGGTTAAGAAACAAGTACCATCCTACAAATCTTGAAACTGTCATTGAAAGGTTTGCTACTTTCTTAGTATATTTCAGCCATCTTCTAGTCTCCCTTGTGCTGATGTTCTGGCATTTTTGCTATATTTTTTTAACGTTCTTGCTCATCTTCATCTGACCTGTAATTGTATTTTTATTAAAAAAACAGAAGGAATGAAGTGGCAAAAACTACTGCAAATGAATTCTTCCAGGATTTACAGAGTGGAAGTCTGGACACGTGAGATGCCCCCCCCCCCTCCCTCTGACACACGTGCCGACACAGTGCACACGCACATCAAGAGTTTGTACTAATCATTCTCTTTTGGTACTGTGCAGTGGTCCAGGGTTGACAGGTTCAGCAACGAGCAAATCGGGAAATAATAGTAGTAAAAATCTTGTGGACGCAGATGGTAAAAAAGGGAAACTTGGAAAGGGCCCTGATGATTTATACTATGCTGCTCCCAAGGCTCACCCAGTTAGTTCTGAGGCTCGGCGAATTCGAATCGACATTGAGCAAGCTCAAGCTCTCATTTCTAAACTTGATTCTGAGAAGGGTATTGAGAACAATGTTCTCTCAAGTAGTGATCATGACAAGCCAGACAGGGATAAGTCACAAGGTTCAATGGGGCCAATTGTTATAATACGGGGATCATCTACTGTGAAGGGTCTTGAGGGTGCTGAGTTGCTGGACACTCTTGTTACCTATTTATGGCGTATCCATGGTGTGGATTATTATGGTATGTCCGAGACAAATGAGCCTAAAGGCCTGAGGCATGTAAAAGCTGATGCAAGGACATATAATGGGGCTAGCTCAAATGCAACCGAATGGGAGAACAAACTTGATTCTTTCTGGCAAGAGAGGATTCAAGGTCAGGATCCGCTAGAAGTATTGAAAGCAAAGGAGAAGATTGATGCAGCTGCTACTGAAGTCTTGGATCCATATGTGAGGAAAATAAGGGATGAAAAGTATGGGTGGAAGTATGGTTGTGGAGCCAAGGGTTGCACTAAGCTTTTCCATGCTGCTGAGTTTGTCCAGAAGCATCTTAAACTCAAGCATCCAGACGTGGTGGTTGAGCTAACTTCGAAAGTGAGAGAGGATATTTACTTTGAGAATTATATGAAGTATGTTTCTGCACTCTCATCCTTTTGATTAAGCTAGTTTTCAAAATTGCAAGATGATTATGGGTTATTTATCTTGAATGCAGTGACCCAAAGGCGCCTGGTGGAACACCTATCATGCAGCAATCTGCTCCAGTAAGCCTCATCACTAAGTTTGTACTCACTTGCAAATTGGTGACTTTCTTTTTGTAACTCTTTGTATGGATAAATGTTCAGAGGGGAAAAGGCAGGCAAAGACCACCAATAGAGAGTCGGCTGAGGGATGAGCGTGGAAATCGAAGATTTGACACAAATGTTGATTCACCACCACATGATGTGTCTGGCGAAAACCCCGATGATGCTATTTATGATTCATTTGGTGATCCAATTATGCATGGTGCCTTCCCGCCAGATATTCCTGCTCCCCCGATTCTAATGCCCGTACCTGGTGCTGGGTGAGTCTGCAACTTCTGCATGCTTATTTTGAAATTTGAATGGTTACTCATTGTCAGTTCATCTCCATTCCAGTCCGCTAGGGCCGTTTATTCCTGCACCCCCAGAAGTTGCCATGCATATGTTGAGGGATCAGGGTGGACCACCTCCTTTTGAGCCAGCTGGAGGTCCACATCCTAGGAAAGCAGGGAGGGGTGGTGGCCCCCCAATGCGTGGTCCATCCCCAATCTTCAGTGCTCCGCCACCGCCGCCTCATATGCATGATCCTCGGAGAATACGATGGTTAGTTCATATATGTCAAATTTCTTGCAGCTTGCACTTGTTCCCAGAAAGCCAGTCACTGTTCAATGCAAACAAATCATTTTCCAACTGAATCGTGGTCGATAGCAACTGAAGATCCTGAAGAGTAGAATAAGGTGTTATTGATTACTTGTTGCCAACTTATCTTGGACATCATTACCGCTTTCCAGATACTATAGATATGTGTGCTTGACTAGAAGATGCCTTTCTGGATATTGTTCTTCCCTTGTGCATGTTGCAATTTTTTTGCTTGTTTATAAAGCCTTAGAATGAGTTTGGATATTTATTGATGTGAACTACTAATGGCCTTTTCTCTTTGTCTTTTTGTTACACCTTTTCACCAATTTTCACCTTACCCTGCTCGCAGCTACCAAGATCTTGACGCTCCGGAAGACGAAGTAACTGTCATGGACTACCGGAGCTTGTAGACTTTCCCGCGACATGTGCCTCCGCATACTTGTAGGTAACATTACAGTGCGGAATCACCTTGCTCTCTCGAGAACTACCGTGGAGGAACCCAGCAGAGGCATTTGTGTCTTGACTCCCGAGCTGTCGCTTCTCAGTGTTTGTAAAATGAAACACAGGAGGTACATTCCCGTCCGCCATGAAACATGGAGGTGTTACCTGTTACCTGTAACTTTGTACAATGTTCATGATTTTCATTTATGCTCCTTTTCTTTGGAGACATGTTCTAGATACAAACTCTGCCCAACCCTGCTAGCTAGCTCAGTCAGCCCTGACATACCTAGTCGAAACATGATCCGTCCTTCTCTTTGTTTTATATGGCAGTAAGTATGATTTGTTGCACTGCACACTGACTGTATGTACTCCACAAGTCCATTGTATTCACGGCACATGCAGATTGCAAGTGGGGTTGGAATCTTTGTGTCCATTGGTGCCTGAAGCAGTTTCCAGAATTCTTCCCTGTGATCTGTGGGAGCTGGCAAAGCATGTTGGTCTAGCCAGTGGCGCGGATACTGCTGATTGTCCAGCTCGTGGATGGAAACTGTTTGGAAAGTCTTGTCCCTGCTGGACCCCGATCCCGTCCAGTCTGTTTGTATCTGCTGACCCGATCTGGAAACCATGTGGAGGTAGCTACACTGCCGAGTCAGCAATGCTGATCGTGAGGCCTACACTGTTTCCCATACGCCACATCATGTATAGCGAGATGAAACAATGAATGAAACACACCTTCACAATGGAGCATTTCATTTACACGGTTTCCAAAACAAAATAAAGCAATTAATTGTATTTGGCTGCTATCACCGTGGTGAAACGAAATCCCCCTCAATGGCCGTTTCACCGCGTTACCGAGGCCTAGGTAACAACGCTGAGTCGTTTCACCATGGTGAAACGATTTTCTTCTCTCTCCTCCCCATTTCATGCAAAAGTTCTCTTTTAGCTAATGTGTCACCTTATTAAATGTGCATGACACACCTGTGAAATGACCATTGCGACTGGACTGGCCTGATAGCACGACTCGGCCATCGCCGCGGAATCCTGGGATCTCGTCGGAGTGAGTAGCCAGCCGGGCAACCAACTGAGCTCGTGCGATTCATCAATGAAGGGGCGGGCCGCGGGGTCGGTGTCGGCCACCTGCCGCCGCGGGGGTTGCTATGATAGGGTGGGTAATAGCACGCGCTATAGGAGCATGTGTCGTGTGTGAGAGCCCAGGGTTCACGGCGACGGCGAGGTGAGAGAGGCACGCAACGTGGACTGGGGTGGGATCAGATCAGATTGGATCGAATAATGATGCCAATGATAGTGATACGATGGCTGCGGCGTCAGCATTCCTTCTATCTGTCGCCTGGGCAACCGTTGACGTGTGGTTCCTGCTGGTGCATCCATGGAACCAATTTTCTTTGGCGATGAAAAAAATTTTCTTTGGCGATGGTGATCGCCTGACGATATAGAGTCGATGACTTTGGCTGAGTTTACACGAATTCGATCCAGCTCCCGTGCTTTTCTAACTCCGGAGAGTGTGAGTTAAGGTCGATGAGATCAGAAGGCGAGTTAAGTCGATGAGATCCCAAGCATTTAGAGCAATTTTAAATGCCGGAGTGTGGTCACTAACTTTCGGTTTCGGACAAACCTTGTGCACGTTGGCGTGTCGACGTCACTAATGACTAGGAAGCACTGTACCTGGCGAACAGAGTCAGTCCACTGACCTCACAACAAAAAGGACTGCCATAATGCCGCTCAGTTTACCATATACGTACCAATAAGAGGATTATATTATTCTATCAGGTTAATAAAATACAGTACCTTTTGCCTGAGGAGGGATACTATATTTGACGCGTGACACTGTCACGTCAGATCCGCATTGCTTTGTATACTTCGTCAGGTTAAACCCAAAAAGTACTATACATCTTCGCAAGGCACCGACCAAAATTCCCCCACGCTCTCCATTTCAAACCTAGCAGCTCAGCTAAACCCGGCGCGCCAAGCTCTCAGCTAGTCTAGTCAACTGCGTACACTCTACCGATCCGGGTCGTTGGTTCCCGCCAGATAATACGGACCGCTGACGTGTGGGCCACCCCCACTTCACTCGAGTGCGGGCTCACGTGGCAGCGTAACGCCACGCAAGAAGCTTCGTGGAAGCTTCATGCCGCAACCGCCTCGAGAACGAGTCCCCATTCCCGACCGCAAAACCAGGCC
Source organism: Echinochloa phyllopogon (assembly GCA_033239725.1). Taxonomy (NCBI): domain Eukaryota; kingdom Viridiplantae; phylum Streptophyta; class Magnoliopsida; order Poales; family Poaceae; genus Echinochloa; species Echinochloa phyllopogon. The sequence goes on from BTCW01000006.1 coordinate 36,824,463, forward strand.
AGAGGAAGAAGAGAACAAAACGCTTTCCCCGAGAGAGGACGAGAGAGACGAGCAGATCAGCAGAGAGGGAGAAGGGGGGCGAGGCGAGCTGGAGGTGGGTGAAGCAGGCCCGCGGAACCTTCTGGAAGCTTCGCGACGCCGAGGTGAGCCGATTGGTTCCGCCGCCCCCCTGCCGCTCCTGTGGCTTTCCCCGCCTCCACGGCGATCTCGTGACGACACGGGTGCTCTCTGGTGTCTGTGTGGCGTGCAGGGCTGGCGAGTCGGTGTCGTCTCTCCTGCGAAGGCTGCTGCGGCGGAGGTGGGGGCTGGCTGCTGCTGCTGTAGGGGGAGTGGTCTGATCGGGCTGCAGGATGGCGCTGGGGAGGTCGCCGCCGCCGGAGATCCGCTCGCCGGACGAGCGGGGCGCCGCGGAGGCAGAGGCGGAGGATGAGGTCTTCGACGACGCCTTCGATATACCTCATAAGAACGCGCCGCACGACCGGCTGCGCCGGTGGAGGGTACGTGCGCGATCGCCTCGCCCTTCTCTGATTGTGTTCCATTCGAATTTGGATCTTCGATTGGTGGCAGGCTAGGTCGGGGATCTGGGTTGCGTAATGCGTGTGTTTTCCTTGGATTTGGAAATGGTTCGTGTGTGTGTGCCGTGTTCTGATTGCTTGCGTATGCAAGAAAAACAAGCCAATGTCTGAGTCTGGAATGTGACTGGAGTGTGGAGTGTGGAGCTGTCATTCCATGGTTCGAAGCGTGGGCATTTTTTACTCGATTCTCTACTCTACATGGGGATTGGAGAGAAGGGGAATGCCATTTGTGACAAACAAGTTTCCTGTCGAAGAACTGTGTTTTTTTAGCATTTCATTGACCAATTATACTTCAGTGAAATTCCTCGATGCATTGCTGATTCTGTTTGGGTTTTGCATATTGCATTTTTTTATTTATACATTGACATTGTGGTCTGTTTGATGTCACACACTGTACCTCGCCCCCTCTACTGCTGTGCCTGCGCGTATTCATGTAGCATTGTAGCCACAAGTCTTACTAAATTGGTGACTGAAAGTAGGATACTGATAGAGTGATAGTAGAGGTTTGCCTTGCATTTGTCCATTTATTGACGCCCATAATCAAGCAAGGGTATTTTCATTAGTTGACTGGTTTGCCCTGTTAATACACTAGTGAAATTATGAAAAGAAGCAAACATCAATTCTTATAACAATGAGACTTCACTACTATTACTTAAGAATGAAGTTGCTCATGTGAGAACTAGTCGTGCTAAATATGAAGATGGGCGAGGAGGCCTTTGGGTTAGAGAAGTATACATTCTATAGTGGATCAACACACATTCCTAGTATCGGGTTCTGACAAATATGTTCATTCTCTACATTTCAGCAAGCAGCACTTGTGCTCAATGCTTCACGCCGATTTAGATATACTCTAGACCTTAAAAAGGAGGAAGAGAAAGAGATTATAAGAAGGAAGATCAGGTCCCATGCACAAGTTATACGGGTACTGTGTCATTTGCCTTCTGAGAAAGTTTATTCTCTCTTTTGGTCGTTTCATTTTTGTATTCTGAATTTGTATTCTCCAGGCAGCATTTCTTTTCAAAGAAGCTGGCCAAAAAGATATAAGAGGTATGACTATTGACTAGTACTTCATATTGTTATGTTAACCTCTGTTTTACTGCTCATATTTACCCAAATGAATCATTACATCAGTCTAAAGTTGAGCAACTTTTATTCTTTTAATATGTTGTGCTTTGTTGGTGAAATTCATGACAGATGTTTCATGTTAAATGTATAATCATCATTCCATCCTCGTAATGGAATGTTAGCAGTGAAAAAGGGTGACCTACGTTTTCCTGCTTCCTTCTTAAATACGTAGAAGTTTTCTGGTGGCAATATAGCAAAGGTTCAATTCTATATAATCAATCAAGATGTGATAATGCACTCGCATTGCAAGAACAACCACAGTAATTCATTTCGCTCATTTTACCATTTCAATATTTTTCCTTTGACAATCGTTTTGTTGTTTAATCTGTCCATTAGTACATAAAATCCTGACATAAGATTCAGGTTCCCACTCTGACCCCATAAATCATCTCTTGCTGTATAGTATTTTCCTCGTGATATATCTGCCTGGACACTAGATAGTCCTCTCATACAATCTAAAGTTCACTGCTTCTTTGTTTGTTTATACTTGTGCTAATGCTTATGTTACTTTATATGGTTGTTTTACATACAATTTATTTATATTCTTGTGTTATTTTTAATGTCCTTGCACGAAGCAGAAGCTTATAGTGGTATAAATCTTGCAACGGCCTCTCGCAGTTTTCCAATTGAACTGGAAAAGCTTACCACATTAAACAGGGAACACGATAGTGTTGTTCTTCAAGAAGTTGGAGGAGTAAGTAAATACTGAGCTAGATTACCAATTTTTTTGGTTAACATCTTCTCATTTTCAACTCTGTTTGTCACTAAATTCCGTTCAGGTCAAGGGTCTGTCAGATTTATTGAAGAGTAATTTAGACAAGGGAGTTAGTCCGAACGAGGATGAGTTGGTACAAAGGAGGAATGTCTATGGAGCAAATACATATCCACGCAAGAAAAGGAAAAACATACTGGTATGATATAACTAAATCACATAGGATTTATATATTATTTTCAAGCATTTTAAATAATTACCTACAGTTACAACGCCCTACCATTAACACATGTGGTTGCAAGTCCCTACTTTTACATAAGTTGCCGTTGCCTTTTCATTTTTTTTCCATTTTAAAGCTTTTGTCCTACATATATTAGTTTAGTTTCTCTGCTTAAAATTCAATCTACTTTGATTGAAATCCTGTCTCCTATTTGCCACTGGATGGAGTTTGGGACAACATTTCAGTGAGATAACTCAGTGGCAAAGGAGAAGAAGTTTTGTGAAGGAGATAAATTTCAAAAGCAATGGTAGAGAGGAACTTGATCCTTCAATCAGGGTAAACGTTTTTAAACAATAAAACCAAAGTACACATGGGTCCTACCAAAATTCGTTATTTTTGTAACACTACATGAATCTCGTTACTCCAATGTTTGAAGTTTCAAAATTTAATCCTATTATGTTTCATTCACAGCGTTTTGTATTTGAAGCATGCCAAGATTTAACTCTCGTCATTCTAATGGTAGCTGCTGCCATATCACTGACATTGGGTATGACCACGGAGGTATTATGTTATATCATCTACTATTAGACTGCCGTTTAATATTTTCCTCACTCTCCTGGCAATTTTGAACTAAAAAAACTGTTGTCCTTTATTGTAATATTCACCTTACTTTTGCTTTTCTTTAACATTATTTGTTTAGGGTGTTGATGAAGGATGGTATGATGGTGGAAGTATATTTTTAGCTGTCTTCCTTGTGATACTTGTTACTGGTAATGAATTTAGATTACAAGTTAACCTTTTTCAGTGGTGTTATTTTCTAACATTTATCGCTGCCATTTATCCAGCAATCAGTGATTATAGACAATCTCTTCAGTTTCGACATCTGAATGAGGAGAAACAGAACATACAAGTTGAGGTGAGTATGGCCACGCCACATATGACCATTTTCGTTTGTATTTCTAGGTACCATGTGTGAACTTCCATTCATTCACTGTATTTCTGATTTGTTATCCCTTTTGGTTAGGTTGTTAGAGGTGGTAAAAGATCTGTAGCTTCAATATTTGACATTGTTGTTGGTGATGTAGTTCCTCTCAAAATCGGTGACCAAGTAAGATGGTATACTATTTTTTCATCTGCTTTTTTATTTTTTGTGTAGAATCATCTGCTTATCCGTTTTCTTTTCCACCTCCAGGTTCCTGCTGATGGTGTCCTGATATCTGGCCATTCTCTTGCACTTGATGAATCAAGTATGACTGGGGAGTCAAAAATTGTAAGTCTATCAGAAAATAACCAATTTGTTTTCTCAAATCTCCCTTTGTTGGGTTTTCATGATGCAGTGTTATTTTAGGTTCACAAAGATCAAAAGGCACCATTCTTGATGTCTGGTTGCAAGGTTGCAGATGGCTATGGTTCTATGCTGGTGAGTCTGGCAATATAAACATTTTGACAACTTCTGGAACATTTTCCATGTCACTGCACTGGAACATTTTCTTATTTATTATTCATTTTAATATTTCCAATTTGCCATCGCTGACTAACTGTAATTTTTCTTATCAATAAAAAAGGTAACAGGCGTAGGTACCAATACTGAATGGGGTCAGTTGATGGCTAACCTTTCAGAAGATAATGGTGAAGAAACGCCATTACAGGTTATTGTCTTTAAGGATAGTGCATATTCTTGAATGGACTGATACTGAGTTTCTGACAGTTCCTTTTTTTATGCTATCCTCCTTATTAGGTTCGCCTGAACGGTGTTGCAACTTTTATTGGTTTGGTAGGCTTGTCTGTAGCTGGTGCAGTACTTGTTGTGCTTTGGATAAGGTATTTTATTTTTACTTCATACTGCAACTATCACAAATGTCCTCTCTTTTGCTCTTACTGACTTTAAATTGGACCAGATATTTTACTGGACATACCAAGAATCCTGATGGGACTACTCAATTTGTTGCTGGGACTACTGGTGTGAAACAAGGATTTATGGGGGCAATTAGAATTTTGACTATTGCTGTATGCAATCTTGATCTTATTAGTGTAAACCTGATACTATGAACAGTTCTTGAAGACTCAACTGATTCTTTTCTCTTTTTTATTATTTACAGGTGACTATTGTAGTTGTTGCTGTGCCTGAGGGACTCCCATTGGCAGTAACTCTGACGTATGAATCCCTTGTGTGAATTGCATTGATTTTTCAGGGGTTTGACTTTCTGCAATTTTTTTCAGGCTTGCATATTCAATGAAAAAGATGATGCGAGACAAAGCTCTGGTAGATAGAAAAACACTTCTATGTATATTCATAAAGTTTGACAGGAGGATGAATATGATCTTTTATTTTTATGTATATAGGTGAGGCGGCTCTCATCATGTGAAACGATGGGATCAGCTACTACAATATGCAGTGATAAGACAGGAACTCTTACCTTGAATAAGGTCTGTGAAGTCATTTACCAGTCCATTTGCCATTCGAAATTCTGTCATGATTTATTCCCAAGATTCTGCACTGACATAATGCTTGTTCAGGACTTCCCATTTAATTAAAATCCTTTGACCATGCATATGTTTATTGTTATATATTGCAATGAGCATATGCTCTGATGTGTTTAGTTGTGAAATTTAATAGTTGATGGCACCACGATTTGTTTAGTAATTCTATGAAATTGATCATGCAGATGACAGTTGTGGAAGCATATTTTTCTGGAACAAAGTTAGATCCCTGTGATGATATTAGCCAGATATCAGACAATTCAGCGGCACTTATTATTGAAGGAATTGCACAGAACACAACAGGAACTGTATTTTTGCCAGAGGTACCGAAAATTCTTATTATTATAGATATCATTTATGGAAACTCATGCCAGAGGATTGTTCATAGTTAAGAAAATAACAGGTTCAGTGTCCAGAATTATCAGCAATGAACAATTTGTAAGTTAGACCAATTGAATGAAAATTGCATGAATTTCAAGCACTGGTCTTTAAAGTGTGAAACTATCAGGTTATCTAATTTTACTGGTTCTTACCCTTAAAAAGTTGGAAACTTTTTCTGGGCAGCCTCCTGGAGGCAGTCTAGGGATACTGACAACTGTTAAGGATCATCCATAATACTAGTATAGATCAATTACCAATCTGCCATGTTTGACACATTTACATCCATGCTTTTCCTTTATACAGGATGGGGGAGAGGCAGAACTTATGGGTTCGCCAACTGAAAAGGCCATTCTTTCTTGGGGTCTTAAGGTATTATTACTAAAGTTGATTCATTATTTCTTCATCCTTTTTTTTAAATTGATCTTCCACCTTGCACAGATAGGGATGGATTTCCATGACATGAGGTCAAAATCTTCAGTTATTCATGTTTTCCCATTCAACTCAGAGAAGAAACGTGGAGCTGTTGCAGTACAGGTAGTATGCAAGTTATGTTTACCAGACCTTAGCATGAAGAATGTGCCAATGAATATTTGTGTAAAATCTTTAGTAATCTTCTTTTCACTGATTTATCTTAGTACATGTAACACTTGTAGTTCAGGACATAAAAATAATGTGACAATGTACACCTTACATTTTATGCAATATTTTCTGTATTCAAGTAATTTTTAATTAATGATTAATCCATTGGTAGTGAGTTAATATCACAAATTTTAACACCTGTATACAACATTTCATATTTGGGAATGGTTACTACTGGCCACCTTGTTACTAGTTGTAAACTGCCTCGGGATGTGTTTCAAGCATAATTTGAATGGCAAATTTTGCTACCGGACACTCTTATTTCATGGTATATGCCGTTGCAGATCACTAGGTGGTGTCCTGCAGCAAAGAATCCAACTTCACGTACTTTGCTGTAGGACACCGCCTAGTGTCCTACAGCCAATTTATCCATTTTCAGTGTGAAATAACCAACTTCACAAAATCACAGTGTGTTGTAGCCAATTTTACCAATTTGGATTGTGATACATTTCTAAATTAGCCAGTTCTGGAGACACCACTCATTGTGTGGGTGACTGCTTACCAGTCATTTGCCTTAAGAGTTCTAATCATTTAGGTCCCATCCTTGCATCAGGACAGTTTTTTCATAATCTTGTCTTTGTGAGATCTTCAACCTGTTTGTTCCTGACCTGTATTGATGAAAGCTTCTATGCCTTTCTTATCTGTAATATTGTTTGTATTATCTTGGTGCTGTCTGATTTCTGGAATTGCAGTCAGGTGAAGGTGTTCACGTCCACTGGAAAGGTGCAGCTGAAATAGTGTTATCTTCTTGCAAAAGCTGGCTTTCTGTTGACGGTTCAGTTCAGCCAATGAGTGCTGAGAAGGTAATATTCTATCCTAACTTGTTTTTTGGTTACTCTGAGACCCACTTGAATTTTTAAAATACTGGTTTCTCTTAGACTCACTTGGACTTATGCATTTGCAGCATGATGAGTACAAGAAATCGATTGAAGACATGGCAGCAAATTCATTACGCTGTGTTGCTTTTGCATATTGTGCTTGTGACATTGAAATGATCCCAAAGGAAGACATAACTAACTGGAAGTTGCCTGAGGATGACCTGACTCTGCTTGGAATAGTAGGAATAAAGGTTTGTTACTGTTATTGTGTTGACTCATTTTAAGTTTGACTGTGTCTGTGTTTGACAGATATTAGGTCCTATGTTCAAATACTTGATTATAAGACAGTACTATAAAAAGATAATACTTTTGTGCCATGAACGTGACTTAGCTTTGTTTTAAGGGAGAGAAAAAAAAATAATACGCATGATTCGGTAACTGGGCACAATCCCATACTTCGATCTGATGTATACTATTTATTATTCACCAGGGCATTCGGCAAATGATCTTTTCCTATATCTATAGGCTTCGCATTATAGTACCACCTCCTCAGTCACTACATGCAACTGTTTTTAAGCATAAATACATTCACCAACTTGTTTGTGTATTGTTCTGTAGGACCCCTGTCGGCCTGGAGTAAGGGATGCTGTACGACTATGCACTACTGCCGGTGTAAAGGTTTGTTTTACTTAAATTGTTTTTATTCTTCCACGATCACATTACCTTTTAATTTTTAGGATCACTTAGGACTTTTGTTTGTCTTTTTAATATTAAAGTAACAAATAAATGGCGTACATGAGAACTAATATTAATAGGAGGAAAGGATCATACTGTAATCATATGCTAATAATTTAAAAATTGTCAAAAATAGAAAATAAGGACTTTATATGGTTTTCTAGCTGTGTTCGAGCCTGAAGAAAAATTGCTAGCCTTTGCCCTATGCCCCTATGAATAGCTAAGGCAATCCCTTCCTAAAAGTGGGCCCTGTCCACTCCTATGTGGCTTACACCTTATTAAACACTGTAATTATTTTCCAGTTCAAAAAAAAAACACTGTAATTACTCATTAACCAAATATTGTGCATTAGATTACATTCAGCTTTCTAGCCATAGATCCATCTTGTTATATGCTATGTGGGTAATATTTCCATCTCTGTGCTTGCAATTCAGGTGCACATGGTTACAGGAGACAATATCGAAACAGCTAAAGCTATAGCTTTGGAGTGTGGAATACTAGATGCAAATGGTCTTATATCGGAGCCAGTTGTAATTGAGGGGAAAGTGTTCCGTGAGATGTCTGAAAGTGCAAGAGCTGATGCTGCTGACAAGATAATTGTAACTCTCTCCCTCCCTCTCCCTTTTGATGCCTCACAAGTTATTTTGTGTTTTCTTTCACTTTGCACTGCTTTGTCAATGCATTGTAATTAGTACATTTTGTCCTCCGGAGCAAATTTTTAGTTCTTTCGTTTTTTAGTGTTGTAGAGCTAATTAGCTTGTTTCAGGTGATGGGAAGATCATCTCCAAATGACAAACTTTTGCTCGTCCAAGCTTTAAAAAGAAAGGGCCATGTTGTAGCCGTTACTGGTGATGGCACGAATGATGCCCCTGCACTGCATGAGGTGACATGTTTATGCATTGATGAGTCATTGCATATTGTCACTTCTTTTGACATTGATGAGTCTATTGTTCCTAATTGCTGCTTGATTTGTTGTCTAGGCCGATATTGGTCTTTCCATGGGCATTTCAGGGACAGAAGTTGCTAAAGAAAGCTCTGACATTATAATCTTGGATGATGACTTCACATCAGTTGTCAAGGTTTGTTTTATAGATAGAATTATAGAAGAGAACTTAACTGGCTAACTGCACTCCTCAGTGTGATTTTTCCCCATGTAAATAATTCCACTTGCAGCTAGCCACGTGCATAAATACATTTAAGGATGTTATATTGTGCTTCTTCCAAAATTATCACAGTTGACAATCAAGTCTTTAACATATCAGTATGAAACCCATGCATAGACGTGTAGTCCTTGATCGAAAGTGCAGTTCCTAGGCAATAATTCTGGTTGCATAAGCGCTGGTTTTGTGAGTTTTAGGTTTTTAAGGATTTCATCCTTGTTCTTCTCTTTCAGGTTGTTCGTTGGGGACGGTCTGTCTATGCAAATATTCAGAAATTCATTCAATTCCAGCTTACTGTTAATGTTGCTGCACTTGTGATCAATGTCGTTGCTGCTGTGTCCTCTGGTGATGTGCCCCTAAATGCTGTTGAGGTTGGGACTGTTTTTCTTGTTTCGTGCAATTTGTTCTACTACAGCCATTGCTGCTTCAATTGACTTATGTCATGTTGCATGAAAGATGTGATTAAAATTTTAATATTATGTCTGAATATATGTGGAAATTTGAACATGCTGGTAACAATTAATATACAGCTGTAGACATATAGCTTAACAATGATGCGGCAGTTTCCTCAAGACCCTTGAATATCCAAGCTGTGGCTCTCATGTACTTTGTACTTCCCTTCTTTCTTTCTTTCTTTCTTTCACTTTTCAGCTTCTCTGGGTGAACCTTATCATGGACACATTGGGAGCTCTTGCATTAGCAACCGAACCACCAACTGACAATCTTATGAAGAGAAATCCCGTTGGTCGAAGGCAAGTAAAAGTATCTAATTTATTGTTGACAATATTTTGTGTAATATGTTCCAGTGCATATTACCATGCATTCTGAATTTGAAATATTTTACCGCAGGGAACCTCTTGTTACAAATATCATGTGGAGAAACTTGTTTGTTCAGGTTAGTATTCCTCTGTTATACAATTGGATTATGTTTAATCTTCTTTCTTTTTCTAATATGTTTGGACTTTCGGGCAGGCCCTTTACCAAATAGCAATTCTTCTCATCTTCGATTTTGCTGGAGCAAGAATTCTGCGGCTGCAAAATGAAAGTCGATCTAATGCTGAGAGGATAACGAACACCTTCATCTTCAATACATTTGTCTTTTGCCAGGTGGGTTATTAGTTCGATTGCTCATTCAAAAATCATAACAGAACATCACTGGAGACGGATCTTGTTTTGCCTTTTAGACAAATGCATACAACGGTGGATAATTGTCAAAAGAAAAAAGAAATCAATTTTAACTTGAGTAAGTTTACTTGCCAATAGTTATAAACCAGAAAAGGAACTAGTATATGTGCTAGCCTTGATATCTCCATGGATGTTGTACTTCATATTAGCTCTTGTTATATGATATTTATGCTTGGTCATAGCCAAGTTTCATGTATGGCATAAGAAAATTGTTTCTAAGCTATGAATCTTGATAGACCTGATACCTGGACAAAAATGGAATATTTCATGGTCTAAGAAATCTGGATTGTTTGTACAATTTTCAACAAGTTGCTACTTTCTAGCTTTATTTGCATTTCTATCTTTTCCAGTAATTTAATGTGACCGGTTTCAAACTCATGGATTTTTAGGCCCCTAACTGACAATGTTTTTGTCTGTATAGTTAGACTAATCTGACTGAAGTTACCATTGATATTTTAGACATATTGATAATTTACTTCAAGGGTTGACTGTGTACATCTGAAAAAATGTTTTTTGTTAACTGGACGTGCTTTTGACTTTAGATTTTCAATGAGTTTAATGCACGTAAGCCCGAGGAGAAGAATGTCTTCAAAGGTGTAACAAAGAACCACCTATTCATCAGTATAATCGGTATAACGACAGTATTTCAGGTACAGGCAATTGAGAACTTTTCTGTACTTCCAAACATCCTTGTCCATGATGAAATGGTTACGAATTGCTGTCCTCTGGCAGGTACTGATAATTCAATTCCTTGGGAAGTTCTTCAAAACGGTTAGACTTGATTGGAGACTATGGCTGGTTTCGGTTGCTATTGGTGTTGTAAGGTATGCACTTCAAAACTTAGCACTCTTATGATTTTGCAAAGTTTATCAAGCCTTTAAATGTGTTAAATGCTTAATCCACTACACAGTAGTTTGAACCTATGGCCCTCAATCCCTCATGCATTTATAAACATTGAGAAGTGTTCAAATCTATTGTTTCCATATTGCGTTTAGTTTTGTTGTGAAATTAAGTGCCGAGCTAATTCCGCCTCCTTACATGATGCTTCCAGTTGGCCCCTGGCATATCTCGGGAAATTCATCCCCGTGCCTGTAAGACCACTGCAGGACTATTTCAAGCCTCGCTGCTGTCAGAAACCATCGCGCCGAGGTGAGTCTCCGTGAACAAGCTACTGATCCCTGACTGCGTTGGTTCTGATATATATAAGAAAAAAAGTTCAGGAATTCCATTTATTGTTAATGCAGATGAAGAGGAAGGTGGTGGACAGACGTAGGGTGCAACGAGTAGCGAGTGTAAATAGCAGAAGAGCAGATAAGTCCTGATGATTCCACGGCAACCCGCCGCTTGGGGATGTAATGAGCTGCCAACAAAGCCGGCCTGGTAGTTTTCCTAGTTTCTTATACAGGAAATGCAGTGGGAATCTGTACAGCAGCGAAACTAGGTGGTATATGCTATATGCAGCAGCGAAAGCGTAAGCGCAGTCGGAGCTACTAGTTTTGTGCCTGTCTTGATAGACACCATTCAACATAACCTAAAGCAGCTTAGCTTGCGATCTAACCATTTTTCTGGCAATCTGGCTGTAAATTTGTAAATGTTTATCTGCTACATGATGTTCTCATCTTCCATCCATCTATCTGTTATAATTACCTTAAGAAAATAAAGTCAAAAGAGCATATTATATATATATCTAAAAGAAGTTAAATTCATGACAGCTGTGAGTGATCCAGTGACAACAAAGCATGTGCTAGTGTTCTAGTTAAATCTCAAATAAAACAAGGACAACAAGCAAAAACAGAGAAGATTTAGATTGTACCCAGGAGCGGAGCCGGAACCGGAGGAACCAGAATCGCCGTTACTGGTCATCATTTTGACTAGCCTGCTTGAAGTAGTCGATCAGATTCGAAGCAGTGGCGAGGCGATGCAGTGAAGTCCCTCGAACGGCCTCCGGGATGTAGTCGTTCGCGTGATGGAGAGGACGTAGTCCTACAGCATGGGGATGCCGCGAAGTAGTCGTACGGGTTGCTGGAGATGGCCGCCGGGAAGTAAACGAAGTAAGTCGTTCACAGCAGCGAGCAGGCGCGTACGAGTACGCTCCTCAAAAACCTTATCGCATGCCTATCCCGAGCAGGATCTCAGGGCAGACGGGTGGTGTCGTCATTGTGGAATAATTTTCTCCAACCACTTCTCCGTTTTATCGTGGTTAGATCCAACCACGGTAAAAGGCTTGGGAGAATAGATCTGTCCCCCGAGCTGATGTCGATCAGTCTTGGGTCGGATAGATTGGGATCAGTCTATCTTCCTCATCGGTGGCAGAAAGATGAAGAAGAAAGACGCAAGAAGGAAGAAGAAGAAGATTGTGCTCGTTCCAGCCTACATGGATGTTGGTCGTCGTTCTTTGGGCGATTGTTCTCGGCCTGTTTGCTGAGTGTATGCCTGTGCGGCCTTCTAGTTGCTTTTTTACACAGGTTTAGATTTGAGATTTGGAGCTGCTTAGAGTGTGAGTATATTGAGAGTGCTCGTAACTTGATGATGTACTCGACTTTGATATAATACAATTCTTCCTCTGATTAAAAAAAGAAGTTAATCTGAGTGTGGCCTGCTTTGTAGTGTTTGGTTAGCGTCGGCCAACGCCATGACAAAAGAACAAGGGGTTCTCAGTGTCGAGCAACTGCCCCTGCAGAATCAAATTGATCCATAGACTGTTTCATGCAACGGCTCTTCATGGGCACAGGTGCGCGGTTCCATTGACAGCTCCTGCCTCCTGGTGTGCAACTCATTGGGATGGCCTAACGGACCTGGTGCCTGCATACCAGGGGATCACCTCGGTTCATGTGGCCATGTAATGGAGAAACCACATCCTTCTGGCCCAGGGATAAAAACAGGGTCACGTCATCAGTTAAAAAGAGAGAAAAAAACTACACTCATGACAACGTGTAGAGGCAAGTGGCACTAATGGGCCGTGGACCCATTTGGCCCACGGATCGGCCCGCCCCAATCCCGTCCACGTCCCCACCGAGACCGCCCGGAAACCTATATGGCTTTCGGAAGTTTTTTTACCAAGCTAGCTTCCACTGTTTGAGATACGTGCAACGGTTGAGATTGTATATTTATTCGGATCAAAGCGGGTTCGCAGCGGGCGGGGGTGACAGCCGGTGAAAGGTGTCCGTCCGACCGACGTCAGCCCCAGACGGAAGAATCTAACCCGAGTTCCAACACTTAAATGCGATTTTCTCCTAAACCGTTAACCATTTTTCGAATCCGTTTGAACTACCATGTTATTTGCAATTAATGCGACAGAATAAGATCCAATATGAGTATATTTTTATTTTATATATGTATTTTTTAGAATCAACACTTTCAATATGCTATTTCAACATTTTGAATAACTATCTCAACATCTTGAACTTACTGCTTCAACATTTTCGCATAAAATGTTGATCTAGTTTATCCGAATTGTTGAACTATGTTTGAGAAAAATGTTGAACCTAGTACATGAAAATGTTGACTGTATTAGTTTAACACTTTGAGCATGTTAGTTTAACTTTTATGGAAAAATATTAAAATAGTATACTTGGAATGTTGAACTGTTATTTTTGGAATGTCGACTGTAACATCGTATTTTCTATTCTTGCATACAGAGTATTTAGTAGTGATAACTGAAAAATAAAGAGAGAAAAAAAGGCACAAGATACTTTCCACCATCCGCATGGGCGCATGGGTTTAACGGAGCGAAACACAAAAAAAATCAAACGACCGCACGCCTCCACGTTTCTCTTCACGCACGCGCTGTTGGTGAGCCTTTATTGGACCCTAAGTCAACTCGTTTAACAAGTGAACGGAAGCTACATAGGGAGCCCCGAGACCGCCGCGTTTCTCTCCTAGCCGCCGCCAACTCCTCTTGCTACGTGTGTACAAAAAAAAAAACTCCTCTTACTCACCGAAGCCGCGAAGCGCGCACGTCGGCTGCGATTGTTCGAGGTCTCCCTGCGTAACCGAGGCGGATGTCGGCTGCGAAGGTAGCTCTCGCCCTCTCTCTTCTCTCTGGATCCCTTCCCTCCCTTGAGATCGATAGAGTGCTAACTGATAGATAGAGGTAGTTTGTAAATAAACTGAGCGTTCTGACTTGTTTTATCTTGTGCCTACTACTGCAGGCTGCAAGGTCCCCATGCTCCCACCCTGCTGCTGCTGAAACAAGCTGGCCAACAACTGGAATGCCGTCAATCGTCATGAATCGCACAGGTCCAACATTTGTGGGTTCTGTTACAGGATCGAAGCGGAGTCTCTCATCTGCTCCATCCAACAAGCACAAGCCTTCTGAAAAAGCTAAAATGGCAGATCAGAAAGACCAATTTGAACAAGGGTAAGCGCTAGTACGTTGCCTTCTTGATAAACTTTGGATAAAGTATATCTGTTTGTCAGGATTTAGCCATTTAGGTATGGTCAAAACTGAGAATATTATACCGCTATACATTGGACAGTTGTCGTTATTTCCAGATAGAAAAGAATAAACCTGCTAACTTTAATAAAAAGTTGCGAGCACATTTAATGCATGCCAAGATGATACTGAAGGCATAAACCAACGCATCCTGTGACCTGTGCAGAAAGTATTCCGTCTGTTTGTCAGAATTTAGGTACTATGGTCGAAAATGAAAATAGGACACTGCTATACATTTGACCATTGATTATTGACCGAAGAGAATAAACCTGCAAATCATAGTAAATAGTTACTAGCTAAATTAATTCCAAGATGGTACTGAAGGCACAAAACAATTCATGGCATCTAATAAGAAAATTTTGGAACATTTACCATAAGTGATGTATATCTTTTTTTCATAGAAGAACCAGAGGTGGATCCAGGATCAGGACGAACGTACAATTTCCAGATCAATTAATGAGCTAATCTTACACGGTCTTTACTAGGACGGGGGTGCTGCAGCGCCCCCTGTGGATCGGATCCACCACTGAGAAGAAAGTACAATGCATACTACTACCTAAAATGTGTTCTTTTATTTGTTTACTGAAAATATAATTCTGTTATTTGCTTTTTTTTCTGAACCGGGCAACTTATACTAATCATCACACGTATGATGGTGTGTGATAGAAATTTAATTGTGTGGTTATTTTGTAAAAATATGTGCTTACTGGACATACCATTTTGAACAAGGAACTGTGAAATGCAATTGAGTTTGTAGGTTTGTTCATCTCATCGTGTTCCTTTTCCTGATCTGCAGGGGTCATGATTTTACTCCTTCGGTGTGGTTGAATAGTTTCGCCGCTTGGACTATGTATGCTGGTCTGTACGTTATGATCTATGATAACTAGCATTGGATCATGTACCTGCGACAGTGCAAGTGCTCAAGCTGCAGCAAAGTCCAGGTGGTTCGAAATCTTTGCAATGGAATCTGCAGGAGCTCCGAATAGTATGAGAGACAGGCGAGATTATTTTCTCTACTTTTACAAGAATATAATTAGGTCATAATAGACTTGTGGCTTGCAGTAACTTAAAAAACTCACATATATCTCCTATTGCAACACTTACCTTGCATATACCTGGATGTAACACTTGTATCACTTGCCAACCCATGTATACCCATGTATGCATTAACATTTTCACTGGACATATCACGCCAGTTTCTGCTTCTGCCAACCTTTATATCTCGTCGCTCGTATGCAATTATAATCTCTAACATACGAAACGCGGGTCATTCCGCGTACGGGTGCAATATCCACGTCGCCCGCGAACCCGCTAATCGTTGGATCTGGCGAAAACGCGAGGTAGACCGTCCGACGCGAGTCGTTACGGATCTCGCCCTTTAATCCGCGAATCGGGGGCACTGGCGAATGCTCTGGAACCTGGGCGTCATCTCCGCGGCTCAGGCCAACTACTCAGTCCCCGCACAGGCCTGTCCCATCACCCTCGCGCCGTCATCAAAAGGAAATGATTTTTATTTACGTGGACAACCTCACCAGCCGCCGGAAGGCGGCCCGTTTCATATCAAGGAATTCGAGTTTAAGAGATTACTCGATATGAAACTCGATATGAGCTCGCTGTGAGTCTAGGATTCGAGTTTAAGATATTCCAGAATAAAAAAGAAAACAAAGCTTATACATGTTCCAGCACAAATTTCCACCCAAGCTTCAACATGTTTAAATGTGGTTCAGTACACATACATCTCGTGCATGATCAAGCGACACACGCAACTTTTTCTTTCAGACCAAACGACACACTTAACTACCGTATGATTGCGACAAGTCACCTTCACCGATATGCAAGAGCCACCTCAAGCTTAAACTGTCGACCAGGATTCTCAAAGCAAAGGAGACGACAAAGTCACCTTCACTGATATGCAAGCCACCTCAAGGTCAATCTGTCGATTGACACATCCGTGCTGCTTAGAACTGAAGGAGCAATAGTGCACATCACCAGAGCCCCTTTCACCGACATTAAACTTCAAATGCATCATAGCATCCATTGGGACGGCAACCACGAATCTTTTTATGCTCAACTCACCAACTGCACCATGAAAAAGTTGAAATTCCTTAGGCTCCGTTGTAAAGGAAACAATGGCACTAAGTGATAAATCAAAAGCTTCCTGGACTTCTGATATGACCATTTCTATTATGGCCTCCATTCCGTCCTCCACAAGTGTTAAACACATGTCAACTGCACCACCACAACTGCCATTGAAGCGAAGTATGAATGGACTCGTCGACATGAGTTGGTCTAAGTGTATTAGTCCATCAATTAGCTGGAGGTCATCTTCCTCTCTTTCCGCAGTCTTGATCCTCATGTCGAACTCCATTAGAACATCAGAAAGCGTTAAAATGCCTCTCCTAGGACCAGTCATCTCAAAGAGGGAACCCTGTGAAATTATAATTGTTTAGTAGCTTTGCGTAGCAAAATATTTATTAAATACTATTAAACTAAATAATATCCGTACAAGCCACTTGCCATAGACCTCAAATAAATGGTAGCAGATATTATAAATTCTAAACTCTCAAAAACTAGCAAAACAGGGTGAGTTTTCCACTTTTCCTACATCGATCCCTTCGCTGTCAAGAAAAGCCTGCTATGTTGATCATCACTTTTCTGATTTTAAAGACTGATATGTATGTGACATGTTTGGTTCCATAGTGTTTTGTATATTTATAGGGGGAAAATGGATTTTATACTGCATTACGTGGCGATTTATCATGACGTTTTTTAAGAAACTATATTCTCTAGTAAAATATACTAAAACCAAGGGCACATTTACTGCAACATACCATCCTCTATCCTATGTACTATCCCAACTTTTATGATTAAAGGATATTAAGTAGTTGCAGCCATGAGAAAATACATAGGTTTCATCTCATTTCTTTTATCAAGCATAATCTACAATGATTGCAGATAAAGCATAATCTACAATGATTGAGATAAAGCATAATCTACAATGATTGCAGATAAAGCATAATCTACTATGATTGCAGGTAAGTAATAGGTGTCCACCTGCTGCACGATGACAGGGTTATCCCTGCTATGATTGAAAACATAATTAAGCAGTCCATCCATATCATCCCTCGACGCCATGTATCCATACAACTGCATGAAGCCACTGTCGCTGTCGATAGGAGTTTTAGCCAACCTTAATGAGAAAATCTGTATCATTGGAGATGGCAGATGACACATGCAATTTTCCTCGTCAGGATAGCAAGGTTGTCCCTTTGAAAGCTTCTCTAGCTCCAACACAGCTTCACCAAAGATAGAAAAATAGTTAGTTAATACACTAAAAAACAAATATTACTCCTTTCAATCACAAATATTAGTTAAGTAAATTTCGCAAAAGCACATGTTTTGGGGGTCCTAGTGCCACAGAACCACAGGTATTTACAAAATCCAGGTTTTATGGACATACTTTAGATGGCTCAAGCAGCGGGACCATTCCAATGTCCGGCGACCACACAAGTGTTTTGGGGGTCCTAGTGTCACAGAACCACAGGTATTTTACAAAATCCAGGTTTTACGGGCATACTTTAGATGCCCCAAGCAGCGGGACCATGCCAATGCCCGGCACCGGCAGCCACACCACAGGGGCAAGGATAGAGGAGAGGAACTTCAACTATTGATCTATTCCTTGCTAAATCAAAACGGATACAATTGCATCCTTATATAGACAGGTCACTTGACTCCTAAGAAACCAATCTCTAGAGTTATCGAACCAACTCAACCTGATCTTATATCTAAATAACAAATCTACTCCAAGGGACTCCATGAACAGTAACATGCGGAACCACGCATGAATAGTGCCCCGGCCCTAGTCTGAACTGCACCATCTCATGGGCCCTATTGGGATGGATATGACAGTGGTATCGTTGTTTCGCAAGACCCCACTCTTAATGAAAAAATTGTTGTTGGTACTTGCTCAAATTTTTGAATATGTTAGTGCTTTAGAGAGATTTTATATGTTTAGAGATGCTAGTTCCGTATTGATGTCAACCATTCTCCCATCCATGCATGGTAGAACTATGCACAGTAGGGAAGCTTACGGCAACCCAACATTGACAAGGAGACCTCGTTGTTGATATACAAAGGTCGGCATCTGAAGCCGAAGCCAGTGTAAAGAAGAAAGGATGCACTGCAAATCCATTTTATGGCCTTTTGGTGGTGAAATCTGTATAAACATCATTCCCTTTTCCTTCAAGGTATTCTAGAATTGTGTAGAGGCTGATCCATCAGCTTGCCAAAGTTAAAAGGTAGAGTACAGGAGCAGCTGTGACGTATAGTGGTACTCCTACTTCAGTTCTAGCTATTTGGGCAGCATATTTTGCTGCACCCGATTTATTGGTTAGTGAAAAAGCTATGTCGGTTGTACCAGTACGTCGGTGGTTAAAGTTGAAGTCATTGTGTACTGCAGAGGTGTGAGCTGAGACCGAATCTGAATGAACTAAAGAGCTTAGCCTGTGAACTCGTGCCTCTCAAGTCTCTTGTAGCAGCTCATCTGTTCTCATTGTTGTTGGTCTGTCCCTGCCCAAGAGCTCCAAAAGCCAACAAAATCACTCGCGCGCTCCAATGGTGGATCTAGGAGGCAGAAGTACCTTTGTATGAAGAGAACAAGGCAAGCTTGCCTGGTGCGAAAGGGAGGTTGTGGAAGGGAAAGGTAGCAGTAGGTTTCCGCGTATGAGTCCCATTTGGCGATGTCGTAGGAGCTAGTGCTAGACTACTGCATGTGTGTAGAAGTTTTGAATAAAATGGGTGTCCAATTAAATGTAAAAATTCCAAAAATCTCTTGGGATATCATGATTAATTGAAAAAATTATATAGAATCATGTAAAACGTGGATATAGGATCCTACCATCAAACGAACTTGTTACTGGGGGTAAGGATCGTACCACCGAGTCTTTAATTTGATATAGGATCTAAGGTTCTGACAACTTTGAATACAAGGAAAATGCTAAAATGTTTCAAAACTCCACGTCAAATGAACTTGTTACTGTTACGAGTTTTTTTTATACATACGATTTTCAACTCAACAATAACTAAGGCAAATCATAATTAAACTCTAATATAATGAGAAATTGAGAATAAAGAACATACTGCATATTTAACTCCAAGATTTTATAAAAACATACCAATCAATCCCTTGAGCTTGCAACGTCCTAAGAATATGAAAAGAGAATAGTTTAGTACTTACTTTCGTTACGATCAGCAATATCCATAAGAAAAGCAGCTCCCCAATTTCCCTTGTTTATAGCACCATCACGGTGGCTACTGTTCTCCAGGATCGAAGCATGCCATATACCATCAGCAGGCCCAGGCCATGTATCATCGGCAGCTGTGGATTCGCTATCATGGACATCATCGATCTCCTTCCGTGGTTTGTCTATTCCTTCAGTGGTCAACAAGTTAACCTGCTGCCTCTTCTCGGATCGTAAGCCAATGCCGTGATGGGTTAGGTATGGTTCATAAGCAAATCTGTCGATCATCACAAACAACAAAAGGAATAGCGAATCTTAATTAGCATCCGACTATGTCAGGATTGAGATCTAATGTATCATAGCCCGGTACCACACACGAAAACTGAATCGAATTTGGTAAAGATCAAAACGTTCGTCAGATGATTCCTACCAGAGAAAAAAATTGCTCGGTAATTCTCACCCAACCATAGTTCTTACGTGAGGAGCTGAGAAAAAAAAAGCTCGGTAGTACTCACGCCCAGATCTAAAAGTTCATCAACAAGGCAAACAAGAAACCCACCCAGATCTAAAAGTTCATCAACAAGGCAAAAAAGATCTGAAAAATGCTCCGACGTAAGAAGCGGAAGGCGAATTAGAACACACCGTGGACCTCGTCGAGCAAGGACTGGAGGATAACCATGAGGCGCGCCAGAAGCAATGAAGCTGGCGCAACGATGTCTGCAGAATCGAAGAGAGCGTGAGATGCTCTGCATCGGAGCTGCTGGCTATTCGCACCGTGGGGCTGGGGTTTTTCTTGGGGTTTAGGGATGCGTTTTTTCCTGGGTAGTCTGAACATAATTGAGTTCGCGAAAACAGTACCGGTCAGGTCCTCTTCCTCGTACTGTACATGTCTATTGCAATCTCCCTGACATACTCCATAATCAGGTCTAGAAAGCAGTACCGGGTCTAGGGTACTGCTTAAGCAGTTGTGATAGTGCTGCTAGATTAGAACCAGTCATAGCCCAATATTACTGAATGTTATAGTAACTAATAGGATTGAATACTAGTATCCTGAGATTCCAATGTTGAGTATGCCCGGATTGATGAATTACCACCCCCTATATGGCTATATGATCTTGTGTTGGAAGTTAACTCTAACAGTTTTCTAGAAAATCCTATTCTGTTCCTTCGGATTTGCATGATGTAATTAATACAGCCTCCTTGCTCTTATACCTTGAGAAATGTGTTATAAGCTGAGACTGCCTCTGCTGAAGTGCTGATACGAGGAAGCAATCAAAGGTCTATGAGCAGCGTTACAGTTCCTCACCGACATCTCATTGAACAAGACATATTCTATAATCTGTATGCAAATTGGTTCCAAGCATCGGCCATGTGATCTTTTCTAAAGTGGACTCGCAAATTAGTGTCTCACTCGCAAATTAGTGTCTTGCAAAGATCATAACTAAAGTGCTGGCGGAAAGATTAGCCCCGAAACTGCACACCCTGGTCTCTAGCGCGCAAAATGCTTTCATAAAGAAACGATGCATCCATGATAATTTTCTCTATGTCAGGAGTGTCATCCAGGCGTTACATAGCAGCAAAAGGCCGGACCTTTTTATCAAATTGGATATCTCAAAAGCATTCGATTCTTTGAATTGGGTTTTTCTTCTCGACACACTGCAGGCCTTAGGTTTCGGTCAGAAATGGAGGGATTGGGTTTCCACATTATTGGCTACTTCTTCGTCTCGCGTGCTGCTCAACGGTGTCCCGGGGAAAAAATTCAAACATGCAAGGGGCTTACAACAAGGGGACCCGCTTTCGCCGATGCTCTTTATCCTAGCAATCGATCCACTTCACAAGATGATTGAGTTGGCAGCACAACAGGAGATCATCCATCCGGTTCTTCCAAGAGCGGCAAAGCTCCGATTCTCACTGTATGCAGATGATGCGGCGGTTTTTACCAACCCAGACAGAACAGAGCTCCAGCACCTTACCCGTCTGCTACAGTTCTTTGGAAATTGCTCGGGTTTAAAGGTCAACCTAAACAAAACAGAGATTTATCCCATCAGGTGCAATGCAGAGTCTCTAACAGATACCTTGGCTGATTTCCCGGGCAAAATTTGCACCTTTCCAGGAAAATACCTTGGTCTTCCTCTCCATTTCCGCAAATTAAGAAGATTAGATGTAATGCCCCTCATCGAGAAGATAGGAGCCAGGCTCCCAGGTTGGAAAGGGCGCCTTCTATCAACAGCAGGGAGAGAAACACTAGTTAAAACAGTTCTATCCTCGCAGCCGATATACCATCTTACCGTTTTCCGATGCATAAATGGCTGGTTAAACAAATTGATAGATTACGGAGGAGCTTCCTATGAAAAGGTGAGGAACCAAAGCGAGTTAATGGTGGTCACTGCTTGGTAAAATGGCCAAAAGTTTGTACTCCAAAAGATCTTGGAGGGCTAGGAATTCTTGATTTGGAAAGATTTGCAAGGGCACTTCGACTTCGATGGTGTTGGTACCGGTGGAAACATGAGGACAGTCCCTGGGCGGGGATGGACATCCCATGCGATAAATTTGACAAAGAGCTATTCCATGCCTCAACAATAGTGACGGTGGGCAGAGGGGACAAAGCCAAGTTCTGGCATGATAGCTGGCTCAATGGTCAGGCTCCAAAAAATTTGGCACCACATGTCTTTCGTAAGTCACGGTGGAAGAACTTTACAGTGCAAAAAGCGCTAAATGACCACTTTTGGATCCGTCAGCTCAACAATCTAAACACAACACCAGAGCTTACGGAGTACACAGAGCTGTGGGAACAAATCCACCTCCTGCAGCGAGACCCAGATTCAGCGGATGAGATTAAATGGCGATGGACGCAGGATGGGGAGTATACGACGCAGAGTGCCTACCGTATTCAGTTCGTAGGCCATATATCCAAACCCAGCTTTGCACCGATATGGAGAGCTCGAACAGAACCCAAATGCCGCTTCTTTGCATGGATCCTCCTGCATAGGAAAATTCTGACAGATGATAATCTGGAGAAGCGGGGCTGGCCACATAGCTCCCTGTGTCAACTCTGTAATTTAGCACAAGAGATGCCGATTCACCTTTGCAAATGCTGCCCCTTCACCATTGAAGTGTGGGACAAACTGACGAATTGGCTCGGTCTGCAACACCTCCCGGGGCCAACCTCAGCAACATCGATTAATGCATGGTGGAAGAAAGCTAGGATAAGAATTGCGAAGGAAAACCGAAGGGATTTCGATGGTTTCATGATATACCTGTGGTGGAACATCTGGAAAGAGAGAAACAGACGTACTTTCAACCACGAGATAAAGACGGTAGAAGAGGTGGCGTTCCTGATTAAAGAAGATACCCTTCAGTACAGAAGAGCGACGATCGTCTGTCCAGGAGGCCCTGTTTAGTTGCTTTTCTAGTGTCTCGGCAGTTGTTTTGTTTTTCTTTTCCTTTCTGTTGTTTTGGGGCTGTTCCGTCCCCTACCTTTGGGTGGGCAGAGTGGTGGTGAGGCTGGTTGTTTATTTGTTTTCTTTATTTGTTTTGTTTGTTACCCTTTTTTTCTTCTAATAAAAATTACGGCAATTCTCTTGCCGTTCCGTTCAAAAAAAATTAGTGTCTCATGCCGTAAGTTTACCTCCATATACCACTCCAGAACTGTAGTACCGTTTAATGCAGCAATAAACCAGAAGTATTTCTAACAATTATGAAATTGGTGTCAAAAGAATCATGCCCAATTCATTGCTTGAAGATAATATTATCTTCTTGTTATGAGCAAAGATTGTATACTTGCAATCTGATAAATTGTTATAACAAATTCATCTGCGTGTGTTGATTCGTCAATTGTGGCATGAATTGGATCCGCCTAATCCATGAGACCATGACACATGCAAATAAATATCTGAAGGTGCAGTCAAAATACTGAGCGGAAAACAGTTTGCGGTCTGTTTTTAGGGCAAGTACATTGGTGTCGTCTAATAGGCGGTCTCATGCGCTAAAGTTTAGGACTATGAGACAACTCTCCCACCATTGTACGAGTTTTGTTGCCATGCAACCAATAATATTTCTTTATTTTTCCATAAATTAAGGGATTTTGTATTACCATGAGACAACTAAAACAACAACCTATTGTATAGATTGTCTGATAAGTTGACTTAAAAGTACGTGTCGCTGCATGAGACCGCCTATTAGACGATACCAATGTACTTGCCATCTTGAGTCAACTTATCAGACAACCTATAGAATAGGTTGTTGTTTTAGTTGTCTCATAATAATATATAATCCTTTAATTTATGGGGAAATGAAAAAATATTATTGGTTGCATGGCAACAAAACTCGTACAATGGTGGGAGAGTTGTCTCATAGTCCTAAAATTTAGCTCATGAGGCGGTTGTTTCGTGAAACAACGACCTCGTTCTCTCACCTCGCTTTCTCTCCTCCACATCAGCAAAAATCCTATGTGGCACTGTATGAGACGACATATCGGACCGCTGATGTGTAACAATGTACCTGTCCTGTAGCCGTGCTATTTTTCTGCATAGTGGAAAAGCATTTTTTTTTCGGGTTTTGCATTTCGGTAAACAAACAGGCGGCAGCATCTCAATTCTCAAGACAGTCAATCGATCCTCTACATGTCTAGCCATATTCAAATTCATTTGACAGAGAGAGTGGCATGCCATATATACACGGAGTGTTGTATTGCTACATGCTGGGAATGCCGTGTTGTAGGATACATATATTGTATTGTACGTACTTTCCTTGTCCAACACAATAATCTACTAGTATGTATATGGAAATATTATGCATTTCTACTGCACGCAACACGCATGCATATAGCATATTTTTTTGCATGAACACATCACACACACACACATGCACGTCGTCAACTCAAATACTGTGGAGTGTTCGTACCCCAAGCAATACGACGTGATGATCATGTTGTGTTAATTTAGATCACTACTTCTACTCCCTCTCCGTCGATAAATGTTGACATATTCTGATTTGATTTGAAAATAAGCTATACGGCCCAGTGAAGCTAGCAAGCTCGATCAGAGCCGGCCGGCCATCGAGGTCGACGAACTATGCAATTCGACACCGCAATATTTTAGAGTACGAGCTGTGCAATGGTTCTATCTACATTGCTGTTTCAACTTTCGATCGAATTTTGTTTGTAAATTACATTTCCTTCCGTGGCTGTAAATAAAAACAGCTAGCTGTAGACTTGAAACGTCTACGGCGGGCACGCATGGGCCTGAAGCTTGGTTGGGCTTGGCCCGGTTGCTCCTCCTCTTCGTCAGAGCCGCGCGCCCGCGCGGTGGGCTGGCTGGCGCCCTTGCGCTTGCTTCATGGTTGCCGCCGGGACGAGCAGAACGGCAGAAGCAGAAGAGCAGCAAAGGGCGCGGACGGTTCCCATCATCCTGCTCCCTCGCCGCCGCACCGGGGAGACTTCCTGCCTTCCGGGTTTGAATCGATTTCTTCCTCTAGCTTGTTGGTAAAGTATAGATAGAGTAATTAACTCGAGTTGTTCTAGGAATTCGCTCGTTATATTCCCTATATCCGTTGCGGATTTGTTTGAAGCATGCGTAGTCGCCTCCTAATCTAACCTAGGTTCTTCTTCCGCACGCAAGATTAATCTGCCAGGCTCGTGTACGTTCTTCCGCAAATTTCGGGAAATATACTGAAATTGGACTGTTTTTGCGTTGTGTTTTAGCAGGCCCGTCGGTCGAGATACGAGATGGCCGCCCGGTTCGTGTTCCAGAAGTTGTCCGGGATGTCTAGATCGACAAGCATCAACAAGATTAATCATCTTGTTACATCCTCTCAGGAAAGTGGTGTCAAAACCCTCTGCAATCTTTTCCACAAAGCTGCTGTTCGTCCAGGCATGGTGGTTCCCAAGCAGCGTGGGATTCATGGCTATGTAAGTAATTGCCAAAATGTCTTTGCGTTGCGTACTCACAAGGGTTGGTATCTTGGGTAGAATTTGGTCAGCAATGCTGTTTCAACCTTTTTCACTCTGCCGCATATTGAATACGCAGTTGACTTTGCTTTGTATGAAGAATGCGTGGTGCTCTTTGCTTCAATTTCTTGACCCCTTCTATGCATCTTTTGAAGATTTTCGGTGTTAGTGTGAGAAGATTGCACTAAGCATTTTCTCTAGCCTTGGGAAAGAAACATATATCGCAACTGAGCGTTCTGACTTGTCATCTTGTGCCTACCACAGGCTGCAAGGTCCTCATGCTCCCGTCCTGCTGCTGCTAAAACAAGCTGTCCAACAACTGGAATGCCGTCAATCATCAAGAAGCGCACAACTCTGACATTTGTGGATTCTGTTACAGGATGGAAGCGGGGTCTCTCATCCGCTGCATCAAACAAGCACAAGCCTTCTGAAAAAGCTAAAATGGAATATCAGCAAGACAAATTTAAACGAAGGTAAGCGCTAGTATGTTGCTTCCTTGATAACGTTGGATAAAATATTTCTGTTTGTCAGGAGTTAGCCACAAAACTGAGAATATTATACATCTATACATTGGAGAGTTGTCGTTATTTCCAGATAGAAAAGAATAAACCTGCTAACTTTTGTAAAAAAGTTGCAAGCTCATTTAATGCCAAGATGATACTGAAGGCACAAAACAAGTGCTGAAAGTATTTCTTCTCTCGTTATTTCCAGATAGAAAAGAATAAACCTGCTAACTTTTGTAAAAAAGTTGCAAGCTCATTTAATGCCAAGATGATACTGAAGGCACAAAACAAGTGCCAAATATGTCCAATTTTCTGATCAATGAGCTAACTTACATGGACTTTACTAGGATGGGGGTGCTGCAGGCCCCCCTGTGGATCCACCACTGAGAATAAAGTACAATGCATACTACTAGCCAAATTGTGTCTTTTGATTTGTTTACTGAAATATAATGCTGTTGTTTTGCATTTTTTGAACCAGGCAACTTATATTACCCGCACAAATATGATGGTGTGGAATAGAAATTTAATTGTGGTTGATTATTGGACATACCTTTTTGAACAAGGAACTGTCAAATGCAAATGCAGTTGAATTTTATAGGTTTGTTCATTTCATCGTATTCTTTTTCCTGATCTACAGGGTTCATGATTTAACTCCTTCGCTGTGGTTCAATACCTTCACCGCTTGGACTATTTATGCTGGTATGTATTTTATGATCCATGATGATAAGTAACATCGGATCATGTACCTGCGACCGACAGAGCAAGTGCTCAAGCTGCAGCTACGTCCAGGTGGTTTGAAATCTCTGCAATGGAATCAGGAGCTCCAATTTGTATGAGGCAGGCGTACTTATTTTCTCTGCTTTTAAGAATATAATTAAGTAATAATAGACTTGTGTCTTGTAGTAACTTAAAAAACTTAGCATCTTCCATTGCAATGCTTCCTTTGAGTACGTGGATGTCTGCCTATCTGTATAACGTTATCTGCCTATCTGTCCAGGTATATCTGCCTGATAAACCAGGAAAATGAATGAACTGTATAACGTTATCTGCCTATCTGTCGAGGTAAATAGCCGATCAAGTGGCAACTGCGGTCCACTTTTGATCTTTGCACATAATGCGGTCCACTTTTGATCTTTGCACAAAATGGTTGACTCATCTGAAGAGCATGATGAGTCTAAATCACTCAGGTAGGTTCTACCTGCAAATTAAAATAATTATCTGAAGGTGCAGTCAAAGAGGCCTTTTACGGTGCCTTATACTAAGGAGTGGTGGTATATGGTATAAAGCATTTATTAGCATGGATAATTTAGTAATTGGCCCACATTATTATTAATCGAATCGTTTTGTTTTCCTTCCGTAGAGCGTGTTAAGGCCGCCGCCGCCGCCTCCGCGTTCTGTCGCCCCGTCCCCAGCCGCCGTGAGCTCCTCCCCGTTCCGGGCGTGGCTGGCTGCTGCCCAGGCTGCAGTGCGTGTGTTGTTGGCCGCTGGAGTCATGTCCTCCCTGCTCTCTTGCCCTGGTCGGCCGCCGCATCAGGCATGTCCGCCGTGCTGCCCCACACAGTGCCGTGGCTGGGCAAACCTCCTCCCCTTTCTGCCCAAGGCTGGCCGGCCGCCGCAGCAGCCCTCTCCTGGAGAGCACCACGTGCTCTGGCTGCCGGAGCCACCACATCAAGTGCCATGCATTAGGTTTTTTCACTTTGATTATATGCCCAGATTATGCATCAAGTGCGATGCATTAGGTTTTTTCACTTTGGTTATATGTCCAGATTTTACATCAAGTGAGCGTGAAGCCATGAACTTATCTGTCAAGATTGTTAGTCTATTTCAATCTTTTTGAATTTTGAATGATTAACAGGCTGTGTGTTAATCGGATGGGTTCTGAATGATTACAGCATCTCCAAATTTCAATCAGGCTGTGGCAGTCTTTTTATGAGGTGTTTGCTTATGAGATTGTTTCATTAAAAAAGATGATTCAGAGTTCGTGCTTCAAGATCATTGTAATGAGTTTTGGTCAGACTCGTAGAAAAGATAAGCACATTCACGTGGTTAGTTTGATTACGTTGGAGTCACCTCGCCAGCGGCCGCTCCAGCCCCCACCGCCGCCACTCGTCAATCTAGCACGGGCGCACGCCGCCCCCGCCCCTAGGAGCCCACGTGCGCCGCCGCAGCGATTCCGGCGCAAGGCCGGAAAACCCTAGGCGTTCGCGTCCGCCGCCGCCGCCGCCGCGAGTCCGGTGTGGGGCAGGAAATCATAGGCGCCCGCGCCTGCTGCGAAATGACATGAAAATAAGCTAAAGTGACTGAAATACAAATGATAAAAAAACATATGTCTAAATTACACTGCTGCCATTATTTCTTTTTCCCAATATTACCCTTATACTACCTATACTACTCTCTCTATACTACTCATACCACTGGTCATGGTAACACTAGTATACAATTAATCTCAGCCGTTAGATCTTCATATACTAGTCCTTTTGTAATCTAGTATAAGGCGCTGTAAAAGACCTCCAGTCAAAATACTGAGCGGCAAACTGTTTGCAGTTTCCTTTTAGTATGAGAGTTTTGTGTTTCGGTAAACAAACATGCTGCAGCTGTTTGCTAACGAATTGAACGCCGCCATCTCAATTCTCAAGAGTCAAGACAGTCAGTCGATCCTCACCGTGTCAATCCATTCAAATTCAGAGACAGAGTGTGGCATGCCATATATGGAGTGTTGTGTTGCTACATGCCAGGAATATTGTGTTGCAGTTGTACGTACTCCGTACTGTATATTCCAATACAAGAATTTACTAGTATGTATATGGAAACATTCTGCATTTCTGCTCACCCATGCACACATGAACACACACATGCATGTCGTCAGCTCAAATAATGCGTGTGCAACCCAACACGACGTGAAGGTGAACACATGCATGTTGCTAGTTACTACTGATACTCCCTCTCCATCCATGAATGTTGACGTAGATTTTCTGATTTGGATTTTTGAAAATAAGCCCTACGGCCCAATGAAGCGGCCAGAGCTCAGAGCCGGTGGGTGGGCGGATGGCGAGCCGATGGGGCTAGGGAAAATTAGCGAGCCGGAAAAAATAGCGAGGCGGATGGAGGTTCTGTTTGATAGGGTTTTTTGCCTCTGTTTTCTTTTTTTAGCTAACAAAAAGCAAATACAAGAGCTCTTGAAGATCTCGATCTGGAAACTTCAGCTTTTGTATCACTGTCTGCGATCATACTTACTGATTTGAGTGGCTAGCAACTAAATTATACAAATCTGACTCAATGATGACTTATAGACATGATTCTTACAGTTATTTTCACTACTATTTAGTGATGCCTTAAAAAGCAAAGATAACAATATATATCTTAAAAAGCATATTGTCAGTGGTGTGTGCAGTAAATTAGTTTGTCTAAATTATTTACTAAGTTTTTATTTTATATATGATTTATTTAGCCTAAGTTATAAATGTGTACTATTATTTTTGTAGAAAAATGGGTTCAAGGGTGGACGACCTTATTACGAAGAGGTGCGAAGATGATGATGAGATAGTACTATTTCTCTTACCTGCCATGTATAAATTATTTCTTTTATATATGCAACTTTCATTCTTGCTAAGATCAACACTACCCGTCTGTCATATGGTATGAATCTGCAATATATTTGTTCAGTTCCTCTCTAATCTTGTCAGCAGCTGCGTGTAGTACAATTATTCATATTACATATCTGCTTGACAGCAGTAGCTCCTAGTGCTTCCTATGATTTGGATGAAAATATTTGCTGAGTCATGCATGTCTTTTAGCTGCAGATATCTCCTCCATTTCTGCCAAGAGCTTCACCACTTCATGCCCATTTACTCATTTGTTTTGTGATCGGCAATTAAAAGAACAATTTTGTCTGTGACAACTTTTTTACATATTTGTTTCTTGCTTCCATGTTTTGTTTATTTTCTGTGGCTTGTTAGTTGAAATGTTGTGCTCTTGACTGGAACTAATATATGCTATGCTACTTGCTTCAGCGGCAGGTTCTAGCTAGCTGGTGCTGAACGGCGTGTCCTAGCTGGAACTGAAGTTATAGAAGTTGGTTCTCAAGTTAGAAGAAGAAAACACGGTTAACATGCAGAAGTATTGATTCCAACACCCAGAAAGATTAATGTTATTAGAGAACTAGTTTGCAGTGCTTTGTAATATTTGCTTAAAATCCGTTCTGGGAAATTCTTTTACCCAGTTTAGACTATGGAGGGCTCTCTTTTTAGCTAACGTTAATGATTTAGCCTTGTCACTTTCAGTAAAGCAAGTTCAGAAGACAGTGCTTCATAGCCAACCACTAAAAATGGTTTTTGGCATGTCTGCTGGTAGCTGAGTTATCTATTGAGAGATAATATTTTTCTAGTTGTCAAATGTATTTTTCTATTTTTCTTAATGTTACGTGATTTTTAATCATATTTTTTATCATGTTATGTTTAAACGTTAGCAATTAGTAGAAGTAGTAGAAGTAGCAATTAGTAGAAGTAGTTATGTTTAACCAAGACAAATGAGCCTGCGGTTTCAACCCCCGTATATTAATCCACATTTGACAAACGAAGCACTAGGGTTTAGCTAAACCACCCCCACCTGGCCATCTCCTTTCTGCCTATGAACGGACGCGCGTTGCTCTACACGTCGCCTCTTCCCCGCCGCTGCGACTTGCTCTTCGCTCAACAAGGTGATTCACTTTCGTCATACGTTGCGCTCCTCAAGGTAGCGTTGTTCCTCCCTCCTCTCTTCATCCCTCACTCCCTTAAAATCCTTTGCTGCCTCCCTCGCATACTCATGTTATCCGTTGATCTTTTGGCTGTATTAGATACCATGTAGCCAGCATAAATTAGCAACAATGTTTGCATCTGCAAATCATCACTTGCAACCCATGTCCTCGTTACTAAGTAAGAATTTACTTCTAATTTTTTCTATGACATAATTTATATCTCTAAATATCAAAATATTTTTTATGGAATTTCAATTGTGTTCTTTTGAAGGCTGATATTTTGTGGACGCGATATCATCTTGGCGCAACATTTGTGTTTTCTATGATTTTTGCATGACAATATTTTGAGTTTAAAATGTATGATGGTATGGTTTTAGTATTCATTTGTTTTCTTTTGGTCATTTAGTGATTGGTTGCCTTCTTCTACTTATGAAGTTCAGTCATCAGGTTTCATCATCATATGAATTATGTTTTAACACTATAGAACTTTCTTTATAATTGTAGATGACGCCAAGAAACTGTGCGAGCCTCATAAGTAAGATTATGATCTAATCCTGTTGAGCTATTTCAGGTGATCGCATTTTCCTTATTCTTAATAGTAATAAAGCATTTACATTTATGGTACATTTTTAAAATGTCTCATTACTTGGTTTGATCAGAATATTAGCAGTAGTAATAGAAGGTGTAGCTCTTTTAGTGATGTCTCATTTTTTTCTTATACCCATCATGTAATTTGAGATACAGTTCTTTTTGTGTGTGTTCCACTCCTTTGCTTTTGTTGGCTTGTTGTGTAGTACTCCATCCCATCCGTTCAGTATAGCATGCAATTCTAGGATTTGAAAAATGTCCAAGAAAGAATTAATATAGGATCCACGAATATCCATTAAAAAAATCAACGACGGAAAACTCTAGAGAAAAAGTCTCATAAAAAATCATCCCCTTTTCTGTCTCCATCCAGCGCGTAGACCGAGAACCATCCAGAGCTGTTTCTTAGGACGTTTT
Source organism: Echinochloa phyllopogon (assembly GCA_033239725.1). Lineage (NCBI taxonomy): Eukaryota > Viridiplantae > Streptophyta > Magnoliopsida > Poales > Poaceae > Echinochloa > Echinochloa phyllopogon. Next base: position 36,856,356 of record BTCW01000006.1, read on the forward strand.
TTAGTACTTGTTAGAAGGGGGCACATGCGTCATTTCACTCGTTTATTGGTTGCTGTGCAAAATGCTAGACTTGCATATTTTCACGGGCAGAGGGAGTAGCAGCTTCTCTGGATAATCATCTCTATTTATAATTGGACGGTTGTTATGCAGCGCTATAATTGGTTGATAGCCTCATTAGCTTTGAGTTGCCAATGTATATGTGTGTGCATGTCTGAACGTTTAATCGCTTGACTTTAATTCACCCTTTTCAGCAATAAAAGGATGATGTTTGAGTATAGAACTTAGTGATTGTCGACCTGTTGTAGAATGCCTCTTAGAAAGTTGACAGTGTTTTGCAATTTCAGGCGGATGAGTAAAAGCCACCTTGGTGTGACAGCTGCTGGGAAGTATGTTAATATTTTCTTGGAGGGCTTTTGGTGTTTGATGGGATATATTTCTCATGATGTTATCCTACTGTTTTAGTTTTGGTTATGCACAGTGTCTGCACACATTTGGTTTGTTGTAATTCTCATATTGACGAGACAGTGCGTGCAAAATTAGAAGTAGAGGGGATGTGGGTGACGGTACTTCATTTGCGAACCCAAACATCAGCATCTTTTTATTACAAATTATATGTTCCTAGTAGTAGAGAAGTTTAAGTAGACACCAAGAGTCCGGATCCCTCCTTGCGAACCCAAACATGTTCTCGTTGATTTACTTTTTTCTATTCTTCGAAGCTGAAAGTTCTCTATATTTTCCCTGCTACAATTTATGTCCTTTCTTAAAAAATTGCATCGATGAAATAAGTCATCGATCATGTCACCTTTCTCCCAGGACTGCAGCACTAGGAACATCAAGCAACGCCTTGCATGAGAAAGGTGCAGTCAAAATACTGAGCGGCAAAATGTTTGCAGATTCCTTTTAGTATGAGAGTGGAACATAATTTGTTTTCGGATTTTGCGTTTCTGTAAACAAACATGCAACAGCTTTTTGCTAACGAATTTAACGCCGCCATCTCAATTCTCAAGAGTCAAGACAGTCAATCGATCCTCTACGTGTCAAGCCATTCAAATTCAGAGACAGAGAGAGTGGCATCATGCCATATACGGAGTGTTGTATTGCTACATGCCGGGGATATTGTGTTGCAGAATGTTGTATTGTACGTACGTAGTACTCTTTACTGTATATTCCAAAATACAAGAATTTACTAGTATGTATATGGAAACATCCTGCATTTCTTCTCACGCATGCATGCATGCATATATGAACACACACACATGCATGTCGTCAGCTCAAATAATGCGTGTGCAACGGCAACCCAACACGACGTGAACATGCATGTTGCTAGTTACTACTGATACTCCCTCTCCGTCCATGAATGTTGACGTAGATTTTCAGATTTGGATTTTTGAAAATAAGCCCTACGGCCCAATGAAGCGGCCAGAGCTCAGAGCCGGCCGTCGAGGTCGAGGAACTCGTCGGGGTCCATCAACGGCGCCTCCTCCTCGTCGTCGTCGTGGTGCACGGTGGCACTACGGCCGCCCCCTGCAGCGTGCGCCGCCACCGCAGCAGCAGCAGCAGCAAGAGGCATCGGCGGCGGCGCGGTGTAGTGGGCGTGCACGGCGAGCTGCGCCCGCGTGGTGGCGAGCTCATGCTGCACGGCTCGTATGTCCTGCTGCAGGCGGTCGATGACCCCCGTGCATCCGTACACCGGGTCCTGCACCCGCCACCGCGCCTCCGTCGCCATTGTCTCCGCCGCCCGCCCTCGCTCCTGCACCGGCAAGCTCTGGAGCACTCTGGTGACGTTGCTGGTGCCGAAGATGGCGTGCACGTCGGCGTACCTCCGTGGCTGCGACGCCGGGAAGTACGGCGCGAGCACGCAGTCGGCGGCGCACCGCCGCCGCAGGTACTTGCACGCCGCGCACCTCCGCGGATTATTATTGCTCCCGCCGCCGCCGCCGCCGTAGTGATCCAGCTGCTGCTGCTGCTGGTCCACCTCCATGTTATTATTGCCCGTGGACGACGACGACGACATGGATGGAAGCAAGAATGAAATCTAGCGGAGATCGCCGCAAGGTGGTTCGAAGATTTGCAAGGATCTATGAAAGATTTGGAGGAGATACGCCGCGCCGCCGGCGGGTATATATATGCGCGCCGCCGGCCGGGCCGTGGCCATGGATATGGGAAGTTCAACGGCTACGTGTGTGATCGAGCTGCCATTTCAGGAGGGAGGGCAGAAATGGGAAGCCCAACGGCTACGTGTGTGTACCTGTACTCGTGCGTGACGATCGGTTTCTCACGTACTCGTCGGAACGCGAGGACGGGACGACTGATGTATCGTTCACCAAGGATAAATGCGCGAGGAGAGTGTACGTGCACACCAAGCGGTGCTGCAACTATGCAAATGATATTGATATCCTGTGGCACGAACTATGCAATTCCGATACAAAGGCACCGCAATATTTTTAGAGTACGAGCTATGCAACGGTCGTATACCTGAATCGCTGTTTCAATTTTCGATCGAGTTTTGATCGTATTACCTTTCCTTCCGTGGCTGTAAAAACAGCTATACCGGCGGGCACAGGCACGGGGCACGCATGGGCCTGAAGTTTGGTTGGGCTTGGCCTGGTTGCTCGTCCTCTTCGTCAGAGCCGCGTGGTGGGCTGGCGCCCTTCCGATTGCTTCTTGGTTGCCGACTTGCCGCCGGGACGAGGAGCTGCAGAAGCACAAGAGCAGCAAAGGGCACGGACACATCAGGCATTATCAGTCGTTGGCGTTGCAGAGTGCCGCGCGGAACACTGGTCACTGGCTTCTCGCAAGTCTCAGCTCCATTGAGATGATCGCATACACGTAACATACATGCGCATTGTTTCTGTAAATACAGGCGCGTACCCCACATGAATATCTCACATGCTCACCTTTAGATTGACAAATTTGGCATGCTACCGATATGCTCCGTTGTCTACTACCGAAAATATATACTACCGGATCTTTTATTTGACGCTGCCTAGCTCAAAGTTAGAACTAGCCAGCGACAAATATTATCACATGGAGGTAGTAATTAACTAAAAATATATGCACATTGTTGTTTTTAGTTTGAGTTTTGAACCTGAATAAATAGGTCTAAGTGTCTAACGACAAGGAAAATAACCAATTACGTTATTCTCAATTCACATATTTCTTCTTAAAGTGTAGAGTGTATAGGTTTGAAAGTCAAGATAGAAGGTTTGAGCCAAGAGAGATATAAATAGGGTGGTAAAGGGCCTAGATTCTAGAAATTTTAAGGCTCGGACTTAATTAGAATCGGACCAAAATATTACTGATTTTTTAGATAAAATTAACTATGGCTAAATTGAATTGTGAGCAAGGCATAAGGGCCATGTTCTATTCTCACCCCTGTATACTGTATACGAAGGTAGAGAGATGTTCACTCATGACGGAGGAGCAAGGGCTAGTCCCCGCTCTGGCTACGCTAGTGTACGACTATAGAAATGATTTTAAGAATGCGGGTCCCCATTCCGGCCTAGAGGTACTCTTTAGAATGCGGGTTTCTTTTTTTGAAACGAAACGAAACGAAACGAAAGAATGCGGGTTTCTAAAAACATAAAAAATTAAAAAATATAGGAATTGAACTTGAAGGTATATTTACTCCTGTGAAATGAAGAAACATAGGAAAAACTACATGAATAACCATTTGGATGGTGCACCAGAAAATATACAGAAATTGGATGAGAGAGTGATACAGAAAAAAAAATCCGGCCATGAGGTTTAACCTCTCAGTAGAATTCCTCCAAAATTCATGTGGAAGAAACCATTCCATAGAAATTTTATAGGATTGGTAGGATTTCAAGATTTTGTTCTAAATGGCCATATATATATGAAAAGTTCCTACAGGATCCAAAAATTCTTCATTTTTTCTTTGTTCCAAAGGAATCCTAAAGTCAGGAAGTGCTCATGGAGTCATGGCACAACAGGTGATTCACTGAATTTGTGTTGGTCGGACTGCCGGGATTTGTTAGAGTTGTTTTCCACCTGAAATTGTACAGACAGGCCAAAATAAGCACGAATCGAAATGGTGCCACAGTACAATACTCCCCTTTACCATAATACTTGTCGTTTTACATCATGATCAGGTGCAATGATTATTGGCTGAACTAGTATATAAATTGAGAGGGCTTGTTTAGATCCCAAATTCACCTCCCAAATTTACTATGCAAAAAGAAGATTCTCCATCACATCAAAATATCATAACATGTATGGAGTATTAAATGTAGATGAAATCAAAAATTAATTACATAGTTTTGTTGTACTCTGCGAGACGAACATTTTGAGCCTAATTAATCAATTTTTGGATAATTTTTCACAAATACAAACGAAATGCTACAGTAGCGCAATGATTATGAAGTGACATCTTACTCCCAAATTCAACCTCTCAATTCTAACATCTAAACACCACCTAAGTACATGGATCATTGAATGAATCTGGACATGGAAAAGACAAGTAAATTGAGACAGAGGGAGTACAATACAATACATAGCATGGAAATTCGTTGCCGATTGAAAAACAGAGAAGGAGAAGGGCAATTATCCGGTTAAGCTTCTTCGTTATATTATACTACTATAGCTAATCCCCGTTCCCCACTTGCTGCTTGTAGAGTTTTTTCCTTGCCGTGGCTGGAAAGACAGGCTGGCAGGTGGGCCCCCATCCAGGCTGCAAGTGCAGAGCGACCGACTCCTCGCCGTCGTCCTCGCCCAGCTCGCCCGTCGTACGGATGACGAATATTTTGGCGAAACAGGATAAGATAAGATTAGTCCGTCCTCCTACTTTCATCTCCCTCTCTCTCTCTCTCCTGACCCACATCTTATCCCATCTCTCTCTCTACTTTCTCTCTCTCTTAATAAATGCATGCTACTACGTACGTACTGTACAGAAATACCTTATCTAATCCACACACTTGCCCACAGCCCAGGTACAACTCACACCAGATTAGCACTCGCACTAGCAAAAGAAAAACAGTTTGGGGTACAGTCATTGGATGCTCCATGCCTCCATCTCTTCTCCATCCCCAGCAGAGCATCGCCCTCCCCGTCGCCGTCCCTTGGAAACATCAAACAACGCCGGCATAGGCATCGATACTAATTATCTTATTATCTTTACTAACCCTTCGTCAAGTCAAGACGGAGGCGCTCATGGCCATGCGATGCGACACCTCGCCGCCGGTCTTCCGGCGTCAGAACCGACGCCGCAGAATTATATTGCGAAAACAAAAGAAAAACAAAACGAGACGAGACGGAGCAGGAGGAGGAGAGGTCGGTGGCCGACGGCGACCTGGGATCATGGCTTTCCTTCACTCACGCATCTTCGAAAATGTCACTTTGTATAACGTATAATAAAAAAGAACACTTTTACGTGGCAACTCGTTGCTGGATAGATTTGTTTACCTTCTGTTTTTGTGGAAATGAAGTTACCCTCCATGTTCTGTTGCAATGAAGGGTTGCTTGTTTGATTGCATCCTTCAATTCTTTTCCAGAGAAAGCTACCTTCTGGAAAAAGGACTCTTTCCTTGTGCTCTATGCTTAGATTTGTCGCTGCCTTGTGCTTTCTTTGGTTAAATTGATGTACGAGTATTAGCTAAATTGTGGTGTAAAGGGAACAAAAAAGAAGGTTTTTTCCCAACAACTGGATGATACTGGAACTAGATGGCTGATCAGACCAGATCAGATTAGGCCTAGGACTCATCACCCACCGTTTGTCTGCTCCCACACACCAACACCACCAACAGCATCATCAGCTACAGGAGCAGCAACAAACCTCTCATCACCATCATCCCTTGAAATATTCTTTCTCAACATGGAACATGCAGGAAGCATGATCACTCACTCCTAATCACAAGTTGAACAAGCATATATGATGCTGCAATTAGTTACTTCTTGTCCATTAGAATCTCGATACTGATTTTCGCAAAAAACAAAAGGAATCTCAATACTGATTCAGAGCAATGTTCATGCGAGATTTGATTCGATCAGCAACGAAGACCATTCAAAGGCCAGACTGACAACAGGCACAAGAAATGGAGTTCCTTCTTATATATATCTTGATTGATTATATAGTAGTAGTGGCAGTGGCACCAGTAGCAGTAACAGCATCTCTCACACCTAAAGATCGAGATCAAGAGAGGAGGAACAACAAGAAGAAGCTCCAATCTCTCAGCTGCTAGTTATAGCCCGCGGCGTTCTGGAGATCGGTCATGGAGAAGGACCTCGGCGACCTAAACGAGCTCGCGAGCGGGTTCCTCCCGGTGGTGGTGTGCACGCTTAGCCGCGGCGACGGGAACGTCGGCGGCCTCCTCCTGCTCCTGAGCCCGCCGCCGCCGGGCTGCTCATCGTCGTCGTCCTCGTCATCCGCGCCCTCCTCGTCGTCCTCCTCCACGACGGCGTGGTCCGGGGCGAGGAGCGGCGGGAGGTAGGTGGTGGCCAGCGCGCTGCAGGAGGCCCGCCGCCGGTTCCACGCCGCCAGCACGCGGCGGCGCTTGTTGAACGGGTTCTCCGGCTTGGCGATCTCCTTGGCTGCCGCCTTCGCCGCGGCCTCCGCCAGGCTCGTGAACGACTTGGACTTGCCCGCGTAGAAGTTGGACAGGCCACGCCTGCAGGTTCATCAGTCACCACACAGATTCATTCTGGTCAGCTCAGAGTTCCAGCAAAATGAAATTGGTCGACCAAGACTAGCACTTCGAGAGACAGCACAGCAGCAAGCAAGGCATGGAAAATTCGAAGCGATGAATTGCTTGCTAGTAATACATATTCGCTTGCTTGGATTTGCAGCTGGGTCACCAAATCCATTAGCTTTTTTCAGTATGAACGGAGCAAAAAGATGGTAACTTTGACCATGGATGGTACAACCTAGGATGGAAAAAAACACTTTTTTTCTTGTCTAATTATACCACTACTGGGATCTAAAGCTTGCTAATTCCTGCAGTCAGAAATCGATTTCATCCACCAGCAATTGCAGCAGCCATCTCTTAACAGAATCACTGCAGCAGCAGCAGCAGCAGCAGCAGCTAATAGACAGACAGATCAGGAAGAGAGAAAGGAGGGAAGGAGCAGCTTACTTGATAGGCAGGGCGTCCTCCAAGGACTCGAACGTCCCGAGCCCCATCATCCCGAGGCCCTCGACCTCCACCGCCGCCTTCACCTTGCTCTCCACCTCCTCCTCCCCGTCCTCGTCGTCTTCCTCCTCCTTGTCCGACGCCGAGTTCTCCCCGATGGACGAGCTGTCCGACGACGCCGCCCCAATCGACGAGCTCTCCGACAGCACCGCTTCCTCCTCCTCTTCCTCTTCCTCCCTCCTCACCGCCGCCTCACCTCCCCCCTCCTCCTCCTCGTCTTCTTCCACGTAGAATCCATTGCTATTCCTCCTGCTATCCGCGTCCTCCGGATCCGGCTTCCCCTTGTCCGATGACCCCCGGAAGCCGCCGCCGTGCGCCGGCGGCATCCCCGCCGCCACCGCCGTGGACATAACCGCAACCAACCAACCAACAAACAAACCAATCAATCAATCAACCAGCCCGCCCGCCGAGGCTCCTCCGCAGAATCTTGGACTCCGGCGCCCGGATCGATCGGCCGGCGCCAGGGAGCGACCGCGCCGCGCAGCAACAGCAACAGCAACAGGCCGGTAGCACAGGACAAGAAATCTTGGAGAAGCGCGAGGGAGAGCGAGATGGGCGGAGAGGGAGGGGAAGGAAGGGAAAGGGAAGGGGACAGGATAAGGAGCTGGACCTGAGCACCAAGGTGAATTGTATACTCACTCGCCGGATGAGAGAGAGAGAAGAGAGAGAGAGAGACGGAGACCGGCGGCGAGGTGGGATGGATGCAATGCACCTGGTCCAGCGCGGGCGTGTGAGCCTGACGCGGCCGCGTGCGGGGTGGATGAGGTGGCCGGTCTCTGCCGGCCACGCGGCCGCTGCAGCGTGGGCCCCGCCGGCCGGGGGCGGCCCAGCCCCGGTCCGTGGGCGCGGTCCAGGTAAAGGCGGGGTGGACCGATCCGCCAGGTGGTGGAGGAGCTATACCCCCACGGCCCCACCATTATTTCTACTTGTGGCACATGCTCTCCGTATGGTATGGCCCACCCGTCGGCGTACGACGAACAGGTAGGAATAGTGGAATACGGTGTACAGTACAGGCCGGGCCGTATGTATATACCTCTCCGTTCGTTGCTGTGGCGAGCCCGGGAAAACGTGTGGGGTGACGTGTGATCACGGGATTGGAGGTGACGACGGCCGGGACGGGAGACAACAGTGACGGCGGACAGGTTTGTAGACGCCGCCGCTTCGATTTCGAGTCCCCCGGTATCGGTTTGCCGTTGCTGGAGTAGTCTCCTTCGGGGAAAATGAACGGCAGCTTCAAGTCAGCCACGGACTTGACTGTAATAATCCTGATATATCCTCCGGTATCGCTACTGGATTTTGTTCGGCGGGGATGGTGGTTGACTAGTTGCATCAGTAATTTGAGACCCCGTCAAAGCATCATCTTCTCTCGTGTGTCGTGTACTTCTAATTTACTTCTAATTTTTCTCTTAATATTTAACTATTTATCTTATTTAAAAATTCAGTATAAATATAAGAAAAAATAAACCATACCTAATATACATGTTGATAAAGTAAACAATAAATAAAGTATATCGTACTTGTATATTTTTCGAATAAGATGAATGGTCAAATGTTATAAGAAAAAATTAATAATAATTTGAAATGGATGTAGTATATTGTAACCCAATAATAACTTGTCGTCGAAAAAGATGGAGGTCATATTATGCCAACAAACCAGATCAACTCTTCCTGTTTTGCACATGTATTTTTTGTTAAAACCAGATTATACCACTCTTGTTCTAATAGAAGATATATTTTTAGGACAAAATGCTCGATAGATTCACTAATTCAACATCGTTTGAATTTATAATATATAGGATCACTTACGAACCGAGTATAGCTCAGCTATAAAATATGTCCATTTGAATTCGAGTGTTCAACTCAATACAAGTGTGTATGTATATATATTCAGAAAGGTGCGTGTGAGCGCCTACATATACTCATGTTTCCGAAAGAAAACATACAGAACCATTCGAGCTAACGACGCATTGATACTTTAGTCTATCGGCAAAAGGATAAAACCTATTCTTTTGAGTGACGAGATTCCAAATAGACCTACTTCTATCATCTTACATACGGGATAGCATGTGAAGATACCACGTGGTTTTGTACGGGTTTATGGTTAATATACTACTATTGCTAATGGGCAAAGGATGCTGATCAATTTGAGTACTCCAACCGAGGGAGGAGAGAACAACTCAAAGAACCGTTTGCCCTCCTTTCTTTTCCCCTCCTCACCAATGGTTTGCGTGCGGCTCAAAGTAACCCGCCCTAGGAAATCAAGTTCAAAGTTTCAGTACATCGATCAACTAGCTGAAAAGATAACATTAGCCAATTACCTGGCAGTGCGAATGGTTCCAGAGAACCGCAATTTTATAATACGACCATATGGATGTGGATAGAGATAATGACCGGGCGCTAATCTTCATGTCCATGCACCATGTGAGTACTATGTTGGTTGACTCGATGGAGCTGGCGTTGTAGCATTATCTGTGAGCATTCCTTAGGTCTTGGTCTAAGCTCCCAATCAACGTAGTAACCCTTTTGGTAGCTAGTAGTAAAATGCAGTGAGCTGTGCATGCATGTTCGGTGGGTGTGCCTAATGTTGGCACTCGGAGAGATCTGGAAGAGAATCCCCTCTTGGGTTATTATAATCGCGTGTCTTGGGGACCCTGCGTGGAGATAAATATATTATCGCCATTGGGTCCTTAGTGTCCTTTTCTGTTCTTGGCAGTAGATCGAGACATCTTCGTCGGCGCAGCAGTCAGCACTCAGCAGAGCTGGGGTCGTCCGTTCTAAAAATGTATATTAGTTTAAGGCATTTCAAAAAAAATGTATATTATTTTGTCTAAGTTAAAGTCATTTCACCTTTTTATCAAGTTTATAGAAATAATACAGCAATATCATCTAAAATATTAGTTGATTAAATACACCATAAAATATATTTCGACAACGCATTTACTTGGAACTGTCAATGCCAATGGTCTTTTATAAACTTGCTTAAAGCTAGAAGAGAGGTTTGATATATGTATGCCAAACTAAGACTACAATTCCAGTATGCTTTCCTCACAAAAAAAAATGCTTATGCACAGGCGCGGATATTGTCACACCATTAAGCACCTATATATATAAAAATGTATCCCTACAATCAAAAATGGTGCTCAATAAATAGGCACAATCAACTACCTTGTCAACACACATCGAGCACTAGTATGATAATAGTTTTTTTTTCTTTTTCGATAAGGAACCTTTGTTAACTTGAGACAATTACATTAAGTGATATAATCATACTCTCAGAGGGAGCAGAGAGAGAGAGAGAGAGAGAGAATGCAGGTGTATTCCTTGATAGGCTTTGGACTAGTAGTTACACACGTACAGAACTTGATCCTGGACGGATGGACGAGGTCGGTACGCAAAGTGCAGAACATTATATTAAGTCAAACACTATGAGATTGCAAAGTAGTTAAGTGTGGTTCTAAACTTATGCTGCGTGTATTGGCCAAGAGATATTCTAGGCATCTCGTGTTTTAATATTTCTCAGCCCTAGTGGGGGGGGGGGGGGGGGGAGAGAGGAATTCCTTTTTCCTTTGTGGGGCTAGATTTTGGTCAAGGATGGATCGTGATTCGTGAACAACTAACCACAATTAACAAAGGGGATCGCTAGTTGGTTATTACTCCCTCCGTTTTAAAAAACCTGACGTTTAGGACAAGGTTTGAGTCAAACATTAGAAATATAAATCATCAATAACTTTTAAAATTTTGAGTTTACAAATGTGAAAACTATACGAATAGATTTCTTAAAAAATACTTTCATAAAAATATGCATATATCACTCTTTGATAAATATTTTTATAATAACAAGATATCAAAGTTGTGTTTTAGAGACCGTATCGCTGTCCTAAACATCAGTTTTTTCTGAGCGGATGGAGTACGTGCTGGACGGGCTGGTAGGACGGCACGCTGTTTTTTAACTATGACAAAACTTTGTTGCCAAGGAGACTTGCATGTGCGCGGTATCGTGCCCGCGGCCGTTGTTTTGTTCCCTTTTGGAATGGGAGTGCTGCCAACGCTTCAACCGCAGAAAAGTTACTGCTGCTGAACTGCTATTTGTTACGATGGGTATATGATGTATCACCAATCATCAATCGCCATCTCGTGCTCAGTGCTCTAATTGCGACCTAAACTGGTACTTGTGTTCCAAAAGTGATTACTTTTGGCCTCATAATTTAATTGTATGCTCTATTTCTTGTACGTAATTACGTAAATTATATGGAGAAACGACCCTGTATATTATATTGGACATGAGTACGTGCAACTTGGTGCGGTGCAACCTTTTTCTATAGGAGGCCGGTAGTATTCTTTTTTAATTTGCAGTTCGAGGTTTTGCCCAAGCTTGTGTTTTCAAAGGTGGTAATGTCCAAATATTCTCCTTTTTACCCATGATTTTTGTGTTTGTCCCCCACTTATCTCCAGAACCCAATCCGTCTCATTGCGCCGTCCGGACGTACGCCATGTGATATCTCCGTGTATCCTTTGTCTCTGCAACTGTCCTGCGGTTCACTGCTAGCTACTTGCGTGCTATGAGTGTCACCAATCATGCATATCGCCATCTCGTGTTCAATGTTCCAATTGCGACCTACTAATGTGCTTACTTTGTTTCTGTCACAGTTGCTCTTCCGTTATTCCTGTAACTACCAAGATGCTCTGGGTTTGTCTTGCTAAGCAAACATGCTAGGAGTACTGTGCTTGTTTTGTCGACAGCATTGCCCATCACATCTTGTCGAAGACCCGGCCGGATATTCTTCTGTTTGTACTACCGTTGTGACATTGCAACAACGCATAGGTGATCGATCGATCGACTGGACAGCACAAAGTCGAGCAAGAAATATCCTGGTGACATGGCATATATCTTCTTCTGGTGCTTAGCAAAACGTACTAGAACACACTGGAACAAACAGTGCAAGTACTTGATTGAGACCCAACGAAGAAATAAATATCCCGTCGGAACGTGCGGCCGTGACCGACCGGACGTGCCAAGAACAAGATCACGTACCGGTCACCCTTTTCCCCCATCCACTAAAACTTTTGGTCCAAAATATCCCAACCCCAGAAAACATGTGCGGTATACATGGATGGTCAAAGATATGATGTCGAGCAGGCAGGAAGAATCCAGCACGTACCAAAACGAAGCAGCAAATCTGACCAAGATCGACGAAGAAAAGGAGAGGTACCAAAACGAAGCAGCTAGCAGATGGGGTCTCGCCGCCGGGAGGGGCAGGAAGGATATTAGAGGTGCTGTACGTGGGCCTGTGGCGAGGAGAAGAATGGCCCACTCCACGGCACAGCTGCTCGCTGCTGCGCCATATATGCAGATCGATGCAGTGCAATCCATTATCAATTTATTCGACCCTGTCGATCTATCAGGTGACGCTAGCAGTAGCGCGATCCATTTCCATGCATTGCATCAACGATCCGTGAACTGAACGCGGAACTGTACGGTAGTAGTATCTAGTGGTACGCAAGCCCGTCCCCATGCCTCACAATGGTGTACGTACACTATGATAGATACGACCCTACAATACTCTCCTTCTTGCCGGCATGTATTTCGACGACCCTACACCGTACACAAGAGGCCGGTCACGTGCACACCATCACTTGCAGTTTTGCGTGTGGGACACGGCGCCATTTTGGTTGCGGCCGTGTGTACGTACAGACGTACAGTACGTGTATAGCTTCAGTTCTTGGTGCTCTCTGGCCACACTGTAGACGTGCAGAATATAATACGCACCTTGGCCTTTCGTTATGTGCTTGTAAATTTCCACCCTCCAGTGTTCACATCACATCAACATAGCTTTGTAAAAAAACAAAAAATAAAGATACAAGATCAGAAGAAGTTAAGCAGCAAAGCAATCAAGAAGAAAAAGGATGAGGTGGCCGGTAGTGGTAGTTCTAGATTACGTACACATGACCAAGCTTTTCCCGGTCCACCTAATCCATTCAGATTTTGTTAACTACTAAAGCAGCAGCTTACGCGCCGAGAGCATTGGATCCTCGCTCCTAGCTTGGCTTGCATGGAAAGACAAAATGAATGATCGAGCACCCCACGACGACCATCAGCCATGACAAAGACGTCCATGGATATATGCACATGGCCCACTTGCATGTGGGCCCCCATGACAGCGTGGCCCAATGTCCCGCCGCGCGCGCCTTCTGATCGAAGCTCTCTCATCCGTCTCATCATTTCGATCAGCAGCTGATAATAATATCTAATAAGCATACTCTAATATGGATTACGCATGTTCGCAAAGTTTAGATCCGTATTAGCCTACCCATCATCATTGCCCATGCAAGTTATGCGAGTTAGTACATGTGAGAGCTTTAGGAAAACAAACCAGCCAAAAAAGCCTATCATTATTGCATCGCACGCAGGATGCAGAATTATATGGAGCCTTTAATTCTCATCATCAGCGCCGATCCAGCTCGAGTACGATAAACCGGAGCCGATCTGGTTCCAGTAAATAAATAAATTTCATCACATGCTTCGGTTTCAAAATCGCTTAAAAAAAGCGACTGTAAAGGAAGACAGCTAATAGTGACCCTCGATCGATAACATATATAGTACGTTTGCTCCTGATAAAATAACCAAAGAAAAGAAAGGCACCAACTGAGTGTGAAATAATAATAAAAAAAGGGTTCTTCTGAAGTTCTGATACAATATGAAGCATCTTTTGTTGGCGGGTTAATTGAGTCGACACAGAGGCCAGTGATGTGCAGAGAAATGTGGCCCATATTGTTATGACCACAAGCGGATAATTTATAAATTTGAGTTAATGGAGAATGAATGCAAAGGGTGCCGTGTCCAGAGCAACGGCGATTTAATGACACCATTATAAAGAGGGTAAATCCCGATCGAATTTATTTTCCTTGGAGAGAAGAACCAAAGGAATATGCTGGATTAACAAACCAATTTGGTTGGTTGGGGCCAGTAGCAGGCCCCATCCATCATGAGCCTCTTTTTGTTCCTGCCAACCAACAGCTCTGGCCCGCGCGGTGGGCTCCGGCCCGGCCAGCCGATGTGGCCCACCTGCGGCCCCTTCTTCTTGAACTGATCGGCCAGTGGTACGATACCTATTCTATTCCCTCCATCTTCTCATCCAAGCCAGTGGCAGTCCTCGCAATTCCTCCACAATTGGAGGGCATTGCACTTTCCTACCCTTTCCAGCGTCGTTTTCTTCAGAGAAGCAGCAGGAGCAGGAGGTACCATATTTTTACCAGAAAAAGAAGCCATCCATCATCGTGGAGTTGCAGTTGCTCCCAAGCAAAGCTACTGCTATTACTGATTGCCAAATTCGAAAACCCATGTTCATACATAGCAGAATTCCGATCAAAAAAAGGAAGCACCCGCGAGATCCCTTTGCAAGGATCGCAACCGCAGCAGTTTCCCGCGCTTGCACTGCATTCTTGGCCCAATCATACACGCGCCGGGTTTTCAAACTATGGCCATGTATTATCATGTAGATATACATGGCCGGTGAGTGAAGTGAGTGGATTGGTTGGCGTCTTGCGTCGACTGCCCACGGCGATCGAGTCACCGGCGGCGTGTCCGCTTCCGGAGAGGCGTTTCCGTCTACGCAAATCCTACTCGTCGTGGTCGTAGTCGTAGTCTACGCTGCTGTTCATCCGTCCCCAACCAATCCACCCCCATCCGTCAGCTGTAACCCACGAAAATTCAAGAAAAAATCGGTGGCGAGATAGGGAAAGATCGATCCACCGGATGTATAGTAGAGGAGATAAAGACTGGACTCCATCTCTCTAGCTACGGCATCAATTATTGTACGCAAAATATTTCAAATCATGGTTCGAAGACAACTGATAAATTCAATTGACCCCTTTTCCATAGAGATTTTTTTTCATCATAGAGAAAAAGAATAAAGAAAAGAAATCCATCTATGGCGTGCCTGAGACTGAGGCCAGGGGCCGGGCCCTGCCTGCACGGGTGCGGCGTCACCTCACCTCTCGTGTGCTTCTTTTTTTTTTGCCTGTCAATTGCTCTGCTTTACACACGCCCAAAGCTACTCCCTCCATTCCAGAAAACATGCAATTCTCGCTTCTCGAGAAGTCAACCGATTCTAACTTTAACTAAATTTATATAAAAGATTACTAAGGCTTATAATACAAAATTAGTATCAACAGATTCGTGATGGAATATATTTTTATAATAAATTTTGTTTAGAATATAAATATTAATATTAATTATTATAAATTTGGTCAAATTTTAGTCAAGTTGACCAGTACGATTCCCATAGTTGCATGTTTTTTGGGACAGAGGTAGTACCAGGTAGCAGTGGGCGGTGGGCGGTGGCGGGCGGCTGCGGCAACGAACCGACCAACCAACCCGGCTGAGCTGTGCGAATCCACGCGGCCGGCCGGCCACGCTGGCGCGCGCCGCGGCTGCTTCCAAGCCGCCCACTCCACCGGCGCGCCCCGCTTTCCGGCGCCGGCGCCGGCACACCTCACCGCGCGCGGCGCGGCGCGGCGCGACGCGTGCTGCCTTTTCGCTCCGCTGGCCTGGCTGGGTTATTCCTCACGCCATCGTTGCCGCCCGGGTGCCTTGGCCGGCATGCTTTCTGTTTCTCCTCTCACGCGGCACGGGGATCCAGAGATGGTTGGGTCGGTTGGTTCGCTAGCTACAAGCCGGCGGCCGCAGCCGGGCGGCGCCACGCACAGGGCATGCGATGCGTTGATCGATGCGGTGGCAATGTCCATGCGCGCCTGCCGCTTGCATGCGAGCAAGGCATGCAAGATCTTGTACCCACACGTTGCCTTTTCTTTAGTGTCTGTTGAGGCATTGTAATTTACCGTACCTCGGGAGAAAAGGCGCATTTTCTAAAAGGCGTATTTTGGTCTGTATATAAACCGTATTAACCAAGATCGTCTCCTCCTCTCCGATATTTCCATTTGCACAAAATCTTTTACGTATCTATATTTTTACTTATTCGTCGTCAGTCATTTATTTGGACCGTTGGATCTGTATTGCTCATTTATATTGGATGTTTTTTTACTCGTGCAACATTCTTCCATTGAATGCAACGCTCACAAGTTTTTTTTTGGGTGCAATATTTTCTTAAATCCGGTGACATATTATTTTCTTGAGTGGGATATTCACAAATTGGACTGATGGTCTAATGGATATGTAAAAATATCAATTCCTTGATATCTAGCATACGAGCACATCTCAAAACATTAGATGGGCCTGGCATGCTTTTGTCCATAGCATTTACTAAACCACTATGATGTCTATGATAACTGAACCCACCCTGTAAGATCTCTTCCAACGTGCCAACTACCAACTTAACATCCCTTAGCATGCACATATTATCACGTGGTATTTCTATATTAAAAAAGAGAAATGAAAAAAATCAACCAGGATATCTCTTATCTGTTCAGGAAAACCAAGGCTGCAAAAGCCAACCTAATCGTGTGGCCAGTGGCTATACTATATGCACACGTACCTTGTACTAGTTAAATTAAAAGTATTAAGAGACGATCTTCGAGATAGTTCATTGTGGAAATTAGTTTTAACTAGTCTATCAACCCGTGCTCTGCACGGGCTCCTAATTATAGGAGATAAGTATTAAGTATCATGAAAAATGCTTTTCTTTACTCTATCTCATATATTAACATTATAACACATACTGATATAGAAAATTTATTACTTTTACAAAAAAATATAATTTATTATATATATTCAATTGTGATAGAACTTACTTTTTTAGTTGCATCGTACCTCCATGTGTGTTCAACATGTGTTTGGTTATCACGTTAGTATGAGCCATATTTTTTATAGGGAAATAGCTACTATTATTGCTTCTTGCGTACACATGTGTGATTTACATTATAGAACATATCGTTCGTGTATACATTGAATCGATTTTTCTATATTAACAATGATAGATGTGGATATATAATTTACAATTATACATAGGAATAATTTGGTATATTTTTATATTAACAAAGATAGGTAATTTTTATATTTTGACTCTCTCAAACATTGGTATTTTTAAATTTATTAAGTATGGGCACCACTGTTAATTAGAATTTTCTTTGACTTATCTATTTTGCCATGGTTTCTGAGTTTACACTTTTTCCTTTTTATCATATTTGACCTACAGTTTGCATCCACTGTTAACACTTAGAATGAAACTCAAAAAGTAATTAGTTAACAAAAGAATAACAAAAGCGATACAGAAAGCTCCAATGGATTAGATGCATTTATCACCTATAGGGGCCAAGCAGGGGATTTGATGCATCGAGGTCTGCATAGTATCTTGTTTTTTCTATGGGGTTATTTCATATGAAATAATAGTGATGCAAAGGCATTTAATTTGCCGGACCCCCATGAATGCATATGCGTGCTTCTGGTGATACAGTATGCGATCAACTGCCCACAACCCAATTACACATTATGCAAAGACCTCACATCAGACTTGCAAGTTATGGAATCCTCCATGCAGCGGGAAGCATCGTAGGTCTAGAAATACCATTAATCTCAATGCAACCGGCAGCAATATAAGCATAATCAACTTTCTTACTCGCTATGGCTGCCGCGGGAGGGCACATCTCGCCATTAGGTGTTCCTCACAGTTGTTGCACGCTGGAAACCAATCTATTAACGCTTAGGTAATTGAGATAAAAAGTCAAAGAGAGCTACTTTCGTTTTTTCATGATGGCATAGGTGGGTAATTTAGACAAAGATTTAGGGGGTTATTTTAGGCTAATTTTATAATGGCATATGTGGGTAATTTTTAGAAAACAAAATAAAATCCAATGGCTAGTATTATCAATCATGATTAGAGTCTAGCAAATTGATGGCCAGATGTTTCTGATTTTTGTGAGAATTTCTAGGATTTATCTATTTTTCTAGCGCGTCTCGTGAGGATTAACGTGGAGCCTTCAAAATGAGCCTCCAATTAGTAATAGTAAGATAATATCCTTAGATGCAATATATAATTTTAAAGCTACAAGCATGCAACTATCTCTCAAACGGTTGGAGATAGCCTTAAAAATACACAAAAATTAAAACACCATTTATTAATTTTTTTGAGAAAAAATAGATACTAAAATTGTTAAGTCCAGGATATTTTTTGTGGGATGCATTAAATCCAGGGTTACTATTGGACCGTTCGCTATTCTTATTTCGCTTGCGCCCTTTTACTACATGGCCAAAGTCGACGATGGGAGTAATAAAGCTACAGGCCCACACAAGTCGATCAAAGCGGTTTATCTCTCTCCTCTTTCCTTTCTCTCTCCGACTCTCTCTCTACACGGCGACTATTTAACAGCCTCGGCGGCTTGGCGCTACCGCCTTCCACACTTCTCCCCTTCCTCGTTTCACCTCCTCCTCCCTCCCCAATCTCTTCTCCTCCCTGGCTCGCACCCAGCGCGGCGCACGGCCAGAATTACGCGCGCCGCCGGCCAGATGAGCTCCACGGCCGCCGCCGCCGCGGGGGACGTCCTGCCGCCGCTGCCGCCGATCAGGACCGCGGCGTCGCAGTCGCAGGCGCAGGCGCAGCCCGCCTGCTCTTCGGCGGCCTCGTCGTCCACGGCGCCGGCGCCGGACGCCGAGTCGGTGGTGGCCTTGCCTGCGGCGGGGAAAGTGGAGGCGGAGGAGGCGGGAGGCCAAGATCAGGCGGAGGAGGAGCCCACGACACCGACGTCGGAGGCGAGCAGGCTGCGCGCGCCGGCCCTGCCCGCGGCGGGAGCCCGAGATCAGGCGGCGGAGCCCAGGACGCCGACGTCGGAGGGGAGCAGGCTGCGGGCGCCGACCGAGTGCCCGCCCGCGCCGCGGAAGCCGCCGGCGACGCCGCCCGCCGCCAAGCGCAAGTTCCCGTCGTCCGCGGCGCCGTCGGCGCGGCGGACCTTCTTCCCCGTCGCGCGCGACCTCACCACCGTGTTCCGGGCGCTGCCGCCCAAGAAGCGGATCCGGGCGGGCTGACGGCCTGCCGGCCGGCTGGCCGGAGACCGACGACGACGATCCACGCCGCCGGAGCCCAATTGGGACGCCGATTACGAGCTCCATGGTCGTCGAATTACCCGTGGGTTCTTGGAGTTCTTTGCACGCCTTGGCTGGCTTTCTCTTCGCCCTTCTCTTCTTCTTCTTCTTCTGTTCTTGGTTTGCACGGCCATGGCATGGTACAAAGCTCTCGTACAAATAATGTGCTCGTTTTTTCTATTTTTTTCCTCTGTTTTTTTAGGGAGGGTGTTTGGAGTAGAAACTGTAGAATTGGGATATTTATAGGGACGATGAATGGGAAAAATGGAAAGTCTGTAAGAGAATTCCCAGAGATCTGTTCATTATTTATTAAAATATATAGCTCACAGCTTATCAAAACTACGAGCTTTTTGCCTCAGAAAAAGATCATGGGCCTCAGCAAACTCTGTTGCTGTGGTACTTGTCACTTGTGTTGCTTTAGGATGGAAAAAGGTCCACCACAGCTCAAGAGGAAGAAGCCATTCTGCACATGACGAGGGGGCAAAGGCAAAACAAAGATCTTGCAGTTTAAACTGAATCCCATCTGACAGGTGAAGTTTCGTGACCCCCCAGATGTACTGTGCATTGTGATGCCTGGTGGTGGTGATGGTGATCGGATCTTCAGAATTAGTTGGTTGAGCCTGTTGTGGATGGATCCATGGATGGGGAGGATGGAGTAGGGCAGAAGGAAGACGAAGAAACGTGGGCAGGCTGTGGGTGTACTTTGTGCTCTTTTGTCCCGGCACTGGTGAGGGTTGGAGATATAGGCTGCAGAGAATCTTCTATTCGTGCATGAGAGCAGCATGCATAGCAATTGGCAATGGTGGGGGTGCCCAATGCCCAATGGCAATGGTGTAGTTTTCCTTTCACCTCCCTGGGGTCCTTGTTTATCTCTGTAAATTTCCTGAGCTACATACCTGCCTGCCTGCCTGCTGATCATGGTACATTCCTCCTCCTCCTGCTGGCAATGGTAAAAAAAAATTCTCAAGTTGTATCAGGTGTTTGTTCTTCAGTTAACTGCACAATGGCAGGCAGAGATCACACACAGCACAGCGTAGGGTGGGTGAACTGGTGAGGAGAAGCCTCTTGTCTCCGGAGCAAACAGCCTCTCACAGTCACATGCAGCCATGTGGAAGCAATTCGGTGGTGGATCCATGGTGGGGAGGTTGGTTGCATGCATGCTGGGTGACTGGTTCTGTCTGTGGTTCGTTTCGTTCTCCCTGGTCATGTGGGGGAGAGAGAGAGAGAGAGAGAGAGAGAGAGAGAGAGAGAGAGAGGAGAGAAACAAGGGCAAGAAAGATAAGAAAGAAGCTGCAGAAACTTTCTTCCATCCATCCATCCTCCCCTCGCTTCACATGGGCTGTTGCGTTGCGTCTACAGTTTTAGAGGCTCTGTTCTTGCCCTCTGGAACAGGTGTCCAGTCCCCTTCCCGTCCCTAGTTGTTTTAGGAAAGCCATCATGAGTGAGACGGAGAGAGCATCTTGTTGCCTCCTATGCGGAGCAGAGCAGAGCGTGGCAGCTGGTGCGCGCCCGTACGGATGGGTGCCGGTGCGGCGCTGTGGCGTTGCGTTGCGTGATGCGTCCAAATGGGCTAGATTCCTCTAGGGTGTAGAGACAGGGGCTCATGTGCAGGAGATGGACTGAATGTCTCGCACACATATATGCTACTGAAACCTGAGGTGCTAAATTTGGCCAGATGACGCGCACTACCATACCGGCAGGATGGAGTGAAATCTGATCCCTGCATTTTCCTAGCATGCAGCTCGCACGCACTAAAAAACAGTTTTTTTGTTTATATAATCTAGATGTAGAGCAAATTTTGTCTGAAAGCATTCGATTTCTTCCTCTGTTGTTTATTCAGAGACACTTTGGTTTTACTGGCCTCCCTTTCTGTTGAAAAAGGCATTTGCCAAATCAGCGTTAAGATCTCGCGACGTGCAAGGGCTGAAATTGAAGCTGCCGGTCGGGACCACACCAAGGTTCAAGAGAGTTGGTGAGCAGAACATGAGAAGGAGGAATTCTCAATTAACAAAACAAAACCAAAAAAAAACAACCGTACCTTTTCTTTCACCAACCTTCTCTAACAAACTGTCCTAATAACCTCCTATGCGAGTAGTATTAACGAGCCAGCAGACGGTATGTCCGGGATGATTCCGTTGCCTTGGCTTCGCCACTGGCCGCCTTAAAAACAATGCGATCAATGTCAGGCCTGCCAGGTCAACCGCCCGTGACACCATGTCTGCATTTCATGCATGCAACCTAGGATTCTTTTTTTTTTTGAAAAATTGCAACCTAGGATTCTTGGGAACAATGTATCGAGGTTAATTGCCCACTGACACTGATAGCCATTGACCTTTTCCCACCTCCCCTCGCACGAACGGACCCAGAACGTAACAGCAGCACTGCATCGGCAGCAGCAGTAACAAAAATGATTAACTGCCCTCTCCGTTGATCCCTGTTCAGACAGGCCAGCCACGGCTCTGTAGTGGAGTACTAGCAGCGTGCGTCGCGGGGCAGTAAAAACGACAAAGGCGTACGGAGTACTAGTACGTACGTGCGCGCGAGTAAATCCTGCGAAGAATTTTCCATGGCGTCCTTGTTGCCTGTTGTTGCCTTGGCCGGGCTCTTCTCGCTGCCTCTGTCGCGTCGTGTCGTGTCCCAGCACGTACATTCTCTATGCTATGCTATGCTATGCTATGCGCCGTCTGACAGAGGCGATCTCCCTCTGCTGTGATTGTTGGCGTTGGCGTTGGCGTTGGTCACTGACAGTGCACGGGCAAAGGTTACTGCTTTCGCCGTAACCGAAACCTGTCGGGCGTCCTCGTCCTCCCCGGGGTCCCGGCGTAAAGACAGCGGCGTGGCATGTTGCTGCCAGTAGTACTTGGCTGTTTACTCGCAATAACTGCCTGCATCAACCACGATTACCGCCGCCCTAATCAGCCAGCAGGTCAGCCCCATAAAGAACTCCAGCCACAGAAAACGTACGGTGCGTTGCATTTGCCATTGCTTGCAAGTCACCACCACCGACACACACTTTGGAAAGGGTATATACGCAGGATACAGTAAAGTAGTGTATGTGTATGTGGCACACTAGCTTGTATTGTATATGTTGCTTATGGATCTGGATTTGCACACTGGTATGTAGATGCATCTGATTATCCCCCTTGCAGAATTAGAGCCGCATTTTTTTCTCTCTCTAGGGATCTGACTTTACATGATGCACCACATCGAGCCACCTGGTAAGTTGCAGCAACCAACTGCCACTAATTCTTTCTACTTGTAGTTTCTTTGGAGTGAAGAAGAATATATAACACCTAACCTAATCTAATCAGCCTGGGATCCTTGCTGAGGTAGGTGGGTACGGTACATACCTTTCACTTTATCCTTTCTGCATACCCTGTAAACAATTACAGCAAAGGGATCAACACCACCATCCAGATGATTCCTTCCCCAATAAAAAAGAAATCAGCAAGAACAACAACTACCAGGCTGACACACCGTAGATCCACTTGTGGCAACTTTACCCAACCACTACCAGCCATCACTAATCTCCCCTTCCAACCAGCTTCCCTTGCAAGATGGCCGGACTGGACGGGCATGGCTGGTGGCTGGACAAGGCAGTATCTTTGCACGTTCCCCTGCGTCCTCCGTCCATCTTCTCCGGCAAAGGTGTAGCAAAAGGTACGGAAAGCAAGCCATGTGTAGTGTGACGCTACCACTGTGGCTGTGCTACATACAAGATCTTGCTTGTGTACACGCAGGATCGGATCATTCCTTGCGCCGCCCGGCCGGCCGGGAATCCTATGGATCATGGCCGTTTTCATTGCAAGGGATACGCTGGGAACTACTGCTAGGACAACAGGCATTTGCTTTCTTTATATTTACAAAGAAGTACTGGCAACAGTTTTATGAATATAATGCTGTTAAATGTTCGCGCCAAGGCGAACGGGGTTGTATTTGAGCGCGCAGAATTTCACGGAAAATTCAGTTAGTGGTGGGAAGCACTAGTAATTGCTTCTTTCTCTGAATTCATTTGTTGATGAGAAGTACTAGTAATTTCTTTTCTTTTAACTAAGTAGTATACTGTTGATGGCTGAATTTGGTTACTGCAAATTAGCATTGTTTTCCCCTCTGGTGCAAAGTGGCAACAGAGATCCAGATGAGGGAGACCGCCATCGGATCCTGCATCTGCCTTTGTCAGGGCACAGCGAGCTGACATGAGTAGATGGATGAGATCCACATCTCAGGGGAGCGAGTTGCCCTGCATATGCATACGGATGGATCACGATCATGCATGGCACAGTCGTCACAGGCTCACAGCAAAGCGTGGTGTGGCAGATCTAGAAGGAAAGGAACAGGAACCCCGGGGGTCACTGCAACAGCAACTTGTACGTCCAGCCGCTGCTCAAAGGCAAGGGACCCGCCCGGCCCTCCTGTGTTTGTAGCTGCATTTCTTTTCTTTAGGATACGGAGTAGAAAAGCAACACAGCGGAGAGAAAGAAAGCATCACTGTTCTGTTCTAGGTACTCTTTTCTTTCTTGATGACTGACCGACCGTGATGGTGCTTTTGAGCCCTGCCGGTGCCGGAGGACAGTTTGGTTGGAAAGTGAGGCCATCACATCACTCTTCTAGGTTCTAGCCCCGTGGTACATTCTACACTGTAACACGGTAGCAAAAGCAAGATGCGTACTGTTACATTGTTAGTCGAAGAATTACCCTTTGCTTATTACCAATACATTATAATAGAGATTGAAAAATAGATGGAGGCCGTGGAAAATGACTATACTACATAAATTCTGAAAAGAAATGTGGTTTACTACACCCCAAAGGCCAAAAAGCACTACCCCGCTACCGCGTCCTCTGAACTGAAGGGCATGCTTTCAGGCAGCAAACGCCTTTTTTTTTCTTCTTCACATCTTGCAACTGAAGCAACACTGATGGGGGCGAGCGAGTGGCCCTGGCCCCAGTTGGTCTGGCAGACAGACAGGCAGTTGAGTGAGAGTGAGCGAGTGAGTGGCACAAGTCCAAATCTTGATTCTCAAGCAAAGGCCATGTTCCCTCTGCCCTCGCCATCCCCTTCTTTTTTTAGCCTTTTGACCACCCCAAGCCTTTTGGGGTCTGGGGTTGGGTTGGGTTGGGGCACACATACCACTGCTGCATGGGATCCAATGCCCATCGGATAGACATCACTCCCTTGTAGGATGATCTCCCTCCCTCTCTCCCCTGTGCCGGCCGGTGCCCAAGTGAAGCCGAGCCAAAAGCCTGCAGCTGGAAAGGCCAGCAGCTATCGATGAGAGAGATGAGGTGAACTGAAGTGATGCTTCTCCTTCTCCTTGCGGTCCATCATCCCCCACCATCCGGTGTTTGATATTGTTCCTGTCCTCCAAAGCTGGGGTTCATATGCATATGCTGTCATCATGATCACGGCGCGGTGGATCGGAGCGCGCAGGCAAATTTAGTAGTGCAAATCCCCATCCATACAGCATGCATGTCGTCTATCTCAATCTCTGCTGATGGAAAAAGAACCCAAAAGATATAAAAGATACCTTGTACTCCCTCCGTCCCTAAAAAGAAGACACTCTAGGATTTAAAATTTGTCCCAAAAAACAAGTCATTCTACTATATTTAGTAAGTGCATGTGCATGCAACAACTAATTAGTGCTAAATATGGCTAATAATTAGAGGCAATCAAGGTCATTTTACTCTCTCCTTAATTTGTCTTAAAATTCTTAGAATGTCTTCTTTTTTAGGACAGAGAGAGTACAATGCACGAGGAAAAGGTGCACCCCGGCCTTGGAATTCGAGCAAAGTATGCAGTTTTATGCTACGAGCTGGTACGTAGGTCTGTGTGCGTGGCGGGTAAAACAGTTAGCACAGCTGCCTTGCATGTGTACTATATCCATGGTTGCCTAGATCATCTGGACCGTCCAACCTCCAGCAGATAATCGGTTTCCCGGGGCCCATTGCCAAGCACACTGTCTTCAGCAGCTTCCAGCTACTTGGATCAGATGTGCGCTCGACATGCGTAGGGCCGGGCGCATAGGATAGGATGCTGAAAGGAAGGAAGCAAGCAGCAGGCTCGCGAGCAAATCCGTACGCCGCAGGATACGGGGTACACCGTACACGTACGTCCGTGCCTAGTCCGGAGCGGTAACAAATAAAGCACGGATCGTAACGGAGGGAGTACGAAACGACGAAGCGTTTAATTCAGGGGAAGAAGAGAAGACGCCCCCGGCCATGATTATGTTATGCGTGTGGAAGGGCGCGGCATCGGATGCTCAAAGGGGCTAATTGTACGCTGTTACGATGATGATCCCTCTGCTGCTGCTGCTGCTGCTAGATTGGAGTAAAGTCGTGTACAGACTACAGAGGTTGGTGGCTTTCAGGTTGGTAACAGAGAGCAGCAGCAGAGTGTTAGCTGGAGCTGTGTACGGTGTCAGAAACGTAACGGTGTAGGAGCTGGATCAGCACTGCAACGGAGCAGGCGTGCGTGTTACGGGGATCCACGGCGGCGAGAAGGATTACGGGGCGTTACTGCGTATAGTAAGGATCGATCTCGCCTCACGCACGGCGATCCAAATCCGATGGGTCGTGATCGAGATCATCGAGGCCGGCGAGTTACAAGTAGAACTAGGCGAAGAAGAAGCAAGCGGTGGGGTGGGGTGGATCCACACCGACAGTAGAGGACAAACCTGCACGGGCTGGCTGACCTCCCTGGCACGTCCCGCCCGGCGCTGTCGTCGGAACAAAATAACAAATTACGCGATCGAATCCACCTGATCATTTATATATATATATAATCCCTTTGGAGCCAGGAAGGAAAACAAGTGTCTCCACGAGCCGACAAATCGACACCCGGGCCGGGCACCGCACCGCCGCGCGCGTCACGTCGCGACGCCCGCACGCGCTGGCACCACGTATGTGTGTGGCTGTCGCAGACGATTACAGCGGCCGTGCGCGCCCAAGGCCCCGTGCCGTTGGTCACGGGCCGAGACGTCGCTACCTGACCGCCGCGCCGCGCGCAAGGGCGTTCTACCCTGACGGCCTGACCATGTCCTTGGCCCTTGGGGCACGGCGCGGACAGGGTGCCCCGGCCCACGCGCGCGGAGGCGGAGGCGGAGGTGGAGGTGGAGGCCTCGGCGCGACCGGTGACTATTCCTGTGCCGGCCGCGTGCTGCCCATGTTGCCCTGCCTGCTTTGCCCGATGCGATGGATGGGATCGAGCGGCGGCGGCGCGAGGTGGCAGGCCGCGACGGCGGCGCCATGTGCTGTGCTGCGTGCATCGCCTCTAGCCGATCGGTTGGTTGGTTGGTTGGGTTGGGGATCAGGTTCGCCGGGAGCAATGAATGATGAGCTGCGGGTCGGCTTGGTCGTCTACTGCTCTGTTTCGAGCGTTTTGGCGGCGTCTCCTCGGCGTGGCGCGCCCGCGCGATGCGGGTGAGCCGTGGCAGGCTGACTACCCGCGGGCACCGGGATGGAGGGAGGAGGGAGTCGGGAGTGGCCGGGCATAGGTCGTAGAGAGGTCGTGCGCGCCATCCATTTCCATCGCTTTGGATCCTTGCTCCGTTTCCTCATTCGGCGTTCGGTGACAAGACCCAACATATACAGTATAGCCGGCCGTTTCTCTTCAGAGTTGAAAGTGCTCTATACCCACCTAGGTTGGCGACCAAACGTGGCCACAGCATCATTTTCCCATGAGAAAATAGGCCGCCTGTCCAATGCAATAATCAATCCAACTACGACTTCGTTAGTCTTTTTGTTGTTTTACCAGGTACTCCATATAAAATCCAGTGCAGCTGTGGGTTGTAGGAGTTGACCTTTGCCAACTCTCAAAGTGCAGTGCAGCTATCACGAGCTACTATCCAAAAGCCAAATCATCATACCGCTCGATTTCTCTACAATACAGGTTAGTTATTAAAGGTATAGGTGTACCGGCCTGCTGGACTTTTGACAAAGCCTGAGAAACTGCTCTTAACATAATCCAGAACCACAGGTCAACGAGCAGAGGACTGCAGAGGGGAGTCGGCATCAGGGTGCAGCTGCGATGAATATCCCATCCATGTGAAGCCAACACAGTCCGACCAAATCTGCAGACTCGAGAGAGAACCAGAGACACGGCCAGAAAACCAACGCCATTCATCTGAAAACTACACCATTGATGGTGTTTATACGTTAGAATTGGGAGGTTGAATTTGGAAGTAAGATGTCACTTCGTAATCATTGCGCCACTGTAGCATTTCATTTGTATTTATGAAAAATTATTCAAAAATTGATTAATTAGGCTCAAAACGTTCGTCTCGCAGAGTACAACAAAACTGTGCAACTAGTTTTTGATTTCATCTACATTTAATACATCATACATGTTATGACATTTTGATGTGATGGAAAATCTTCTTTTTACATAGTGTATCTGGGAGTTGCTTTTTAGAACTAAACAGACCTATTGTCTACACGGCTTAGTCAACTATATAGAGAAATCGGACGTGACACAAACCTGACCGCCGGCTTAGTACATCTACCCGTTCGAAATTCGATGTGACACGGACACCTACCGAATTTCGCCGTTCATCATTCGGATTTGAATTTGAAACGGGTTAAAGACAATACTGCACCCGTCACAGATCCGAAATGCGGACGCTGGTGGAAAGCAGCAGGCAGCGGTGAGCCGCGTCGTGGACAGCGGTAGGTAACGCAGACACACCTCAAGGCTGGAGCACAACACAAAGTCACAAAGTTCAGGTTTGATGAGACATGATAATCAAGATCGTTGCTTGTGTGTAAAATGTGTATCAAGGATCTTGATCGGTGGCGACAGGCGACATGCATGTTTCATCTGGCACTAACACCAACCTAGCCCGCCAGCCGTGACATTGCTTGCCGTCAGAGTTCCTCGTCAGCGTTGCCAGCACCTGTGGCCCCACTTGAAGTCTTGAAACAAACAGCTCAGTGGTCTTTTGTGAAACAGATATTACTGAGTCGAGTAGTAGAAGGGAAAAAAACAGCCAGTTCATGCAGTCTTACAGAATGGTGGATATGCCGTTCATCCAACACTACTTGACATGTAAACAGTATATCTAGTGCTTCCTTCCTTCTATATTCAGCCAAGATTATTCCAGTACACCACTGTATTACACTTCTTCACTCAAAGCAACAATCAGCTTTTGTTCTCTTCAAAAAAAAAAAAAAAATCAGCGTCTTGCGCGGCAAAACGCACCTGTCCTGATCCTCGATGCGCGATTTCATCTCATCAACAAGTGATTGGGAAGTTCGATCTGCAGGCTGCAAAAGTACCCCACCGTCAACACTACCTTCCTTCTTGAAGTTCTTAGTCCTCGATGGCGCATTTGGAAAGGCGCGGAGTGAGTGTGTGTGGGCCCCAACGAGCAGTGACTTGTATCGAATACTAGTACGAGAGTTCCCTGGGCCTGTAGGCAAGTCTGAACAATATTGTTACCGTGAATTCAGAGAAGATGTCCTCCTTTCTCCTACCCATCCTCGTGAGTTTGATTCGATCTGGGTTGGCTCACGTACCGGCGATCGCCGGCGGACAGGGGTTATCTTATCACGCATGTACCGACGCCAGGAAGCAAAGGATCTGGCTCCGCACTAGTTTTCTGATAACAAACTACCATTGCGAGGACATGCATAAGCACAAGCTCATATATTTCATTGTGCATTTTATGGAGGTAAGATGATATACAAGAAGGAAAAACCCCGATTGGTCTCCTTTGCCATCAGTTTGTCGCTTTTGCATTTTGCCCGATGCGTAAAGTTACCGAAGAATGTATGGCACCAAGCACATTTGTGATGTTGCCTGTCTACGCTTCGAGAAGCTGATTTCAGACTTATCAATCATTGAACAGATTATGAACTCCAAGCCTAAACAGAAGGCACTGAGAAGGACTGCTTGCTCCAAGCCTGCAAAGTGAATATCTGAATAAGAACACGAGCTCAGCTCAGCGCAGGCCCTATTTTGGTCTGCCTGTATTTCTCTGTTTTGGCAATTGGTCCTGTAATATTGGAGTCGAGACCCTACACAACACATGGATGAACAATATTTTCTTTCTTAGATGAAAACTGTGAGCTTGCCATGTATACTATAGTCTTCAATCTTTGAGTTTACTGATGTAACAAACATGGCTGCTTGATGATCTGCATGTCTGTTGTAATCATGTCTTGCTTAATGGCTGTTGCAATCAGGCCATGGTTTATGATGGCCTGAACATTCAGATAAAACTCTGAACTTTTCTTTGTTTGACCGATCAATTGTTCTGAATATTCAAAGGTCGGTTAGACAAAATCAACTTCCATTTAACTAATTGATTACATAGTTTGGTGGCAAAACAACCTTGAACTAAATCTGAAATTTTCATTAAACCTTGAAATAAACCCATGTATTATCACCGGGGAAGCGCTATTCAGGACTGAGAAGATCACCGGGGATGCCTTGAAGACAGCAATATTTCTTCCTCCATGGTGTAATGTCTCCTTGATACTTCAGTAACCCATTTAATAATAGACATGTAATGAGCCACTGTTTCATCCCCATCATATCTCCTTAGTGTTGTATGGCATGGAACCTCCTTTCCCTTAGACAGTAAGTTTTCAAGCGCCATCTCCACTTGCTTCATTGCAGGCCTATCTTCTCCCTGCATTTCAGTACACATTGCGGCTAGTGCAGCTACTTCTTGGACTTCTCCATTTTCCTCTTCCAAAACTTGAGGATCCATTATGTCAACCAAGTTTTGTAGCTTGAATTTACGCATCATAAAGGAACCACCGAATACTAGAAGCAAAAGACTCATACCACCGCCAACTACTCCTAACCCAGTGCTTAAATTCTGCAACTGTAGCTTGATTTTGTTTGAGATTACTGAATCGAGTAGTAGAAGGGGAAAAAAACATTGGAGCACAAAAAACAGAGAAATATATCTAGTGCTTCCTTCTTTCTGTACTATTTAACCAAGACCACTCCAGTACACCACTCTATTAGTTACTCGGTGCATCAACCAGCATTTGTATCCAAGGATCCAAATAGCGGGCTTTAATGACGCTAAAACTAAAAGAACTCGACGTCTTCTGCTGCAAAACGCGCCTGTCCTGATCCTCGACACGCGCTCTGATCTCATCGACAAGCGACGGGAAGCTCTGGATCAGCTGCAGGTACCCTTGCGTCAGCACCACCTTCTTGAAGTTCTTCTCCTCCACGAAGAAGTCGAGGCACCTGCTCTTCAGCTCCGGGCAGATAAACACCTCGGAGCAGCCCAGGATCGCCGCGACATTGTCCACCGACACGACGTCGCAGAGCCTCTGAGCACACACGAGCTTCAGCATGTCCAGTGCGTACCGGTCCGCCGCCGCGATCAGCGCCTGCAGAGATTCCGCCGGCGACGACGAGCTCTTGCCGAGCTCCTCCGGCAGCGCGTCGGTGTAGATGAACCGCAGCATGGCGCCGAACGTGCCGGGATCCATGTTGCGGAGCGTGATGGTGGGCATGGTGGCCTCCGCCATATGGACCCGAGGAGCTCCGCCTTCAGCACCGGCGACCGCGCCGCGAGCACCGCGCGGTGCGCGCGGAAGGTCTCGCCGCCGACGCGGAACGCGACGTCCGAGCCGTCGCCGCCGTCCAGCAGGCGGCCGAGGTGGTTCGCCACGTCGGCGGGCGCCGGCGCTGGCGGTTCGGCGGCGCCGCGCAGGACGATGACGCCGCACACGAACGTGACGACGCCGCCGCCGCCCGCCGCCGGCAGGAGGTGGTCTGGCGAGCCCAGGTCCCTCAGCCGCGCGAAGTGGCGCCACCCCCACGCCCGCCGGTGGGTACGCGTGCACGCACCGGTTCTGGTGCGCCGGCGACGGCGCGCCGTCGGCGCGGAGCAGGAAGGCGTCGAAGACGGCGGTGACGTTGGCGGCTTGGGTGACGAGCTCAAGGTAGAGGGAGAGGTACTCGCCGCTGTCGTATCCGCCGGTGCTGTTCCCACGCGGGTAGCATTTTATCCGCCAGACGTGGCCGCCGGTGGAGAAATTGCCGGAATAGACGGCGTCGCCGATGGCGAGGTACGGTCCTTGGCTTTCGAGTAGTCGAGCTTGAACTCGACGAATCCAGAGTCCAACATCTTGGCGAATTTGGTTAACCGGCATTGGTGATTTTTTTTTTGGGAGATATGTTAGTACTAGGATCAATTTCCTCGTTACGTTCTAGAATGTGGAATTGGAGTCCGGACATGCCAAGAACTCGATTAACTTGGAAACGAAAAACCAGAACAGGGAAGTCTTGGGTCTGAGAAAGGAAGGGACTGGGTTAAGGCGCGACGTGTCACGTGGAAGGGAGAGCGCGTGACCGCGGCACCCGCTCCTGCCTTCCTCAGCTCCGCTGCCACCCGCTGCTACCGTCACACTAACTCGTCGGCCGTTGGCCTCTTCCGCCACCTATTCCGCCCCGCCTCCTCCTCCTCTAGTTCCAGCGACGCCGCTCTACTGTTGTCGTCACGCTAATCCTCCGCCGTTGTCTTCTCTTCCGCCGTCTCCCCCTCTGCCACCGGCATCGTCCATCGAGGTCTCCCATTGTCTGGCCGGCAGCGCACTCGCTGCTCGGCCCTCCGTCCGACGACCGTCTGTCGGGCCGGCCATCCCATCTAGGCCGCGTCCTCCCGTCGTCCCTTCCCCCGGAAACCTAACCGGCCAAGGGCGGGGACAATCGGGGCTGCGCACGGTGACCGCGGCGGGTTGCGCACGAGCGCTTCCACGTGACCTTGTTGTTGGATGAGCTCTTTTACGGTGTGCCATACTAGCACGTATGGTAGTATAAACTAGATACTGACGGGTATTATGGTAACATAAAAAAATCCCCCCTAAAAAAATTTTCAGGCGGTCGGACCTGTGATGTCTCGCCCGTGTGCGCACCCCTATCTCGCCCTTCCGAGCTGCCGGATCCAAAAAAAGATATGCCATAATTACATATTTGCCATTCCAAACTTATATGTCAAAATTACATATCCGTCATTTTATTTTTTTCCCATAGTACCCTTATACTACCTATACTACTAAGTTCATACTACCCATACTACTAAAACGGTTACAGTAGTATACAATTAATCTGGTCTGTCCGATCCTTACATGCTAGTCCTCCGATCTTTACATACTAGTCCTTTTAAAGCTAGTATGGCACACTGTAAAAGAGCTCCGTTGGATAGACTTAACGAAAGGATGTGCTTCCCTCTAGACATCTAGTTGGGTTTGAATAAAGCCGGTCCTTTTCAAAAAGTGTATATTGAGTCAGTCCTCTCTTGAACTGGAGCGGTTGAAGGCACATCAAGAAAAACTTCTAGATACTCAAAAAGAACATTTTCAAAATTCTATTTCTTTGTTTCTCAGTAAAAAAAATCTATTACTTTCAATTTTAGTGATGTTTGTCATCCTTGTAATCGAAAACCTGATCGCTCGAGTTGTTTTGGGATTTGAGAATTCCGATAGGAACTGAAACAACAGACCAAATTACAGTTAAGTGCACGCAGATTAAGTATAGATAGGCATGTCAATGATTAAACTAAGGCTGGACGACTCTTGCTCTGATCTCATCGATAACCGACGGGAAGCTCTGCATCAGTCGCATGTACCCATCGGTCAGCACGGCGCTCCTGAAGTTCTTCTCCACCACAAAGAAGTCGATGCACTTCTTCTTCAGCTCCGGGCAACTGTGCATTTCAGCACAGCCTAGTATCGCCGCCACAGTCTCCGCTGACACACGCTCCCACAGCTTCTGGGCGCACACGAGCTTCATCCTGTCCAGGTGGTACATGTCAGCTGCCGCGAGCAAATTCCGGAACAGCTCCACCATGGACGTCGAAGAGCTGCTTTCTTCGAGCTCTTTGTCCGTCGGCAGCGCGTCGGTGTAGATGAACCGCAGCAGGATCTGGAACGTCGCGGGCTGGATGTCGTGCAGGGTGATCCGGTCCATGTTGGCGTCCGCCATGGATCCCAGGAGCTGCGCCTTGAAGACCGGCGACCGGGCGGCGAGCACCGCCCGGTGCGCGCGGAACGTCTCGCCGGCGACGGCGAACGACACGTCGGCGCCGTCGCCGCCGTCCAGGAGGCGGCCGAGATGGTCGCCTATGTCAGAGCATGGCACGGTTATAGGCAGGCTGTCGTCGTCGTTCAGAACTATGACGCCACACATGAACGTGACGCTGCCGTCGTCCTTGACATAATCCGACTCGAGAACTGCCCGCTTCACGAACCGTGCACACCCCCATGCGCCGTGGAAGCCCTCGGATGGATACACTTTGACGCACCGAAGCGCGTGTGACGATGATGGCGCGCCGTCTCTGGTAATCAGACAGGCGTCGAAAATGGCCCTGACCTTTTTGGATTCACCACTGACTAGCTTTAGATACAGAGAGAGGTAGACGCCATTGTCGTCCTTCTCGTATCCGTGTGGGAAGCAGCGGATCCTCCAGATGTGCCCCCCGGAGGAGATGTCATCGGAGAGGACAACGTCGCCGATGGCTGTTAGAGTTAATCTTGATGTGAGTCGGGTGTGGTGTGCGTGAATTAGTGATCAGTGTAGGCTGTGATCTGCATGTAGGTGCTTGCATGCAGAAGCTCCTTTTGGCTTGGAGAGTGCCGAGTCAAGTGGAGGAGCCTTGGCGTGGTGATCTGCATGCTTGGGTTAGTTAGTGACATGCAGGTGGAAGTGGCTTGCGTGTAATCCAGGGAGACGGGTGCTGGTTGAGTTGTGCGGCCAGCCCGCGTGCTTATCTTGCATGTAGATGTATTAGTGGTGATTAGCTCGTGGGTTGTCCGGGTCTCACGGTAAGACGTGCTGCCGTTTGAACCGTGGCTACTAGCTAGCTTGTGTGCGTGTGTGTTTAAATAGCAGGGCATGTAATCAGTTCTGTGCGTGCAGTGGTGAAGAGAATAGAAGTGGTGTGGGCGCTGGTGTGCAGTGCTGTGAAAAACAAAGTCCAAGCTAGTGCTGGTACGGTGTGCAGCACCGTAGTCTGTGTGTGTGCTAGTGTTCCTGTTCGTGTTCTTGAGAGTGCTGTGTGTGTGAGTTTAGAGAGCGCGTGCGTTTAGAGAGCGCCAGAGCAGTTGTGAGAGGTTCCTAGTTCCAACAATGGCAAGGCTCTTGGTTCCTGCGTAGTCGAGCTTGAATTCGGTAAATCCAGAAGCCAACATGTTGACGAAGATCTACTAGTGGAAAATTTGGATATCTGTGACCCGACGCGTCGTGACTGCGTTGTGCTAAATACAAGGGGCCAAGACCCACGGTTGGAGTCCGGCGGGGTTTGGAATGTGAAAGGTGTTCGTTCCGGAACGGGACTTGGAGGGAGTCGAAACGTTATACGATGGCAATTCCAATTTCCAATCACGCACGGGGCTAATTCAATCCCCCGCTGCCCCGCTTTTTTTCAACGTACTGCCTCCTTTTAGTTTTACTAGATTATAATCAGGGAGGCAAGTTTGCTTCTTCATGATTGTCATGCTTGCTTCTTAGACTTGAGCTCCCAAGTTTGATGATTTCTTTCCTTACGTTGTTCTTTCTTCTTATTTTTCTAATTAATTATGAAAGTGGAAAAATTCAAGATCCTCGTATTGTTTGTTGTGACATCTAAGATGGATTTAATTGAACATGCTTTGCCTGTTAGCTTGTGGCGCCACTAGAAGATTAGTCATTTTATATCTTTAGGCCATTGGGTGAGTCCTTTCTGATTTGATTCTATAATCGATTAATCTGTTATATGGGTTGTCGCCCTTTACAAATTTGCATGTCCTTTGAATATTGTCTTCTACTGTTATAGAAAGCCATGTGTTATGGTTGCACGCTACATGGAGTATGCAACTTCATGTATTAGTATAATCTCATCCAAGTAAAAAGTGACCAGCAAATTTTCATCACCCGACATCATGGTTAGTTGTTGTCCATTTTTAATTTGTTATTATTGTGTTCTTACCTGTGTGGATCCATGCATGATTGCTACGTACTTCTTTCAATAGGCTACTGGCTACATTGGGAAGGTCGAGTATGTCAACAGCCATCGGTCGAGCATGGATGATCGTGGCTGAATTGTAGGCTCAACAGAATTGTTTTGACGTCAGTGGTGAAATGTGTGATAACATTTCCATGTATTGTGATTTGGTCAAATTATGATTATTTTCTCTATCTAATTTTATTAACTGAATTAGAGAGCACAAGCATGATGGTTGGTAAGTGTAGCGTATTGAGAGAAGGTGGCAGGGTTACTTGATTGGTTGCTTTACCATAGAATTTTGGGTTGCCTGGATTATACAGCTAGCCAGTTCTTTGACTACTGAATTAGAGTGCTTACATTATTGTAGAAATCGTCAACTCCTAATGAAATTCGGCACTAAACCTAAAGGATAACTGACAACTATTTGGTATGTTCACCATTCAGTATGCTTTGGAAATTTTAGCAGATTTGCCAAGTGAAGATACTACAAAAGGGATCATGGTTAATTGCTATGTTTTATCTTTGTGACATTGCTACATATTTTAAAACCGCCTATATATGTATGTGTACTTTTATGTCGAACCACATATTTGAACATGAAAAGCCTAATTTGGACACTTCATTTGTAAAAGGGGATGAGTTATCTACATTATTTTTCATCTAAGCTATGCGGTAAACTTATTTTCTTTAATTTTTTTATTGGATATGCTTGTAATGCATGCACATTTTGCATTAACATAAAATTATTGCTCATTTTTCTTTTCTAAACACGTGCGTGCCGCACGTGCACTCTACTAGTCTTGATCCATGTAGCTTTATTTCTTCTTTTTTTCTCATGCGTATATTAATTTAACCGGTCCTGATCCAAGTAGATTTATTTCTTCTTTTCTCTTGTGTTTTAATTTAATTTCAACGTATTATACTTTTACTTGGTCTTGGTAATAGACGTGATTATGAAAACAGGCACGTGAGGCCCACGTGTCGGCATTGCGTGAGAGGGAAGGACCAAACAATCCTTGCTTTAGTATTAGACCAGCAGGAGTGCCTGTGCGTTTCCATGGTGCTTCTAAATTATTATTATCTGCTCTCTCTCTCTCAGTTTCCTTGCTTCACTTCCTATAATTCTTTAGAACGCTTCAGCATTTTAGTATACTTCTCCGACAATAATAAATGAGCACTTAAATCTTTGTTTTTTAAGTGGTACGTCTAACTGGTGGAATCTACATTTTTCATGCAAAACTAATTTTAGCTTACATGAATTTGCAAGCTATTGCGGAGGTAAAAGATTATTCACAGAATTTTCCGCCTTGAAAAAGAAAAAAGAAACTGAGAAGCAAAAAAGTGTCCAGCCTTTGATTAGAATATGCTCCCGTACAAAATCAGAACTTTCTCGCAAATTAATCTAGCTATCACCCAACCAGGATGAGCAATTGAGCATACAAGATAGTAGCATTTCTCCTCTGTTCATGTGCCAGAGTAGCGGCCTGCCAGGCTAGCAGCCAAGCTCTCAATGAAGCATACCGTGAACCAACAACTTGTGGAGGCAGGACACGACGACCATGAGCTCTCCCCCTCGGAGCGCTCCCCCGAGCCCCCAAACCAAAACACACTAAAAACTCGTTTTCCCCCCAAATCCAGCCACAAATTCCACCAATCCACCTCCTCCGGCCACAGATCCAGCTTCCCCTCCTCCTGATCTACAGGATCATGGGCGTTTTGATGGGAAGTCGCAGCCTACCCCCCTACCAGGAACCCCATCGGTGGAAGCTGCGCCAGCCCCGCAGTCGCCGGTCAGCTCGAGCATACCGGAGGGGACTGCACATGCCATCGTCCTCCCAGATCTCGCCCAAGATATCCAAGACCTGCACAAGACCTCCGCCACAACAACCGGCTCCAGCGGCTTCAATGCTCCCTCGCCAGACCCGGTGCTCCAAGACCTCCTCGACCGGCAAGCGGTGACAGAGAGGCCCCCTACGGTTTTGCAGGAGGAGTTGCAGGCGACAGGCTTCACCAAGGTACCACATCAAATCCGCCCTGCAGACGCCCGAGTTACTGCTGTCCAGCAACCTGCAACGGTCAAGAGCAAGAACGCCAGCCAGAAGGGCAATCCGGCAGCTACAGGCATTGAAGTCACCTCTGCTTCCAAGAGAAGATTTACTGCTGCGGAGAAGATGAAGTGGACTGTGAAGGAAGGGCATTCATCACTCAGCAAGACCCCCCTCACAGAAGCCGCAGAGCCCCAATCTTTGCTGACAGATGCGGCGCCATTGCTGCACAACAGAAAAGAAGACCTTCCCAACCAGCATCCAAGCGAATCCTCCTCATTCAATGACCAAGATTAGGGCTTCTCACCTGTGAAGCCACGGTACTGGTGGAGAAAAGAAAGGCAGTATGGCAACATTGTCAAATCACATCACCCAGCTACGGTTGAAGAAGGGAGAAGGAAATTCATGCAGCACACTAGGGGGCGCTACTTCAATTGCTTCTCTGCTGCCCATAGAGTTAACTCCTGTACCAACCCAACAAAATGCTGGAAGTGCCTCAAGGACAAGCACCAAGCCAAGGATTGCCCCCAGTCCCAACTGAAGGCAACTGCTCCTCACAAAGAACCTCAGATCTATAAAGAAGCAGTACCTGCCAGCAGTCCTCCCCACCAGCCTAGCACAAGATCTCTCTATAACCCAAAATCCTACCTGCAAGCGGTGACCGGAGACACCCCCTCCATGGCCTACCCCCCTCCATGGCCTACCCGGGAGACCCAAGAGCAAGGCCGGCCGAGGAGCTGTGTGCGATCTCGGCCACGGGTGCCATCAAGAGAGAGAGGGATGAGCTGATCGGCAAGACTGTTGTCTGCTCCCTCAACGGCAACAGTCACGAGTCAGAGCCTTACCACCTCACCGATGCGCTCACCACCCAGCTCGACATCCCCCTCGACGACATGCAAGTGGTCAAGCACTATCCTGAGCAGTATCTCATCCTCTTCG
The DNA here is from genome assembly GCA_033239725.1 of Echinochloa phyllopogon. NCBI lineage: Eukaryota > Viridiplantae > Streptophyta > Magnoliopsida > Poales > Poaceae > Echinochloa > Echinochloa phyllopogon. The sequence goes on from BTCW01000006.1 coordinate 36,894,463, forward strand.
AGCACCGCAGGGATGCTCAGTGGGTGCTCCACCTGCCCTTCCTGCAAAACAGGGGCAGGACCTTCCACTTCGCGCCGTGGATAGAGCAGAAGTACGCCACGCAGTCTACCCTGAAGTACCATGTCAGGCTCCGTATCGAGGGGTTCCCGGTGCACACCTGGCGTGAAGAAGTTGCTGCTCAGATCATTGGCCGTCACTGCGCGATCCACTTCGTCGAGGAGCACTCACGGCGTAGGCGGCGCACCCGCACCTATGACCTGTGGGCATGGAGCACCAACCCCTCCGCCATCGCGAAGAAGGTTTGGCTAACTGTGTCTGATCCTGACAGGGAGCTGCCCTCCATCGACATCCCTCGCCCACTGGTGCACATCCACCACGACAGGCCAGTGGGCATCAAGCACGGCCTCACCTACAAGCTGTTCATCCACCTCGACGTGCTGGAGGACCTGTCCCTCCCCCACAACAACCCGGACAGGCGCATCGACTTCGACTGGCACTATGGCTTTGAGGACTCGCTGGGCAGGAGGCGGGAGCGCCCTCAGGACAGGCAGGGGCGGGGTGCTCCTCCTCCTAGGAGGGATGACGACCACGACAACAGAAGGGGCACGCGGCGCCACCGCAGCCAGTTAGCGTGGGGGCGTGTCTCACGCTGCCGAGGTTTGGTGGATGATTGTTACAGCTCCATGCAGCACCGCAGGGGCCGAGACGCCACCCACACTCCACATCGTAGCAGAGATGCCACTCCTCCATCCTGGCGGGGATGGGGACGCGGGCTCTACAACGACAGCAACAAGAAGCTCAAGCGGGACCAGGATGTGCAGATGCACAAGAAGCCTCCTACTACCAAGCAGAACAAGAAGTCCTCCGGCAAGCATGTCTCCTTCGCCAACCTAGTGTTCCAGTTCTGCACCACTGAAGTTCAAGCTGGACAGACCTCGGCATCAACCGTTCTGCATTCTGCTCCTCTGAAGACAGGGGGTGAGCCAGCTTCTTTTTTGAACTCTATTGCTGTTCCACTGAATGGTGCCCATAATAACAAACTTGCTTGGGAGGATCCTATGCTGCATGAGTTTCTTAATCCCCAGCATGGTGTAGGACTACCCACTATGGAGAACCGCATTCTGGATATGCTGGATGCGGCACCAGGCTGGGACCCGATGCACTCGTCGGAGGGGCCACAAGACCCTGAAGTACCTGCAGAAGTGATTGGCATGGCAACAGGATGCATCAACACAAAGGTCGGTGGCCAACAAACCAATGAACATTGTCTCTCTGAGTTTTTAGTTTCTGGGGTGGCAAGAGAATTAGATTTTGACAATTTAGAGTGTCCACCAATCAGGGGTAATGGTACCCAACCAACACCAGATATCCCACATGCAGATACAGCTACACCAATCAGGGGTGATGGTACCCAATCAACACCAGATAACCCACAGGCAGATACAACCACACCAATCCAAACCAAAAGGGCTAACCCTGATCCAAAGAATCATCACGAAATTCTGATCCCAACGACACATACCACCCCAGCCGAAGCTGCCATCCCTCCACCAGCGCCTAACCAAAATGGGGGGATGGATGGATCAGGGGCACATCACACTATCACTAGAGTCGAAACAAGAACCAATGACATGGATGCCTTCATTGAATACATATCAGGCACGGCTCCCCCCTATCCTGCTCACATCTCCACCAGTCAACCAACTCCAACCATCACTAAAGCAGTCTATGGTCACACCCCAATCCTTGCCAAATGCAAGCTCCACCTTGAGAAAAAAGCACTAGGCTAGCAATCAAAGCTAAGCTCAACCCGGGCAAAGACAGCACCCAGCTGGCCAAGGATCTGTTGATGACCAAGCTGGGGGAAGCCCCCACTGATTCTACGGTTCAACCCACATCTGAATCTAACATTGACACATATGCGCAGCATGTGGAGTAGCCCCTCACCAAGTTCAAGATGGAGGCCATCAAGACGCTGGTAGAGCAAGGAAATCATCCCACAAGCAAGAAGAAGACCCGGATCGTCCCAGTGCAGCAGACTGCAGCTGCAATGACCATGGCGGGCTAGAGACAAGAAGACTCGTGCAGCGGGCCGCCGATGGACCGACGGCCCATCTCAGCTTTAGTTGTTTGTCATTTCCACTATGTTAGCTAAGACAAGGCACTCCATTATGACTTCTGTAATTCGAACTATCGGGCCGGCAATTTGGCCCTGCGACCTCAGCGGTGCTGGGCCTCGACGAAGCTCAGCACTGACGTCCACGAGGCTCGCCAACTCTACCGACGTGCGCCAGGCCACCGACTGGCCTCCATTAGTTAGGCTCGGCTTTGTATCTGGCCTCAGCGCCAAGCCATATTGTTACTCCAAACCTTCAGAGCAAGGTCCCAGTGCTAGTGGCGTTTCTGGTTTCATCAATGTCGCAAAAAATTGTAATGTTCTCAGTTGGAACGTGAGAGGGCTTAACGCACCCGCCAAGCGAGCGAGTGTCCGACAGACGGTTATAGCTTCTGGTGCCACGATCATTTGCCTTCAAGAAACCAAAATTGCTAATTGGACACCCAGACTAGTACAAGATACACTTGGCAGGAATTTTGCCAGCACTTTTGTGGCTTTGCCGGCCCAAGGAACAAGAGGGGGGGGATCCTCATTGCGGTGTCCGACACCTTTTTCTGTATGGGCAACACTCACATAACACCCAACACAATCTCAGTTAATATAACAATGAGAGCTGATAATACAACATGGACACTAACTGGTGTTTATGGACCGCAAGAAGATCAGGCCAAGCTAGCTTTCCTTGATGAACTTAAGATACTAAAGGCGACAGCCCTACCCTGCTGGCTGCTCATTGGAGATTTCAATCTCATCTACAAAGTAGAGGATAAAAGTAATGGGCGATTAAATAGAAGAATGATGCATAACTTCAAGCAAACTATAGATGATCTCCAGGTTATGGAAATAGACTTCCGAGGCAGATGTTTCACATGGAGCAATGAGCAGGACACTCCTACTTTCACAAGAATTGATAGATTTTTTGCATCACCCGAATGGCATCTCCTCTTCCCCAATCTAGACCTACAAGCTCTGTCAACAAAGGGTTCGGACCATTGCCCCTTGTTCCTGACCGGAGACATCACAAGGCAAAACTACCAGGGTTTTCGCTTTGAGTCCTTTTAGGTAGACATGCCAGGTTTCATGGATATAGTCAAAGCTGCATGGGCTCAACAAGTTCACACACAAGATGCCATTCTCCGTATGCATGTCAAACTAACCCGGACAGCCAAAGCCCTAAAATTGTGGCGTAGACAAAACCTAGGGAATTTAGACCTCAGACTCGCTATTGCAAATGAGGCTCTCCTATTCCTCGAGGCGGCGCAAGAGCAGCGAACACTCACTGCCGATGAGTTAGAATTCAGGAGATACCTCAAAGCTAAGGCGGTGGGATTAGCAGCAATCAAAAGAACCAGAGCCAGGCAACACTCCCGATTAACATGGATACGCAAAGGGGATGCCTGTACCAAATTCTTCATGTTGCACGCGAACATGCGAAAGAGAAAATTATATATACCTGCGTTAAACACTGTCCAGGGTTTAAAGACAAACCAGCAAGAAAAGGAAGAGGCAATCTATGATCACTTTATCAAGCTGCTTGGAACACCACAAGACCGCCCTTCATCACTAAATTGGAGTAATCTGGGATACCACCCACATGACCTACAGGATCTGGAAGTGCCATTTGAACAAGACGAAATCAAGTCAGTTGTTATGCACTTTCCAGCGGAAAAATCACCTGGACCGGACGATTTTATTGGCATTTTCTATAAGCGATGATGTGACATCATCAGCAAAGACTTAATTGATGCGTTGGGGAATTTTCATCAGTTGCGCACCAGACGACTTGACCTGATAAATGAGGAGAATATCATCCTTATCCCAAAGAAAGAAGACGCTAACCTAGTGGCTGATTTCAGACCCATCAGCCTCATAAACAGTCTGGCGAAAATCATAACAAAAGTCCTAGCAGACAGATTAGCGCCCAAACTAAACACCTTAGTCTCGGTATGTCAGAATGCCTTCATCAAAAAGCGGTGCATCCACGATAATTTTATCTACGTCCAAAGCATAATAAAAGCTCTACACAGCAACAAGAGGTCGACTTTATTTATTAAACTAGATATTTCAAAAGCCTTTGACTCCTTGAGTTGGGTTTTCCTTCTTGAGGCACTGCAAGCCCTAGGCTTTGGTCTGAAGTGGCAAAATTGGATCACAACATTGTTGGCCACATCCTCATCTCGTGTGCTACTAAACAGAATCCCGACGAGAAAATTTAAACATGCAAGAGGTTTGAGACAAGGCGATCCACTCTCTCTGATGCTTTTTATATTGGCCATTGACCCTCTCCACAAGCTTGTGGAGCTTGCTGCCCAACAAGAGATAATCAAGCCGGTACTACTAAGAGCAGCTAAGCTCCGTTGCTCACTCTTTGCAGATGATGCCGCTCTCTTTGCGAATCCGGACAAAACAAAACTACAACATCTTGCAAGGCTGTTAACTTTCTTTGGGAACTGCTCGGGATTAAAGGTCAACTTGAACAAAACGGAGATCTTCCCTATCAGATGTAACACCAACACTCTAGTGGATACGTTGGAGGACTTCCCGGGCAAGATTTGCACATTCCCGGGCAAATATCTTGGTCTCCCACTCCACTTTCGGAAAATACGACGAATTGATGTAATGCCTCTTATTGACAAGATAGGCGCCAAATTGCCGGGATGGAAAGGGAGAATGCTCTCCACGGCAGGACGAGAAACACTTGTAAAGTCTGTCCTTTCTTCACAGCCAATATACCACCTCACGGTCTTCCCCATAAATAAGTGGTTGGTTAAGCAAATTGACAGACTACGGCGCGGTTTCCTTTGGAAAGGTGAGGAACCTGAGAAGGTCAATGGGGGTCACTGCCTTATAAACTGGCCAACCGTCTGTACACCAAAAGACCTAGGGGGGTTAGGTATTCTTGATCTTGAACGGCTTGCAAGGTGAGGAACCTGAGAAGGTCAATGAGGGTCACTGCCTTATAAACTGGCCAACCGTCTGTACACCAAAAGACCTAGGGGGGTTAGGTATTCTTGATCTTGAACGGCTTGCAAGGGCACTTCGATTACGCTGGTGTTGGTTCCGATGGAAGCACGAAGACAGTCCATGGGTTGAGATGGATATCCCCTGTGACAAGACGGACAAGGATCTCTTCTACGCTTCCACAGTGGTCAAGATTGGGAAGGGAAACAAAGCCAAATTTTGGCATGATAGTTGGTTGAATGGACAGGCACCCAAAAATCTAGCCCCACACGTTTTTAGCAAGTCCAGATGGAAGAACTTCACGGTCCAAAGGGCGCTACAAGATCATTTCTGGATTCGCCAACTCAACCATTTAAACAATGCAGAGGAAATAGAGGAATATACGGACCCGTGGGAGCAAATCCATCTCCTGCAGCGCGACCCCGAGGCCGAAGACGAAATAAAATGGCGATGGACACAGGATGGGAAATATTCGACCAAAAGCGCCTACAACATCCAATTCGCTGGAAGACTGCCAAAACCCTCTTTCACGCCAATCTGGAAAGCTAGAGCAGAGCCCAAATGCCGGTTCTTTGCTTGGATTCTTTTACACAGGAAAATCCTAACAGATGATAATCTAGACAAAAGGGGGTGGCCTCATGACCCTCTTTGCCGGCTATGCAATCTAGAGCCGGAAACACCCGTCCACCTCTGCAAAAACTGTTCCTACACAAGTGGGGTATGGGATAAACTCTCAAGCTGGCTACAACCGCATCATCTTCCACATTTAGCCTCTGTACCATCGATCAACGCATGGTGGAAAAAGGCAAGGAGATGTATTGCAAAGGAAAACAGAAGGGATTTCAATGGTTTGGTGATCTACTTTTGGTGGAACATTTGGAAGGAGAGAAACCAACGCACCTTTGATCGACTTGAGAAAACGATAGAGGAAGTGGCCTACCTGGTCAAGGAAGACTTTCAGCAGTACCGTAGAGCCTCGGCTCTGGCCGACCACCGGGGGGGAAGGTTTTAGTTGTTTCCTTTCCTCGGCCTAGTTGTTTTTGTTTTCTTTTCGTTCTTTCTCTTTTCTTGCCCTCCTCCCTAGCCGCTGCTGTGGGGGGTGTTGGTTGTTTGTTGGTTGTAAGCTGTGTTTTTTTTCTCTTTGCTCCTTCTAATAAAATTTACGGCAATTCTCTTGCCGTTCCGTTAAAACAAAGCTCTCAATGAAGCACCAAAAGCATCAGGTGGACCGTGGACGCCAGGAACACACGGCAATCAACCAGAAAATGGTCATGTAACCCGACTAAACTTGCACAAAAAAGAAAATGCCAGGAAACTAAGCCAAAGTGGTGAGACTGGTGCACATAGCTCGGTCCTACAGTTTGAATAAAGAGATGCAACTGTCTCAGATTTTTATCACTTGAAGTGCCTTTTTCTAAACAGAATATCCCCTTTTCTTCATACTATACTCTTTTCCATACGGATGAAACTCGTGAACATGCCTCTTCGAATGTTATCATCATCCCATGAAGAGAATTCATGTCATCTGCACTGCACAGCAAACAATATTCTTAAATCTGCTCCACTCACATATTTCCACACTGGCACATCGTCGCACACCTTCTCCATGGCAAGCCAATCTGAGATCTGTTCACAGTTTCACATGAGCATTTCATCAAAAAAGCAGTTATCAGAAAAACTGTGTCAAGGTAAGGGAAATAATAATCATGGTGCCATGAATCCGCAGATCACAATAACAGCAACGAATGTGCCAGCACAAAATAACAAATTAAGTGGATATTTTTGGATAAATACGGAAGCAATCGAATCGACATGCTGATGAAGGCTGCCATGCATGCATCCAATTCCACATACCAACTGAGGGACTTATGAGTGCTCCTCCGCCAGAAAAAATTACAGCTACTGCGTTGATTCGGATTGTGGAGGGTGAAGTTTCAGCAGAGTTACTGAAGGCCGAATTAGCAAGGATCCTTCCTATCAAATGGGAGTGGGAAGTCCGTGTTCATGGGCCAAAAGAATTCATCATTCCCTTCCCTAGTCCAGTGGAGTTGAAGACTCTGGTCCCAATTAAAAAGGTACCGACAGATAACAATGAAGGGGTACTATTCTTCGAAGAGTGGACACATGAGATCAAACCCAAGCGGAAATTGCATCAGGTTTGGGTTTTGGTTTATGGAGTTCCCCATGAGATCCGTTCCTTCCTACCACTTTGGGCTATTGGCACTACTCTTGGTGCTACAGAAAAGGTGGACATGACCTATCTAAGGAAACATGGAGTGGTGCGTTTGTTGGTGAATGTTCTGGATGCTAATAAAATTCCAGAGGACACTGACATTGTGGTGAAGGGCTTTATGTATCCAATTTATTTCAAAGTGGATGAGATAGTGAGCACAGATGAGGAATTTTTTGATGATGATGACCTACTAGATGATGACAATGGTCAGGAAGATCACGAGATGAAGGATGCGGAACACCCAAAAGAGGATCCTCGAGATGAGTCGGGAAATAATAATACTGATGGTGAATGAGGCTCCATCATCAGTTGATCAGTTAAGGATGGTGAATGAGGCGATTGATATTGCAGTTAATGGCCTACTTGATGAGATCGGCCTAAAGGTAGCTCTTGAAGAGGATAACATGGAACAAATGGTGACAGGGGAGTTCACTAGTGCCACTGACACGCCCATTGCAGTGCACGAAGTGGGGCTGGCTGAAGGCAGTACGCTATCCCTAGCGGCAGCGGCTGGACAGCAGATGAAAGCAGCGGGGGAGCAGCTGCATGTCCTGAAGGATGACACGGCTGGGCTACCGAGGCTTCATGCAGAGGGGCAGTTTCAGAAGTCGTCGGGCGGGAGCATGCAGCAGGAGCTAGTGGTGACTGCTGAGTTGACTGCGGCGTCCGAACAGCCGGCTGCGGTGGTGATCACGCAGCCAGCAGCAGCGGCGCTGCTATCTGAGCAGCCAGCGGTGGCGGTGCTGCCCCCCGAGCAGCCAGAGACGGCGCTGCCCACTGAGCAGCCAGCTGCGACTGCGCTGCTCACTGAGCAGCCTCCTGCTCTGAAGGATTTTGCAGGGTCCCAGCTCCCTGCAAATATAAAAATCAAATCCAAAAGCAAGAAGGCCTATGATCCGATTAAACCGGGGAACACACTAAGGCGCAGCAACAGATCTTCGTCGAAAGATGACGATCACACCCTGACGAAGACTGCGCGCATGGCAGCAGTTCGACACTTGGAGATGCTAGGTAATTCCAAATCGTTCTCTGCCTTTCCTGATTCTCGTATTTCTTCCAATTTGAAAGCTATTGGTATTTCGCTTGGTAGAGATGATAATGTAGTTAGATCTTCCACTTTAGCTATTAAAAACATAGAAGTTGATAGGCGTCCAGTGGCAACAAGGAAGAAAAAAGACATTAAAAAAGGGAAAAAAGACATGTGTTTTACCCATAATATCACAAATTCTAGTGATGAAGAGAGGGAGGAAATTTTTCAGTCGGCCCTCGACCACTGCGGTGGAGATACAAAAGAGGACCGTCTAGATCAGGACTTGGATTATATTCTAAATGATCTGAGTCCTGCTTCGAGAAAGAAAAAGTCAAAATCAACCTCCATTCCAAAAAAGGGAAAACCCCCAAAAACCAAAAACACCCTCAAAGTTTAGTTTAAGATGAAAGGGATCTTTTGGAATAGCAGAGGTCTCGCAGACTTGGCTAAACATAGATATTTGTCAGAACTGGTTAAAGAAGAGCAGATTAATCTAATAGCTCTTTCAGAAACGGGTAGAGATAGTTTTACAGACCCGGTGCTGAAAAACCTGTGTGGGGGTAAAGATTTTATTTGGCATAGCATGGCCCCACATGGCAGATCAGGAGGTATCCTTTTGGGTGCCGATCTTAGCATTTTTGATATAGGCGCCATTGATGAAGGCGACTTCTATGTTAAATTCACCCTCAGAGTTAAGGAGGATGACTTTAAATTCAATTTTTATGTAGTGTATGGCCCAGCTCAGGAAGAAAATAAAATGGCCTTCCTTGCTGAGATGGCCAATACTTGCTCTAAAAGTTCTCTTCCGTATATCATAGGAGGGGATTTCAACATTATGAGAAATCCTATTGAAAAGAGCACTAATAATTTTGATTCTAAATGGCCAAACCTATTTAATGCTGTTATAGAATCGTTGGACCTTAGAGAGATTATCAGGTCTGGTAGACTCTATACTTGGGCAGGTTCGGGAGATGATCCGACATATGAGAAGCTAGATAGAATCCTTGTTAGCACAGATTGGGAGGAAAAGTTCCCTTTGGCGACGGTAGAAGCGAGAGATAGGAATATTTCGGATCATACCCCTCTGATCCTTAACTCTAGATCCTCCACTCACCGGAATGGTCAACCACCCTTTAAATTTGAAAGAGGGTGGTTGTTGAGAGAAGGCTTTTTTGATATGGTCGCAGAGGTCTGGAGTTTAGAAAACCGAGGTGCTTCACCCTTGGCTAGGTGGCAGAATAAAATCAGGCGCCTTAGACAACACCTTAGAGGATGGGCCAAAAATACTGCAGGGTCCTATAAGAAGGAGAAAAAAAGCTCCTAGATTTGCTGGAAAAGCTAGATACTAAAGCTGAGACTAGTACTCTTTCTGATAATGAGATAAATATGAAGCATTATCTAAAAGAGAGCCTCGTCACCCTCCCGAGGGAAGAGGAAAGTAAATGGTATGAAAGGGCTAAAGTAAACACTCTCCTGCAAGAGGATGACAACACTCGTTTCTTTCATTTGGTGGCAAATGGAAAACACCGAAAACAACACATCTTCAGATTACAACAAGATGATGGGGTTATAGTTGATAATTCTGAATTAAAGCAGTATATCACTAACTATTATAAAGACCTCTTTAGTCAACCGGAAGAAACTGCTATCACTTTGATGGAATCTTAAACAGATGATATAACCCAGGTAACAATGGAGGAAAATAATATCCTTACTTCGCCCTTTACAGAGATAGAGGTGAGAGAGGCGATCTTCCAAATGGAACATAATAAAGCACCTGGACCAGATGGTTTCCCAGCTGAATTCTACCATGTTTTTTGGGAGATTCTAAAGGAGGATCTTATGGCCCTTTTCATAGAATTATATGAAGAGAGGCTTCAATTATTTAGTCTTAACTTTGGAGTAATCTCTTTAATTCCAAAGGTCCAAGATGCCAAACAGATTCAACAATACAGACCCATTTGTGTTCTAAATGTCAGCTTTAAGATTTTTACAAAAGTTGGCACGAATAGACTAAACAAAGTAGCAGAAACGGTGGTAAGCCCATCACAGACTGCTTTTATGCCTGGCAGGAATATCATGGAAGGAGTGGTTATACTACACGAAACCATCCATGAATTACACACCCGGAAGAGAGACGGAGTCATTCTCAAAATAGATTTCGAGAAGGCTTATGACAAAGTTAAGTGGTCTTTCCTTCAACAAACGCTTCGTATGAAGGGTTTCTCACCAAAATGGTATAGATGGATTGAAGGAATGGTCACAGGGGGAAGTGTCGGCGTCAAGGTTAATGATGACATAGGACGCTACTTCCAAACCAAAAGGGGATTGCGCCAAGGCGATCCTATGTCTCCAATTCTTTTTAATTTGGTGGCAGACATGTTGGCATTACTTATAAAACGTGCCAAAGAGGATGGCCAGATAAGGGGAATTTTACCACATCTCTTAGATGATGGGCTGTCTATCTTGCAATGTGCGGATGACACCATCATTTTTATTGATCACGACTTGGATCAGGCCAGAAACATGAAACTTCTACTCACTGCTTTTGAGCAACTCTTCGGACTGAAAATAAATTTCCATAAAAGTGAAATTTTCTGTTACGGAAGAGCAAAAGAATTTGAAAATGATTATATCCAACTCTTCGGTTGCGATGCGGGTGAATATCCTTTTAGATATCTGGGAATTCCCATGCACCATAGACAGCTTCTAAATGCAGACTGGAAAAAAATAGAGGATCATTTTGAAAAGAAATTATCATGCTGGAAGGTTAAGCACTTATCCTCTGGGGGTAGATTAATTCTCCTAAACTCAGTGCTTAGTAGGTTACCTATGTTTATGATGTATTTCTTTGAGATACAAAAGGGTTTCTTAAAAAACTTGATTATTATAGATCAAGATTTTACTGGCAAGGCAACTCTGATAAAAAATATCGCCTTGCCCGCTAGGAAATACTGTGTCGACCCAAGGATCAAGGGGGACTCGGGATCCTTAACCTCGCACTACAAAACAAGTGTTTATTAAGTAAGTGGATTTATAGTTTACTTAATACTGATGGCACTTGGCAAATAATGCTTCGGAACAAATATCTTAGTTCCAAGACACTTTCACAGGTTCAGGCCAAACCTTATGACTCTCATTTTTGGAGAGGACTCATGAAAATTAAGGAAGAGGTTTTGAGCTGTGGGTCCTTCAGGATTAATAATGGAGGAAATACGAGGTTTTGGGAAGACACTTGGATAGGTCAACAACCGCTAAAAGAGCAATATCCGTCTCTTTATAATGTTGTTCGCCAACCACATAGCACAGTGGCTAATGTCATGCAGACCATTCCTCTTAATATTTATTTTAGGAGGTCATTAGTGGGTGATAAACTAAGAGACTGGCTGCACCTGGTCGCTAGATTATCCTTTATCAACTTGAGAACGGGCACAAACCAGTTCTGCTGGAATCTAACCAGGAGTGGAATTTTTACAGTTCGCTCTATGTATCTGCATGTATTAGATCAACATCCCCCGTTCCGACATAAGTTGATTTGGAAACTAAAAATTCCTCTCAAAATAAAGATCTTCTTGTGGTACCTTCTAAAAGGGGTGATTCTCACAAAAGATAATCTAGTTAGGAGGAATTGGAGAGGAAGTCAAAAATGTTGTTTCTGTAATACTAATGAGACGATTAGGCACCTTTTTTTCGATTGCCACCATGACAGGATGATATGGCAAATTATTCACCTAGCTACTGGTTTACCCCCTCCAACTTCAATTTCCCATATGCTAGGGAATTGGTTATTGTTGTTTAATAAAAATGACAGGCAATTAATTTTGGTGGGTTGTGCTGCCTTATGTTGGGCTATCTCGCGATGCAGGAATGATATTATCTTTGACAACGCCCGATACACTTCATTTTTGCAGACTATTTTCAGGGGAGCGTACTGGCTTCGTTTTTGGGCGCAGCTCCAGCATGACGACAGGACGAAGGAAGTTTTCAAGGCTACTAGTATTTCTTTGGAGACCATTGCATTAGAGATGGCAAACCAGGGTTGGAAACTTAATTTTAGAATTGGTTTTGTTTCCTCGCTTTCATCCTTCTCCCCTTTGATAAACAGTGGTGATAGCTGATTTTGTAATAATTGAAGGCTTGTGTACATTCAGTAGAGGCCGGAATAAAATTCCATTATCTAAAAAAATGCATGCATCCTGTGATAAGAACGTCCTCCATGGCTCCACCTCGTCATTTAGGTGATCGAAGAACTCGGAGTCCAGCGGTTGCAGAAGGTTGGGTGTGTGGCCATGGCCGTGGAGGGCTGCGGCGTCGTGGACCCGTTTGTGCAAGCAACGTGGGTGATGGACTGGTGGTGCCGGCCGTGATGAGCGAGAAGGCGGAATCGCTAGCATTGAGGTGCAAGCAGGATCGACGCGGATGCACCGCAGGGAGGTGGCGCAGCTCTCACCAAGCAGCCGACCTCTCGATTCGCCACAAGGGGCGCATGCAGGTAGACGACGGTGGATCACCATGACCCTGATCCGATGCTTGACACGTGAGGCAGTGCGGTGCCTCGGTCATGGCGTGCACTCGTTCAACAATGATCGACATCCTTTGGCTCGGAATCAAAACGAGGGTAGAACCATAGAAAGAATTCACTGATTCGATATCGAGGCGATGTGAGGATGCGCACACATAACATCTTTCAACAACCATGAAGACATGGCGATACGGCCGCACGCTGCTGGGCTCCGGGGGTTCTTGTGCTCGGCTGTTGCGTGTATTTGTAGATCGTTGCTGTTGGTAATTGAAGCGGAATCGGCTTCAGCGTCAGTGCGTCACGGAGGGAACATTGCCGTGCACGGCTCGATCCCGGGCTTGTGGAAGCAACGGACGCCAGGAACGGATCGGATCATAGACGAACACAAGGTGGATCAGGCAGCTGATGGACGAAAACTATTACAGGCGGAACGCACAAAAATTAGTTCCGTGCTTTATAATTAGGATAGAGACCAGTAGTCATGCACTCGTGTTTTTAAAACATAGTAATTTTTGATAACATAGTAAATTAAATTATATATTAAAAAAATAAACATCCTGGCACAACGAATTCGACACAGCCGGAGCCGGCGGGTTGCCCAGTACGGCGGCGCCCCGATGCTACGGCAGCGGACCCGCCGCGACGTGGCGGCGTCGGTTGAGATTGACACTAGACCGGTGTAATAAATAATCGGTTGACTAATTAATTAACTAACCCGAACGATTGATCAAACCAAGCTGGCCGGTAGCAAGATCGAAACTTAACACAAAAACTTAGATCTCTTCATGCATGCATGGCGCACGGCGGCACAAACATACGTATATAATAAATACCTAATACACATGCATATGTGTATCCACGACTTCAGCGACAACACACCAAGGGTAGGTGGCTAATTGCAATAAAAGACGTACGGATCCCTAGGCCAACTGGAAGAGAAAGAACTCCTTCGTCACCGAGGAACATAGCGCTGCCTACACTCGATGAAAGCATAAACTAACGGACCAGACTTACCTATGAACTCTAGAGTTCTTGATGTGGATGGTGGGTTGGCGGGATGTCACCGTCCCCCGCTATCCTACAACCGCTTGGCCACACAAGATGCGATAGATGATGGTCGTGGTCCCGCAACGACGGGGTGGCCACACCCTGTTATCCCTTTTCCGTTGTGGCCACAGTGGCTGATCGATCCATGGCATCTTCCGCCAATGTCGAGGATGGATAACCGTGTGGTTGCGCGCAGCGATGCTGGTGATCCACGTGCTACGTGACCCGTTTCACCGTGCAACGAGCGGCGTCCTTCGGCTATGGCGGCGGCGACATTGCATTCACAAAACCAAATACGAGCACGCGGCAAGCACATGGACGTGATGTATATGCAACCGATCACTACTACAAAAACCTTCATCAGTACCGGTCAGGGTCCTCGTGTCCCAAAAAAAGAAAAATGTGTTATTTTGTCACGGGTAAGTGCGCGTGCGCGGACGCGATGACTCGAACCCATGACCTCTAGCCTCGCGTGTTGCTTACTTACCGCCCCACGTATGCATCACATGTGATTGAGTGGGAGATATTTTCCTTTTAAAGTAACCCATGGAGGATCGTTTAGCCGGTACTAAAGTGTTTTAGTACCGGCTGGTACTTTAGTGGACGAATGTGAGTTTTTGTAGTAGTGGCTAGACACACACTCCAAGAACAAAGAAGAATTTGTGGACCGGGACGGGACACGTCGTGGTTGTTACCCCGCCGTATAAAAAATTTTAGTGAAACTTATTAAATTTAAATACTTGGATCATCCGCAAATAATTAAAATTGAAATACTTCTACACAATTATGATCATCCGTGAATAATTAAATTTACAATTAATATTTTATAATTGTATGTGAAATTATACGAGTAATTAATTATACATATTAAATTTACAATTGGTGTAATAATTAATTTTTTAGTTTTGCAATGTAAATAATTAGTTATAATTAATTATATTTCTAGGGTTTGCTCTATGTAATTTCATATTTTATTCATGTGTATTTTATTCTCATCTCATTTGCTGCCCCAGGTCAGTCTCAATCCAGAGTGTCAATGCACAGTAACCCAAACTGCCATATGCCAGCTTTTCAGCACAATAAAATAGTCTCTCTCAGTGCAAAGTTTCAAGACACGGTTTCATAGGTAATCTATAACATTTCATAGTTGTATATTGTGTGATCAAATATGACAATACTATGTAGTGTTGCTTGCTTGTATTTTGATGATCAACCGAACGTATATCATTTCTATACAGTAAGGTACATAACATAGATCATAGGATAGCCAGGTACAGAATATAGATCAAAACAAAATCTTCTCAAGCCTTCGTAAGAAAAAATTTAAAACTTCAAAAATCTTCTCAAGCACAGATAAGCTGATCGCTCGTACATCTTCCGGCAAGAACCGATCGAAAACCTGATCGCTCGAGTTGTCTTCCGAGTTGAGATTTGAGAATCCCGATTAGGAATTGAAACAACAGACCAAATTACAGTTAAGTGCACGCAGCTTCAGTATCGATCTTCATAACGTACACACGGTAGAGATAGATGTTTGTTCATGCATGTCTAGGATTAAACTAAGGCTGGACGACTCTTGCTCTGATCTCATCGATAACTGACGGGAAGCTCTCCATCAGGCGCATGTACCCATCGGTCAGCACCGCGCTCCTGAAGTTCTTCTCCGCCACGAAGAAGTCGATGCACTTCTTCAGCTCCGGGCAATCGCTCATTTCCGCGCAACCCAGTATCGCCGCCACATTCTCCACCGACACACGCTCCCACAGCTTCTGGGCGCACACGAGCTTCAGCCTGGTCACGTGGAACATGTCCGCCGCTGCGAGAAGATTCTGGAAGAACTCCGCCATTGTCGTCGTCGAAGAGGTCTCGAGCAATAATTCGTCCGGGAGCAGCTCATCGGTGTAAATGAACAACAACAGAAACTTGAAAGTTAACGGCTGCATGTCATCCACCTTGACACAAAGAAGCCTTCCATGAGCCCAAGAGCTGCGCTCTGAAGGCCGGCGAGCGGGCGGCGAGGACGGCGCGGTGAGCGGGTAAAACCACGCCGCCGACCAAGAAGGCAACGTCGAAGCCGTCGCCGGAGGTCATCAGCAGATTCCCGAGGTCCGTCCCCAAGTCCGGCGCAGGCACGGGTATATGGCCGTGATCGCGAGGCGGAATCATGATGATGCCGCATATAAACCTGACACAGCCATCCACGGCGTACTCCGAGTCTCCGACTCCACCTTGCTCCGCCGCGCGAACCTGCTCCACCCAACTCTGATGAGCCTGGACCTGGTTTTGGTAGTGTCAGCAGTAGTATCGCCGGGTGCGTAGGCGACGTGCTTCATCCGGGGCAGCGCTAATGGCGCGCCGTCTGCACCAACGACGACGGCCTCCATGATTGCATGCTTGACGACGATGTGGTCGTCTTTGGATTTGCGAGCGCGGCACGCGAACAGGGAGAGGTACGCGTCGTCGTCGCCGGATGCGTCCTCACGGAGCCCACTAGGGTAGCAGGAAACCCTCCAGATATGGCCCCCGGCGACGATGAGGTCGTGGGCTTTGACGGCTTCGCCGGCGGCGAGGCTCTTGCTTTTTGAGTAGTCTAGCTTGAACTCGATGAAGGAGGAGTCCATACTGCCGGTAGCCCGGTATACAGGAGGATACAGGACGCTAGGATCGATACATAGACGGAGTATAAATGGAATCAGAGATTGTGAACGTTTGGAGTGCCAACGCGTAGGCACAAAGGGAGAATAATGTGAACGTGGCTAGACGCGACTGTGGCTAGTAACGTTTGGAATCAGAGATTATACAGGGAGAATAATGTGAACCTTGCCCTACGGAGCCCTCCGCCACTGTGGCTAGTAACGTCTTTTCGCGTCAGAGAATGAATAATGAACGGACGCGCGAGAGCAGTGATCGATTTATTGGAACTCAGGAGCCGCGACGAGCTGGTGGAACTGCCAAATAATACTGCATTAATCGATATGATCGTCGGCGCACGCAGGTGACTCTTTCCCTTCGGCTAATATAGACGCTTCAATTCGCTTGAGCTGCCAGATATAAAGTAACGAGAAAAAAAAGATTTTTAAAAAAATTGCCAGCAAGTGCATCAAAATTGTGACGTCAGTTCCTAATTGAATCGTGATTAACTACTATATGGAGGAGGATTATGTATCATTATATTGCATAAGATAGAAAAAACATGTTTTAGCTAGGATCACCAGCTTAACTTGATGCTAGGGATCCAAACAGCTCAGTCAAAACAGCAACTAATGGCCATTAGCTAATTATAACCCTATTATCTTTCTAGCTAGTAGAAGGCACTGGTCCTAGCTATCACCATCTCTTTAAACACTCAAATACTCCACCGCTCCTAAAAAAATACTCTGAAATAAAATACACCCTATAATTTTGAGGACAAATTAGCAAGAATGGCAAAAGACGCATGTACTCCTTAGTTATAATGTGAAGAGCCGTGTTTTAAGATAATTATGGATAAAAGGAGTCAATTTACCCAATTAGCTAACATATTCTACTAAATCTAAGAAGACTTAAATTAACAATGAATTAATGAATATAGAATGCTCTATATTTAGACAGAATTTGAATCCTTAGATACCTTGTATTATGGGACGGACGGAGTAAGAACTCAGTAAAAATAGTACAAGTACAAAGAGGGGTAGCGTGGTAAATTTTAGCTTGCTAAAATAAATATCTAACAATTAGTTAGCTGAATTTTAGTTGAGTGTGGATCCAAAAATGACCAAAGTTTTGAACAGCTTAGGAATTGCTCTAATCTCTAACAGGAAGCGACTAAACTGACCTAAAAAACTCGGACAGAGGGAGAGAAATCCATCTGATTTTGTCTCAAGGGGTTTCATCGACCCCAGAGTTCAATGCACTAACCGCGTTACGCTGCAAGAATCTTTGGTGACTAAACTGACTACTCGGGTCGCTAATTAAACAAGCCAGTGCCTCTCACAAAGGAGGCCGCCTGCCCGTGCTGGATCTGGGAAGTGACGGCGGCGACCTCGACCACACCGTGCGGCGGCGATTTCGACAACACCGAGCGGCGGCGGCCACGGCAGTAGCGCGCAGCGTCGGCCCTGTAGGTGCGGCGGCGCTTGGGATGGCGAGCCGCCGGTCGATGCTGGCTCAGATTCAGATCCCGGCCGGTGGGGACGACGCTCTCCCACCCGGGGGCTCTCCCTCAACGCCTTCTGCGGCCTTTGGAGGCGGCGGCGGCAACGGCAAGTGGAGGCCGGCGTTCCTCTCTCCTTCCTGCTACCTTTGAGGGCGACACTGCCGGACATGTCGGCGGCGGAGGCGGAGGCGGGGAGGGTGGACGGCCGGACAAACGGGGTCTATGTGGCCCGTTCCGCTTCTTCATGGATGGCGGCGTTGGTCCGACGCCGGGTCTAGCGGCGGCTGGGGAGGCAGAGTTCTTCCGGTCGTTTGTGCTGGCCTCTCTATGCAGTTCTCAAAATGGATTATAGTCTTGCAGGGACATCAGGCGAAAGTCGTTCCCGGGATGCTGGTGTCGACAACGACGGCGTCACGCAACGTCGTTCTCCCTCTTTGGGGCGTTGTTGAGATGCTCCTTGCTAGATGAATTCCGGGTGAAGACCCAAATCCGGCTAGCCGGTGGGGCGGTGGCGGCGTCTTCGACGTCGTGTCCTTCTTGGAGGCACCGCCTTGAAGGTCCATTTCTTACCGATTTTGCCATCCTTATTTGGCGTTGCTAGGCATCGCTGTAGGTGGTGGCAACTTGTCGGAGTGAATGCATAGACGTAGAGCCGGAGAGGGACTTGGGCCATTTTGAGAGGAGTTTGGAGGAGGATATTTGTGATGGGTATATTTTTCAGAAATAAATAAATTATCCATATATCAAAATAAACAACAGGGAATGGTTTCATTAACTTTGTATCATGACAGATTGATTATACGTCGTCACAATTAAGTTCACACGTACAATGGCTTCACACTGAAAATAACAAGGCACAGCTGTAACGTAGATGCATGTGTCGATCCTAACTCTGAACCTTTGCTCTGATCTCAGTGTTGATGCACACAATCCTCACATAACAAACGCCGGATATATATGGAATAACCGGCATACTCACTCCACAAAATAATAGTAATAAGTACTCTATTTCATAATGTTTTCTGGCATACAGATAGCTTGACGATCTTGCAGTAATCCCGAATTCCCGATCAAATTTAGCACATGAACGTACCATATGTCTTAGGTCTGAATCCGCTCTCTAATCTCATCAACAACAGATGGAAAACTCTGCATCAGCCTGTAGTACCCCTCGGTCAGCACAGCAATCTTGAAGTTTTTCTCCACGACGAAGAACTCAAGGCACGCCTTCTTGAGCTCCGGGCAGCTGTGCTTTTCAGCACAGCCTAGAAGCTTGGCAACATTCTCCGCCGACACACACCCCCATAGCTTGTGGGCGCACATGAGCTTCATCCTCTCCAGCCGGTACATGTCAGCTGCCGCGAGCAAATTCCGGAACAGCTCCACCATGGGCGTCGAAGGGCTGCTTTCTTCGAGCTCTTGGTCCGTCGGCAGCGCGTCGGTGTAGATGAACCGCAGCATGATCTGGAACGTCGCGGGCTGGATGTCGTGCAGGGTGATGCGGTCCATGTTGGCGTCCGCCATGGATCCCAGGAGCTGTGCCTTGAAGACCGGCGAGCGGGCGGCGAGCACCGCCCGGTGGGCGCGCAACGTCTCGCCGGCGACGGCGAAGGACACGTCGGAGCCGTCGGCGCCGTCCAGGAGGCGGCCGAGATGGTCGCCTATGTCAGAGCATGGCACGGCTATAGGCCTAGGCCTGTCGTCGTCACGCAAAACTATGACGCCACACATGAACGTGACGCTGCCGTCGTCCTTGACGTAGGACTCGAGATCTGCCCGCTTCACGAACTGTGCAAACCCCCATAAGTCGAAGCCCTCGAGTGGATACACTTTGACGCACCGCCGCGCGTGTGACGCTGATGGCGCGCCGTCTCTGTCAATCAGAAAGGCGTCGAAAATGGCCCTGACCTTTTTGGATTCACCACTGACGAGCTTTAGATACAGAGAGAGGTAGACGCCATTGTCGACCTTCTGGTATCCATGTGGGTAGCAGTTGATCCTCCAGATGTGCCCCCCAGCGGAGATGTCATCGGAGTGGACAACGTCGCCGATGGCAAGGCTCTTGGTTCCTGCGTAGTCGAGCTTGAATTCGGTGAAGCCGGAGGCCAACATGTTGACGAAGAGCTACTAGCTAGTGGAAAACATGGCTATCGATCTGTGACTCGAGTCGTCGTCACTGCGTAGGTTAGTTGTGCTATAAATACAAGGGGCCAAGACCGACGGTTGGAGTGCCTTGCGGGGTTTGGAATGTGAAAGGTGTTAACACGGGCGCCTTGGTTCCGGAACGGGACTTGGAACGAGGGAGTCCAAAACGATATCACGACAATTCCAATTTCGCACGGGGGTTAATTCAATTCGGAAAGTCTAAGCGACGACCGGTCGGACGGAAGCGTCGCGTGTGACCCGCCGCCGTTGTCGTGCGCAGTCCCACGACCCGTCGCCCCTGTCCTAGATGGCCGGGGGGGGGGGGGGGGGGGGGCAGGCGGCCCGGTAGCAGCAACGGTTACCGAGCGGAGGGCAGGACGGCGAGGGCGCCGCCTGTCAGGCGGTGGGGGATCTAGTGCCGGAGGTGGGGCGGAGGGAGGAAGAGGAGGCGGCGGCGGCGGATTAGCGTGGCGGGAGCGCCACCTCGCGTGGATGGAATTTATTATATATAGTGCCCGCATCAAAAGGTTGGAGCGTTAGGCCAGTCTTAATGGCAGGGTCATCAATATTTAATGGACTGCCACATAGGCTTTTTTGATGACATGATACGAAATTAATGAAGGGAGAGAAGATCTTAGGGTCATGGTGATGACCCTGGGTCGACACAGATACCAATGCTTACGACCCTCCATTGAGAGCTCATGACCCTCCATTTGATCACAACATATGTAAGATTTAAATGTTGCATTCTATCTATGAAACTGTGCCCATGACCCTCTGCATTGAGAGTG
Organism: Echinochloa phyllopogon; assembly: GCA_033239725.1. Lineage (NCBI taxonomy): Eukaryota > Viridiplantae > Streptophyta > Magnoliopsida > Poales > Poaceae > Echinochloa > Echinochloa phyllopogon. Next base: position 36,915,443 of record BTCW01000006.1, read on the forward strand.
ACAGGGTGATCATGCTAAAAAGCTGATGTGGCAGACTTGGTAGATGTGCCCATGGCTCTACCACTGAGACTGGCCTTATATTTGCTAAACACGTTCGGCGATGCACATGCAAACTCACGCCATCACATTTAAGGCCAGTCTCAGTGGGGGTTTCATAGGAGTTTCATGGCATTTAATGTGCTGATGTGGCACATGAGAGAGTGGAGAGTTTCATGAGATGGGAGAGGAGTTTCATCACCATGAAACTCATCTGGCACAATTACCTAGTTTCTGGTCTAGGTAACTGTGCGATGAAACGCTTCATCGAGACTGGCCTAAATGTACTCCCTCCATATTGGTATTAGATGACGTTTTTGGAGACACATAAAATCTAATCTATTTTTAAAATTACAATATGGTAGCTCCTAAATCAGTCATAGCTGACTACTAATCTATCAATAACATTTTTTATAGTGTTCATACCATACCACGCTTAACTCAACAACCAATACAACATCCTTGTAAGTCAAATTTCTTTAAGTTTGATCAAGTTTGTTGAAAAATATATTCCAGCATCTTCAACCAAATAACTAAGACATTTAATGGTAGATTTAATGAAACCACCTTGATAGTGTGGATGCTACTACTTTACCTATAAACTTGGTCAAAATTAGAGAAGTTTGATTTATGATAAAACTAAAATAACTGATATTTTACAGAAGAGGAATTATATGCATCTAAATTAGTTGATAGTGATTATTCGATGTGGTAAAACTAAAATAACTTTTGGTAGATGCATTATATTTGAATAGAAGTATATCCTTATAACATATTTGTGTTTTTCTTGTGAAACAATATATTTAAATTTATAGTTCAATAGATTTACTCAATTTTCAGATGCGATATTCAGTTTTCCAAGATACACATACAAATGTACTTATATTCATATGTGAAATTTCGCGACTTATTAGACGCTACTCATCTAACATTTTGCTGAAGAAATACAAGATCAGATGGTTCCTGGCATCATAGATATATAGAGATTGATATTCTTACCCAGCACCGTTCAAAAATCCCAATCCAAGCAACTTAGCACCACATGCACATTGTCTTATGTCTGAACCCGCTCTTTTATCTCATCAATAACAGATGGAAAGCTCTGCATCAGCTGGTAGTACCCCTCGGTCAGCACAGCAATCTTGAAGTTTTTCTCCACCACAAACTCAAGGCACCTGTTCTTCAGCTCCGTGCAGCCGTGCGTTTCAGCGCAGCATAAAACCGGCGCAACATTCTCCGCCGACACACGATCCCATAGCTTGTGGGCGCACATGAGCTTCATCCTGTCCAGCTGATACATGTCAGCTGCCGCGAGCAAACTCTGTAGCAGCTCCGTAGCAGAAGAGCTCTCGAGCTCGTCGTCTTCCGGCAACGCGTCGGTGTACACGAACCGCAGCAGGATCCTGAAAGTCTCCGGCTGGATCTCCTGCAGCGTGACGCATGGCATCTTGGCCTCGGCCATGGAGCCGAAGAGCTGCGCCTTGAACACCGGCGACCGGGCGGCGAGCACCGCCCGGTGGGCGCGGAACGTCTCGCCGGCGACGGAGAAGGACACGTCGGAGCCGGCGGCGCCGCCGCCGCCGCCGTCCAGCAGGAGGCGCCCGAGGTGATCGCCTATGTCAGAGGACAGCACGGGTATAGGGTTGGCATTCAGAACCACGACTCCGCACACGAACGTGACGATGCCATTATCCTTGACGTAATCAGGCTCCAGATCGCTGCGTCGTATGAACATTGGAAATCCCCATCCGGAGCCGTCGCCGGGAGGATGAACATGCAGGCCCCGCTTCGAGTGCGACGGCGACGGCGACAGCTCGCCGTCTCTGCTCATCAGGATGGCTTCGAAGATGGCCTTGATGTTTCTTGATTTGCTGACGAGGCGTAGGTAGATTGCCAGGTAGACGCCATTGTTGTTAGCTCCGGTGGTGAGTCCATAAGGGTAGCAGCGTACCCTCCAGATGTGCCCTCCCGCCGGGAACTCGTCGGAGAGGACAACGTCGCCGGCGGCAAGATGCTTGGTTGCTTCCAAGTCGAGATTGAACTCGGTGAAACCAGACCCCAACATGCTATATAGTAGATTTATGATGTATATGGAAGTTGAACGTAGGGTGAGATTCTTCGATGCCTCTGATTGCGGGATACACGCTAGATTAGATTGATTGGATCGGAGATTTACATAGGCGTGGACGCGTTGTATGGCAACCGCGTGGTAAATATCGCGCATGATTTGTGGAAACAGAATTAGCTAGCGCGATGCATATCTAGTACTGCCGTAGTACGTGCCGCTATATATCCTCGTCCTCGTCGCATACAACCCCAACAGCTTGTGAGGCCCCGACGAACACGGATGCAGAAATCAGACGAAACCAACGAGAACAAGAGCAAATTTGGAACCAATGCAAGGAATAACTGAATTACTGAACCGACGATTTATTGTTGAGGCTAATCCTCGTTACAGGCGTCGCCAGAGAGACGATGAAACTACAACTACTCCTAGTTCTAGGGTTTACTATGTTCTCCCATAATTATTCCGACAGTCGAGGTCCCATCCTAAATAGATGGCTCAGTGATTAGTAAAAGTAAAAAGACAGCAACAGTAACTATTTAACATCTAAAACAAGGTAAAAGTGAACGGTTCGGCGAGTCGATGATGGTCGTCTGATGGATGGTGGGCAGTCATCTATGAAGTCGCTGAAGCCACCGGTAGAAAAAGTGGCTTTTGCACTGGTTGGGAACACCCTTTAGCACCGGGGTTTCGAACCGGTACTATGCATCCGGACACCTTTAGCACCGGATCAAATGACCGGTGCTAAAGGTGTTCATTCGCCAAAAAATATATGCTCGGCCGACGTTCATGTTGGTGCTTACTTGCTCTGTTCTGCTATTTGGACTGATGAAGCTGAATGTACTTGAGTGTCTGCATTGCCTGAGCCTAACATTGGTGCTCTCTTAATACAGCAGCTGCCGGCCGCCACCTTGGGAAGAAGGGTAAGGACAATCCATCAACCGTAAGAAGTACTATAAGTTTGTTGATTGTATTCATGTCCACTCTCTTCTCTGGCCTGTCAAAGAAAAGTTCGTGGCTTTGGGTAGTAATCCTAGGATTTAATTCGAGTCATGAAAATACAAACGTTTTAAAAATATTAAGAGTTCTGATCATGGCAATACTTTTGAAACTCAAAAGAAAGGAAATCAATTCATAGTCCAATACTAATAATATTTTCGATCACCATGTTTGTCGGATTGGTAAATTAATTAAAGACGAAGTGCTGTATGCAAAAGTGATCACGCAAATCCTTGTTCCCGAGTCTGAATTCGAATTTGATTTCCACGAGTTCTGAATGTTTTGAATTCATTTACTTTAAGTTGAGTATTAAGTGTTAAAATATTAACTGATGAATGTCGCTTCCTTTGGTACAGTTGCTGGCTTGCTGCCAAGTGATGTGGCTGCGTCCCGGGCTTGTTGTTGTTCTCTCTTCGCGCAACATGTGCGCGCTGTGCCGTCCTCGATGGCGATTTGTAAACCAAACTCCCTTCTTCTTTAAATACAAAGATACGCAGATCTCCTGCGTATTCGAGAAAAAAAATGTGGCTAAAAAGGTTGCTAAGGTAGCAAAAGATGTAAAAGCATTGGAGGAAGAATGTATCACTGTGCATGAAAAACGAGTCATAATCGCAGTTTATGATTATCTTTCATTTGTTCATGACAACAGAGATCGCTATCTGCCGTTCCTCAAGTTTGGGGGTTCAGAAGAAGAATTACCAACAATTAAGGAGAGTTGTGATGTTTGGGGGTTAATATCAATGCTTAAAGTTTCTCTTTCAGATTAGGTAATAGTAACATCAAGTACAATTGGACCTGCTGTTGGCGCCGAAGTGTTTATTGCAGCTAATATTACAAAAAAAATGTTTCTTCATCTGTAACAATGGATGACATCTAGAAAGATTGTGACTTGCTAGTGGCACAGTCATGCCATCTCAAATTGCCCTAGTGGACCTGAGCATTTTCTGCCACAGCAAATGAGATCAACAATTTTTTTTTAAAAAAAAGCAAGCACATGAGATTTGTGATGTATGGAATTTTAAGCATGTTACACCCCCGAATTCTCTCTTCATGTTCTTCTCCACAGCAAACAAGTCCGTGCACTTGCTCTTAAGATACGTGTCGGCCAACACCAGTGCAGAAGTAAACTGTGTCCATGGTGTACATGAACGCAAGCATGACCGGGGACGTGTCGGGCACTCGGGCTCGATGTCCTGCAGCGCGATGGACGGCGCCGTGGCGTCCGCCGTCGAGCCGCAGAGCTCCGCCCGGAACACCGGCGAGCACGGCCCGGCCACCGGCGAAGGAAACGAACGCCCCGACGCCGCGCTCCAGCAGGCGGCCGAGGTGCGCCGCCACGTCGGAGGGCGGCACGGCTATGGCGTCGTCGTCGTCGCCGGCACCAGCGAAGCCCAGGACTACGATCCCGTACACGAGAGTGACGCCGCAACCGTCGGCCAGCGGCGGCTGGAGGTCGATCGCCGGTGAGCCGAACTGATGGTGGCACCCGCCGTCGACGGCGTATCGGGGCGGGTACACCTCCGTGGACCTCGTCAGCGCGTGCCCGCCGTGCCGCGACGGCGAGCCGTTCTTGTTCATGACGAAGGCCTCGAAGATGGTGAAGTGCGATGCTTGCTGATGACCCTGACGAACGATGGCTATAGATATGCTACTTAGATGTGGAAGTTGATAGAGCTGAGGAAAATTGCCTCTCCCTTGTTTGGTTTGTGATGGTAATTGTAGTTTAAGGTTGAATTCTTATCCTCTGTTTAGAAGGTTTCTGAGTGGAAAATTGCACAATAAAATTCCGATGAAAATTCTTCAGAATCAACCCACGTCGGCAGGAAGAGACGGACTCAGCCACTCAGGTTCACCCTAGCTGCCACCACCAAAGTTTATTGCCACAATCCCAAGCTAGTAGGTTAGCTATACTATGTTGGAATGTCCAACAAGTAAATGCGTAACATTTTACTAATTTCACGAGGATTGAGACCATTTCTTCTCTACTTCCTTCTAGAAAGTGCAATCCTGATTCTTAATTGTAACCACATCCAAACACCACACCTGATCCAACCAATGTTCATGGAAAGAACTTACCCAACATTATTGCAGGAGAAAAACATAGGATTCGGGGAATAAACAACCACAGCAAAACCCTCTTCCCAGCCAACGTAACAGATTCATCCACGTCTGTGCTTCTACGGCCAGCATCTGCTCCTGTACTTGACTCAAAATGTTTTGTTCTGCATATCATTATAATACAAACTACATTATATAACTGCAAAGAAAATACAAAATACTGCTGTAAGATTTGCATTTTACAAGATTTAAGGCAACCCTCTTCATTCCTGGAGTTGGTTTCAGAATTGGAAAATGAATCAGAAAAATGTCCAACTATTAAAAATGACAGGCACAATAGATAGTTATACGAGACACCTAAAAAATTGAATGAAAAAGATAAGAGTTCTAATGATCTAATCTTGCAGTAATATGACATAAGTTCATACCACTAAATTAGGCTGCTACAGTTCTCAACCTGCCATCTAATCTCATCAAGTCACAAACTTATTCTTTTTTTTTCGAGAACACGCAGGAGAGCTGCGTATCTTTGTATTAAGAAGAAGAAATAATTTGATTTTACAACGCGGGCCAAAGGCACACGCACACACCACGAATTACATTAGAAGACTATACGGCTAACACCGACAACCAATTACACTTGATAGATCATGATATATATATGTGAATTATAGAGGCACTTGGAAGAGCAGCAAAGTACAAAGCATAGTCTGATTGCCCCAGACAGGACAGCTCCATCTACATTTGAAATTCCCTCATCACATGAATCATGGAGTGAATAACTGAATATTATTATGCAAGCGTAAATATGCAAAATGGTACAGAACTAAGGTATGACAGCAGCAGCAACCTCATAGAGCACAGAAGACGTACTTGAGCCACAATTAAATCATTCTGAGCTGCTGAAAGGCATGTTTCTTTTGTTACCTTCTGTGATAAAGGTTAACTATACTTTTAGATACACAATGCAGGGTGTTGTTTAAGCGTCCAGTCCATATCAGTGTGCCCTTACTTCCATTTCCCATATTAACCAAGCAGCAAAAGTACATTATGGGCTGTAAGATTCTAATGGTACCAAATTGCAATACGATAGGTACTTGATATTCATATTGCAACATGCTGAATACAGGGGGCAATGCTATCTATACTAGCCACATATCATCATAGCAAAAGTAATCATCTCAAATTTAAAGCACAACCCAGCTTCAGGACGGGATAGGTCCACAAAGAAACCCGCAAAAGACCAAACTAGTGTAATAGTTTAGCATAGCCTCCATAACTTTGCGCCTGAGTTGTTTGGCATCCACTTTGCCTTGCTTTTCCATAACACTTGGGAGAAGCTTCATTCAGTACTGCAAGAAAGATAGTTCCAAGAGCAGGCATTCAGTTCTTCAACAAGTACAACATGAACATATTTTAATATGCTCAGAAATCTAGGAGATGCTCATCGTCGTTACAAAAGGGCACACCATGGTTGAGCACCTAGATACACTATAAACATATATACATGGATCTTTCAGCATGTTATATCCCAACCCTCTCCTTCAGCTTAGCAGCAAGATCCGGAAATTTCTGCACCAACCATATGAAACCAGCTGTGAACACAATCTTCTTGAAGTTTTTCTCCACGGAAAAGAAGTCAATGCACTTGCTCTTCAACTCTGGACAGTTGTGTGTCTCAGCACAAGCTAGCGTAGATGCAAATGTGTCCACCGAGATAATGTTCCATAGCTTCTGAGCACATATAAGTTTCATCCGGTCCAATGCATAACGGTCAGCTGCAGCAAGTAGATGTTGCATCATTTCAGTGGGAGAATCTCCAAGCTCGTCATCTTTAGGTAGATCATCCGTGTAAATGAAACCAAGCATAGCTCTAAATGCTGCTGGTTCAATTTCCTGCAGTGTGATGGACGATGATGTAGCATCTGCCATGGAGCCAAAGAGCTCGGCCTTAAAGACTTGCGAGCGGGCAGCCAGGATAGCACGATGAGCTTGGAACTTCTCGCCTTTCACAATGAACAAGACATCCGATGTGACATCGCAGTCAAGCAGCTGGCCAAGATCACACCCTATGTTGGATGGTGGCACGGAGATGGTGTCATCACCCAAAACTATGACATTGCACAGAAACGTGACCCAGCCATTTGTGACATAGAGCGACTCGAGAAGGTTTCGTGTCAAGAGCTGAGTCCAGCCCCAGTTTTTGGAACCTTCGGACGAGTAAACCTGCACTGATGACCTCTTGTCATAGGAATAATCTGGTTCACCGTCTCTCCCCAGGTAAAAAACATGGAAAATGGTCTTGACATTTTTGGACTGGCTCAAGAGGTGGAGGAAGATCGAGACGTACTCGCCCTTGTCCTCGACCTTGTTCCCACGCGGGTAGCAGCAAATCCTCCAGAGGTTACCCCCCGCGGAGAAGTCCTCGGAGCTGACAGAGTCCCCAATGTCGAAGGTCTCGGTTCTCCAATAGTTAAGCTTGAACTCGACAAAACTGGACCCCAACATCTTGGTGTCCTGATGCTCCCTAACACGGTTTCCGTGAGATTAGCAGCGATTAACGGGCAAAAGAATCTTCATCTTGAGATAAACTGAAGAACAACGGACGAAAAATACTCACATTCCCAAAGAACAGCGGAGGTGGTGGGTGCTTGGTGGCTACTCCGGCCGCTCGCCTCAGCTGGCGCCGGAATGGCTGATTGCTCCTCCGCAGACCAGGAGAACGCTGTGGCCTCCGCCTCCTCCGGCCACCGACCGCCGCTGCTCGTCCGCCGGCGATTCGCCTAGGGCACGTTCCGCGGTTTGGGGGCGAACGGCGGCGGCGGCGACGGCGGCAGCCTGCTTCAGGGTGACGCCGCATATAGGCCCACCAGGAACCCAGGATGCAGCGGCCCACCGCTGCCCATGTCGCGAGTGAGAAAGCCCAGAGTACATGTACATATGGCCCATTAAGCGTAATTTTGTTTCAAGTTTTCTGCTAGGCTACACACAGCTGCCAAATGTTTTGAGACAACGCACCCCACTAAAATTCACAAAATTAATGTTCAAAGAATGCACATAAATTTTAGGAAGAAATAAAGAGATTAGTTGAAAAACACACATTAGCGTCATGGTTTTTTTGGTTTGTACGATTTAACTCACATCGAAGAATATATATCTGCCAAATGTGACATACGCATCACACGACGTGTGAGCGCAAGAAGCACTGGAGCAGCGAAGAACAGAATATAACAAACACCGATCTGTTCGTCTGGCTGGTGACTAGTGCTGATTTATTCTGAGGGGTACCGTTGGTTGGTGGCTGATTTATTCTGAGAAAAAAGTACAGTTGGCTGGTGACTGATAAGTCAGAAGGACAAGTTGCACGTTTTTTCCCTTGTTCCAAAAGCCTCTAGGTTTCACATATTGAAATATCAGTTCTCTGCTGAATCAAGCGTGCAAGACAATTAACTACATAGGTTTACTACCTGTGTCGCTAAAACGGCTAAGAAGGAACTAGATAATTTATCGTTAAAAAAATAGACATCAAAATTCTAGAGATTTAGAGGTCTACTAGGTGGTAGTGCACATCACCACCTCGCATTTCAACCAGTCAAGCTAGCCTCGTTACGGAGTACTTGCGAGTCACCACACTAAAGAAAATGTTTTATTGACTCTTTTGTTTTTCAAAAGATCAAGGATCTAGATCTATTTAACCTGTTAGTCTCAAAAGCCATTGGTGTATATTTTCTGAGCTGCCACTCAAGCAGCAGAGCCATCGTCAGCATTTTCCCGTGGCCACAGAAGTCATATTTGAGCCACTCTAGGATTAGACAATCATACTCGTTGTTTTACATTAGAAAAAAAAGAAACTATATCTTTCTGAGTTGCTCAAAGAAACAAGATCCTTTTGTTACCTTCTGTGACGAAAAATAGCTGCATGTCACTATTTTCAGTGAGAGTTTCATCCACATTACAGTGTCATGTCACTATTTTTGATGATGTGGTGGAGAATTAATGAAGAGAGAGATGAAATGAGTTTCATGGTGATGAAACCTGATGTACACTGTTTTCAAGATAGTTGTGTCTTGCATGTAACCTTGGAAACAACAAACGATGAAACTTTACATTGAGAGAAACTAAACTATTTTAACTATAAATTAAATGTTATTTTGCTTACGTGGCATTCTTGGAAACGTAAACATAAAATGGCCATTGAGAATGGCCTTAGATACACAGGGCTGGGTGTTTCTAAGCCTCTGATCCATATTAATGCGCCATTACTTCCAGTTCTCAAATGAATAAATCAGAACAAGGTTATGCGGACTATAAAGATGGAAACGGTAACAAATTGTGATACAAGAGGCACTTTAAATTCAGATTGCAACATGCTGAATACATCTCAGGGGTTAAGGCTACTTATACCAGTTGCATATCAACATAATAAAAGCAAGCATCTTGAAAGCTTAAAGGCCAACCCAGCTTCAGGACAGGATAGGTCCAAGAGCACAAAGAAACCCCAAAAGACCAAAACTAGCCTTAAGTCTTAGGTGCTGTTTGGAATGGAGTTGCTAAAGTTTAGCACTTGCTAAACTTTAGCATCTGAATTTTGTGTGCTAAAGTTTAGCACAGTGAGGTGTTTGGATGTAGCTGTTAAAGTACATTAGAGGGCAAAAGACCAATTTACCCTCATTAATTGGTATGAGGGAGGAGGGGCTGGGGAGTTAATGCGACAGGGAGGGGTAGTGGGTGTCAAAAGCCCACCAGGAAGCACTTTTAGTAAAAAAAGCACCCCTTTGTGGTGCTAAGGAATATGGTGGTGCTAAACTTTAGCATGTCACTTTTAGCAGGTTTTAGCACACCTGTTTGGATAAAATCTACTAAAGTTTAGCAAAAAGTGTTGTGCTAAAGTTTAGCACTATGAAAACAAACAGGGCCTTAACCTCCATAGCTTTGCACCTGAGTTGTGTAGCAGCAGCATCCACCATTCCACCTTGCCTCGCTTATCAGAACACTTGGCAGCAGCTTCATTCAGCAATGCAAGAATAATTGAAGAGCTGCAGACATTCAGTTCATTAACAAGTACTAGTGTACTACTCATCAAATTTATAATATGTTCAAACGTATGATATGCTCATCATTGCTCCAAAACGCCATGCTAAATAATCTATGGTTGATCTTTTTTAAAAAATAATCTATGGTTGAACACCTAGACTATAAACATATATACAATGGAACTTTCAGCATGTTACATCCCAACCCGCTCCTTCAGCTTAGCAGCAAGATCTGGAAATTTCTGCATCAACCACATGAAACCAGGTGTGAAGACAATCTTCTTGAAATATTTCTCCGTGGCAAAGAAGTCGATGCACTTGCTCTTCAACTCTGGACAGTTGTGTATCTCAGCACAAGCAATAGTAGAAGCAAATGTATCCACCAAGATAATGTTCCATAGCTTCCGAGCACACATAAGCTTCAGTCGGTCCAGCGCATAGCGGTCAGCTGCGGCAAGTAGATGCTGCATCATCTCAGTGAGAGAGTCCCCATACTCTTCATCTTCAGGCAACTCATCAGAGTATATGAAAAAAGCATAGCTTTAAACACTGCAGGGTCAATGTCCTTCAGCGTGATGGATGGTGATGTGGCATCTGACATGGCGCCAAAGAGCTCAGCTTGGAAAACCGGCGAGCGGGCGGCGAGAATAGCACGGTGAGCTTGGATTGTCTCGCCTTTCACCATGAAGGAAACATCTGTCCCGACATCAGAGTCAAGCAGGAAGCCGAGGTCACACCCTATGTTAGAGGGCGGCACGGCAATGGTGTCGGCACCCAGAACTATGATGCTACAAAGAAACGTGACCCAGCCATCTGTGACATAGGCTGATTCGAGAAGGCTTCGCTTCACGAACTGAGACCACCCCCAGCTTGTAGTGCTGTCAGGGTGTTCATGCGAGTAAACCTTCACTGACCTCTTCTCATTGGAGAAAGATGGTTCCCCGTCTCTCCCCTGAAAGAAGACCTGGAACATGGCCTTGACAGCTTTGGAATCGCTGACGAGCTCGAGGAAGATGGCGACGTACTCGCCCTTGTCATCATTGCTGTATCCACGACCACGAGGGTAGCAGTGGATCCTCCAGAGGTGCCCCGCGGCGGAGATGTAATCGGAGCTGACGGAGTCCCCGATGGTGATGTTCTTCGTCTCCGAGTACTCGAGTCTCAACTCGAGAAAACCAGAGCCCGACATCTTGGCATCCGACTGCATCCTAATACGATTTGCTTGAATCTAATCTAAACACCGATTCATCAGTAGATAGCAAGAGCTCAATCGAAATTTAGATTCAACTGAAGATGAACAGCACACGAGGATACTCACATCCCGGCCGGGCCTCCGCCGTCGCCTGTCGGAGCCACGCCGGCGCCGCCGGTGGACTGATGCCTCCTCTGAAACTCCGCCGCCGCTCGCCGCCCACCTCTCGTCGCGCGAGGTCTCTCTAGTCTCTAGTTTGCGGTTTGGGCCCCCACAGCCTAGTAATGGTGGGGTGATATCACTCGTCTTGTAAGGACGGTAAGGCCCATTGCGCGGGTCGCAAGCAAAAAGCCCAGTCTAACATGTAGCCCATGAAGGAATAGGCCAGCTATCGAATCGATCAAAGGAATATATAATTTTCAAGACTCAAAAGTATTCCAAAGTAACGTATAAGAGGCGTTAAAAAAGTAAAATATAGGGAACTCTACAAGTAAGGCTTAATTCCGATGTATGAAGCAAAGAGGCGCATAGAAGTATGGATCAGAAGCCAGGAATAAGCATGTTAACCTGAACAAGCTTCATCTGCCAATTTTTTTTCCCCTGTAAGCACAGTACAGACTCACACTTATAGTATCACAATAACATTAGCTAGTACATTTTGCCAATGAACACGGCAGAAGTACCACCAGATCCTAATTTGACCCATCAGAGATGCTGAAACAAACAAGGTTCTTTAGAGTTTTATAGTCTGAAGAACCTTTCTGACCAAGGAAGCTTTATGTTCAGATGAAATATTGTTCGGCCTCAGTTTTCATCAAATGAATAAAGCCACAAAACTACAGAAGGTTATATGGAGCATAAAGATGCAAATGCAGAACTTTGGTACCATAAGTACTTGATATTCCAATATGCTTAAGTATATTATATTATTATACAGGCATACATCATTCAGGAACCTAAGGCTACATTAGTTAGTCTCATATCAGGATGCCGGTGGTCAACATCTTCAAAGTAAACCACAATCAAGCATCAATACAGGCTATTAGATAACTCTCACCAGTGTTCCAAAATTCCACACTGACACTGCAGTTCAACGCCACTTCATGAAGATTTACGATTGTTACATCCCAACCCTCTCCTTAAGCTCAGCAGCAAGCTGTCGATAATCCCTCATCAACCACAGGAAACCATCCGTGAAAATTATCTTCTTCAGATTGTTCTCGATTGCAAAGTAGTCAAAACACCTGCTCTTCAACTCTGGGCAGTTGTAAGTCTCAGCACAAACTAAAATAGGAGCAAATGTATCTTCAGAGATGCTATTCCACAGCTTACGAGCACAGATAAGCTTTAGTCGGTCCATTGCATATCGGTCAGCCGCAGCAACCAGATGCAGCATCATGTCAACGAAACCATCCCCAAACTCGTCATCTTCTGGCAACTCATCTGTGTACATGAACCCAAGCATAGCTCTGAACGTTGCGGGCTCAATGTCTTGCAGTGTGATGGATGACGATGTGGCATCTGACATGGAGCCAAAGAGCTCGGCCTGAAATACTTGTGAGCGAGCAGCGAGAATAGCACGGTGAGCTTGGATGGTCTCGCCTTTCACCATGAACGAAACATCTGTACCAACTTTGCGGTCAAGAAGGCGGCTGAGATCCCTCCCTATGTTGGAAGGTGGCACCGAAATGGTGTCGGCGCCCAGAACTATGATACTACACAGAAACGTGACCCAGCCGTTTGAGAGGTAGAGTGCCTCGAGAACCCTTCTATCCAGGAACTGATTCCACCCCAAGTTGTAGACGTTTTTATCATCAGAGTAAACCAGCACTAACTTCTTTTCATGGCAGAAAGATGGTACACCATCCCTCCCCAGGGGAAAAACTTGGAAGATGGTCTTGACTTCTACGAAATCGCTGATGAGCTCGAGGTAGATGGAGACGTAATATTCGCCCCCGACATCCTCCAGGTCTCCACGCGGGTAGCAGTGGATCATCCAGAGGTGACCCCCGGCGGAGATAACCTCGGAGCTGACGGCGTCCTCGTTCGTCATCTCCAAATCTGAATAGTGAAGCTTGAACTCGAGAAAACCAGAGCCCGACATCTTGGCCTCCAACTGCTTCCTGACACGATTAAGCTAACCTTTTACACCGATTCGCGAGCTAAAAAATGATTCTAAATCTCAAGGAAACTGAACAAGCGCGCACAAGATTACTCACAATCCCAAAATGGCGGTGGAGGCGGAGGTGAGTCACCGCCGGCGCACCCCAGCTGGCGCCGGAGTGGGGACGTAGACTCCTCCGCCGGACCGTGATTCCGCGGATCCGCTACGAGCACCCAAGATTACCTTTGCACACTACCGGCCGCCGCTCATCGCCTATTCGCACGGGCGTCGCCGGCTCGCCGCCGGCCGTGGCCTAGGGTTCGCTCCTCAGTTTGGTGGCGAGCGGCGGCCGCCACGGCGTCGGCGTTCCGGTGAGATACCCACTCGCCTAACACGTGGGCCTGGGCCACGTGCTCTGGTCATAAACAAGGAGCCCAGACTACCTTGTGGCCCATGAAAGATAACGTTTCTTTCAGCTACAAATGAAACTCTCTAAAAAAGTGCATGAAGTCCTAGGTTTTAGCAATTTGAAATCCTTGTGTGTTTATTTTTCTCAAAAAAACATATCCGTTTTCAAATGAATCAAGCAGTAAATTTTTTAATGTGCAAGCCTAAACATCCTGAACGATACAGTACTATGGTATGGCAATATACATTTCACCAAGAAGCACAAGGCAGAAATATCTGAGCCTAATTTCACTTGTTCTGAGATTCTGAAAGAAAATCTGGTCCACTTCCAAAACAAAAGGAAAGAAAGAAAGAAAACCAGGTCCTCTGTTATGTTAGATCATGTGTAGCCATACGTCAAAGCTTTTTATAAAATATATAATATATACTCCCTTTTTACCCATAAAGCTAGTCGTTTTTGACAAGATTTCAATCAAACATTGAGAATATAAATCATGAATAACTTTTAAGTTGTTGAGTTTGAAAATGTGAAAAATACGTGAATAGATTTGTCTTGCATAATACTTTCATACAAGTATACATATGTCAGTTTTTAACAAATACTTTTATAAAAATAAGAAGTCAAAGTTATGCTTTGTAGACCGTATCGTTGTCCTAAACGACTTGTTTTATGGGTATGGAGGGAGTATACGTCAAAGCTTCACAGACCCTAAGCCTCAGGAGTCCAGGCCACATCAAAACTTGTAGGCGTGCCGTAACTTCCAGAGTTTAAGTTTTCAGAAGAATCAAGCAAAGCAACAAAAGATCATATATAGAGTATGACTGTATCAGAATGTAAATGCTTAGAATTTTTATACCAAAGTACCTGGCATTGCAGCATGCTTAAATCATACAAAATTCAGATATCTCAGTATTCTGTTCTGCAAGTCAACATATAAGCTACGAGATAGCGCTTACCAGTTTTCCAAAAGGGCCGTGTTATCGCGCGACCGGCTGCCGGAAGCCCCCGCCGCCTCCGCCGTCGCCCACCACCGCGGCCGACGCTAACCCGTCGCCGTCGACTCCTTCACCGCCTCCGCCGCCCCGGTCTCCAGCGGCGCCCCGCCGCCTCCGCTGCTGCTGACCGCCGCCGCCACGCTAACCCGCCGGTCGCCGCCGCCTCCACCGCCTCCTCCACCCCTGCCGCCGGCACCGTCCACCGGACGTCCCCCACCGCCGCCCGGCCCTCCGCCCGACGCCCGCTGCAACCACCGGGCCGTCCGCCGCCCCGGCCACCTTTTCTAGGGCCGCCGGTGAGCTCCGACCCCGGCAACCCGGGCCCCTAACCCCGGGCGCTAACCCGGCCTGCGGCGGCGCGCGTGGGGCGGCGGTCGTCGATTAGATTTACGGTTTTCAAAATACCACACTGAATTTGCAGTTAATTAAAGTGAACGAACTGCAGAAGTATACACATGGAGATTCCAGAATGTTACATTACATTCGCAACCCTCTCTTGCAGCTCGGTAGCGAGCGATGGAAATTTCTGCACCACCCACATGAATCCATCTGTGAAAATGATCTTCTTCAGGTTCTTGTCCACCGCAAAGAAGTCGACGCACTCGCTCTTGAGCTCCGGGCAGTTGTATGTCTCAGCAAGCACCAAGGTAGAAGCAAACGTATCCGCCGTCACAATTCCCCAAATCCTCCGAGCACAGATCAGCTTCAGCCTGTCCAGCGCGTAGCGGTCAGCCGCCGCGAGCAGATGCTGCATCATCTCAATATGGGAGACTCCCCGTCGTATTCTTCAGGCAGCTCGTCGGTGTACATGAACGCGAGCATGGCCTTGAACGTCGCCGGCTCGATGTCCCGGAGCGTGATGGCCGGCGACGCGGCATCCGCCATGGATCCGAAGAGCTCGGCCCTGAAGACCTCGGAGCGGGCGGCGAGCACGGCGCGGTGGGCCGGGATGGCCTCGCCGCCGACGAGGAAGGAGACGTCCGTCCGTCCCGACGCCGCGGTCGAGCAGGAGGCGGAGGTCGCGGCCGAGGCCCGGCGGCGGCGCGGCGACGGCGTCGTCGGCGGCGACGACCGTGACGGCGCAGACGAACGTGACCCAGCCGCCGCCGGCGACGTAGAGCGAGCGCCTCGAGGACGCTCCGCCGCAGGAGCTTGTCCCAGCCCCATGGCTCGGCGTGCCTGGACGCGTAGCGGCGCACCGACCGCCGCTCGTGGGCGAAGCACGGCTCGCCGCCGTCGCGCCCGAGGAGGAAGACGTGGAAGATGACCTTGACGTCCTTGGAGGCGTCGCTGACGAGCTCGAGGAAGAGGGAGACGAACTGGCCGTTGTCCTCGTCCGTGTCCCCGCGCGGGTAGCAGTGGATCCTCCAGCGGTGGCCGCCGACGGTGATGTCCTCGGACTCGACGAGGTCGCCGACGGCGAGGTCCTTGGTCTGCGAGTAGTCGAGTCGGAACTCGAGAGCGCCGGAGTGTACCATCATGGAATTATTGGAAATAAATCAACCTAGGGCTTCCTGCTGTTACGATTTCCAGCGAACTTCACGCCGGGTTAGAGGATGATGATGATAATTAAATTCTTGATCTTAACTAAACGGAAGAAATGCACACTCGCCTTTGGGCTCGTTTCGCGGTTGGGGAACAATTGGCGGCCGCTGCGGCCCACCATAATTTCGCACAGGTCTCAAGTGAGAAGCCCAAGCCAGCAAGTGGCCCATCGAGGAAAATGGTATCTGGCATCCAGCTATCAAATCAATATTTTTTCCCCAAAAAGGATCAAATGAAATCATTAGCATTTCCCTCTCAAAGTGTAAAACAAAATAATTCCAGCAAATGCAAACGTTGTTGGCTGAAAAATCCAGCAAAAGAAATAGCACACATGTGACCATGGTTTTTGCAGCTGTAACTTGTATGATATACAATGCGCATCAAATAGCACAGTTCCATGAGTTAGTTTCAAAGGAAAGAGATAATATTTGTGCATTTTCAAACACAATAAAAACAACAGATCCGAAATTTTGTAGTTCCCACAGAAGTTGATAATCCGTGCACCCTGACATGATCGAATCAACATCGATTCAAGTGCTCACGGTTGACAGATAAACATTTTTTCCTAGCCTCTGCATAAGGCATGCAGACTGTTATTACAGAAATTGATAAAGACATCTAATCTTGTGGCAGTAACAAGAAAATCCAATATTACACTGCTCAGTTCTCTGCCAAGGCTCGTCAGTACCCCTCCGTTACAGGGACAGTTAACAGTGCCATTTTGAAGTTCTTTTCAACCATGGCTGTGTTTAGTTCCCCGTCAAATCACCAAACTTTCCAAAATTCTCTCTCCAAACATCACTATTCACCTATCACATTAAATCTCTCTCCTTGTGCATGGAACACTAAACATGGGTAAATAAAGAAACAAATTACATGGTTTTGATGTACACGACGAGACAAATCTTTTGAGCCTAGTTAGGTCATGGTAGGACAATGTTTACCACAAACAAACGAAAAGTGCTACGGAGCGCTACAGTGTCGGATTTGACATTTTCACCAAATTTTTCCTACTTTTTTTTGGAACTAAACACACCCAAGAGATAATATATTATAAAGACAATCCATGCAACCAAGTCAGATGCTTAATTGAGAATGCGGGATGCATCACGATCTTTGAACCTAAGAGCAGCATGTTAGAACAACAAATTTCACCACGTGTTCTTTTTCCTTGGACAAAAAGAATCCATCCACATTTAGGTTTTGCAAAATTGGAAGCTCAAATCAATCGAACAGTAAAGAACACTTGGAAATATAAACATGCAAAATGGTGCAAAATTGATTTATGACCGCAGCAGTAGCTGCATCTGCATTTCCACATGTCTCATGATAGATGTATCGAACACCAATTTCACATGTCTAACTTCTAAGTTGCTGAAAGAATCAAGGTTCTTTAAGAGTTTAAGGTTCTTTCGACTTTCGTTATGTTTAGTGTTGCCTAAGCTCCCAAGTCACATCAATGTGCCGTTACTTTCAGTTTTCAAATGAACCAAGTGGCAGAACACATGGAGTATCAAGATGCAAACATTAAGTACTTGAGTTACCAACATGATTGAACGGATGACATAGTATTCAATTAATTAAGGCCACATATAATTAGACACATCAGCTAGCGAAAAGAAAACATCTTGAAAGCTTACAGCACAAGCTAGGTTCAAATTAGGAAGTCTCACCGCCCACAATGAATGACACATCTGTTCCCAAGTTTGACGGTGGCGGCACGGGCATGGTATTGTCACCCACAACTCTGACCCGACACGCAATTATGACCTTTCCCTTCATCAAATAAAAAAGCTCAAGACTACTTTGCTTCATGAACCGATTCCACCCCCATTCGATGCCACCCTCGGATAGGTGAACCTCAATGCCGCTGCGCACATCTGAAGAATATACCTCACCACCATCGCTGTCCATCACCGTAACATTAAAGATGGCTTTCACATTCTTTGATTTGGGCCGTGTGGAGAAAAATCTCCCAAGGGAATCTCGTATGCATAGAGTACTAAACGAAGTCTATTTGCAAAATCCTTTTAGGGATGTGTGCAACTTTACGTGACAAATCTAATGAGCCTAATTAGTCCATGATTTGATACAGTAATGCTACAGTAACCGTCCTCTAATCGTGCGGTCAAAGGTCTCATTAGATAGGTCTCGTGAAATAGTACAATGCTGTGAAGATAGTTTTGTAAACTGACTTAATTTAATACCTTAAAATATTAGTCAAAACGGCCGGAGAAATTTCTCCAACCCAAAAAAAAAACACGTTCTTGTTCACCAGCTGCAGGTAGACGGATAAGTGCTCGTCATTTCCATCTATCTCGTTCCCGCGCGGGTAACACTTAATCCTCCATAGGTAATTCCCGACGGAGAAGATCTCGGAACTGACAAAGTCCCCAATGGCGAGGTTCTGGGTTTGCGCGTAGTCAAGCTCGAGCTCGTGGAAACCATCTGCCAACATCCCGTCTTCCCACTGCTCCCTAGGACTATTTCTATGTAAATAACATCGATTCAGAAGCCAGGAACTCCTTAATCGTAAGAAACGCTGAAGGAAACCAGACGGAAATACTCACATTCAAAAAAAAAAGGCGGTGGTAAGGGGGGATGTTGGGGCTTGGTGGTTTCTCCAGCCTCCGCCGCCGGCCGGCGCCGCGGTGAGCGGAAGGCACCTCAGCAAAGGGACGTCGGGCGCCTTGCCTCCACCGACGATCGCCGATTGCCGCCTGCTCGTATTCCCCCTCTCCTCGTCTAGGGTTCCCAGCTCGCCTTTTTCCCCCTCGCAGCTCGCTATGCTGTCTGGTGAGACCGTGAGAGAGAGAGAGTGATGGCCGCAGCGGCGCCGCATCCCAGTGACGTAAGCCCCCCGCTCCAGTGTGTGAGTGCTGCGGGGTCAGCCCACCACCACATTGGTTGGGCTGGGCAATCCTCGGCACGACTGTGGGTCAGCGGCGCATATAGGCCCACATAACTAAGACATTGCCAGCCTGCCAGACCTAGTATGCCACTCACGCACTTCGAAATGTTGATTGATGACGAGATGGTCACTCAGGCTGAATGATCAAAGAAAAGTTTTAGGATAGAAAATTTAAAGAGAAAAAGTCTTACAGAAAAATAACGGTCTAGCTTCTGTAGTTCTCATTAAAGATATGGATGCTCCCTTAACAATCACATTGGTAAAGATACACAATCCATGCACTCTTCACAACCAAAAGATACGGATCCTCCAAAATCCAATATGATTGGCATTGATAAAGATCTCTAACTATATAGTCTTGCGGCGGTACCATATATCAAGAAAATTGCTACCATTTTATTTCACTATTAATTCTCAATACGCTCTTCATTGAACGCAATGGGAAGAAACTCTGCATTGGACGCAATAAGCCAAGAACCCTCCCTCAGATTACAATGCTTTCTTGAAATTCATTTCCACAATGTAGAACAGAAGATGCTTGGATATCATATCACAAAGTCCTAAACTTAATCCACACCTACACCACGATGTATGGATTGAAGAGCAAAGCACAAAGGACATGCAACCACAAAGTAGGTACTTGCTGCGCGCGAAGTGCCAACAATACTAAATATGTCAGATTTCACGGTACTAAGACTACCGGTTGAACATAGAACAAAAATAAACAAATTTAAAAATTCCTTCATGCCCCCCAACTTCAGAACTGCACGTCCATATGAGCGCAAAACAACATAAAAGCAGACTATGTCACTCCATAACAATAGACGTTGAGCTGCATATTGTTGTCTGACAGTATCACTTGGCAGCAACTTCATCAGGATCAGGCTGCAGGAACAGTTAACTTGAGAACGGGCGCTCTGTTCCTCACCAAATAGTTCATATTCTGATGACTAATATGCTTGGAGAGACGCCACACTACATATATGGCCTCACACTTTAACTATAAATATTGATATTTACTTTTGTAGGCTATATCCCAACTTTCCTCAGCTCAGCAGCAAGCACTGGAAATTTCTGCAAAAACAGCATCTGAGTTGTCTGATGTTATCAGTAGGCAGCAACTTCATCAGGTACTGCAGGAACAGCTAATTCGAGAACATGTGCTCTGTTCCTCACCAAACATTTCATCATCTGATGACTAATATGCTCTGAAGGACACCACACTACATAATATGGTCACACGCCTGAACTATATACATTGATATTTACTTTTGCTGGCTATATCCCAACTCTCCTTCTCAGCTCAGCAGCAAGCGCTGGAAATTTCTGCAACAGCACCGCAAAACCATCAGTGAATGCTGCTGCCTTGAAATTTTTCTCCATGGCAAAGAAGTCAATGCACTTGCTCTTTAACTGTGGAATGTTATATGCCTCAGCAGAAGCTAAAACTGAAGCTACCGTATCCACAGACATATTTTCCCACAACTTGCACTACGGGAAACCGGGTGGTTGCCGAGTGCCTAGGGCACTCGGCAAACCCCGATATACACTCGGCAAAGGCTTTGCCGAGTGTTACACTCGGCAAAGGGGACTCGGCATAGCCCGTGTCGGCAAACAGCCCCTTTGCCGAGTGTCTTTTATCGGGCACTCGGCAAAGGCTTTGCTGAGGGCAGAAGCCGACACTCGGCAAAATAAAGCACTAACAGACGGCCGCGAACGGCACGGCGCCGTTCGCGGCCGTCTGTTAGTGCTAACGGGGCTTTGCCGAGTGTCGCACTCGGCAAAGACTCCATCCTTTGCCGAGTGTAGCACTCGGCAAAGTGCTGTCCAGGGGCCTGCCCCAGGCTTGCCCCAGCCAAGCCTTTGCCGAGTGCGACACTCGGCAAAGACACCAGCCTTTGCCGAGTGTCGGTGCCTCACACTCGGCAAAGGCTTGGCTGGGGCAGGCCCCTGGACAGCACTTTGCCGAGTGATATGGCTTTAACACTCGGCAAAGAGACAGCCTTTGCCGAGTGTTAGGACCAATACACTCGGCAAAGCCTGCACACTCGGCAAAGGAAGTTCCAAAAATGACAGAAACAACCTGTTTGCCGAGTGTTATGGCCAATACACTCGGCAAACAGGCCCTTTGCCGAGTGTAACACTCGGCAAAGCATCAATTTGACCCCTGTTTTTATTTATTTATTGCGTTAAAAAGACCCCTCAACAAAAACATCACAGGCAGTTTATAATAGGCATCACAAGCAGTTTATAATAGGCATCACAGGCAATTCATATATATATATAGCCACTAAACCATCACACAACCATAAACGAACACATATAAGTCACTAAACCATCCAACATCACAGAAATGTCACAAATTCAACATCCAAACATCCAACATCCATCATTCACTAGTTTACAAAGTCCAACATCCATGCTCTACTCGTATCCAAGACGGAATTTTGGCAGCACCTCCCCGCTGTTCTCCAAATACACGTCCAATTACGGAGATTGTGTATTCGGAGAACAACAGGGAGATGATGCCGAAACTCAGCCTCGGTACGAGTAGAGCATGGAAACTACCCATCTACACATCCTCGAGCTGTCCAAAAACGTGGACAATTCGAAACAGATACGGTTAGACATATGCAAAGATTCACATATTCACAACCGTATCTCTTTCGAACGGGAGACGCCTAACTAGGTTACGTGACACAGTTGTGCACAATCTTGGCCTGTTGTATTTAACTGTACGGTATGAATTCTTTGTCATGTTTTTGCGTATCCTACAGTAAATAAAATGTCATATCATCTTATTTACTGTAGGAAATGTAAGAACATGACAAAGAAGCCACACGGTAAAGATAAATACAAGAAACGAAGAAGGTACACAACTTAAATATGGATCTACGAATTAAATACTGAGGGTGTATGGTTTTGCATGTGCTCACTTATGGGCTCGACGGCGGGCGAGTCGGTGACGCTCGTGTCGGTGCAGACGGCGGGAACGACATGCGGCGTCGGGGTCCAAGTCGAAGACGGTGCAACGGGCTGACTGAAATAAAAAAAAATTTGTCAAATAAAAAATTCGGCAGCACCTTCCCTACCGGGGAGGTTTCTGAAACCACACATCCTTCAAAAAAACACAGCACGAAGGCCGACAACCACATAACAAGGATGCGGCACGAAGGCCGACAACCACATAACCATATCCATATATACATCAAAATTCTATCATCCATATGAACGGGGTGGCTCCCATCAAAATTCTATCATCCATTCATATACATATACATATATATGTTTCTATCCTATGTATGAAAAACAACAACTACCACATCCATTCATATATATTTTTCACAAACAGCAACTAAGTTGACATGTATTTTTCACAACAATTTTTTCAAAAAAAAATTACCTTTAGGGAGGCCGGCGTGGAGGCCGGCGGCAGGGAGGAGGCCGGCGGGGAGGAGGCCGCTGGCGTCTCGGGGCGGCGACCGGGACGGCAGCGGCTCGGGGCGGCGACCGGGACGGCGGCGTGGGCCGGCGACGGGCACGAGGGGTCGGGGGCCGGCCGAGGCGGCGCTCGGGGCGGCGGCTCGGGGCGCCGGCGTCCGGGACGACCGGAGAGGAGGTCAGCCGGGGCGGCGGCGGCGGCGGCGGGCCGGGGCGGAGGCGGCCCGGGGCGGCGGCGTCAGGCCGGGGCGGAGGTGGCCCGGGGCGGCGGCAGCGTTGCGGGGCGGCAATAGCGGCCGGCCTCGCGGCGGAGGCCGGGCGGGCCGGGCGCGGCAGCCGGCGGGAGCGGCGGGGAGCGGCGGCGGCGGGTGGGGCGGGGAGCGGCGGCGGCGGCGGGTGTGTGTGCGGCGTGTATGTAGGGTTGGGGCCGCGTGGTGGTTAAGTCCCCCCGGCCACCCCCTGTTTGCCGAGTGTCCCAGATCGGGCACTCGGCAAACAGATCTGACACGTGGCCGCGCGCTGGCAGCTGACGTGGCCGCGCGCGGCCGAAGGGGACGGCCACGTGGGCTGTTTGCCGAGTGTCTGGCCCAGGGCACTCGGCAAACATGCCCTTTGCCGAGTGCCTACACTCGGCAAACGTGCCACGTGGGCCAATGACGTGGCCCGCGCGGCCACGGGCCGGCCAGCCCACGTGGCCTCTTTACCGAGTGCCACCGAGTAGGCACTCGGCAAATGTTTGCCGAGTGTTACACCCGGCAAACATTTCCCAGAACATTTGCACCATACATAAATTTTCAAATTTGATCAAATACACATGAAAATATCTTGTCAAATACATTCAACAATGCACATTTTATGCTTCAATGAAATGGTTTTCATTTTTTCATGCCTATATAGCTCATAATTCCTTCATATATTTCATTATTTCATGCGGAGAAGGGCGTAAAAATAATTTAAAAAATATCAAATGGGTCCCGAAAAATATGATAACTTCAAATGAACCAATCTACGTCGTCTATTGCTTATAGAAAAAGTTATGAACTCAAACTCTAATTCAACTTCACTTCGTTTCGAAATCCGGTTGTCTCTTTCTCAACTCTCCGAAACTTCTATGGGGATATGCTCCGATTGGATAGGGCCGTATATATAAACTTTTCGAAATCGTCTCAACTTTTTGCCACAGGCTCCACATAAGATATAAATAGCCTTTGACAAGTATCACTGGAAAAAAATAAAGTTTGGAGCCTAAAAACATAAGTTTAAATAAAAAAGGCCAGCCTTTGCCGAGTGTTTCTACAAGAAACACTCGGCAAAGGAATGCTTTGCCGAGTGTTGCCAGCTCAGCACTCGGCAAATAGGAAGTTTGCCGAGTGCTGAGCTGGCAACACTCGGCAAAGCCACCATTTCATCCGTGCAAAAAACACTTGTATTCAAAATTTTCAAACTTTTGTGTTTGAATTCCAAGTTTTTTCAAAAATATTTTCAAATTTTCGAAATGTTTGCCGAGTGTCTATTTTGTACACTCGGCAAAGCTGTGCCAGTCCAGACGACCATCGCCGGCTGTTGGCGCGCGCCGCACGTGCTGGACACGTGCCACAGCTTTGCCGTGTGTTAGGAAGCTAACACTCGGCAAAGAGGATGCAGCCCAAACGGCCGCCAACGACCGTTGCCGGCCGTCTCACGCGCTGAGCACGTGCCACAGCTTTGCCGAGTGTCAGGACACTGACACTCGGTAAAGAGGATGCAGCCCAAACGGCCGGCGACGGCCGTTGGCGGCCGTGTCACGCGCCGAGCACGTGCGGCGTCTTTGCCGAGTGTCCCTTGCCTGACACTCAGCAAAGCGCATCTTTCCCGAGTGTCGGCGTCTTGACACTCGGCAAAGAGTTTGGTTGCAGAGTGTTCACTCTTTGCCGAGGGCCTCTTTGTGGACACTCGGCAAAGAGAGTCTTTGCCGAGTGCCCAATATAATACACTCGGCAAAGACAGTGACACTCGGCATATGCCGGGTTTCCCGTAGTGTTGACTGCACACACATGCTTCAGCCGGTCAGCCACTGCAAGTAGATGCTGCATCATCTCAATGGTACAATCTCTAAGTTCATCAGCAGGCATGTCATCTGTGTACATGAACCGAAGCATAATCTTGAAAGTTGCAGGCTCGATGTCCTGCAGTGTGATGGATGGCATTGTGGCTTCTTCCATTGAGCCGAAGAGCTCTACTTTGAAGACAGGTGAGCGGGCAGCAAGCACAGCACGGTGAGCAGGGAATGACTCGCCGCCCACAATGAACAAGACATCTGTCCCGACACTGCAATCCAGCAGGTCACCAAGATGCTTCCCAATGTCGGATGGCGGAACTGCAAAGGGATCATTGCGCACAACTATAACCCCGCACGCAATCGTGATCCAGCCATTGGCCACGTAGAACAACTCAAGATCACTCTGCTTCACAAATCTTGGAAACCCCCATTTGGTGGAGACCTCCGGTGGGTAGACCTGCACGCACCTTCCTGAATGGGAAGAAGATGGGATGCGCTCTTTGCTCATCACAAAAGCATCGAAGATGGCTTTGACATCCTTGGACTTGCTCACGAGCTCGAGGAAGACAGATAAATAGTCGTTATTGCCGTCGATCTTGTTCCCACGCGGGTAGCAGCTGATCCACCACAGGTTACCCCCAGCAGAGAAGTCCTTGGAGCTGATGAAGGACCCAATGGAGAGTTGCTTGACTTGTGCGTAGTCAAGCCTGAACTCGACAAAACCGGAGCCCCACATCTTGGTGTCCTGACGCTCCCTAGTACGATTTCAGTGAAATGAACACCGATTCATAAGCTAGCAAACCCTAAATCGCAAGAGAAATTGAAGAAAACCACAGGGTATACCCACATTCCGGAAAAGGGCGGTGGCGATGGAGGCGACAGAGGTGGTGGGGGACGGCCTTGGTGCCCGCTCCCTTCGCCGCCGGTCTCTAGCCTCCCTTCTCCGGCAATGCGGCGGGTTGGCGGCTCCTCTGCAAGCTCGCCATATGACGTGCCTCCGAAAAGCCTCCGCCGGCAGCCGGTCTCTTCGCCTGCTAGTGCTCGCTACTCCTCGCCGAGCTACGGCTAGTAGCTGCAGCTTGCTCGCGGTTTGGGGGAAGAGAAGACAGAGGGGTGGCGGACTAGCTGCCGCGTTCAAGTGACGTCAGCCCCGCACTGGTAGGCGACAGAGTCGTTTTTGCTCCGCCGTGTCCGTCGCGGTCGACGGTCGTGGGCCCGGCATCTGGCCCGTTGGAGCCCTTCACTGGGTATAAAGCCCACAGACCACAGTCGACCTTCTTAGCAAGATCCGAACTCAAACTGCATTCTGTTCGCGTTGCTCTTATAAAACTTGTGATATGTTACCCTTACAAAATTCATTCAGAAGCTTCCTTGGACCTAGTTTTAGTGACAGAGCTTTAGATGATGTATCTTGAATAATTTTTTTTCTCGAATACGCAGGAGAGCTGCGTATCATTGCATTAAGTAGAGAAAAAAAAGTCAAATACAAGCGCACCAAGGTGCAAAGAAAAAGCGGATTACTCGCAAAACAAACGACCATGGTTCCTAGCACCCGCTAAGACCCAAAAATCTACTTCTAGCTGAATTTTCGCTAACATCCCCGAGACGGACATGGCGACACCGTCGAAGAGCCGTTCATTCCGAGCTTTCCAGATATGCCAACCGACGATCATGAACAGGCTGGAAAAACCCTTGCGCTTGGCCGGCGTCTGTAGAGAGAGCAGGTGGCTCCACCAGTCCTGAATGGAGGTGTCGCCAGCCAGGAATGTGCAGATGCAGTGCGCCCACCCAAGGACTGAAAGGACCTAAGATGGACTAGAGGGGGGGGGGTGAATAGTCCAACATGCAGCTTTTAAATGACTTAAAAACGGGTTATATGGGTAATGTCCGGAAACTCCGCACTTGTGCGGAGATTCCGCAAAAATCTCCGGAAACTCCGGACTTTTTGCTGAAACTGAAATTCGTCAAACTAAACTTGCTTCAAAAGTGAATCATTCGAAATAGGTTACTCCTTAGATGCTGATCTACAAGAATAACCACTCAAACCTAGCTCAAACTTTTGTGGGAAGTAGATCGGTACCAAACTCTAAGATATAAGAGCACAAACCCTAAATATCATGCAAGAACTCAAACTAAGTGCAAAGAAGGTAAATCAAAGACAAGGACACAAGGATTTAGTTCCCGGAGTTCAACTCTCACAAAGAAAGTCTACGTCTCCGTTGAGGTGCCCACAAAGGGCGGGTTTGTCCACTAAACCACTTCCTCTCCCTAGGATTCGAAAACCCTAGAGCTTATACTTACTTCACAGAGTAATACAAACTTCTTGGGGCTGCCACAACGAGGTTGGAGCTCCCAAGCAACGCCTAGCCGTCTAGGAGCAATGCTCCAAGAGTAATGAACCCGAAATCCAAGGCTTGACGAAGAACAAAGTGCTCAAAGGACGGGAAATCAATTAGCTTGCACTCAACCTTGCTCTCTCTTCAATCTCACTTCAATCCCCTCACCAAATCTCACTTGGGAAGTCAAGAGGGGAGCAAAGTGGAGCTTTGAATGCTAGAGAGGTGTTTTGTTCTGAGTTAGGTCGAGAGAGAGTGAATGAGAGGGGGTGAGGGGGTATAAATACCCCTTCACCACAAACTAGCCGTTGTGCTGTTAAAGTGCGGAGTTTCCGCACAATTCTCCGGAGTTTCCGGACATTCGGTAACTCCGGAACAATCTCCGGTAACTTCGCACATTTGCTGGTTTTGGGATTTTGAGACATATGTGTGTGGTTTTCTTTCATTTAACCTATGGTTTGTGAGCACTTCATCTTCAACCAAGCCAATAAACTTCGAATCCCCCTTAATAGTACGGCTTTTCCTATTTACTCAAGGATAATGACATTAAAATAGAATAAAATGCTTGAGTCCTCGAGTTGCCCTTCATTTCCTCTTTTGGTGTGCTTCTTCACATTTACATTGTATTACCACCTACACACACTTCTTTATAGCACATTAGTCTTCCAAGTGTCTTGTCATTAATCAACCAAAACTAAGGAGGTCAAATGTACTTTCAAGGATGCACCACCAGACTTCCCTAGACACCGGGCAGGAGACGATGAGATGAGCCGCAGTCTCAAAGGATTGATCGCACAACAGACATGTGTCATGGGCATCAAGTCCTCTCCGTCGCCGGCGATCGGCCGTCCAAATCCTGTCCCTGCAAGCGAGCCAGAAGAATAGCTTCACCCGGAGTGGCGCCCAGCTCTTCCAGATGTGGTCTGCGCCAAGCAATTGCGTCTTTCCCAAGTGTAAAACTTGGTAGGCCGATTGGACGGTGAACTGTCCGTTCGACGTCCATCGCCAGCGCACGACGTCGTCCACGTTCGGTGACAATTGAATCTCCTGGAGAGTTTTCCATAGGTGCAGGTACTCAACGATAGCAGCCACTGTCAGCCCTCCTGTGATGTCCCGTATCCAACTGCGTTGTCCCAGCCCTTGCGCCACAGTTCTGGTTCTCTTGATCCGAGGCCCCACCGCCATGACCAGAGCTGGCGCTAAGTCGCAGATGGACTGACCATCAATCCAGTTGTCCTTCCAGAACAAAGTTTGCGCCCCATTGCCTACCTGTACCGTGATGGATGCATCAAGCAAGGCTTGCACCTCGGCATTGACTCTGATCTTCAATGCTGCCCACGCTTTGTCCGGATCAGTCCATTTATGCCATAGCCAGCGAGCGCCAAATGCATGACCATCTAGTCTCAGGTTTGTGATGCCCAGTCCGCCATTCGGTTTGGGCAGGCAGACTGCCTCCCATGCAACCAAACACTTGCCCCTGACCGAGCTGTCTGAACCTGCCCAGAAGAACTTCCGTCGATGGCCATCAATGGCTTCAAGGGCCCAAATTGGAAGCTGGTCAGCCATGAGCCAGTAGACCGGGATAGCTGAGAGGACCGCTTGTGTGAGGATCACTCTTCCACTTTTTTGCATAAGTGGTCCCCTCCAGAGCGGCAGCTTAGCAACCACCTTGTCAACAATTGGTCTCAGGCTTGATTTCGGTAGCGCCTCATGTCGGGGACAGACCCAGGGGGTCCCCTAATCATCGGGGTAATCACCCTCCAAAAAACGATCAACCACGAAAGGACGAATCACCGGCAACCCGAAAGGGCCACCAAGGCAGCGCGACCCGTCACAGCCTATCGCGGCCCAAGAACGGCCGTCCGAGCTCGCCTGTCAAGGGGGCCCGAGCCGCGCACCTCCGTCTCCACCCCGCTCGAGGGCCGCGCACCCCCTCGAGCAGGCACAACGCAAACTCCGCCTCGCTCGAGGGCCGCGCACCCCCTCGAGCGGGCGAACCAACTCCGCCTCGCTGTACCTGTAGCACACACTGTACCTGTACTTGTAAGCACACACTGTACCTGTACTTGTAAGCCCCTCCCCCCTTCTCTCCTTGGCCTATAAAAGGAGGGAGGGGGCGAGAGAGGGGGGGACTCAACCACAGACACCGCCTCACGCGATATTGGCATTCGCCTCAATCACACCCGTTTACAGGGACTTGGAGACTCCCTCTCCCACCTTACTTGTAGCCCCCCTCTGCAAGCACTCCGGTGCAAGATAGTACAGCGCCCCGGGCGCACCCTGCTGGACGTACGACCTCATGGTCGGAACCAGGATAAACGCTTGTCTCGTTGTGCTAGCTCTTGCATCAACCGTCAAGGGACGGGACACAGCGCATTCTGTTTGGCGCTGGGGATTGGCCAACCGATCCCAGCACCGACAGTGGCGCGCCAGGTAGGGGGGAGCGCTGTGATCAACCACACCCGATCAGTTCCCTTGACGGCAGACCACGCCAAGGCCATGCCACCACGATCCGCCACGGGGTCCCCCGGCCCGCTTCCGCGCGGGTACCGGATCATGTTTGGGAGCCTGGAGTTCGAAGCGACCGGTGAGGGCCTCCTCATGCGGCTCGCCTCCAGGCCGCCCGACATGATGCCTGTTACCCCGACACCGCCGACGCCGGCCCAGCTCAGGAGACGACGAAGACTGCGCGAGCTGCAAATTCGCGCGGAGCGGCGCGTTGCCCCGCGCATCGTCCTCCCTGACTGGGACGCACACCTGCTGCTCCAGCCCGCTGCCACATTACAGGGGGCGGACCCCCGCGGAGCCGCAGAGGGAGCGCGCTGGGAAAATGTGGTCGGGCCGGCGCAGCTCCCACACGGGATGAACAACGCGGCCGCGAGCTACTCCGCGGCAATCAGCGCCAACCCGAACGCGCACGAGGATTCGCCGGGTCACCAGCTGGGTTCGATCCGCGGCCTCAGCATTTCCTCGCCCGGCGGGCCCCAGTCCGAGTCGGATGACGGAGAAAGTGTGCGCGGGCAGGAGCACCCAGACTTGGACTACTCCGGGTTGCGCGACCGCGAAGGCCTTATCTCCTTCCAGGCCGTCGCGGACTTCTGCCTCACCTGCTCCGACGATTCCAGCGAAGGGGAATACGACCCCACGTGGGAATGCTTCGTCCTCGATGGCGAAGTAGAGTCCGTGGGAGAGGATGAAGAAACACGCGACGGGGCCGGACACGACGAACCGCCACCAGCGCCCGCCGAGCCAGCGAGCGAAGCCGCACTCGCGCAGGCACAGCTTGCGCAGGTGCAAGAGCTGGAAGCCAAGCTCCAACAGGAGCGCCAGCAGGTACAGGAGCTGCGCGCAGCCCTGGAAGCCCGGCAGCCCAAGCGCGGTGAACGCGCGCGAGCTGCCGGGCGTATTGCTCAAGCGCGCATCATGGGTGACGGCGACGACGCCGGCCCTGCCATGCCGCCACGAGCAAGCCAGAAGCTCGTCGCCGCAACAACCCTGATTCGGGCCATGCCCGAACCATCGACACCAGAAGCGCGCAGCATGCGGCACCAGGTGCAGGCCCTTGTCGAAGAAGCGGCCGTTCAACAAGCGGAAAGTTCCGCCTCCCGCATGCGCCACCAGGCCAGTTCGAGAGCCGGAGGAAGCAAGTGGGATAAGGAACAATCCATCCATACCCCACCCAGGGGCGCGTGGACGCCTCACCGTCCAACGAACGACGGAAGGGTGCTCGTGACCGGTGACCGCGAAATGAGGAGGTCCGCGAAGGACCGACTCGTGGACACGCGGGGCGCCGTCGACGATGGCGATGCGCGCAACGTCCTGAACAAGAAGAGGCAGGACGCAATGCCTCCTCGCAGCAGGCACCCCCGACGGGGAGGTCGCTATGACAGCGAGGAGGACAGAAGCCCGACGCCGGAACCCCCGGGAACCCCTGTGTTCAGCCGGAAGATCCGTTCGGCCGCCATCCCGCCGCGCTTTCGTCAGCCGACCACCATCACCAAGTATTCGGGTGAGACGAAACCCGAGACGTGGCTCAACGACTATCGTCTGGCTTGCCAGTTGGGCGGGGCCACCGACGATGCCATGATCATCCGCAACCTTCCGCTTCATCTCGCGGACTCGGCGCGGACATGGCTGGACCACCTACCCGCGAACCAAATCCACGACTGGGACGACCTGGTCAAGATGTTCGTGGGTAACTTCCAGGGCACATACGTGCGCCCCGGAAACTCCTGGGACCTGCGCGGGTGCCGGCAGGCGGCCGACGAGCCGCCGAGGGACTTCATCCGCCGCTTCTCCAAGCGCTGCACCAAGCTCCCGAGCGTGGGTGACTCCGAAATCATCCACGCCTTCCTCGAAGGCACGACCTGTCGAGAGCTGGTGCGCGAGCTGGGGCGAAACCATCCCACCAGCGTCAACGCTCTGTTCGACATCGCCACCAACTTCGCCTCTGGAGAGGAGGCTGTCGGGGCAATCTTCGACGGCAAGACCAAGGGAAAGCGCGCGGAGGAGCTGCCCGCGGAGGGCAGCAAGCAGAAACGAGGCGGTAAAGGCAAGAAGCCTCAGCAAGCCGCGCAGCAGCAGCAGGGCGAGGACTCTGACGACGCCCTCGTGGTCGAGCGAGGCCGCAAAGGCCCTCGAGGCCCCCCTCAGGGGGGAGGCCTGTTCGACGAGATGCTGAAGAAGCCTTGCCCGTACCATAAGGGCCCTGTCACCCACACTCTCGAACAGTGTGGGATGATCAAGGGTTACTTCAGGCGCACCTCCGCGAAGGAGGATGGCCCGAAGAAGGATACGGGCGATGGCGGCAACGACGAGTTCCCCCATGTGGAGAATGTATTCTTCATCGTAGGGGGGGCCACAGTGAACGCGACGTCCCGGGAGCAAAGACGTGAACGCCGAGAGGTCTTCTCCGTTCACCCCGCGACACCAACTTACCTCGCCTGGTCGGACGAGACCATCTCCTTCGGCCGCGAAGACCATCCGGACTATGTCCCGAATCCGGGGCGCTATCCGCTTGTCGTCGACCCCGTCACCGGCAACACGCGATTCTCCAAGGTGCTGATGGACGGGGGCAGCAGCCTCAACATCCTCTACGTCCACACCTTAGAGCTCATGGGCATTGGCACGAACCAGCTGAGGCCAAGCAAGGCGCCGTTCCACGGCATCGCGCCGGGAAAACGGGTCCAACCCCTCGGGCGGATCGACCTGCCCGTTTGCTTCGGTACTCCCGATAACTTTCGGAGGGAGACCCTCACCTTCGAGGTGGTGGGATTCCCAGGAACGTACCACGCTATTTTCGGGCGTCCGTGCTATGCCAAGTTCATGGCGGTCCCCAACTATGCCTACCTCAAGATGAAGATGCCAGGACCAAAGGGCGTCATCACCGTGGGATCGTCGTACGAGCACGCTTATGCGTGCGACATCGAGTGCGTCGAGGGCGCGGAAGCGCTCGCCTACAGCGAGACCCTGGTGGCGGACTTGGAGAAGATGGCGAACGAGGCCGTCGACTCCACCAAAAGGCACGCGGGCACCTTCGAGGCTGCCGAACATACCAGGGCGGTGCCCCTCGACCCCACTGCCCCCGAGGGCAAGGCGTTGAGGGTCAGCACCACCCTCGACCCCAAATAGGAAGCAGTGCTCGTCGACTTTCTCCGCGCCAACGCCGACATCTTCGCGTGGAGACCCTCGGACATGCCGGGGATCCCGAGGGAGGTCGCCGAGCACAGCCTCGACATCAAGCCTCACTCCAAGCCGGTGGTACAGCGACTGCGGCGGTTCGACAAGGAAAAGCGTCGCGCCATCGGGGAGGAGGTGCACAAGCTCCTGCAAGCCGGATTCATCAAAGAGGTATTTCACCCGACCTGGCTTGCTAATCCTGTTCTAGTTAAAAAGAAAAACGGAAAATGGCGCATGTGCGTAGATTATACCGGTTTAAACAAAGCATGCCCTAAGGTTCCATTTCCCTTGCCTAGAATAGATCAGATAGTAGACTCCACCGCTGGGTGTGAATTGCTATGCTTTCTTGATGCTTATTCCGGTTATCATCAAATCAAGATGAAAGAGTCCGACCAGCTCGCGACTTCTTTCATCACCCCGTTTGACATGTTTTGCTACGTCACTATGCCGTTCGGCCTCCGAAACGCTGGAGCTACATACCAGCGATGTATGCAACACGTTTTCACAAGCCACATCGGGCGGACCGTTGAGGCATATGTTGACGATATCGTTGTAAAAACCAGAAAGGCGAACGATCTGGTCAACGATTTGCAAATCACATTCGGTTGCCTCCGGGCGAACGGGGTAAAATTGAATCCAGAAAAGTGCGTGTTCGGGGTGCCGCGAGGCATGCTATTGGGTTTCATCGTCTCCCAACGAGGCATCGAACCCAACCCCGAAAAAGTCTCGGCCCTGGAACGAATGAGGCCAATTCGGGATCTCTAGGGGGTACAGAGGGTACTGGGCTGCCTCGCAGCTCTCAGCCGTTTCATCTCTCGACTCGGTGAAAAGGGCTTACCTTTGTACCGGCTCCTAAAAAAGCACGAACGCTTTTCATGAACCCCCGAAGCCCAAAAAGCCCTCGACGGGCTAAAAGCGTCGCTCACGCGCGCACCCATCCTCACGCCGCCGCAGAACGGCGAGCCCCTCTACCTATATGTGGCTGCGACAACGCAAGTTGTCAGCGCCGTCATCGTTATGGAAAGGACAGAGGAGGGCCACGCTTTGCCGGTCCAGAGGCCAGTGTACTATGTCAGCGAGGTGCTGACCGAAACCAAGATGCGGTATCCACAGATCCAGAAGCTAATCTACGCTGTAGTGCTCGCGCGTCGAAAGCTGCGACACTACTTCGAGGCCCACCCGGTCACCGTGGTCTCATCTTTCCCTTTGGGGGAGATAGTCCGCAACCCGGACGTCTCGGGTAGAATAGCGAAGTGGTCTATGGAGCTCGTAGGGGAGACTCTCTCCTACGCACAGCGAAAGGCGATAAAATCGCAAACCTTAGCGGATTTCGTCGCTGAGTGGACCGACGTCCAACTTCCACCGCCGCAGATCCAAGCCGAATGCTGGACCATGTACTTCGACGGGTCGGTGATGAAAACCGGGGCAGGCGCGGGCCTCCTCTTCGTCTCACCCCTCGGAGAACATATCCGGTATGTGGTTCGCTTGCACTTCCCAGCGTCGAACAACATGGCGGAGTACGAAGCCCTCCTCGCTGGGCTCCGCATCGCCATCGACCTCGGCGTCATACGCCTCGATGTCCGGGGAGATTCTCAGTTGGTCATCGACCAAGTGATGAAGAACGCAAGCTGCCGCGACGAAAAGATGGAGGCGTATTGCAACGAGGTTCGTCGTCTCGAGGACAAATTCTATGGCCTCGAGCTGAACCACATCGTGCGCAAATACAACGAGGAAGCGGATCAGCTGGCCAAGATCGCGTCAAAGCGAATCACCGTTCCTCCGAACGTCTTCGCCCGCGACCTCGATCAACCCTCCGTCAACTTCGAGCGAAGGGCCGGAACCCTCAAGACACCCTCGGGGGCTGCGGGGGTCGAGCGCATGGAAGAGGACCCCTCGAAAGAGGGGCTCGAAGCCCTCGACGTTGAAATTTCTTCGGCCGAGGCCATGGAAATCGACGTAGACACGCGACCACAAGACTGGCGTGATCCGTACCTCGCGTGGATCGACCGCGGGGAGCTGCCCTCGTACCCAACTTTGGGGCGCCGCATCGCCAGAAGGGCCAAGACCTTTGTCTCGGTCGGCGGCGAGCTGTACAAGCGCAGCGCCTCGGGGATCTTGCAGCGATGCATCCCCATCCCCGAGGGAAGGCAGTTGATCCGCGACATCCACGCCGGGGCATGCGGACACCACGCGGCGCCGCGTACCCTCGTGGTTAACGCATTCCGGCAAGGCTTTTACTGGCCCACCGCCGTATCCGACACGAACGAGGTCGTGCGCACCTACGAAGGGTGCCAATTCTACGCACGAAAGACGCATCTCCCGACGCACGCCCTGCAGACCATCCCTGTAACATGGCCTTTCGCGGTCTGGGGGTTGGATGTCGTGGGGCCCTTCCGTCCAGCGCCCGGGGGATTCACCCACTTGTTGGTAGCCATCGACAAGTTCTCGAAGTGGATCGAGGTCCGGGCCATCACCAGCATCAGATCTGAGCAGCCCGTGTTGTTCTTCACCGACATCATCCACCGATTCGGGATACCCAACTCGATCATCACCGACAACGGCACCCAATTCACCGGCAAGAAGTTCTTGGAGTTCTGCGACGACCATCACATCCGCGTTGATTGGTCGGCCGTGGCACATCCACAAACGAACGGCCAAGTAGAACGTGCCAACGGCATGATACTACAAGGCCTGAAGCCTAGAATGTTCAACAAGCTGAACAAGTTTGGCCGGAAGTGGGTTGCTGAGCTGCCATCGGTGATCTGGAGTCTCAGGACATCCCCAAGCAGGGCCACAGGCTTCAACCCGTTCTTCCTCGTCTATGGCGCCGAAGCCGTCCTCCCAACAGACTTGGAGTACGGGTCTCCGAGGCTCAAGGCCTACCAGGAAGACCAAAACCAGCGGGACCGCGAGAATTCGCTGGACCAGGTGGACGAGGCTCGCGACGTAGCGTTGCTTCACTCAGCACGCTACCAACAATCGCTCCGGCGATACCAAGCTCAGAGGGTGCGGCGTCGAGACCTCCACGAAGGGGACCTGGTGCTGAGGTTGCGCCAGGACAATCGAGAGCGTCACAAGCTCACTCCGCCATGGGAAGGACCATTCATCGTTGCCAAAGTCCTCAAGCCTGGCACCTACAAGCTGGCGAACGAGAAGGGCGAGGTCTTCACCAACGCCTGGAACATCCAACAGCTACGTCGCTTCTATCCTTAAAACTCTCAGTATTTCTTGTAAATACTTCATGTTCTTAGTTAACAACGATGAAAAGTTTGCGAAAAACATGAAAACATTGTTACTAACAGCATGAACAAGGGGGACTTGGTTCTATTCTCAATAGAGCCAAGCCCCCCTCGGGGGCTGCAGGGGGGTTTACCCCCCCTAATCGTTCCAATTTTCAAAAATTGTGCTGAAACTCGAGGCGCTTAGAGAGATGCGGGGCGCGAGCTAGCTAAAGCTGGAGCCGGTTGAGCCGTGAGAAATACCCGGCCGAAATCTCTCCAAGCCAAGAGTAGCACAATAGAACAATCGAACGAGTTCAAAACACACGATCGACATTCAATCTTAGTTTATGTACAGAGCTAGTCTCCTAAAAACTAAGATACATCTAGATATTAAGCCTGAACCCTTCAGGCTCCACCTTCCTGCGGGGGCGCGGTGGCCTCGGCGGCGACGGTCGAAGGAACTGACGCGAGGGCCCCAGGACCATCGTCATCACGGCGCACCGAGGCAATGGCCTCCTCAAGGGACGCCACGGCGTCGGCCTCAGGATCAACCTCGGCTTCGGTGGCACCTGCGACCTCGGGCTCGATATCCGCGCACACATCTTCATCCTCTCCAGGGAAAAGCTCGCGCCCGAACTTGGCGGCAAGCGCCGTGGCGGTGTCCTCGGCGCCGTCGTCGGCCTCGTCGAGAGCAGCAAGGGAGGCGTCGTCATCCAGGTCTGCGTCGATGAAGTAGCCGCGCGCCACCGCCTCGAGGTCGATGTCATAATGCGTCGACACCACGCCGAGTGCCTTCTTCACACCAAGGTGAAGGGCGTTCTCGAGGCGCTCCGTCACGCAGCCACTCAAAGACCGCAGGCGGCTGGGTAACGACGACCCCGACTGCAACCCCGACGGGATGTCGACGCACTGGATGTCCCGGCATGCGGCGTCAGCGGCAGCCCTCAGCATCTCGAGCTCCCCCTGAGCCTCGGAGTAGGCGGCTTGAACAGCCACCACCTCGTCCACTTTCTCGGCCTCGGCCCTCCGCAGCCCTGACAAGACTCGAACACGTCAAGACGAACTCCAATACAGAAACAGCCAAGAAAGCCGGGAAAGCGTAAAGCCATACCGTCTACCAAGGCCTTGGCCTCGGTAAGCGTCGTGCGCTCTTGCTGGAGCAGGCCCTCCGCGGTGGCCAGCGCACCCTCCTTCTCTCGAAGCGCGCGGCCCAGCTGTTCGGCCTCCTGGGCCTTTTGCTCTGCCCGGGCCGTCGCCTCCGCGAGCTGGGACTGTGCGGCCTCGCGCGCCTTGCGCTCCTGCTCGAGCCGCGTCCGCTCCGCCGCCAGCGCCTCGCGCTCCTGCTGGAGCTGGCCCTGTGCCTCCAGTAGCCTGGCCCCGACCTCCTCATGCGCCTTGCGCTCGAGCTCGAGCCGCTCCAACGCCGCGGCCGAGGCTCGGGCCTCCCGCTCCGCCGTGCCTCTCTCGGCGTCGCGCTCCCGCTCCGCGCGAGCCTTGGCCTCTTCGTGTGCGCGGGCGGCCGTCTCCGCCTCCCTCACCCGGACGGTGAGCTGGGTCACCTCCGTGCCCAGGTCCGTGTTCGCCTGACGGAACCGACGAAGGTCGGCATACAAGTCCGCGATGCACGCGGTCTTGTCTGCCGCCTCCTGCCGCAGAAGCTGCACGAAGAACCATCGAGGATAAGACACAGACTAAAAACAATCTCGAAGTGCTGAGATGAGCGCGGGGATACCTCGAAGAGTTCCAGCGCCTGCCTGGAATGGAGATCGGCGGCGGCTGAGATGGCCCGCTCCAGGTCCGTCCCGACCCGTTCGGCCTGAGCCCACAGCTCGTTCTCCTCCGCCATGCCCTACCAGACCCGGGCAGAGACGACAGGCTCCTCCGGCCACGCACTCGGGCCGCGTCGACCCTGAAGCAGCGCCACCGCGGCCGCATCCCACTCCGCCGCTCCCCTGGCCACGGGCATCTACGACGGCCTCTGGGCCAAGAAGCGCGCCACCGACACCTCGGCCGCAGCCACCCCTGCGGGGGGAACGCGCCCGCCATCACCACCTTGGGCCACGCCTTGCGCGCGACCCAAAGCCGGCGGGATGACCGTGCTGCCGACCGGCACGACCGCCTCCCGCCTCCCTCCAGTGGGGGCCGCGGCGGTGGCACGGCCCCCCTGCTCGCTCGCTTCCGCCACCGGGGCGCCGTGCCCCGGCTCCGCCTCCACCGCCGGGGCGTCCTGCCCCGGCTCCGCCACCAGCGCCGTCACCTCCCGCTCCGCCTCCGCCAGCCGAGAACCTCGCGCCCCCGGCGCCGGCTCCACCGGCGTCACTACGGACATCGCTGCGGGACGCGGAGTCCCGCGCAAACGCGATCCCCCGGCGTGAGGGGAATCCGACGCCCCAACCTTCAACGCCTTCTTAGGCGCGAGGCTGGGGTTGGCCTTGGCGGCGCCACGAGCGCTGAATCAGAAGGGAAAAAGCGGAAATTACGAAACGAAAAACCAAACAAGGATGGAAAGTTGCGAAAAAATACGAGGCAGAACTTACCGAACGCAATCCTGCAGCGCCCGCAGCTTCCGCTTCGAGCCGCCCGTTGAGGGAGCCCTCCTCGAACTCGAGGACCCCCTCAACCCGCTCGGGGGCTGCGAACCCCCCGAGCCCTCGGCATCCAATCCGCTGCGGCGCGGCGCGCCCGCAACAGAGGAGGAAGTCGCTCGCGCCCGCAGCACCGCGGGTCGGGCAGGCGCGACCGCCGTCCGCGCCGCCACCGGCGCAATATCGCCGGGGCTCGCCGCGCCCGCCCCGGACTGCGGCGCGGCCATCTCCTCCTCACCAGCGGGCGGAACCCCGCCGGCATTGATCTCCTCCTCCTCATCCTCCTCCTCGCTGGGAGGGTCCGGGGAGTCCTCGGGGGACGACGGCGGTGCCCCGCCGTCCCTCCTCCACCGGCGAAGCGCCGCCTGGTGCGCATCCCGCCGGGCCTGCCTCCTCCGGCTGCTAGCTCTTTTTGCCTCCTTCGCGTCCCTCTCGCGGTCACGGCGGGCGCAGTTCAAAGCGCGCACCTCCGGAGTCGGAGCAAGGGAGCGGTAGAGGCCGCAGTTCACCTCCTGAAATCACGATGAATTGAGGAAGGGAATCCTAAGTTAATCAATCCGACAGTTCGGAGAGGGAGAATGGCGACTCACCGACAAAACGTGGCCCTCGTCGGGACGCAGCCAGAACGACCAAAGGTCGCTCGGCATGGTGTCGAGATGCACCGCCGTTCGCACCCTCGTGACGACGTACTCTTCAAGGAGCGGCTCCGGCAACATGCGCGAAGCCGCCAGTGCCGCCGGGTCGGCGCCCTCTGTCATCCGGAACAGAGGAAGCTGCCTCTCCATGAGGGGAACCACCCGGCGGCGATGACAGTGCGCGAGCACATGTGCCACAGTCAGGCCCGACCCCTCCAGGGTACGAAGGGCGTCGACGACAGGGCGGAGCCTCTTCCGCTGACCTTCACCGGAAACGCCATAGCTCCAGGAGTCGGCCTTCTCCGTTAAGACCTTGCCGGTGTACTCCGGCAACCCCAGGCCGTCGTTGCGTAGGTAAAACCACCCCTTGGCCCAGCCGCTATTGTTGGTAGTCATCCTGCAGGCCGGATACAGGTGCTTCCGGGACTCGACCGGCGCGAGTGTGAGACCGCCGGCGCACGAAGAACGGCGCACCCCCCTCCCCGCGCCGGACATACTGAGCTCGGCGCGGAAGAGGTGGACCCACAGGTCCTAGTGCGCCTCGATCCCCAGCACGCCCTCACAGACGCCGACGAAGGCCGCCGCCTGAGAGACGGCATTGGGGGAGAAGTTGTGGAGCTCCACGCCATAGTAGTGGAAGAGGCCCCGCATGAACTGGCTGGCGGGTGCGTTGAATCCCCGCTCGTGGAAGCGGATGAAGCTCACCACGTACCCCGCCGGCGGGTTCGGCACCCTGGCCGCCGGCGCCGGGACAATCCACGCCGGCCGCGACGGATCACCCCGGGGCGAGAGCTGCCCGCCGTTCACCAGGCCCTCCAGGAGGTGCTCGGTAGCGGTGGACGGAGTCCACTCGGTGACGCCTTCGATGATCACCATGACGGACGGCGGAGCAAAGAGCGAAAGCGACGAAGACAGAAAGCGGCTAGCGGGCTCGGAAGCAAGAGAAAGGCAGAGGCGAGAGCTGGCGCGAGGAATGGCGAAGGTAAGAAATTCCCTTACCCCCCCTCCGCTCTCCTTTTATAAGGGAACGGACTCGTCCCTGCCACGACACGCCAACCCATTGGCAACGGGCCGGATGCGCGCGTGGCACATCGCTGACAACCGGGGGCCCCCTCCCCCTTTTCCCCGCGGAACGACACGCGTGAGCGGCGGCATTTACTGCGGCACGGTAAAACGAAACGACGCGGCAGCGGCGCCTGACCGCCCGTCGCCTCGCCTCTCCCCGGCGCACGTCAACTCCGCCTAAAAAGGCGCGCCCGCTACGCCCATCTCGCCCACTCCGTGCCACGTCAGCCACGACCACGCCCGCCAGCGGTCGTGCGCGGGCCCGCAAAACCGAAACGACCTAACCGTTGGATTCCTTCCAAGGTAAGACAACGACCCCCCCTCCGCCTCGAGGCGCAGGGTGCTACTAATCAGGGGCTCGAAACCCGGTCCTCGAAAAGGTTCGACGGGCGACCCAGATTAAACGATGCGAAGGCTAACGATGCGAAGGCTACCGGTCAAGCTCGACCAATCCTCGAGCCCGCTACTCGAGGGTGACCTGCACCTTTCGCAAGGCCCCACTGATCAGGAGTACGAAGCCTGGTCCGCGAAAGGGTTCGACAGGCGCTCCGGATTGACAGAGTCAGGGACAATTCGGGCGTGTTCAACGGACTTTACCCTGAACGCGAAGTTTGGGGACGCCCCTGTTGTGTTCGAGGCCGGACAAAGGCAGCTAGTAGGGGGGATCCCAACGAGGGAGAGCTTTCGCGCCCTCGGACCCTGTCGAAAGGGACCGAGCCCCACCTAGCAAACCTTTGCAAGCACTACATGGACGCGTCTCCGGACCACGAGCCGACCCCTAGCGAACGGGGCACGGGCGTCCACTTGAACTACCCGCTAACAGCTCACCGAGGCATCCGTGTACGCTGCCCGATTCGAGGGTTGCACGAATGACCTCACCCCTCTCCCCCGCGAAGGGGAAGCGAGGGTCGTAACTCAAAGACAAGAAGCCCCTCCGACCGCCTCCGCTCGGGCCAGGAGCTCGGGGGCTCCTTGCAGCATATCCTCCTCCTCCTATGCGTGAAACGCATCGAAACCGTGCAGGGTCCGCCCCCCGAATTCCGCATAACTCGGTCTCATCCCCACCACGTCGAAAGGGGAGCGACTAACATAACCCTCGGAAGTCAAAGCCCTTGCACGAGTGAACTCACTCCTCCAAGGGCTCGGGGGCTACACCCGCGGGTGCGCTCGCGCCCCCCACGGAAGAACGTGCATAATCAAGAAGGAGTAATCCCCGCAGAATGCCCGGGAACGATCCCGCGAACCATCAGCCTCTGCCCGACTGATCCTTAGTCCGGCAGAAGCTCGGGGGCTACTGTCGGGGACAGACCCAGGGGGTCCCCTAACCATCGGGGTAATCACCCTCCAAAAAACGATCAACCACGAAAGGACGAATCACCGGCAACCCGAAAGGGCCACCAAGGCAGCGCGGCCCGTCACAGCCTATCGCGGCCCAAGAACGGCCGTCCGAGCTCGCCTGTCAAGGGGGCCCGAGCCGCGCACCTCCGTCTCCACCCCGCTCGAGGGCCGCGCACCCCCTCGAGCAGGCACAACGCAAACTCCGCCTCACTCGAGGGCCGCGCACCCCCTCGAGCGGGCGAACCAACTCCGCCTCGCTCGAGGCTACCCCTCTACATAACGCAGCACACTCTGGCGCCCCACCCGACAACGGCATTTAATGCCCGCCCCATCAGGCGGGCGCCGAAGTCAAAAGGCAATCTCTCCCCACGCCGTGCCGCTGACACCGCAGAGCTCGCTGTTTCAACTACTCCGGTCACTACGCATGCGGCGCTGAGCGAGGCCCTGTGCGGACTTGCAGGCGTCAATCCGCACCACTATTCCACCCGCTCCCGTCCTTCCCCCCCCCCCCCCCGGCGCAGCCCTCGAATGGGCGCGAAGGACCCTCGAACGAATATATGAGCAGCAACCGAGTACGGACTCCGGTCAAGCGTGGTCCGGTGATGACGAACGCCGGGTCAAATCCACCAACTCTCGGCCATTCCCCAGCAAACCGGGCACGCCGCGCACTGTGGTCGACAGCAAGCGCCATGCCAGCCCCTGTGCCGCCAACTCTCGTCCTTCCCCACCTACCACGCCCTCGAATCGACTAGCGGCGGGCAGCTGGGTGCGGATTACGGCAGCGCCACCCCTCGAAATCACTCCAGGACGAGCACGGGGACGGCCATGACGCCCACGGAAGCCGGAGCTCGCCATAAATCCCCCGCTAGGGTCAAGGACGACCGCACGCCCAGCGCCACGCTCTCCAGTACACACCTCTGTAGCACACACTGTACCTGTACTTGTAAGCCCCTCCCCCCTTCTCTCCTTGGCCTATAAAAGGAGGGAGGGGGCGAGAGAGGGGGGGGACTCAACCACAGACACCGCCTCACGCGATATTGGCATTCGCCTCAATCACACCCGTTTACAGGGACTTGGAGACTCCCTCTCCTCTCCCACCTTGCTTCTAGCCCCCCTCTGCAAGCACTCCGGTGCAAGATAGTACAACGCCCCGAGCGCACCCTGCTAGACGTACGACCTCACGGTCGGAACCAGGATAAACGCTTGTCTCGTTGTGCTAGCTCTTGCATCAACCGTCAAGGGACGGGACACAGCGCATTCTGTTTGGCGCTGGGGATTGGCCGACCGATCCCAGCACCGACACCTTAGTTGACAGTGGCACGCCCAGATACGTGATCGGGAAACTCGCGATCGGGCAAGGCAACACCGCCTGAATCTCCTGCAGCAGGTCATCGGCTCCGTAGATGGGGGTAATGGAGCACTTAGCGAGGTTGGTCTTCAATCCTGGCGCTGTGCCAAAGATGTCGAGCACCCTGGCGATAGCTTGAGCTTCCGTCACTGTCGGCGAGGCGAACAAAATGACATCGTCGGCATACATGCTGCATTGGTATTTGATGGCAGGATGTCCGATCGGCTATAGAAGCCCTTGTTCTCGTGCCTTTCCCAGCAGCCTGTTCAACACATCCATTACTAGCACAAACAGCATCGGCGAGAGCGGGTCACCCTGCCTTAACCCCCGCCGGTGCTAGATCTTCCTGCCAGGTTGGCCATTGAGCATCACCCTTGTAGAGGCAGTGGACAACAGCAGCGCCACCCAATCTCGCCACCGGCTGCCGAATCCCCAGGCATGCAGCAGCTCAAACAAGAATGGCCACTAGACAGTGTCGAACGCCTTGGATATGTCGAGTTTAAGCAGCACCTTGGGGATTTTTCGTCGCTTCAGGAGCTTGGCGGCACATTGTACGTATTTGAAATTGTCGAGGATGGACCTGCCTTTGATGAACGCACTTTGATTACGTTCGATCAGCGAGTCAAGTCTTGGCGCGAGCCGGTTCGCCAGCAGTTTGGAAACAAGCTTTGGAAAGCTATGTATTAGGCTTATGGGGCGGTAGTCTTGCGGTGTAGTTCGGGATCAGGGTTAGCAGCGCGGAGTTCAGGCAGCGGAACTGCCGGCGATCAATGGCGTAGAACGCGTTGAACGCGCAGACAATATCCGATTTGACTACCGACCAGGCACTCTTGAAGAATGCACCAGTTAGGCCGTTCGGTCCTGGCGACTTGTCGATCGGCATCGCTAGGACCACTCCCCAGATCTCCTCCTCAGTGAATGGCAGCTCAAGCGCCGCGAGATCAACGGGAGTGATGCCAATGGCGTCAAAGTTGATCGTCGTCTCCCTGTCGGTGTCCGATCCCAACAGCTTGTTATAGTAGTCGAACAAGACGTACGTCTGCCATGGCTTCAGGAGTATATGCTGTGTGATCCTCGGCGCTCAAACTATGATGTGATTTTTCCGCCGGCGGTGAGACGCATGCATATGAAAGAAGCGCGTGTGGGCCAGTTTCTATCAACTTGTGTGGGGTCTAGATGATGTGTGGTATCCCAGGACAAGTCTGCAGCTAATGCCTAATACTCATCAAACAGTAAAACACCTTGTTATATAAAAAAGAGTGAATTTCACTGGAGGTCCATGAAGTTTTTCCGAGATCTCATCTAGGTCCGCAAACTAAAAAAACGGTCATCTAGGTCCATCAACTTTTCCCGAGGTCTCATCTAGGCCCGTAAACTAAATAAGTGGTCATTTAGGTCCATGAATTTTCAAAAAGCGGTCATCTAGGTCCAAGGTGGTGGCGACGAGCCACGTGCGGCCGCGGGTA
The DNA here is from genome assembly GCA_033239725.1 of Echinochloa phyllopogon. Taxonomy (NCBI): domain Eukaryota; kingdom Viridiplantae; phylum Streptophyta; class Magnoliopsida; order Poales; family Poaceae; genus Echinochloa; species Echinochloa phyllopogon. Next base: position 36,959,942 of record BTCW01000006.1, read on the forward strand.
AAGGCACGATACAGCCCTCTCCTCCACCGTCGAAGCAGCACCACCTCCGCGCCTCCCGTTGCCAGGAGGCTCATCGGCACCACCTTGGACCTAGCACCACCTCCGCGCCTCCCGTTGCCAGGAGGCTCATCGGCACCACCTTGGACCTAGACGAACGATCTTTAAAAGTTAATGAACCTAGATGATCGTTCTTTAAAAGTTGATGGACCTAGATGACCACTTATTTATTTTGCGGACCTAGATGAGACCTCGAGAAAAGTTGATGGACCTAGATGACCGTTTTTTTAGTTTGAGGACCTAGATGAGATTTCGGGAAAAGTTCATGGACCTCTTGTGAAATTCACTCTATAAAAAAAGGTAAAACACCTATAGGTCGCCTTGTACTTTTCTTCTCCCCTTCTTAATGAAATTTGAAAAAAAAGGACAAGTCTGCAGCGAGCAACCGTCTTTTTCAACCTGCCAAATTTCCAGTTTCGAGAGCATAAGGCAAAAAACGCATCATAAGTTTCTGTTAACAGATAAACCAAGTGCTGCCAGAAACTCATGCAAATTATCAAGTGCCACGAGACCAAAGTTCAGTTGGTCACAAAGTCATTTTCAGACTGAAGGATCAACGATGGCTGCAGCTCATTTTCCATCACAAAAGGAAGGCTGACAAGAGCGAAGTGCTCTGGTTAAAAGGGATAATGGAGAACTAGGATTCCAGATATTTACCTAGATTAACAGAATTCAGCACGGGAAAGGTAGGCAGCTCAACAGCATCACACAGAAGAACCAGAGATGTGTAGAAGTGTATCTACACAGCTCATTCCTGGTCAACACCAAGCATATCTATTTCAGTTCACTTGGCAGGAATGAAGTTCACGACTGATTACTGAAGGAGTGGAAGTGTAGGATTCCAGCTCGCCAGATAGGCATCACCAGTTCACGATAATTTCAAAACACACTGCTCTTCTGTTCTGGCATGGCACATCTTGCACTGCTGAATCTAACTGTAGAACTGCAGTGGAAATACACAACGTTGCCATGGATTTAGTACTTTGTAATGTGCATGAATCAAAGATCATCAAAGAAGAGTTCCAGAATTGATTTCATGACAGAAAAACATAACGAAGAACATCTCTGAAGTAAATTTCATAAGTAGCTAATTTATGCACACTTTCTATCCTACAATTCCCAACACGTACATAACATATTTGATGAGATAAATATATCTAGTTACGCAAGTCTTGGTCCTAGACGACAACTCTTTAAAAATTCATGGACCTAGATGACCACTTATTGAATTTGCGGACCTAGATGAGACCTCATAAAAGTTGATGGACCTAGATGACCGTTTTTTTAGTTTGCGAATCTAGATGAGATCTTGGGAAAAGTTTATGGACCTGCAGTGAAATTCACTCTAAAAGAAATCATCCAATAAATGTTCCATGAATTGATTTCAGGACACAAAACCAAAAAGAGGAACATCTCAAAAGGCAAATGTCATAAGTAGCTAATTCATGCACACTTGTATCCTACAATTTCCAAAAATGTCCACCATGATATAGATATCTAATTGTACAAGGCTTGTGGTAGTACAGTACCAAGAAAGCTCCTACCGCTATATTACAGGAATTCTCATATGTTCTCCTACATTGCCATATTACACAGTGAATTCTCATCTGTTCTCCTACATTGCATCAAGAACTAACGGGAAGAAAGAGTGCACCGCCTGCAACAACCCCTCAAATTACACTGCTCTCTTAAAATTAATTTCCACCATGAAGAGGCAGATGCTCACCAAATCCTAAACTTAAGCCACACTTACACCATGATCGTGGATCAAAGAGGCACATTGCGAGCAGCATAACCCACAAAGAATAGGCAGATTTCCATGGGTAACAAGTTGTATTTGCATCTACACGCCACTAATTTGAAAACTTGTGTCAAATGAATCAAACTGTACAGTTTTACATGAAAGTGTGAATATGCCAAATTGTGCAAAATTGTTGTTTGCCAATACAAGTACTTGATGTGGTGTTATATCAGATACTATTCATGGAGCTAGTACTTACTGACTGATAGTTCAAAATATATCAGCATGGAAAAAAAAGTAAACTTGAAAACGAAAACTACATTCACACCCACAACTTCAGGACTGAACATATCCATGAGCACAAGGAAATTTATATCAATTAGACAACAATATACTAAACATATAGACACTAAGAGTACTAATTTAGCATAACCTCCATAAATTTACATCTGGATTGTGTGACAGATGCACTTGGCAGCAACTTCATCAGGTACTGCAAGAGTAGTGCAATTTATGAACAGAAGCTCTGTTCATTACCAAGTCAAGTACTTCATAAATGACTAGCAGTCTAATATAGCCGAAAGGGACACCAAACTAAATCTATGGTTGCACACTTGAACTCTAAAGGTTGATATTTACTTTCACATGTTATGTCACAACCCTTCTCCTTAGCTCAGCAGCAAGGGATGGGCATTTCTGCAGCAAGATCGCAAAACCATCAGTGAACACCGCCTCCTTGAAATTTTTCTCCACGGCAAAGAAATCCAAGCACCTGTCCTTCAGCTCTGGACAATTGTATGTCTCAGCGGAAACTAAAATAGAACTGACTGTGCCCACCGAGACATTTTTTATTAATTTCAGAGCACAAATGAGCTTCAGCCGGTCCAGGGCAAACCGGTCAGCGACATCAAGTAGATGCTGCAGCATATCAGTGGGAGAGTCCCCAAGCTCATTGTCTGCAGGAAAGGAATCGGTGTACATGAACTGAAGCATAATTTTAAATGCTGCAGGCTGGATGTCATGAAGCGTGATAGATGGCATTGTGGCGTCTGCCATTGAGCCAAAGAGCTCTGCTTCGAAGACTGGTGAGCGGGCAGCGAGCACAGCACGGTGAGCAGGGAATTGTTCACCATCCACAATGAATGAGACATCCGATCCAATGCCGCGATCCAGCAAGCGGCCGAGGTGGATCCCTATGTCGGGCGGTGGCATGGGCATGGGAGTGGGATCGTCAGCAACAACTATGACCCCGCACATAAATCTGACCAAGCCATTAGTCAAGTAGGCCGACTCAAGATCGATTCTCTTAACGAACCGAGACCAACCCAATGGTACTTTCTGATGGAAAACATGCATGGACCTCTTTGCTTTGATCGAGGATGGTGTTCTGTCCCTATTTAGCATGAAGGCATCGAAGATGGCCTTGACACCATTTCCAGACTCGGAGAAAAGCTGAAGAAATAGCGAGACATAGTCTCCCTTGTGCTCGAGCTTGTCCCCACGCGGATAGCATATAATCTTCCAAACGTGTCCCCCTGCTGAGAAGCCCTCGGAGATGACGCGTTGCCCGATGGTGAAGTTGTTCTTCGTCTCCGAATACTCAAGATTGAACTCAAGAAAACCAGAGCACAACATCTTGGCACGCTGATTGCACCTAGTACAGCACGATTTCCACGAATCAACACCGATTGACAAGCCAACATCCATCTAAAAAGATTCACGAGCTAGATCCCAAGAAAAGGCAGGGAGAGAAGAACACGAGGATGGATACTCACGATCCCAGAAAGGAGGTGGGGGTGGTTGTGGTCCGGAGATGGCCGGGGAGGGCTCAGGGCTGCTCCTGTCTCCCGTCTCCCTTCACCGGCCGTCGCCGGAGTGAGCTGATGGCTCCTCGGGAAGTCCGCCGCAAATCCGCGGCAAGCCTTTGCCTCCGCCCGCCGCCGATCGTCGCCTCGGCGTGCTCGCCTAGGGCTCGTTTTGCGGTTTTGGGGGAGAGAGTGGTGGCCGCCGTCCGCCGCGGCCTAGTGACGTCAGCTTCTCCACTCTCTCACGCGTCGTCAGCTTTGAGTGCTTTATGGCCCATCATTCGTCGGGCCGGTGGCGGGCAGCCCAGAAAAACGCGGGCACGACATGTGGCCCATCACTAGGTACAGCCCCTGGCATAGAGCATGGCATTTTTTGATTTTTCTCTGCACGGAGCTGAACTCAAACGGATTACTTTGCTCTTAAGGCATGTCAAATACAGTACATTACTACGTAAAAATCATAGAGGAACTCAAAATTTTATCGAACATTCAAGTTTTTTTAGAGGGTAGCTAGGAGGAACAGCTTTCGAAGCGAAGGCGACTTTGTTACAACACAAGAGGATGAAGTTTTCTGTCAGGTCATATCTGTTGTGGAGGGGAACACAGATATTCTGTTTCTTCACATGAACGTTGGTAAGTTTGTCTCTTTAATCTGGACGAATTTCTTGGACCTTTTCATCTTGTGTCCTTGCCAAAAAGGCCTATGTATAGTGTAAAGCGTGTCAATATGTAATTAGTTGGAGTTACTCGCTCAATTCTTTTGTGAGTCATTTTAAACGATGAGACGGTATCTTATACTATGCATGTTTGACTATTTTATGATTTCTAGGTGTATACTATAAGTAATTTCAAAGTTGTCCCTTGGTTTTAAATTACAATACCTATTTTGTTTCGCTAGGACAAACCTTTTACCAACAATCATCTTATGACACACAAAATTATGTAATACAAAATTTATGGCATTATATTCATTCAAAATACTTTCTTATCACTATATTTTTGTATCACATAAATGAAAATATAGAGTAAGTTATCAAAACTGTCTTTGCGGAATAAAATGAGCCAAAGAGGAAGTATCTTTCACGATAAATCCAGTAATAACTTGCTCATGGGGCAAAACGTAATAACTTGCGGAGTACATATTAGTGGAATTTAAAATGTTTGACAGCATTCGTTCTAAAAAGACAGATTTCGAGAATGGATACTTACAAAACCAAATAAATGGTGCATACAAACTTATATGAGATTTTCGAATGACGAGAGGGCATAATACGGTAAGGAAATATGACTGCATTCTAGAGTACGAATCATCGTTGGCCACAGCTCCCTTTTCCGTTGCAAAAAGAAAGCTGATAAGTCACAAGAAGTCTAGATAGAATGAATGGCGGAGCCAGGCCTCCAGATATTTACCTGCATTATCAGCATTGGACACATCAACAGCTTCATGTGAAACCAAGCTTCAGGACAGGCGATTCAAATACGGTTGGCATAGATAAAGGTCTCAAGCATGTCCCGCTATATTCATGATATAAACTACCAATATGCCCTTCTATAACCCATCAAGAAATAACCGGCAACTCTGCATCTGCTGCAAGTACCCCTTCAGATTACAGCACCTACTTGAAGTTCATTTTCAAAAATGGAGATTGATATATTTAACCAAGTTCTAAAATTACACCACACTTTGATGCATCTCGGTATGTGGATTCAAGAGACACTGCTCTGCTGTTCAAGAGGTACATCTTGCCCTGCTGATTCTAACAACTGAACTGCAACGAAAATATACAATGTTGCCATGAATTTGTACTTCTTGATGCGCAGAAAACAAAGATCATCAAACAAAAGTTCCAGGACACACAAAACCAAAAGGAGGAACATCTCTAAAGTGAATTCTGTAAGTTGCTAATTCATGATCCTTTGTATAGTGTCTATTACAATTTCCAACACGGTCGACAGAAGTCTTTGGTAGTACAGCATCAAGAAAGTTCCTAAAAGTACATTGCATGATGAATTCTCAATCCACTATCCTACATTGTGGCAAGAGCCAATGTGAAGAAACCGTAAAACCCTGCAGGAACCCCCTCCGAAAATACTTTCTTATGACTTATGAATAATACTTCTGTATAAAAAAATAAAGTAAATTGTTGATCAAAGTCTTGTCTTAACGAAATGAATAAGCCAGGGAAAGTACCTTTCAGGATAAATTCAGTAACGACATGTTCATTGGGTAAAACTTAATGCTTTAGGTGCAGATTAGTGGAATTTTAAAAAGTGTGATAGAACATGTTCTAAAAAGACATATTCTGAGAATGGATATAATTATCAAACAAATTGAGCACAAAAATTTATGTGAAATTGTCGAGTGGCGTGGGGACTTAGTGTGTTAAGGGAATAATACTGCATTCTTCAAAGGAAGGATCATCGTTGCCGGCAGTTCTTTTTCTGTTGCAAAAGGAAAGCTGTCAAGTTCAAGCAGTCTGGAATGGATGGCAGAGCCAACTAGCTAAGCCTCCAGATATTTACCTGCCTTATAGCAACATTTCAGTAGAGTAGAAGTTGACGCATCAACAGCTTCAAGTGAAAACCAAGCATCAGGACAGGCAATTCAAATATGGTTGACATAGATAAAGCCATAAAGGTTAATATAAACTTGTGGCGTTACAGTATCAGAAGGTTCCACAGCATATATTACCTGATAACAGTTCCCAGTCTACATAAAATCTGCATCTGCTGCAAGTACCCTTCAGATTACAGTGCCTCCTTGAACTTTATTTTACCATGGGGTTATATCACCAAGTTCAAAATTTAAGCCACATTTTGATGACGCATCACAGTATATGGAATTGTGGATTAAAGAGCTGCTGATTCTGAACAACAGAAATGCAACTGAAATACACAATGTTCCATGGATTTGTACTTTGTAATGTGCATGAATCAAATGTCACCAAACAAAAGTTTCAGGAAGTGTTTTCAGGACAGAAACAAAAACAAGGGATATCTCTAAAGTAAATTTCATAAGTATCTAAGGTAAACTTGAACGTTACCTTAACATACCCTACTTCAGGACTGGATATATCCATGAGCACAGAAATTTGTACAAATTAGAGTATGCTACACCATAACTATAGATGCTGAGATTAATTTAGCATATAACTGCCATAAATTTACATCTCAGATGCACTTGGCAGCAACTTCATCAAGTACAGCAAGAATAGTGTAATTTAAGAGATGTTCTGTTCATCACCAAATCCTTCATAATCTAATGACTAGTAGTCTAATATGCCCGAAAGGGACACCACACTAAATCTATGGTTGAACTCTAAAGGTCGATATTTACTTTTGCATGTTATATCACAACCCTCCTCAGCTCAGCAGCAAGGGCTGGAAATTTCTGCAGCAGGATCACAAAACCATCCGTGAACGCCGCCTGCTTGAAATTTGTCTCCACAGCAAAGAAATCCAAACACTTGTTCTTCAACTCTAGACAGTTGTACGTCTCAGCGCAAACTAAAATAGAACCGACTGTGTCCACCGAGACATTTTCAATTAATTTCAGAGAACAAATGAGCTTCAGCCGGTCCAGAGCAAACCGGTCAGCTGCAGCAAGTAGGTGCTGCAGCATATCAGCAGGAGAGTCCCCAAGTTCTGTGTGTGCGGGAAAGGAATCAGTATACATGAACCGAAGCATGACTTTAAACGCTGCAGGCTCGATGTCTTGCACCGTGATTGATGGCATTGTGGCGTCTGCCATTGAGCCGAAGAGCTCTGCTTTGAAGACCGGCGAGCGGGCGGCGAGCACAGCACGGTGAGCCAGGAACTGTTCGCTATCCACAATGAATGAAACATCTGTCCCAACGGCGGAATCCAGCAAGCAGCCGAGATGGATCCCTATGTCAGACGGTGGCATTACTGGCATGGGATTGTCAGAAACAACTATGACCCAGCACATAAATCTGACCAAGCCATTAGACAAGCAGGTCAACTCAAGATCGCTTCGCTTCAGGAACTGAGTCCACCCCCATGGGCTTTTGGGCTGGAAAACATGCACAGACCTCCTTGCGATGGATGAATGTGGTGTGCCGTGTTAGCAGCGGCAACAACATCACTAATGGGCCAAGGAAGTCTTCACGGCCCACGAAGCCCAACCCGCGAGTCTCAGGGAGCGAGTGGCTCAATTAGTGCTTGCATGCACTTACTGGGCAGGAGGCCCATGTAATGGTTATAAACTAAGAAGTGTGAGGGTGAGAGAGTATCGATGAACAAATCTGTAACAAACATTGCCTTTCTTCCCCGGCAAGAAGCCGACCTCTGCTCCCTCTCCTCGCTGCTCTGTTCTTCTCAGATCTTGCTCTGCCTTCGATTCCGTTCTATCTCCCGTGTTGCTCACAATTGGTATCAGAGACACCGATTCTCGGGTGAATTTCCACTGATTTTTCTTCATTTTCTGGTTCTACTGATTTCCCTGGTGGTTCGCGTCTCGTTGACGTTCCACTGCGCCGGCGAGCATCACTCCGATCTCGTCGTCCACGCCCCGCCCACCGACTCCCAGTCGGCGGCGGCCACCGCAAATCGCCGGTTAGCCAGTTCCGGCGCCGTCGACCACTAGATCCACCGCGCCGCTTAGGAAGTAGTTGGGAAATCGCCAGATCGAGTTCGTGGGTGTTTGACTCTGGATTCCCAGCCACCCCACGACCATTTCACCCGATTGCAGAAGCGTCAAGGCGCCATGAATCCGGAAATCAAGCTCGTGCTCGAGGAGATGGTGAAGCTGAACTCACAACTCGATTCGCTGGAGAGCAAGTTGGATACTCGCTTCTCTGTGCACGAATCGAAGGTGGACTCCCGGCTCGCCGATTCTGAAGAGACTTGGGAGACGCGCTTCTCCTCAACCGACGACAGGTGGGAGCGCCAAGTCGCGGATCTCACTGTCGCCACCGATGTTCGAGTGGAGGCGCTGGAGCGCGCCGCTGTCGCCTTCGACGAGTGGAGGCCAGAGGTCGTCGGCAAGCTCGACGATGTGAAATTGGAGGTGGGCAAGCTTACCAAGCACTGGGAGCGCGCAGTCCTCCACCGACCGCCTCCTCTGATTGAGTCCTCTCCCCCGGCGATCGAGCGCCAATCTGCTTCACACTTCGCCGACAAGCCTTAGAGTCAACGGTATGAAAATTTCTCACGAGAGGATGGTTATGGTACAGTTACAACCATGCTACATTCTCCAGACAAGGGTGCGTATAACCAACCCAATTCTCAGCAATTTGCCTTTAATCCTGGTGGAAGAATGCATGATAGATCTAGCAAAGTACCCAAGTTGAACTTCCCTCTGTTTGATGGTGATAACCCAAAATGGTGGCTAACCCAATGCGAGAATTATTTTGATCTGTTTCCATTGGAGAAGGACAAATGGGTTAAAGTGGCTACTATGCATTTCACTAATTCAGCTAGATGGTGGTTCCAGTCTGTGGCTTCTAAAGTGTTGACTAGTTCTTGGGCTGAATTTAGTTCTTTGCTTATTGATCGTTTTGGGCGTGATCAGCATGAGCTCTTGGTCAGGAAGCTAATGAACATCAAGCAGCAAGGTGCTGTGTCTGACTACATTAACAAATTTGCTTCTCTGATTGATCAGCTGCTTGTTTATGAGTCCAACCCTGACCCATTACATTTTACTATGCGATTTATTGACGGTCTGCGTGAGGATTGTAGAACTGCAGTGCTGTTGCAGCGGCCGTCTTCATTAGATACTGCATATGTGTTGGCGCAGTTGCAGGAAGATGTGCTAGATTCGTCCAAGAGGAAGGACTCCAAGCGGCTGGACTATTCTTATGCTGCTCGTTTGCCTTACAGAAGTGCTTTGCCCCTGCCTGCACCTCCTTCCAAGACTGTTAAGGCCTCTTCAACTGAGGACAAACGTGTCAGTGAGGTTGCTCCTAGAACATTTGATGCTGCTGCTGCCAGAACAGCTGATGAAAAGTGGAAGGCATTGAGAGCATTTCGCCGTGCTAAAGGACTTTGTCAAATTTGTGCAGAGAATTGGTCTAGAGATCACAAGTGTGCTGATGCTGTACACCTTCATGCAGTACAGGAAGTACTGGACTTGTTTACTGAAGATGAAGAATTGCAGTCTGAAGATGTTGTTCAAGATTCTCCTCAGTTGTTCATGACTTTATCTGTAGCTGCTATGTCTGGACTGCCAGCTCCTAGAACTATGTCCTTTCAAGGTGAAGTGCAGGGTCATGCAGTAAAGATTTTGGTAGACTCTGGTAGCTCCCATACATTTATTAGTGATAGTGTGGCCAATCAGCTGATAGGAGTGGTGCAATTACAGACCCCTATTGCAGTTTAGGTAGCTAATGGTCAAAGATTGTTGTGTCAGACTCATATACCTCAAGCCACTTGGTCTACACAGGGTTGTGAATTCTGCTCTGATCTGAAAATATTTCCTATGCCTGCCTATGATATGATTTTAGGACTTGACTGGTTAGAACAGCACAGTCCCATGAAGGTTCATTGGGGGCAAAAGTGGTTGTCCTTTTCTTACCAATCTGTTGACACTAAAAATTGGCACCAGGAAGAGGCTGACATGTGGGCCGGATTTGGTAGAAGGATGCCATTCGGCTAAAAGGGTTTTTTCTGAAGCATTCGGCAAAGATGCTCTGCGGTCGGGAACGCGTCGCCATTCGGCTGAAACGTTCGGTAGAGATACTCTGCGGTCGGGAATGCGTCATCATTCGGCAGAGGCATTGTTCCACAGGCGAAGAGTGGTAGCATTCGGGAAGACATGATAACGTGGATCAACATAAGGAGAAGGCCGGTTCGAACAAGGAAAGCAATATGGGTACGAAGATTCGTCATTTATTTTTAGAAACAAGTGTTGTAGTCGTGTCCGACTAGGAGTTGTATCAGGACCTGGGTATAAATATAAACCCATGGCAGCTGTAAAAGGGAATCGAATCAATCATACAACAAACCGGCCCCGTGCCAACATCGAGTCCTTTAGTCGAGTCGTCGAGTTCTTCGAGAGGAGTCATCGATCCGTCGACCTCCGTAAGTACCGACAACCTTGTATCATGCTTAGTATCATGCGGTGGATTTAAGCTTTGATGCAAGTAGTCTTGTTACCATGCTTAGTATCATCCGGTGGATTTAAGTTGTGGTCTCAAGAAGGTTCCTCTGTTAGGTCATGAGCCATGCGGTGGGCTAAGATCTAGTATGGACCAAGTTATCGGCTCTGTTAGATTTCGGCAAGATCTAACAGATTCATTAAGTTACCCTGTGTTGCTCTGTTTTTACTATGTGCTTAATTCATGCAACACACCTTTGCCCAATCTAGATCGGCTAGAATCGGCTATACTTCATAACATGACGAATTATCCCCTCACAGCCGAAATCGAAACCGATCTAGGTTGCCACGTGTCGCGGGTTCAAGCTTATTGGCATCATGTAGATCTTGACAGAACCGGGTATCATGCGGTAGATGCAGGTTTTTGGGTCGTCTTAGAACTAATCATCCGGTGGATTAGAATTCGATTCGATCTGATAGATTTATCTTTACCGATTAGGCTTGTTCCTTCGCCATGGATCCCGATTCGGCTAAATAGCCGTATTCGGCAGTGCTCTCACGAGTGAACGTGTGTTCGTGGGTTTGCATTGGACAATGAGTGCTTTTAGCCTTTCACGATTAGATTGTATCATGCGGTGGATTGATCTAATCTGATTGGTGGTGTGGCCTCAAACGAGTCGTATCATGCGGTGGATTAACTCGTTCGTTGCCATGCTTGACGGGTGCTGCTTTCGGCCTATGCATTCCTTGTTTACTGCGAATTTATGATCATGTTTCACCCTTTTATTTATCCATCATGCTCTGTTTCTCGTTAATCGGCTATGAGTATGTGTTGTAATGTTCATTCCGTTGAAAGCCGATCTTTCGTCATGCTTACGTCATGCATTCGGCAGTGCGTTCCTTGCGTACCTTGTCGATTGCCGAATGTGGGTTTAACTGCCGACAGATAGCTTCTCTGTAGCTATATGTCTCTCAAGATTGGCTTCGACGCCGCAAATATGGAACTGTCTGGTCTCACCCGGCACGTTCCAGGTTTTGATCTAAACGTTTTTATCCCTTTGTTAGTTTTCAGGCAAACTGACTGGCACGCTTCCGGATTCGAAAGCCCGGGCCACGTTTGAAGCCAGCTTGTTCGGCTTGCTGTGTGCTTGGCGTGAGGTGCGGATTTTACGTCAACACAATCTGATACTGTAGTGCTGTCTGGTCGAGGGCCCCAAGTGCCTGATGGTACTGTGGTTCAAGTTTGTGCTATTCAAGTGGATGTTTCAGATATTCATACTGTGCAAGTGTCTTTTCCACCTGAAGTGCAGCAGCTAATTGAAGACTTTGCTGTGTTGTTTGAGGTTCCCAAGGAGTTGCCCCCATCTAGAGCTTGTGATCATACTATTCCTTTAATCCCTGGTGCAGCTCCAGTCAATGTTAGGCCTTATAGATATGCACCTGCCTTGAAAGATGAGATTGAAGCTCAGATTAAGGAGATGTTGAGTAATGGCTTAATTCAGCAGAGAAATAGTCCTATTTCCTCCTCTGTGTTGTTGGTCAGGAAGAAGGACCATACTTGGAGGTTCTGTGTTGATTACAGGCATCTCAATGCAATCACAATCAAGTGCAAATACCCTGTGCCTGTGATAGATGAGTTTTTGGATGAATTAGCTAAGGCTAGTTGGTTTACAAGTTTGGATTTAAGAGCTAGCTTTCACCAAATCAGACTCAAGCCTGGTGAGGAATTCAAAACAGCTTTTCAAACTCACTGTGGACAGTATGAATTCAAGGTCATGGCATTTGGGTTGACCGGTGCTCCTGGCACATTTCAAGACGCCATGAACTCAACTTTGACCCCTTATCTTCGCAAATTCGTACTGGTGTTCTTCGATGATATTCTCATTTATAGTTCTTATGATGAGCATGTCCAACACATTAGGCTGGTGTTCGAGCTCCTACAGAAGGATCAGTGGAAGATAAAACTGTCCAAATGTGCTTTTGCTCAGCGTCAAATTAACTATCTGGGCCATGTGATTAGTGAGAAAGGTGTTGGGACTGATCCATCCAAGATTGAGGCTGTCAAGCATTGGCCTCAACCCTCGAATGCCAAAGAACTCCGTAGTTTTCTTGGTTTGGCAGGCTATTACAGGAAGTTTGTCAGGCATTTTGGACTGATTAGTAAGCCATTAACTGAGTTGCTCAAGAAGCACACTGTATTTGTTTGGACTTTGGACCATCAAAAATCCTTCGATGCTCTTAAATCTGCATTGTGTCAGGCCCCAGTACTGGCATTGCCAGATTTCTCTAAAACATTTACTCTTGAAACTGATGCTTGTGGATCTGGCATTGGAGCTGTGTTGATGCAGGAGGGTCATCCTCTAGCCTTTATCAGTAAGGCTTTGGGTCCTAAATCAATGGGTCTCTCTACCTATGAGAAAGAGTACATGGCCATTCTTATGGCAGTCCAACATTGGCGCTCTTATTTGCAATATGCTGAATTCATAATATTTTCTGACCAAAAGAGTCTATCTCAGTTAACTGAACAGAGACTTCATACCCACTGGCAGCAGAAAGTGTTCTCTAAATTAATTGGTCTGCAATACAAGGTTGTGTATAAGAAAGGATCTGACAACAGAGTGGCAGATGCTCTGTCTAGGAAGTCTTCCCATCAGTCCTCTTGTGCAGCAGTGTCATCTGTGGTTCCTCAGTGGCTTCAAGCAGTGGTGTCTGGGTATCAGCAAGATGAGCATTCTTTGTCTATCATTACCAAGCTGTTGTTGGATTCTTCTGCAGTGCCACACTTTACATTATTGGCTGGTGTGTTGAGGTATAAGGACAGAATTTGGATTGGCAACAACCCTGCCCTGCAACAAAAACTCATTGCTGCCTGCCATGATAGTGCCCTTGGTGGCCATTCTGGGGTACCTGTCACCTACATGAGAATGAAATAATTATTTTCTTGGCGTGGTATGAAAACATCTGTTCATCAGTATGTCACTTCCTGTCTGGTGTGTCAGCAGGCCAAGCCCGACAGGTCTAGGCTTCCTAGGTTACTTCAGCCACTTCCTGTGCCTTCACAAGCCTGGCAGGTAATCTCAATGGACTTTGTTGAGGGTCTTCCAACTTCTGGGATGGCTAATTGTGTGCTAGTGGTGATTGATTACTTTACCAAGTATGGACATTTCATTGCTTTGCGTCACCCTTTCACCGCCCTTACAGTTGCCAAGACATTTATTAGCCAGGTTTACCGTCTCCATGGGATGCCATCTGTTATAGTGTCTGATCGAGACAAAATCTTCCTCAGTACACTTTGGCAAGAGCTATTCAGGTTAGCAGATGTGAAGTTGCAGATGAGTACTTCTTACCATCCTCAGTCCGATGGCCAGACTGAAAGACTGAATCAAACTAAGAAGTGTGAGGGTGAGAGAGTATCGATGAACAAATCTGTAACAAACATTGCCTTTCTTCCCCGGCAAGAAGCCGACCTCTGCTCCCTCTCCTCGCTGCTCTGTTCTTCTCTGATCTTGCTCTGCCTTCGATTCCGTTCTATCTCCCGTGTTGCTCACATGCCGTTTGCAGTTAGAACGAAGATATCGAAGCAGGCCTTGACATTGACATTTTCAGATTTTGAATCCAGCATGAGATAGACCGAGACATGCTCGCCCTTGTTCTCGTTGTTGTCCCCACGCGGATAGCATCTAATCCTCCAGATGTGCCCCCCGGCAGAGAAGCTCTCGGAGCTGACGTGCTGCCCGATGGCGAGGTTCTTCGTCTCCGAATAGTCAAGTTTGAACTCGAGAAAACCAGCGCCCAACATCTTGGAACGCCAAATGCACCTAGTACGATTTCCAAGAATCAACACCGATTTCCACGAACCAACGCCAATTCACAAGCTAACATCCAACTAAATAGATTCACAAGCTAACATCCAACTAAAAAGATTCACAAGCTAAGAAAAGGCCAGAAGAAAAAGAACACGAGGATACTCACAATCCCCAAAAGAGGTGGTGGTGGTGGACTGGTGGTGCCGTGCGGAGATGCAGAGGGCTCAGGGCTGCTCCAGTCTCCCGTCTCCCTTCGCCGGCCGTCGCCGGAGTCAGCTGATGGCTCCACGGGAAGTCCGCCGCAAATCCACGGCAAGATTTTGCCTCCGCCCGCCGCCGATCGTCGCCTCGGCGTGCTCGCCTAGGGCTCGTTTTGTGGTTTTGGGGAGAGAGTGTGGTGGCCGCAGTCCGCCGCTGCCTAGTGACGTCAGCTTCCCCACTCTCTCAAGCGTCGTCGGCTTTGAGTGCTCCGTCGCACGTGCTGTGGCCCATCATTCGTCGGGCCGGGGGGCGATCAGCCCAGTAAAGCGTGGACACGACATGTGGCCCATCACTAGGTACAAGCCCGCATCTGGCCTTCTCGAGTCTCAGACTCTACGTTGGGCTGGGCAGTGAAGAGCATGGAATTTACAAGATCGCTTTTTGTCTCAAATGCATTACTTCGTGTTGCTCTTAAGGTATCTGAAATTGTGAAACACATCGCCATGAAAAAAAAAACATATAGGAACTCTTGAACACTCAACAATTTAGATTTTAGAGGCTGACTAGGAGGAACAGCCTTCGAAATGAAGGTCACTTTGTTACAACTAACAAAAGGATGTGATTTCTGCATGTCGTGTCTGTGTTGGAGGGGAAACACAAGTAATATGTTTCTTCACATGGTATGTTGGTCGAGTTTGCCTTATAATTTGGACGAATTTCTTGTACCTTTTCAGCTTTTGTCCTTGCCAAAACGCCTATGTAGTATGAAGCGCATCGATGAACCATTAGTTTTTTTTTTTGAAGACGGTCTCAATAGGCACCTTTAACTAATTTATGATTTCTAGGTGTATTCTATAAGTAATTTCAAAGTTTTCCCTCTGTTTAAAACTACAAAGCGTATTTCATTTAGTAAGGATAAACATTTGACCAATAATTACTCTATTAACAGTTTGATTGTGCATCACGGTATGTGGATTAAAGAGACACTATGTTCTTCTGTTTTGGCATCGGACACCTTGCCCTGTTGATTCTAAACAACAGAACTGCAATGGAAATACACAAAGTAATGTTGCCATGGATTTGTACTTTGTAATGTACATAAATCAAAGATTATCAGAGAAAAGTTTCAGGACATAGAAAACCAAAAGGAGGAACACCTCTAAGTAAATTTTGTAAATAGCTAATTCATTTACCCTTGTATACTACAATTTCCAACACACAGTTGACGGAGATGAAGATCTGTAATTATATAAGCTTGTGGTTGTATAGCATCAAGAAAGTTCCTACCAATATATTGCATGATGAATTATCAATCGAATCTCCTACATTGTGTCAAGAGCCAATGTGAAGAAACTGTATGCCTCTGCAAGAATCCCCCTCAGATTATCACCAAGTCCTCAACTTAAGCCGCACCTACACCATGCTGTGTGGGTTGAAGAATAGCACAAAAAATAGGCAGGTTTTAATGGGTAAGAAGTAGTATCTACATCTAGGTTCCACTAATTTGAGAATTCAGTATCAAATGAATAAAGCAGTAAATTTTGACATGGAAGTGCGAATATGTCAGATGGTACAAAACCGTGGTTTGCAATACAAGAACCAGCTGTGCCAACATGAATAAATATATCAGATACCGTTCATGTTGTCAGTACTTACTGACAGAGTTCAAAACAAATCAGCACCGCAAAAAGGTAAACTCCAAAGCTACCTTGAAGCACAATTGCACACCCTACTTCAGGAGTGGACATATCCATGAGCACAAGGAAATTTATACAAATTAGACTATGTTACACCATAACTCTAGACGCTGAGAGAACTAATTTAGCATAACCTTCATATAAACTTAAACATCTGAGTTGTGTGACAGATGCCTTTGGCAGCAACTCATCAGGTACTGCAACAATAGAATAATTTAAGATCAAGTGCTCTGTTGTCTGTTCATCACCGAGACTTCATAATCTAATAAGTAGTAGTATAGTATGCTTGGAAGGGACGTCATACTAAATCTATGGTTCAACACTTCGAAATTTAAATGTTGATTCTTTTACATTTGCATGTTGTCGCAACTCTCCCCTTCAGCTCAGCTGCAAGTGATGGAAACTTCTGCAGCAAGATCACAAAACCATCTGTGAACACCGCCTCCTTGAAATTTTTCTCCATAGCAAAGAAATCCAAGCACTTGTTCCTCAACTCTGGACAATTGTACGTCTCAGCACAAACTAAAATAGAACCAACTGTGTCCACCGAGATAGTTTCAATTAACTTCATAGAACAGATGCGCTTCAGCCGGTCCAGTGCGTACCGATCAGCCGCAGTAAGTAGGTGCTGCAGCATATCAGCAGGAGAGTCCCCGAGCTCTTTGTCAGCAGGAAAGGAATCAGTATACATGAACCGGAGCATGACTTTAAATGCTGCAGGCTCGATGTCTTTCACCGTGATGGATAGCATCGTGGCATCTGACATTGAGCCGAAGAGCTCTGCTTTGAAGACCGGAGAGCGGGCGGCGAGCACAGCACGGTGAGCAGGGAACTGTTTGCCATCCACAACGAATGAGACATCCGTGCCGACAGTTGAATCCAGCAAGCCGCCGAGATGGATCCCTATATCTGATGGTGGCATTGGATTGTCAGAAATAACAATGACCCAGCACATGAATCTGACCAAGCCATTAGAGAGGCAGTTGAACTCAAGATCATTTCGCCTCATGAACTGAGTCCATCCCCATTGGCCTTCGGGCTGGAAGTCATTCACATGCCTCCCTGAATTGACCGAATGTGGCGAGCCGTCTCTGTTTAGCACGAAGATACTGAAGCAGGCCTTGACAGCTTCAGTTTTCGAAAGCAGCGTGAGATAGATCGAGATGTGCTGGCCTTTGTGCTCCGTCTTGTCCCCACTCGGATAGCATTTCATCCTCCAGAGGTGTCCCCCGGCAGAGAAGCTCTCGGAGAAGACGGATTCCCCGATGGCCATGTTCTTCTTCTCCGAATAGTCGAGTGTGTACTGCATCTTGGAAAGCTAGTTGTACTTGTACCTAGTACGATTTCTGTGCAATCAACACCGATTCCCAAGCTAGCATTCATCACAAGAGTCGTTTCACAAGTTAAGAAACCAATAATCCTAATAGCAATCTGCAAGAAAAGCACCGATAAGTACTCACATTCACAAAGAGGCTGTGGCGGCTTGGAGGTGGGTAGGCTCGATGGCTGCTGCAGCTTCCAGTCTCACTTCACCGGCGCCGGAGTGAGCTGAGGGAAGTTCGCCGGAACTCCACGATAAGCCTCCGCCTCCGGCTGCCGCAGATGGTCTCCTACTCACCCGGCGTAGGGTTCGGGTCGTTTTGGTTTTGAGGTTTTGGTGAAGGGTGAACTGGTGGCCGGCGCACGTACGTGTGGCCCATCACCGCGTCAGACCGCAGGACAAGCTCGGGCACGACATGTGGCCCATCATCAGTTTCCTTGGCTGCGAAGAGCATGGCGTCCGTTTTGCCCCCCCCCCCCCCCCCCCTCTCTGAATTTTCTAAACTCCAACTGCATTACTACTTTGCGCCCCCAAGCTCTTTTGAGGACCATGTGTGTCCGAGGACCGGTGGATGGTCGCTTCTCAGTGTGATGAGTGATTGACAACGTTGTGTGGACTAACTCTTGGCTTAGTACTGCAGGTGTTGGTGCGACTTGGTTTGCGTTGGTGCAGGTGAAGAACAAGCGCGAAAGCCGAGGAGTGGAGAGACAAGTAGGCTTGATTCGAGGGACCCGGTGGCCAGACGGGATCAAGTGCAGTCAACATGGTGTAAGAAGAGCAAGACGAGGTTGTGGACTTGGAGCCGGTGCAAGGTGGTGGCTAACGACCGAAGCTTGTACGCGGGGTTTGATGGTTAGGCCACAAAACCATCGGAGGAGAGTTTCTCGGTTTGGGCCTCAAAACCGAGCCCGAAGGCCCAACGTGACGAAGACGGTGATCCGGGCGCGTTCGGGAAGCTTCGAAGCGGTGGACGCGTGTCGGGATCCGGGAGCTTGCGTCGGAGGGAAGTAAGGCCGGATGGACGGCGTGCCCAGCCGGAGGAGTTATCTGCAACTTTACTGTTTTGCCCTTGAGGGCGTGTATCGTAGAGTTAAGTTGTAGGGGTAGTATGGTCACTTCCCTTCACCAGGACACTTAATATAAATAGGAGGTGGAGGGGATGGCAAGTTATCTCTCTGGAACCCTAGTTCATTTGTTTCTTGCTTCTCTAGGCTAGCCCGTGCTTCATTTCGATCTTAGCGGGAGGATGTTTGGGAGGTTTCTAGCCTTGTATAGAATCTGACATTTGTTTGTTGGAATGAAATCAAGTGCTAGTTGAATCTCTTTGTTTCTCCTCGAGTTCCTTTTTGTGCTATTTTCGTTCTTGGCTCGATTCTTCGTTTCTAGACCGTTTGGCTCCGGATTTGTTTGAGGGGATCATGGGTGAGTGCCTTGCGCCTCTTTGTGTGTGATCTAGCCCTCTCAAACGCCGGGAATCGGTCTCAATTCGTAGTTTTTGGGATGAACTCGTGAGAAGGTGTTCTTCCGTGTGATCCGCGATTTCTCGAGTTGTAGGGAGTTAGAGGCCGAGATTTTTGGGGCATAGCT
This sequence comes from Echinochloa phyllopogon, assembly GCA_033239725.1. Classification (NCBI taxonomy): domain Eukaryota; kingdom Viridiplantae; phylum Streptophyta; class Magnoliopsida; order Poales; family Poaceae; genus Echinochloa; species Echinochloa phyllopogon. Next base: position 36,979,214 of record BTCW01000006.1, read on the forward strand.
TCCCCTTAGGATGCTAATCATCTCCCCAAAGTTTCGTCTCAAGAGCTCTAGCCATTTGGGAGATCCGGAGATGGATTTGGAAGGAGAGATCCGTGGGTTACTGTAGCTGTTCGTTCTGTTCGTCCGTCGTGTTTCTCGGACGGTCCGCGCGGGGTTGGCGGACGGTCCGCGAGGTTGCCGGACGGTCCGCATGTGATTGGCGGACGGTCCGTGCAGAAGAGTTCGACGGTGTTGTCTTGGATTTGGCTAAGTGTTTTCACGGACGGTCCGCGTGACCACCTCAGACAGTCCGCGACACTGGCGGACGGTCCGCGGTAGGAGCTCGGACAGTCCGCGAAAGGACCTGGAGCTACTGGAGATTTGAGGTGATTTTACGGACGGTCCGCCGTGACCACGGACAGTCCGCGACCCCTGTGCGGACGGTCCGAGCTGACCCAGGCAGATTGCGAATCGTTTTGGTTCTTGAGTTGTGCTTCCGCTTGTTAATTTGTTCTAGCTTGTTCCTAGGGTTGGTAGGTCCGCTGTGACTACGCTACCTTGGCAAGCCTGTGAGGAATCTTTGGCGAGTGACTTTGGGACATAGGCCGAGTTTCGAGAAGAAATTTTATCGGCTCACATTCACTGCCCCCTCTCTGGTCGCCACTTCGATCTTTCAATTGGTATCAGAGCCGGTTACGGATCTTCGTGATTCTAACCAGTCTTAAGATCCAAGGATGGCGTACGCCGGAAAGGGTTCGGGTCCTCCTCTCTTCGATGGGAAGAATTACCGGATGTGGTCGGTTCGCATGGGAGCTTTCTTCCGAAGCAAGGGACAGTTGATATGGGATATCACTCTTGATACTACTTATATCACCCCTGCTTCGAGAGAGACAGAAATTGCTAAGGACAAGTTTGAGGCAAATGCAAAAGCTGTTGATTTCTTGTTCAAAGCGCTTGACGAGCATGAATTCAATCGTGTGATCGAAGAGCATCTTGCGTGGAAGATTTGGCAAAAGTTGGAGATCGCCCATGGAGGTGATAGTGGGGTTAAGGCTCGGCTTTTTTCGACTTACCGGAGGGAATATGAGAACTTCTCTCATTTGCCCGGTGAGTCAATTGATGCCATGTTCCAGAGGTTCACCGTGATAGTGAACAACATGAGAGCCAACATTAACAACCTCCCGTATACAGACCATGATATGGCTTTGAAGCTCTTACATTACTTGGATATGTCTGTATGGGGCACTAAGGTTGAGGCAATTATGGAGTCGGCTAGCTATCTGACACTCACAGTCGATGGGTTGTTCTCAAAGCTCAAGTCCTCAGAGGTTGATAGGATAGCTAGAGCCAAGCTTGAGAACCCGACTGATTCCCATAGTCTGGCTCTTATGAGTGGTTCTAGTTCTAGATCTGGTGCTAACTCTTCACAGCAGTTTGCCTTGTCTTTGCTTGTGTCTTTGCCAGATGAGGAGTTCGAGGTGCTGAGCGAGGAGGATCTCGCGTTGCTCACCAAGAGGTTCGGGCGCATGTACGAGAACCGCAAGAGTACAAGACGCTTTGGGAGTACGTGCTACAGGTGCGGCAAGATGGGACACTTCATCGCCAAGTGTCCGGAGCCAGCAGAGCCGGACCGCAAGCACAAGCACCGCTCGAGGGATGATCACAAGAATCACAAGTACAAGTACAAGGACAAGGACAAGGACAAGAAGAAGCATGGTGACCGCAAGCACAAGCACAAGTACAAGCGCAAGGAACGAGCCATGGTGGCCGGGGCGAGCGACGTCGACACAAGTTCAGGCAACTCTTCGTCAAGCTCAAGCAGCGAGGATGAAGGTCAAGGTCGACGCCGGAGGAACGAGAACTTCAACGGCTTGGCGTGCATGGCGTCCCGAGGCTTCTGTACCATGGCGCACATCTACGACAACAAGAAGAGTGCAAAAGAAGACTCCGAGTCAGAGTCTGAGGATGAGGTAAATCGAGATCCCAACTTCTTGCTAGAGGAGAATGCTAGGTTGAATGAATTGCTTGATAATCGTGATGATGTGCTTCGTAAGACCAATAAGGAGAAGAGGGAGTTTAGATCGTTGCTTGGTAAGTCTAAGGAGAATGTTGTTGAACTTGAGTCTTTGCTTGTTGCCTCTAAAGATCAAATTGCTCAACTTGAAATATCACTTGCTAAATCTCAATCTGAAATTGATGCTTTGAAAATTGCTCCAGTTGTCTCTGATGAGCATACTTGCAATGATTGTGATGCTGTGATGAATGAATTGGTTGAGCTTAAAAACAAGCATATGTCTAAAATTGAAGAATGTGACTTGCTTAAGTCAAATCTTGAAGAATTGAAATCTAGATCTGCTTTGCTAGGAGCTTGTACCTCTTGCCCTGTCTTGCATGCAAAACTTGATGATGCTCTTGCTAAAATCAAATGTCTCGAATGTTCTGCTAAATCACCTGCATGTGCTGTGTGTGATAAAAATGCTTTGAAGAACAGTGAAATTGAGGATGCAATGAATCGTGTGCAAAAAGAAAATGATGAGTTGAGACATTGCTTGGGTTGGATGTCAAGTCGAGAGCCTCAGTTGAAAATGATGATGGCTGAGCTCAGAAGAGGTGATTCTCGTGGGCTTGGCTGGGAGACGGTGGTTAAGAATGAGGAAATGATTTGTGAGGGTGTTCCATTTCCTCCACAAAAAACCCTAGCCAAAAAACACCTTTGATCCTAAACCCAACCACCTGAGAAACAAACTCGATACTATTCTTGATCCACCAGCTTCTACCACACCAGCCAACAACTTCCAAAAGCGAGTGATCTTTGTGGGAGAGTCGAGTGGTCTCAAACCTAGTGAGAAGCCAGGGCCAAAAGGAGATCCAAAGCCAAAATCAGTCTGTTACCACTGTGGGTTTTGTGATAAGGATGGTCACCAAGAGGAGTTCTGCTTCGGGAAAAAGAGAGAGATGAGGCGTGAGAAGGAAATGGGTAACCGGGACACGTACCGCTCTTCTCATAGCGTACCTGAGCCTCGTGCATCTTTGCCTAGGGGTAATGGTTTTGTTCGTTCAATTCCTAGAGAGGATGCTCGTGGCTTTGCTCCTCGTGGGAGAGTTCCTCAGAGACGTGGTGGTTTCGCCAGGCGTCCTCCTCCTCGTGGTCAGTACGAGTTCAGGAGAGACGACCGTGGTTTTGGTTACCGGAGGGAGCCTGGACTGCATTTTCTCCCGCGTGGTGTTCCTCCGGTTAGGCGTGAGAGGTTTCCACAGTTTGATAGGTTTGGTAGAGTGGATTTTGCTAACCCTTCTTTTGAGCAGATGGCTCAGCACTGGTTTGACTCCTTCTATTCTAACCCCAGTGTTGAGTCGTTTGCTCATTCTCGATCTCGTTTTTGATTTTGCAGGTGGGAGGCTTGAGGAGCTTGTGGTTGATTGACTCCGGTTGCTCTCGACACATGACCGGAGATCAAAGGTGGTTCTCAAGCCTAACCCCGGTGATGACAAGGGAGTACATCACTTTTGGGGATAATGGTAAGGGTAGAGTGCTCTCAGAAGGTGATATTCAGGTGAGCGAGAAGTTTGTGTTGAAGCGTGTTGCTCTCATCAAGTCGCTTGGCTTTAATTTGCTTTCGGTCTCTTAGCTGCTTGATGAGGGCTTTGAGGTTCGGTTTGTTAGTGGTGCTTCTCGGATTCTTGATTCTCGAGGTGACCTTGTTTGCATGATCATTCCCGAGAGTCAAGTTTCGTTGCTGATTTCTCGAGGTCTTTTGGTGTTGCTCGTTGTCTCGTTGCTGGTTCGTCTTACGAGCTTTGGAAGTGGCATAGGAGGTTGGGTCACTTGAGCTTCGACTTGCTGTCTCGTTTGAGCAGTCTTGACCTTATTCGAGGATTGCCCAAGCTTCGGTTTGAGAAGGATTTGGTTTGTGCACCTTGTAGGCATGGCAAGATGGTCGCTACTTCCCACCCACCCATGACCGATGTGATGACTGAGCGTCCTGGGGAGCTTTTACATATGGACTTGGTTGGTCCAGCTCACGTTCGCTCAGTCGGTGGGAAGTGGTATGTTCTTGTGATTGTGGACGACTATTCTCGCTATACCTGGGTGTATTTCTTGGCGGCTAAGGATGAAACGTTTGGTTTTGTTCGAGATCTGATCTTGAGGTTGAAAAATGAGCGAAATGGTGATGCCATACGAGCTATACACAGTGACAATGGCACGGAGTTTAAGAACGCTCGATTTGAAACCTTTTGTCGTGATCTAGGTCTTGAGCATCAGTTTTCTTTGCCTTATGTCGCTTGTCAGAATGGTGTTGTGGAGAGAAAGAATCGGACCATTTGTACTATGGCCAGGACGATGCTCGATGAGCATAGGACTCCTAGGAAGTATTGGGTCGAAGCGGTGAGCACCGCGTGCTATGTGTCTAATCGGATTTTCCTTCGTGCGTTCAAGAAGAAGACTTGCTACGAACTCTTTCATGGGAGAACCCCCAAGTTGAGTCACTTTCGAGTTTTCGGTTGCAAGTGCTTCATTCTCAAGAAGGGTAATCTAGATAAGTTCGAGTCTCGGTCTCATGATGGTATCTTCTTTGGTTATGCTAATCATTCTAGAGCATATCGTGTGCTCAATCTTGCCACTAACCAAATCATGGAGACTTGCGAAGTAACATTCGACGAGACAATTCCATGTAGCTCGTCTGTCTTTGAGTGTGCAGGTGATGAAGAGATGGGACAGACGATATTTGAAGACAAGGATGGGGATGATGAAGATGACGATGGAGATGGTGATCCTCCAATGGCGATTGTACCTACTACTTCCACTACGATGACTACGGTTGATGATGGTCCATCCACCACTTTGACATCAACACAAGTACATGGAGATCAAGTGGAAGCAGCGGTTGAGGGGGAGGCGATTTCAACACGTGAGGCACCAAGACACATTCAAGCTCGCCATCCACCCTCAGGAATGATTGGAGACATCGATGAACGTACTACACAGTCAAGGTCAAGGAACAACTCTAACTTTGCTCATTTTGCATTTGTTGCCTCCTTTGAGCCCAAAGATATTGGACATGCTTTATCTGATGCGAATTGGGTCAATGCCATGCACAAAGAGCTTGAGAACTTTGAGAGGAATGAGGTGTGGGAACTTGTCGAGCCTCCACCAAATTGCCATCCTATTGGAACAAAGTGGGTTTGGAAGAACAAACAAGGTGAGAGTGGTGAGGTTGTGAGAAACAAAGCGAGGTTGGTTGCCCAGGGCTTTTCACAAAAAGAGGGAATTGATTATGAGGAGACATTTGCTCCTGTTGCTCGTTTGGAGGCAATTCGAATCCTTCTAGCATTTGCTGTTGCTAAAGGGTTCAAGTTGCACCAAATGGATGTGAAAAGTTCCTTCTTGAATGGGGTAATAGAGGAAGAGGTGTATGTGAGACAACCACCTGGGTTCGAGAGTGAGAGATATCCCCACCGAGTGTACAAACTCCACTGAGCACTATATGGCCTCAAGCCAGCACCTAGAGCGTGGTATGGAAGGCTGAGAGGGTTCTTGCTGAGTAAGGGGTTTGTGATGGGCACCGTTGATAAGACCATGTTCCTGCTTCGTGTTGGCAAAGATATCTTGATCGTTCAGATTTACGTGGATGATATAATCTTTGGTGGCTCTTCTAATGTGCTTGTTGCCAAGTTTTCTGAAGATATGAGCAGGGAATTTGAGATGTTGATGATGGGAGAACTACAATACTTCATCGGGCTACAGATTAAGCAAGTCAAGGACGGGACGTTTGTCCATCAAGCCAAGTACACGAAAGATTTGTTGAAGAAGTTCGAGATGGCAGATGCAAAGCCGTTGTCCACTCCCATGTCGACGACAACAGCTTTGGATGCGGATGAAGATGGAGAACCGGTGGACCAGAAGACGTACCGAAGCATGATTGGCTCACTCTTGTACCTGACTGCGACGAGGCCGGACATACACTTCGCCGTGTGTCTGTGCGCTCGCTTTCAAGCTTCGCCAAGGACGTCTCATCTCCAGGCTGTGAAGAGAATCATGAGGTATCTTCGTTTCACTCCTGAGCTTGGTTTGTGGTACTCTGCCTCCTCCACACTCACACTCCGCGGATATTCCGATGCGGATTTTGCTGGGTGTAGCATGGATCGCAAGTCCACTTCTGGGACTTGTCAGTTTCTGGGTTCGTCTTTGGTTTCTTGGTCCTCTCGCAAACAGTCAAGTGTTGCTCAGTCTACAACCGAAGCCGAATATGTAGCCGCAGCCAGTTGTTGCTCTCAGCTTCTTTGGATGATTTCTACCTTGAGTGACTTTGGTTTGAGTTATACCCATGTTCCACTTCTATGTGATAGCACCAGTGCCATAAGTGTAGCCAAAAACCCGGTGCTTCACTCAAAAACCAAGCACATAGACGTGAGATACCATTTCTTGAGAGACAATGTTGAGAAAGGACATATTGAGTTATCCCATATCTCCACCCAAAACCAACTAGCCGATATTTTTACCAAACCGCTTGACCAAGCTACTTTTGCCCGTTTGCGAGGGGAGCTTGGGGTGTGTTTTCCCTTCTGAATTGGTTTTGGAGCTCACTTTGTAGCATATGTATAGCCTTCTTGTATAATTTGTATATCATGCTTTTTTGTTGCATGTGTATCATATGTCTTGCATTTGTCATATAGGATGCATTGTGATATACTTAGAGCTTGTTTCTTATACATATTTATTTTCAAGCATGATAGGATGAGCTTCTCTTATATGGAGTGACCAATATAACTTGCTACATTTGATCTAATGAACTTGTGGATAGTCTTGACGTGTTGGATAGCTAAGCACTTGATTGATTCTTTGTATATCCATAATGTGCTTGCTAATGATTTTTAAAATGCTAAACTTGATCTCACCCATGAGCAAATTGGTTAAATGTTTGAGTTCAAGCCTAAATGCTTTTCCATGCTTAGGTTGTGCTTGAGTATCTATTTCTTGCCATTTGGGTCAAAGATCATTTTATCATTGCAAATGTTTAGCCCATTGTCTATGTTGTGGAGAGGCATAAGCTTCTTTTTGCCGCAAAGGCATTTCATGTACCATGTTTAAAATCTGAAAAAGAAGTGTTAAAAATTCAAATATATGCTCTCCAAATTGGTTGATCATGTCATTTGTGTTTAAATGTGAAAATTGGGTGCTAAACCGTTGCATGTGTCTACCAAAGAGAAGTCTCTTGTTGGAAGTAGACACATGGCTCGGTAGCTTTAACATGACATGAACTAGATTGTGGGTGTTTGCAATGATCTCTTGCTAAGAATAGGTAACCGGGGACAACTTTTGCATGATATAGCTCTTTTTGGCTTGAAAATGACTTTTTGCTCATGAGGTGGTGAATTTTTAAAAAACTTAGTTAAATTGGAAACTACTTGGCCATATGCTTATACAATCATGAAATTTTGTTGGCAATGCTCATACAACACCTAGGAATATCTTACTTGCTCATTTGACCATGTGTAGCATTTTATACTGTTCTTTGTATATTTGAGAAGTTATAGGTTGAATCTTTTGCATTTGTGCCTTGATTCATGCATTGGCAACAAGGGGGAAATTTGTTCCAATTCAGCATATATGCATTGCTTTGCATTAAGAGGGATACTCAGTTCAGGGGGAGAACTTGAGTTTGTATGCACTTGTTCAGGGGGAGTATGCATTTCTGCAGGGGGAGCTCCTTGTGTTCCTGATTTTTGTGTTTTGCTCTTTTACCGATGGTGTTGAGCCCTTTCTGCCTCTTCTTGAGTGGTCGGCATTTGGAGCTCGTTGTCTCGGTTGTGTTGAGCCGTTGCCCTTGTCTTAGGGGACCGAGACTTTCTCTTTCGAGTGACTTTGTTTTCGGCTTGTTCTTCGCTTTGGTCACTTGATTGAGTCTTCTTTTCTTTTCTTTTTCTGTTTTCCTTTTTCATATCCTGAATTATGTGTGTGTTGTCAATGCACTCATCAAGGGGGAGATTGAGGACCATGTGTGTCCGACGACCGGTGGATGGTCGCTTCTCAGTGTGATGAGTGATTGACAACGTTGTGTGGACTGACTCTTGGCTTAGTACTGCAGGTGTTGGTGTGACTTAGTTTGCGTTGGTGCAGGTGAAGAACAAGCGCGAAAGGTCTTAGCCAGAGTGGCCTCCGAGGAGTGGAGAGACAAGTAGGCTTGGTTCGAGGGACCCGGTGGCCAGACGGGATCAAGTGCAGTCAACATGGTGCAAGAAGAGCAAGACGAGGTCGTGGACTTGGAGCCGGTGCAAGGTGGCGGCTAACGACCGAAGCTTGTACGCGGGGTTTGATGGTTGGGCCACAAAACCATCGGAGGAGGGTTTCTCGGTTTGGGCCTCAAAACCGAGCCCGAAGGCCCAACGTGACGGAGACGGTGATCCGGGCGCGTTCGGGAAGCTTCGAAGCGGTGGATGCGTGGCGGGATCCGGGAGCTTGCGTCGGAGGGAAGCAATGTCGGATGGACGGCGTGCCCAGCCGGAGGAGTTATCTGCAACTTTACCGTTTTGCCCTTGAGGGCGTGTATCGTAGAGTTAAGTTGTAGGGGTAGTATGGTCACTTCCCTTCACCAGGACACTTAATATAAATAGGAGGTGGAGGGGATGGCAAGTTATCTCTCTGAAACTCTAGTTCATTTCTTTCTTGCTTCTCTAGGCTAGCCCGTGCTTCATGTCGATCTTAGCGGGAGGATGTTTGGGAGGTTGCTAGCCTTGTATAGAATCTGACATTTGTTTGTTGGAATGAAATCAAGTGCTAGTTGAATCTCTTTGTTTCTCCTCGAGTTCCTTTTTGTGCTATGTTCGTTCTTGGCTCGATTCTTCATTTCTAGACCGTTTGGCTCCGGATTTGTTTGAGGGAATCATGGGTGAGTGCCTTGCGCCTCTTTGTGTGTGATCTAGCCCTCTCAAACGCCGGGAATCGGTCTCGATTCGTAGTTTTTGGGATGAACTCGTGAGAAGGTGTTCTTCCGTGTGATCCGCGATTTCTCGAGTTGTAGGGAGTTAGAGGTCGAGATTTTTGGGGCATAGCTTCCCCTTAGGGTGCTAATCATCTCCCCAAAGTTTCGTCTCAAGAGCTCTAGCCGTTTGGGAGATCCGGTGATGGATTTGGAAGGAGAGATCCGCGGGTTACTGTAGTTGTTTGTTCTGTTCGTCCATCGTGTTTCTCGGACGGTCCGCGCGAGGTTGGCGGACGGTCCGCGAGGTTGCCGGACGGTCCGCATGTGATTGGCGGACGGTCCGTGCAGAAGAGTTCGACGGTGTTGTCTTGGATTTGGCTAAGTGTTTTCACGGACGGTCCGCGTGACCACCTCGGACAGTCCGCGACACTGGCGGACGGTCCGCGGTAGGAGCTCGGACAGTCCGCGAAAGGGCCTGGAGCTACTGGAGATTTGAGGTGATTTTACGGACGGTCCGCCTTGTCTAGACGGACGGTCCGCCGTGACCTCGGACAGTCCGCGACCCCTGTGCGGACGGTCCGAGCTGACCCAGGCAGATTACGAATCGTTTTGGTTCTTGAGTTGTGCTTCCGCTTGTTAATTTGTTCTAGCTTGTTCCTAGGGTTGGTAGGTCCGCTGTGACTACGCTACCTTGGCAAGCCTGTGAGGAATCTTTGGCGAGTGACTTTGGGACATAGGCCGAGTTTCGATAAGAAATTTTTAAGAAATTTTATCGGCTCTCATTCACTCCCCACTCTCTGGTGCCCACTTCGATCCTTCATCTTTCCGCGTCGCGTTGCTCGGCTGCAGCATGGTCCAAGACTCCAAGTGCGAGAACGCCAAGGACAAGTACGTCGGCTACCAGTTCCCCCGACCCCTGCACCTAGGCGGTGATCTATGCAGACAAAATACTGGACCATGGAGAAATCAGAAATGACATGACAAACTCTGAATTCTGATGTAATTAACCACAGCTCACGACGGACCATCAAATTCGTAACGCACGTAGGCCCAGCAGTCAGTCACCGTCCAGAGTGGTTGTCATAGGATTGGCCTGATATAGTGATAGAACAATATTCGACGTACAGGACCGTGGCAAACTTCAGTCCTGTATAATGATCGACACTGATGTTAGGCTATTCCATTCCGAAACAGAAAGGGCAACAGCATGATGGCTGCAGTGTAATATGGTATCTAGCTGAATACCTACTGAGATGTCGGGAAAGCATCCTTCCAGCTTTCAGATCACCAAGTTTGCAGCAAACATTCAGTACATAAAAGCGATATCGCATAAGAGCATTGCACTATGCTGCAACCTAAGGCATTCCCACAACATTACGGCTACATCTACAATCATCCAGAGGGGCTAACAAGAAGCACAGACGATAAGCGATCTTGTTAACAACCGAAATCTAAAGCAAGAACTGAGTCCAATACTATGCTGACTAGACTGCACGGCACATCGACAGAAAAACAATCTATTGGTTATGCCAGAGCGATTAGAAACACCATCTTCCTTCATGGATTGATGTTGCATTCCTGCAAGAAAGGTTTGGTCATAATCCAGGTACATGGACCACTGACCGCAGCTTCAGAACTCTTCCAAGTCCATTCTTTGCCATAAAGATGCATAAAACCACCAAGTCCTCGACTAGTCAACTTGGACATCTGGGGCACATGGAAGAGAAGAGAATAAGAAGTTGCATTTGCATCTAGTTGTCAGTAATTGGAAAGTTCATTTGTTGAATGAAATAGCAAGTAGTTTTTCTTTTTTTTTCTCTTTGTGGGCAATAGCCAGTAAAGTTTAACATGCATGATCCATGAAAATGCTGAATAATGGTCCAGGAGATCCTGTTATGACATATAAGTACATCGATGGGAAAACAACACTGAATATATCATACATCATTCGTACTTGAATATGTATCAGACAAAACTGCAAGAAAATCAAACAGCTTGATCAAACAGTTATTTAGCAATGTACTGCCCCTCGCCACGCCTATCAGGGCAGGACCATAGTCCAACTAACATGAAAGAAAGCATGTCGAAAATCAGGTTTCCAGTTCATCAAATACATCAGATAGCAATCACCAAAATTTCAACAGCACAGGACTAGCAGTGACCGACTGACCGGTCACTCTGTTGTTATGTTCTGGCATGGAACGTCTTGCCATTTGCATTCTAACAATAGAACCACAATCAAAATACACAAATGTTGCCATTGATTTCTTCCTTGTAATACGTATGATTCAAAGATCATTAGTAAAAAGTTCCAAGAAATTAGTTTGAGGATAGAAAGAGAGGAAAAACAAAAGAGAGGAAAATCTCTAAATTAAATTTCATGGTGGCTAATCCAGGTTCCCTATATTACTCATAAGATTAGAGCACTCCAAATTCTATATTGTTGACATAGGTAAAGATCTCTAATTATTTAGTCTTGTGATTGTAAAGCATCAAGAAAGTTCCTACCAGGATATATACTACTATACTACACTATCAGTTCTCAATCCGACTCCTATATCTGATCAAGAACTAATGGGACCAAACTCTGCATCAGCCAAAAGAACCCCTCAGATTACATGGCTTTCTTGAAATTCATCTCAATCATGAAGACACTAGATATGACCAAGTTCAAAAACTTAAGGTAAACTTACACCACAAGGTGTGGATCGAAGAGGAACAAAAAAAAGGCACCAAAGCAGAACGAATAGACAGATTGCCCTGGATAAGAAGTTCCATTTATATTATACATATAAGTGTCCCTAATTTGAAATTCAGTTGTTAAATGAATTAAGCAGTGAAGTCCACCATGGAAGAAATGATCAAAGATAAAATGCCTGAAAGTATCATATAGCACTCAGGTAGCTAAGAGCTAAGCCTACAAAGAGTAGCCCAGCAAAAGTAAGCCTCATAAGCTTCAAAGATTACCCAGCCTCAAGGCATGGCCCATAAGAAAACAGAATTACAGTACTGCAGATGGGCTAAGATAAGAAAGGGAAAAAAGCACTACTAGGCAACAACTAATCTAGCATGACTCCATAGAATTGCATCTGAATGGTGTGCACTGTGAAATGTCATCTACCTTGCTTGAATTCTTAGCACTTGGCAGCAATTGAGCCAAATTATAGAAAAGGAGGTGAGTTTAAAGTCAAGTTCCCAGTTCATCAAAATGAAGCACTTCATGGTATGATTTGCAGGAATATGCCAGAGAGTACTCACCACAAAAACTGAAGCTATGCTTGAACGCCTGAACTATGAACAACAATATGCCTTGCACCATGTCGCTATCCTTTCTTAAGCCGCTGTTTCACCTCATTAACAATAGATGGGAACGTCTTCCACAACTGGACGAAGCTTTTTGATAGCACAGCCATCTGGAAATTTTCATCTGCCACAACAAATTCAATGCACTTGCTCTTCAGTTCTGGACAATTGCAGATCTCAGCACAAGCTAAAAAATCACCAACTGTATCCACCGAGACAGTGTCAAACAGCTTCTGGGCACATATAATCTTCAACCGGTCCAGTGCATACATGTCAGCCGCAGCAAGCAGATGCTTAAACATCTCAGTTGGAGAGTCCCCAAGCTCATTATCTCCTGGCAAGGCATCTGTGTACATAAACTGGAGCATGACTCTGAATGTTGCAGGGGAGATGTCATGTAGGGTAATGGATGACATTGTAGCCTCAGCCATCGGACCAAGTAGCTGTGCTCTGAAGACTGGTGAGCGGGAAGCAAGTAATGCTCTATGTGCATGGAACGTCTCGCCATCAACGATGAATGACACATCCCCATCTGCGCTGTCAAGTAACTCGCCGAGATGTTTTCCGATGTCCGAAGGTGGCACTGGAATAATAGGGCTGTCACGTAACACCGTGATAGAGCAAAATACCGTGATCTGCCCATCAATCACATAACTCAAAAGATCTTTATGCTCCAAGAAACAAAACCACCCACACCCAAGGTTGTTGAAGCCGGTCTCAAAGACACGAAGAAATGATCCCCTTGAAGCAATCGAAGATTGTTTGCCGTCCTTGTTCAGCAATGAGGCCGCAACAATGGCCTTAGCACTTCGGGATGCACCCATGAGCTCAACCATCATAGTGACACCCTTCATACTGCCGGACGGATCGATCCCACGAGGGTACCAGTTTATCCTCCACATGTGCCCGCCGGCGGAGATGGCGTCGGAGTGGACGGCCTCGCCTGCGGCGAGGTGCTTGGTCTGCTCGTAGTCCACCTTGAACTCGACGGCGGCCGAATCAACCATGGTGGTCTGCGTCTGCGGCCCTTCCGAGCGGCTTCGCTTGCCCACTGAACAATCGGAGACAAAAGCTATGGATCATCAAATGCTCATACTACTTGCTAACATGCAATCGAATCGATAAACGCGGCACCAATTCACGGATCACAGATCACAAACTAAAGCAGAAGGATCAATCTCATTCCGCTGCAGAGGAATTGAACAAGAGCACGAGAGGGGAGCACTCACTATCTGCGGATGGAGGCGCGGGCGGTGCGAGCGGGATTGGTGGTGATGGCGGGGGACGAGAAACCCGCCGCCGAAACGCCGGCCGCGGGTCCGGGTGTTCTCTCTCGTCGCGCTCGCGCTCCATCGGCACCTCCCTTCGCCTTTGCCGGAGCGGAACCCCTCCGCGACGAGCCGACAAGCCTCTCGCTGCACCGGCGGCCGCCGCCTGTCACGAGCTGGCCGGGGGGTGCCGTGCGGTTTCGTCTCGCGGCCGCGCAGGCGCCGCGCGGCGGAGACACCAAGCTACCGGACACCGGAGGCGCTCACGCTGTACGGCCCAGTAGTTAGTGGAGAATGGGCTTTTTGATTGAGTAGACGCCGAAGTGGAGGCCCATTTACAGCCTGATCCCGCCGTCCAGCCCAAAAAGACTACTCGCTCCTGCGGTGAACTGTCTCATTTTTTAAAAAACTGAACTGCGTGACAGTTTGAGCGTGCAGGGACTAGCTACTGAAGAATTCTACGCATATTTGACCGCCAGTTTGTGTGAGCTGTCAAATTTCTTAGCACAAGGGTTGCTTCATTCCTCTCCAAAGTAACAATAATGTGATAAAATGAATAGAATTGGGGATGCCCAAATACAAATGCCCCATAATGTATCCGTTGTGCACAAAAGCTGACCAAGAAGTGGGAGGAAAAAAACCCTGAAACAGCATACCGTCCGAAAATTCATGATTTCAGATGAGCTTTCACCTATTACGGTAGCTATCAAGAAATTCCTGCCAATAAGCAAAGCAAGTTAAAAATTCCCAGTGGAAATTTTGAGAACAAAATACAACAGGAGGCATATGAAGTGGTACTGAAAAATAGCAGATCAGGGACTGAAGTCCAAGGGTATCATGACTAATGATTCCAGTTACCAATGGATTCGATTCGAATAGAAGATCACGGAGGTCTGCAAATTGCACAAAATTGATCGAGGTACGATCACACAAGTAATCTAAGCATTTTTCATGCTTAATATATCGGGTAGCATTCATGGAACCAAGATTACGATAGGTGGTTTATAGTACCATATATAGCAACAGTAAACATCTCACACTCAAAAGTTTCAACTTTAACCTTAAACCCAGCTTCATGACAGGAAGTGGTCTGGCCCAGATAACAAAGAAAATAAAACACAATGCAAGTAACATACTCAGGACAGGACAAAGCCAAGAGAGCAAGGAATAGGGCGCTAATATTAGCATAATCTCCATAGCATCTATCTTTGCCCTCCATTGCTTCTCCTTATCATTTGGGAATAATTTATTCCAAGACTGCAAAAGAAAGCGAGTTCAAAGATTTGAAGATCCATTTCATAAAATCCATGGATTCCGTTTCAATATATATGTTAGAAATATATCGAAGAGCACTCACAAAACAAAATGAACACCATACCGAGCTATGATGCAATGTCTCCCACTCTGTCATGTCCCAACCCGCTCCCGCACCTCAGCAATGATGGACGGAAAATTCTGACCCAGCTGCATGAAACCCTCGGTTAAAACAGCCTTCTTGAAATTTCTCTCCTCCACAATGAAATCAATGCACTTGTTCTTCAACTCTGGACAGCTGTACATCTCAGCACAAGCTAAAGCATCAGCTACTGTATCCACTGACATATTGTCCCACAACTTTTGGGCACACATAAGCTTCAATCTGTCCAATGCATACCGATCAGCTGCCGCTAACAGACGCTGCAACATCTCAGAGCGAGAGTCCCCAAGCTCATCATCTTTGGGAAAGGCATCGGTGTACATGAACCGAAGTACGACTCTGAATGTTGCAGGGGCAACATCCTGCAGTACGATGGATGGCATTGTAGCCTCGGCCATGGAACCGAGGAGTTCGGCTTTGAAGACAGGTGAACGTGCAGCAAGCACCGCACGGTGCGCGTGGAATGTCTCACCGTCAACGGTGAACGACACATCCGCCCCATCTGCGCTATCCAACAGCATGCCAAGATTTTTCCCAATGTCCGAAGGCGGCACCTGAATACAGCTACCATGTAACACCATGATGGAGCACACAAACGTGATCTGTCCGCCCCTTGCATAATCTTTCACCAGATCTGTTTGGCTGATGAACTGAGCCCACCCAAACTTGTCAATGTCCGGCCGGAACACATGAACCCCTGCCATTTTCGCAGCAACTAACGACGGTTCACCACGCTTGTCCATCAGGAAGGCCTCAAAGATGGCCTTGACAGCCCCGGATCTGCTGAGGAGCTCCAGAAAAATTGCAAGGTAGCCGCTCGCTAGGTTCGTCCCACTGGGATAACAGTTTATCCTCCACATGTGCCCGCCGGCGGAGATGGGGTCAGAGTAGATGGCCTCGCCGGGGGAAACGTTCTTGATTTCCACCCAGGACAGCTTGAACAAAACGGCGGCGGAGGCGGAATCCATCGTGGTGGTCTTCGCCCCCGCCTGCGCCTCTGACGTGCGCTGTCGTTTGATCGCTGCATAATCGGCGAGGAAATTGTTAGCACAGAATGGGTCGTTCATGATACTCATCAGTCATCACCAATATATGCGATTTCTGCGGACATAATAGCGAGAAGAAAAAAAGGGAAATAATGAAAAGGAACCGGAGAAGATAGATCAGATCAGCACGCCGTTGGGGGGCATGGCATGGCCATCGATCGCTCACCTTCTTGCGCCAGGGTTCGTTCTTCGATCATGGACATGCGGGCTGCCCGCTGCAATCTTCCGGCTTCGACCCTCTCCGCCACCTTCATTCGCAACGAAGGAACCCTAGGGGCGAGACCACCCCTCCGCTGCATCATGGCGGCGATGACTGGATGTGATCTGACAGTGGATCTGTCGACGCCCAGACCCAGAGAGAGCCGCCGCTGACGACGACCCTCCGGCTCCGGCTCCGCCCAGCCCATGCGTATCGGGCGGGCTCGAGAGGCCCAAAGAGGCCGGCCCGTTACCCCAGGAGGCTTATTAGTTGGGCTAGACTTAGTCACTTGTGTGAATGAATAAATCTATCCAAAATTTTGGAGAAGCAACGGGCCCATAAATCAGTTACAATAGATTTTTTTTATCAATAATTTTCGTCGGACTCTTTCGTCACACTTTTTGAAGAAAAAAAAAACCTTCTCATGACACTTTGTGTAGCAGTAGTTGCACCAGTGATTCAGAATCCGCTCAAATAATCTGGTGTAGTGCTACGACAAGTACCTGGAGGCGGATTTCAAGGCAGCGGCGGCGGTAGTCGGGCACCCGGAGTGGGAGCTTCCTCGCAACGCCGGCGAGGTCAACGACACGCCGGAGGACACGGGGGTTCTTCGCGGCGGAGGTCGGCACCTACCTCACCAAGCAGGGGGCGCTTCTTCCTGACATGGTACTCCACCCGGCTGATCGAGCACGGCGACATGGTCGAGGGATCGACAAACAAATTGCTAAGATGAACTAAAATGGAATGTCACCTAACTGATTTATTAGGATAGATAAATGAACTAAAATGACATATCACGTAATCTGCTTGCTTATGTGTTAGGGCCTAGCGTCTTATCACACTACAACGGGGCTTGATCTCGTCTCACATTAACAAAGTTTATAATTCATAAGTGCAAAAAAAATTTATTTGCTTGCAAATATACAAATGCTAGCCAACAAATTAAAATGGCAAGAGATAGAATGTGAAACATAATGTGCTAACTGCTAAGATTCAGATCACCTTCTTTCACTTTCAATGGATTGCTTGCATTGGCTGTAAAAGGAAACTTGCCCCCTTGCGCATCTGCTAAATGCATTGCATCATAGTAAAAATCCAAAACAGCTACGTCATAGAAATACCACTAGATTGGTGTAAAGATACATATCCAATGCAAAGTAGATCATGTTGTTGTTTCTTATGAGCTCTCATAACAATTAGTTGAGATTATGATATTATTTTTGTGCTCGGACATAAGATTGCACGCTAAAGTTGTTTCTTGTGCAAGATACAACTTCCAACTCCTTATTTAACTGTTTGCCCCATCAGCAAAAAGACTGATCAGCCTAAAGTGCTGCATAGTTCAAAGAGTACTGTCCAGTGTCCACGCACGATAGATCAGGCAATCAGGGTATTACTGATTCCATTCTTCTAACAGGCGGCTCACATCTATGCGATGGACCAAAAGTATAGTTTTAATCATAACAGAAAAGCATCATTTTCAAAGGCTTCACTATAACCAAGTAACAAATAACACAAAAGGCCTACTAAGACCAGCACATGGCCAATAGGACAAAAGAAAAAAAAGAAGGCCGGCAAGAAATTCTAGCTCCCAGTTTGCTAAAAAGAAGCACTCTTCTATCTACTACAGATGTACGTTCTTGAAAAATATCAGAGCTATAGATGCTTTGACGCCTGAATATATATGCCACGATGTCTCGCATTATGTCATCATGTCCCAATCCGCTCTCGCACTTCAGCTACAGTAGATGGGAACTTCTGCCATAAGTTCATGAAAGCGTCGGTTAAGACAACCTTCTTGAAATTTTCCTCGTCCACAACGAAACCTATGCACCTGTTCTTTAATTCTGGACAACTGTACATGTCAGCACAAGTTAAAGCATCGACAACTGTATCAACGGATACATTATCCCACAGCCTTTGCGCACACATAAGCTTCAATCGGTCCAATGCATATCGGTCAGCTGCAGCCATTAGATCCTGCACCATCTCATAGGGAGAGTCGCCAAGTTCGTCATCTCCAGGAAAGACGTCTGTGTACATGAACCGAAGCATGACTCTGAATGTTGCAGGGGTGATGTCATGTAGGGTGATCGATGACATTGTAGCCTCGGCCATGGAACCTAGGAGCTCCACATTGAAAACCGGCGAACGGGCAGCAAGCACTGCCCGGTGAGCATGGAACGTCTCGCTGTCAATGACGAATGACACGTCCGACCCATTTGTGCTATCCAGCAAGATACCTAGATGTTTTCTGATGTCTGAACGCGGCGTTGGTATAGAGTTTCCATGTAACACCATGATGGTGCACACGAATGTGATATGTTCCTCCTTCAAGTAAACATTGGCCAGATCGGTTTGCCTTAGGAACTGAGGCCACCCAAACTTGCCATTCTCCATCTGGAACACATGAACCCCTTTCCTTCTCGCATGATTCAAGGATGGCTCACCGGCCTTGTCCATCAAAAAGGCCTCAAAGATCGCGTTGACGCTTGTGTATTTGCTCATCAGCAGCTCGACGGAGATGGAGATATGGCTGCCATTGTTAGCCTCTTCTACCCCACGCGTGTAGAAATTTACCCTCCACATGTGCCCGCCGGCTTCGAAGGCGTCGGAGTGGACGGCCTCGCCGGCGGCGAGGTGCTTGGTTTGCTCGTAGTTTACTTTGAACTCGAGGACAGCCGAGTCGGAATCCATCATGGTGGTCTGCGCGTGCGCTGGCGTTTCATCACTGAATAATTGCGAATTTGAGATTGTGTAGTAAGTAAACAGATTTGGCAAGAAATTATCGCTGAACGAGCAGAGACATGGATTCAAAATCTGAAGAAAAATCAATCTTGAACCGCAAGAATCGGAGAAGAAGAGAAGATGATCGAGGCGCTCACTGTCTGTGTCCGTGATCCGCGAGTTCTTCTTGCTAACGAACTTGAGGCGCCGCTTCACTCCCCACCCTCCAGGGACCAGCGATTGCAGCCGCGATCTGACCTCCGTTTGCCGTACCTTGGTGTTGTGACGGATCGGCCTGTTCGCCGGAGGAACTGGATCGCGCGACGACGCCCCGCATCCGCCGTCCGCCTCGTCGCCGACTTCCTCCACCAGGCGGCCGGCTCTCATGTCAAGAACTCGAGACTCGCTAGGGTTTATCTTGTCTCGAGACTGCCTTGGTCGGAGCTGCAAGTGCCAGAGAGACAGTTGGATACCGAATCATCGTGGTTGTGGGCCAGATGCGTGGCCCAGGCCAGCTAGCCCAGTTTACTTTGAGGCCCAAAATTCCTTCACTCCGTCGCAGGAAACTCTCTCGAACTGCCTAGTCTTCCATCAGAAAAAAAAAGAATGAAATTTCTATCCATCATCATCACTCGGTTGTTTTCTTCATAAATGTGCAAGTTCACGGCCGTCGTAGATGAGATCGAGTCTCGACGGCGTCAGTTCGGGAAAACTGGAGATACACCATGAAAGATGGGACGGAAATTTATTGATGTTAAAACTCCGCTTGCTTCCCTCTTAAGTGAATGAGCAGTGCTTATGCTAGTTTTTCAAAAAATATATATATAGTAGATGATAATAATCTGGCTAGCTAGGTATGCATGTTCTTTAGAATTGAAGGTGGCTACCATGTTTGTCCACTTGATCCCCCATGTTTTTTTATAGAGAACTAGACATGCTTATAAATTTTGCAACTAATGAATGAATCCTCCGGCTATTCGTACGGCAGTCAGTCAGTCAGCGCAAAAACAGAGAAACTTAGTCCAGGCAACGCAGCGGACGGGTCCGACCGCCGCCGCTGAGCTACCAACGCCGCCACCGCTTTGATCCAGCCGCCTCCTCTTCATCCAGCTACAGATCGGAGCTCCCCTCCACGTGCTCTCTCCATTCATCCACTCAGCAGCTCCTCCCGTTGCGTGGGTGGGGAGATCAGGTCAGGGAGCACTTCGCCTGTCCGCCATTTCTGCTCATCAGGGGCTACCTGAGATCTGCCACCGCCGACGTCTGGCCGGTGTTCCACTCGCTGGGCAAGCCCGTGCCATGGGGATGTGAGACAAGGACGACCGCAGCCGCGGCCGGCCAAGCCCCGTTGCAGGATCAACCCGACACGGCTTTCCTCCAGCTGACGATGTGAGCAGGGGACCTTTCTGTTTCCTGGGCCGCCGCCTGCGGGGGCAGCCGGCGACCCCCGCGACTGTGTGGAACGTCGCTAGTGCCTCCTGCCCGGCTGCTGCGGCTTGTTGTCTGAGATAGAGATGGCCGCCCCACCGCCGCAGTCCACGGTCCTCTGCAGTCCTCTGGATTTCGACTCCGACGACGATGACGTTGATGAAGTTCTGCTAGTGGATCCACCTCCACCGCTCGCTGGGCCAGCACATCACGCGGATTGGGTCACAGCTCCGATGAACTCCCATGCATCGTCATCTCCCACTCTTCCGCCGCCGCCGCCGCTCCCCACTCCGCCGGCGCCAACTCCTCAGTTGGCATCGCCGACACTGCTTCGTCAGCTCTTCCCAAACCTCTTTGTCTCATCGCCGGGTGCCGTAAGTTCCAGCAATCAGGGCCCGAGCGGCCTTAACATCGACATGGCTCCACCACCGCCCAACGTCGACAACGAACCCCCTGGGCGCATGCGGGTACGCCGAGAGCACTCTAATCTTGGGCCACGATGGACAGAAAGCAATTCAAGACGCATGACACAATCAAGATACCGACCGCAGTCCTCCTCGGGCTCCCCTCCTGCAGCCACCCAGGTGGAGGGTTGCCCTCCCGACAAGTCGTCTTCGCCGGTGACAACACCGTCCAACATTCAGGTCGACCGCAGCCTCGCCTTCAAGAGGTGGGCTCGAGGCAAATGCTACCGTTGCCTCGCCCCCGACCATCAAGTTAGCTCCTGCCGGGACTCCTTCCGATGCATTCGATGTCACCGTCCGGGGCACAAGGAGCGACACTGCCACTTCCGATCTCCCTGTGCGGCCTCGCGTTCCTGCTCACCTTCCAAACCTCGCCATCCTCAGCATGCTCGAAGCTGGGCAGATGTCGTGGCCACGTCTCCACCGAGTGTCCCTCCTGCTTCGTTGCCAGCTTCATCAATTGATTGTCGGAGGGGTGGCATGAATATTGCCCCTTGTGCTGCATGTGGCTGCCACTCCACAAATGGATCACATTCCTCAAATCTTCAGTCTGTGATGGGGCCAATGATAGAATCACTTCGCTCTAGTCTTCAGGAGTTCATCAAGTCTCGGCTTGAGGAGGCGATGCGTCCACTTAAGGCCGAGGCATCCACCATTAGGTTGTGGCTAGCTCGTGTGGCCAACCACCTTGAGCGACCTAGTGAGGACCCCTCAGCTACCGCTGACTTAGTTGGTCTTTTTGGTCCTTGTTCCCCAGTTCGGTGTTCTTCGACTCCATCTCCCTTCGCTTCACTAACGACTGCATGCACACCCACTCAGGAGCCCTTGCCACATCACGAATCGGTGGCTGTTGCCATTGGTTTGGACGTGATGCCTGCACTTACTAAGCATAAGGAGCAGGTACAAGAGTATCAAAAGCAGTCCTCAGAGCACATGCCAACCATCATCAATGAGACAGTCTTGGAGCCCTCGTCACAACCTGATTTACTGGTCCAATTTCCTGTTGATCATTCACCAACAACTGATGTGGAGCAGCTGGACATAACTACTACTATTTTGGCCACATCCAGTGAAGATCACAAGCTTCACAATGTGTCTCCGCAGAATTTAACCATAGAGCGAGCAATGCAGCAAGTGGACATGTCTATTGAGGATATTGTTTTGGTGGAAGATGCATCTGATGAGGAGGAAGTTGACTCAAATATGGAATTGCCAGGGAATGACTCCATCACCGTTATTGTCTCCACGAACAGCTCCACCCCAGCCATGATTGAGATCAAGACTGAAGAGTCACAAACACTAAATCTTTCACTGATGGAGGAATTATCTGTCCAGGATATCACTACCACAAAGAATGAGGACTTCACATGTTCTCCCGGGCACTCTCCACCGTTGACGACACCACCGCTGACGACAACAATCAAGCGTAGGCGTAAATTTTATGGCCAATCGTCAATTCGTCGAAGCGCTCGCCTTGCACAACGTAAAACACTGAAGGACTTGGGAATCATGGGAAGTAACGGGAAGCTTGACTATGCTGCAATTCAAAATTGTGCAGACTACATGAAGGATTTATTGCCACCAGATGTCCTTAAGTCACTCAAGAGTATGAGAGGCCGTGCATTCTGGGACCTTGTGGCGGGGATTTCCTTGCCTTACCGTTAGGCCTTGCCGTTGCTTTCGGGTGTTTTGCTGCTGTTGTTTGTTTTAGCTGGCGTGGCTTGCTAGTTATGAGTTGTCAGAGCGGTGCTGTTATGTGGTAGCCCCTTTGTTGCTTCCATTTTTAGGTTTTGTGATTTTTTTTGTAGTTGTCTTTGCTCGAATTAGGGGTCTTGTTGCTCTTTTGTATCGCCCAGTCTGGGTTTTATCTACTTTTTTATATAATCGGCAGCTCTCCTGCTCGGTTCGTTTCAAAAAAAAATCCTCCGGCTGTCTGAAACAAGCTCTCCCCAGCATTGTTGCTGCTTTTTCCTATCATGTCAGACAGCTGCAAAACTGCGAGACAAGGGAACCTGCTAATCTGAATATGATGGGCCGGGGGAAGGCTTCCACTGCAAGTGATCGCTATCAGGTGGTTTCATACCTGAGTCCAAGGCCAAGTGCAAGTTAATGATCATCCTAGAGGACACAAAAAAATGCAAGGGAAAACGTGGGGCTGCTAATATGTGGAAAAGTGTAACAGTATATCTGATTCTGCCGCATCAGGTTTTTCCACCCAAGTTGTTATTATTATCAAGAAGAACTGGGGAGGCAAAACAACATCATAGCGATATATAGATACTAAGGAGAACTTGAGAAACAACATAATGTTGTTGAGGTTCAGAAAAGCTGCGAACCCTGAATAATAGCCCGGTTGCCCCCAAAGCAATGTACCAATTCCACTGTAAAAGTATGAGTACTAGATGTACAAGTTATCATGCACACTAGGGATGGAATGACACATGGTACCGTTCATTTAAGTTACCGAGCGAATCAAATAAAGCTACTACCAGGGACGGAGCCAGCAGGGGGCTGGAGCTCCCCTACCCCTTAAAAGTCACAACAAACACAACTGGGACTCTAACATTTATATGGATAAGATCGATGGCATCCATGCATGAAACTAAAACTACATATAATTATTAATATCTTTTTTAGATAACGGGTTATTAATATATAGTATCAAGGAAACATAAAAAAAGCTTCAAGTTTGATCGATATTCAGGAGAGGGGACAGGGCCAAGAGAACAAATTAAAGAAACATAAACAAAGATAGGATACTAGCAATTATATGAGTAATCTCCGAGCATTTGCCCTTGAGCTAAAAATATCTGAACGACATACAGTTGCTATTCTTCAACGTTTCTCTGCTTCTCATCACTGCATCATGTCCCAGCAACGTCTCTCAGCTCAGCGATAATAGATGGGAACTGCTGCACCAACCTCACAAAACCCTCGGTTAGCACGGCTTTCTTGAAGTTTTTCTCCACAGCAAAGAAGCCAATGCACTTTTGCTTCAACTCTGGGCAGCTGTACATTTCAGTACAGGCTAACATATCCCCTACTGTATCCACCGATACTTTCTCCCACAACTTCTGTGCACAAAAAAGCTTCAACCTGTCCAAAGCATACCGG
Source organism: Echinochloa phyllopogon (assembly GCA_033239725.1). Classification (NCBI taxonomy): domain Eukaryota; kingdom Viridiplantae; phylum Streptophyta; class Magnoliopsida; order Poales; family Poaceae; genus Echinochloa; species Echinochloa phyllopogon. The sequence continues at coordinate 37,003,080 of BTCW01000006.1, forward strand.
TCGGCCGCAGCAAGCAAACGCTCAAACATCTCCACCGGAGAGTCCCCAACCTCATCGTCTCCGGGAAAAGCATCGGTGTACATGAACCGAAGCATAACTTTGAATGTTGCCGGAGCAATGTCGTGTAGAGTGATGGATGGCATTGTAGCCTCAGCCATGGAACCATGGAGCTCGGCTTTGAAGACCGGCGAACGGGCGGCAAGCACAGCTCGATGCGCGTGGAACACCTCGCCATCAATGGTGAACGACACGTCTGTCCCATCTGCGGTGTCCAGGAGTGTCCCTAGATGTTTGATAATGTCTGAAGGCGGCACAGGAATAGAACTGCGATGTAACACCCTGATGATGCAGAGAAAGCTGATCTGCCCGTCCTGCTTCACGTATCTCTGAACCAGATCGGTTTCTCTCGCGGAAGTACGCCACAGAAGTGCTTGAGATCCAGAGGTCCTTATTGTAGCAATGGACACATCTGATTGCCCATACTTGTCTGACGCCAGCACCTCGAACATGGCGTTAACGCTGCTGGGCTTCTTGCTCAGGAGATCGAGCACGATGCAAAGATGCTCGACATTTTGGGCTGATATCTCCCAAAATCTGTTCGGGTAGAAGCTTATCCTCCACGTGTGCCCGCCGGCGGAGAAGGCGTCGGAGTGGACGGCCTTGCCGGCGGCGAGGTACCTCTTCTGATCGTAGTTTACGTTGAACTCGATGACGGCCGAGGCTTGATCCACCACGGTGGTCTGCGCCGGCGCTTCCCCCGCCGGCACAACAACATATCAGAAAATTTACCACCGCTCGAAATACAGGAACTTTGTGGTGCACATGAATCTTACCATCGCCATTCTCCTCGCCGGCTCTCGTCATCGCGTGGCGCCGCTGGCTCTCCGGCTCTCCGGAGTCTGGACTCGTTAGGGTTTTTTTTGTCTCCAGAGTTGGCAGGCGGCGGCGGTAGCCGGAGTAAGGTAGAGGAAGCGACGAAGGCCCATGAAGGGTGCGGTGCGAGGTGTTCGCTGCCCAGCCCATGATGGTAGAGCGGAGACCACGCGCACGCAGCACATGTGTACGTGTGGGCTGGGCTCAGGTGGCCGAAAATAGGCCTATGAATTTGATTGTGAGCATTATTTTATAATTTATAATAGGAAACGCTTCTTGCAGTCATGTTTGAGATCACCGTAAAAAAAATAAAGTGTTTGAGATCACCGTCAAAAAATAATCCATTTCTATGCTTTGAAGGAGAGGCTTCTCAGATATATATTCAGTAAATCTTTTTTTTACTATAAAAAGTACTATAAAGTGCACAGTTTGCACAGGAAACTCTGCATCTGAAGGGATAGGTGCAAGCAAAGCAACGGGACAAAATGATTAACAATCCTTTGTCCCATTATCTCTCGGCTCAACAGGAAGCATAGGATTGGTGATCGTGATGTTGTTCGGGTGGCGTTACGGATCAGACTCAGGGTGAACTTGACCCTTCTCCGTTGGAGCCACGGAGCTCGATCTACGGCCGCCGGCTGCATTCTTCGGCGACTCGCCGTCGGCATCGCCATCGGGGGTCTGGTCAGGTGCCTATCAACTTCCCACGCTGATCAGGGGCCTGTTGACACAGCTACGTGTTCCATGCACCTCGCCATACGTGGAGAAGTCGCCGGCGACATCTCCACAGGTTTGTATTGGAGTCTTTTACCTCTATGCCATTAAGAAAGTTCGTGGTTACATGTGTACCCCTAAAAAGTTTGTAGACACCTCTATACCATCCACCAAACTTTCTTTTACCTGTGTACTATTTTGGATGGATGGAGACTAACAGAGTTGAAAATAGACTCTTTTGCCCTTATGCGGGGCCCACTTGTCATCCCTAACCTCCGTCACTCTCCTCCCTCCCTACTGCACTTCGCCGGCGTCCAGGCGGAGCACCCACACCCTCTCTCCTCCGCAGCCCACCACCAGCCGCCACCGCCCCCGACGCCATCCCCGCCGCTTCGCCACCGAGGACGCCGACTGGGACGACATCGCCGCCATCGTCGTCGACGCCCCCATCGCGCCCGCGCCGCCCGTGGTCACGGCGGCCGCACCCCCGTCCATCGTCACGGCCAGCACCAGCTCCACCACCCCTAGCGAGAGGGAAGAACGACCTCAAGGGAAGGGGTCGGGGCGGGGCGGCGGGCGACCGACGGGCGGCGGCGGACCGGCGGGGAGGCGGCAGACCGGCGGGCGGCGGCGACCGGCGGGGAGGTGGCGGACCGGCGATGAGGAGGCGACGAGCGAAGCAGTTCGCGACGCAAAGGAGCAGATGCCGGTTCAATATAGAGTCAGGGATAATATGGTCATTTCACTAGGTGGGACCCACATGTAAGAGCCTACAAACTAACAGAACATGGACGGAATGGCTCGTAGGTAAAAGAAAGTTTGGTGGATGTCATAGAGGTGTCTACGAACTTTTTAGGAGTACACAGGTAATCACGAACTTTCTTAATGGCATAGGGGTAAAAGACTCTTTGTATTGCTGAAATAATCGTGCTCGATCGGGCTGCTCGGCTAGAAACCCTCCATATAGGTTGCACCCACGCACGCAGAGGGGGGAATTGAAGACAAGGAAGGAGGAACGAGAGCATCTATCACACAGCGCGTGCAAGATTGATATGAGATCGCGACTTGAGGTAGAAGGACGTACTGTTCGCCGGAGGCCCTGGATTGCGCGACGACGCCCCGCCTCCGCCCGCCTCGCCGCCGACTCCTGCCAGGCCTGCTCTCATGCCAAGAACTTGAGGACTCGTGTAAACTTTACAACTAATGAATAAATCCTCCGGATGTCTTAAAAAACCTCTCCAGCATTGTTGCTGCTTTTTCCTATCATGTCAGACAGCTGCAAAATTGCGAAGCAAGGGGAACCTGCTAATCTGAATATGATGGGAGAAAGGATTCCATTGCAACTGATCGCGATCAGGTGGTTTAATTTAATATCTGAGTCGAAGGCCAAGTGCAGGTCATGGTCATCCTAGAGGACATGAAAAAAAAATGCAAGGGAAGACTTGGGCTGCTAGTATGTGGAAAAGCGTAACTCGTATATCTGATTCTGCCTCGCATCAGGGTTTTCCACCCAAATTGTTATTATTATCAAGAAGAACTGCATGGGCAGGCAAAACAACACCATAGCGATAGATACTAGGGAGAACTTGAGGAACAGCATAATGTTGTTGAGGTTCAGAAAAGCTGCGAACCCTGAATAATAGCCCGGTTGCCCCCAAAGCAATTTACCAATTCCACTCAAGTAAAAGTATGACTACTAGATGTACAAGTGATCATGCACACCAGGGAGGGAATGACACAGGGTATCGTTCATTTAAGTTACCAAGCGAATCAATATAGCTAGTAGTATCTCACTTAAAAGTCACATCAAACACAACTGGGGTACTAACATTTATATGGATAAGATTGATAGCATCCATGCATGAAACTGAACTCTGAATCTGCTTAGCATCAGGGTTTTAAACCCAAATTGTTATTAGCAAGAAGAATTGGGTAGGGAAAACAACATCACGATAGAGACTAGGGAGAGCTTTTTTTAGGAGAGAGACTATGGAGAACCTGAAAACAGCGCAATGAAAAGCTAAGAACCTTGAATTCTTGCACGGTTAGTTGCCCCTAGTCAGCAAGTGACAGATTCCCTTCATGTAAAAGTATCAGTACTAGACGCACAAGTGTCTATGCACATCAGGGAGGGAGAGACACAGGGTATCATATATTCATTCAAGTTACCAACGGAATCAAATAAGCTACTAGAATCTCACTTAACAGTAAGCAAACACAACTGGGCTACTAACATTTTTGTGGATCACACCGATAGCATTCATGCATGAAACTAGAACTACTACATATACTTAGTAATATATATAGTAGCAAGCAAAAGTAAACATCACAAATACCCTAATAAAAGTAAACATCACAAAAGCTTCAAGTTCAACCCATCTTCAGGAGAGAGGACAGGGCCAAGAGAACAAATTAAAGAAACATAAACAAAAATATATAGGATACTAGTAATTATGAGTAATCTCCACACGTTTGCTCTTGAGCTAGAAATATCCGAACGGCATACTACTGACGCTTTGCTTCAACGCTTCTCTGCTTCTCACTACGTCATGTCCCAGCATCGTCTCTCAGCTCAGCGATAATAGATGGGAACTGCTGCACCAATTTCACAAAACCCTCGGCCTCGGTTAACACTGCTTTCTTGAAGTTCTTCTCCACAGCAAAGAATCCAATGCACTTTTGCTTCAACTCTGCGCAACTGTACCTTTCAGCACAAGCTAACATAGCCGCAACTGTATCCACCGTTACGTTCTCCCACAACTTCTGTGCACAAAAAAGCTTCAACCTGTCCAAAGCATACCGGTCGGCTGCACCAAGCAAACGCTCAAACATCTCCACCGGAGAGTCCCCAACCTCATCGTCTCCGGGAAAAGCATCGGTGTACATGAACCGAAGCATAACTTTGAATGTTGCCGGAGAGATGTCTTGTATAGTGATGGATGGCATTGTAGCTTCGGCCATGGAACCATGGAGCTCGGCTTTGAAGACCGGCGAACGGGCGGCAAGCACAGCTCGATGCGCATGGAACACCTCGCCATCAATGGTGAACGACACACGTCTGTCCCGTCAGCGGTGTCCAGGAGCGTCCCGAGATGTTTGAGAATGTCCGAAGGCGGTACAGGAATAGAACTGCCAAGTCTGCCATGGAACACCCTGATAATGCAGACAAAGCTGATCTGCCCGTCCTCCTTCACGTATAAATCTCTCGACCAGATCATCAGATCCTCTCGCGGACGTACGCCACAAAATTTTTTGAGATTCAGAGGTCCTTCTTGCAGCAATAAACACATCTGATTCTTCTTGTCTGTTGCCAGCACCTCGAAGATGGCGCCAGCGTTGCTGGGCTTGCTCAGGAGCTCGAGGACGATGCAAAGATACTCAACATTTTTGGCTGCTATCTCCCTAAACCCGTTCGGGTAGAAGCTTATCCTCCAGATGTGCCCGCCGGCGGAGAAGGCGTCGGAGTGGACGGCCTTGCCGGCGGCGAGGTACTTGTTCTGATCGTAGTTTACGTTGAACTCGACGACGGCCGAGGCCGTATCCACCACGGTGGTCTGCGCCGCCGGAGCTTCCCCCGCCGGCAGTGACGTGCGCTGCCGCTTATTGCTCGCTGCATGATTAGGGCCGGGAGTGAGTAAATTTCGGAAATACTTGAACTTTGTGTGCGCTGCCCAGCCCATGATGGTAGAGCGGAGACCACGCGCACGCGGCCCATGTGTGTGGGGTGGGCTCAGGTGGCCGAAATAGGCCTATGAATTTGATTCTTGCAGCCCAGTGTTTGAGATCACCGTCAAGAATTAATCGAGCCATCTCCTAAAAAAAAGAATTAATCGAGCCATTACTATGCTTGATGGAGAGGCTTCTTAAAGATATTTAGTAAATCTTGCCTCTGATAAATCTAGTAACAAGAACATAGCACGAGGAAACCCTGCATCTGAAAACTGGCAGACAGGTGCAAACAATGGGCCTGAAAAAGTTCACTCTATGAAGCCATTTTGAGCCTGTGCAAAGTTGGACCTGGGGATGGTAAGAAGAGCAACAGAAACGCCAAGCTCTGATTTATATATAATCTCAGTTAGCACTCTAGACTAATAATACTGTACCGAAGGTGAAGATGATCACTCTAGCTGTTGAAAAATATTCAGACATACCCGCAAGAAAAAAGAAAAATATTCAGACAACTTTCGCAAGTCAAGATAAATATTCAGGCAACTCAATTGGTTAAGCTTGCACCACATACACGAGCATTCCTTTGTGCTGGATCCTAATGAATCACTGACTTCAAAAGAATAATAATACTGACTCAATTGGTTATCACTGACTTCAGCTACCGAATGAATCAAAAGCTCACACTGAAGTCCACAGAAGACACAAAATTGTATTCGGACACTGCATGTAAACATGCTCAAAACCGATGCCGATCAAAGATAAAATGCTTGCAGAGATCACAAATATTACACATCATGAAGTTAAGATTACAAATTGTTTTGTTGATACCAGAAGAAAAACAAAAGTAAATTAAACATCTCTCATAAGCTTCAAACATAAACCAAATTCATGACATGGCCCGAGAACAAAGAAACTGAACACCACACTGCGCTAAGCACGCACGACTGCCTGAACTAGAAAAAGAAGAAGAAGCTAACTTTAATTAAAATTTAAGTTTCCAATTCATGAAGAGCATGCCCCTCAAATTCCAAGTGGCCTGACATATATGATATATCAGATATCACTCGCCAAAATACCTGAACATCATAATGAGCTGTGCTTACTGCCTGAGCCATGTTCAACATTATGCTTTAATTTGCACCACGTCTTGTTTCAGTCCTCTCTCGCACCTCATCAATAATAGATGGGAACTGGTGCACCAACTTCACAAAACCGTCGGTTAACGCGGCCTTCATGAAATTCTTCTCCTCGGCAAAGAAGCCAATGCACTTGTGCTTCAGCTCCGGGCAGCTGTACATTTCAGCGCAGGCTATGGTAGTGGCAACTGTATCCACCGATACAATGCTCCATAACTTCTTGGCACACAAAAGCTTCAGCCGGTCCAAGGCGTATCGGTCAGCCGCAGCAAGCAAGTTCTGAAGCGTCTCGGTTGGAGAGTTCCCAAGCCCCTCATCTTCAGGTAAGGCATCCGTGTACATAAACTGAAGCATGAGTCTGAATGTTGCCGGTGTAATCTCATGAAGGGTGATGGAGGACATTGTAGTAGCCTCAGCCATGGATCCAAGGAGCTCTGCTTTGAAGACCGGTGAGCGGGCAGCAAGCAGGGATCGATGTGCATGGAATGTCTCAGTGTCGATGGCGAATGACACATCTGTTCCATCCCTGCTATCCAGTAGAGTGCCGATATGCTCCCCAAGGTTAGAAGGTGGCACATGGATAGAGCTGTTTTCTAACACCGTGATGGTGCACACAAACTTGATCTGCCCGTCCTTCACGTAATTCTTAACCAGATCGGCTTGGCTGCCGTAACGAAGCAACCCAAAGTTGCCATAGAACTTTTGCAACGACTGGTAGTGGTCCAATCTAGTAGAAATCAAAACCGGTTCCCCATCCTTGTCTATCACTAATACCTCGAAGATGGCCTTAACAACGCCTGATCTGGTTCTATCCAGATGTTCGAGGCAGATACTGAGAAACTCATTACCTGCTTTCTTTGGTTTCTCATTCACCCCAGGTGGGTACAGGACTATCCTCCACTTGTGCCCACAGACGGAGAAGGCGTCAGAGTTGATGGTCTTGCTAGCAGGGCCGAGGTGCTTGGTTTGCTCATGGTTTACTTTCAATTCGATGACGACAAAGGTGAAAGCAGAATTAATCATAGTGGTGGTCTGCACCGCCTCCATCCCTGATGTGCGTTGTCGCTTGCTCTCTGCATAATTAGGGAGTAAATTTAAAATGAAATTATCAAAAAAAAAACTACCATTCATAGCACAAAGTTTTGGTTGTACCACTGAAATTACCACCACTGGCCTCATAGTGGACTCCAGTCATCTCGTGGCTCCGTGGGCTCTCTGAGACTAAATAGGTTTCGCCTCTAATGGTGGTGGTTGAAGCTACGGGAAAGTAGTGAAGCAAATTCCACCTGCGAAATAAGCATATTACTTACGAGTAAAGGCTATTCAAACCCGTATACAAAATATTATTTCCAAAAATACGCCCCAATCACTAGTTTTCATTACCCATTGCATGCAAGAGATGAACAGCGTGTTTGGTTTACCGGTTGGATAGGTCCGGAATCATCCGAACCTAAGTCCGAACCTGATTTCGGCGTTTGGTCAGCGGAGCCGCATCGGTCGATCCGGCATCGAGCCATCCTACTACCAACGTAAATTCGTGAGCAACCCATCCGTCCAGAAGCCACCGGACGACCTCGTCCGTGACCATCCGATCCTACCAGGAGCTATCTCATGCCGGACCAGCTTATTATGGATGGGGTCATTCCCCAAACCAAACACGCTGGAAACCAGGGCCCGTAACCCATGAACAGACCTGTGTCTACCATACCTTTAGCAACTTGGGGTTGTAGTCGATACTCCGGCAATATGGAGAGGCTTCGGCATAGAAAGGTCGGATGGATCTGGGGCGGCAACCTTCGATGTAGTGAGGTGGTAGATCTGAGAGGAATCCTGTGAGGTGGGGTGGATTACAAGGAGATGAGGTTGGCCATTCGGAGCGGGTGGCGGCGGCTCCGAGAAATGCACTACCGAGAGAAATGAAAGGAGAATGAAAAATGAAACCCTAGAATGCTACCTTATATATTAGTATATGGGTATTGCCGAGAGCCTGAGATGAAATGCAGCGTGGAATGCGGTGTGCGGCCCATTGTAGAAGGCGGATCAAGTGGTTGAAATAGGCCCATATACTTAGGCCCTGTTTGGAAAGCCCTAAATTTAGATTATTAAATAGTTGCCTTGCTCTCTCAACAGAGAAGAGAACGAGACCGAGCACTTCCTTTTTTTGATGTAACAGAAGGGGTAAGTCCCTACTGATTATGTTTATAAAGATAAAAGGGAACAAAAAAAATACAAACAAGTTCAATAAACATAGAAGGAAAAGAAGAAAATAGGTAAAATTACAAGAGAGCTTCCATCCATGCTGTCATGAGATTTTCTCGTCCTTGTGTTGCTCTGAGCGCATCCCAGGCAAATTCCTTCTAAAAAGTGAGCTTGCATTGCTGTAATGTTGGCTGAACTCCATTGAAGATAAGGTCATTTTGCGTTATCCTGATGGACCAACACATAAGTACCAACACCACCATAAAGAGCGGGACATGTAGTTGCAATTTGCATGTGAGCAATGTTGCAGTGAAAAGTACGAAAAGTCAGACCGGAGATCGAACCGGTCACACTAGTGGTTCAATGGTTCATCGGTCCAACCAGTGATTTATTGGTCGAACCAGTGGTTCATTATTTATTAATATAATATTTATTTCACATGATTTATATAAATAATATCCAAGTTTTATTACCAAAAGATATCACATATAAATAATTATATCATAATAGTCTATTGTTTAAAGTTGGAAACCAATATCCAAACATCAAATTGATCAAAGGTTCACGAAAAACCGGTTCACTTGTTCATCGGTTCGACACAAAACTGGCCGGTTCGACCGGTTCGCACCGGTTCACACCGGTCCAATTGCATGACCAATCTTTTAATTGAACCGAAGCGGTCCAGCCACCGGTTCATGAGTTTTCCGATCATCCGGTGAACCGGTCCGGTTTTTTATACTGGATAAGGTAGCACAAACACTATCAACATAAGGTTCCCTCTAATGTAACTTCCTCTCACAAAAGGGACCTGAATGTCAGCCATCACGTCAGACCAGCCTCATTTGAGAATCCCATAGGCCGGCCTCGCAGATGATGGTGGCTTGGCAAGGTGTTGGAACTTGGATAGGCCGGCCCTATATTACTTTTCACCTTGAATCCAAAGTCGGGCATAAAAATGAAAGCGGGTGTTTCTGCAGATCTTGATTGGAGAAAAAGATATGACAATAGACACTGAATGAAAGAATAATACATTAAAAAAGAGAATTTTTTTTGGATGAAGAAAGAAATCATAAATGAGAAAACAAATAAAACAATAGGATCTTTTTAGCTTCCTCAACCAAGTGAGACGGGAAAATAGGTTATGTGGACAATCCAAAATTTCTTCCCATAGCTCAGATAGAAGTACGTCTCTCTCTCTCAAGCCCAGCCGGCCTCAGTTTCCATCTTCCGTAGGAATTGACCTGCCAATCCTGCCATGTATTCTCTTGTTGATACTTTGATTGTGTGAAATGAACCGTGGTATCTCTCTCAAAAAGAAAAGAAAGAACAGCGGCGCGCCGGCGCATATTTACCAGTAGAAAATAGGAGAGGAGGCGAGGAGCTCTGTCAATTACTTTACAACCGAAATATCAAAGTCTAAGGAGGTTTACAGCCACTGACGGAAAGGCAAGACGACACTGAAAGTCTGAAACTGAATTAAGCAACGAAGAAACCAAATGATATTACAGATGAAACCAATCAATGCCACTCCCATGAAGAGTCGCTATTGAATTCAGTTACCAAACAATTAAACAGTAGAATCTCATATGAAACTTTAGAAATGGTTGCAGCAGTACAAGCATCTCCAACATGCTTAAAAATATCAGGTATCACTCATGGACCATTACATCATAGTTAGCCAATTTGCAGTAGCGCAACAAATTGGCAATAGTAATAAGCAAGCTATGTCCAATAGGATAGAAACAAAAAAGGAAACAAGTACGACTAAGGATGTTCCATACTTTGATCTGTGCAACAATATCCTTCACCTTCTTCTCTTATCAGTGTCACTCGGCGATAACAAAGTTTAATACTACAAAGAAAGACGATTTTAAAGCTTGAACCAAATACATGAGATACTAGCGGCCGAAACACATTTAGCACCATACCGAGCCATGCTTGGATGCCTGACCAAACTACACACATGAACACAACCCAATCCTCTTCCGCAGCTCATCAATAATTGAAGGGAACTGCTGCACCAACTGAATGAAACCCTTTGTTAACACAGCTTTCTTGAAATTTCCTCCCGTTGCAAAGAAGTCAATGCACTTGGTCTTCAACTCCGGGCAGTTGTGCATTTCAGCGAAGGATAAGGTATCAGCAACTGTATCAACAGACACATCTTCCCACAATTTCTGTGCACACATAAGCTTCAGACGGTCCAACGCATACCGGTCAGCCGCAGCTAGTATATGCTGCACCATTTCAGAGGGAGAGTCCCCAAGCTCGTTGTCTGCAGGAAAGACATCTGTGTACATAAACCGAAGCATGGCTCTAAATGTGGCAGGGGCGATGTCATTGAGGATGATGTTTGGCATAGTAGCCTCTGCCATGGAACCAAGAAGCTCAGCTCTGAAGACCGGCGAAGGGGCAGCAAGCACTGCTCGGTGTGCAGGGAACGTCTCGTTGTCAACGGTGAACGAGACATCCGCCCCGTCCATGCTATCCAGCAACGCACCAAAATGTTTCCCAATGTCTGAAGCCGGCACCGGGATGGAGCTTCCACGAGCAACCATGATGGCACATTCAAAAGTGACACGCCCCTCCGTCAGGCAATATTTCTCTACTTCAGACTGTGAAATGAACTGAGGCCAGCCGCCCATGTGATGGACCCCTGGGAACAGCTGAACAGGCGTCCTATCTGCAAACAATCGACGGCCATCCTTGCCCGCTATGAAGAGCTCGCAGACGGCGCCGACATTTGCTTTGCTCAACAGCTGGAAGAAGATGGAGATGTAACCCTTGTCTGCCTCTGTGAACCCATGCGGGTAGTAGTTAACTCTCCACTTGTACTCGCCGGCAGAGAAGGCGTCGGAGGAGACGGACGCGCCGACGGCGAGCTGCTTGGCTTGCTCGTAGTCCACTCTGAACATGTGGACAGCGGAGTCGATGGTCCACCGCTCCAGCCTTGGCGAGCGATATCGCTTGGCCACTGCATAATTGGAATTTGGCAAGTAATTGAGAATCAATCGACCAAACAAATTGGCAGTCAAATCTAACAATATACTGCATCATAAAGAAGACAGCAGTTTCCAATACTCCTACTTGCCAATGCACATTTGATGCATTTGAGAATTGAGACCGATCGATTCAAAGACTAGATCAGTGCATCCACTCAGCCTATTTCCCCTCATCCAAGATATACAATGCGGGTCTACAAAGCTCCATAAGAGCAATCAAACACACCCTAAGTGTAAGTCCATATGCAGTTGTTGGGGTACAGATACTTACTGCCTAACGCCGGAGATGGACGCCGGAGATGGAACTGGTGGTGGAGAACGTCGACGAGTCGCTTGCGCCGGAGATGGAGACCTCCTTCCTGGATTGCCTCTTCCACCAGCCCTCGCGTCCGCCGCCCACTAGGGTTCGTAGTCTCGACGCTGCGGTTGCCGGCACACGAGTATCAAAGAGAGTGAGTGAGGTATTAATAAAGATAAAAATCCTGGAACCGCTTCGCCTCCCTCTAATGTAAATTCCCCTGACACCGCTTCGCTACCCTCTAATGTAATTAACTTCTCCTGACACCGCCTCTAATGTAATTAACTTCCCCCTGACACCGCTTCGCTTCCCTCTAATGTAATTAACTTCCCCTGACAGCGGGCCTGCATCGCCATGACCCACGTCAGAGGCGGTTCGTAGACGGCGTCGGTTTGGGAAGGTGTTGCCGTGTTGGAACATGGGTGGGCCTACCGGGTTCATTTTTATTTCACCGCCAAATATTGTGCAGGAAGCGTCGTCTTTTGGTTTGTGAAGCACAATCATGTGAAATTTAAGTTACCAAAACAATCGCCCACAAGAAATTTAAGAAACAGTGCAGAATTGTAGTACGCCAGCCAGTACAAGCAATTCCAACATGGTCATAAAGTTCAGATAATTACCATGGAGTTCAGACTTCAGACTACATATACATACATGTTATTAGGCTGTTCGCAATAGCATAGAAAAAGTAAACAGATAAAAAGGTTGAGCACCCAGCCTCTGAGGTTCAAACTACATAGTTAGGCAGTTCGCAGTGGCAATGTGGCATACTGGCATGTGGCCAAAAGAACAGAGAAGCGAAAACACAAAGAGGCTACCGAGTGTGCAAAATACTGATAGAATTATGCCTGATCTGTGTGACAATATCCTCTACCTCACCTCTGTTGACACCCAAAAGTGGCACAGCAGTGCAAACCGGTCTGACCGGTGTGCACAAACCGGTCAGACCGGTTTTGGTAAAAGTGTCAAAATGTCAATTGGACTTCACCATTGCGTAGCTCTCGTCGAGACGATCAAGATGCATATGTAGAACGCCTAATTTAGAATCCGGATGAGAGAGATATGACTTCGGCAAGATCTGCACCCGGACAAACCGGTCTGACCGGTTTGTCAAACCGGTCTGTCAGACCGGTTTGAGTCTGTAATTCGAGTAGGTTTAGGATTTCGAGTTTGATCCCATATTGTAACCGACTTGGAAGGGGTAAGACTTCCCCGGCCTATAAATATAAAGGCTAGAAGGCCGATTGAGATATATCCAATCGAATCAAACATTATCTTTACTTTTTCCTTCAAACCCTAATCTCTTCCAACCTTCATGCTGTTCCTCCTCTGATCTCCACGGTCATAGATGGCGTCCTAAGGCTTGCTGGTCGACCTAGGACACGTCGGCGACGTCCACGCCCTGACGGGGTCCCTCCCGGGCGAGAGCTTCGGCGGCCTTTGCTAGTTTGCTCGTAAACTAGTCGTTCTTCGCCACGTAAGTGCGTTGGTTATCTCTTTACTGGTTTGCTCGTAAACCTAGTCGTTCTCCAGCACGTAAGCTTGGTAGTTATCCTCACGAACAGTCGATTCCAGTGAAACCCTAGAAACCGGTCTGACCGCTTTGCTGAACCGATCTGACCGCTTTGTACCTTGAAACCGGTCTGACCGCTTCTCTGAACCGGTCTGACCGCTTTGAGCGGTTTTGCTGCTATTCAGCCTGTTCGCGACCCGCGCGTCAAGCGCTCTCTCGTGTGTTGACCGAGATTTGCGTCAACACATTTTGGCGACTCCGCTGGGGAACGATAATTCTGGTTATTACAACCGAATTTTTCTACCCTAGCCTTATACTTAATTGATCTATTATTTTGATTCGCCGCTATAGTTGTATCTGGTCTTTTTGGACCAATTGCACCTATATCTGTGATTTTGCATCAGGTTGCTTAAACTGATTGCATTGTGTTTTGCTTGCTACTTCATATTGAAGATTAAAGTAGAAGCAAAGTCTTGGTCATTGATTGCTTGGATTATCTTGAATATCTGGATTTATCGCAAGACTGGAAGCATCAAGGTCTATTATGGTGGGTTATTCATATGCATCACAACAATATTACTACGCCACGCCTGAGGTACAACATGCGAGTACATCATATGTTTCTAATGATTATTTTGCTAGTACCACAAATTCTCATGTTGATATTGCTAGATATGATACTAGTAGGCATATTGCATCGGCTAGTAATTGTTCAGATGGAGTTTCTTATGTAAACTATAAACCTGAATTTTATAAGCTAGAACCATTACCAAATAATATGCATGCTTTAAATTTTAATGCTACTAGCAACATACAACATTATCCTAACACATCGGCTGCAGAACAAGTCCATATGCCGATGAACAATTATCAAGGCCAAACTAGCATGAGTTGGGCCAATCTTTATGAGACACCATGTGCTAATAATTTTAATACTGTTCAGCAAGGTGTTTCATATACTTATTCATCGGCAACAAATTCAGAATATTTGATTCAAAGCACGCCGATGAATGAGAAAATTGGCCATACTGATTTCAGATATCCGGCCAATTTTTCTCAACCATTATATGCTAGAGTGGAAGATGAATGTATAAATTCAGTGTCATATACGAATGCTAATACTCATATTTCGGTTCCAGATGTTTCCAATACTTATAGCCGAATTAATTAGAATTCAGCAAGATCATATTCATCTCCACAAATTAATCATTCATGTGTTTCATCTCATGCATCATCACATATTTTCGGTACGATTCATTCTTCGTTACCGAAAGTTCATGCTAGTAATTTTGCACAAAAGGCTGCACCAAACAGTGTTTCTACTAAATTGCAAAAACCAAATACTTTGTGGGATGCAAAATGTCCTGGGCTTAAGAATGACGTGATTAAAAAGTTCAACAATGGTAAGCAGTTTGAAGGTGAGCTTAGCAAATTTGTAGAAACACAAATAAGATTGTATAAATCTTGTTTCCAAGAAACAGAGCAAGGATTGGTTCAAGTAATGGAACTACCATCCATTGATGATATATTCAAGGAATTGAGATTTGCAGCTACAAAGCCGGTTACATCATCGGTTGATAGTGGAAGAAAGAACGATTAAGATTTGATTGTAGTAAGAAAACAGCTGGGCTTGAATTCCCACATGGAGTTGTGCATTTGTCTAGCGATTATTTTGTTATCAATAAATGCCAACTCTCGGCTGGAAAAAGTTCATCCAATCAAAATGTTGAAGCCCATGGCGTTGGAGGCAAAGAAGAGACATTAACATGTCGCGACTTGGTAATTTCCAGCGAACCTGGAAAAACCGGTCTGACCGATTTTACAATCCGGTCAGACCGGTTCCAAAGCGGTCAGACCGGTTGCTTCGGACAGTAGCTGTTGTTGGTTGCCATCGGGAGAATTACGATGCCATCTACATCAAGGTTCCACGCCTCTCCAAAATTTTCAGCAAGGTATGCTTTGCAAATAACTCTCAATCAGATCATGCATTTTTAATTAATTCATCTACTAGTGGTGATACTATGAATATTTCTAAAAGATCGATTGAGGATGGTAATTTACTTGCTAGCAGTGTCATACCTTCCGATTATGTCGGCCATTGTAATATAAAAATTAGGAAGGCCGATAAGAGCAAGATTTTGACATTTAAAATTTCTCCATCATCATTGCCAAAGTTTTTCTCTACATGGTTTACTTATGGTCATTCTGGTATTAAAAATAAGAAACCAAAACCGAAAAGCACTGTGAAATTACTGTAGATGATAATTTGTGTCATCCTTGGCAACATATATGGCCGATGAATGTCTTTGATCATCGTCCTAAAGTGTTAAAATTCCTGATAAGATATCACCTAATTATTTTAATGCCCGGGGGGGCAAAGAAATTTCATCAAAAGAAAGTCGATCAGCTGATCAGGCGAAACCGGTCTGACCGGTTTCCCAAACCGGTCAGACCGGTTTGTACCAGGATTATTAATACAATGAGCATTTTTCCTTATGAATTTGGTACTTTATTTGGATCGGGTTGAGAGAGTGGTTAAGGTACTGGTGCTGATTTTTGTTACATCAAATAATGCTATTTTGAGACATAGCCGGTTCAAATATTTTACATCAATATTTAGACCGAATATGAAGTTTTGTATTCGAGCTAGAATTTTGTGATCCATAGGAGTGAAATAGGCAAAAGCATTTGGTGATTCAATATTGATATGTGCAACAAATACTTGATCTGAATTTGGTGCATAGATGCTTTGCATTGTGGTAGTGCAAGTTAACTCTTGACAATAATCTAATCTTGGCCATTTGCATCGTGATTGTGGCATATTCATTTATGAGGCCGGTTAGAATATTTTGCACTAATAGACAAGCTGGATATGGTTTTTCTACTTCGGCTAGGGGTTTATGATCCAAAGATTTGAGACTGGTGGGTGTTTATTACACACTCTCAGTTGTGATTATAAAAGATAAAAGACCAATTGCTATTCATTGTAATTGGGTCAATTGTGCATCCATGGTCAATTAAAGTGTGATATTGGCTTTGAACTAAATTCCAGACAATCATAGCCGAAGTGGTGTATATTCAGGTTCATATCTCATGAAGATGCAGGAATATGAGTAGCACAGTGAATCCATCATCTTGAAGACCAAGATGTGTGGACAATTGGGTTTCTTCATCATTAGAGACAAGATGTGACTGATGTACGAGTGCTTATCATTGTTTCAGTGCAGTTTTTGGCTTGGAGAAATGTTTCTTGCTACGCAAGCTTTACCAAGAAACAGGGGGGCATGTGTTGACACCCAAAAGTGGTACAACAGTGCAAATCGGTCTGACCGGTGTGCACAAACCGGTCAGACTGGTTTTGGTAAAAGTGTCAAAATGCCAATTGGACTTCACCATTGCGTAGCTCTCGTCGAGACGATCAAGATGCATATGTAGAACGCCTAATTTGGAATCCGGATGAGAGAGATATGACTTCGGCAAGATCTGCACCCGGACAAACCGGTCAGACCGGTTTGTCAAACCGGTCAGACCGGTTTGAGTCTGTAATTCGAGTAGGTTTAGGATTTCGAGTTTGATCCCATATTGTAACCGACTTGGAAGGGGTAAGACTTCCCTGGCCTATAAATATAAAGGCTAGAAGGCCGATTGAGATATATCCAATCGAATCAAACATTATCTTTACTTTTTCCTTCAAACCCTAATCTCTTCCAACCTTCATGTTGTTCATCCTCTGATCTCCACGGTCATAGATGGCGTCCTAAGGCTTGCTGGTCGACCTAGGACACGCCGGCGACGTCCACGCCCTGACGGGGTCCCTCCCGGGCGAGAGCTTCGGCGGCCTTTGCTAGTTTGCTCGTAAACTAGTCGTTCTTCACCACGTAAGTGTGTTGGTTATCTCTTTACTGGTTTGCTCGTAAACCTAGTCGTTCTCCAGCACGTAAGCTTGGTAGTTATCCTCACGAACAGTCGATTCCAGTGAAACCCTAGAAACCGGTCTGACCGCTTTGCTGAACCGGTATGACCGCTATGCTGAACCGGTCTGACCGCTTTGTACCTTGAAACCGGTCTGACCGCTTCTCTGAAGCGGTCTGACCGCTTTGAGCGGTTTTGCTGCTATTCAGCCTGTTCGCGACCCGCGCGTCAAGCACTCTCTCGTGTCTTGATCGTCTCGACGAGAACTACGCAATGGTGAAGTCCAATTGGCATTTTGAAACTTTTACCAAAACCGGTCTGACCGGTTTGTGCACACCGGTCAGACCGGTTTGCACTGCTGTGCCACTTTTGGGTGTCAACACATGCCCCCCTGTTTCTTGGTAAAGCTTGCGTAGCAAGAAACATTTCTCCAAGCCAAAAACTGCACTGAAACAATGATAAGCACCAGTACATCAGACACATCTTGTCTTTAATGATGAAGAAACCCAATTGTCCACATATCTTGGTCTTCAAGACGATGGATTCACTGTGCTCCTCATATTCCTGCATCTCCATGAGATATGAACCTGAATATACACCACTTCGGCTATGATTGTCTGGAATTTATTTCAAAGCCAATATCACACTTTAATTAACCATGGATGCATAATTGACCCAATTACAATGAATAGCAATTGGTCTTTTATCTTTTATAATCACAACTGAGAGTGTGTAATAAACATCCACCAGCCTCATATCTTTGGATCATAAACCCCTAGCCGAAGTAGAAAAACTATATCCAGCTTGTTTATTAGTGCAAAATATTCTAACCGGCCTCATAAATGAATATGCCACAATCACGATGCAAATGGCCAAGATTAGATTGTTGTCAAGAGTCAACTTGCACTACCACAATGCAAAGCATCTATGCACCAAATTCAGATCAAGTACTTGCTGTACCTATCAATATTGAATCACCAAATGTTTTTGCCTACTTCACTCCTATGGATCATAAAATTCTAGCTCGAATACAAAACTTCATATTCGGCCTAAGTATTGATGTAAAATATTTGAACCGGCTATGTCTCAAAATAGCATTATTTGATGTAACAAAAATCAGCACCAGTACCTTCAGCACTCTCTTAAGCCGATCCAAATAAAGTACCAAATCCATAAGGAAAAATGCTTATTGTACTAATAATCCTGGTACAAACCGGTCTGACCGGTTTGGGAAACCGGTCTGACCGGTTTCGCCTGATCAGCTGATTGACTCTCTCTTGATGAATTTTCTTGCCCCCCGGGCATTAAAATTATTAGGTGATATCTTACCGGGAATTTTAACACTTTAGGACGATAATCAAAGACATCCATAGGCCATATATGTTGCCAAGGATGACACAAATTATCATCTACAGTAAATTCATCCATAAGAATATGTATAGCCGAAATAGTGTAGAGAGATATATAAATCCAGAATAAAAACCATCTCTAAAAACTAAATATTTCGGCTTTTGAATTAATCAATAGGCATAACAATTTAGTGATAACCCTCCTTGATATAAAGACCCATATGACGTCCAAGGATAAAAAATAAGAGCATGAGGGATAACCAAACATATTCATGGATGAATTCCAATACACAGGCGTATATGGTATTTGTGAATCAAATAGACGATGCATTGACCAATAATTTTGATGATTTGGTGCAAACCTTATATTTGAAGATCGTTTCTTGGATCTTCTATTCTTCTTGAATTGCATTGCAACCTCTGTGGAAACATCGTCTTTGTCTTGAGTTTGAATGCTTCCTTTAGGAACCCACGCCATGCCTTTTTCTTTTAGCTCTTGGGCACTAAGTCTCTGGAGCTTCTTCTTTTGCTAATCTGACGAACCAAGTAAATGCTTCGGTTGTGCTTGAGCTTTGGACAGCGACAACTCTTTCTTGATTTTTGGCTCTTTTAACCTCTTTTGCCCAGATTTAATATTTGGAATATCAATAGCTGAATTTTTCTCTTCATTGCCATTAATAGCCGAAGTCTTTGACACATTAATCGGCTTTTCAGCAATTGTATTCAGATCTGAACTTGTAGCTTTGCGACCATCTTTTTTCACTACATAAATCTGCTTGACAACCTTTTTCTTATTTTGAACTCTAGACCGATCTTTATACTCAAAACGGTCATTTTTAACATAAGGTTGTCTTGCATATGATGATTCTTGTGGAGCTGCATACTCTATATAATATGGCCTAAAACATGAAGGAGTATGTGCCCATGAATCATTCCACCCCCGTGATGAGTAAGAATGAAAATTAGTGGGATGTGGAGCACATGGAACTGGCATTGATGGACTAAAACCCTTTCTTTGCCAATTCCAATTCTCAGAATTATGTTTAGGAGGTGATCTTGATGATTTAGCTCCATTTGACCGATTAGCACGCTTGGCCTCATTTTCTTTTTGATATTTAGCCAGAAGTTCATCAAAAGTGAGCTTCGGCCTTTTACTATTGTGCTTAACACGGTCTTTACCTCCATCCATCTTAGGACGCCCTGACTTCAATATTTCTGGGCGACCCTGATCAGAACCGGTCTGACCGGTTTGAGCAACCGGTCTGACCGCTTTCGTACCGGTCTGACTGGTTGAGCAAACCGGTCTGATCGGTCTCGTCAGCGCAGTAGGAGTAATCGGTTCTTGTTCCGATTGTGAAGAACCTATTTGCCCCCCCAGTATTTTCCATATTTGTATTAAGCTTATCGTCCTCCGAAACATCTTCAATTTGGACGACCTCTTCCATACCACTTGAGGGCTTACAATCTTCCTCTTTGGCAATTAAATTTGGATCTTTAGACAAATCGGTCAATGCTAACCGATTTAATGATCCTTTGGTATCAAAACCAATTGTATGTAATTGGTTATCCTCTTGTGTTTGAGAAAATCTCAATCGTCCGATATTAATGGCCGATTGGATAAATTGGCGAAACATATTGCAATCACTTGTATTATGATCAAAAGAATTATGCCACTTGCAATACTTCCGCTGTTCTAATTCAAGAGGTGGTGGAATAACTTTGTGATCAGATAGCTTAATAAGATTGTTCTCTAGCAAAATATCAAATAAATCATCACACAAAGTTAAATCAAAGGTATATTTTATTTTCTCTAACCGATGCTTTTGTGGAGAAGGTTTTAAAGCCAAGCAAACGAATGGTTCAAATTTTTCATTAATCCATTCGGCTATACTTTTTTGTGTCCGTCTCACATCCGATGCTTTAGAGTTCATCACTACATCATCATCGGATTTCACAGTGCTTTTCGGTTTTGGTTTCTTATTTTTAATCCCAGAATGACCATAAGTAAACCATGTAGAGAAAAACTTTGACAATGATGATGGAGAAATTTTAAATGTCAAAATCTTGCTCTTATCGGCCTTCCTAATTTTTATATTACAATGGCCGACATAATCTGAAGGTATGACACTGCTAGCAAGTAAATTACCATCCTCAATAGATCTTTTAGAAATATTCATAGTATCACCACTAGTAGATGAATTAATTAAAAATGCATGATCTGATTGAGAGTTATTTGCAAAGCATACCTTGCTGAAAATTTTGGAGAGGCGTGGAACCTTGATGTAGATGGCATCGTAATTCTCCCGATGGCAGCCAACAGCAGCTACTGTCCGAAGCAACCGGTCTGACCGGGTTAAGCAACCGGTCTGACCGCTTTGGAACCGGTCTGACCGGATTGTAAAATCGGTCAGACCGGTTTTTCCAGGTTCGCTGGAAATTACCAAGTCGCGACATGTTAATGTCTCTTCTTTGCCTCCAACGCCATGGGCTTCAACATTTTGATTGGATGAACTTTTTCCAGCCGAGAGTTGGCATTTATTGATAACAAAATAATCGCTAGACAAATGCACAACTCCATGTGGGAATTCAAGCCCAGCTGTTTTCTTACTACAAACAGATCGAGATCGTTCGGTTATTGTAATTACCGAACTTTTAATCAAATATTGATCGTTCTTTTTTCCACTATCAACCGATGATGTAACCGGCTTTGTAGCTGCAAATCTCAATTCCTTGAATATATCATCAATGGATGGTAGTTCCATTACTTGAACCAATCCTTGCTCTGTTTCTTGGAAACAAGATTTATACAATCTTATTTGTGTTTCTACAAATTTGCTAAGCTCACCTTCAAACTGCTTACCATTGTTGAACTTTTTAATCACGTCATTCTTAAGCCCAGCACATTTTGCATCCCACAAAGTATTTGGTTTTTGCAATTTAGTAGAAACACTGTTTGGTGCAGCCTTTTGTGCAAAATTACTAGCATGAACTTTCGGTAACGAAGAATGAATCGTACCGAAAATATGTGATGATGCATGAGATGAAACACATGAATGATTAATTTGTGGAGATGAATATGATCTTGCTGAATTCTAATTAATTCGGCTATAAGTATTGGAAACATCTGGAACCGAAATATGAGTATTAGCATTCGTATATGACACTGAATTTATACATTCATCTTCCACTCTAGCATATAATGGTTGAGAAAAATTGGCCGGATATCTGAAATCAGTATGGCCAATTTTCTCATTCATCGGAGTGCTTTGAATCAAATATTCTGAATTTGTTGCCGATGAATAAGTATATGAAACACCTTGCTGAACAGTATTAAAATTATTAGCACATGGTGTCTCATAAAGATTGGCCCAACTCATGCTAGTTTGGCCTTGATAATTGTTCATCGGCATGTGGACTTGTTCTGCAGCCGATGTGTTAGGATAATGTTGTATGTTGCTAGTAGCATTAAAATTTAAAGCATGCATATTATTTGGTAATGGTTCTAGCTTATAAAATTCAGGTTTATAGTTTACATAAGAAACTCCATCTGAACAATTACTAGCCGATGCAATATGCCTACTAGTATCATATCTAGCAATATCAACATGAGAATTTGTGGTACTAGCAAAATAATCATTAGAAACATATGATGTACTCGCATGCTGTACCTCAGACGTGGCGTAGTAATATTGTTGTGATGCATATGAATAACCCGCCATAATAGGCCTTGATGCTTCCAGTCGTGCGATAAATCCAGGTATTCAAGATAATCCAAGCAATCAATGACCAAGACTTTGCTTCTACTTTAATCTTCAATATGAAGTAGCAAGCAAAACACAATGCAATCGGTTTGAGCAACCTGATGCAAAATCACAGGTATAGGTGCAATCGGTCCAAAAAGACCAGATGCAACTATAGCGGCGAATCAAAATAATAGATCAATTAAGTATAAGGCTAGGGTAGAAAAATTCGGTTGTAATAACTAGAATTATTGTTCCCCAGCGGAGTCGCCAAAATGTGTTGACGCAAATCTCGGTCAACACACGAGAGAGCGCTTGACGCGCGGGTCGCGAACAGGCTGAATAGCAGCAAAACCGCTCAAAACGGTCAGACCGGTTCAGAGAAGCGGTCAGACCGGTTTCAAGGTACAAAGCGGTCAGACCGGTTCAGCCAAGCGGTCAGACCGGTTTCTAGGGTTTCACTGGAATCGACTGTTCGTGAGGATAACTACCAAGCTTACGTGCTGGAGAATAACTAGGTTTATGAGCAAACCAGTAAAGAGATAACCAACGCACTTACGTGGCGAAGAACGACTAGTTTACGAGCAAACTAGCAAAGGCCGCCGAAGCTCTCGCCCGGGAGGGACCCCGTCAGGGCGTGGACGTCGCCGGCGTGTCCTAGGTCGACCAGCAAGCCTTAGGACGCCATATATGACCGTGGAGATCAGAGGATGAACAGCATGAAGGTTGGAAGAGATTAGGGTTTGAAGGAAAAAGTAAAGATAATGTTTGATTCGATTGGATATATCTCAATCGGCCTTCCGGCCTTTATATTTATAGGCATACTGGCATGTGGCCAAAAGAACAGAGAAGCGAAAACACAAAGAGGCTACCGAGTGTGCAAAATACTGATAGAATTATGCCTGATCTGTGTGACAATATCCTCTACCTCACCTCCATAGCTATGCTCCTGATCTGCTTGACAACAACATCCGCCTTTCCTTGCTTACCACAATCTGCTAATCCTCCAAGGCTCCAACACAATCACTTGCCAGCAACTTAGTTCAATACTGTTAGAAAGGCAATCTCAAAGTATCACTATGTTTGGACACAAAACATCAACTGATCTGAGATACCAGTCACCAAAATATCAGCCATGTTTAGACCCACACTACGTGCTAATGGCGGATACCAGAAATGAGACGCCGCAGGCAGCTCCTCTGACTGCACATGCTCTCCGAGCCTCCATCCTCGACACCTCCCCTTCCCTTGCTGAAGTGGGATCCCACCATGACTCACAGTTAATGATGCTGGCCCAATGGCGGCTCCCCTGTTCTCCAGTGCCTTGCCTCCTGCGGCAAGCCTCAGCCAGACCTAACGCCTCTCACCACCCACTAGGGCTCGTCTCACGGTTGAACAGCAGGCGCAAGAAGGTTTTTAAGAGCAAGTGCAAGACAAGGCAAAATTCCAGTTATGTAAAAACAGAATGGGAACGTGGAGTAGAGCATGTCTTGAGCACATCACGAACCAAGTCACAATTGGTTTCAGTTACCAACAAATTTAAACGGTAGAAGCTCAGATGTAAAAGTCTGCAGATGGTGCTGAATTGTGTGATACAAACGTACTGGTACATGTCTACATCCAACATGCTTCAAAAGATCAGATAGCACACCTGGAATCAACATTACACACTAGATAGTGCATAGTACCACTGCAGCAGTTAACAGAGAACAAAAGTTGGGCTACTAAGTACTCATAATCTCCATATCTCTGCACCTGAGCTGTGCAGAAGTAACTGCCACCTTGCATCGCATGTATTAATGTCATGTCGCAGCAACTTGAACCAACACCACAAGAAGGCCAGTTCTAACATCCAGTATAGCAGTCAGCAAAATATCCAAACACTCTATGCTTGAACGCTTGAGCTATATACATCAAGATGTCACTGTGTCATGTCCCAGCCCTCTCTCGCAGCTCAATGATAATGGACGGGAACTGCTGTACCAGCTTCACAAAACCCTCGGTTAACACAGCCTTCTTGAAATTTTTCTCCACAGCAAAGAAGTCAAGGCACTTGTTCTTCAACTCTAAGCAGCTGTACATTTCAGCGCAGGCTAAGGTAGTGGCAACTGTATCCACTGACACATTTTCCCAAAGCTTCTGGGCACACAAAAGCTTCAACCGGTCCAATGCATACCGGTCAGCTGCAACAAACAAATGCTGAAGCGTCTCGATTGGAGAGTCCCCAAGGTCAGGCAAGGCATCTGTGTAGATGAACCGAAGCATGAATCTGAATGTTGCAGGGGTGATGTCATGTATGGTGATGGATGGCATTGTAGCCTCGGCCATGGAACTGAGAAGCTCAGCCTTGAAGACCGGCGATCGGGCAGCCAGCACAGCTCGGTGTGCATGGAATGTTTCGCTGTCAATGGTGAATGAGACATCCGCCCCATCTGTACTATCCAGCAGCGTGCCTAAGTGCTTTCCAATGTCTGAATCCGGCACAAGAATAGAGCCCATCACGGGACTAGAGCTGTCAGGAATGACCATGATGGTGCATATAAGAGTGATATGTCCCTCTGTCAGGTAATATTGCTCCAGATCACTTCGTGTAATGAAATGACTCCAGCCGGTGCCAGCATTTTTGTCCCTGCTGAACAGCTGAAAACAAGACCAATGTGTTTCCTGCAAACATGGCTGTCCATACTTGTCCATTAAGAAGATCTCAAAGATGGCATTGACACTTCTGGATTCAGTCAGCAGCTCAACAAAGACAGAGAGATAGTCCTCGTCGTCATCAAACTCATCATCCGAATCCCCATTCACATCCCCATCCCCATACGGATAGCAGTCTATCCTCCACATGTACCCGCCAGCGGAGAAGGCGTCGGAGCGGATGGCCTCCCCTATGACCATGTCCTTGGTTTGCTCGTAGTCTATTCTGAATTCGTGTGAAGCGGAATCAATAGCTCTCCTCTCCAGCCTTGTTGTGCGGCATCGCTTGCCCACTGCATGATTGGCCAGGTACATTGAGTATCAGAAAATAAAAGGTAGAAGTGGCAATCAAATTCAACAATAAATCATCACAAGGTTATCAGTTTTCTAATGCGCTTGCATGCTAATGCACATTGGGGAAACCAATTTAAATAAACAACAGAAATCCTTAGCATTTTGTTCCGAGAGAGAATCCTTAAGCAGTTAAGCTACAGGAACTGAATGAGGGGCAAATCAGGGGAACTCACTGTCTAGCCGCCGGAGGTGGTGGCGGCGGTGGAACAGATCCCCACTTTATGGTGAGGGCAACCGGAGATGAGGTGTTCCGGGCGCTCCTCTGTCCTCCCCGCTCTCTACTAGTTGGTCGCGTGCACGCTCCGACCTCCGCCCTCGACACCTCTGCTCGCCTTGACGGGGAGGAACACCTCCTGAAACGCTCGCGGCTGCCAATGCTGCCACGAGAGGAGGGCCCCTCGCCTAGTCCGCGGTACGCCTAGCCTCCCCCGACAAGCCTCTGCCTCCTCCGCCGTCCCTCGCCGCCCTCTAGGGTTTGTCTCTCGCCGTTGCGGGACGCCAGGGGCGCTCGGCGGTGGCCGTCGAGTTGCTGAGAGCAGTGGCGTGTGCCCGAATAGATGGGCCAACCGGGCTCAAAAGCCCTTTGGGTTATTTAACTATTTGCCATTGTTACGCATGGCGCTCCTTCAGATGCCAGTTTTAGAATGGCAGCTACATTATAACCATCGTCTCTCGCAAAACGTTATATATTTGCCACTTTTGCTGACGTGGCGTGCCACGTCCTCGAGCCAGCGCGGATTGAGCATGGCAAATGATCATGGTGCCCTCACCTTCTTCACCGTTAGCCATCCACTCCTCTCCCTTCTACCACCGACGCGTGGGACCCATCCGTCAGTGCCATCTTCAACCTCCAGCCCGAGCCCGCCTGCGGCACGCCACTACCGATGAACTCCCCGCTGCCGGCGAGTAGGATGCCCGGGAGCACCGAGCCACCGACGACATGCGGCCCCAAGCTCCATCCCGCACCGAAGCCCGTACCCAAATCCAAGCCCTCACCCAATCCCGCCCGTGACCGCAAGGCCGGCAACCCATCGGCGGAGGAGCTGGAGCACCGGTGCAGGCAGATCGGCGACGACCGGCACAAGGGCCACGCGTTTCCTTTCCCAGCTCGCCCTCGACCACCACCGCCTCCAGGCGGGGCAAGGACGCGGCGGCGGCGGACCACGCCCCCGGGGACAGCTGCTGCTCGAGTCCTTCGACCTCGCCGCCGGCGATCCCTGCCCCGCCGTCCGGTCCCCCGACGCCGGCGGCCGGCTCCGCATTTACGGCTCCTGCGACGGCTTCCTCCTCCTCAGCCTCGCCGACCGCTTCTTCGTCTGCAACCGCGCGACGCGCCAGTGGGCGCGCCTCGTGGCTCGTCGGCTTCTACCGCCACGACCCCACCGGCGAGTACGCGCCCTCTTCTACCGGGGCGACTGGACCGGCGGCTGGCCCGGCACCGACTACTACATCCTGGTGCCGGACTCGAGGAAGGGGAAGGGGATCGGCCTCCCGCCGGAGAGCGGCGGGTACAGCTTCAGGGGCGAGCCGCTCGGCCCGCCGGTGCTGGTCCGCGGCAGCCTCCACTGGATGCCTCGGTAGGAGCGCGGCCACGCGATCTTGGTGTTCGACACGGCAACCGAGGTCTTCGCGGTGATGCACCCTCCCGTGGCGCGCGAGGACATCAACACAGGGACTTGTTGGAGGTTGACGCACCCGAGCTTCCCCCGCCGCGAAGCTCCCCCGCCGCTGGGAGATGAGGGCGGCGCCGGCGGTGGGCCCGAACCCCGGCACGACGTTGATGACGTCGTCCGGGATGCCGGCGAGCTTGGCGAGGTGCGCGTAGTAGAGGGCCGAGAGCGGCATCTGCTCGGTGGGCTTGACGACGACGGTCGTGTCTTCGTCCGTGTCGTCCACCAGGTCTGTCCAGCGCCGCCAGCTCCTCCATGTGCTCGTCCACCAGGTCCACCAGCTTATTCATGTGGGTTACGACGACGCGTGGGCGGCGCTCCGGTGGTCGCTCGCGAGCGCGCGGCTCCTCGCCGCTGCGCGTGGCCTCCCCGCCGCCGCGTACTTCCCCGCCGGGCCTTCCCACCACCGCGCGCGAGGGAGATTGCGAGCCACCAGCGCCCGCCAAAAGGTAACAGCGGGAGGAGCAGATGCCGAGTGAGATGAAGAGTGTTGGAACGGAATTTGTCAGTGTTATCTCTCTCTTTTTTTACCGAGTTTACCGAGGCTCTTGTAGTTGCTCTAAGTTCACTTTTCTAATGCTTTACTTTACCTACATGCAATTGGTTAATTGCGAGGATTTTGCATGACATCAATATGTAAATGTGTTGAAAAATGAAAACAAATTCATGTAATTTTCCCTCGTAATACGAAACTGTAAGTTCAAGCGGGTTCTTGAAAGAAAAGAACAAATTTACTCCAATAAAGAATTCTCTCAAAAAGAAAAGGAAGGGAAAAAAAAGAGGACACTCCCGCAAAAGAGGCCTGTGCTGCTATTTTGTGTAAACACAAGGCTTGGCTCCCAAACTGTTACCAAAAACTGCCAAAAGAAAGACACTGGTAAAATGAGAAACTGTGCTAAGATACGAAACGCTTTAAACTTTAATTATTAAAATTATTTTTGGGGGCATATCTTTCAAACTTTGAAAGACTTCAGCTTGTTGCATTTTTCTGATCGTTTATATGAATCCGCAAGACATGGCAATTTTGACTAAAAATATCTTGCACCAAGTGCACAATTCCAGCAGAAACCTCAAGAGGCGCATGTAGTATAAGTATACTCTTAAGCACAGTCAGCTACCTAAGGAATTAAACAATAGAAGTTCAGTTTGAAATTTACCAGGAACAAAAATGGAGCACAACTGTTATATAGGACTTAAAAATACATCCAACATGCTTGAATAGATCAGAAAGAACTCATGGAGTCAAGGATATGCATATAGCTTGGTAGTTCATACTAGCAAGCAAAACTAATCATTCTCATAAGCTCAAGCATAACCCAGTTTCAGGATATGATGGAATGGCCAAGAGGACAGAAAATAAAAGCAAACACTAAGCTATACGAATTTGCCACTGTCCATGGCTTTGCACCTGAGTTCTGTGACAATATCCTCAACCTTACATCACTTACCAATATCATTAGGCAGCAACTTAGTTCAAATACTACAAGAAAGAAATCTTAAAATTCCAAACGCTATGATTATCAATAGTAGTCACCATAGTAGCTAAGGAGAGTATGATGCTAAAGCTAAACTTAACTATATACATGGTCCATATGGAGATGCCAACTTAGTCCGCTGATCAAATCATTGCCAACAGCATAGTAAATAAAAAAAAAGCGTTAACCCAGCTTCAGGACAGGAAAGGCCGAAAAGGCCAAGAGGACAAAGAAGCATCTAACCAAACATAAATTTGGGCTACTGATTATGCATAATGTCAATATATCTGCATTGAGCTAGGGAAATAACATCCATGGATCCACCTTGCATCACATGTATCATTAGCGCATTGCAGCAACTAATAACTTAAACCAACAGTGCAAGAAAGTGAGCGTGCTCTAAGCTCCAGTACGCTTGAAAATATATAAGGTAGCAGTCACCGAAATATCTGAACACCATACTAACAATAGCATGAATGACTAAACTATATATACATGGAGATGACTCGCGGCGATGTCATGTCGCAGGCCTCTCTCGCAGCTCAGCAATAATGGATGGGAATTGCTGCACCAACTGCACGAAACCATCAGTTAATACAGCCTTCCTAAAATTTTTCTCCATCGCAAAGAAGTCGATGCACTTGGTCTTCAACTCCAGGCAGTTGTACATTTCAGCACAAGCTAAGGAGGCAGCAACTGTATCGACAGACACATCGTCCCACAATTTCTTAGCACAAGTAAGCTTCAGTCGATCCAATGCGTACCGGTCAGCTGCAGCTAGTAGATGCCGGATCATAACAGAGGGGCTGTCACCAAGCTCACCATCACCAGGAAAGGTGTCTGTGTACATGAACCGAAGCATGAGTTTGAATGTTGCAGGGGCAATGTCATGTAGGGTAATAGATGTCATTGTAGCCTCAGCCATGGAACCAAGCAGCTCCGCTCTAAAGACCGGTGAGCGAGCAGCAAGCACCGCTCGATGTGCATGGAACATCTCATTGTCAATGATGAATGACACATCTGCCCCATCTGTGCTATCTAGCAGGGTGCCTAGATGTTCTCCGATATCTGAAGGTGGCACTGGAATAGAGAGGTCATTTACAACCATGATGCCACATATGAACCTGATGTGTCCATCTGTTACATAATTTTTTACCAGATCAGTCTGTGAGGCGAACTTGGACCACCCCCAGTCATCCTTTTGGAACAGATGAACCGTCCTTTGCTCAGAGATTGGAGATGGCTTCCCGTCCTTGTCCATCAAGAAGGCCTCGAAAATGGCCTTGACGCCACTGGGTTTGCTCACTAGCTCAACAAAGATAGAGATAAACTCCCCTTTGTCAGACACCGTATTTCCACGTGGAAAATAGCATATCCTCCACATGTGGCCAGCAGCGGAGAAGGGGCCTGAGTGGATGCCACGGCCAGGAGCAAGGTTCTCGGTTTGCTCATAATCTAATCTGAATTCGTGGAAACCGGAATCAACAGGCCGCCCCTGTAGCCCAGCCGAGCCGTGTTGCTTGCCCACTGCAGAATTGGGAACTAAATTAAGTAGTTTCAACCAAAAACAAACGATGGCGATAAAATTTAACAACCAAACATCACAAATCAGATGTGTGTAGCCCTTCCACCGCCTAGTAAATAAACATTAGGTAAATGTGGCACAAATTCAGACTGGAAAAAAAAATCGTTAGCTCAGGAACTGAATGAAGATAGGGGCACAAGATGGGGTGGGTACTCACTGACTAGCCGCCTGACGTGCTGGTGTCGGTGGAACAATTGCCTGCCTGCTCGGCTGCTCGTGGGGGCGATCGAAGAGTCGCGCCCGCGCCGCCGGCCACTCGTCTTCCCTGTTCCCAACTTGGGTCCTCCGGTCGCGCACGCCCCTGGCCGGAGAAGGACCCCTCCGCGACTCAGCGAATGCCGCGACGGCCGCGGCCCAATAATACCTACCGGACTCCGGCGCCTTGCCTCCCGCAGAAAGCCTCCGCCGCCGCCGGACCTCGCTTGTCTCGCCGCCCGCTAGGGTTTCGTATAGCGGCAGGGCGGCCGGCCGGCGGAAGAGTTGGGGTAAAAGTGTAAAAAACGTAAACCCCACGGACCTCGTAGATGGCTGGGCTGTGGGCTCGGCGAGGTTCAGACTTCAGACATGGGTTGGATGGTCTAACTGGGCTGCCAATGGCGGAGAACCAAACTCGCCTTAATTATAACGACATGTATAGTTCATATGGAATTTTAATTAATCTCGCGCGAAGCGACTTAGCAATAAATAAGATGTAGCATTTGGAGTACTAGGCCCGGTCCGAGCCGGATGCTACAATCCAATCGAAAGAGAGAAGACCACGATCAACCGAGTTCTATACGTATACGAACACGTCCCGAATTCCAATGATCGTAGTACTTGCAAATATATACGCGGTGATTTACTCGCTGTGTATGCCAATCGCCAAACACAAAGTTACCAACATGGAGTTCGGATTCATCGAGTTGAAGCTCGACTACTCCGAAGCCAAGAACCACGCCGGCGGCGAAGCCGTCGCCGCCAATAACGCCATCTCCGCCGGCAGGCGCATCTGCCCGCGCCGGAGCAAGGCGGAGCTCTCCGGTGATTTCCTCCGCCAGTGCTCCCTGGGCGACGGCCTGGACGTCGACGTCTCCTTCCTGGTCGACGGCTACAAGTTCTACGCGCACCGGGCCGTGCTCGCCGCCGGCTCGCCGGTGTTCAGGAACCGGCTCGCTGCCTCCCCCATGGATGGCATCATCACGCTGCACGGCGTCGAGCCCGAGATCTTCCGCGTCCTCCTGTGGTTCATGTACGCCGGCGCGCTGCCCGGAGACGACGACGAGGTCGAGGTCGAGGGCGCTTCGACGGGCGAGATGCTCCGGCGTCTGGTGGCGGCGGCGGACATGTACGGCGTGGAGAAGCTGAAGCTCGCGTGCGCCCAGAAGCTGTGTGAGCACGTGTCGGTGGCACTACGGAAACCAGGACTTTGCCGAGGGTCCAGGACTTTGCCGAGTGCATTCTGTCGGGCTGAGTGTCCGTAGCAAGGCACTCGACATAGAGGCGACACTCGGCAAAGAGGTGCTTTGCCGAGTATCAGGCCAGCGACACTCAGTAAATTAGAGCTTTGTCGAGTGTCAGGCCAGAGACACTCGACAAAGAAGGCGCACGTGCTCATCACGCGACACGCCCGCCAACGGCCGCCCGCGGCCGTCCGCAGCCGTTTGGGAGGCCCCTGGTTTGCCGAGTGTCAGGTCAGCGACACTCGGCAAAGCTGCGGCACATGTCCAACACGTGCCGCGCGCGCCCACGGCCGTTGGCGGCCATTTAAATTGTCACAGCTTTGCCGAGTGTCCTCCAGCCGACACTCGGCAAAGAGGTGGCACGTGCACTGCACATGTCCAGCCAGGCCCGGGGTTTGAAAATTTAAAAATATTCTTAAAAAACTTGGAATTCAAACATAAAAGTTTGAAAATTTGAAAATATTTTTGAAAAACTTGGTGGGTTTGCCGAGTGTTCACCAGGCAACACTCGGCGAAGCTAGCCTTTGCCGAGTGTTCAGCACTCAACACTCGGCGAAGCTAGCCTTTTCCGAGTGTTTCTTGGTAAACACTCGGCAAAGTCAGGACCTTAGTTTTTAAACTTATGTTTTTGGGCTCCAAACTTTATTTTTTTTTCCAGTGATACTTGTCAATGGCTCTTTATATCTTATGTGGAGCCTATGGGAAAAAAGTTGAGATGATTTCGAAAAGTTTATATATACGGCCCTTTCCAATCGGAGCATATCCCCGTAGAAGTTTCGGAGAGTTGAGAAGGAGACAGCTCGATTTCGAAACGATGTGAAGTTGAATTAGAGTTTGAGTTCATAACTTTTTCTCTAGGCAATAGACGACGTAGATTCCTTCATTTGAAGTTATCATATTTTTCCGGACCCATTTGATATTTTTTAAATTATTTCTACACCCTTCTCCGCATGAAATAATGAAAATTATGAAGGAATTATGAGCTATATAGGCATGAAATAATGAAAACATTTCATTGAAGCATATAATGTGCATTGTTGAATGTATTTGACAAGATATTTTGAGGTGTATTTGCTCAAATTTGAAAATTTTGGTATGGTGCAAATCTTCTGGGAAATGTTTGCCGAGTGCTACACTCGGCAAACAAGACCTTTGCCGAGTGTCAGGTCAGAGACACTCGGCAAAGATGCCACGTGGGCTGGCCGGCCGGCGGCCGCGCGGGCCACGTCATTGGCCCACGTGGCACTTTGCCGAGTGCCCTGGGCCAGACACTCGACAAACAGGACACGTGGCCGTCCCCTTCGGCCGCGCGCGGCCACGTCAGCGGCCAGCGCGCGGCCACGTGGTAGATATGTTTGCCGAGTGCCCGATCCGGGACACTCGGCAAACAGGGGGGGTGCCCGGGGGGGACTTAACTGCCCACGCGGCCCCCAACCCTACACACACGCACACGCGCCGCCTCCTCTCCCCACACGCCGCCGCCGCCTCCTCTCCCCACCCGCCGCCACCGCCGCACCGACGCTGCCCGGGCCGCCTCCGCCGCCCAGGGCCGCCTCCGCCCCGGCCCGACGCCGCCGCCGCCGCCCCGGGCCGACTTCGCCACGGCCGACCTCCTCCCCGCCGCCCATGGCCGCCTCCGCCTCGGCCCGACGCCGCCCCGGCCCGACGCTGCTGGAGCCGCCCCGGGCCGCCTTCGCCGCGGCCGACCTCCTCCCCGGCCGTCCCGGGCGCTGGCGCCCCGAGCCGCCGCCCCGAGCGCTGCCGCCCCGAGCCGCCGCCCCGCGCGCCGCCTCAGCCGGCCGCCGGCCCGGACGCCGCCCCGAGACGCCGCCGGCCTCCTCCCCGCCGCCGTCCTCCCCTACTGCTCTCTTGAGGTATTTTTTTACTAGTTGTTGTTTGTGAAAATTGGACAATATATATGAAATAATAGTTGCTGTTTGTGAAAAAAATAGGACAATACATGTCAATTTAGTTGCTGTTTTGTGGTAGGATGTGGTAGTTGTTGTTTTTCATACATAGGATAGAAACATATATATGTATATGAATGGATGATAGAATTTGTATGTGGTTGTCGTGCCGTATCGTTGTTATGTGGTTGTCGGCCTTCGTGCCGTGTTTTTTTGCAGGATGTGTGGTTTCAGAAACCTCCCCGTGTACGGGAGGTGCTGCCAAATTTTTTATTTGACAAAAATTTGATTGCTAGATTAGGTTGATGGTAATATGAAATGTATGTCAAATCAAAATGCCAAATTTGATTGATAGGTTGGGTTGATGCTAATATCAAATGCATGTCAATTTTGATTCTTCATTGTACTTGTGTATGTGGTTGTTGGCCTTCGTGCCGTGGATATCCTTGTGTATGTGGTTGTCGGCTTTCGTGCTGTGTTTTTTTGCAGGATGGGGTTTCAGAAACCTCCCGTGCAGGGGAGGTGCTGCCGAATTTTTAATTTGACAATATTTCATTTTTTTTCAGGGAGAGGCCCTTTGCACTGTCCTCGGCTTGTAGCCCGTAGCCGCGCCCGAAGCTCCACCGCACGCCGTTGCCCGCCGTCTGCACCGACACGAGCGTCACCGACTCGCCCGACGTCGAGCCCGTAGGTGAGCACATGCAAAACCATACCCCCTCAGCATTTAATTCATAGATCCATGTTTAAGTTGTGCACCTTATTCGTCTCTTGAAATTATCTTTACCGTGTGGCTTCTTTGCTATGTTCTTGCGTTTCCTACAGTAAATAAGATATGCAAAAATATGACAAAGAATTCATACCGTACAGTTAAATTCAACAGGCCAAGATTGTGCACAACTGTGTCACGTAACCTAGTTAGGCGTCTCCCGTTCGAAAGAGATACGATTGTGAATATGTGAATCTTTGCATATGTCTAACCGTATCTGTTTCGAATTGTCCACGTTTTTGGACAGCTCAAGGATGTGTAGATGGGTAGTTTCCATGCTCTACTCGTACCGAGGCTGAGTTTCGGCATCATCTCCCTGCTGTTCTCCGAATACACAATCTCCGTAATTGGACGTGTATTTGGAGAACAGCGGGGAGGTGCTGCCGAAATTCCGTCTTGGATACGAGTAGAGCATGGAAACTACCCGTCTACACATTCTCGGGTGGGATTAGGACCTATCTTTACCTATTAGACATAAAGCTAGCATCCGTTAGATGCATTTATTATTATAAATTTGGTATGGAAGAAATTTATTTCTCGGTGATATGTAAAGGGATGGATGACCGCGAGTGGATGTACACTGGCCGCTCAATTAAAGGTGAATGTACAGATGAATGGATTGCCAAGACTCAGGCGTTCTTGAAGCAAGCTTTTGCCAATGCGAAAGGGGTGCCAACTACTTTCTGTCCATGCGCGGTTTGCGACAACCGTAAATGCCAAACAGAAGGAGTGATGGGTAAACATCTCGTTAAGTATGGATTTACGGAGAACTATACTCGGTGGACACGCCATGGTGAAGCAGTTGATCGTGTGAGAGACGAGGCCGTGAGGCAGCGGATCCAGGAGTTTGATGATGAGGCAGGGGTAGGGGACATGTTGCATGACTATGGCGAGGCACACTTCAATGATGGACCTAGGGAGGAGGAGCCGGAGGCCACTGCAAAGGCTTATTATGACATGTTGGCAGCGGCACAACAACCCCTTCACTCACACACTAAGGTTTCTCAGTTGGATGCCGTTGCACGTCTGTTGGCCGTCAAGTCCCAGTTTAGCTTGGGTCGAGACGCCTTTGACCACATCCTGACAGTTTTTGGCGGCCTCCTTCCGGAAGGTCACATTCTGCCAAAGAACATGTACGCATCATAGAAACTTCTAAATGCACTTAAGATGCCGTATCAGAAGATACATGCTTGTCCGAATGGATGCATCTTATTTAGGAAAGAATATGCGGATGCAAAGCAATGTCCGAAGTGCCAGGCTTCTAGATTCGTGGAGATAGTCGGTGCTGATGGAAAGAAGAAGCAAAGCAAAATACCCGTGAATATCCTACCGAGGATCCAACGGCTTTACATGACCGAGGACTCCGCGAAACAGATGACATGGCACAAAAGTGGAGTGCGATACAATCCTGATAAGCTCGTACATCCATCCGATGGTGAAGCATGGAAGCACTTTGATGGGATTCATCATGACAAGGCTATTGAGTCTCGGAATGTGCGTGTTGCGTTGGCAACAGATGGGTTCAACCCGTATGGAATGACGGCTGCCCCATACTCTTGTTGGCCAATGTTCGTGATCCCACTCAATCTCCCCCCCGGCGTCCTCTTTCAACGACAGAACATATTTTTGTCGTTAATTATTCCTAATTATCTGGGGGAAAATATCAGTGTGTATATGGAGCCTCTTGTTGATGATTTGGACCGTGCTTGGGAGGAAGGTGTATGGACATACGATCGAGCTACAAAAACAAACTTTAAAATGCATGTCTTCTACCAGTACTCCCTGCATGACCATCCGGCGTATGGGATATTCTGCGGCTGGTGTGTCCACGGGAAGTTCCCATGTCCAATATGCAAGGCATCTCTGAAGTTCATCTAGCTGACCAAGGGTGGAAAATATTCATGCTTCGACAAACATCGTCAATTTCTCCCTCTTGAACACGAATTTAGACAAGATATCAAGAACTTCACGAAAGGTGTCAGGGTTCAAGACCCTGCACCACAGATGATGGCAAGTGCGGATGTTTGTGCAGAGTTAGACGCTCTCGTGGTCGGGGAGGATGGCCGTTTTGTGGGTTATGGCGAGCAACATGTCTGGACTAATAAGTTAGGCCCGTGGAACCTCTCGTACATGCAAGACCTTCTGCTTCCACATAATATTGATATGATGCACACTGAAAAGAATCTTGCCGAGGCACTTTGGGGTACAATCATGAACATTCCTGATAAAACCAAAGACAATACCAAGGCAAGAGTGGATCAGCAGCGGTTATGCAATAGACCGAAGCTAAATATACCACCTCCCAGGGACGGCAAAACATGGAAAAACCTAAGGCCGATTTCGTTCTCGATAATGACCAAAAGAAGGAAGTGCTAAGTTGGTTCCAAACATTAAAATTTCATGATGGGTACGCAGCGAATTTGAAGAGGGGAGTGAACTTAACTACTTTACGAATCAACGGGCTCAATAGTCATGACTACCACATATGGCTTGAGCGGCTTCTTCCGGTAATGGTTCGAGGCTATGTCCCCGAGCATGTCTGGCTAGTGCTGGCAGAGTTGAGCAATTTCTTCCGCCAACTATGTGCTAAGGAAGTATCGAAGACCATGCTTGCAGAAATGGAAAAGCTTGCTCCCGTGTTGCTATGCAAGTTGGAGAAGATATTTCCACCGGGTTTTTTCAACCCGATGCAGCATATGATTCTGCACCTTCCGTATGAGGCACGAATGGGAGGGCCTGTGCAGAACCGCTGGTGCTATCCAATTGAGAGATGCCAAAAGGTTCTTCGAACTAAATGCAAAAATAAATGCAAGATTGAAGCTTCTATTGCAGAGGCTTACATTCTGGAGGAGGTGTCAAACTTCACAACGAAGTATTATGCTGACAACCTCCCTAGCGTGCACAATCCACCACCTCATTACAATGTTGGCGAAGTTGAATCGAACCTCAGCCTTTTCCGAGGGCAACTGGGAAGTGCAAGTGAAGGCACCGACAAAAACTTGACAAATGCAGAGTGGCGCGCTATCATGCTTTATGTGCTCACCAATCTATCCGAAGTTGAGCCATACATGCGGTAAGTTCAGAACAATCTTGTTTTCGAGTACCTAGCCACTATTCTGCATCCAACACTCTTGTTTCTCGTTCATACAGGGAATTTCTTGATCAATTCTGGCGTAATAAGAGGGCTCCTACCGCGCACGAAGTTGATGACCTTCTTAAACATGGAAACCCAGATTTTATTTCTTGGTTCAAACAGAAGGTACACTTAATTTCAGTCTTGTCCTAAATTTGACGTTACTGAAGTCATGTCATTAATATAACAAACTATCCTGGTCGAACTCGCAGGGCCAATCCGATGGGTCTATGAGTCCCGAGTTGAGACAGATCGCCGATGGTTGTGCGTATAAGGTCAAGTCATTTACCGGATATGACGTGAATGGTTATCGTTTTCGCACAACAAGTCATGAGGCGAGGATGCCCAATCGAAGGACTACAAATATCGGAGTTTATACTCCAGACTCTGATGGGTTCGATTACTATGGGAGACTTGAAGAAATATACGAGCTTAATTTCGGTGGAAGCAAACCTCTTTCTCCTGTTATCTTCAAATGTCATTGGTTTGATCCTTCAGCGGTGAGACAGACCCCTAGTCTTGGGCTAGTCGAAATTCGACAGTCATCTGTCTTACCTAGAGACGATGTCTATATAGTGGCTCAACAGGCCACCCAGGTGTATTATTTGTCATACCCATGCAAAAAGGACAAAAGGCTTGAGGGTTGGGACGTTGTATACAAAGTGTCGCCACACGGTAAACTACCAGTCCCAAACAATGAAGATTATAACATAGATCCAAACACCTATGATGGAGAGTTCTTCCAAGAAAATGGGCTAGAAGGGTCTTTTGAGATAGACTTAACCCAAGCGGTCGGAATGGATTTAGACTCAGAAATGTTGGTTGACGAGGACACTGGAGATGTGGTTCATAATGCTAAGGAGGTAGAGTTACTAGAGCGATTACAATTAGGCAATGATGAAGCCGACGATATTCCTCCGCCTTTGGAGGACGACCATGAACATCTCGAAATGTACGATAGTGATGATGCGACCGTTGATCCAGATAATCCTGATCTGGATGATTATTTCTAATAAAAGTACGTTTATATATTGCATCATCTCTTTCTAATAGTTTATGTCAGTTCATATTTCTTATATATTACATGTCTTTCTAATAATTTATGTTTATATGTGAAATCTAATAAATGCATGTTTTTTTATTGCAGGTGATTGAACCAAGATGGTTGGTCGGGGCGGTGCAATGAGGAACGTCATGTCGTTGTACTGGAAGTTCAAAGATGGAGGGTCCGATGCAGCTGGGTCGTCTGGTGCCAAGGGCAAGGGGCGAAAGAAGAAGGCCAAAGGCGGGGGGCGACGCAAGGGCAAGAGGCGAGAGCGGACCCCCGTACCTTCGTCGTCTTCGTCCGACGAGGACTTTGTTCCTTCGGCGGCGGACACTCGGGCCGCGGAGCACGAGGACCGCGAGAACGAGGAGCACGAGGCAGCGGAGCACGTGGCCGAGGAGCACGGGGCCGAGGACCCCGAGGGCGAGGACGTAGAGGGGTCCACCTCCTCTGAGAACTCGGCCCTTTGGCAGCGAGGCCCCTCGCAACTCCCGAAGCGCCCGATACCCATGGAGCGTCGCCCCGTGATCGCACCCAGCCCTCCAAGGTAAGTAATTTTAGATGTTACAAGTACCTTTTCGTTTCATATTCATATGTTGGAAATCACAATATGGACTAACAATTTATCTTAATCACTTGGGCAGGAATTGGGTGAGTGTCACCCCGGGCGCTGCTCACGACCGCAAAGTCAACGGCATCCTGGGTCTTCTTTGCAGGGAGTTGTTTCCGGGTCTGGTGACCATTGGCGGCAGGGAGGAGCCGGCCTACACCTTTGACCACTACATCGCCGCTCGCGATCAGGAAGACCGGGACCGCAGGATCTTCAACAACAAGGCCGAGCGGGTAAAGGGCGAGTTGTGGGTAAGTATTCGTTGCACTACATTGCTCAACACAGCACATTCATTAACAATCTACAAATAATGCAACATCCATCGTGTATATATGCGCAGGACTTTTACAGATGCGTCCCGGGACAGGAGGCTTTGGCGGATGTTGTGGCACATGCAGCCTGTTGGAAGCTCGTCAAGGACCTGCACTACGAGGCGCGTGTGCAGGCCATAATTGATTATTACGCTGCACTCAAGATCTCCGTGAAAGAACCCGAGGCAAGAAAGATAAAGTTGACCAAGGAGCAATACATGGCGGTATGAAAATCGATAATGTTTTATTCTAAGATTAAGTACTTTAAATTCGATCTTGTTATATGTCGTACACTTGATGTCTTGTAGGCGATTCTGTGGTGGTGCACCCCGCATCCCAGATGCTGGGAGGTGATAGTCGACAAGTGGTGCAGCGACGAGTGGGCGGCACAGCACGACCTTTGCCGGGAGCGGCGTTTGCTTATGCCCGGTATAACACACCATCAGGGCAGCCTTAGCCTCGAGGAGTACAGGGCCAAATGGGTACGCCGAGTCATTTCTATCTTCGCTCACTCAATTCTGTATAATTGCTAATTCTTATTGTTTATTTTTTCAGTCGGTGTCACATGGTGGTGCGTCTTGCTCACAGCTCGAGGCATTTGCTATGGCCCACAAGGGCAAGGCGACCTCTGACGTCCAGTACAACCCGGAGGACGGGCCCGCGGCATACAGCAACGCCAGCGTCCACAGTCGCCTCGCGGCATATACAGAGGTGGCGAGGGAGGTCCACGGGCCAGACTGGGATCCGACCGCCCACGACATTGATGGAGAAGTGGTCATGAGGGCGGGAGGAGGCAAGAAGCGCGGGCGGTACTTGATCGCCAACAGCACCATCGACACGGCCGCTACCCCCACACTCTCCCAGATTCGAGCCAGGAGCACGAGCTCTTCAGCGGCTATCCGCCAGCCTCTTCCCGGTTCACACTTCGGGATGCAGGCACTCCAGGTTATTTCTGTTTTGTTCTTCGTACGTGAAGTTTACTTACGTTTGCAATGTATTGTAACTTTGTGATTGAATATTGCAGACCCGGTTGGAGGAAGAGACGCAGAGGCGAGAGTTCCTGGAGGCGGAGGTGCAGCGGATGAAGGACGCGGAGGCCGAGAAAGAGAGGCAGAAGGAGGAGGCTGAGCGGACGAACCGAGCGTGGCAGGAGCAGGTAATGGCCTACCTGACGAGCATTGGCCAGCGGGTGGTTGAAGGTCCGTCGCCGGCGGCGGTGATGCCACCACTGCCACCACTGCCTCCACTGCCTCCACCACGTGTTCCTATTTCTCCCGTGAGTCACTTGAGAACCTTATAATTTCATTTCACAACTCATTTCTGTCGTAAATCTTGTAACACACACCACTAATCTCTTTTGGGCAGGCTCCTGGCTCGGCGGCGTCGAATGACGGCTCTCAAGACGAAGACCTTGCGGCACGGGCGGCTAGATCGTTGTTCGGACCCCCTCCTCCGTGAGTGATGGATGTTGGACTTTGTAAACTAGTGAACGATGGATGTTGGATGTTTGGATGTTGAATTTGTGACATTTCTGTGATGTTGGATGGTTTAGTGACTTATATGTGTTTGTTTATAGTTGTGTGATGGTTTAGTGGCTATATATATATATATATATATATATATATATATATATATCAATTGCCTGTGATGTCTATTATAAACTGCCTGTGATGTTTTTGTTGAGGGGTCCTTTTAACGCAATAAATAAAAACATGGGTCAAATTGATGCTTTGCCGAGTGTTACACTCGGCAAAGGGCCTGTTTGCCGAGTGTATTGGCCATAACACTCGGCAAACAGGCTGTTTCTGTCATTTTTGGAACTTTCTTTGCCGAGTGTGCGGGCTTTGCCGAGTGTTTGTGCCCTAACACTCGGCAAAGGCTGCCTCTTTGCCGAGTGTTAAAGCCATAGCACTCGGCAAAGTGCTGTCCAGGGGCCTGCCCCAGCCAAGCCTTTAAGGATTGAGTCTTTGCCGAGTGCGACACTCGGCAAAGACCCGGTTAGCACTACCAGCCGGCCGCGAACGGCGCCGTGCCGTTCACGGCCGTCTGTTAGTGCTTTATTTTGCTGAGTGTCGGCTTCTGCCCTCGGCAAAGCCTTTGTCGAGTGCCCGATAAAAGACACTCGGCAAAGGGGCTGTTTGCCGACATGGGCTATGCCGAGTCCCCTTTGCCGAGTGTAACACTTGACAAATGGTTTGCCGAGTGTATATCGGGGTTTGCCGAGCGGTTTCCCGTAGTGTGGAGACCGTCGTGGGAATGCTAGGCTTGGCTGAGACGCACAAGTGCCCGGAGCTGAAGAAGAGGTGCATGGACTTCCTCGCGGCGGAGGACAACTTGCGCAGGGTAGCGTTGAGCGAGGACTACTTCCTGCTATTTCAGAGTTTCCCATCGATTCTTGATGAGTTGAGAGCGCGGCTCTTCCCAGAACTTGAGAGATCAGACTACGAAGATTTTTCACTTTTTTTAGCACTGATTTCCACTTTTTAAGT
Source organism: Echinochloa phyllopogon (assembly GCA_033239725.1). Taxonomy (NCBI): domain Eukaryota; kingdom Viridiplantae; phylum Streptophyta; class Magnoliopsida; order Poales; family Poaceae; genus Echinochloa; species Echinochloa phyllopogon. The sequence goes on from BTCW01000006.1 coordinate 37,044,963, forward strand.
GCTGCTGATATGGTTGGTATTCCATGATTGTTGATACACTTTCCATGATTAGAGAAAAAACACTTACTGTACTGATGAAGATTTACATGAGGAGTTTGCCTTCTAGTTTGGGGAAAGCACTAACGATCCATTGATGTACACCGCTTACCGCTACACGTATTCTCTTCCTGTTTTTATAGTTTCTTCTCGTGCAGCGGGATCAAATTGGGCCAATTTTTATAGTTTCTTATAGTTTTTATAGCACTATCTGCAGTCAAAATTGTTTCTTGCTCTGCATCTTGAGACGGAGGAGATTGATTTATTTAATTTCCTGTTTGTGTTCAGTTGTGTGGCAGAAATACTAGGAAATAAGATTTCAAATGATTGCAAGTCTAGGTCTAGAATTAAACTATAAAATAGGATCTGTCTGCCTATCGTACAGGTGTTTAAACCAGCACCCGAGCAATCGGAAGGCAAAAAAACACCCGAAAACCAGAAAACCAAAAATCGAGTGTTTGGGAGCACTCTGTCACACGAATTTTTTGACCATCAGATCTGCATCTAATGGTTGCGCTGATCCTTTTATATATCAGCAAATTGCACCCGAGTATTTTATGGTCCTCTGGCACTCGAGTGCCAAATGACCAGGAAACACTCGATTTTTTGCAGATGTCAAATCGAGTGTTTGTGGACATCATAACACACGAATTTTAGGCTATTGGACTATGATCTAATTGTTGGCATAATTTGTATCCCTCAAATGCTATTTTGAAGAAACAAATAAGATATAATAATAATAAGTCAAACAAAGATTTCATAACAGTTACATAACTAACCTATAAAATTGACAGTACAAATAGTATTGTCAATTAGAAGCTATTGTACCGTCAATTTAAAATTTATATACTGTCACATTCTAACTTAAATAGGATTACATTTAAATCAAAGTGTACTGTTCACGTTACTTTGAAACATACCGACATAAGCAAATAACGAGCTGAAATGGAGAAGCGGAGAAAAGACGAGGTAAGGAAAAGCTGGTTAAAAAAACACACACCACGAATAGATAAGCAATGGCCGTCCATCGAACAAATTGAAACAGGTGCTGACATATGGGTCCCACGAAAACAGGAAAAACAAAAAAAAAAGACAGCAAGCCAACATCCAACGAACAAGAAGCAACATCAACAGACATTAGAACCATAGACATCTAAAATCTTATTATCAGATACACACAACAACATATTAACAGAACAATACATAATAAGATCAACATATTATTTTATAGTCTGTCAGATAACAAATAAAATAGACCCTACTGAAACCCAGAAAATGAAAATAAAAATTAGTCAACACATCAACAAATTAGGAAATTAAAGATATACAAAAGCAAATAAACAGATTAACAGATTATTTTCTACAGTCAGTCAAATACAGATGAATTGGGTGCTACCGAAACCCCCCAAAATGCAAATTTAAAAATACAAATATCAAATACATGTAAAGGTAATGCAAAACAAAATAGAAATATTACTGTTAATTAGAAGCTAATTTAGATTTAAAAGATATCTAAATATAAAATTATAACAGTTACATAACTAACCTATAAAATTGACAGTACAAATAGTACTGTTAATTAGAAGCTATTGTACTATCAATTTAAAATTTTCATACTGTCACATTCTAATTTAAATAACTTTCCACATTACTTTGAAACATACCGACATAAGCAAATAACGAGCTGAAATGGAGAAGCGGAGAAAAGACGAGGTGAGGAAAAGTTGGTTCAAAAAACACACCGTGAATAGATAAGCAACGGCCGCCCATCGAACAAATTGAAACAGACGCTGACATATAGAGCCCACGGAAACAGGAAAAACAAAAAAAAGACAACCAGCCAACATCCAACGAACAGAAAGAAACATCAACATACAGCGAACGGACACAAAATCTAGAGCCATGGCGCATATCCATAATCCAATTGAACCATAGGGACCTAACAAGTTCATGGCGCATATTCAGAGCACTACTACATTTCTCGAGATTTGATACGCACCAACACATGATTACCAACAGTAAGATCAGATCGCGACAGCTGAACAAACCAACATCGCGACAGCCGAACAAATCAACTCACCTGACAAAATCACCGATCGCTAGACCACCTCAGGAAGAAGCAAAAGATAGGGGGTTGGAATAGGGAAAGCTGCAGAATAAAATGGGCGCGGTCCTCGAAAAATAAACAACAGATATTAACAAATGGGTCCCACGATACAGTGACAAAAAAGAACAAACAGCGACAGCTACAGATCGGATATTGGACGCGCCAAAAGAAAAAGGAAGACAAAAACGCCTGAATCGTACACTTGAGGCACAAATCAAATCCATACAACCACATCGTAAATCAGAAGCAAGATTTGAATGGGAAAAAAGGGAATCGCCTCACCCGAGCTCGTCGCCAGATTGTAAGTAGAGAGAGAAAACGAATTAGAGAAGGGGGAAGCGAAATGTTCTGCCTCACCGACGACAACTAACAAACAGCACGCGTCCAAAAAAATCAAATACAATAGTCAAAGAAGTGTGGGTCTCGCTGAAAAGAACAAATACCGGCAGACTAGACAGACGAGATCGAACGTGCATAAAATTAACACAGACAGATCCGACGGTCAAAAAAATCGAGTGACGGCGTCCCCGGAATACTCGCGCAACCTTTAGCTTTATCCATAAAATAAGGTCCGATATAAAATAAGACATAAATTTCATTACATGAGAAATATTAGAGAAGATAAGCACCTCAGAGGCCAAGTAGAATTCAGGACTTTTGAATCCTCAAGTTCGCTACGAAACACAGTCTTTGATTAATTATATATTATGTAGTCTTATTTTTTATTAAACGTGCAATTTTTGCTAGTTGGAAAAAGGGAACCAGCTATTAACGAAGCCAATGCATGGATTTGAACGACGGCGTCCTTCAACTCGGCAATGATGGCCGGGAACTTCTGCACCAACTGCACAAATCCATCGGTTAACACCGCATCTCTGAAGTTCTCATCCACGAGGAAGACAATGCACATCCTCTTCAGCTCCGGGCAGCTGCACGCCTCCGCGCAAGCGAGAGTGTCAGCAACAGTATCCGCCGACAAGTTCTGCCACAGCTTCTTGGCACACACGACCTTCAAGCGATCCAACGCGTACCGATCGGCCGCGGCGAGCAGGCGCCGGAGCATCTCGCCCGGCGGCGAGCACTCGAGCTCGCCGGCGTCCGCATGGCAAGCATCATCATCATCGGTGTAGATGAACCGGAGCATGGCTTTGAACGTCGCCGGCGCCATGTCGTTCACGGCGACGGTCGCCTTGGCCTTCGCCGAACAGCAGCCCAGGAGCTGCGCCTTGAAGACCGGCGACCGGGCGGCGAGCACGGCCCGGTGGGCAGGGAACCTCTCGCCGTCGACGGCGAACGAGACGTCGGAGCCGTCTGCGGAATCCAGGAGGACGCCGAGGTGGGTGCCGATGTCCGGCGGCGGCACGTCGAGGGGGTCGCCGTCGCCGTCGCGCACGACGACGACGATGACCCCGCACGTGATCCTCGCCACGCCATCATCTGCCAGGTAGAGCGATTCGAGGTCGCTTCGCTTGACGAACCACCGGAATCTCGCCGCCGGCGGGATGATGATGCTGAGCGCCGTCGATGATGGTGGTGGCGGCTGCTGGTAGACGTGAAGGGTCCTCTGCGCGCGGGAAGAAGACGGCTCGCCGCCTGGTTTCGTCACGAAGGCCTCGAAGATGGCCTGGACGGCGGCTTTGGAGCCGCCGCCGCCGCCGCCGGTTATGAGATCGAGGGAGACGGAGACGTACTCGCCATTGTCCTCCGCCCTGTACCCGCGCGGGAAGCAGCGGATCCTCCAGCGGTGGGCGCCGGCGGAGACGTCGCGGCTGACGGCGTCGCCGATGGCGAGGCTCTTCGTCGCCGAGAGATCGAGCTCGAACCGCGTGAAACAAGAGTCGAACATGTCGTCGCTGCTCATGTTTACTGCACTTGGATGGGGTGGCGCCTGCAGCCTGCTGCGGCCATCGATCTTATACACACAGTACGCGTAGTGCTACGACCTACGAGAGGGTGGTTCTGATCAAACGGTTGGAGTTTCGAGCCGCGTGGAAACGCGAGAAGACTTTGGAGGCGATTCAATGAGCTAGGTAGGGGAAGAATCGAAGAGATGGCGAAGTGAACCAAGAACGAGATGCTAGCTGTAGCTGTTGGCTTGCCAGCGCATATGCATACAATCGCCTCGTACTCGCTGAGATTAACTGTACTCTCCCTCCGTAGTCTGTACTGGTATTAGAATTAACCTAAAATCTAACGGGAGAGGGCTCTCCGTTTAGAGCTATCGCGAGAGCCCTCCTAATTACCGTCTCTTTTACATCGGAGGCTCGCCCGCACGCGTCTCTACGTTGCTGTCGTGGTGGGTCTCATATATGGTCGAGGACTCTTATCGCTTCTAGAACGAGCCGACGAGTAGGGAGGGGCTCTTCGTTTCTCCTCTCCATTTTCCCAATCTCGGTCCCCAATCCGGCGGAGGCCATGGGGGCGGAGGGCCCAATCCATTCCCGAGGGGCGGATGAGTCGCGGGGCAGTGGATGCCGGCTCTATTCCCGAGGTGCGGAGGCGTCGTGGGGCAGCAGATCCCGGGGCGGAGGCGTGTCGCGAGGCACCGCATCTAGCAACGGGAGCGCACTGGCGGCGGAGGCATGTCGCGAGGTAGTGGATCCAGGAGCGGGAGCGACGGGGGCGGAGTTCCAATCCGGACGGAGGCGTCGCGGTACCGGATCCAGGAGCGGGAGCGCACCTTTCCGCCTCGGCGGAGGCTACGGGGCGGAGGCGTCGCTGGTAGCGAGAGCGCACCTCTCCACATCGGAGGCGACAGGGCGGAGGCCCGATCGATTCCCGGGCGGAGGCATCGCGGTGGTCGCGGATCCAGCAACGGGAGCCCACCTCTGCGCCTCGTGCAGCTGAGGTTGGGGGAGGCGGCGCACCACGGCGATAGGTGGAAGCGGAGGCCACCTGCTGCTTTTGTCGATGTGGTAAGGACCCTGTCATGTCTTTGTATTTGTAGGTATTCATACAACGATTTCATATGTTATTTGAATCATGTTTGACAACTCAGAATAGGATTTGATTTTTGTTTCTGTAGTAACTGTTCTTTGAGATCTGTTGTCGAACTAGTCTAGGGTTTACAGTTCATGTCATCTATTAGTCTACATTTTAGTAATTACTCGATGTCAATTATCACCATGACTAATTAAATAGTTCAAAAAGTAGACTATTGACTGAACTAGGTGCATAGTACATCTAATGTAACCAGTCACTACATATTTGATTACTTAACACTTATTAGGCTAACATATCCACATCTTATTTGCAATTCCTTAAGTTTTTATTTTCTAATGATGCATGAGAAACTTTTTTCTGATCAGTTTATACTAGTTTAGTGCTGATCAGTTTATACTAGTTTACAACCTAAAAGATTACATACAAATTTGGTCTTCTATCATAATGTGATTGTTGAAGTAAAATTTTAGTTTATCCCTAATTTTTAAACATAGTAAGTAACTTATAAGAATTTTATATGATACAAATATGCTCGACTTTAAACTTAGCAGGAAGTAAATTATCATATAATTAATGTTTGTCTTATAATCTTGCTATATATTTTCTTTTCTCTTTTCCGATGTGAATTAGAAAGTAACATGTCACTACTTGTGTGTCTTTTTGAAGTAGCTTATCAGAGTTTTATATGATATAGAAAATAATTTGTCACAGATTTCAACCATACAAAAAAGTAATTTTAAAGTTTTATTTTTGCTCCTATGTGATTTGGGAAGTAAATTATGTGACTGATCTTTATAGTTGGAATTTCTATATGAGTGTTGCACTATGTGCTTGCATGATTTATATTGCTTGTTTTTTTTCTTTTTTTAGTGCCCCCACTGGTATTTTCTAGCTTTCTAGGTTGTGAGTGTTTATGTGTTAAGTGCATAGTACAATCATATATAGCCTATTAGCTTGCACCATGTGCCTGTATGATTTGGTCACTTGTTATTACTTTATGGCCTGTGTGCATGTAGTATCTGATATTTTTTATTCGTGACTCTTGTGACAGTTGTCTTGATCTGCCCCCCTTGCTTTGAAGGTAGAGTGATTTGCATTCCTTCTATCCTTTTTGTTGTGCTGGAATTTCTTTTTCTATTTAAGATAGTTGAGACCATAATTTACTTGTGACTTTTTTTGGGTTATATCTTTGTCAAGTCAGCGTATATGGGGCACTACATAACAAGCTGTACAAATATTAAACTGCTATATTCCATGTTCATACCTCCAATTTATATCTATTTTACAGGTATTGTGTTTTTTCCTTTCACCACCTAGGCTATCATTTAATTACTGTTGACGCGTTGTATACCAGGTCGACCAAAACCCCACTAGAGCTGATATGTGGTTAAAACCATAAGTTTATTTTTCCATTTTTCTTTTGTGACCCTATAATTCCCAATGTGGTGGCCTGGTGGTCTCGACACAACATTTTAGATGTACTGTTCTGTCATCATATTATTGTTTCAAGTAACTGAACTGTCCTGACATATATATTTTTTTCATGGTTTGCGAGGGAGTTCAACTATATTTTTTTTCATGGTTTGTGAGGGAGTTTTCAAAGAATCGAAGGTAATATCTCATAAAAAAATTACATTTGTACTTGTGTGTGTGAATTTCGTGGCTTGAGAAGCTAACCTTTTATGGTGCTGTTACGTGTCTCAATCTCATGTAGCATATCTTTTTTGCGAAGTCTTTCTTAGATGGTCCTCACTGGTAGTTGAAATTGGTTTAGATCTTTTTTTGGATAAATACTTCTAAATTATATGATAATCATAGCTTGAAAGGACATAGCTCATCCCCATTTCTAATGTAAATTAGTAGGAAGTAACTTATCACTACTAATTTGTCTTTAGAAAGTAACTTATCAGTGTTTTATATGATATAGAAAGTAACTTATTACTAATTTCAACCATGAAGAAAAGTAATTTTAATATAATTTTTCTCCTATGTGAATTAGTAGCTAACTTAAATGACCGGCCACTAGTAGTTCAATCATATTAGGCTAGTAGCTTGTCAGTCCTCTTTTTTGTTAGATTGTCAGTGTATGTTGTTCAGTTTTGTTACTATTAGTATATGATTAGATGATGTCTTATATCTTGTTCAGTGTTCTTTTATTGTTTGTGTATTTGAACCGGGAGCAATTTCTATGCATTTAGCATGTTCTTTTTGGTGAATATGGTTGTTGAGTTGTGAAATCTTGGGTGACTTGACGGACTACAAACATGTGCTGATTTTATATTACAAGAAGTAACTCTTCACCAATTTTATATGACATAGGAAGTAACTTAGGATTAATATATGTGATACACCAAGTAACTTTTCTTCATCTTTTGCATTTCAGAATATGCAACTATTCTTTTCAATTTTTGTTCCATTTTCTTCTTTACAACAGCTCCTATTTGTTTTAGCAATTAATAGATGCGACTTGTCACTATAGTTTTCAATTTCTGTATAAGTGATGCACAAAGTACCTGTATTGTTTGGTCATTTGTTTTTACTTAATCTTTTGTTCATGCAGTATTTGTTTTTGTCATTCGCGCCTCCGACAATAGCTGTTTGATCTACCTCTGCTTGAAAGTACCATGTTTCACATTCCCATCAGATTTCACTGTGTTGAATGTAGTTATGCTATTGCCCTGAAAGTCCCTTTTGCTGTAGATTTAGAGCATCTTTAACCGTTGTTGTTTGATCAATGCGATGAGCTGCCCCTGAGGCCTTGTAATTGATCAGTACTTGTGTGACAAAATCTGAGAAATATAACTGAAGTAGCACTTGACAAGCTAGCTCATCCCTTTCTAATGTTTCATATCTGAAGCAAGTTTTCAAAAAACTGCTCGAGTTTTAGCAAGAGCTGCCCAACGAGGTCGTATTGATTGGTTGAAAGGCCTAAAAGAAATATATCGATTAGGAAGTAACTTGTCACCACTTATGTGTTGTTAGGAAGTAACTTACCAGTGTTTTACAAGAGATAGAAAGTAACTAATTACTGATTTGATCTATAGAGAATAATTTTACTACTGTTGTGCTAGTAGTTCATATTATATGACTATATTGCTCTTGTTTGTCTTAGAAATTAATATATATGACTTGTTACTATGGTTTTGAATTTATGTATGAGTCTTGCACTATGTACCTGCATTATTTGGTCATTTGTTTTTACTTCATCTTTTTTTCATATAGTATCTGTTTTGGTCATTAGCGCCTCCAATAGTTGTTTGATCTGCTCCTGCTTGAAGGTACCATGTTTTGCATTCGCTTCACATTTCTTTGTGTTGAATGTAGTCATGCTACCGCCATCAATGTCCCTTTTGTTGTAGATTTAGAGCAACTTAAATTGATATTATTTGATCTATGCTATTAGCCGCCCCAATGGCCTTGTGACTATGTAGTCAATACTTGGTAGAGTTTCTTTAGTAGCATTTGCACACAATATTGTACTCCCTGTGTTTTGTGAAGTAGTCCTATCAACCAAAGCTATACTTTCTTGTTCAAATAATAATTGGCTTGTACTTTTCTTTATTTTCTTGCTGCTCCAAATCACTCTCTGTTGCTGGACGTTTAGGTCAAAGAACCCCATCAATGAACCTGTACAACAAATAACTTTTTTGTCACAATAGAAATATGTGAATAGAGTAATTTATTCATCGAGAAAGTAACTTATGCATATAGGAGGTCAATATTCTAGGAAATGTAGTTGAACAGAATGTTATTTATGCACAAATGATACTGAGTTAAGTTATAAATGCAGGAAGTAACTTATGTATACAAGAAGTAATTATAAAAAAAAGACAATTTATAGAATGTAACTTTTGTCATTTTGTAACTTTCTTTTTGCACTACATTCTCTATTTTGGAAAATGAATGTAACATTCAGATATGCTTCTAGTTTTTTGTGCAGGCATCTGTCCTCACCATCTGTGTCCTATGTTTGTTTTTGCAGGCACATATTTGAACTTGGCCAATACTAACACAAGGAAGTACAAATCCCTCTAAATTTCTGTTTCTGGTGAAGTTGCAAGCATGTGAAAGCGGGGCAGAAACAAACATTTTCACAGCACCATAGTTCTGAAATGAAAAGTAGCATGTTCACAACACCATGATTATGAAATGGATCTTTGTCTAGTTCTAAGATATTTTCTGTCAAACTGTCGTTGAAATTTGCAAGAAAAACAGGTCATACATGTACCTCCTTGTCCACCATGATGTTTTTTACTCCTATTTGATCTTCTGTTGATTTTTTTTGTCTGTATCAACTGTTATCTGGGTGTCATCGCCTCCTGTTCCTCTGCGCTCTTTGAACGTTGTAAAGGTTTTTTTTCTTTTTAGTTTTCTTTTTCTTTGTTTTTTGGGTCGGGGATGGATGGCCTTGGGCCTTCTCCTTTTTTTCGCGCTAATTTCCCGCGCCCGTCTCCCGCGTGTGGCTGGCGGTAATTTTTCCCGCCCTGATTCGCGTCGAAATTAGCCCGTCTCCCGCGTGTGGCTGGCGGTAATTTTTCCCGCCCTGATTCGCGTCGTCGGGTGGAGGGGCCGGAGGCGGAACGTGGGTGGTGGCATACTTTCCTCAAATAGATTCACCACACGTGGAATGGCCATATTTGGGGGCTCTCCAGATAAGACTATCTAGAGAGGGCTCTCCGTGTAGTCGCCTCCTTGTTGAAAATATTGTCTAGCTAGTAGTTCAATATGGGCTCTACGTGAAATAAAAGTCTGGAGAAAGGGCACGAGAGGCCATTATTTATATATATCATTTCTTACAGCTGTGGGCCTTCATTGAATGATGTACGTAACGTCGACGAGGACCTTCGATGTTCGATGACACGCTGCTATCCTGTGCTGGGCTCCGGCTCCTCAGCTCCTTCCGTAGGGATGCAAGTGGTACCCAATGGTGTTTTTGGGTCAGTCATCCTAATTCATTTTACCTTCCAAATTAATTACAAGGGATGTCATTCTAGTTCATTTTTCTAAGTTTTGGGTCGACCCAATGACACAAAAACATAGATACTTGCATCCCTATCCTTCCGATCCCTGTAAAGCTTTGGAAGAACCTAACTTTGCCCGGGCACCGGCTCCGGCTCCTGCTAGCGCTTCCGTATGTAGCAGCTCCGATCCGGGCATCCGGCTCCTCCGCTCCCTTGAAGAGGCAAAAATAAACTGGGAACAAAGGAGCCAATATATGCAGCCAGTTTTTTCAGCTTCACGTACCCGCGCCCACTGCTACAGTTGAGTTACAGGACACTACAGTAGTAGGAGCCGAAAATCTCAAAGTTATGCCAATAAAGAGGCCCTTGATGTGTGTAAGATAGCTCGGCTGGTCAATTGTACGTGCATAGAATATTATTATCTATTGGGAGCATAAATTTAAATGTTTTTATCGTCGTCATCTCTAAGGGGCCACGTACGCATGCCCGGAAAATTAAAGGTAAGCAGAGGCACGGCGCAGCAAAGCAAAAAAAGATCAGGTAGAGCAGCATGCCTGGTCCAACATTATTGGATGCATATGTTCGTGTAGAGCAAGTAATCGAATTTCATTGTTGTTAGATATGTTCCAAATTCACATCCACAATAAAGGCCGGACTTTTTTTGAAAACTTTTTTTACCAACGAAAAACACTTGTACAGCTCACGTTGGGCCCACGTATCAGACAATTCTCGGCTGTTTTTTGACAGAACGAAAGTTTTGCGTGTGAATCCGCTCCTAACCCCCTTTTTTCACTGGTGTTTTTTGTACTTTATTTTTGCAAAGGAAAAACGCCTGGTTTTATCCCCCTCGTCGCCTTGTTTTTCCCCTCGTCGTCTTACATCTTTTTTTTCTGCTGCCTCCTCCTCCGAATCGTTCTCCATTTTCAATGGATACCGGATGGGTGGCAAAAAAAGTCAGATCAGCTAGGAAAAATTCAAGGAAAAGATAAATTTTAGAGACAAATATTTGATTTTTATAACCCTAACTCTAATTTGTTTGTTTTTAGGTTCTAGCCACCTCTGGTCGGCCATGGACGGCTTTGGCCGACTTTAGCCTGGCCATGGCCTCCTCTGGCCGGCCATGGCCGGTGTTGGAATGTTGTGGCCTGGCTGCGCTTGGCCGCGGCCAGCTCTTGCCTGCTTGCGGCTACCTCTGGCCTGGTCTTGCCTAGCCTTGGCCAAGGTATTTGATTTTATTTTTTCGGTTTTAGCCACCTATGGCCGGCCATGGACGGCTTTGGCCGACGTTGGCCTGGCCATGGCCTCCTCTGGCCAGCCATGGCCTTTTTTGGCTGGTGTTGTCCTGTCGCGCCTGGATGCGGCCTGCTATGGCCTGGCCACTCCTGACCTTGGCCAGGACATGGCCTCTTCTGACCGGGTGGCCAGGCCATGTCCTCCTCTGGTCGGTGTTGTCTGGCCACCACTAGCATGGTTGTGGCCATCTCTGTGTTGTCCTGAGTATTACTGTTTTCCAAATTTATTTTTATTAAATTTGCCTTCATTCAGAACTGGCTGGTGGCTGGTGTTGATTTGTGCTGAGAGAAAAATACTGCTAGCTGGTTGGTTGATGCTGATTTGTGCTGAGAGAAAAATACTGTCGGCTGGCTGCTGATAAGCCAAGCGAACAGGTCGAATATGCCTTGCATTTGAGGAATTGTTAACCGGATATTGAACTGTTCATATGTACGATAGGACATATACCTGCATTATTGTATATAGCCTGAAATACGAGGACCTCAAAGTATATATATAGGCCCGCAATTGTGCTTGTGCCTGCCGTATGCATGTCCCTAGCTACGTCCCCACCGCCTTCCTTAGCTCAGCAATAATCCATGGAAACTTTTGCACCAACTGAACAAAGCCATCGGTCAGCACGGCCAGAGTGGAACTGTATCCACTGACATGCTATCCCATAGTTTCCCAACACACAAAAGCTTCAGATGATCCAATGCGTAGAGGTCAGCCATGGAGAGCAGATCCTGGAACTTCTCTGTTCCAATCCTGGAATTTCTTCACAGCCATCCTAGGGAAATATACTTCACCTAGAACACTTCAATGTTTTCCTAGGGAAACCATTGGATTTCAGTAGTGGACTCTGACGGAGAGTATGCAAGCAGCAAGCTTCACTCATGTAAGAACAAAACAGACGCGTATAAACAAATTTATGAGAATACAGACACAGAAGTATCCGAAGACTATCGATCGAGTTGCCTCCTGGTCCTGGTACTGGCACAATGAGAGTCGGATACTCGGATGCAATAACAACTTCACTTATCGAATTGTTGACTGGATAATAAAACTTTAGTTCGCACTAAGGAGTACATGATTGTAATCTGAAAATATAAGGACGGACAATTGCCGGATCTTTAAATTGCTGCTCTTGATGAAACACCTCAAGTATATATATGTATAGCCTGGCACGTCTGCACATGTCTCTAGCTATGCCCCAACCTTACCCTCAGCTCAGCAAGAATCGACGGGAACTTTTGCACCAACTGAACAAAACCATCAGTTAACACGGCCTTCTTGAAGTTCTTCTCATCCGCAAAGAAGTCGATGCACTTCTTTTTGAGCTCCTGGCAGTTGTATGTCTCGGCACAGGCCAAGGTAGAACCAATTGAGTCCGCCGAGACATCATCCCACAGCTTCCTGGCGCACACAAGCTTCAGACGGTCCAATGCGTAGCGGTCGGCCGCAGCGAGCAGATCTTGGAAAACCTCAGTCGTTGGCTGCAGATCTTCATCTCCAGGCAAATCATCAGTGTACATGAACCGAAGCATGACTTTGAATGTCTCAGGCGTAATGTCAAGCAAGGTGATAGATGACATCTTGGCATCCGCCATGGAACCGAAGAGCTGCGCTTTGAAGACCGGCGAGCGGGCGGCGAGCACAGCCCGATGAGCGGGGAACTTCTCGCCGTCGACGATGAAGGAGACATCGGAGCCATCCGTGGAATCCAGCAGGACGCCAAGTTGGCTCCCGATGTCAGAGGGCGGGCCTAAGGAGCTGACACTCTGATCACACACGACTTTCCTTTTCGGAAAAGAATCACAATCAACTTTCTTTCCTTGATAAGGATCACACACAACTTTGACTCCGCACATAATGATGATCGAGCCATTCGTCAGGTAGAGCGGATCGAGAACGCTACGCTCCACAAACCTTGGCCAACCCCAGTCGTTGCCACCGCCCTTTGGTGGGAAAATTTGCACGCACCTTTTATTATAGGTTTGCGATAGAGCACCGTCTCTGTCCATCACGAAGGCCTCCAAGATAGCCTTGACGTCTTTGGATTTGCTCACAAGCTCGAGGAACACAGATATGTAATCGCCAGTGGTGTTCTCTTTCTTATCGATCCCGTGTGGATAGCAATTGATCCTCCAGAGGTGGCCTCCGGCGGAAATGTCCCCGGAGCTGACGGAGTGCCCGATGGCGACGTTCCTCGTCTCCTCATAGTTGAGCTTGAACTGGTGCGTGAAGCTACAATGGTCGAACATGGTGGCGGTCATGTTTAATTTGCAGTAGTTGGACACGGGGTTGCAGATTGAATGGACTGGGAATAATACTAGTTCATCTCATCTCGTATATATAGTGCTAGTAGGATGGGCAATGGGAGATTGGGAGCCTGACCAACGATTGGAGTTCCGAGCCGCCGAAGAGATAGAACGTCTCAGGGATAAGAAATGATTGTTGTTGGTGGTGGGTAACTGGGTACTAGTGCTCCATATTCGGCGGCATGTTCAACAAGCAGTAATAAAGAGAGGGGATCATATAGATCGTCGTCTCGTATTCTTTTAATCACGTATTATCTGAAGCGTAACACGGGAAGATGACTGAAGCTCGTGTCAACTGTGTGTACCCCCATGTACTGGCTTGCCGAGCGCAAACGGTGGTGGCTAAAATGATGGAAGCGGGGCGGGGGGAGGGGGGCTCGACCGAAGTTGGAAAAGTGACTAAAATTAAGGCCAGTCTCAGTGGGGGTTTCATGGTAGTTTCATGGCATTAAATATGCTGACGTGGCAGAGGAGAGAGAGCGAAGGGTTTCATGGGATGTGAGAAGAGTTTCATCACCATGAAACTCATCTGGCACAGTTACCTAGTTTTTGATCTAGGTAACCGTGTGATGAAATCTTGCACTGAGATTGGCCTAATGAGGCCCATGGTAGAGAGCCGGGAATAATCAGGGTCACATATGTGGGTGCGAGTCCCCGTGTCATATAGGCCCAGCATCATCCCACCGCCGGACCGGTGGAGCTCCGGCCGCCGCCGGCCGGGTTAAGAGTTTGGATTGTCTGGGTATACTTGGGCTGTCGAACATATAGAGGGAAGGGGAAGGGGAAGTTGTCAGACTGATAGTGGGGATGGTCGAGACGACGGCTAGGAGGGGTGACGGGGATGCCACCTCGGTGGACGATGGGGGATGGTAGTCAGACGGGGTTAGTGGCGGGGAGATCCACTCATCCACAGCAGTGGGGGATGGCGACCGGACGGGGTAAGCGCATGGCCACGGTGGAGGACAACAGAGGAGGTGTTGGAGCGGTGTTGGAGCCGAGGAAGGCGGTGGTGGCAGGGGAACTCACCCAGAGTTGAAGATGAGAGGTAGGGTTAGCGTTGATGGCAGAGGCGTTGGGGGGAGGGGGGTAGCGCTGGAGCCGGAGGCGGCACCGGATGATGGAAGGACTGGGCTGGTTCGGCCACGGGCCTGCTCCACCTCTTCCCCTATGTGAACGCTCGAGGTCGCATCTGCGACCTTAAGTAGCCCTTGTGGACAATAGCAGCAATTGTGCCCGGAGCTAGCGGAGGGCAGTGGAGGAAGAGAGCATGCACGGTGGCCCACCTCTCTACCTGCCGGTCGTCGGTAACCCACCTCGAAACACCTGTGGCCGGCAGCGACCTCGCCACCGAGCCACTCCTGCCGGCTCCCACCCCTCCGCCCGCCGGTCGTCAGTGAGCCCATGATGGTGCCCTCCAATAAATGGAAGTGGAGGTGAATGAGATCGTGTGAACCATCTGGATTGCACGAATCTCAAACATCGCAAGCTATGTAATTTTCGGGGCTTCTAGAAGCTACAAAGAAATCCCGGATGCGGCTAGTGTCTCTACATGGGCCCATACGGCCCAAGAAAATCAAGAGAAGTTCCCGGGCAGCATGCTACTTCTCATGAGTTTCTCAAAAAAAAACAAATTGTCATGCCGGATTGATGGCCTGCTATTTTCCGGTTCGTCTTTTCTGTCCTCAGTCAGATTAAGACTACAGGTTTGCAAGCAGGCTTCATATTTCATTGTAAACAAAGAATCGCATACAAACAAATTTTTGAGAAAACAGACATATAAAAGTATATGAAGCCTATATAGGGTTGCATGGTGTGGTACTCCACAAATAAAACCAGATGGAAAAAGATCACACGATAGGACGATACATTGTACGTAGTCTGAAAATACAAGAACTTTTTTTTAAAGATGAAAATACAAGAACTTTAACAGATCCAGATTTTTTTTTAGGCGAGCATTTAACAGATACAGATAGAATTACTGAGTCTCAAAATAGTCATACTTCAAACACCCGGCGAATGTACATATCGGCCGGCAATTGTGCTTGTACCTGTATACATGTCCCTACCTTATCTCCCGATCTTCACACTCAGCTCAGCAATAATCCATGGGAACTGTTGGATCAACTGAACAAATCCATCCGCCTACCTGCGTGGGACGATGACGATGGCGCGCCGTCTCTTCCCATCATGAAGACATCGAAGATTGCTCTGACGTTTCTCGCTTTGCTCATGAGCTGAAGGTAAATAGATAGGTACTCGCCATTGTCCTCTTTCCTGAATCCACGCGGGTAGCAGTTGATCCTCCAGACGTGCCCTCCGGCGGCGATGTTCTTGGAGTATACAGCCTCGCCGACGGCGACGTTCTTGGTTCCGGAGTAGTCGAGTTTGAACTCGAGAAAACCAGAGTCCGGCATCTCGACAATGAACAAGTACGTGTCTTCCTTCAACAACGAACTTGATCAGCAACACACGGTTGTTAGTGATTTCTTTCAATTGACCGTGAGCTCATATATGTAGAGGCCAGCTGTTCATCGCCGTATATAAGTAGGATTCTGTCCCTATACAGAGACCTTGCTTATTTTCCTTGGGCTATTGCACGGGGATCGATATATATGTCTTATTTCTTTCTTTCTTTACTGTTCTTTATTTGTTTATTTCTACATTTCCCAATTAACCCAAGTACGGAGTAACTCGCTAAAATTTTACTCCCTGATCTCGTAGTGCTGGTGGAAACGCAAGTAGAAGGAGGCAGCATTACCGTGCCCTACTTTACTTCCTTGTTCGAAGAACTGTTCACCGAAGCCTCTCCTACGTTGAACTTGGAAGCTTGCCAGATCCGGCCAGACGCCAAACACAGAAGCTAGGTCTGCTCCAGAAATCACCCAATATTGCCTTTCTTCAGAGTTGAGAAAAGCACGGCAGATACATAGATAGCACTAATCCATCTTTCCAAAGATCCCTACTCTCGCTGGCCCAGCTCAGTACAAGCAGAAACACGATCGCTATCTCTCCTCCCTTTCTTTTCCATCTGACGACATGCTGCTGCCGCACCCGACGGAGTATGATCGTTCGGTATCCTCCAGCATTTTTTTTTCTTTTGTGGAGCAAATAATGGTATCCCTCCAGCTGTAACTTGACTCCTCGAGAAGAGAAGGATGTCCTTTCCGATGCCGGCATGGCGGCATTCATCGTCCGCTTCGGGAATGTCTGCGTCTCTTCGATCCTCTCTCTTTCCTCCCTCTTCGTTACTCTAAATTTTGAACACGCCGTCGAATTGAACTTGGAGCGCTAGTATCGATGCCAACAGCATCGTCGTTTCTTCTTCCTGAAGACGGTCTCTTCCCCGGCTCGGTACTCCAAAAGCGTTAAATTTGGTCACCCGTTGAATGACCAGCCTAGCTAGTAGCCTATATATACACTGAGATGCATCTACTTGTCCCAGGCCACTCAATCTACAACCCAGTCACGCATCAGTTCAAGCTCAACTACGAGGAGACGAAGATCGTCGCCATCGAGCACGCCGTCAGCTCCGCGGACATCTCCGCTGGTGGGCACCTCTGGAGGATCGATTGCTACCCGCATGGGGAATTGGTGTTGGATGACAAGGATGTGTGCTTCTCTATCTTCCTCAATCATCTGAGCGAATCCAAAGACGTTAAGGCTATCTTGGAGGCCTTCCTGATGGACAGAGACGGTGCTCCTTCGTCGATCCTCAGAAACAGGTTCGTGCATGTCTACAAGCCCAAAGGCTCCAGCAGCAGCAACAAGGGTTGGTCAACCTTCGTGAAGCGAAGCGTTCTCGAGTCGCTCTACGTGACTGATGGCTCGGTAATCATCACGTGCTGCGTCAAAGTTGTTGGTAACGACTCCATAGATGTACCTCCGTCCGTCATAGGGAGCCATCTCGGTCTCCTGCTGGATTCCGCAGGCGGCTCCGACGTCTCATTCGTCGTCGACGGCGAGGAGTTCCCCGCCCACCGTGCCGTGCTCGCCGCACGCTCGCCGGTGTTCAAGGCGCAGCTCCTGGGCTCCATGGCGGACGCCAAGATGCCATCCATCACCTTGCAGGACATCACCGCTGCGACGTTCAAAGCCATGCTCCGGTTCATATACACTGATGATTTGCCTGAAGATGGTGAAGATGACAAGCCTGAAACCGATACGTTTCAGGATTTGCTCGCCGCGGCCGACCGCTACGCACTGGACCGCCTGAAGCTCATGTGTGCCAAAAGGCTGTGGGATGATGTCTCGGCAGACACAGTTGGTGCTACTTTAGCCTGTGCCGAGGCATACAGCTGCCCGGAGCTGAAGAAGAAGTGCATTGATTTCTTTGCAGATGAGAAGAACTTCAAGAAGGCCGTGTTAACCGACGGTTTTGTTCAGTTGGTGGAAAAGTTCCCGTCGATTCTTGCCGAGCTGAGGGTGAAGATCTGGGCATAAAAACATGAATGCATGCTGGCACACTTGCCGGATGTTTGAAGCATGACTATTTTGAGACTCAGTAGTTCTATCTGTATCTGTTTAAGTTCCTCGCACTTTCATATCGTTCGATCGTGCACAACTGTTTACTATCCAATTCAAATTATATAAATGAAGTCACTATTGCATCTAGTTCTCTTTGTGCCACTGTCTGTTTTCTCATATTTTTATTTATATAATGTGATTCTTCTTTTTTTTTGCACATGAGTGAAACCTGCTTACAAACTCGCAGTGCGTCTGAGACTCTGCTTACAAACTCGCAGTGCGTCTGAGACGTTTCAAGATTTGCTCGCCGCAGCTGACCGCTACGCACTGGACCGCCTGAAGCTCATGTGTGCCGGTAAGCTGTGGGATGATGTTTCAGTGGATACAGTTGCTGCTACTCTGGCATGTGCCGAAACATACAGCTGCCCTGAGTTGAAGAAGAGGTGCATTGGCTTCTTTGCGGAGGAGAACTTCAAGAAGGCTGTGCTGACTGATGGATTTGCTCAGCTGGTGCATAAATTCCCGTCGATTCTTGCTGAACTAAGAGAGGAGGTCGGGGCATAGAGACATTCGTTCTGTCACACTTAGCGGGTGTTTGAAGCAGTACTACTCTGTAATTCTATCTATCTGTGTCTCTGTTAAGTTCCTCGCATTTTTCATACTGCAATTGTATCATCCTATCGTGCGAACTGCGAACCTTTTGCTATCCGATTGACAATTTGATAAATTATAAGTCGTTATTTTTTCTGATTCCATTTGTGCCACTATGTATTTTATTCTCATATTTTTGTTTACATATATATGCGATTCTTTGTTTACGCGAAATGCAAACTCAGTCTGAGCCTCTTCATCTTCAGGCAAACCATAGCAGCCCAGCATGGCGTAGCAGGCCGGGAGCCCGGACCTTCTCTCTTTCTGCCTTTACAGAGTTTCTTGGGCTGCATTCGCCCCAATAGAAACGCTGGGCCGCACCCGTGCCCTTGCGCAGCGCCCACAGTTCTCGCTGTTATGATGTACACAAAAATATAAATTCTATCATGTTTCTTCGTCAACCACAAACTTCTAAACGATTGTCCAGGCTCCAGGGTGTTAAAGGACTTTGTAAATAAAATTAAATTGTTACACCTAATAAAGTTCGTTGTTGATCAAGTTCGTTGTTGAAGGAAGACACGTACTTGTGACCTAGAAGACACGTGCGTTGCTGATCAAGTTCGTGGCCGAACACGTTTTGGGACCTAGATGACACCGTTGTGGAAGTTTAGAGGCCCAAATATCCAAAATCGTAAGTTTGGAACCTATATGACACCACCGTGTAAGTTTAGGGACACATATAAAAAATCCTGAGTTTGGGACCTAGATGACACCACCGAACAAGTCTAGGGGGCCGCCAGTAAATTTTACCATAAGAAGAATGACGTAACGAATTCCCGCAAATATATAGTTCCAACTACCTTGATGGATGAGCACGAAAGCACCTTTCCGCTCCAAAGAAGCTTGGAAGCATGGAAGGAACATCACAGGATCGGAGCTTGCTAGTTGAACAGGATCACTCATTCATTTTATTATTTGATCAGCACCCGGAATCCTGGGTAGCACTTGCATTGGTGGTTCGTTAGAGAGAGAAAAAAGAACTTTGTTCATTTCTGCATCTCACTTGCTGTGGACTGTGGTCACGTCGCCGCCGGCCTTCATTAATCAATCATGGGTTTCTTAATCGGGCAGGTACGTCCAGCTCCACAATGGGATACGTACAGCAGACGAACTCCCTAGATCAGGAATAATGTAATCTCTTTCTTTTCGATGATATTGTAATCTCGTTTGACGTTGAACCCAGAACCCTGTGATACGTGCAGATCAGCATGCATGGTTGCGTCTCTCGGGGAGCAAAAATCTTTTTTCTCCTTAGTGGATTTGCACGGAACCCATGACCAAATAATCTTCTTCGCAGACTCTCAGACGACTACGTACGCCAACAAAAAAAAAATCTGCATTGGCGTTTTCAGCGCCGCCATTAAAACCTCCCCGTGCTCCTGCTCGCGCGCGATGAGCACCGGCCGCCTCCTCCACCTCCTCCGCGGGCCGCCGGCCTCTCCCACCGCGGATCGCCGGGGGCTTCCTCGTCGCCCGCATCGCCTCAGCTTCCCGCAGGCAAGCGCGGGGACGCGGCGGCGCGCGTCGTCCGTGGTCTGCAGCTCCTCCTCCGCCACCGGTGGTGGGGATGGGGAGGGGGGCATGACGTACAAGGGCGCCGGCGTGGACATCGACGCCGGCGCCGAGCTCGTGCGCCGCATCCGCAAGATGGCGCCCGGGATCGGCGGATTCGGTGGTCACTACGTCATAGGTAGTGCCTTGCGATCGCCTTAATTATTATCTCTGCTGCTAACTTCTAAGCTTCTTTTTTCCCTTTTAATTGCACAAGCAAGCAATATAGAGAGTGTGTCGTCTATGCTCGTGTTTAGATGCAAAATTGGTTGGGATGATGAAAATTTGGCACACGTGGCTCTTTCTGAAAGTTTTGCTTCCGTGTCCCTCTGGTTGTTGAGCAGGAGACTATATATTCCTAGCACTGACGGTGTAGGGACAAAGCTGAAGCTTGCTTTTGAAACCGGTATTCATGACACAACTAGTGATTGACGCAGGCGCGCGGCTTATGAGAATGCAATATCATACTCTGAATTTATGCCATAAAAATATTGTACTATGAACTTGTTCATTAAACTACTAACACGACATCACAAAAGTTTACTGGAATTCATCACATATTTTACGGGACGAGCGCTTGAGTACTGGATCTTCAAGGGATACATCGCTTCTGTTACAGGGTTCATCAGTATGGATGAAAATCCTATCTGCAGAGGAAAATGATGACAATTGGCAGTCCTCATTTAGAGATATCTCCAAAGTACTTACACAAAAAGAAATTAAACTCAGGTTGTATCCAGTGAACAGAGGGACAACATAATGCAAGAAGTACAATGGTTTGGACATACCAACAGTCACGGTTGCGCAAGCTTCTAGGTTTGGCAAGGGGAAGAGCCTTTTATATTCGAAAATTACCATAGTAAAGGACACAGATGGGCACCAAGAAGATGCAGTAGTAATTTCATCACCGTAGGGCATACCATTCCGGTTCCATCCTAGGAAACAAAAGATCGGATATAGCACTCCATTACCTGTTACTACAAAGCAACACCAAAGTCAAAGGAATTCAAAACTAACTACACCAGATATGCATGTATCTCAAAACAAGCTATGCATTCTAATTGACTGGATTGATGCAGGGCATCATCACATGGCAACTTGGTGTAGCTTGCTCCTCTCCCACTCATCCAACAAGCATCTAGATACATTTATCAAAGGCAATTCTTCCCCGTCACTCAACATCAAACTGGTCCTTGGTCTAAATTAAGAAAATGCGACATGGTGGAATTTTAGATTGATTTTTTTCCTGGGAGTTCATATTCCCGAACTCATGCCTAGTTGTATCCTCTTCTTTAGAGTTTCAGTGCTTCAGACTATTGGAAGAAAGGGGTAATTTTTTATTCGGTTGGATTGTACAATCATAATTAAGAGAGTCTTATGTGATATTATTGGAAAGGTTGACTTGACATCATATGGAAACAGTATCGCCATCATGCTGCTTGTGGATGTGTGGTTGCTTCTGTGTGCACCAGCATGAACCTTGGAGCCATATGACAGATGGTTTGTCAGGATATGCAACAAATAGAGGAAATGGCAAGACTAAACTTGATTCCATAGTAAGTAATAGTTACCTTGTCTCTTGTACGTTTCCATTCCTTTGGCTCATGGTGAGAAATGCCAGTGCTTACAGATTAGAACCTTAGAAGCTTCAAGCATGTGAAAAATCGAGTGTCATAAAGAAAGTAGTGAAGATTTTTTCTCTCATTTCCTACTAACACGAAATCGTAGAAAACCTTGTTTCACAACAGTGGATTCCATTCCTGGCCTCAAGCCTCATCAACACTTCCTCTGCCACCGTTGCCCACAGCAAAGGCGAGGCCTTGAGTGTTTTGAAAGGAGTGGCACAGAATACAAGGGCCTAGTCTGTTGAAAGAAATATGTCAGACATTAGACGAGGAGAACATGCTAATCATCTAAATGGAATGATATAATGAAGCTAATCTTAAGCAATAGACATATATGCTATTTGTAGGGTGTTGAAGCATACAAATTGCAGCATGATTCATATGAGCGTATCTGAAGATTTATGAATAATTTCTGTCCCTTTCAAAACAGCAGTCATTGGGCATCCTGAACCAAACAGTTATTAGGTGGCTTATGTTGATGGTTGCAAGAACCTTGATTTATATCAGTGGCATGAACTGAACCAGATATTTGAAAATCCAAACAACATTTGGAAAATTTGAGTGAGGTTCCTAAACCCAAATGCTGCAAGTAGGCAAGAGTGAAATTATCAATCCTGTAGTTATAAAGATCCTGGTCCTTTCTGTCTTCTATCACTACCTCTGTTTTTTATTACATGATGTTCCAGACAGCTAAAAATGACTTGCGATTAGCAAACTTCCTGATTCTATTGGAGCATGCAGCCATTTTTAATAAACCTAAAAATAAACATGTACGGCATAATTGTTAACATATGATACATTTTAAAATATAACTATTTATTTATGAAAAAATGGCTGTTTACCTTACTACAGAAACAAGCAAACAAGGACATTATAGGCTAGACATTTTTTTCCTGTGGAAGCTCATTTTCAAGGAGTTCTTCTATCACTGAAGTCATGAAGAGGTAGTAAATCACACTGAACAAAGCACGCTATTTTATTTATGTAACACAGTGTTACCTGATATGAAAGGTTCAACATTCTGCCTAACTTTTCTACAGGAAGATGATCTATATTAATAATGGAAGATAAACCAGATTTTGTTTAGATACTAAATAAGTAAATAGGCACCATTAGCACACACAGAACCTAATTACACATCGGTAAAAGATAGAAATGTTACCCACTTGCAGTAGCACTTTCCTGAGTAGCCTCCCCCTGCACTATAGGCTTACAAAATGCACATTAATTTTTAATTTGAAAGCTTTACTGTATCAAGGTAAAAAGGCATAAGGATTTGAAATAACCAGTAAATCTTATGTATTAGCATGGCAAATTTATTAAGTTGGAGTGAGCAAAAACAGTACATATTGTCTATTGCCTAAACAGATTAAGTAAATTCAGAATTCTTTTCGCGAAGGACCATTCCATTGAAATGCATAGCAAATATAACATTTATTCTGCAAGAGCGCAGGGTATCATTTCATTGACCTGCATAGCCTATGTACGATATGTATAATGGAGGCAAAAACACCACCTAAAATGCTGGGAGCAAATTGAGTTTCTTTTTTGGGCAAAGGAACTCAATTTTGCCCAAAAAAGAATTCTTTTTTGCCCAAAAAAGAAACTCAATTTTGCCCAAAAACGAATTCTTGGATGAGACATCCTAGATCCATACAAGTGAAAAGGCATATGCATGAGCAGGGCCAGGTATATAATCTATGCAACTCTAATACAAATGGTATGGATAGATTATAATCTTGAGCATAGAAGATGCATGAGCAGGCATTCTTATGATTCTTATTAGAGCAGGCATTTGGATAGATTAAATCTTGAGCATAGAAGAAACAGATTAATGACATTCTATGACGAAGAAACATATTAATGAAGAAATAGAATGTCATAGTTATCTTGAGCATGATAAGACCAAGATGCAAAATGAAGAATATAATACTTCAGACTATAGAATTTTGTTGCTTTCACTGAAGAAAAACAATGTAGGGATAATGTCTGCCCTATCCAGCTATCGAAAGATGAGATCGAGCTGTGATTCACAATAAATCACATCACTAAGCATCATACTAACAATTCACCAGAATAGACGTTTCATATCGTGCCACTGTTCCATATAGTTTCAGGAATTCGCTATGCCAAACTGGCTGCAGTCTAACATTGCTGATTCACAGAAAAACAAACTTTGCAGAGACATAGATAAGCTCACAGGAAGAAGAAAATCTGCAGGGAACCAATGATTCAAATTTTCAGATAATATAACCTTTATACAATTTTATAAGGCAAATCTTGGAGGTTAATTTTGTACATATCACATTTTTTACTATTCATCATCAACATAGGAGAACTCACGGGACTAAAGTATATATTGCATCATAAATTCTTCAATCATTCTCTTTAAAAATATGTATGCAGATAGTAGCTGTTAATAATTTATCATCCAGTTGTCTAGACTCTAGGGTGAGACCATTCAAATTTAGACCATAATGAAGAAAATAAGTAAACTTGCCATCGAAGTCATCGAGCTGCCATTCTTCAATATATAGCCCTTCAATTAAAAGAATGATAGTCCTTCATGAACTGAATTACCCATTGTTTACATGCAACAAACAACATAAAGTTATCTGTAACTTCAGTTGTAGTTTAACATTCAAGTAAAGAGAAGACATGTTTTTACCTAAAGAAACATATAAACCTGAGCAACTCAAAATTCTGGTCATTGCAAAGTGGCGCCCACCATAAATGGCAAAGCCACAAAGTTGAACTTTACTGAAATTAAAATAACTCATTACTACTACTGGTAATTATTAGTATTTTTTAGATTATCAATCCATATTATCTTGAATGAACCAAGTGGACACCAGGAACAAAACTCAGGGCTAGCTAGACACCAAAAAGAATGCTTCAAAGTAGAAATGTTAGAGGCAAACAGGAATAGAATGCTTCAAAGCAGACAGGAATAGAATTCTTGAAACCACAAATGTTTTTATCTTCGGAATTCTTTTTGCTAGAAGCATATGCTCACATATAACACTACACTACTCCTACCACACCTGATTCCTTTTGTCACCATCACGCCAAAATATTGCTTGCCATCTCTTCATGTGCGGTTAAAGCAGATATGGTTAAAGCAGATATCTCTCTGCATTTTTCACATTAGTGCTAAATCTGACAACTAATTATGCATAATTAACAGCAATATGGTTGCCTATCATTAAAATGATGTATACATAGTTATATCCTTACTGTGTCACTACTCACTACCAATGATTGTAAAGGGAAAGTTACTTCAAAACAAAATATCTCTTTGTAAAACATAAGATAGTAACACATAATTTATTGTAAATCATTTTTTGATCTATACTGGATGGAAAACATATATTACTAAACAGTAGAGTTCACAGAAATGAAAATTGACAGAGACATAGCAAAATCAGGGCTCAAGCCCTTCAAAGGTTCCCTCAGATGCATGTCCAGGTGAGAAGCATGTGTTTCCTTAGATCCCTGTATCTTCTCCCATCGGATCCAATTTATGGCATCAGAGAAACCATACAAATCAGGCCTACTGAGGTAAGTACAAATGAAGTGGGTAAAAAGAAAGGAAGAAAGGAAATGAACAGAAACCTAATACAAAAGATCTTTTTATCCATTGACATGGTGGTGGCGTATTTCAATATATGAAATGTAATGAGTTGCGGGTAAATCAAAGATATATATGTAAAAAATAAACAAATAGTATGCCAACCAAAATTTTTCTGCAGTTATGTAAATTTTCTTGCTATACAGAAGGGAAAATGTTAAGCTGTTGAGTATTCTGAGAAGAGGGAGTAAGAAGTCCAATGACGGTCTTGCTGATTTCACCATCCAGGATGCGACAAATGTTCCTTCTACAGCTGGCAGTGCTGATTTTTGCCAGGGAATGTATATTTATATGGTGAGAAGTATTGATTACATAAGTTATACCATGTCAGAAGTGCATATGGTGAGCCTATAATCACAGATGATAAATAATCATTGTCCTTTTACAAATGCAAATATGTGGTTTTGCTCTGAACTTTTCTAAGCGAGACTCGCATAGGAGCACCATGTTCAAACAACTTTTAAATTGTCAAAGCTACTGCCTCAGCAACAATTCATATCTGAGCTAGAATAATTACCTTACACAAGGCAAGTAGCTTGAATGTATCTTCTTCTTTTCATCAAACAGGATTCCTTGTCACTGGCATAAACATTTACTTCCATTCTTATTTGCGCAGAAATCTGAGCCTGATTAATTGATAAGTGTTGCAGAGGCAAACCATCAAACACATGGTGTGCATTCTCCATAGACAAGGTCATAAGCAACCCATCAAACACATGGCATGCATCTTCATGGACAAGACACTGATGGACAGCGAGGGACATAATTGGAGGGGATGTAGCAGCTGACCTTGCTTTGTGCTATACGACGGCGTTTGGCGCCGGCAGCCACCACCTGGTGCACATGTGCTGCCTGCTGGGTGGAGCGGCGGCAGAATCACTGGGCCCTCGTCGGTGCTGCACCACCATCTCCTGGTCATGTCCACGCCATACCACAGCAGCCTGCCCCCTCCCTTCCGCTCTGCTTCTTGCTTCCGCGGCCATCTCCCACGTCAAGCTTCTATTGGCCTAAAGAAAAAGGGAAAATAAACTTTTGAGGTGAACCTTGCCTTCCTGGTGAAGAAGATGAGGGGAGGGGAGGAGACGGAAGGGGTGATGGGGCGTCCATATCAAACATTTTGGCCGTCGATTACCTGAATCCATGTCTTCTTGACTGATGTGGCCGACAGAGCTCCGGCCGGCCGCGCGGGAGCTCGAGGTGCCGGTGGGGGAGGAGCTCCGGCCGAGCGCGGGGGAGGGCCGCGGCCGCCAGCAGTGAGGGCTCAGATCTGCCCAAGCCGGAGGTCAACGGCGGCGGTGGGGGCTTGCCGACTTGGGGTCGCCGGCGGCCCCTCCTCTCTTGCTGTCGTCGCCCCGCCCGAGCCACCGTCGCCCGCGCTGCCGTCGCACCGCCCGCCGCCCGCAGCGCCGTCGGCCCGCCGCACGCAACGCCGCGCACGCCGCTGCGCCTCGCGTCGCATCGCCGCCTGCGCGTCTTGGCCAAAAAAAAAGAAAACTGTGACTTCAGAGACCAATCTGCTCAAAAAACAGAACGAACCCAAATCCAGAAAAAAGTCAACACGATTTAGGATCCGACTGCAGGGAAAGGACATGGACAAATCCAGCTGTTCTGCTGGCACCCATCGTCGGTCATCTCTCCCACCAAAAAGAAAAGGAAAGGAGAAAAACCAAGGGCAAGAGAATCTGCCACTGAAAAGAAAAAAAAAGGAGAGGATCAAGGGATGCAGTGAATCTAGCAAGAAGATGATGATTAAAAAAAATTAAAGATGAAAGAGATCCATCGAGGAGACAGCAATGAAAACAGTAGAGAAAGGAAAGGGAGCAGAGAGAAAGCAAAACGGGAGGAGCACATGAATCTTATCGGGGAAGGCGAAGCAGGCAAAACGTGTGGTGGACAGCTTCTTTATCTGCGACACCAGCGGAGAGCCTTCGCGTGGCTTCCAGGGAATGGAACACCACAGCACTTTTTTCACCGTGAGATGGAAATCGAACGAGATAACTTTTTTTGACCGACGTGGACAGCCTGGGCTCCCGCCGGACCCGCCTCCTTTCATAAGAATGAATTGGCATTGACCTGGTATGTGCTCACTAACTTGCTATATGCACTGTTTTCCTTATTCGGTACACTAACTGAATGGTTTTGGGTCCGTGTGTCATGTGGCTATGAGTGTCAATGACGTTGTAACTCAAGGTGCTACACCAAACACCATTGTTCTTCCTAGATTACTATTCTACAAGCAAGCTTGATGTCGACGTTGCAGAGAAGGCACTGGTATTGTTTTCTGCTCACTTGAACACGATATTTTTTTCCCGACTCATTTTTTATTGTGCCAGTTTTCTGCTCATGGACATTTTGATCGATTTTGCTCGTAACTTCGATCTCTTTGCATTATGCAGGTTATCAAGGGGATTGTGGATGGGTGTCAACAATCAAATTGTGTTCTCTTAGGAGGGGAGGGGAGATTTTGTGAAATTACCATGATTTAACAATTGTCGAACTGATTGTTGGACACTTTATCGTTGCAGACAGCAGAGATGCCTGATTTCTATGCAAAAGGTGAATATGACCTATGTGATTTTGCTGTGGGTCGTGTCAAGATTGATAAGCTCATTGATGGAAAAAAAACATAGTTGAGGGTGATATCATTATTGGTCTTCCTTCCAGCGGGGTTCATTCTAACGGGTTCTCGCTTGTTAGAAGGTAGTGTGGCTTTCCAATTCCATTTGTTTAAATCTATATTTCATTGGTATTATAAATTTGTTTTCTTCCGGTCTTCCTTACTACACTTCAACTATATATCTGGTTACCTTTTTTTAGATAATGGAAAATATATCTGGTTACTGACGGTTGGAAAATCCTTATTTTCAAGAGTACTAGAGAAAAGCGGGCTTTCCTTGAGTGACCAACTCCCAAGAGATGATGGCATAACATGTACTGTTGGTGAAGCTCTCATGGCACCAACTGTCATCTATGATAGCAGGTTGGCTTTTGCTTACGCTTATCTATGTCTCATATTTATTTCAGACTTTCATGAAATTTAATTCAATCCGATCATTTGAAACAAAATTAGGTGCTTGAGATTATTAGCAATGGTGGCGTAAAAGGAATAGCCCACATTACTGGTGGTGGTTTTACTGAAAATATCCCAAGAGTATTGCCTCCTGGACTCCACGCAAAAATTTATACTGGATCATGGGAAGTGCCACCTATCTTCAAGTGGATTCAACAGGTAAGAGCTGATGATCCATGAGCTTAATTTATCTATGTTGTTTCACCATCTACTATACTCATGCTGGATACTTTGCCACCTAGCTCTAACATTTTTCATGTTGACTGTAGTAGGTTGGCAACATTGATGATGCAGAGATGTGGCGAACATTCAATATGGGCATCAGAATGGTTCTCGTGGTAAGCCCAGAGTCAGCAGATAGAATTATCGGGGACGCCAAAAAATCGAATCCCATTTATCGCATCGAAGAGGTGATCAAGGTCGACAGAGTTCACTACGCCTAACCTTTTGAACCTTTATAGATTGTAGTGGCTTGAGACTTTTTTTTAGATAATTAGCAGCTTGAGACTTGTTGATCAGTTAGTAAAAAGTGGATGTTTTTGCAATGACATAATATTGATTTATGGGGTTAAGTTCTCTAGTGATATAGTGGTTGTATGCTTGTAAAGTGGGGGTAAGGTAAGCAAATAATGAGTCCGTTCGGCGGGTAAAATGAATAATGCTCGGCTGGTAGATCGATTAGTATTGTGTGAGAGTAAATAAGCCGAAACAAGCCGAAATAAGTCAAGCCTAGATAATCCGAATAGGCTCAATGTACTACGAGGGTATCCATAAGAAGGAGATAAAGAACGAATTTGATTGGGACGTCTAGCAAACAATGACATCGATCAAGATCATCATATATAGAAGCGCGTTGGTTGAGCACTACTGCACTAGCAGCACGTACCACTCATTCCTATATTTGGATCCGCACCCTGAATCTTGATTGGCAAGGGCCACTTGGTAGTGACGACTTTTTTTGTTTAAAAAAAGGGAGAGAGTTTTTTTTTTCTTATTTGCACATCTCAGTTGCTGACCCCGGCCTTTGATTAATCAATCAATCATGGCGGGTTCTTATTCGGGCAGGTCCAATCCAGCTCGACAATTCGATACGTACAGTACACTAACTCCTTGGATCGGGGATCGGAATATTGTAATCTCGTTTATTTAATTTGGCGTTGAGCGTCATGGCGGAGTACATATATACAGAAGACTAAGGCGATGATCTGATCTTTCTTGTTGTGGGTTGATGAGAGCCGACGACCAAATCGTTGCCAGTGTGTATTTGACTCCGCAGATGCTATTTGCAGGCCGGAGGTAATCAATCAGGATCACGTTGAGCGCACGCACGTAATCGTCGCGCGCGTTCCGCGTCAGCTGCTAGATATACTGACGATCCGGCCGGTCAACTCTTGCTCCCTAGCTATTTCGCATCCGCCTTCTTGGGAACAAGTGCTAGAAAATTCAGGAAGTCGCCCCAGTACGTGTGCCGATTTGGATACGTACGGGCACGCGCCCACGCCGTCCGTTTCCTCGACCCAGACAGCGACGCGAGCGCTCGCGGCACGCTCTCCCCCCGCGCCAGCCAGCCACGGCCGTAAGCCGTTGCGTGCGCTAGGCCGGGTGGGCGCCCGGCGACACGTCCGTGCGTGCTCGTCGGTTCACTGCGCGCGGCCACCGACCGCGGTGAATTAAATCTTCTGGGCTCCGCACTCCCGGCTGCAACGTGCGGGGTCTAGTCGCGGCTACACGGACCGGCCCGGCGGGTAGGATACGGCTAGGGTGGCTTTCGGCCTACTCGACGACACGACACCCTCATGGGTTTATTCTGGAGTGTTTAGCCAAGATAAGCAACGCCTCCTCCTCTGTTTTGTTTTAACTGCAACTCTGCAAGTCGCACAGCTCTGCAGCTCTACCACCGTAGCTCGTCCTTTTTTTTCCCTCTCTTCGTGCACGCAGATGTATACGATCCGAAAAGGTTGCTTCCAGCTGAAAAAGATCGATCGTGGCTTCTCACGTGGAGCCGTGGTACTGTCATGTCTCTTCACTCATTCATGTGTACGGGCACAACACTTAATTTTCTCAGCACGCACAAATAAAGAAGGAAATTAATTAGTTGTATCGTTCGAGCATCGAACAGTTGAAGAGGCCAAAACAAAACAGCTGAAGCGGCAGCAATTATTCTCTACAATAGCATTTCCTGCATGATTGGTTGATCTGAAACGAATTAAACTGTGGGTATAAATCATCATCCAATAATTCGCAGTGTGCAGCAGCAGCATCCTTATGCCAAGGCAACGTCACGGCCAGGTCGGAGAAGATCAAAAGTTCCCGTAGGTCCACAGCTCCACGATCATCCCAAAGACTTTTTACCAGCTAGCACTCATCGATGAGTGGAGATGGAGACTTGCAGCCGAGCCGCCATTGAAATCCTTGGCTCTCCGAATAAAGCCGACTCCAGTGCGCTGCGAGAGCAGGATCTGCATCTGCCGCCACTCACCGGCCGGCCGGCTGCTCATGATCGATGGGCTGCCACTGCACCGCACCGCCATTGCCGTCTCACTGGTGCTCCGCCGCCCGTGCACGATGAAAGCGGCGTCCCTTTCCGGCGAAATCCGCCGCCTTGCCTCGCCGGCCTGCTCGGCCGTGGATGGCTGGAGGCGAAACAAATATCCGACGGCGAGGGTCACTAGAAATTAAACGAGCGCGAGAACGACGTCGCGGCTGGCTCCGTCCTCCTCACTCCTTAATGGTGGTCGGCACCTGCATGGTTTCCATTTTTTTCCAACGAAGCTGACCTGACACTGACGGCAGCCTGGATTACAGATAATCCAGAGCCCCCAGGAGAAATCGATGGCGGCCAATTGTCAAGGCCCCGTTCGATTAACCGGATTCGTGGGCAACCGAAAGCGAGAGGCCGCGAGGCGGAAAGGTGAAATCCTGGGGTTGCCGATGTGGCCACCACAACCGGTCTCTCGCTGCTATGAAACTACGGTGATCGGTGGACCTGGTCTAGAACCGTGGTGTGGACCGGCAAGGCTGGCTAGCCATTGTCAAGGTGCTGGAAAAGGGTAGGTATAGAAGAGCTCCACGCGGTTATGTTTCGCGAGATTTGGAGAGGGGGTTCTTTTTTTTTGGAGTAGATAACGGATGTGATATTGACTGCCATAATCTTGTTTCATGTCTATGTCACTAGGCTATCTTGGTTACTTTGATGCGATGAGGTTATCATTATCTGAAAATAAAGCTGTACAAATATAGATGGTGATAAAACTATTGATAGAAATGATAGGATCGGCACTATCAAATTGTGCAGGTTGTTGTTCCAGTGTGAAATACTATGGTGGTGTTTAAAGTCTTATTACGTAACACTAACCAGATTAATAGTAGACATTGAATAAAGCTAGTGTCTTATCTTATCTATTAGAAAAATTGGCACTAAGGTTAAAAATTTCAAGAGCAATTTAAACATACATGGTCTTCCACCTTAGAAAGAAAAATGATGTCTGCAAGAATAACCATACAATTAAGGAAATAAAAACATTCAATATTTCTATATATGACACATATATGTCAGTAAACATTTCACACATCAAGTGTAATTTAAAGAAACATAGATCCCTAGCTAACATGCTAACCATTTCTGGTCGTACTCCTTCACCTTCCATCCCATCATCATAGAAGATCGAACCTTGCAAAATGAGACTAAGCTTAAAGTTTAGAAAAAAAAATTAAGTTTATCTTGTCTTTTTACTCTAGAAGAAAATCATGTGCGGCATGAAACTAATACTATTTGTAGAAGCTAATGGGATGCAAAACATTCAATATCTATATATTATCAGACACACGAGTTATGAATACTACTATTATGCATGATAAAATAATAGTATTTCATCCATCATCGGAAAAACTTAGCTTTTCAGTTTCAGCTGATGAAATAACATTTCCTCCGCTCCATTTTAACACATCGCAGCGAAAAACAGAACATGAATAGCGTGCTCAAAAACCTTGACACCGCCGCGGCCGAGCCGGGCGCGGGGACCCTTGCCCATTGGCCGTGGTCCCGGTCCACGAGGCATCCACCCATATAAGCCCACGCCCTTCCAGTCCGCGCTCTCACATTTCCCTCCCCTGCACGCTGCTCTGCTCTGCTTCCCCTTCCTTCCGCTCCCTCCCGCAACGGGTGGCCTCCGTTCCCACTCCCCCCTCCCCCATCTCCTCCCACAACTCCGGCAGCGCTCGCCTCCCACTCACGCCTCCGCCATCCCCGCCCCACTCCCAATCCCCCAACCGCAATTCGAGCCCCAATTCCCCCACCCACCGCGCGCGCTCGCGCGGCATGGAACCGGACGACGACG
The DNA here is from genome assembly GCA_033239725.1 of Echinochloa phyllopogon. Classification (NCBI taxonomy): domain Eukaryota; kingdom Viridiplantae; phylum Streptophyta; class Magnoliopsida; order Poales; family Poaceae; genus Echinochloa; species Echinochloa phyllopogon. The sequence goes on from BTCW01000006.1 coordinate 37,077,932, forward strand.
CTGCTGCTGCTGCTGCTGCGGCGGCGGCGGCGGCGCGGCGGAAGGCCGTCGAGTCGTACGGCCAGTCGCTTCCCCGCGCCACGGAGCCCGTGTCGGCGCCCGCGTGCGTGCTGCGCGTGCGCGACTTCGATGACGACGGCCCTGCCGCCACCGCCTCGGCGCAGCGGCACGACCCCGCGCCGCGCTGCGCGTCGTTCCCCCAGCGGCACGGCCGACCCATCCACGGGGAACCGGCGCACGCCCCGGCGGCCGCCTGGTTCGGCGGCGGAGGCTCGGTGGCGGCGGCGGCGCTGGAGCGGGCCCTGTCGGGGTACGGCCGCGGCGGGGCACTGCCGGAGTTCGTCGGCGCGGGCGGTGGCGAGGGCATCTTCCGCGCGCCGCTCCGCGCGGCGATGCACCCGGGCCGCCCGCCGGCGCTCGAGGTGCGCCCGCACCCGCTGCGGGAGACGCAGGTGGGCGCGTTCCTGCGGACGCTGGCGTGCGACCCGCGGCGGGGGCAGCTGTGGGCGGGCGCCGAGTCCGGGGTCCGGGTGTGGGGCCTCGACGAGGTCTTCGACGGGTGGCCCGGCGACGCGGCGCGGCGGCGCGGGGACGAGGAGAGCGCGCCGTTCAGGGAGTCCGTGCCGGCGCCGCCCGCGCTCTGCGCCGCGGTGGACGGCGCCAACCGGCTGGTGTGGACGGGCCACAGGGACGGCAGGATCAGGGCCTGGCGCATGGACCTCCCGACGGCCGCGGGAATCGGCGGCGGCAATGCGCCCTTGTTCAACGAGGCCCTCGCGTGGCAGGCGTACAGCCGCGCGCCGGTGCTCGCCATCGTCGTCACGTCGTACGGTGAGAAGCTTTGCTTGCTCGATCATCTCGTTTAATTTTGATCTGTATTGACTGCTTCCGGCAATTAGGCGATTCCACTTTTTCGGTGCCAAAAGGTGTGCCGGTAATTGGAAATGTTTAGTTTTCCTTTTAGCTGATTTCACGTGACTGAATGGTGATAGTTTAGCAAAGACGTTTTGGGACTTTCTAGTCAGTTATTGACTCGTCGCTTACGAGAATTTGGAACCCCAAATTAGACAGACTGCCATGTTGCCACCGTTAAACCTTATTAGCTACGGCTGTTGAGTACTACTTTATAGGCAAGCTTTGTTGCCTTGTATGAGGTGGGGACAGCTACATATAGAATACTAGTGCTAGAAGTTATTCTTGGACGGTGCCATTCCTTTGTCTTTTGTAGATGAATATGCATGGATTTGGTGCATTTGGCAGCTCTTACTAGCTGGAGCAGTTTTGGTAGGTACAAGTAGCCTTTGTGGTGTCTTAATACTCTAAAATGAATTAGCCTGTGAAATCTTGAACTCTAATATTGTAGATAACTAATTTGCATAATCGAACTATGTACTTTTTTTCCTTTTTGCTGCTAAGTGATGTTTTATTTTTAAAATGACAGTTAATCGACAGCAAAGCTATTTTCTCAGTTTGAGTTGGCTGCTTTCATTTAGTATTCAATCACTCTATCAATGGCTGTATCACTAGATGTTCTTTGTTTGGTATTTATTCATCTCTGCTTTATTACATAAGAGTTAACATAGGTGGGGTTTAAAAGGGTCTGAAAGTTATCCAAATTAATTGTTTCACAAATCTCTTGGAAACAGGTGAAATATGGTCAGGATCTGAAGGGGGTATCATAAAGGCATGGCCGTGGGACTCAATTGCTAAGTCCCTCTCTATGACATCAGAAGAAAAACATACGGCTTCCTTGCTGGTTGAAAAAGCTTATATTGACCTTAGGAGCCATGCTACAGTTGGTAACATGTGCTCGTTGCCTGCTGCTGATGTGAAATACATGCTTGCCGATCATTGCCGAGCAAAAGTTTGGAGTGTAATAAGCATGTCATTTGCTCTTTGGTATGTTTTAGTAAATGCAGCTATATTTAAACAGTTGCCTTAAGTTCATTGGCCCATGTTTATTTTCGTATGCTTTTACAGGGATGCTAAGACTAGGGAGCTATTAAAAGTATTTGGCATTGATGGCCAAGTCGACTTAGCTCGGCTAGAGGCCCCAGTGATGCCAGAACAATTCATAGAGGAAGAGATCAAAGTAAAACCCACAAAGAAGGAGAAATCCACATTTTTCCAGGCCTTGTTGGGAGCGGCCGGTGCTGTACGCAGAGTTGCAACAAAAGGGACATTTGTGGAAGATAACCGGCGAACAGAAGCAGTGGCTCAAGCAATGGATGGGACAATTTGGTCAGGTTGCACTAATGGATCTATTGTTGTGTGGGATGGAAGTGGGAATAAATTGCAAGAATTTCATTATCATAGTTCTTCTGTTCAATGCATAAAGGCACTTGGAGAAAGGGTGTGGGTGGGCTACGCCAGTGGCACTATTCAAGTCATAGATGTTGAAGGTAACCTTCTGGCAGGATGGACTGGACATAGTTGCCCAGTCATAAAGATGGCGATTGGTGGTTCTTACATCTTTACTCTGGCACAGCATGGTGGTATTCGAGGATGGCCTCTAACTTCCCCAAGCCCTCTTGATGATATTCTACGAGATGAATTGGCTAATAGGGAGTTGTCATATACAAGGTTAGAGAACATTAAAATACTGGTCGGAACTTGGAACGTGGCGCAGGAGAAAGCTTCTTTTGAATCACTTAGGTCATGGTTGGGTAGTGCGTTGTCTGATGTCGGGTTAGTGGTTGTTGGCTTGCAAGAGGTCGAGATGGGTGCTGGAGTTCTTGCCATGGCTGCGGCCAAAGAAAGTGTAAGATTACTTTACCTTGCCTTGGTTAACTCATTTTTCTTATGCGTTTCAGTTCAATCATGTGGGAAGATATTATTCGGGTAGGGAAAGGCTAAAAGTAATAAAAAAAGGCTTCTGTATTTAAGAATTTAAAAATGTCGTACTCCCTATGTTTCATATTTTGAGGTAGGATGCTTCCTCTTGCCTTGTTCAAAAATATATGACCTCTTTAGAAATAGAGGCAGTGAGTACTTTCCACCTAGTGACATTAATTCACTATATATGCTGTTTCTTTGTTTGCACCAATTTATGAAATGCAAGGAATATTGTTTACTTGCCTATTGTCTTGTTCACAGTCTGCAGCATCCAATGATTTATTTGTTTGTGCCATAATTCAATAGCACCCTACTGTTTGTACTTTTTGCGTTCTTCTTGTAAGTGTTTACTCTATCTAGATTTTATGTTTGTAATGTTGCCTATTGTAAAGAGATAGAAAGAGATGGGAAAACACCACACGCCCTATGACAGGTGTTAGTATGCCTGTACATATTCTAATACCTATAGGAAGGAATATTGACTTCTCTAAGCATGAGGTTTCATCAGCAAACTCTAGTTCATAGAATTGTCTTTTGCTATGCACTTTTTTTTCTCGAACGACGCAGCAGAACTGCGTGTCATTTCATTAAGGTTTTGCTATGCACTTGGGAAGTCAACATATTTGTTTCCGTGTTAATTATATTCCAAATTGTCTCTAGAATGTATTCTACATTATTGTTGATGTGTGATGCTAATGGTACCTCTGAGAACTGAAAGGAAAATGACTTGGTGTACAATTTCCCTGCGCATTACCATTTACTATATTGATATTTTTTCTGACGCTTTTAATCCAATTTAGAAATGTGAATGTTACCAGCTGCTACTGCTTACTGTGGTGCTGTTTAGTGTTCTTTTGGGTTTGAATTCTCTAGGGTGAATATTTGATTCAAAATATCGATTATGGCCTTAGGTGGGGCTTGAGGGCAGTGCCAATGGGCAGTGGTGGATAGACAATATTGGCAAGGCACTTGATGAGGGGATATCCTTCCACCGAGTTGGTTCGAGGCAACTGGCTGGACTACTTATTGCAGCATGGTACTTACCATTCATGAAACCATTTCTTAACAAGGCATAGTAATTTTCTATTCATGTGAACATGATTATTAGGTATTATATTTTCATGCTTTTCTCATCTGAACTTGATGGATTTTACATTATGACTATTTGAAGGGCTAGGAATGACCTTAAGCCACATGTTGGTGATGTTGATGCTGCTGCAGTGCCATGTGGCTTTGGACGTGCTATTGGCAACAAGGTAAGTGATTGTTGAGGCATCTTCACTGTTTTATTTTTGAAGGTACCAGTTACCATTTTTTTTTCATATGTGTATTAGAATTCGCCAACACCGCTGTAGGCTCTTCTGTGTAAATATCAATTAGAAAAAATTTCTGCCAGAAAAGGGAAAGCAGTAGCTATCCACAAGCATTTATTTGAGTGATGGAATATGTGCCCAGTTAAAGAACCATAATGTGCTCCACCATTTGTACTTCTACAATGGAGAACCTTTTTTCTGCATGTGTTAGGACGAAAGAATTCAACTGATGGAGTGATGGTTAGATTTGTATAAGGTTGAAACCTCAGCAACCGGCAGAAAAGCTCCCCCAACAAGCTAATGATATATTGGAAATCAATAGTTGCTTATTATAATTTCACATCTGATGTGACTAAGTTATGCTCCAAAATTTGTATGCATTTGGCACTGTGTAAATAACAGGTGATTACCTCTTGCAGGGTGGTGTCGGCTTAAGAATAAGAGTATATGATCGCAGGATCTGTTTCGTGAGCAATCATTTTGCTGCACATCAAGAAAATGTTAGCCGTCGTAATGCTGACTTTGACCACATTTATCGAACAATGTCTTTTAACAAACCTCATGGATCTACAGGTATTTTATTGTCAAATTCCCTCATGAGAGTACTTTTGTTTATTTATTCACTATGCTTAGCATTTATAACACTTTTTCTTTATTGTTCTACTACAGCTTCTGCTACATCTGTCCAGTTGCATAAAGCAGTGAGTGTATGTGATCATCAAACTGTGTTACAGAACTGACTAGGTTTTCTTATGAAAATGAAGTGTATTTATGTATTGCATATTTTCATAATGGCAGGCCAATGGAAATCAAGCTGATGAAGATATACCTGAGCTGGCAGAAGCTGATATGGTTGTCTTTCTTGGTGATTTCAACTACCGACTTGATGGCATCACCTATGATGAAGCAAGGGATATGGTCTCCCAGAGGAGCTTTGACTGGCTAAGAGAAAGGGATCAACTTCGAACAGAAATGAAGGCAGGAAATGTGTTTCAAGGAATGCGTGAAGGTCCCATCAGATTTCCCCCAACTTATAAATTCCAAAGAAACCAACCGGGTCTCTCAGGTATTCTCTTTGATGCTTTTAGTACTTGACAGTTAGAATGTTCTATTTTTTGTTAGATGGGAAGTTTTTTTTTTGACCCAGTTGATCATACAAACTACTTCAGATTTGAATTTATTCCATCAATTCCATGCAGGTTATGATTCGGGCGAGAAGAAGAGGATACCTGCTTGGTGTGATAGGATAGTGTATCGAGATAGCCGTCCTGTATCAATAGCTGAATGCTCATTAGACTGTCCTGTTGTTGCTACAGTTACAGCGTAAGATTTTGCAGACCCTAGCCTTTGTTTTTGTTTTTTAAGGGAGAGAACCACAGGGCTTATGTGATCCATCTGTATTATATTCCTCTAGACTTGATATGCTGTTTTTGCTCCTTTGGTAGGTATGAAGCTTGCATGGATGTCACAGATAGTGATCATAAGCCAGTGAGGTGTACATTTAGCGTTGGTATTGCAAGAGTAGATGAGCTTATACGAAGACAAGAGTTTGGGAAAATAATCAGATCTAACGAGAAAGTGTGCTCTTTGCTCCAGAAGTCACATATTGTCCCGGACACTATCGTCAGCACAAACAACATTATACTGGAAAATGAAGAAGCTGTTATCCTTCGAATAAGTAATAACTGTGAAACAAGTAAGGCTGCTTTTGAAATCCTGTGCGAAAGCCAATTAATTACAGAGCAGGATGGAACTAAATATGAGCTTCCTCCAAGGGCTTCCTTTGGCTTTCCACGTTGGCTCGAGGTAGAACTGATCTATTTTCTCTGTGTGTACATTGTTGTTGTTTTTACTTGCTTTTTATCTTGTATGGTCCTATAAACCTCCTTGTGTCATAACTCACTAAGACATGATATAGCCTAGCTTCTGCTGAATGCCTTTTAATAGGAACCCTAATAGTTGAAGCCTTTTTTAAAAAATATATATAAAGTTAGGTTCACACAACATTTAGCCTGCAGGGTACCTTGCCCAGTGTTCATTAGAAAAAAAATATATAAAAAAAAGTTAGGTTCATAGGCCATAGCTCTTCCAGGAACAATCTTGAGTGTGTGTTCTATTTCCACCTAGATTGTTGATCTTTCTTTTGCTTGTAGGAAATTGTTGTGCACATTACTCAGTTCTGAAGGTTCTTCTTTAATAAAGGGGATGTATTATAATTCTAGAAACACAATATTTGTAGAACAATAAAACGTGTTTCGACTTATATAAGGCGTATTTTGCTACCTGATGCTCTCTTGGGAACTATTATGATTTCTCCACTCTAAAAGAAGCAAACTCTGATCAAGCAAATTATATCAACTTGTACGATACAGTTTTGCACTAGTTTTGATTTGTCTGTACCATTTTAGTTGAATAGTCATTTTGCAAAGATGTACAATTGGACCAAACCACTATGCAAATGCAGTATCGCATATTTTAAAAAGAATTTCTATGTTTTCAGTTTCTACCCTTTCTAACATCTTATTGTATTTTATCAGGCTTTTAGCAATAACAATAAATTCTTCTCTGACCCTGTAATGTTCAATAGGTTCAACCATCAATGGGTCTCATTGAACCAGGTGAAACAATGGAAGTTGCTGTGCATCACGAAGACTTCTTCACACAAGAAGAATTTGTCGAGGGAGTACAGCAAAACTGTTGGTGTGAAGCCACCAGAAATATGGGGGCTGTTCTTTTGGTTACTGTCACAGGCAGCACCTCGACTGAGACCATCACACACAGGATCAATGTCCGGCATTGCTGCCGAGTGACCTCAGCTCCTCCACCCGTTAACCCACGCTCCATTAATGACGCACCCAGTGAGGCTGTGTCAAGCTCAAAGAATAACCAGTCGAATCACTTACAACGTTCTGACTTTGCAAACTTTGGCAGCTCAGAGGTCCATGAATTGTACGGTATGCGAAAGCGGAAGGTGTAAAATTGGGCCCAGTTTCTCTCTTTTGGTGTTGTATGTTGTTCTTCTATCAGAGTGTTTAGTCCGGTGGAGTCTTAGATTTCTTGCCTAAGCTGGGGCAGAAGTGGCTCTGCTCTTCATCCTGTTCTGTACATATACGCCCCTGATCTCTCACCATTCTTCGAGTAACAAAAAAAATAGAAGAAAAAGAAAGAAGAGTGTGCATAGTTACGAGTGGTTACCTGTAGTTAAATTTTGAGTCAACCTTTTGCTTTGAAGTTGTGGATTTAACATTATGTTGTTGGAGTATAATTGTATAAAAGGAAGTTGTGAGATCTGAATTGTGACTGACCAATAGTCTGTTAATTTATTTCATTGACTGTAGAGTGGTTTCTACACAAAGGCAATACATGTAATTTTAATTGGGCATTCTCTTTGGTTTGGGATTTTTTTTTATGGGTGAGAACCCTGATAATGTTCATTTTCCTGTCCATTCCCGCCAGATGAAATTGCAGCTCAACAAATACCGGGTTTAGTATCAGAACTGTTTGGAACCTGAAAGCAACATCTAAGCTGTCTGTTGTTGCTGTCGAGTTGCATCGAGCAAGTCTGATGCTTCGCTCCTACTGCACACACACACACACGCACAGTTGCGATACAGCTCAACGAGAACTGCATCTTCCCCTGTAACGAAGCCACAGACCTTTTGGGAATTGAGATGGCACACTCATCAATCATCATGAGTCGTTTGATGCTTGGTAGTCACTGCAACTGAACTTTGCCTTTTGCTTCAAAAAACCGAGAACTTTGTCAAGCGCTACAGTACCTCTCCCTTTGACCTGCAAATTGCTTCATAGTTAGTCTGAAAACTTGCCAAATCCTTCAACCCACCAACACACCAACTGAGGGAGACCACTTGAATGTTTTATACGTTTGAGATGGATAGAAGTTGAGCCAAGTGCAAGCCAAACAACTTCGCAACGCCACATTGAACCAAGTGCAAGCCAAACAACTTCGCAACGCCACATTGAATGATAGGTCGTACTCACATAACCAAACTATTCAGCAGTTTTGACAACCGAACAACTTTGGTTTGAAGCTTGAACCTGACAAGTTGACAGATGATGGCGATTGAAACAAAGTAGGAGAGCTCCACATGAGCAGTTAGGTTAGGTCAAATGTGTCGACTGATCAGTGCAAGCGCAGTAATGGTTTGGTCAGAATTCGGTGTACACCGGTCAGTACAGCTGCTTCTCATTTGAAGTACTACTGTACTAGTTGTTGGGTTTGGCCCAAGCTCACTGAACGCGGCTCCAATGATCAGGCACTTAAGTTGCGGATCCACTACCGGTGAAAACTTTTGGAATTTGAAAAAAGGTTTCAGTTGGCAGGAGATTGCGAGGGTCAAGCGGAGGCTCCTACCATCTGGAAAGTAAGGATTGTTGAACTAGTTTACACGTCATGAAAATATACAAGTATATCACCTCGTTTATCTCCAAGCTAAAATTTTGGTTATATCTGCAAAATATATCACCATTTTTTTAACTAAAGCTACCTGCAGAATATATGAACTGCCTTGCCATGTTTGATGGAGGTGCTCATAAAACAATTGGCAAATGATGCAAGGAGAACGATCAAGTACAGATTAAAAAAAACAGCTCTAATAAGAGATACAAAAAAGAAGAAAAAAAGTAGACACGCAAGTACAACTAGTGTTGATTGCGCCCATTACAACTGCTGCGCAATGTTTAGGACAGAGTAGCAGATTGGCATGACTGTTCTTTCTGTCTCCGGCATTGGATGGCAAGTGTGCTCTGCCTGCGTGCGTGAACGGTGAACCAACTAATCCTATCATCACGACATCAACATGAAAAGGGTATCATTGTTTTAGTTGGTGGCTTCAAAAGCTTGAGTGAGTACATATGATTTCGTTCCGCGAGCTGTATGCTCTGCCGGTACACGCAAATTCCGGCGAGGTATCTTAGCTTGTACGGCCGCGGAACGACCTGGCCGGCCGAATCTACAGAGGCGTGTGAGGCTGCTGCCCTGTCCTGCTGCTGCCACACTGCACTACGCCTTTGCGCTATTCACACGTCTCGTGGGTTTTTCCTCGTCGGAGAGGCTGCTTTCCGACACGCCGTTTTTCCTGTGGATCGCCACGGCCTTTTTCCTCCACCAAGGAAAAGGTTGCCGACCGATTCGCCAAGGGTTGAGCGCCACAAGCTTTTTTTTCCTCCGGTTCTCATTGCCGGAGAGAACCCAAGCGAGCCACACACTTCTCTGACTCCTGAAGAGTCACACTCGATACGCGTAATAAAAGCAAGCATATATATGCTGATAAGGAAAATTGAGACCACCAAGCGTATCGCAATTGGAGCAGCACAATATCGGCAAATTGCACGGGGTGATTGACACTTGCAATTTTTGCCTTCTAGAAGCATGATGCCGTTCTAGACTCTAGAGAGAGCAACAGCCATCACACTGAACCAAAGGTATCCCCTTTGCCTCACTTTTTACCACCATCAAAGGGCAGCAAAGTAAATAAATATAAAAATTTATCAAGCAGTATACTCGACGTTTTCTAGCTGTTTCGCTTTTCTGGAAGAATCATGCTTCCACTAGTGGGCTTTATACGTGTATATCCCCTCTTCTTCTCAACTTCACCAACCACTAGGCACTTTGTACACCTCCTCATCCTTTCCAGCAAAAGGTGCAAATAGCAAGGCCCCAGAACACAAGTGCACGATCAGCTCAGCATTCACAACAGAACAAAAAAGACAGGCAATGACCAACGCCACTAGTATCACCTCATCTCCAGTATAATTGTGCAGTATACACACATCTATCATACAAAAAGAGAGAGACACACACACTAAGATCACAGGAGCTACCCCCTACATCTGCACACCAACACAAGACTGAAGATAAATAGAGGCCAAAGGGGCCTGACTATGGGGTTATTACATGGAGAGCGGCAAGTGGCCGTTCCCGTTCGAGGTGCCGTTGTAGGTCTTGCTGTCCTCTTTCCTCCGCTTCAAGACGATGCCCCATGTAACGACCTCCAGGATCAGGGCGATCGCGCCCAGGATGCAGATCGCGATGATGTAGGCCGTCTTCCATTTCTGCTCGACGTCAAGGATGGACATGCCCTTGAAGATGTTGATGATGCCCAGTATGATGATGGTGTAACCGACCGAGTGGTGGTAAACGTTCCAGTAGAACCGGTACTTGTGATCCTTCTTGGGCCTCAAGAAGAGAGCAAAGATCTAAATGGGAGGAAGGAATGTACATAAAGATATTAGCAGAGGATTCAAATTTCGTCAGGTAAAAGAGCATCACACGAAGAGCACGGTGTATGTACCTGCAGAGTACCGAGGGCAAAAACTGCGATCCCAATGTTCCTGTGAAGTGAATAGGTGATTCCCTTGGACAAGTTTCCGAGATGGATCCCAGTTGCCCAGCCAGACACCCCAACGCCATATCCGATCAGCTGGCAAGCTACATGGAGGTAGAACCATGCCGGATCGGCCGACTTGAATGTCTTGAGGTATCTCGCGAAAATGGCTCCCATGGGCAACAGAAGACCCCAGCTCACAGCATTCAGGGCGCCATGGGTCTACAAAAACAATTGGAGAAATGAGACTTCTTTTTTAATAAAAGCAGCATTGCTGGACAGTGTATGCCCAAAGCAAACATAAAAGGTAACAGCTGTTTGGTGCTAAATGACAATAATGATATTTTATTATGGAAATGGAAACAGTACTTTCTTATTGAAGACTTCCGCAGTCACAGCACAAGGCACCTACCTAGGCACTACCGCTACATCTAGAATATATTGGGAATCAAGTCGGTATGTCAACGATTATCTCGATTGCATAGAATTGTCCTGATTGTTCAGAATAGCATGTTAGCAGCACATGCCTTTGTTCTTCTGAAATCTTAAGAACATGTGCATCCAGTCACCAACAGTTGGACTAATACAAGCTGAATTGCAGAAGTCCACCAGGGAAAGGGTAAAAACTGACTGGGCTTGAAAATTGCAGCCCCAATGCACCGAAATTCAAAGTGCATGGACAAGAGAGGAGCCTGCTGCTGGTATGTCACACATGAACATACAGTCAACAAATGCCGTCCGCCGTACAGGACAGTACAGTTGATTTAGCAGGTTTGAATCAATTCAATGAGGGCAGGACAATTGTGGAACATCTCGGATGATAAGAGCCAAGAGTTTTTTTTTGGAATACATATATAAACATTTTGAGCCTAAATTTAAATTGGATAGATTTCACACGTTCTTAGCACTACACGATCATGCAACAAACTTAATATATGCCGTTAATCCCCTTTTTCTTGGAGTTGTAGCAGTATAAAAACATAAAGTTATTTGCAGAACAAACCCAAATATAAGAGCTTTTATTGCTGAAAAAAAATCTATTTTTAAGCAAAAAAGTGAACAGGATTTGATCAGTAGAGTTGTATGGTTATTCGAATGAACTTGAACCGGACACGACCGCACAAGAATTCAAGAAACAAGCAAAACCGGACACAGCCGCGCAAAAATTCAAGAAACAAGCAGAGCACTCAATACGAACAGAAGAAACGTAAACCAAATCCTTAAAGCCTGGAATGGAATAACTCACATTTTTCTTCCTGAGGACGCTGCCCCCTCCGCTGGCGGCGGTGCTGGCCCCGGTGAGGAGGTTGAGCTTCCCCTTGGAGTTCATGTTATCGGACTTCATGTCGTGGGTGCCGATGTCCCCGCCGGAGAACGGGCCCACCTGCCAGACCTGGTTGACCTCCCCGGTGCCGTTGGGGAGCTTGAGGGTCCCGAACAACTGGACGCGGCCGTCGGCGCCGACCTCGGCGGCGAGGTTGGACGTGCCGTAGGCGATCTCCCCGGGGGAGCCGAGCGAGGTCCCGACGATGTTGTACTTCTGCACCTCGTACCCGCCGCTGCTGGGCACGGCGACGAGCGCCTGCGTGCCGCCCATGCCGGTGCCGGTGGGGTTGAGGCCCCAGGCCACCCAGCCGCCGGAGGGCGGGGCCGCGAGGAACGCCACGGAGAGGGACCCCGCCGCGGCGTCGTAGGTCCAGTGCAGCGACGCGCCGAGGCGGGCCAGGTCGGCGCACGCGGCGAACGCGCGGTTCCCCGAGAACCGCTCCGCCGCGCAGGCCTGCTGCGCGGCCGCGCGGCGCGCCGGCGCGGACAACGCCGCCGCCAGGAGGAAGAGGACGAGCAGCCGCGGGAAGGACATGGCCGCCGTCGCGTGCGTGCGGGCGGGGCAGGGGAGCGCTAGGCTCCAAGGAGGGGGAAGCGCGGAAAGGCTGCGGATTTTGGGTTCGGACGGAGGAGTTGGAGAGCTTGGCCGCAGCAGGGGAGAGGAGGGGCGCGGTTAATAAAGGAGGAGAGGGGCGGAGGGGACGGTGGCCGCGTGGGGGGACTGACAGTAGGCCCGGTTTGACGCGGTCACACGGCCGCTGGAGACAGGAGAGACACAGGCACTCTCGCTGTTTCTATCTTTACACGTTGTTTCTTTTTTACGGCGATGATCTGCCTGAGCCTATGAGTACTGTATTGTAGTGAGCAATACTGTAAGCGCTGTCGTGCATTGATGGTATCTTTAATCCGTGCTGTAGTAACTTATGGAAGATCCAAAATGAATGTAGCATGCTATTCAACTGATGGTTCATTCCATTAGTGTGTACAGTACGATCACGAAGAGAGGAGCAGGAAATGCACAATTTGAACGTCATTTGTGGTTTCTCCGGTACTACGTATAGGACATGTATTGTCCCTTTTGCGGATCACAAAACTCGTCGTCTTCGTTTTGAGCTTTTTTAATTGTCTTAGTTGGAGACGTCAAGGTCATTTTTTTTACTGCTAGTATGTCTAAAAAAACTGTAGAACTAAAAGTGTATATATTTTTGTGGAACATATATACATAGAAGTATAATGATAATAATACTGTCGAAAATCATGTTTGGCGCACTGCCCCACCTTTGTCTTCACTCAGGACCAAAATAAACAACCTCGTACCAGCATGTTCGATCTACCTAGATGGCCAAACACTTTGATTTAAACTGTGTGGCGACTGGCGCGTGCCTAACGTTTGGCGAACGACCAGTGTAACCTAGCTGAGAGACGGTCAAACGGTGGAGGGGGAAATCTTAGATAGACGACCTAATTAACAGATACTTCCACCCCCACAGATCATATATTTTGTCATGTGGCTAGAGCTCCGTTCCAATCCAATTGTAACGTGTGCCGCCTAACAGCTGCAGATTACTTATACTCACCCACGAGTAACAACGTGGCCTCGCCATTGCATTTGCATATTTGCAGCCGCAAAAACGGCGTCCAAACCCAAAGGCGTCACTGTCGTCGTCACCGTCCCGTAATCACAGCCTGCTTCCATCTTGAATTTCTTAACGGACCCACCCAGAGGCCGGCCGGCGCCTGGCGGCCGCATCACGCATGACACACGACTACGTACACGAGACGCCACTAAAACCTTAATTACGCCGAGATATGCAGTTGGGCGCCCACACATCTCGAGGCCTGATGATGATCTGTCCACGAGCCAGCGACACCGGATCAGCGCCATGCACTGCATGCAGCTCTGAGAAAACAAATGAAATCCTCGTCCCAGAACCAGAACAATGCCATGCATCCTGGACTGGGTCAACGCATGCATGGTCTTCGATCTGGTAACGGGCGTAACCAAGGAAGGCGTCCGAACTAATAATCCGGTAAGGTAATCCCCTCTCGACGAATCTAAGCACATGCCATCGTGGGCGCCAGGTCGCTTGCGAGACTACTGGAGGCGGTCGGTCAGGGCCAGCCACACGTCCGGTCAGAGTCCACCGACCCCTGCACCGCACGGCCGGGCTCACCGGCTCGCAATGCAATTGCCTCCGGTCCCAGCGGGTCCGGCCGCCTGCAACCGCGCGGAAATGCATGCTGCGCTAGCTCACCGCGGCGGGCACTCTCGTCTCCAATAAAAAGTCCCACCACGGGCGCGATGACGCCGGTGAGCGGTGGTGTGTTGGTGCGATCAATTCGCGCTGGCTGGTTCCGTGCACACATCACATCACACGAGCTCGCATTGAAGGGGAGGGATCGGAGACGACGTACGCGCGCGATCGGATCGATCGAGACGAAACCAAATCAAGTCACGCGTGCACCTATCAGCCAGCATAGCTCCCGGGTGGGCCCGTCCCATGGCATGCATGCATCACCATGGAGCGAGTAGAGTATGGACGGGACAGGACCAGGAGCTCGTCCGCACGCGTCCGTGTCGCCCCCCTGGGCCGACGAGCCCACGAGAGGGATGGGGAGGAAAGCGACGCGGGCCTCGGGTTGGCGCGTGGCGACGGATGCCGCCATTCCCGTGCCGGGCCGAAAAGGACGGGCCGGCCTGCTGACGCCGCCGTGACGTACCACGACTCGAGGCCGAAGCCCACCCAAGCCAAGGCGTGCACGTAGCAGGGGCGGCACAGGAAGACGGCGGCTGCACTACGTGCCTGTTGCCTTTGTTGGCACGATCCGGATCACCTGCTCCACAAAGCCACGGAAAGAGAGCTCGATCAATCATTGTTTGTCTGCGTTGTACGTCATGCAGTGTACGGTGCTTGTTGCACGGCGCCCTTTGTGTTGCGACGCTCAGCGAGAGGTTCAGAAGAGTTGATTTGTCAGCGAAAAAGGGTTCGGGACGGCTGTCTGAAACAAAAGTCGAGTGCGAGGAGAATTCACGTGGTTCTGCACGCAACGATCAACGCCTGATCGATCAACCCCTGGGCGTTGACACGACAACTTCCCGTACATGAAAACTGTTACCGCCGTACGCGCGCGTGCTGCCTATGACGCATTCGTTCGAACAATGCGAGTGCAGTTTCCAATTTACGACTTCTTAACCAAGAATTTCGGGACCAGCCGGCTCCGTGCAGTCGCGCTCTGCTCGGCGCTCGGTCATCCATCCCAGACAAGGAGGCGTTCCTGCTGCTGCTGAATCTTCTCGTGGAAATTCAGATTCAGTTCCGTCCAGTAAAGCTTATGAGCTTCGGGAAGCCATGGCGAGAGATGCAGCTGCATGCCCTGCATCGATCGTCCACAGCACAGACAATGCAAGTTATGTTAGCGAGCGTGCAACTTCCATGTCATGTCGGGGTCAACCAAGACTCGGAACAGCTCTGTGCCCGGCCTATATCTGTGTAATCTTCAGAGTTCTGGAGGGCCGACCGCCGACGGTTCCGCCGCGGCCCTGAGCTGTGATGTGAACCTATTCACCTGCTGGGACCCTCGTGTGTTTCCCTTTCTCCTATTTCAATTTCTATGCTAACATAACCGTGTCTCACGTAATTACCTTTTTTTTTGTGTGCTGTTTGTCACCGAGCGGCCAAATCCTCACGAAGAAATGGAACCCCGATTGGCCGATTTTACTAGTACATTTTTCAAGACCACGCTGATCGTGCGAATCCAAGTGCACGTCCGTAGTGTTGAAATACGACATTGGTAGTCAAACCAACCAAGATTGACGTTCGCCGGCCGATGGCAATATAGTTGAACGGCAGGCAGATACACGCTCATGGCAAGTACGCAGGCCTTTCTCTTCAGAGTTTCACACTATACTCCAGCCGGCCGGCACGGCAGCAGCACAGGACAACAATTGCGAGATGTTGAAGTTCACAAGATCTAGGAGTGGAGTCAGAGTGTCAACTTTGTTACTGCACAAGTTTGTTGACTCCATGTCAGTACCTAAATTTCTCTGAAAAGAAAAAAAAATGTCGCTACCTGAAGAAAATGGACATGGTTGGTGGGAAACGTTATACTACTTTTTTCCAAGCTTTCTCACGGCCGATTTGCATATATTGGAGGATACGAGTTCCGGATCTTGGAGTGCCCTTCAACCACGCTCACTTGACCCGATCGAGCTGTTTCTGTTCGGCTGAAACCCAATGTGGGCAGAGATGGACTTGGTCCATCACCACTTCTGTTCTTGCCTTCTCTCGATCAGGACAAAAAATTTAACTTGGTTACGAAGTCCGAAGATTGCATGCTTAGTAGAATGTTTACCAAATCTGAAAACAAAGTCCATATCACGGATGGTTTTAGACAGGCATTGGTCCAGCAATCCGGACCAAAAAACGGAGCCTGTATCTTTCCAGGTTTTCAGAGCCGTCCTACCAAACCGCAATCCATTGCGGTTGGTCAGTTCCAGACTTCCAGCCCGGCAGTTGTAGTGTTGCTGAACGCTGATGGACCCTGATAATTAGAGATCTCAGCGGCGCACGTACACCATTCCCGGTTAGCAGCTACCCCAGCACGCAAAAGCGATGTGAACGTCAACTGCCGTGAAACCTAACCACCCAACAAGATGGGAATCCTTCGATCTGGAAAAGACGAGCTCGCACCTGAAAGCATCGTCCGTGCAGTAGCTTTTCATCTGCCTCTCTTCTTTTCCCAGGAGCAAGAGAGTCCAGAAATATTGCTGCAAGGATGAAGAGTATAGTACGAGAAAGTT
This sequence comes from Echinochloa phyllopogon, assembly GCA_033239725.1. Taxonomy (NCBI): domain Eukaryota; kingdom Viridiplantae; phylum Streptophyta; class Magnoliopsida; order Poales; family Poaceae; genus Echinochloa; species Echinochloa phyllopogon. The sequence continues at coordinate 37,094,554 of BTCW01000006.1, forward strand.
CCGAGATCTTTTGGTTGCAGTCCATCAGCTATCAGCATGTAGAGCGTGACACGTACACCGGACAACACTCGCTGAAGAGATAATGCTAGGCGTGCATAGCCGTTACCTAATCCGAATGTGTGGTCACTCTATCAGTCTCTGTATACACCCTGTCAAAGACGAGCAGAGGCAGAATAAGGCGTTGCCCCGCCGCCACGGCCATGGACAAAAGCGTTTCAGACGGCGATCATCACATGCAAGCCCATCGCCTATAATCTATACCTCGATCATTGAGTTGCTTACACACAGCGTTCTCGTACTACGAAAACACATTATACTACCGGAGTGACACTAGGACAGGGACCTCTGAACTTTAGCCTGTATAATAACAGGCCCAATCCTGCCCGTTTTGGCTCTTACCTCTCACCCTAATTAAGCCTGCAGCTGCATAAACCATGCTTGCAAGCAATAATCAAATCCAAATGCAGCCCTGCTGCCACATCTCCCAATCCTGGATGGATTCATGCATGTAATGCGTTGCCTGGAGCTTTGTATTGGTGCAATGGTGCTAATGCTATGAACTGACTGCCGAGCTGACCATTTGGCAGCGCGTGATCAGTGATCACGGGCGCAACCGTTTCGTGTTCATGAATGAATGATGCCAAGGATAGATGATGCCCGGTTGTGCAGTTGCTGCCGAAATGAGCTTGTTCTCTTGCCCGTTTATAAGTTTGTTAATGCATCGGGACGGTGCAATTTGCAGAGTAGATAGATACCTTAGTAATACTTGTTTCATTGCATTGTTTGGTACTGGACGCTGATGCAGATTCACAGGTGAAGAGACAGCATGAGCGTGTGTGTGGGTTTCAGACTTTCAGACAGGTGAAAGGGGTTGAAAGGTTCAGAATTCAGAGTTGCCGTTTCCTGATGGTGGCGCCTGGGCCGCTCCAAAGTTGCTGGATACGTTCGTGTATAGACTAAAGATAGCTCAAGGGAGTGATTTAAACTGGTTTCCAGTAGATCTTCCAGATCCATTGAGACTGAAGGTCTGAAAAGGAACACATGCATGATCGCGATTAATCTGCTCCCACACATGGATGTGCTTCCAATCAACTCAATCTCCTGCATCCACGTTACCTTCGTTCTGTAAACATGTGAGCTCAATCATACATCCAGATGCTCACTGCCCTACCACTTTTTTTCGCGAACGTGACTTGGCACGTATTTCATTAAGAAGGAAGCAGTTACAAACATTTCCTGATGCAGCCAAACAGGGCTTGACCGATCAAGATCACAAAGAAAAAAACTACAGAAGAAAACGGAAAGAAGGAGTACAACCAGCGCATAAACTCCAAACACAGAAGACAGAAGCAGCAAGAGGGAGGGACACACCCAGCGCAGCCAACCCCAAACAACGACCTACGAGCTGAACCTGCTGTTGACAGTCAAAATTGGCTCTGGCCCGGACCGGTTTGGCCGGTTTGGTTCTGTAATTCGAGTAGGATTAGGATTCCGAGTTTAATCCCATATTGTAACCTATTCGAAAGGGGTAAGACTTCCCCGGCCTATAAATATAAAGGCTAAGGCCGATTGAGATGCATTCCAATCGAATCAAACACGTTTATCCTTTACTTTTTTATCTCTCAAACCCTAATCTTTTCCAACCTCCATATTCTATTCTTTGCTCGTCTCTACGGCGTTCAAGGGCGTTCTAGGTGGCCTGCCGACCTTAGAGCAACCCTAGCTTGCTTGAGCTCCGACGGGGTCCCTCCCGAGCTCGAGTTTCTAGGTCTTCACGAGTTCCTGCCTGAAAGTGGTCTGACCGGTTTCAGGAACCGGTCTGACCGGTTTGCCCGAGGAGCTCAGGAATTGGGCGTTGTGACGGCCGTGCTGCGCGTTTGATCGGCTTCGAGTCTGTTGGCGCGCTTTCGTGTCAACATACTTTTTGCCGACTCCGCTGGGGAAGATTAATCTGGTTTCAAGACCGATTTAATCTACCTCAAAGATGTCGGGATCAACGTGTGACCTTGACAAAGACAACATCATCACCGCGACGATGGAAGAGCTCACGGACGAGGAGCGGAAGCGGTACCTGATCGCCGAGGAGCACTTCAGGGCGCAATTCTTGAAGGGCTTCAAAAAAGATCGCGGTGGTCTTGTCAAGAGAGTGGAGGAATTCGTCATGCCGACTTTCAAGCTGGCAAACGACCAAGTTGAAGAACTTCCGAAGGTAACTGGCGAATCCTTTGATTTGATGCAGCAAATTACTCGCATGATGGATGATAAATTGCTTGTTGCACAAACTGCTACTAGTGAGTTGATTGCTCGTATGTCGGGTAATTCTAGTAAAGGTAAAAATAACGTAGAATCTAATGAATTACCTAACTCGGATCCTAGCTCATCAGGCGTGCCAGAACATGTTTTAGATCCTAATTTAGGCATGCCGATGAAGTTCTATGCGGGACAATCACCTCACCCTGGTTCGGTCCACGAACCGGTCAGGCCGGTTTGACCTCCTCTGGTGGTCAGACCGGTTCCATGGGTGCAGGGGCACCGGGTGCGATGGTTTTATCTAGTACGGTTGCTTCTGGTCCTGTTTACACTACTCCACGCACTACGGTTGTGGGAAGTATACCCCACGGATCTGGCGCATCTCATGGGCCGATTCCGAATACTTCTCAAAGTGCGATGTATAATGTTCCCCTTTTTCCACAAAACAGAGGTGATGGGAACTATCAAGCTGAGTTAGCTAAGTTTAAAGAAGATATAACTAATACACTTAGAGCAAGACTCGGGCTTGATTTGGGTAATTCACGCTTGTATCAAAAACCGTATCCGCCTGAATTTGATTTAGTTGCTTATCCTAATGGTTGGCGTGTTCCTGATTTTATTAAATTCAGTGGCGAAGATAATAGAACTCCTTGGGAACATATTAGTCAATATATCTTGCAATTAGGAGAAGCATCATTTTATGAACCATTGCGTATACGGTTGTTCTCATTATCTTTAACTAGAACTGTTTTTTCATGGTTTTCTTCGCTTGCTCCTAATTCTATTCAAAATTGGACTCAATTGGAGCGCAAATTTCATGATCATTTCTTTAGCGGAGAAAACGAGGCTAAATTGTCTGATTTAACATCGGTTAGGCAAAGCCGAGAGGAATCGGTTCTTGATTACTTCAAAAGATTTAAAGATGTTAAGAACCGATGTTTTAACATACCTGTTTCTGAAAAAGATTTAGCAGATTTAGCTTTTGCGGGCTTACGGTCTCATTTCAAGGAAAAGCTAGAGGGTTCTGATTTCCTTACTATTAATCACTTGCAAATGAAGGCTATGAGTCTAAAGCTTAAGTTTAAAAATTCAAAAGAATCTGCTAAATCTCATCGTTCGAATGTGCATATTGTTGATAATGATTCTGATAGTTCGGACGATGATAAAGAAATTTATGCTGCTGAATTTGTTTGGTCATCAAAGAGTAAACCTGGTTCTTGTCCCTCGTTGAAGCCGATTCAGAAAAATCGGCAAGAAGAAATTAAGTTTACTTTTGATGTAGCTAAATGTGATCGTGTTTTTGATGAATTGCTTAAGAATGGCTTTATTAAACTTTCTCATGCAATTCCACCTGATCAATTGAAAAATCGTGCGTATTGTAAGTGGCATAATTCTTTTTCTCATGCGACCAACGATTGCAATGTTTTTCGACGACAGGTACAATCGGCCCTTAATGAAGGTCGATTAGTGCTAGCTGAAATGCAAGTTGATAAGGCTCCTTTCCCTGTTCATACCTTGGATGTGAATACTAAGGTGCTGATTCGGCCGGAACAAGCCGATGGAGCTAAGGGAAAGAACGTGGTGATTGGAGACCCAAGGCCGAAAAAAGTTAATGACAAAGTTCTGGTCAGAACAGTGATGATTGGGAGAACTCTTGATGGTGAAGAGTCTCTGAAGATTACAATTAACACATCAAGGCCCGGGGGGCAAGGAAGTTCCTTGGAAGAGAATCGGTTCGCTAGTCAGGCGAAACCGGTCCGACCGGTTTCCCAAGCCGGTCAGACTTTCAAGCCTAAGCGCCCGGAAGTGGGTACTTGGAAATTCAATGAGCCGAAGGTTCAAGGAAGGGTTCTAAAGCAAGGACCTACTTTCTCTCAGCTCGTGAACAAGTATACAAAGGCCGTCCAAGTTGATCGGTCAACAAAAAAGAGACAGAGGTCACCGCAGCGTTGGATCAATTCTACAGCTTATAAGCGTCGTGGTGATGTTACTGGGACTTCGGTACATGACCGATTGGGCTCATGCCAATCAGGTCCTTCGGCTGCTCCCAAAAACGGTCAGACCGGTTTTGTGAACCGGTCAGACCGGTTTCGGTCTGAGCAGAGGTTCCAAGCTCCTCCTAAGCAAGAATATCGTGTCAAGAAGAAAAAGGAGGACGTGCAAGCCAAAACCAGTGGGATTGTAACAATTGGCAATATTTCAGTGGCTATGCAAGGTTTGGGTAGAAAGCCGATAGTCATTGGAGATTCGGCTCCTGTTCCAGTCAAAAAGCCGGTCATGGCAGATGATCATGAGGCTAATAGTAGCAAGGGTGTAAAGAAGGTCTTCCAACCAAGGTGGTGTCCTTCTGGATTGACTCATACGCAGAAGCGGAAGTTACAACGTCTGCGAAACAAAGAAAAAAGGGAACAGGAAGCTGAGAAGATGAGGGATGAATACTTCAACAATTACAGGCCTATGATCCCTCAGACCAAGATCTGGCAAGCTAAGCCCGTTGTGCAATCAGCAGCACAACCAATCAGACCGGTGTCTGAATCCGGTCAGACCGGTTTGGATCAGCCCACCGCTGCAGAAGCGGTCAGACCGGTTTCTGGAACCGGTCAGACCGGTCTGACGACAGAAGCGGGAGCTGAGATTACTTCAACCATCGATACTACTCCGCCAATTCCTCCAGTGGTTGAAGATGAAGAATTGGTTGATTTTGAGCCTTCTCTAGAACATGACAACATGGAAATCAATGTTGTATATTTGTCTTCTGATTATTATGTGGTACCGGAAGAGGAGGTCTCTCATCTTCAACTTGGGCCTCGAGATGCCATTTTTCAGAAGCCTAGTGAATCAGAGAATCATCTCAAGGCTTTATATATGAGAGGGCACATCAACGGGAAGCCAATTTCTCGTATGTTGGTTGATGGTGGAGCTATTGTAAATCTTATGTCATACTCTCTCTACAAGAAGATTGGCGGAAAAGACGAAGAATTGATCAAGACGAACATGACGGTCAGTGGAGTTGGTGGAGGTGATCCCATTGGTGCCAAGGGGGTGGCTTCTATGGAGTTGACCGTCGGGAGCAAGACTATTGCTACGACTTTCTTCGTCTCCGAGGTGCAAGGTAACTTCAGTTTAATCCTTGGTCGAGATTGGATTCATGCAAATAAATGTATTCCATCTATCTTGCATCAATATCTTATTCAGTGGATCGGCGATGAAGTTGAAGTTGTCCATGGTGACACTTCTTCCTTTGTTGCAATGGCCGATTCCGATTATCTTAGTGTAAATGAGAAGGTCAAATGTTTATCGGGCATGGATTTGACCGACTATGAGCTGATCAGTTGCACTAAGGATGATTTTGTTGCTGCTACATTAAAGCCGATGGAGAATCGGTTGAATTACTTGCTGTAATTGATGGAGCAAACAAATCAACAAAGACAAACCGGTCAGACCGCTTCTGGAAACCGGTCAGACCGGTTTAGACCTGAACAGCGCCGATCAAGCTAAACCGGTCAGACAGCTTTTGGGAACCGGTCAGACCGATTTACGTCTGGGCAGTGGCTTCAAGAGCGGATTGATCATTTTCGAGAAAAAACAGAAGGTACGTTTGAAGCCATTGAAGATTTGGGTGATATGGATAAACTGGGTCAAGGTTTTACATCAGTCGACCCTTTAAAAAAATAGATATTGGTGATGGTACTATTCCTAGGCCAACTTTTGTAAACAAAAATTTATCGGCTGAGTTTAAAGCTGAATTAATAAATTTGTTGAAGGAGTATGTTGATTGTTTTGCTTGGGAGTACCGTGAGATGCCGGGTTTGAGTCGTGATTTAGTTGAACATCGTTTACCGATAAAAGCCGGTTTTAGACCTTTTAAACAATCGGCTAGACGTTTTAATCCCGCTATTTATGACAGAATAAAAGAAGAAATTAATCGTTTGCTAGATGCTGGTTTTATTCGGACTTGTCGTTATGCGGAGTGGATTTCTAATATTGTTCCCGTTGAAAAGAAAGATTCGGGAAAACTTAGAGTTTGCATTGATTTTAGAGATCTTAATAAAGCCACTCCAAAAGATTCATATCCTATGCCTATAGCCGATGTCTTAATCAATGAAGCTTCTGGGCATCGTGTTGTTAGTTTCCTTGATGGTAATGCTGGATATAATCAAATCTTCATGGCCGAAGAGGATATGCACAAAACGACCTTTTAATGTCCAGGATTTATTGGTTTGTTTGAGTGGGTGGTTATGACTTTTGGATTGAAGAATGCTGGCGCAACTTATCAAAGAGCTATGAATTTAATCTTTCATGATTTGCTTGGTGTTATTGTGGAAGTGTATATTGATGATATTGTAGTTAAATCGGATGGCTTGGATTCTCATCTAGCCGATTTAAAACTTGCTCTTGAGAGGATGCGACGGTATGGTTTGAAGATGAATCCACTCAAATGTGCTTTTGGTGTTTCGTCTGGGAAGTTTTTGGGATTTATTATTCATGAGAATGGCATAGAAGTTGATCCCAAGAGAATTGAAGCTATGAAGAAAGTCGAAGCTCCTACTTGCAAGAAAGATTTGCAAAAGTTTCTAGGCAAGGTAAATTTCTCGAGAAGATTTATAATTAACTTGTCTGGAAAGGTTGATGCTTTTACTCCTTTACTTCGGTTCAAAGATGAAGCCGATTTTACCTGGGGGGCAAAACAGCAAGAAGCTTTTGAGAAAATCAAAGAGTAGTTGTCTTCACCACCGGTACTTAGGGCGCCTAAGCGAGGAGTATCATTTAGACTTTATGTGGCGGCTGAAGATAAAACTATTGGGGCTGTTTTGACTCAAGAAATCGGCAACAAGGAGTATTTAATTGCTTATGTAAGCCGACGGCTCATCGATGCAGAAACAAGGTATACTTTCATTGAGAAGTTGTGTTTATCCTTGTATCATGCTTGTACTCAATTGAGGCATTATTTATTATCTAGCACTTGCATCGTGTTGTGTCAAACCGATGTAATTAAACATATGTTGCAAAAGCCGATTTCTAGTGGAAGAGTCGGTAAATGGGCTTATGCTTTAGTTGAGTATGATTTGGCTTGTGAACCTTTAAAATCAATGAAAGGCCAAATTGTAGCTAATTTTATTGTTGAGCATCGAATTGATGATACTTGTGAATTCAACGTCGGCTATGTTGCTTGTGCATCATGGAAGTTATACTTTGATGGATCGGTTTGCAACGATGGGCAAGGAATTGGTGCTGTTTTGGTCTCTCCAAGTGGTGCTGTCTTTGAGTTTTCAAACCAATTGGAAGAAAAGCGAACCAATAATCAAGTTGAATATGAAGCTCTTCTATTTGGTTTGGAATTTTTGCAAGACATGGGAGTAAAACATGTTGAAGTTTTTGGTGATTCGCTCCTGGTGGTACAACAAGTGTCAAAGGTATGCCAATGTTATAATGGTTCATTAAATGCATATCTTGATAGATGTCTTGACATCATTGCTTCTTTTGATGAATTTACTATCAAACATATTCCAAGAGAAGAGAATGACAAGGCAAATACTCTGGCTCAGAAAGCATCTGGTTATATGGTTGCAAAGAAATATTTCTATCTCCAAAAACTGATGCAAACAAAAGCCGGGGTTTTGGTTCTGGACGAACCGGTCACGCCGGTTTCAGAAACCGGTCAGACCGGTCTTACTGCCAGAACCGGTCTGACCGGTTCTGAAAGCGGTCTGACCGCTTCGTCCCCTGACAGAAGCAAAAATCCTTTGGATGATGCTAATCAATCCAAAGTCGAAGATCAGGATTGGAGGGTGCCTATTATTACTTATTTGAGAAATCCTGGTCGTGGTGCAGAAAGAAATATTTGTCGAATATCGTTTAAATACGTTTTGCTTGACGATGAACTCTATCGTCGAAACGCCGAAGATTTGCTGTTGAAATGTCTTAATTCGGATCAGGCCAAAGTTGCCATGGGTGAGGTCCATGAAGGTATTTGTGGTACACATCAATCGGCTCCAAAGATGAAGTGGTTACTTAGACGAGCCGGTTTCTATTGGCCTACTATGATGGCAGATTGTTACAGATATTACAAAGGATGTGAGGAATGTCAGAAGTTTGGAAATTTGCAACTTGTTCCTGCTGCATTGATGCATCCTATTATTAAGCCATGGCCGTTCCGAGGTTGGGGATTGGATTTTATTGGACAAATTAATCCTCCATCATTAAAAGGACATCGTTTTGTGTTAGTTGCTACAGATTATTTCACTAAGTGGACCGAAGTGATTCCCTTGAAGAATATGACGCATCGAGAGGTAATTGAGTTTGTTACGCAAAATATTATTCATAGATTCGGTATTCCTCAAACTTTGACAACAGATCAAGGTACTTCGTTTATGTCTAAAGGGGTACGTGAATTTGCCGAATCCTATAGAATTAAGTTGCTCAATTCATCTCCATATTACGCTAAGGCTAATGGACAAGCCGAGTCAAATAATAAAGTTTCGATCAAATTAATCAAGAAAAAGATAGAAGAAAGTCCTAAGAGATGGCATGAAGTTTTATCCGAAGCATTATGGGCTCATCGTATATCTAGACATGGTGCTACTAAAGTTACTCCTTTTGAACTTGTGTATGGTCAAGAGGCCGTTTTACCCGTTGAGGTAAATCTGGACGCTTATAGATTGGCTAAACAAAATGATCTTGATGCTGTTGATTACCACAATTTGATGTTGGACAATATTGATGAGGTAACCGACAAACGATTGAAAGCTTTGAAAGAGATTGAGAAAGATAAGCTTCGGGTTGCTAAAGCTTACAACAAGAAAGTACGAGGAAAATATTTTCAGATTGGTGAGCTTGTTTGGAAGACGATCTTGCCTATTGGGACGAAAAGCAACAAGTTTGGTAAATGGTCACCAAGTTGGGAAGGACCCTATAGAGTTGTCAAAGTCATTTTTGGGAATTCTTACATGCTAGAGACGCTGAAGGGAGATCATTTGCCTAAAGCTATCAACGGAAGATATTTGAAGAAATTCTATCCAAGTGTTTGGCAAGACGCATGAAGACCAATGGCCGGTATATTGTTGATATCGTCCTTAGCATAAATTTTAGCTCCTGAATTGTAATTATTTGCTTTTTAGTTCTCAAGTTCACTAAAAACGCAGGGAGGCATGTGTTGACAGTCAAAATTGGTTCTGGCCCGGCCAAACCGGTCTGACCGGTTTGCCAAACCGGTCAGACCGGTTTGGTTCTGTAATTCGAGTAGGATTAGGATTCCGAGTTTAATCCCATATTGTAACATATTCGAAAGGGGTAAGACTTCCCCGGCCTATAAATATAAAGGCTCAGGCCGATTGAGGTGCATTCCAATCGAATCAAACACGTTTATCCTTTACTTTTTTGTCTCTCCAACCCTAATCTTTTCCAACCTCCATATTCTGTTCTTTGCTCGTCTCTACGGCGTTCAAGGGCGTTCTAGGTGGCCTGCAGACCTTAGAGCAACCCTAGCTTGCTTGAGCTCCGACGGGGTCCCTCCCGAGCTCGAGTTTCTAGGTCTTCACGAGTTCCTGCCTGAAAGCGGTCTGACCGGTTTCAGGAACCGGTCTAACCGGTTTGCCCGAGGAGCTCAGGAATTGGGCGTTGTGACGGCCGTGCTGCGCGTTTGATCGGCTTCGAGTCTGTTGGCGCGCTTTCGTGTCAACACATGCAGAAAGATACGCCAACACCTAGAGAGCCTGTAAGCGAAGAATCCACCAAGCACCACGACCACGACGGCAAAGCATCCGCCAGACAAGCGATGGCCAAGCATCCACCTGAAGACCGACACCTGGGCGGCAAAGCATCCGCCTGAGCAAGCACCAACAGCACGAACGGTGTCAAAGCATCCACCCGACTTCCACGACCTGAGCGGCAAAGCATCCGCCCAAGGATAGCATCAAGCACCACGGCGGCAGCATCCGTCTGAGACAGCAAGGTGGCAAAGAATCCACCCAAGAAGTACGACCTAGCGGCAAAGCATCCGCTGAAACAGCAGGGTGGCAAAGCATCCACCAGCACCAAGCACCACGGCGGCAGCCTCCGCCAAAACAAGCAGTAGAGTACGACCCAGCGGCAAAGCATCCGCTAAAACAGCCCGGTGGCAAAGCATCCACCAGAATAAAGCGACCCAAGCAGTCAGGTGATGGCGAGCAAGACTAGCATTGGCAGGAAAACAGCTACACAAAGACATCCACTCCGAAGCAACCGCCGCCGCCACAGCCGAGCCGAGAGGCGACCACGTCGAGGAACCGACAGCCGACGTAGAGCCTCCAAAACAACGCCACAAGGGAGGGAGCGGCACCAACGGTGCCACCATTGTCCAACACGAGGTTTAGGTTTTCACCTGGAGAGCTCAACCGAAGAGGATCGAGGGGGAGCAGATGACGCCTTCAGGAAGGTAAGCGTCGCCCGTGAGCGTCGCCGTCATCAGCCCGCGAAGGAGCCTCGGCTTTCGCCTGCACCCCCAAGACTCCCCAGGACACGCACTGGCAGGAACCTCGGCCAACCACCGGATCGTGCAGGGGGCACGAAGGCCCCCACCCACCACGGCCGGCGAGGACCCGCACGGCCGCCGCCTGGAGCTGCGAGCGCCGAAGGGGCCGCCGCTGCGCGAGCACGCCTCACCAAGGCCGCTGTTGTGCGCCACCGCGGAGCCCGAGGACGCCGATGGCTGTTGCCGCAAGCGGGCGAGCTCCGCCCGGGCAGGCAAGGCTGGCAGCAGACGAGCTCCGCGCGGATCTGGCGGAAGGGAGACCCCTACGGCCGGCGGGGGGCGGAGCTCCGGCGACCGGCACGGGCCCGAAGCGAAGGTCGCGCATCTCCACCATGGGCGTGCAGATCCGGCAGGGAAGGGGGTAGGTCCGGTCAAGGAGGACGTGGATCTAAGCTCCGGCGACCGGCACCCGGACCTGGCGACGGCGGACGGCGAGGTGCCCGGAGGAGGATGTTGGGGGAGGATGGGCTGAGTGGGGAAGGAAAAGGAGGGAAAAAGAGAGAGAGGGGGGAGGGAGGCGGGGCCGAGGCCGCCGCCCGCCGGCCGGCGGCGGCGGCGATGGCCGGCGGGGGCCAGTGGAGGGGGCTCGGCGGGGGAAGCTCGGTTCGCCCCCGAGTCGCTCCAGGAGGACGACCGCGGGGGTCTCGTACGATGTGTGGGTGAAGGACTCACTGCCCTACCACTTCATCCAGTTCAGAAGGAACCTAGCTAGTTTTCCTCCCCCAGTTGGATGATGCATGCTACCGGGAGGAAGGATCAATGTTGCATCACCAGACGGTCACTCGCTTCGTCATCATCGTCGCGAATCACGGGTCAATCTTCAACGCACGGTGGTGCACTGCACGGTGCCCAAACATGCGTGGATTCTCGCGCGCCTGACACCAAAACGACCCGGCTCCAGTCAACAGCGGCGACGCCATTTACTTGGACTAATTAGGCAGTAATAATAATAGTTTACATTAGTACTAGTGCGAGTTCATCGGCAACGCATGTGATGTGAGGTACTCCGTACGTAAGAATGCAACATCCGTCTCGTGAAAAAGAAGCGAGAGAAAAGGGGTGACTGACTGACTTACTATAGTCTAGCCTGTTCCACGGTCAGCTCTGAGGAACTGGAGGTGAATGAAGATCAATGGAGTGACAGACACTTCAGCCCTCGTCGTCAGCGTTCATTCGCACCTTCGCCGGCGACCTGTCTGAACCTGGCCGAGAAGTTGCAGGCAGCTCCGTTCGTCGTCGTCTCCTCCGCCCTCGCCGCTGCCGTTGGGATCACGCCGCGCGTCGATGACTTCCAGAGTTCCAGATCCACTACGTGACACTTGGACAGACAAATGGACCGCAAGAGAGTTTGGGATGGGAAGTTCGGTCAGGTCCCTCCCGCCCCGGGAAATGCATGGACCATTCGCCATTGAATTCGTTTGGCTCTGGAGGAGCTTCGAGCTCGAGGTTGGCAAGCACTATTCGCCGTCTGACGACCGGAACAGAACAGATTGGCCGCCGGCCTAACCGGCCGCGGCGAGCATCGGAGTGGGTGGTGGCCTCGCGGCTGGGCGGCCATGTGCGCGGCCTGCCCTTCGTACTCCTTGGCGTTGGGGTCTCGCTCTCGCATGTGTCCACCGTCCTGGGTGTTGGGTGTGGTTAGGCCCAGCGGCAACGAACGAATCCCCTCCTCGCTTTTGCCTGGTCCATCGTGCCGTGCGCCCGGGGCCGGCGGTGGCTGGTCGCGCCTCCTTGGCACGTTCTGAATTGTGAATCCGGGCATACTACCATACAAGCAGTATAGAATTTTCAAAAAAAAAACTAGCAGTATAGTTAAAAAAAGAGGCCTAGTATTTCGCATGCGCTTTTCCCTCATGTAGAGTAGAGTATTGAGGGGTTAAAGACTCGTTTGGCCAGCAGGAATTCCATAATTTTGACGTGAAGCCGACTTGAACATGGTTAACGGCCAATGTGGCTAGGCTGGTTTCACTTTTTTTTCTTTAACCTAGCTAATCAGGCTCGAATTTTGGAATCGGGATGCTCACAGTTTTCTAAACTCAATTTGAAACTAATGAAGTAGTATCACGCTAGTTTTGTCGATCCCTATATCTGTCATCTTAGTCTTTATTTCTGGAACTATCTATATGAATGTAGGTGTGTATTTTTTTTATATTGGTAATATAGCATATGCTATGTTTTTGAAAAAAAAGATTACTCATTTTGCGAGCAAAGAATTCCACAATTTGACGTGCAATCGATTTGGACATCACGCGTGCCAAATGCATGGAAAAGTTCAACCCAACCTCGCATATTTTTTCGTAAAAAGCGTATCCATTTCATACTAGTTAGGGTAAAATAAGAGTAAGTATATTGTTACACGTCATCAGTCTGATAAGTCGTCTGTGACATATAATTTTAGAGAAATTTTAGGATTACGAGACAACTTCCTCGTCACAATAAGTTTGTTGCCATGTAATAAATAATATTTATTTATTTTATTTTAAAATAAAGATACATTTGTTATATATGTTGTCTGATATCGTCTTAAAATTATATATTATTGTATAAGACTGCCCTATTAGATGGTATCAGTACATTTATCCTCAGTTACGTTATGAAATCACTTGTTTAATCATGTCCGCGTAAAGACTTGTGGGAAAGCGCCAAACTTGCAATTGTACGCTAGTCAACTCGATTCTTCGTGTATGAAAGAGTCAAAAGGGGTTTGTACGCGCCAACGAGTGATTCAAACTACTTTCAGGGAAAAACCATAATAGCCTAGTACTCTCATCAGCACAGTAACCATCTCGTGGCAACCACACGCAACAAAAGCATGTACTCCCTCCGGTTTGGTAAAACAAGTCGTTTTGGACAAGGTTTGAGTCAAACATTGGGAATATAAATCATGAATAACATTTAAGTCATTGAGTTTGGAAATATGAAAATTATATAAATAGATTGGTCTTGAAAATTACTTTCATAAAAGTATACATATATAACTTTTTAAAAAATATTTTTATAGAAAAGAGAAGTCAAAGTTGTGTTTTGGTGACCGTGTCGCTGTCCTAAACGACTTATTTTACCAAACAGGAGGGAGTACATATTTTTTATTCTAACGAAATTAAATACTCCAAATGCGGAAACCCCGTGATCACATTCATAATTCCCAACTAACCCCACTCCTCCCTTATAAAATCCTCCCCCTGCTCACACTCCCACACAGCTGCCCTGCCCTGCCTCCAAGAACAGCAAGCCCACGCGCACTGCCAGCAGTGAGTGACTCAGTGAGGCCTGCCAAACCCACATGGCGATGCCGCGCCACCTAGCGCTGCTCCTGCTCCTCCTCGTGTCCTCGCCGGCGGCGACGCAGCTCGCGTCCGCCGCCTGCGCCAGCGAGAAGTTCCCGGCGGGGCGGACCTACGCCACCTGCGAGGACCTCCCCAAGCTCGGCGCGTCGCTGCACTGGACCTACGACGCGGCCAAGAGCTCCCTCTCCGTGGCGTTCGTGGCGGCGCCGGCGGCGCCCGGCGGGTGGGTGGCGTGGGGGCTCAACCCCACCGGCGAGGGCATGGCCGGCGCGCAGGCGCTGGTGGCGCTCAAGGGGTCCGGCTCCGGCGCTCCCTCCGTGAAGACGTACAACATCTCGGGCTACGCGCTGGGGGCCTCGGCCCCGCTCGAGTTCCCGGCCACCGACCTCGCCGCCGACGCCGGCGGCAGCGGCGGCAAGATCCGGGTGTACGGGAAGCTGCAGCTGCGCAAGGGGATGAAGGCCGTGAACCAGGTGTGGCAGGTGGGGTCCTCCGTCACCGGCGGCGCCCCCGACAAGCACGCCTTCGGGGCCGACAACCTCGCCGCCAAGAGCAAGCTCGTGCTCGCCGGCAGCAAGGCCGCCGCCGCGGGCGCACCCACGGTCTCCCCCGCCGCCGCGCCCGTGGCCGGCGGCCCGGCCGCGTCCGGCAGCGACAGCGGCGCGGCGGCGGCGTCGTCCATGGCGCCGTCCGCCGGGAAGACCCCGAACGCGGGCGTGGCCACGGCCGGCGTGTCCGCGGCGGCGCTCTTCGTGGCGGCGCTGGTGGGTTTCTTGGTGACGGTATGATGGCGGTAGCTGGAATGCTGGACGCTGGCATGCTGCCTACCATTATTATTCATCAGCGAAGGTGGCGGCGGCGGCGGCGGGCGGCGGTGGGTCGGAGACTCGGAGTAGAGGAAATATGGAGCTATTTTTGTTGGGGTTTTCTTTTGTTTTTTGGCTGTGAAATAAAAACGGGTTGCTGTACTTGTTGCGTTGAGATGTTGTTATTGTTAGGTAGCTTAGCGAATTACTGTAGTGGACATGTCATTCATCCGATCACATGGCCGTATCTCTTGCCACAATGCCCTGTTCCTATCTCATCTCTGAATTTGCATAGCCTGCACATGGATTGAATTCATGCCACTGACGAACGCTGCCGCAGCACAACCGCACAAGCAGCCGGCGACGCATGGATTGAATCCGTCAGTTCCATGTCGTGTAGGTGTAGCCGCAGGTACACTGAACGGGAGAAGAGTATGTTGACGGCGATCTCAGGCCAACAGCTGGCCATCATCTGATGCGATCAAAGGAGCTAGCTTCGGAGCAAAATTAAGCTGGCGGCCGGCGCACCTCACCGTCACCGGTGGTTGACGAGAATGATTCTGTGCGGTGCCAGCATCAAGCGATCCGTGGAAAGAAACGTCGATTAGCCTTTTGAGCAAACATTTGTTCACGAGTTACTCTTCGTTTACTTCAAAAGTTACTCTTCGTTTACTTCAAAAAGTTACTCTTCGTTTAGCAAGATGATTGCCTGCTCCGTCTCACTCGATGATCGAGCTCTACTCCCTGCTCAATGCTCATCATCCCCTGTTAAAGATCAAAGCATGATGCGAAGAACAGCGCACTACGCCATTACAGAACTCCGAGATGCACGCGCCAAGCCGCCAGCTCTCTCTTATCCAAACTAAACCAAACCGTGCGATGCAATGCAAAACAGCAAAAGCAAGCAAAGCGCAAGAGAAAATCATCAGTGGCGTTGATCGCATGCAACGGCAACACCAATTGCATTGCAGAGCAGGGTCCCAGGAAGAAAAAGGCGGCAGGCAAGGCAAGCCAGTTGGAAAGGGCGGCGAGGACGCCGGCGGGGGCTCCGCGCGGTAGGTGGCGGTCGACCCCGACCCAAGATGATTGGGTCCTTTTTTCCGCTGGAGCCTGCGTGCCCCGATGGATGGGTCACGGGCAGACGAGGGCAGCGGCAATCCACCGCCGGCGCGGCGGAAATTACCGCGTGGCTGCCCGCGCCGCCGTGCGCGCGTATGGGTGCACATGCCGCCGCCGCGGGTGTCGGCGTCGTCGTCGGTCTCCTCCGGTACGGGACGGAGGCAGGAGGGTCTGAACCCAGTCTGTCTCACTGTCTGGATACTGCGCGGCGCGGCGCGGTGCGCGCCAGCCTTGCACTTGTGGCAGCAGCACTCTCGCACGAACGTTTGGTCTGGCCGGCTGGCCGGTGCGGCAGCTTTGACAGGCCGGTAGCATTCACGGCCGCCGGCGAATCGGCGTATCATACGGCACACAGGGCGTACTACTCTACTCATGTCCGGCTCGGTGGCCAGTGCTGAAAACTCCGTAAAAGTATCTAGAAAGTAGAAACCCTATGCTTGCCAAATGCCATCTAGGTGATTTGAGCTTTTTTTTTTGGTATGATTAGCAATACAACCTTAAGAGAAGTTCTGAATCATGGTTGAGAGGGAACGAAGGATGCAGCTGTACCGACGCTAAAGCACCGAATGATTCTACGAGTGATGAAGGCTTTACAAATCTGTCCATTTCCTTCCTGTTGAACTTGCAACATTATTACAGGCGTGAAAAGAAAAAAAAAAGCAGCAGGCAGTGGTGGTCTGGGCTGCTCCTGGGTTTAGCCTGCACCCCCCATCTCGTGCGGCTCCACCGCTCCAGCCCAATCACGCATCCTTTCGCCATCCGAAACGGAGCTCATTCAAAGCAGATCCAGCCCAGTGCGAGAGTGGCCCACGAGCTCGCGATACCAAGCTCGGGCCGTGATATTTCTCACCAAACCGAGGCCCAACAGCACACGAGCCCGTCCGACGCGATCCCACCGTCCGGCTGCAACCGCCGCATCCCAGCCGTCCATCCAACCAGTCTCAGCTCGCTAGGGTTTTAGCCCGTATAAGAGCCCCCCTCGCCACCCCCCGAACCCCGCCTCCGCCGCCTCGCGCTTCGCCTCCTTCGCTTCCTCCTCTCCTCTCTCGGTGCGCTCCGATCCGAAGGTGCGCCACCCACCTCGCCGGCGGAATCCCCCCGCTGCTTCCCTTCCTCCTTTGCTCGTTGATCTCCGCTCACGTTTGCGTGTTTGTTCCTTGTTGTTTGCTTGGTGGAGCAGAGATGGCGGTGCCGCTGCTGACGAAGAAGATCGTGAAGAAGCGGGTCAAGCAGTTCAAGAGGCCCCACCTCGACCGCTACAAGTGCCTCAAGGTGCGAAGCTTTGAACCTCTTCTGGTTGATCTCTGAAATGGAATCTCTAGGCTTGTGCTGTGTTCTCGCGGCTGGATCTGCGTGGTTGGTTGTGTTTCCTCGGTACCAAGTTACTGGTTACTTTAGCAGCTGATTCGCATGGATGTGTTGTTTTAAGAATATACATGCGCTCGTTTAGTTCTGTCTAGATCCACCCTGGTAATAATTTTGTTAGGATTAAGCAGTTGTTGAAAAAGAATGATGGTATATGTTCTAGATTTGCAGTTAGTTTTAGAAATATGTGGTACAGTGCTGCCCTGAACGAAAGCATTTTGAGCCTGCTGGAAGATTGAAACTGCCACACAGGTTGTTTTTGTCTGGCTGTAGAATTGAAGTTGCCTTTTTTGGGCTCCCATTGTTATTCCTTAGCAGCATGGCCTGAGCTGGGCATTAGTTTTTCTCCATGTGCAATCAAATTTTTTACCCATTTGTTTGATTCCGTGGACTAGGATTACTTCACAAGTGATTTGGGTAGAGAGATAAGAAACATATATTTTTTCCTTTGGGTATATTCTGAAGGGCTGTTATATCCTTGTAAATTTCTACGGTGCTGCTGTGTCATTGACCTGCACAATGAACTTCGTTCAAGAGTGCTATCATCTGAATGTCTTTGATTACAGCCTTCAGTAAATGTTGTATTACTATAGCTTGTTTTTCATTTGAGGGTGCTTTAGAGATTACCAAATTGATCTTTTGACTGAATACATGAATACTGCTGTTATTTCAGAGATTGTAAAGTATTGAATCCTTTCATTTGTACTGGATAACGAGTTGTGGTTCAAGTTCTTTCAAGTTTGTATCTATTTAAATTGTTGACAGTTTCGAATGTGTCTTGGGCCTTAGTATATGAACTTCCTGACTAGCTCAAATGATACCATTTACTTCATGCCATGTGAACAACTTTTCTTGCCCTCTGTATGGCTGTATTATATTCTTATCATTCCACCTGAGAGTGTGATTGTTGGTGTGTTACTGCATCTGAGTATGTGCAGATATTCTTGAGTGTGATACTTTTCTGTGCTTTATGCTACATGGCATGGTTGCAAGGACTAATTTTCCATCAATGATTCTTTGTGTAGGCAAGCTGGCGCAGGCCAAAGGGTATTGACTCCCGTGTCAGGAGGAAGTTCAAGGGATGCACCTTGATGCCCAACATTGGTTACGGCTCTGACAAGTCGACCAGGCACTACCTCCCCAACAAGTTCAAGAAGTTTGTGGTGCACAATGTCTCTGAGCTGGAGTTGCTCATGATGCACAATAGGTACAGATTTACCAAGTTGGCTGTTAGTGTGTTCTCATAGCCTGTATAATACACCAATGCCATTGCAACTCTTACTGACGCAATGCTCTTCCCCTGCTCACACACAGGACCTACTGCGCTGAGATCGCTCACAACGTCTCCACCAAGAAGCGCAAGGAGATCGTGGAGCGTGCCGCCCAGCTTGACATCGTGGTCACCAACAAGCTCGCCAGGCTCCGCAGCCAGGAGGACGAGTAGGCTGGGTTCATTGGTACTGTTGGGTGTCTTTCCCTGCTGTAGGAAACTACTCTGCTTTGTGTCGTGTTACTACCGATGTTACTGTTATGCCGACATTTTTGCTGTCAAGTAGCGACTCTAATGTGCCAAATTCTGCTGTTACCTTACATCTATCTGAATTATCTGCGTTGCATGGTTTCATTCTACCGGTCATTTTATCCTCCAGTTGTGGATGAGCTGATGTGCTCTTTCTTTGTTTTGTGCCATACTGCTCTGTGTGGCTTGAACTTTGGAACATGTGCAGTCTGTGTTTGAGGTCCGCACATAATGTTAGGACATGGGGGAAAATGGGGTTAATGGGTTATCGCTGGGCTGATCATAGATCAAGCGGATCTCTTGGTAGATCATCTCTTCGAGCTTTCTGTACGTCCAAGGGATCATGTGTTGTGTCCGGAAACAAGCGCACGCTCATCTTCGCCACCTTTGCTTATCACACTCTCTTGCGTTGAGTAATCTTTCATACCCATGAGAATGGAGCATACTTCTAAAAATTAAGAGAACTCAAATAACTCTATCACGCGTTCAATTCGAATTTATAATGTTTATGATTTCCATTTTTTTCCAAACATTTGAGATGTGTTTATATTCAATCACTCAAAGAACGTTCAATTCGAATTTATAATGTTTATGATTTCCATTTTTTTCCAAACATTTGAGATGTGTTTATATTCAATCACTCAAAGAACGTTCAATTCGAATTTATAATGTTTATGATTTCCATTCTTTTGCCAAACGTTTGGGATGTGTTTATATTCAATCACTCAAAGATAGTTGGCAATTACCATTACGCACGATAATGGCTGTGTTTAGTTCCCAAAATTCCACGAGTCTCTCTCCTCATGTACGAAGCAGTCTTTCGCGACAACTAAAACAGCCAATGGTTTTATAACAAACGTTAGTAGGTTCGGTTTCCAATGTGTAATCCGTCCGGGTCTCTTCCCATCTCGAGTTCTCGATCTATAAATCCTCTTGTGCGCTCGCCTTGTTGGGCTTCTCGATCCTTCGCATCAATTGGTCCTCTCTTAACTTCTCAACAGAGCGCCGCCATGGAGGCCGGCGGCGCAACCCATCCACCCGACGAGGTGCTGGTGGAGCGCTACGTGCGATACATAGATGAGTTATCCGAGGTCATCGAGGAAAGAGGATGGCCGTCGCTGGACACCGTCATGGCCGCCGCCCTCGACGGCGTTCCGCCGCACGAGACGCAGGCCGTGATCGACCGGGAGAGGCTGCGGTACCGGGCGGAGGTGGCGGCGCCCGCGGAGGCCATCCTCCGCGATCGCAAGGCCTCGCGCCCCGCCGCCGTCGCGAAGGTCCCGGTGGCCTTCACCGGCGCCGGCGGCGACGACCCCGCCTTCTACGCCCAGGCGCTGGACGGCGTCGAGCCCCGATTCCTCCGTGTCGCCGAGCCCCCCGAGACGACCCGGCTCGCTCTCCGCGTGTCCTGGCCGCGGGAATACGGCCTGGATTTCCCCCACAGCGCCTTCGTCTCCGGCGCCGACCGCGACGTGCTCGTCCTCTACGTCGGCAAGTACCGCCCCTGCCTCGGCATGCCGGGGTTTTACCTCGTGCTCGACGCCTCGGCCAACTCCGCCGCCGTGGTCCCGCCGCTGCCGCGCCAGCCTTTCTCCGTGTTCTCCGGCCACGTCACCATCGGGACCGGCGTCGCCGTCCTGCGCCACGGCGGCGGCGGCGGCGGCATGCCCGGCGAGTACCTCCTCGCCGAGCTAATCCTCCGGAGAGCCCATGGCGGCCGCTTCTCCTGCAAGGGCACCCTCTTACGGTGGTGGTCGTCGTCGTCGTCCGGCACGCCGGCCGCCGGGCGGTGGATCCCGACGGAGGTGACACTCCCCCTCCCCTGCGACGACAACGAACAGCGGGGACATCACAGCTTCTGCGCCGACGTCGCGTTCGCCGTCGGCGGCGCGAGCCTCTGCTGGGCGGACCTGCTCCAGGGCATCGTCATGTGCGACGGCGTGCTCGCCGGCGGCGGCGACGATCCCCAGTTCCGGTTCATCCCATTGCCCCCTGGAACTCCCGTCGTGCCTGGCATCGAGGGCCGATTCCCGTCGGCGGCGCGGCGCTCCATGTGCTGCGTCGAGCGCGACGGGGACCAGGTCCTCAAGTTCGTCACCATGGACGGCTGCTACGGCCGGGACCTGACCATCACCGTGTGGACACTCCGGCTCGTCGTCGGCAAGGTCCCGACGGCGGCGGCGGCGGAGTGGGAGTGGGAGAGAAGCTTCTCCTGCAGCTATGGAGAGCTCACGCCGGCTGACCCGGCCCAGCAGCTGGAGCTGCTCGTGCCAACCTATTACCCTGTGCTTAGCTTGGTTGACGATCATGTCATCTACTTCACCGCCGCTGTTAAGCTTGCATCGAAGCCTGAGCAGCTAGAAGATTGTGTGGGGTGCGTGCTCCGCGTCGACATGAGGCAGATTAAGGTCCTGTCCAGTTCCATGCTCCCGCCTGGAAGCGGACTTATTCCAACCAAACTGGTTGTTAGTACCTTTAGCAGCTACTTACACAAGGTAATTAATCCTCTCAAATCGTAGGATTCTGAATCTTACCACTTGTTATAATTTTGGTAAATTTATATTTTATGAGAACATTGTAGTTGTACCTAGCCAAACTTGGTGCATAGTTTGGCATGTGGTGAAATTAGTGAAATATCAATATTAAATCACTAGTTGATTTTTTTTTCTAGAAGCATATTTTCTTTGTTCTACATGTAGAATGGCCGGGGACTAAGCTCTCTAAATAGATTTTTCTTGTTTGCAGCCTATTTAAGAATAAATTCTATATATAATGGGCTAATTAATTATAAGGCTTAAACATCTCATCATAAATAATTTCTATACTACTAGTGATAACGTAGGTTCACTTTTGTTCACTCCAACCATGGATTAGTATTTTGGCATATAGAGTTTTATCACACCTTGAAATATCTTACTTTTCCTATTATTGTCCACTTATGAATCACAAGTTACTTGTTTTTCTGAATGTTTTAAATCAATGTACTAGTTTTTTCTTATCAATTAGCAGATATTTTACCGTTCTACCACTGATTGTACTTTGATACTTTAACTAGTTATAGATGAATTCTTCTAAATTCTTGCAGATGGATAATCATTACTTTCCATTCCATTTATTTTATATATTTTTTATAGATTGTCCTAACCTGATTTATTAGTGTGTCTGACTAACATCTCTTTCTGTTTCTCATAGAGGAGTCTCTGGAATGAACCCCAGAAATCTGAGGAAGAAACAAGGATTAAATCCGAAAAACATGTAGTTGGATTGACTTCTTTGTCCGGTGATCATGGCTGTACTTCTCAATGATTACCGCCCAGCATCACTACTAGTAGCTATTACACCTTTCTACCCATTCTTGGAAGAGAACCATGCATCAAATTAAATTAAGCGTAATGACTCAATGTTATCTTTGAATACTATGTTAGCAGTGAGGCCTGATTTTTTATGTATGTGCTTTTATACTATGTAAGTAGAATGCCTTTGACTATTGTATATGGTACGAAGGGATATCATGGAGATATCAAGCGCACTAGATACGTTCCGCAACATAATTGAGTTGGCTGCTGTTTTGACACAATGAAACATGTGATCACAAACTCAACCGGAAGCAATTAGGCAAGATGAGTGGCATGAAACACCTTTGCGCCATGCCATATTTCTTCCTTTATTTTGGGTGTACCAGTGGGGAACTAGTTTGCTCGAGTTGTCATGGCTATTGTAGAGTTTGCAAGGAGTTATTTTTTTCTTGAGATTTTGTGAAGAACTCTAATATAAGAAAAAAAATATTCTAATGTTCTATACCTCGACACAGCATAGGACAATATGCCACTTGGAGAACATCAAAGACATCCTTCCGTAGCATTGCACAGCATGGCTTGTTAATATTTTCAACATCACATATTAATCTCACTGAGGGATGGACATGAGTGGTACTAGTTGGCAATTCGATAAAATCTCTCTAAAACGAATCCTGAGCCAAGCTCGGACCGACGGATAGGGCCACGTCACTGCGATTCGCGACCGTTCGATCGGGCGCGTCAACGGGTGAGATCACGCGAGCTCGCGGCAATTTGCAAAAAGGCCCTCGACGTTTACTGGAATCAACCCGTCGTCCTCCCTCCTCCTCTGTCTCTCCCTCCCTCCGTTCCCACGCGCCGCCCCATCCCCTCCGCCGCACGCGCCGTCGCCTCGCCTCGTCCCCCCGGCGCCGCCTCGCCAGTGTCTCGCCTCCTCCCCCCGCAGCAGCTATCCCCTCCTCCTCCCGCCATATGCCACGCGCCGCCCCGCCTCCCCACGCCGGCGCCGCGCCTCCTCCCCTGGCGCTCCTCGCCCGCCGCCTCGGCCCTCCGGCCGACGCCTCCACTCCTCCGCGCCGCTCTGCCTCTCCCTCTCCCCCATCGTCGGCGTAGCGGAGGCCGCAGGCGCGGCGGGCGAGCGGCCACGGACGGCGGCGGCGTGGCCGCAGCCAGCGCGGCGCGGAGCGCCGCCCCTCCCTCTCCTCTTCCACACGTCCTTGCCAAATTCTCGACCGTTAGATCGTGCATGGATGGCTGCGGGCGCATCAGCGACCTGCAGGTGGAGCTGGAGCTGGAGCGGCGGATGCGGCGCTGCGGGAGGAGGCCGGCGTGGCGCGCGCAGCGCTGGAGGAAGGTGAGCGAGGCGCTGGCGGCGGAGCTGGCCGCGGCGAGGCCAAGCGCCGGGCCCTGCGGGAGGAGGCCGGCGCGGCGCGCGCAGCGCTGGAGGAAGCCGAGGAGGAGCGGCGGATGCTGCGCGTCGCGAACCTCTGGCGCGAGGAACGGGTCCAGATGAAGCTCGCCGACGCGAGGGCGGCCGTGGAGGAGAAGCTCCGGGAGATCGACGACACCGTCGCCGAGCTCCACGCGGCCGCCAGCGACAACCACAAGAGGAGCAGCTGCTGCTGTAGCTGCACCCCGAACGGCAAGGCAAGCCCGACGACTCCACACGACCAGCAGAGCCCGAGCCGCTGTCCTTCCTCGATGCCGTCCGCTGCCGCGCTGCCCATCCACCGATGCGGGATCACGTCGCCTGGAACGCCATGATCGCTACGTACATGCACGTGGGCATCTCGAGGGAGGCGCTGAGGCTGTTCGACGAAATGCAGAGCGCCGGCTCTGCTGTTGGTGAGGCGACGCTGGTCTCTGTGCTCACTGCGTGTGCGCATATGGGTGCGTGGAACCATGTCAACTGGGTGCACGGGTATGTACGTAGCCGTGGGATGCAGATGTCAGTCACGCTTGGCATTGCCTTGGTGGATGCCATGGAGGTGTTTGAGAGCATGGGTGAAAGAAATGTGTACACTTGGACAACTGCACTCAGTGGCCTTGCAATGAACGCCATGGGATTGAAGTGCCTTGAGCTGGTCAAGCGCATGGAGGGTGCAGGGATCCAGCCTAACGGTGTCACCTTTGTTGAGTTGCTCCGTAGATGCTTCATGGCTGGGTTGGTAATCGACGGGCAAGCATGTTTTGACTCCATGAAGGACAAGCACGGAGTTGATCCTTGGCTTGAACACTACGGCTGCATGGTTGATCTCTATGGTCGAGCAGGGCGTCTATTTGGAAATTAATCTTTCTAAAGCCCTGTCCATTTATGCCTGCAACGAGTTCATTAATAGGAATGTCACTACAGCAACGTCAGCCATGGAGCTAGGGATGAAAACGGATCGGATCGGAGCGGATAATATCTTTACCATATCCCCATCCACCTTTTTTCGTCGGATGCGGAGCGGAGCGGATATTACCCGAATACGGTTATGGATACGGATTTTGTCGGATATCGGAGATGGTACGGAAGCGGATCGGAGTCGGTGCGGAAGCGGATTAAAATAGACGGATAATACATACTTTTGTGTAACTTTTTATGATGGTGAATATTTTCTAACGAAAACCACAATAAAATAATATAACATGAAAAATACTCCCCTTTTGTAGTTTACGACACAACTAAAGTAACCTTAACAGTTGACAGTGGTACTTCACACTTCACCGGTGTATTTTTGTGTGATAAATATACCTGAGGGGGTTTGTGGGCTATAAAATATTATGTATATATGTGGGTTGGGCTTAAATTTTATTATAGTAGGTTCACAAAAGTAGTCGGATATCCTATTATAAGCTTCGGATAATCTGCAATCAATTATCGGATAATCCATATCCATCGGATTTCACTAAAACCATATCCTACTCCGCATCCACACAGAATCGGATTCGGATTATCCATATCCGCGCGGATATCCAAAACTCTTCTCCATATCATTAAAATTCGGTTTCGGATCGGATTGGACGCGGAAACTATCCACGCCACTTTCATCCCTACATGGAGCATGGCACAATGGTATGTTGGTTTTGGCTCTACAGGTTCTTACCAAGTTACCATCGGTGTGCTTTAGTTGCCAGGAGGGGAAAGCACATGCTGACATGCGTCATTGTGATAGAAGCATGGCGCTGCTGCTTCTTGATCTATTATCAGTTTATCACTCTTTTCCTTGCAGTGAAATTGCAAATTCTTTTTAGCAATGTTAACAACTCGTTGGCATAAATAGCTAAAGTTCAGGTTTGCGACATACCACGTACACTTGATCAGAACTCAGAACTAAGTTGCTTACTGTGTATGGAAGATAAAATCGATCACATTGCTATTTTGTTCATCAAATGGACCAATGAGCTTACAAATCTCACAATGTTTGCACTCATGACTGAGATTTGTGTCCTTCGATGAACAATCCTTACACCGTGGGAAAACCTAAACATGGCGGCGGCCGGGCGGCCACGAGCACGCCCGCGGAGCTGAGGGCTCTGCCGGCGCCGCCTCCCAACCTCCGTTGGCCAGCTGCCGCCACCGCTTCGAGCCGCGCAGGGCACGCGCCGCCGCTATGGCGACGGCCGGCCGCCGCCACAAGGTCCACGCTGGCTCCCTCAGGCAAGGCGTGGCAACGGCCGCGCCGCGGTTTCTAGTGATAATGAAACATGAAGACATAAAACAAAGACCATAGCAACAAACAAGTATTTCAATACAAAATTTATGAGCTTAATTTTAGAACAATGTTGTGAAAATGATTGTCCAAATCAACGTTAATGTGAGCAACCTATGAACATTCGAACTTTACCTGCAAATCAAAGTAAATGGGGGTGTCTTGTGTTTCCTTTCCTAAAATATTCTTCGGTTATAAACTTGTATAAATGTTTGTAACATGAATTAGAACATGCGTATGTCATTTTTACAATTTTGCTCTAAAGTTATCTCATTTTCAAAAATAGCTAGAATATGTGGCGACAAATCTCTACCCTATGATGGAAGAAAGAGTTTTACACTATTAATTCCCTTTATTTTGAATCAAAAAAATTTGTTGTTAAATTGGTTGATCCATAAAATAAAGATAATGGCAAGGTTGTGGTGTCGTAGTATATCATATCTTTTTTCATCGCAAATTTATGGGGATATACAGAATAAAGGCATATACCAATTTTACACTATTAGCAAATTTATGGGGATACAGGGTTATGGGGATATACAGAATAAAGGCATATACCAATTTTACACTATTCGTAAATTTATGGGGATACAGGGTAAATGTTATCATGAAAATATTAGAGATCCATTTCGTAAATTTACGGGGATACAGGGTAAATGTTGTCATGAAAATATTAGAGATCCATTCGCTAGTAGGTAGGTATGTAAGTACCATTTTTTGTTTCCATAATTAACACTGTATATTGCTACTTTATACACTCTGAAATATATGCTTTTCTAATAAGTCTATAACAATGATACGATCGGTAGAGGATTTTTTTTAGAATCACACAGTACAACGCAGACGCTCACACACGCACGCACACTCACGCCTATGAATACACGTACGCAAACCATACGCCTATGAGCACCTCCGAAGGACTGAGCACCCGGTATCTGGAGATTCCAGAAGTCACTAATGACACCTCGTTGTCGACGGGAACGCCGCTTACCACTTAACGCATAGCGCCGGAAAATCCTGGAAAAATCTCAGGAAAATGTGCGAGCACCAGGATTTGAACCCTGGTGGGTAGCCCTCTCACTGGACCGTCCTACCATTGAACTACAAGCCCAATCGCGATCTGTAGATGACTTTATTAGCCAATTTGATATCGAACGACCGTTGTGAAATATTTTTAGAATGTATTGTACACGATTAACCTCTGTCTCAATCAAGAATGTCCCGTTCAATTACGAGGACACGCGAGTTCGATATGGATGGATGATAACGGATCCACCATCCAAACCACGTCCCGGTCGCCCCTCTCCGATTACGATCTCGACCGTTCGGTTCCTCGGGTAGGGTTGCGTCTCAGCCCTTCGCGTTTCGCCTCTGCGCCGCCGCTTCCAGATCTATCCTCGCTCGCCACCGCCCGCCCCCTCCCTCGCCCTTCCCCGCCCCCGCCGGCCGCCGCCGACCCTGACACCCCCTCCCGCTACGCCGCCACCCGGAACCCCATGGATTCCAGATCTAATCCCCTCCCTCGCCCGCCCCCTCCCTCGCTCGACCCCGACACCTCTTCAGGCTGCGACCCCTGCGGCGACACCCCCGTCCCGACATCTAATCCCCTCCGTCGCCCGCACACTCCCTCGCCCGACCTCGCCACCCCCTCAGGCTCCGCCGTCATCCGCACCCCCATTGAGGGTGGCGCTAGCCAGCCATCGGGTGAGGTGCTGCTGTCTCGCTTTGTGCGATTCATTAATGAGATAGCCGAGGTCATCGAAGGAGAAGGATTACCGTCGCTGGATGAGGTGCTATCTGTAGCTCTCAAGGGCATCCCGTCCTCGGAGATTCAGGACGTCATTCGACGTGAGGTCCTGCGTTACCAGGAAGAAGTGGAGAAGCCGGCGGAGCTTGCCCTTCGCAGTCGCAAGTTGCACTGCCCCGGTGCCGTGAAGAAGGTCCCCGTGCACTTCTCCAGTGGCGGCGATGACACTTCCTTCTACCGTCAGGCGCTGGAGGGTATGGAACCTCATCTTGTTCAGGTCGCTGATCCCCCCGAGGTAACCTACATGGCTCTTCGGGTGTCTTGGCCACGGGACTCCGCTTTACACGGCTTCTCGGCTGGTTCATTCATCTCCAGTGTGCACCGCAACATGCTGGCCCTCTATGCTGGCCCTTACCGCCCCGGCCTCGGCACGAAGGGGTTTTACGTCACCTACGATGTCGAAGCAAACTCAATCGCTGTGATCCCGCGGCTGCCGTCCAATTCTGTGTCCATGTTCTCCCACGTTAGCATTGGGACTGGGGTTACTGTCCTGAACCGTGGCGGCCTGCCCAGTGAGTTTCTCCTGGTTGAGCTGCTCCTCAGAAGAAGTCGACGAGGCCGACCGTCAGTCGAAGGCACTGTTTTTAGGTGGTGGTCATCCCCTCCCGCCACTGGCTGCTGGATCCAGAATGAGGTGACCCTGCCCGTGCCAGTAAAGCCTGATGAGCACACTATGCAGCAAGTTTACGCCTTCTGCGCCGATATTGCATTTGCAGTTGGAAGTGACAGTATCTGTTGGGTGGATCTACTTATGGGCATTTTGATCTGTGATGACATATGTGCTCCCAAACTTCGGTTCCGTTTCATTGAGCTGCCCCCAAAATGTACAATTAAACCTGGCATTGAGGGCCGGGGGACGCCGACTGCGCATCGCTCCATTTGCTGTGTTGAGGGTCATGAAGACCAAGCCATCAAGTTCATCTCGATGGACCGATATAACCAAAGAGAACCCTACGGTGTTACTTGCACCATCTGGATCCTCCCAAGCATGCAGGGGTCGAGCTGGGAGAAGTGTTGCTCATTCTCCTTTGAGGATGTCCCGATTCAGCCAATCTACAGACAGATGTTTCCCAGTTTCCCTCTCCTCAGCATGGATAACAAACAAATTATCTATGTTACTGTTGCTCCTGATCTTAGGTCGGTTCCAGAGGTGCTGGAAGAGTGTGTCAGATATGTTCTCTGCATTGACATGAAGCATGCCTGTATCAATGCCTGTTACAAGCTCCCTCCGGGAAGTGCCTGCACTCCTTCTAACCTACTTCCAAGTATCCTCAGCAGCTACCTACGCAAGGTAACTCATGTCCCTTCTTGAATCACACCTAATACTGTTATGTGGTCACACAAATCCTCTTAAGCACCAATAGAGTACTCCCTCTGTTCTTGAGTGCTAATTGCTTCTTGGGTGGTATATGAAATTGCAATATTCTTACCAGTATTCCTAAATATCTTTGGAACATACAACACATGTAAGTTAACTAGTTCATTACTTTTGGACTAAGAAAAATTAGTCTAGAAACATGTTCCTTTTTTCTGTGTATATTTGTTTGCAGCTTTAGTGTAACTTTGACAGTCAAATATGCTGTTAAAAGCTTAAACATGGCATAAAATAGAGAGAATGCTATTGGTATATTTTATTGGCTACCCAAAGTTGCTGCTTTACATATATCCTGACTTTTGGATTTAGGAAATTATGGATCTTTTCTGCTTGGGTTAGGGAGTATGTCTTTCTTTTTGCCCATGCCTTTATTGTTCTTAAGCTTGGCAAAAGGCACAATCGGAGGAAGGGATGGGAGAGGTTGGAGGTAACTAGACAACAAGACGAGGAGGCCTCCACTTCTCTCAGCATGCCTTTTGAGCGCTGGGTGTTGTGAAGGGGTGGGTTGTTACACTTTGTCTTGGTGCCTTAGGAATACCGAATACTGCATACCTTATTAATGCTTGTATATAATCCTTTAGAAAAGGCTGTGTTTTCTGATGTTCTAAACTAATGCTATAATCTTGCATAGGCGTTGTGCTTTGATGCTAGGCATTTGGACATTGATGCTTGTTTTTCTCGTTTCATGTCTGAATCACATGTATGTTGTTTTCTTGAAGTTGTTGATTTGTACTATTTGCTTGAGTATATGCTTTGAATTAACTAGTAGACTAGATGGACATGGTTCTTGTGGATGGATATTAACTAAGTGGGATTGTTCTCATCTAATTTATTAGTGCGTCTCACTGTCATCTCTGAATTTTTACATGTAGAGTCCCCGGAATGAAGACCAGGAGTGTGGAACAAGAATGGCTGGAATTCACGGTTCAGGATAGGTGGCAGCAGCAGTTTGGGTGGTTGTGGCTTGAGGGGTTGATTCGCGCTTTCAGCAAGGGAGGAAGGAAATCTATTATATTATTATGTCATCTACCAGGCGTTAGGAAATATATATTATGCTACTGAGCTGCTAGGACGTCTATTATGCTACTATCTCAGCTACTCGTTGCTAGGAAATGTATTATGCTACAATCGCAGCTACTGGTTCCTTATCTTATCTGTCGCATCTTAGGACCATGCATCGCACTTCGATCGAAATTAGATGTTATCTTTGGATTATGGCAACAAGGCCTGGTTTTTAACTCTGAGTCTTTCAATTAAGCAAGCAGCAATGCCAGATTTCTTGTGAGCAGATGTGAATGGAACTGCTACCGGTGCGCATCTTTTAGAGGGGACCTTAGCTTAGCTTCATCTCTAGACCTCTACTTCATGAAGAAGAGGCTTCTTCATGGGATGTGTGTTCTGTGCAAACTTGTCGCGCTAGGTCCTGTGTGTATCGAGGGAGCATTTATTTCGTCACAAGCTATGAAAGCTGTCAAAGTCGTACCTGTGATCTTCACGGCCGGGTTCGTTCAGGATAAAAACGGTCATATAGGTCCGTAAACTTTTTTTAAAATCTCATTTAGATTCGCAAACTAAATAAGTGTAAGCGGTTATCTAGGTCAATGAACTTTTAAAAGTGATCATTTAATTTTATGAACTTGTTTCATGAACTTTTAAAAAGCGGTCGTCAAGGTCAGACTTGTCGCCACCGCCTTGGATGATAGCTCTTGACGACCACCTTCCTTCTCGAGGTTCACCTCCCAAATTCAACCCTCCAATTCTAACATCTAAACACCACCTTCCTTCTCGAGGTTCACCTTGCATGCGTCAAGCAAACCACGAGTACTATTTATCATATATTTTTTTTAAAAAAAACACTAGTACTATATTGTGCAAGACAAGATCCAATCAGCATTGATGTATTAAGCCTCCAGGGAGGTGATAACCATACTGAAAAAACATTCATACTCTGAGATCAAACCAACCATTCCAAATTGACAAAGTGAAAGAACATTCTCACAGGTCTACTAGTAACCAGGCCGAATGATACTAAACATGGTGCCACAACTAGAATTCCACAGGTCGCAACTATCAATTGATCCTACCCAAAAAGAAAAAAAAACAGTAGTTCACTCAAGTAGAGCAAAGCACGTCCGATGGTGCCAATGAAAAAAAAAGAGAAGAGAAGTTGCAGATTCAAAAAGAAAGTCATCTTGGCCAAACTGTAGTTCCCGCAGCTTGGTGCTCCTATGGAGGAAGTGCACTTTTATCTGAATTTGGGTTGGCTATTCTGCAAATACAAACAAAATCGACAATGAAAACTTGTTAAAAAGGTAAAGAACCATACTGAAACAGGATCTATTATTACTCACATTTCTTTCAGATTCCAGTTCCCATGGGCTGGTTGCATGAACTGGAAAATCAAGAGGACCACAAACACTGCAAGCATGAGCTCCATCACATTGACAATTGCTGCAATGGAAACCATCTGAGACACCTGCATAAGAAGCAAAATCAATTTGAATAGACATATTCAAACAACCATAGCAAAACACAGTAGAAAGAGTGATAGAATACAAACCCCAGGAGGCGGGTGATTTAAAAAATTCCTTGCAAAATGGAAGCCTTGATCCATGTGTCGTGTGTACACAGACACATTAGCTTGACCAGTCTGATCCAGTCGCGCGTTCCGCATATACGTATGTGTAAAGCCTGGAACACTTTTGACTTCCTCATTCCATCCATCAAAGAGTGGGTTGCCGAAAATTTGTCTGAGCCTAAACAGATCATTTGGATGCAGTTGGCGAATCAGTTGATCAATCAAGTCAAACCATTTTCTCATGTCAGAGAAGGAGAGGAGACTGGGGTGATTTATCACAAATGTGATAACATCCAGGTTCCCCCATATGTCTTCATCATCCATTCGTAGGAGATTTAGCAGATATTCCACATGAACTGCATACTTTCCATTAGGGAGACGGAGGTGGGCGTCAATGATATTATGGAGCTGTAGGCGATCGGCAGCAGCACCTTGAGGACTGTAACCATACCAGGGCACCATGGGATCTATGATGACATCCCCATTTGTTGAATATAAGATGTTCTCAATGCCAAAGCCTCCACCCCAACACCTGTCCCGTTGATGGCCATCACGGAATACAAATATGAAGATTCTGTGGAGGAGATACTGAGTGAAAGGTCCAAGAAAATAAACAAACTCGTGCCCTCCACGAGCCCTCAGCTCAGGGGGGAGTGCAACATGCTGAAATCTTGTGTTTGCATTGATGGCAAGAACAATATCCAGTTGCTCATACCACACTTGTTCAAAGCCATGCTGTATATATGGCCTGCACATTATATGACACAAATCACTTGGGCGCAAGAACAAGAAGAACACACATGATTCTTGGCACATCAAAGATGTAGTTTTATGGTTTTTGTTGCTTTTATTTACGAATATGTATATGCAAGAACTGACCATAGTGGCCCCAGAAATTTAGCCACGACCAACTGACTCCACTACCCCTAACATCTAGGACAGAGCCAGCCAAAAGCCTACGCTGAACTGAAACGAAAACGGAACTGAAAAGGGACTCAACAGCTACACTAGCTACTGAACATAGGAGTTACAATCAAGAACTCTGTACACAAAAAAGTTAATCAAGTTGCAAGAGTACGAATACTTACATCCCACCCCTTATCCTTGGGATTACATGTATGCTCGAATTATTGAAAACTGGTATTTCACTCAGTATTTCATCTCCATGTAGAGGTTTGCCATTGAAACTGAGAGACGAATCCCAAAATTTGGTTTTTGTTTTGTTCAGAGCATCCTCAACAAGCTGAATAACAGTAGTTGTTTTCAGCTTGGGAAACATGCATATTTTGCACCTACCAACACAAATAAAGACCTACAAGATAAATAATAATTTATTAATTAACATTAGTAAAAAATTATATCTAAAAGATAATACATTCATGTGAGAAATATATGTTTTCATGCCCACAAACACAAATAAAGACCTAGATAATAAATAATGGTTTCTTAATCATAGTAAAAATTATATCTAAAAATTCTAAATTTCAGGTGAGAATATTTTGCTATCTACTAAAATATCTTCCTTGCTTTATCCATTGCACGCACTAGTCCAAAACACAACATGTATTCAATCAAAACAATGCAACTAATATCAGTATTTGTACTGCCACTAATTTTTGTATAGACACAAGAAAAATTATGCAGTCACTAAATTATGAGACAAATTTCTACGGTGGTATAGATATGATAGTAATGATAATTGACAAGAAACTAACAGAGCAAGCTGTTAATTCTGGAAGGTCAACGTTGGTGTCCTCAAGAATTGCTTCGGGTCCTCTGACCTGCAGAAAGCAAAGAATTGTCACATCCTAAAGGGACCGTAGGAAATCAAGTGTAACATACCAAATTACCAAGAATGACTTAATAATATATGAAATTGGTAGTATTTTATTGTTCTAGTGGCATTGCATGAAAGGAAATGAGAAAATGTTTAAATTCCCTTAGTATCCTGGTGTCTTGGGAAATCTGGAGGCATCAGAATGCTTATGCTTTAAGGAAAGGACGCTAGTGTCAGTACACTTCTCTGCGCAATGTCAGATGAGGGTCCCTTGGTCATGTTTTGTTTCTAGGCTGTGGCTAGACTTTAGTTTTTCTTTTCTGGTGGGTGTGTGGTGTTAACCTCGACCTAGTCATATCCAGGATGATTGTACGTTGTTTGAGAGAAAACAAAATGATCATGCTCAATTATTGCCAACAATAATAACTAAAGGTTCGACAAGAAGCACACCTTCATTTAGTATATAATATCATTAGTAGTAGAAAAAACACCCTCAATTCTCATTCTAGTCGTGTAGAGCGCTCAAATTGAAAGTGGGAGCAATTAGCATGGTGGTCACCTGGGACGGTGGCGGGATCCTTGGGAATCAAATTTGGTGTATCATAACAGGCAATGCTAAATTAACAATTTCAGAAGTGGTTCATGGTCCCACAAGTTTCAGGATTTTGTCGCTATTTTAGAAGTCGCTATTCTAGAAAAACGATCAAGAAGACGCACAGAAAAGCATAGTCACAAAGCATTGCGACGAAACCAAGGTGAAACACATGTGCACTAAAAACTAGACACATGTGAAGACGCACAGAAAAGCATAGTCACAAAAACTAGAGAGATTATCAAATCAAATTGGAGCACTCTCGCATCACAGACCCCATATTGCACTAAAAGTGGTACATATATTGAAAGTTATAATCAGAATCTTACAGTAGCCAATGTTGGGCAGCTTGAGACTCTTGAAACATCTGATAGAGCATGTACATAGCCCAAGATTCTGTTTTGTCCAATGACCTGCAATGCAAGGCAAAGAATGTGAAATTCGTGCTAGAAATTTCAATAAAAATCTTCATATGCCACACAATATGGCATATGAATAATTGAAGGCAGAAACTTTTAGCAAAGTATAGTTGGCAAGGGTTCTCAGAAAAAGCTTGACAGGTTTATGCCAGCAAAGGTGATGCTCAATTAACTTCAACAAAATGTCTAACCAAGAATATGGAATCACCTTGCTCAGCATCAACAGGCCACAAATTGGAATATGAACTTCCTCCCAACTAGAA
Organism: Echinochloa phyllopogon; assembly: GCA_033239725.1. Lineage (NCBI taxonomy): Eukaryota > Viridiplantae > Streptophyta > Magnoliopsida > Poales > Poaceae > Echinochloa > Echinochloa phyllopogon. Next base: position 37,129,211 of record BTCW01000006.1, read on the forward strand.
TCATGATAACACAACTGAAATATAACCAAAGATGCTGATTATATCACCCAAAAAATACAACAAAGTGATTCATAGACCCTCAAAATTTAGAAAACAACAGAAGAAAATTAAGGAATGTTACCGAAGGAACAGGGGCCACACAGTCTGAACCAATTGCTGTTTCGAACTTGTGAATATCTATCAAACCCATCTATGTGATGAAAAGAACAACAGGTATAAAAAATTAGATCCAATAGAGCAAATAGAATTCTAACAAAATTTAACACTGAATATAACATAAATAACTCGAGCAACTGAATGATAGTGGATACAGTACCTCCATAGGCAAATAAACAGGATACAAATCACTGTCAGCCTGAAGACAAGGCCCAAATGCATACTTCAAATTGTAGTTATATTTGTCCCAAAAGTACTGCACAGCAGTTTTTCTTGTTCCCTTCTCCTCAGTAGGAAACCTAAAACAACAAAAAGGTAAGGTAATTGATAGCATAATGTTAGCATAGATCAGAACATTCAGAATGTAGTAATTGTCGCGCAACAAATTATTTAGGAGTTAGAAGATGGTGTGCAAGCTACTCAGAATTAATCTCCATCAAGGAATTTACTAAGGAGCACACGTCATTGATGTCAACCACAGATTGAATATTTTCTCAACATATAATATTACTTACTCCTGAACTTGTCTTATACCTAGTTTAAATACATCCACATAAACACATGCACAGTATTCAATAATGATTTTTGCAAAACAACAATAGCTGCAAATAAGAAACAGCATTCCTAAAGGAATGAAAAATGGCCCAAGTAGAGGTCTGGTGGTACCTTTTTGTCTTATGTTTATCAATGGTTGTAACATCAAAGTCCTTCCATACAAAAGGCTCATATGCAATCAACTCTGACTCTGGATTAATGGCAACCTAAAAACAAGTAAACCCATGACAAAGCAAATCGTAATCATTTATTGGCAATAATAAACCTAATTTAACAACTCATCATGAAACAAATAATAGAAAATCAATATCTTAATCCAGTAAAATCACAACGAAATGCTGATCCTAGATTCAATTAAGAACACATCATAGCTAATTTCATGCATACTTCAAATTGTAGTTGTAGTTATATACATTACCAAAAAAAACACATCCCCACAACGGCTGAAGAAGTTGCAGGAAGCGAATGACTGCATGTGCATTATTATTTTCCCATTTTATTTTCATGAATGACATCTTTCACACAGAAAAGAACTCGAATACTCAATGAAGCGCCAAAAAAAAGAGAGAACAGAAAAGCATTGTGCGATGCTGTGCTGAGCAACACAGCCATGGCTGTTCACGCAACGCGAGGAGAAGCACCAAAATACGAGATATCCATCAGAAGCACGGCACGGATCCAAAGTTCTCGACCAAACAGGGAACGCAAAAATGGAACTATGCACATACAGAGGGAAGTCCTGTATTAACAGGCACTCCGACCAAGGTTCATGCCATGAGCAGGACGAGATTGGAATAGTTGCGTTCATAGCGTGCTGCAATATCATACCCCCTCAAAGCAACATATCACGAGAAACACCGCACGAAAACAGCTAGTGGAGGAAACCTTTCGTTTCGCTTCATATGTGTGTGCGTGCTGCGACCGATCTGATCTCTCACGAGGATAGAGAGGTGGTCAACTCCGAGCACCTCACCACCGAACCAGCACCACCGCCGCAGTGATTCAAAATAAGACACCAAATCGTGGGGAAGCGCAGGAACCGGGAGCTCACAGCGTGGTGCACAAGAGAAAACCCCATTTAAACGAGCGCTCCAACCAAACACCCATCAAAAGGATGGGATTGGAAGCGCAGTCTGTTCATGAAGTACGTTCCCCCAAGTACAAACAAATGACACTGAACAAAACTGAAACCGATTGAACAGTAAAACCAGAAACAAACGAGAACCTCATATGCATCCATATATCTTACACACGACCACGAAATCTAATCAGGCATGAATGCGTCCGAACATATACATGTAGATCAGGGGAGGAGAGGAAGAGGGCGGCTAGCTAACATTATGGAAGAGGTTGTTGTCGGCGACGTCGACCAGAAAACGATCGGCGCTTCTCATCGCCTCCTTGCCCAGCCGGTTGGGGCGCGCGAGCGCGAGGCACCTGGAGATCGGCGCAGGATCCCCGCCCCACGCGTCCTCGCCCTCCGAATCAGCAGCACCCTGCGCGGCCACCACGCTCGCCGCCGCAGCCGCGGTCTCGGACATGAGCAGCGTCTTCTCAGCGGAGGCCGCCGCAGCAGCCGCGGCCGGTGGAGCCAGCGCTCTCTCGGGGACGAGCGGGTTCTTCCCGGCCTCCTCCGCCAGCGCCGCGGCAGATGGCGCGGAGGAGGGCGGGGCCGGCTCGGCCGCCAGATGTCGCGGAGCCGGAGACGAAGGGCCGACGAAGATGAGCGGCGGCAACGCAGGAGGAGCGGGCGAGAAGGTGACCTGAGGGTGCGCGTCCTGGTGAGGCACCACCATGCGCGCGCGGTAGCCCATCGGCACCAGGTACTGCGCCGGCACCGGGCGGTGCAGCCGCACGAAGCCAGTCTGGCGGGCGCCCCGGTCCCCGCCTCTCCAGTGTCCGTACGGCGGGCGCCGACCCCCGCGGCCGCCGCCGCTGCGGTAGGCCATGGGAGAGGGTGAGTAAGGGGGAGGACTGGAGGAGGGGAAGGGGAAGCCGGGAAGCCGGGAAGGGGAACGGAGTGGTGTTGTGGTTTGAGGGGGCATTATATAGGCGGAAGGCTGGGAATGGACATCAATTTGGAGGTGACGGAAATGCTGCAGCGCTTTGTCATTGATTATACAGTAGTACTCTCCGTAATGATCATTACCAGACAAGCCATCCGTTGTTTAGATCTTTATTTATTACAGTAATTTACTATGTTCCAGGTCTTGTTTTGTTAATTTTAGACCGGCTCTATGCACGGACGACGGCTGCACCGTGACTACATGGTGCTGGTGCATATAAGACGCGGGCGTAGGATACAGCCAGCTTCTGTCCCTCTGATCCCCCTAAAGTAACCATGGTCCTCGTCAAGTTCAAAGTGTACCCAGACACTCAAAGCTTTTCGTGTCATGTACAAGACTACAAGCTCCCTGCCCTAAAAGTCGGGAAGGATAAAGGATTAAGGGATATTAGGGTTCTTGGTAAAGGAACACCCAATCAAACATTTTTGGGTTAAACTGCAACAAGGCAAAACGGCTCCCCAACTGGTCAGGCAAGCGTCCAAACAACGTGCAACGAAAAGCATTGAACGCTGTTACTGAGCCTCACCCCAGGAGAGAGAAGCACCAAAATAACCGACTGCCCATCATCTACTCACGAGGAGAAATGCTCGAGATTGGTTAGTAGGTTAGTGATCTAACACATACGGAGTATCTTGAAATTTCCATCTTGGAATTCATAAAAAGCGCGTCAGGTGTTTGAATATGGACGTTCTGGAAGGCCGGTCTGGGTTGGGTGGAGGTGGAGCTCTTTTGTCCACCGTCGAAGCAATTGTGCTAATAATAACAGCAATGACAGGTTATATTAACAAAGCAGGGAGCCTGAAACTAACCATTGCCCGCCCAAAAGTTAAAATCGAATACTTTTGCTTATATGAATCAGAAGTTTTAAAAATTGAATTCCATTGTTGAATAGCCAAGCAAAGTAGAAGATCTCCGTCCACCCACTGCGGGTGACGTCCGTGGTGCTGCACGCCTGCACTGCTGCTGCTGCCTTGGGCTTCCTGGCGGTTGCAAGGCCGGGCAGGCGTGGCAGCGCCTGAGAGGACGAGCAAGGGAAGAGCCGCGCCGGGCAGTGCTCTGCAGTCTGCAGGCTTTGACCGACGGAACGGCCAGATGGTACAGCAGAGCATGTGCGTGCTGCCCCTGCCATATCGTAACAGTTGTTACCACCACGGCACCGCGCTGGCCGCTGGCATCGCCTCGCCTCTCCTCTCTGCTGGCTCTGCTTCTGCTCCAGCTCTACCCATGCCCTCGCCGTGCCGTGTGTGTTCCAGCTCCTATCTGGAACCGTTTGATTTCACGCTGTCACGCATATATGCAACAGGCGGATCAAGTAAAATAAATGCAAAATATATATATATATATATAAACTAGCGTCAAATAAACGAGTCATTTCTTTTCTTCTTTTTTTTGAGGGCAACGAGACATTTCTTTCGAGAAATTAGAAGTACCATCGATAGTACAGGGGAGGGGTGGAGACATGGGAGTTGAGGGAAACAGCAGGCCAACAGAAGAGAAAGAATTTCTTCAAAATAAAAACAGAAGAGGAAGAAGAGTCATGTGTAGGTGGCTCTACGCACTCACTCTGATATTGAGCCTAGCAATGCAGATCACGTCACCTATCGAGGCGTGGATTTTCTATAGTAAAAAGCGCCAGGGAGCAGGGTTTGAGTTGGCGAGCCAAATACTGGCCATCCAACATTAGAGAAACAGAATACGGAGTACATGATACCGTATATGTACGCATTCAAACTGCTGAACACCATCACACGTCATGCTAGGTGGTGCTTCATTTTTTGCAACGGAAAAGGATCGTTCAGAGTTGCATGTGACATGTGTGACGTCAGAGCAGAAGAGAGGACAGCAGCTGGTGCCTGTTCCCTTCCCTCCTCGGGTGCCACACGAAAAGAGGCGCGCCTTTCTTTCTTCTTGTCAGTCGGAGCACGGGCGTGGAGCCGGAGAGAGAGAGAGAGGATATGAGACACAGCAAAGAGCTGGGGTGCAGTCCAGCGACCACACATTGGCCATTCGACGAAACTATTTTTACATTTACACCCATCACAAATATGGACCTTTAAGGCTTTAACCTTTAACACCCAGGTCTGTTGCTCGGCGTTACCGTAATACCGTGTGCCACTTTGCCACACCGACCGCTCCACGTCAGCCCCCACGCTGGACCGAAATTGTAAAGCCAGTTTGAATATACAATTTTATTACACTATTACTAAAAATGAGTAATAGGCTAAAAACTCCATAAAATTTTTCTTATATATCATGAAAGTTTATCTTCTCTCATGTGACATATTAGTAAATTTAATCTCTATCTCTACCTAATTATAAAGAAAGGATTGTTTCTGCGGTACGTCATAATTTTTTGTAATAAAGACCCTAAAGTTTTATTAATTAACCCCCTCAAATATTTATAAAAATTACCGATTAGGACACCAACTATGAATCCTCTCCGTATTCAATTAAAACTTTGCTCAACTTCGACTATAAATCGTTTCAGGACATCAATTAGTTATACCTATATAACGCTAGGATCAACCTGTATGGCTGATGGTTGTACCGTGTATGAAGAGAGAAACAGGAAACAAGTGACGTTGCGAGAGGCGCTCTACAAGCCCTTGGCCTTCTTCGCTCCTCACGCGTCGTCCAAGCGTCTGAGGGAGTGCGTGCGTGTCGAGCTATATTTGAACCAGTACGTGCATGTCGCACGGGTGGGATGGCTATATGCACGGGCAAGTAACATGCATGCATAAGTCCGGCCCTGTTGCTTGATGCAGCAGAATGGACTTGCACAAGGCTTGCTCAATTTTTTATGGGCCATGGGTATGCGTGGTCCCATACATCGACAAGGTCCTACCTCCTTTTCTGCGCGGTTGACGTTATATAGAGCTTGGAAGAGATGTAAGTGTGATGTATTATTTGTTTGTCAATATGCTGCTGACTCTAAAAGCTAGGACCTTATGTGTCTATTTTCATAATCACGTTCATTACAGAAACCAAATACAAGTATGATACGCTGAAATTAAATTAAAGTATGGGAGAAACGAAGAAATAGATATACATGAATTGGGACCAATTAAATCTCTAAATATATATTCACATGGTTTATGTCCGTAGCAACGCACGGGCACATTTGCTAGTATTATAAAAATCTCCATAAAATCCCTATTTCAACCGGCTTAATATTGAGCCACAGACCATGGCATGGCCCGACCCAACAAGGCAACAACGAGGTACAAGCAATAAAAGGCCGCGTCGGCCCCCTCTTCCTCCAATAGCCACCAAATCCGTCACATTGGAGCCCAATGTCACGCGGGATCACATATCCAAGGAAGTGCTCGGTCCCCCTCTCCCTCTCCATCCATTTGGATTTGGTTCGTATGCACATTTTAGTGGTGGAAACCTAGGTTCTTGGTGTAGGTACCGTGGAACCAAATGTTGGTGTAGAAATCTTAGTAATTTTATTGTACAAACTGTAGGTGATGAAGCATAGAACATGTGTGCTAGTTAAACCCTAGGCCCATATTTAGTTTCATTTTTTATGATTTAGTGCCAACATGTGATATTGTTGTCTTGTTGATGTGAGGTGGTAGTCGGTGAATGAAAGGTGTATATTTGTGCCTGTTTTTTATGGCATACACCATAGGGACTAGCTTGTGAGATGGATGGCAAATGTGGATTGAAAATTGGAAACGCTATTTTTTCTTATGTTAGCTCATAGTGCCATATCTTACTTAACTGTCACTTAAATTTTGTGGCTGGTGTGCTTTCTTTATGATTGACATTATATTTGAATGTAATGAATTTAGATGAATTTTAACTATAATATTTTTAAAAATTAGAAATGGTATGAGTATATGTCTTAATTGAAAAATGACCTGGTATTGTGCCTCACACTTGAGCATGTTGTCATTTGTATAGATGGATAGATTTGTGAGATGCACCATGGTGGAAATGTGGTTAGGACTAAGGATCATAGTGTGGAATTTGAGAATATATGGTTGAGGAAATGAGGATGTGTTGCTTTTCGGTGAACCCCCTTCATTATCTCTTTGGTTGATTGAGAGAGAGAAGTTGGGATGGATGGAAGTAGGGTTAGGTGTAAGAGCAACTCCAACAGATCCCCAATAATAATCCCCTTTCCCTATACTAGCAAAAACGCACGTGCGGCACGCACGTTTATTGATGACATGGTACTAAAACGATATCACTTCACTTTAGTGCAAAGTGCTTTTAAAAATACTTTATATTCGCTCTCTCATGTATAGAGAGCTTTAGATATTCTCAAAACTCATGATAGTTGGCATTTATTTATATGGAGAAAAACTCTCTAATTTATTGTCTTTTAGCAATACGGGATAATTGTGTATTGACGTGGGTACAAATGCGGGTATATTTAGATGGGCCCTTTTTTGAGTGAAAAAAGTTTTGGGTTTAAGGGGGAAATCAACACAGGAATGTCCCTCCCCCCCTCTTTTTTGACCATTCATCAACCACTTTTCCCGACAGGTGGGTCCTATGTGAGGTGGGTGTGGGTTTTTTGGTTGGTGGGAAGTGTTTTCAAATCTAATTCTTAGTTAAAGGGGATTGAGAGGAAAAAACACACCTCCAACAGATCCCATTTTCCTATAATTTTTTCTCAATCCCCTTAATTCTAATTCTATTCCCCTTTAGAAAGGGGAGGCAATTCCTCTCCCCTTTCTTTTTTTTCCTCATGAAACACCACGCCCGACGCGCCGTCGCCGGGAGCGCGGGAGTCCGCCGCCGCCCGGGAGCGCGCTCGCCGCCGCTCGAACGCACCGCCGCCCGGGAGTCCGCCGCGCCGCCGCACGGGAGCGCGCCCACCGCCGCCTGGGAGCCCGCCGGGCCGCCGCCCGGCCTTGCCCGCCCGCGTTTGCTGCCCGGCCTCTCGATCCGCCGCGCCGCCACCCAGCCTCTCGATGCGCCGCCGTGTCCCCTCCCTGGCCTAGCGACGGCGCCCCGGCCGAGCGGAGCTCGAGGTCGATCTCGATCTTGACGCCCGAGAGGTTGGAGACCCGCGGCTGCTGCATCTGCATCGACATGGACACCGACTGCGAGTGCGAGTGGGGGACGTCAGCGGCAGCCTCGGAGCGCGAGCTGGTGGACTTGCGCACGGTGACCCGAATGCGGCCGTCGTTGGCGGCGTGTGCGTCGGCCTCGAGGTCCCCCTTGCTGGCCAGCGAGACGACGTCGTAGCCGACGCGAAAGGAGACGATGGACGCGACGTCGTCGTCGGGGAACTGGTCCATGACGAGCGGCCCGCGCCGGCGATCCACGCCCGGCCCGCACCGGCGAGCCCGCTCCTGCCCCGCCACTCGCGTACCGGTCGCCGAGGGCTGCAGCCCCTACCGCGCCGCCGGCCCTGCCGCTGCGCCGGTCGCCCCTGCCCCACGCCGAGCCTACGCGCCAGCCGCCGAGCACCCAACCCTGCCGCGCCGAGCTTGAAGAAAGAGGAAGGAAACAGAGAGAAAAAAAGAGCTGAGTCACTTCCAAGTGGGACCGATGTGTGAGGGGAAAGGGAAAGGGGATCTGCTGGAGCACTTCTCCCTGATATCGTGAAAATTTGAAAGGGGATTCCCCTGTAGCAAGAAAAAAGGAAAGGGGAAAGGAAAACGTTGGAGTTTCTCTAAGGTCCCGTTTGGATGTAGACATTGAAGTGCAGAATTCGGAATTGGTATTGTGGATACTCAATATCAGTTGTTTGGGTTGTCTAGGCATTGGTATTGGAAACTAGCTCCAATGCCAAGCGGTATTCAGCATGCTGGCTGACGGTACCCAACGATTCCGACCCGGAGCCCTCCGTATTCGATTGAATCGTCGTCTCTCTCTCCCCGCAGAGCCGCGCTGCCCTCCGTCGGCGTGCCGCGACCCGCTCCCATGGCACCACCTGCACGGCCCTTCTCAGTCGCTCCCCTAGCCTCTCCGCCGGCGTGCCGCGAGCCGCTCCCCTGGCCCTTCCTTCGCGGCCCTTCTCCGCGCTCTCCCCTAGCCCCTCCCTCGAGGCCCTTCTCCGTTGCTCCTCTGGCACAATACCTCGCCGACTCACCGGAGCGAGAGGAGGCGGAGGCGTGAGCACCGCAGGCGACGAAGAGGAGGGCGCAGGCCTGCGAGATTCCAGCTATGAAGAGAAGGGTGCGTGCCACCCCCTCACCTGCCTCGTCCGGTACAGAGCCGCCCACTGCTCCACGGGGAGCAAGGGCCTGACTGTGGTAGGAAGGAGCTCCCGGCGGAAGAGCATGAGTACGGCAGCGGCAAGGTATGTCTGGCCGTCTGGGTACAAGCTTGAGCGGTGGAATTCCAATCATTTTTATCACCTCCAAACAGAAAATTGCATCGACCTGCTTTGTAGGATTCCAAGAGGCAATGCGTTGTCATCCAAACAATAAAATTTGAATTGTGACCCAATGTAATATCTTGGTTGATTTGGTATTGGAACCAATTTAATGCCAAACCATCCAATATCTATATCCAAACGAAGCCTAAGGGTGTGTTTGGCCTGCACGTATTGTTGCAAATGACATAGTTGTTTGCTTTTTAGTGCTTGGAATTGTGGATTGTACTGCTAGTAAAATGGCTACACTAGCGTGTGTGCTTGCTTAGGTGCAGACGCGGTGCCGACCGATAGGCACTGCCTGGGCATTCGCACCGGCACGCTCGACACTGTGCCATCCATGAGCACCACCATGGTCCATGGACTCCCTGTGCCTCTGGAGCGAGGAGCCCTGGTGCTCGCGTGACGTGCGAGCGCACCTTGTTGTAACACCCAAAATACTCAAATTTAAATTTTTTGGCAATTAATTAATTATTTAAATGCTTTCACCTATTTTATAAAGGCTAAATAATAATTTTCTAGAATTTAAAATCAAATATAAGTAATAGAAACATTTATTGTTGCATTCATGCTGGTGCATTTATTTTTGTGTTGATTGTGATTCAAACAAGAATTTAAATTTATTTAAATTCAAATTTGAATCACTTTGTTTGGAGCTCTAGAAAAGTTGTTAGGCCCTAGTTCGTTTTTGCTCCCTGAACTTAATTCACAAGTCCACTATAGCCCCCTCATCTTTTCCTCCGGTCCAGCCCAGCTCCTCCTTTTCTCTTTCCTCTCCCCCGGCCCAACTTCTCCCCGCGGCCCAGCTTGGCCCGCCAGCCACTCCCGCGTTCTCTCTCTCCCTCGCGGCCCCCTCCCTCCTCCTGGGCTGCGCTTCTCCCCCGGCCCAGCTAGCAGGCCAGGCCCAGCCGCGCATCCCTCCCTCTCCCTCTCCCCCACCGACACCCCGACCCCACCTGTCATCCCCTCCCTCTCCCCTTTCCTTCTTCCCCCTCGCGCTTTCCTTCCCGGCGTCCGCTAATGGCGCGGCGTGCCGAGGCCGGGCCCGCGCGCCAATGCCGCCTGCTCCAGTGCCTTCTTAATCCGCAGCACTCCCGCTCCCCTCACCCACCGCCCGAAACCCTACCCGCACCAGTGCCGCCACCCCCGAACCGGATCGGCGCCGAGCTTCGAACTCCGCCGCCGCCCATCGTCGACGCGCTCTGGTGCCACTCCGCGCCGCCCAAGCATCGGAGCAGCTTTGCCAAGCCAAGTGGAGCGCACCAAGCTACTCCAAGCCCGCCCTCGAGCCGCGCCACTACCTCGCCGACGAACACCGACGGCCGTCGACCGCCGCTCGTCGACAATCCGCCGCTCCGGAGCTCCTCCGCCCCGTTCGACCGCCCCAGGAGCATCGCCTGGAGGTATTAAAGCTTCCCCGCCCTTCAATTTTTTGCCTTAGCCGCACCATAGAGCAACTACCCTCGGCCGTCGACGGTGAACCTCCGCCGGACATCGCCGTCTGGCCAGCTCGTCACATCACGCTGCACGTCTTCACTACGTTTGCACTCGTAACACTCCCCAGCAGCTCAAGAGCCCAGAAATCCGACCCAAAACCCAGCCAAAACCCCCTTCCCGCGACACACCGGAGCACTTCTCCGCCGCTCGTCGTCGTCCGGCCACCTCACCGGCCAATCCACGACTTGATCCCCCTAGAAAGACCCGCCTTATTCCCCTGAACCCGTAGGACCAAGTGGCGTCGAGTTTGGTGGCCTGTAGCTCGGGTTTCACCCAACTCCGGCGAAGCGCCGCCGCGGCCGACTCAGCGCCGCCGCCTCCCTCTGTTCTTCCCCGGCGAGCACCCCCTCCGGTCTGTTTTGGACCCTCGGATCCAGCTCCGACGGCCCACAGAGCGCCACGTCGCTAGTCAACCAGCAGCATACCGGTCAGCGCTGGTAATCTTGCTAAAGAGCCCCTGAGTTTAATCAAAATTAACCCGCGGTCCTTTTTAATTCAAAAATAATTACAAATAGGTCCTGTTTTATTCGTTTAGGCCCCTGGAAATTTTAAAACTTTGCCAGCAAGCCCCCGAATCTTAGAAACGCTATAACTTTCACGTTTTAGCTCCGATTTGCGTGATTTTCGCGCTCATGTGTTCGTAGCGACGCGTAGAATATTTCTAGCTCCTGTTTTTGTACTGTTTTTACTGTTTGGTGTACTGTTCTAATAGATTTAATTTGTTTGCATGTGATGATTGCTTTGGAATGCGTGCGTGTTGATCGTGTCCAGTCGGTGAGCCTGTAGCGTTGGACTACGAGTACGTTGAGGACGTGCCTGAGCAGGAGTTCCAGCAGCAGCCTTACTCCGAGGAAGGCAAGTTATAGCACGGACAATCCTTGCTACCTACTCACTCTTTTAATACACTGTTCATTACATACGCATGTGTCTAATATTGTTTACCATTAAGGTTATTTCCTAGCATCTATTTCCCTGTCCTTGTACTCCTATGGGTTTATGCATATGGGTAGTATTTTGCTAGGCGCAATTACTGTCACCTTTACTTAATTGTTAATATTGACTTAACGGTCCACTTCAACATTAATGATAAAACTTGCTTTTTAGCAACTTGGACTAGGGGGCTAGAGCATGTGCTGTGTGCTTTGCTCTAGTGTCTCCCTCTAAGGACCGGTTCTTAAAGCGGCAACCCAGGAGCCTGTCGCCACCGCCGGAACTATATGGGCTCTGGTCTTGGTCAAGTAGCTTGTACGTCTCTAGCTTGGCAGTAGTTACCGAGGGGCCAACGGCGTTGTGGGAGGTACGGTGCTGGGTGTTCTCCGATTCCACCGAGGACGGTAGCCCCGTCGGCTAGGTCACGTTAGACCCAGTCCCGTGTTGGGAGCCCCCGTGAGTGCGGGAGCTCCGCACGTCGCGCCTTTTACTTCTGTTGGCATGATTTGCCGGCGCATGGACGCCATTGACCCCCTCACGTTGCGCCCTGAGGGTCAGTCAATCTCGGTGCCTAAGTTTTCACCGCCGTATAGTACTCCAGCGGCTACTGTCTTGTTAGGGTGTCTTGTGAAAGCCTCGTAGCGTCCCTATGCAGTCACACCTCGGAAGTGTTGATGTGCGTGGTTGGGTGCAAAGTTCTTTGAACTTTTACGCGGCTGGTGGGGAAAGGGCGAAACCTCTGCAGAGTGTACGATCTATCATGATAGCCTTGCTCAGGGTCACGAGCGGCCTGGATCCTTTTTGATTAGAATATGGTATTTATTCCTGTTTAATGTCACTTACACCATTAATTGGGATACAACTGGGATTCTCATTCACTTGTAGTAACTTGGATAAAGTTTAAACGAACCAACTAAAAGTGCTAATGCAGTTAAGCCAGTGTCTAGCCTTTTTGAGCCTTCATAACCCGTGCTATACTTGCTAAGTAACTCTGTTACTTACACTTGCTGTATTTATTATTTTTGGGCAAAATCCCGGACGGGTAACAGATTGGAGTCAGGCTAATTATGAGGTGGAGTTTCCGGAGGATTTGCCGTACTTCTGAGTTGGCGTTCTCCCAGTCAGAGTCCCTGTGGGATTGCGGCTACGCTTAGAGAGATGTATTAGTCTTCCGCTGTCCATGTATTTCATTTATGCAAACTCTGATGTAATCGCTACTTTATGATGAGAATAAAGCATTGTACTCTGATTTTTACCATATTTGTTCGCTATATGTGTCTGTGGACTTCCTGGGCACACATATGGCCACATTCGGGTTTTGAGTAAATCCGGGTGTGACAGATTGGTATCAGAGCCGTGCTGACTGTAGGAACGCAGCCTAGATAGTATGGTTGACAAATTACTAGGAGACCCCCATGTTCTGAAAACTTTAAAAATCTAACAGTCGAGTCTTGCGTGAGTTTATGCCTTTACCTACTTGTACTTATTGTTATTATGCATATGTTTGATTTGGTTCTTTGTAATGATTGTGATGGGCGTAGACACCTGTCTGCAACCATCTAGATATAGGTATAAGGCTTAAGGACTTTATTGTTTAGATAGCAGGGGTTTATGTATATATTTTATCGTACTAATCCTCTGATATCTAACCTTTGTGATTATAGATGGCTCACCCCGGGGGCAATGCGGGCGGACAGCCTCCGCACCAGAACCCGCCTCCGAACCTGAATCCGAACCATCAGATCCCCACCATTGAGCAGCTGATGTATGCTCAGGTTCAGATGATGCAGCAGATGGCAGAGACCATGAGGTTGATCCAGCAGAACCAGAACAACCCGCATCCTCAGGCAGCTGCACCGCCCAAAGACAAGAGGGGCGAGTTTCTGAAGGGACGCCCGCCGACTTTCAGCAAGGCCAGCGACCCTCTTGAGGCAGATGACTGGCTCAAGGCAGTGGAGAGGCAGTTGGACATCGCCCAGTGCGATGACAGAGAGAAGGTACTGTACGCCGGAGGACAGCTTCAGGGGCCGGCGTTGGATTGGTGGGATTCATACCAGTCTTCACGCCCGGCCGGTACTCAGATCACCTGGCAGCAGTTCTGCAGCAGCTTTCGTGCCCACCATGTGCCGGAGGCCTTGATGGTCCTGAAGAAGAAGGAGTTCCTGGCACTGAAGCAGGAAGGGATGAGTGTCACGGCTTATCGTGACAAGTTCGTTTCGTTGGCCCGTTACGCTCCAGATGACGTGGCCACCGATCAGAAGAAGCAGGCCAGGTTCCGTGACGGTCTGCAGGATGCTCTCCAGTACCAGCTCATGTGCACCAAGTTCCCGACCTTCCACGAGCTGGTAGACGGCGCGCTGATGTTGGAGCACAAGCGCCGTGAGATGGAGGACAAGAAGAGGAAGCTCCAGGGACAGCAGGTGGGCAGCAGCAGTCGTCCACGCTTCACACCTCCCCAGAGTCAGCAGGTGGGAGGCCAGCAGCGCTTCCAGGGCGAGTCTGGGTTGCTCAGTCGTGGCCAGTACCAGCAGCAGCGTCCACAGTTTCCTCGGGCGCCACAGCAGCAGCGTCCCCAGGTCCCACCGCAGATGGGTCCAGTTCAGCGTCCCCAGGTGCCACCCAGACCAGTTCAGCGTCCGAGTCCAGTCAGTCCAGCAGTGACAGGACAGAGGTGTTTCCACTGTGACGAGCCTGGGCACTACGCCAACGCTTGTCCTCGCAGAGTTCAGGGTGTCCCTGGTCAGAGCAGTACTCAGAGAGTTGGGCAGCCGCAGGGTCATCAGCAGGGAGGTCGTGCTCCGCAGGCTCCTGTTCGGGGCAAGCTCAACCACACCGGTGCAGAGACAACAGAGGCCTCTACAGATGTGGTCGTGGGTACGTTCCTCGTCAATTCGACCCCCGCCACTGTTTTATTTGATTCTGGAGCTTCGCATGCTTTCATTTCCGCTGCTTTTGTAAAGAAGAATTTATTAGCTCTGAAACCCATGATGAACACTATGCTAGTAAGCTCACCAGGAGGTGAACAGCGGGCTACTCTACGATGCCCCCATGTTCCCATCATAATAAGGGGGGTAGAGTTCAAGGCAGGTCCGATAGTACTGGAGACCCTGGGATTTGATCTAATCTTGGGTATGAGCTGGATGACCAGATATGATGCAGTGATCAGGTGTGCTACGAGGACCATTCAGCTGACAGCAGAGTCCGGTGACAAGGTGGAGTACCAGGCAGCCAGTTCCTCAGAGCAAGGTCAAGCAAATCAAGCTGAAGGGACAATGACTGAAGATATCAGGGTGGTGAGCCAGTTCCCGGATGTGTTCCCAGACGAGTTGCCAGGTATGCCTCCAGAATGAGATGTTGAATTCGTTATTGAACTAAAACCTGGCACTGCACCTATAGCCAAGAGGCCGTATAGGACGGGAGCGAAGGAGCTGGAGCAGCTCAAGAAGGAGTTGGACGAATTGTTGGCCAAGGGGTACATTCGTCCGAGTGCTTCACCATGGGGAGCACCAGTATTGTTCGTTGACAAGAAGGATGGTACTCAGCGGTTGTGCGTGGACTATCGAGCCCTCAACGAAGTGACCATCAAGAACAAGTACCCGCTGCCGAGGATTGATGATTTGTTCGATCAGTTGAGGGGAGCTTGTGTGTTCTCCAAGATTGATCTTCGTTCGGGCTACTATCAGATGAGGATCCGTCCGTCAGATGTGCCTAAGACCGCTTTCACTACTCGGTACGGGTTGTACGAGTTCTTGGTCATGTCCTTTGGATTGACCAATGCTCCTGCATACTTCATGTACCTGATGAACAGCGTGTTCATGGACTATCTGGACAAGTTCGTGGTGGTATTCATTGATGACATTCTAGTCTTCTCCAAGAATGAGGAAGAACATGAAGAACATCTGAGGTTGGTACTGCAGAGACTCCGGGAGCATCAGTTGTATGCCAAGCTGAGCAAGTGTGAGTTCTGGCTGAAGGAAGTGGCATTTCTGGGACACGTGTTGTCCAATGGAGGAGTGGCAGTTGATCCGAAGAAAGTCAGCGATGTGTTGAGCTGGAATCCGCCACGGGATGTGAGCGAGATCAGGAGTTTCCTTGGGATGGCCGGTTATTACAGACGGTTCATTGAAGGATTCTCCAAGATCGCTAAGCCGTTGACTGCTTTGCTGGAGAAGAATGCCCCGTTTGTGTGGACAGAGGCATGTCAGGTCAGCTTCGAAGAGTTGAAGAAGAGGTTGACTACAGCCCCAGTGCTAGTATTGCCAGATTTGGCTAAGAGTTTCTCCATCTACTGCGATGCATCCCGTCTAGGACTGGGTTGCGTCCTTATGCAGGAGGGCAGAGTCGTGTCGTATGCGTCCAGGCAGCTGAGGAAACATGAGAAGAACTATCCGACGCACGACTTGGAGTTGGCAGCTGTTGTACATGCTCTAAAGATCTGGAGACATTACTTGATTGGGCACAGATGCGACATTTACACTGATCATAAGAGCCTCAAGTATGTCTTCACTCAGTCAGATCTGAACATGAGACAGCGCAGATGGTTGGAGCTGATCAAGGATTATGATCTGGAGATTCATTATCACCCAGGGAAGGCCAACTTGGTGGCAGATGCTCTGAGCAGGAGGAGTTATGTGAACAGGATCACTGGACACTGTTTGCCTGAGGAGCTCAGCCGAGAGTTTGAGAGGATGAGTCTGGGATTCGTCACCAGCATCACAGAGATGGCAGTAGAGCCCACACTCGAGCAGGAGATCCGGAGAGGTCAGCTGCAGGATGAGAAGATCCGAGAGATTGTGGGGAATGTTGCACTGGGAAAGGCCCCTGGGTTCCGAGTTGATGATCAGGGAACTCTATGGCATGGGAAGAGGATATGTGTGCCAGAGATAGCGCAGATCAGAGAGATGATTCTGAGAGAGGCACATGACTCAGCTTATTCGATCCACCCAGGCAGCACTAAGATGTACCAGGACATCAAGGAGAGATTCTGGTGGTTCGGACTGAAGCGGGATGTGGCGACTCATGTGGCATTGTGCGACACATGTCAGCGAGTCAAGGCAGAACATCAGAGGCCAGCTGGATTGCTTCAGCCGTTGAAGATCCCGGAGTGGAAATGGGAAGAAGTTGGTATGGACTTCATCACTGGTCTACCCCGCACTCAGAGAGGATTCGACTCCATTTGGGTGATTGTTGATCGTCTGACCAAGGTGGCCCACTTTCTGCCAGTGAAGACCACCTACACAGGCGCCAGACTAGCAGAGTTGTACAAGGAGCGGATTGTGTGCTTACACGGGGTGCCGAAGAAGATTGTGTCAGATCGTGGTACTCAGTTCAGCTCACACTTTTGGCGGAAGTTGCATGAGTCCATGGACACGAAGCTGCACTTCAGCTCAGCTTATCACCCGCAGACAGATGGTCAGACAGAGCGGACCAATCAGATACTAGAGGATATGTTGAGAGCTTGTGCATTGCAGTATGGAGTCAGCTGGGATAAGAGTTTGCCGTATGCAGAGTTCTCCTACAATAACAGCTATCAGAAGAGTTTACAGATGGCACCGTTCGAGGCATTGTATGGCAGGAAGTGCCGGACCCCATTGTTCTGGAATCAGACTGGAGAGAGTCAGGTCTTTGGTCCGGAGATACTCAGAGATGCAGAGCGACAGGTGCAGGTGATCAGAGAGAACCTGAAGGTGGCCCAGTCTAGACAGAAGAGTTATGCAGATGTCAGACGGAGGGACCTCAGCTTCAGAGTTGATGACTTTGTGTACCTGAAGGTGTCACCCATGAGAGGTGTAAAGCGGTTCAATGTCAAAGGCAAGTTGGCGCCTCGTTACATCGGACCGTTCAGGATACAGGAACGGATGGGCGAAGTGGCATATCGGCTAGATCTGCCTGAGAGACTAGCCGGAGTACACGATGTGTTCCATGTGTCCCAGTTGAAGAAGTGTTTGCGGGTGCCAGAAGAGCAGATCCCGATTGAGGAGTTGAATGTTCAGGAGGACCTCACATACGAGGAGTATTCGATCAGGATTCTGGAGGTGTCAGAGAGAGTGCTGAGGAACAAGACCATTCGGATGTGCAAGGTGCAGTGGAGCAGGCATTCAGAAGATGAAGCGACTTGGGAACGAGAAGAAGATCTCAAGTCCGAGTACCCACAGCTCTTCGCTTCTACATCCGAATCTCGAGGACGAGATTCACCTTAAGGGGGGTAGGTTTGTAACACCCAAAATACTCAAATTTAAAATTTTTGGCAATTAATTAATTATTTAAATGCTTTCACCTATTTTATAAAGGCTAAATAATAATTTTCTAGAATTTAAAATCAAATATAAGTAATAGAAACATTTATTGTTGCATTCATGCTGGTGCATTTATTTTTGTGTTGATTGTGATTCTCAAACAAGAATTTAAATTTATTTAAATTCAAATTTGAATCACTTTAGGCTCGGCGAGCCAATGTAAAACTTAGCCACTCATATGGAGATGAAACCCAAGAGAATCCCGTTGGGGCGTAACCCTCTTAGCGACGCGCCATATCGGAACCCGGGTATGGTGTTAAATGAGCAAGGGCCGGGCCGTCTCCCCCGAGACGCGCCGTGTCGTGGTCTGGGCACGGTGTCAAGTGAGCAAGGACCGGGTCGTCATTTCCTTAGTGGCGCGCTACATCGGCGCCCGGGTGTAGTGAAAAATGAGCAAGGGTCTTTGCACTTCCCTCGACGGGTGCGAAGGGCAAGGAAGCTAGCCGAGCCAACTAGGTTTCGGGTGGGTAGTTGGAACGTAGGGTCTCTAACGGGTAAGTTACGAGAGATAGCCGAGGTAGCAATTAGGAGGCGTGTAAATATTCTATGCGTTCAGGAGACTAAATGGAAGGGCCAGAAGGCGAGGGAAGTAGAGGGTACTGGCTCCAAGCTTTGGTATACGGGGGCGACTTCGGGAAGGAATGGTGTAGGCATCTTGATCGATAAGAGCCTTAAGAATGGAGTTGTTGATGTTAGGAGGCAAGGCGATCGAATTATCCTAGTTCGGTTGGTAGTTGGAGATTTGGCTCTGAATGTGATCAGTGCCTATACCCCTCAGGTAGGCCTTAGTGAGAGCACCAAGATGCAGTTTTGGGAGGATTTGGATAGCATGGTTAGTACCGTGCCTATCAGCGAGAAACTCTTCATAGGAGGAGATCTCAACGGCCATGTAGGTGCGTCTAATGTAGGTTTCGAGCGAGTGCACGGGGGGTTCGGGTATGGAAATAGGAATCAAGAGGGGGAGGATGTTTTGAGCTTCGCGTTGGCCTACGACTTGTTGTTAGCAAATAACCTATTTAGGAAGAGGGAATCTCATCTGGTGACCTTTCAGAGTGGACAACACTCGAGCCAGATTGACTTTATCCTTGCAAGGCAGGAGGATAGACGTGCGTGCTTAGATTGTAAGGTGATACCTGGGGAGTGTGTTGTCCCTCAACACAAGTTGATGGTGGCGGACTTCAGATTTCGGGTACGTGTCCAGCGGGACAAACGTGCCAAGATAGCGAGAACGAAGTGGTGGAAGCTTAGAGGGGAAGCAGCGCAAACTTTTAAGGACATGATGTTAAGCGAGGGGCCTTGGGAGGACGGAGAAGATGCGGACGACAAGTGGCTAAAGATGGCAACATGTGTTCGGAAGGTGGCTTCAGAAGTGTTTGGCGTGAGTAGGGGAGGAAAACAAGAAGCGAAAGACACTTGGTGGTGGAATGACGAGGTGCAAATGGCTATTAAGGAGAAAAAAGAATGTTTCAAGCGCCTTCACCTTGATCAGAGTGCAGCCAATATCGAGGGCTATAAATTAGCAAAGAGGGCTGCAAAGAGAGCTGTGAGTGTAGCAAAGGGTCGTGCATATGATAACCTTTATCAGCGGCTAAGCACGAAGGAAGGGGAGAAGGATATTTATAGGATGGCGAGGATCCGCGAGAGGAAGACAAGGGACATCAACCAAATCAAATGCATCAAGGATGGGACGGATCGACTTCTGGTGAAGGATGAGGAGATCAAGAACAGATGGCGAGAGTACTTCGATAAGTTATTTAATGAGGAGAATGGTTCGACGCTTGAGCTGGATGACTCATTTGACGACGCCAACAGACGTTTTGTGAGGAGAATTCATGAGGCAGAGATTGCGGAGGCTTTGAAGAGGATGAAGGGAGGTAAAGCGATGGGTCCTGATGGTATCCCCATTGAGGTGTGGAGATGCCTGGGTGACAGAGCAATAGTATGGCTGACTAAGCTTTTTAACCTCATTTTTAGGTCAAACAAGATGCCTGAAGAATGGAGAAGAAGTATATTAGTACCGATCTTCAAGAACAAGGGAGATGTTCAAAGTTGTACTAACTACCGTGGGATTAAGCTGATGAGCCATACGATGAAGCTTTGGGAGAGGGTTATCGAGCATCGCCTTAGGAGAGTGACAAGTGTGACCCAAAACAAGTTTGGGTTCATGCCTGGAAGGTCGACCATGGAGGCGATTTTTATAATACGACAACTCATGGAGAGACATAGGGAGCAAAAGAAGGACTTGCACATGGTCTTTATTGACCTCGAGAAGGCATATGATAAAGTACCAAGAAATGTCATGTGGTGGGCTTTGGAAAAGTACAAAGTCCCAACTAAGTACATTACCCTTATCAAGGATATGTACAAGGATGCGATGACGGTTGTCCGCACTTATGGTGGAGACAGTAGTGATTTTCCAAATAAAATAGGTCTGCATCAGGGGTCAGCATTGAGTCCTTATTTATTTGCTCTGGTGATGGATGAGGTCACAAGGGATATACAAAGTGATATCCCTTGGTGTATGCTCTTTGCTGATGATGTGGTGCTAGTTGATGAGAGTAGAGCAGGTGTTAATAGGAAGTTAGAGTTGTGGAGGCATACGTTAGAGTCCAAAGGTTTCAGACTTAGCAGGACTAAGACCGAGTACATGATGTGCGATTTCAGTGGGACTAGATATGAAGATGGAGATGTCAGGCTTGATGGGCAAGTGGTGGCCGAGAAAGATACCTTTAGGTATTTAGGATCGATGCTGCAAAAGGATGGTGACATTGATGAAGATGTTAGGCATAGAATTTCAGCCGGTTGGTTGAAATGGCGTCAAGCTTCTAGTGTCCTCTGTGACAAGAGGGTACCACAAAAGCTAAAAGGTAAGTTCTATAGGACGGCGATTCGCCCGGCGATGCTATACGGTGCTGAATGTTGGCCTACTAAAAGGCGACATATACAACAACTGAGTGTAGCAGAGATGCGTATGTTGCGTTGGTTTTGTGGTCACACAAGAAGGGATAGGATACGGAATGAAGATATTCGAGATAGAGTCGGAGTGGCACCAATTGAGGAGAAATTGACGCAACATCGGTTGAGATGGTTCGGACATGTCCAACGGAGGCCTCCTGAGGCGCCGGTGCGTAGTGGGGTTCTACAGCGGGCCAATAATGTTAAGAGAGGTAGAGGGCGACCCAAACTAACTTGGGACGAGTCGGTTATTAGAGACCTTAAAGAGTGGAATATCTCTAAGGATTTAGCTATGGATAGGAGCGCTTGGAGACTAGCAATTAATGTGCCTGAGCCGTGATTTTTGGGTTTCACCTCTAGCCTACCCCAACTAGCTTGGGACAAAAGGCTATGTTGTTGTTGTTGTTGTTGTTGTTGTAAATTTGAATCACTTTGTTTGGAGCTCTAGAAAAGTTGTTAGGCCCTAGTTCGTTTTTGCTCCCTGAACTTAATTCACAACTCCACTATAGCCCCCTCATCTTTTCCTCTGGTCCAGCCCAGCTCCTCCTTTTCTCTTTCCTCTCCCCCGGCCCAACTTCTCCCCGCGGCCCAGCTTGGCCTGCCAGCCACTCCCGCGTTCTCTCTCTCCCTCGCGGCCCCCTCCCTCCTCCTGGGCTGCGCTTCTCCCCCGGCCCAGCTAGCAGGCCAGGCCCAGCCGCGCATCCCTCCCTCTCCCTCTCCCCCACCGACACCCCGACCCCACCTGTCATCCCCTCCCTCTCCCCTTTCCTTCTTCCCCCTCGCGCTTTCCTTCCCGGCGTCCGCTAATGGCGCGGCGTGCCGAGGCCGGGCCCGCGCGCCAATGCCGCCTGCTCCAGTGCCTTCTTAATCCGCAGCACTCCCGCTCCCCTCACCCACCGCCCGAAACCCTACCCGCACCAGTGCCGCCACCCCCGAACCGGATCGCCGCCGAGCTTCGAACTCCGCCGCCGCCCATCGTCGACGCGCTCTGGTGCCACTCCGCGCCGCCCAAGCATCGGAGCAGCTTTGCCAAGCCAAGTGGAGCGCACCAAGCTACTCCAAGCCCGCCCTCGAGCCGCGCCACTACCTCGCCGACGAACACCGACGGCCGTCGACCGCCGCTCGTCGACAATCCGCCGCTCCGGAGCTCCTCCGCCCCGTTCGACCGCCCCAGGAGCATCGCCTGGAGGTATTAAAGCTTCCCCGCCCTTCAATTTTTTGCCTTAGCCGCACCATAGAGCAACTACCCTCGGCCGTCGACGGTGAACCTCCGCCGGACATCGCCGTCTGGCCAGCTCGTCACATCACGCTGCACGTCTTCACTACGTTTGCACTCGTAACACTCCCCAGCAGCTCAAGAGCCCAGAAATCCGACCCAAAACCCAGCCAAAACCCCCTTCCCGCGACACACCGGAGCACTTCTCCGCCGCTCGTCGTCGTCCGGCCACCTCACCGGCCAATCCACGACTTGATCCCCCTAGAAAGACCCGCCTTATTCCCCTGAACCCGTAGGACCAAGTGGCGTCGAGTTTGGTGGCCTGTAGCTCGGGTTTCACCCAACTCCGGCGAAGCGCCGCCGCGGCCGACTCAGCGCCGCCGCCTCCCTCTGTTCTTCCCCGGCGAGCACCCCCTCCGGTCTGTTTTGGACCGTCGGATCCAGCTCCGACGGCCCACAGAGCGCCACGTCGCTAGTCAACCAGCAGCATACCGGTCAGCGCTGGTAATCTTGCTAAAGAGCCCCTGAGTTTAATCAAAATTAACCCGCGGTCCTTTTTAATTCAAAAATAATTACAAATAGGTCCTGTTTTATTCGTTTAGGCCCCTGGAAATTTTAAAACTTTGCCAGCAAGCCCCCGAATCTTAGAAACGCTATAACTTTCACGTTTTAGCTCCGATTTGCGTGATTTTCGCGCTCATGTGTTCGTAGCGACGCGTAGAATATTTCTAGCTCCTGTTTTTGTACTGTTTTTACTGTTTGGTGTACTGTTCTAATAGATTTAATTTGTTTGCATGTGATGATTGCTTTGGAATGCGTGCGTGTTGATCGTGTCCAGTCGGTGAGCCTGTAGCGTTGGACTACGAGTACGTTGAGGACGTGCCTGAGCAGGAGTTCCAGCAGCAGCCTTACTCCGAGGAAGGCAAGTTATAGCACGGACAATCCTTGCTACCTACTCACTCTTTTAATACACTGTTCATTACATACGCATGTGTCTAATATTGTTTACCATTAAGGTTATTTCCTAGCATCTATTTCCCTGTCCTTGTACTCCTATGGGTTTATGCATATGGGTAGTATTTTGCTAGGCGCAATTACTGTCACCTTTACTTAATTGTTAATATTGACTTAACGGTCCACTTCAACATTAATGATAAAACTTGCTTTTTAGCAACTTGGACTAGGGGGCTAGAGCATGTGCTGTGTGCTTTGCTCTAGTGTCTCCCTCTAAGGACCGGTTCTTAAAGCGGCAACCCAGGAGCCTGTCGCCACCGCCGGAACTATATGGGCTCTGGTCTTGGTCAAGTAGCTTGTACGTCTCTAGCTTGGCAGTAGTTACCGAGGGGCCAACGGCGTTGTGGGAGGTACGGTGCTGGGTGTTCTCCGATTCCACCGAGGACGGTAGCCCCGTCGGCTAGGTCACGTTAGACCCAGTCCCGTGTTGGGAGCCCCCGTGAGTGCGGGAGCTCCGCACGTCGCGCCTTTTACTTCTGTTGGCATGATTTGCCGGCGCATGGACGCCATTGACCCCCTCACGTTGCGCCCTGAGGGTCAGTCAATCTCGGTGCCTAAGTTTTCACCGCCGTATAGTACTCCAGCGGCTACTGTCTTGTTAGGGTGTCTTGTGAAAGCCTCGTAGCGTCCCTATGCAGTCACACCTCGGAAGTGTTGATGTGCGTGGTTGGGTGCAAAGTTCTTTGAACTTTTACGCGGCTGGTGGGGAAAGGGCGAAACCTCTGCAGAGTGTACGATCTATCATGATAGCCTTGCTCAGGGTCACGAGCGGCCTGGATCCTTTTTGATTAGAATATGGTATTTATTCCTGTTTAATGTCACTTACACCATTAATTGGGATACAACTGGGATTCTCATTCACTTGTAGTAACTTGGATAAAGTTTAAACGAACCAACTAAAAGTGCTAATGCAGTTAAGCCAGTGTCTAGCCTTTTTGAGCCTTCATAACCCGTGCTATACTTGCTAAGTAACTCTGTTACTTACACTTGCTGTATTTATTATTTTTGGGCAAAATCCCGGACGGGTAACAGATTGGAGTCAGGCTAATTATGAGGTGGAGTTTCCGGAGGATTTGCCGTACTTCTGAGTTGGCGTTCTCCCAGTCAGAGTCCCTGTGGGATTGCGGCTACGCTTAGAGAGATGTATTAGTCTTCCGCTGTCCATGTATTTCATTTATGCAAACTCTGATGTAATCGCTACTTTATGATGAGAATAAAGCATTGTACTCTGATTTTTACCATATTTGTTCGCTATATGTGTCTGTGGACTTCCTGGGCACACGTATGGCCACATTCGGGTTTTGAGTAAATCCGGGTGTGACACTTGTCCAAGTCAACGGGCTTTCTGGGTGTGGAGAATGAGGATGTCCAAGTCAAAGTGCTTAGGGGACGTTTTTCTCCATAATCTTAACAGCAAAATATATGATGGCTCATAAAGTTATGAAAAATTTAAACTGATGACAATGAAAGGACAATGTAGTTTTGGTTGGTATTGAAGAGATAGTTTTTTTTTCTAATGATATAAAGGCAACGTTTCCAAATAGCTGAAGAGAGTCCTTTGGGCAGGGGACCATGGAATCATCAAGGTCCTCTGACGGTCTGGCCTCTGCCCCCGGAGAAGTTGCACCGATCGTGGCGCGATGCTGTGTGCAACTGCGATCGGTTCCCTGGAAGTACAGCAGATCAATCAGTCCATCGGGATACTCCTTTGCATTTTCGGTGGGCCCGTTTAGTTTTCCAAATTTGACTCCAAATTTCATTGTGCAAAAATAAGATTTCCATCACATCAAAATATCGGCACATGTATGGAGTACTAAGTATAGATGAAATCAAAAACTAATTGCACAATTTTGTTGTATTTTGCGACACGAATATTTTGAGCCTGATTAAGTAATGTTTTGACAATTATTTATAAATACAAACGAAATGCTACAGTTACGTATTAATGGTAAGATGCCAAGTTTAGCATGCCAAACTTTGGAACTAAACAAGGCCTTGCCATAAACCCCAAGGCAAACCTTTTTTTAATGCATGAAGCGATGGAAATATCATTGAGTAAAACATTGTAGCACTTTGTAAAAGATTGTGGAAATAGAATGATCGCTTTTGTTTCCAACTCTTTAATTGATGATGGGCCCATGTTGAAAACAAAATTAAAATAAATTCTTGAAAATCGCCGACTAAAGTACTGTACTTATTCATGAACGGAAGGCTCAAAATGTTCGTCTCGCAAAGTACAATAAAACTGTGCAATTAGTTTTTAATTTCATCTACATGTACCGATATTTTGATGGGATAAGAATCTTCTTTTTGCATAGTAAACTTTAAAGGTGAAATTTGGGATCTAAACAAGGCCTATAATCAGAAACGTTAATAACTCTGTCTGGTTGTGCATTCGACAAAAACGGAGCTAGATCTTAGGATCGGAGCCGTAGATCTTCAGTGCTCGATCAGGGCGGTGTTCACTTCCCTTAAAATCTAAAACTTTCCCCAAACTTTCTCTCTCTAAACTTCACTATTCACTATCACATCAAATCTCTCTCTTCATGCATGGAGCATTAAATGTAGGTAAATAAAAAAACTAAGTACATGATTTTGATGTACATGACGAGACGAATCTTTTAAGCCTAGTTAGGTCATGATAGGACAATGATTACCACAAACAAACGAAAAGTGCTACAGTGCGCTACCGTGTTCGATGTGACATTTTCACCCAAATTCACATTCCCTTTTCAGGGAAGTGAACACCGCCCAGGTTGCCTTGGGCTGAAACCTGCTGGACGGCGGCTGCCTCAGATGCCGACGAGACGAGCGACCTTCCAAAAAGCTACTTCCAAATACACTATGCAAAAAGAAGATTCTCCATCACATCAAAATGTCATAACATGCATGGAGTACTAAATGTAGATGAAATAAAAAACTAATTGCACAGTTTTGTTGTATTTTGCGAGACGAACATTTTGAGCTTAATTAATCAATTTTTGGATACTTTTTCACAATACAAACGAAATGCTACGGTAGCGCAATGATTACGAGGTGACATCTTACTCCCAAATTCAACTTCTCAATTCTACTAACATCTAAACACCACCTACGACACACAGCATGTGCAGTGCGGAAACAGACGGGACGGCCGCCACCAGCTTGGACGTGCTGCGGCCTGCCTGTCTGCTCTACTGGAACCGGCCACACGCCGGTTGACAAGAGACAGCAACGCATTCCCTCCGTGGCTGTGTGTGCGTTTCTCTGGTGGTTGACGTTCCCACGACCAACACAAAAAACGCGGCGAATCAATCTATGTCATCGATCGCTTAACAATTTCTTGCCTTGCCGTTCAAAGATGGAGCCACGCATTTTGATAGATAGATCATCTTTTGTGCAGACGTACTACACATACAGACCAAAGCATGCACAGCAAAGTCGAGCGCTACAACTGGCCAGCCATTCATACTGTGCAAATTTTTGAGTGTAACATACGTAATGTGCAAATTTTCATCTCTTCTTGATAATCTCCAAAGATCCCAGGATCTAGACCAGTGGAGCTATACTATGGGGGGATCCCATCTTCTCGATGTCTAAAGCTTACAAGCCCACCATGGCCATCGGAACACGCACCCTGCCTTTCAATGAATTTGGAGTTCCAGGATGCCAAATGAAACATAAAGTCTTTTGGCCACTCCTCGAGGACAGGGTCGGATTATATGCAGGATTTGGTCCTTACTATACATGTGAACTTTGCATCCTGCATAGTCTATGAAGGTCTCAATTATGTCCTCTTCATCCACTTGAAAAAAAATATCCCGCTCAATGAATATGACCAGACAATCATCCAAAACACTATCATCCAACTTATTTCTTAACTTAGGTTTGACTAAAGTCATTGCAGAAAAGACCCTTTCAACACTTGCTGTGGCCACAGGTAGAAGCAACACTAATTTGAGAAGCAAGTAAACCATACTATACACTTTATGTCTATTTGTTTCAACAAGCTTAACCGAGAGGTCAACGAGACTCTCTAGGCCTTTGAAGCTATCATCTTGTCTCACATCATCAATATAATTATCAATTTGCAATTCCAGTTTCATCAAATCTTGGCCTTTTATGTCATTAGGGTAGAACTCAGCTAGTCTACGTACCTTCTGTGCATCAAAAGAAGCAAATGAGTTGGAAGGATTGAAGGCCGACATACATGAAAGTAACTCCATATTTATCTCATCAAACCGATAATCAAGCTCTTGACTAATCTGATCAATAATACCAATATATATTTCCCTTCTAAAATGGTCATCATTTGTTTGGTTCCGGGCATAACGTGCTGATTTTCCATAAGGCACATAATTATCCTCCACAGCAGGAACTTGAACACCATATTTGTTGCAAAACAATGTAACCCTTTCAAGAAATTCATCCCAACCATTAGACCTTAATTGTTGCATTCTATTATTTGCCACATTAACAAGAGATATTGCATTGAGAATATCTTGCTCCCTTCTTTGCAAACACTCGGATAATTCATTTGTATATCCAAGAATAAGAAACATTAAGTGTGCAACAAGAACAAACTCAAAGGACTCAAATGCTCCAACCATAAAATGTATTTTTGTCCAATCAGCCTTATGTGAAGTATCATCTCCAAGAGTGATCAGTACTTCATGGATTGAAGGATACATAGCAATGATGCTGCATATAGTTTTATAATGAGAGCCCCATCGAGTCTCACCAGGTCTAGGCAGCCCCATCTCTTGATTTAATCCACTCCCCGATTCAAGTTCACCACAATCAAGTGCTTTCTGGATTTGCTCAAGTCTAGCATTTCTAAGCATTCCATGACGCTTACAAGAAACTCCAACAATATTCAGCAAAAGAGATACTTGATCAAAAAAACCCTTGCAATCAGTATTACTCTTGGCAACAGCGACAAGTACTAGTTGGAGTTGATGTGTAAAACAATGAATATAATAAGCAGAAGGTGACTCTTGCATGATCAATGTTTTCAGCCCTTTAATACCACCTTTCATGTTACTAGCCCCATCATAACCTTGACCACGGATTTGAGTCATAGTCAAGCCATGACGAATAAGTAAAGCTTCAATTGCTTCCTTAAGTGATAAAGAACTAGTATCATCTACATGAACAACTCCAATAAAGTGCTCACATGGCCTTCCCAATTTATCCACATAACGCAAGCAAAGGGCTAGTTGTTCTTTATGTGATATGTCACTAGACTCATCAGCTAAAATTGCATAAGGCTCATCATCAAGTTCTTCAATTATTCTCTTTCTAGTTTCTATAGCACAACAATGAATAACCTCCTTTTGTATCTTTGGGCTGGTTAAGGAACAGTTACCTGGAGCATTGTTCAGAACATATTTATTCACTTCTTCACTGTTTGCTGCAAGAAATATCAAAAGCTCAATGAAGTTCCCCCTGTTGCTAGAATCTTCGCTCTCATCATGTCCACGGAATGCTAATCCTTGATGCAAAAGAAACTTAATGCATATAAGTGTATGAGTCAACCTGATCTTGTAAAGACGACGATCCTCGTCACTCCACTTCTCAATTTTGTTATCAATTGCCGCATCAGGATTAATAAAGCCAATGTATTTATCTTGAGCAAACTTTTGTGCTTTAGAACCCAAATGTTTCAAAAGTGCCTTCTCTCCAATATTCCAATTTCTCCAACCATCCACAGTAAATGCAATTGTCCCTTTTCCCTTGCTTCTTGGGTTTTTGAACAAGTAGCAAATGAAACAAAAGACAACATCCCTCTTGATACTATATTCAAGCCAATTATGGTTGTACAACCACACAGGGTTGCACGATCGATCTCTAGATCCAATTGTCCTTTTTTGGAAATTCATGGTTATAAGGTTTGAGTGGCCCTTTAAGAATATATGCTCTTCTAATTGCATCTTGATCATTAACAGGATAATTTGCAATTGACAACCTTTCACCTGGATCATGTGGAAGACGATTTGTATCATAAACAGGCAGTGGTGGTGGCTGTGGTGGCAAGACATCTTCAACTTCAATTGCTTCAGAAATCACAAGACGATTTGTATCATAAACAGGCAGTGGTGGTGGCTGTGGTGGCAAGACATCTTCAACTTCAATTGCTTCAGAAATCACAGAATGCACAGGACTACCGGGATTCACAATTTCTTCATCTTCTCTCTCTTGCTCTTGAGCTTCCTCTTCAACCACTTTTGCAGCAGCAAGCTTCTTTGCTTCATGTCTCCGAAAAAGAGATGCAATGTCCACATTCCTCTTCATAGTTCAATCTACAGATAAAATATGAAATGCATCAACAATCAATCTACCTTGGATCAAATCCGTTCATCTAAAAAAACACCACATCAGCAGTTCATAGCAGCACAACATGATTTAGGGTTTTACAAATGAGGACTTTCATACCTCAGATCAAATCCGTGGCCGTAACCGTGGGGGACAGTGGGGGATGCCGAAGTAGACGGCTTGCTGGCGCTGCGCCAGGCGCAGACGGCGGCCGACGACGGCGCGGTCGCGCAGAAGCCGCAAATTGGCAGATCCGCGAAGGAAGCTGCCGTCGCAGACGCAGAGCTGCAGAGGCCGGAGGCCGGAGTTGGAGGCGTGGAGCGGCGGAGGCCGGCGGCCGGCACGTGTCGCCCCTCTGTCTCGCGCGTGTGCGAGTCGTCGCTGCGTGCGGCAGCTCCTTCTGGTTCTGGCCTGGGCTGTGGTGGCGTGTAGGAGTTGTGGGCTCTATTGGGCTGGGCCAAAATTTAGGTATGCCAAGGCATATATGGCCCACCCTGTAGGTCCGCCCATGTGCATAGACTAGAAACTGCTGCCTATCTATTCCTAAGATGCAATTTTGCCAAAGCATGCTAGAACTCCATTGGCATCACATTCAACTCTGCTAGGTCAATCTTACAGGTACTCATTAGAACCAAGTGTCAACTACATGTCTGTTTCTTGAGTAAATTCCTCCTATGCCATCAAAAATTATAGCCATCCCTTCTATGCCACTGAAAATTACATGCTCCCTTCATTGCCATCAATGTTAATTTTGCATCCCTTATGTGCCACTGCCGTTAGATGCATGTTAGATTGCTGTTAAATGATGGTGGAAAAGACAAATTTACCTTTTTGATTGAATGAATCGTTTTCCTGATATCCCTTTTCATGCCAACGCACTCGAGTGCAATTCCACTGAACATGGAAATTCAAATATATGAATATAGATCGACAATAAAATTACAAACCGTGGGAGAATAACAGCGTATTTGTTGCTTTAAAGAAACACATAAATATGTCCCTTAAGCTGTATGGTTTCCTTGGCTCTCTACTGCAAACGCCGAGAACAATTATTGGTCAGACTCCCCTCAAAAGATCTGTTGGAGTTTATTTCTCTTCTCGTTGCCCAGTTCCTACCTGCATTCTCCCTGCTCCCGAGCGTGGCTGGGTTGAGCTCTGCTCTTGTACGCTTGAAGGCAGCCGTAGACGTCTGGGGCAGGTCATAGGGGCGGCCGCCAGGGGTAGGTATTGGGCGATGCCAGTATGCCACCGGTGACGGGACAGAGTGGCGTGCGCGTCACTCGGGTGGTGTTTAGGCAGTGTTTGGTTCAGAACCAGGGAGCGGTAACGTTAACGTAAACAGATACCGGTGCTATCTATTACCATGGAATGCAAAGGCGCCATTTGTTTGGTAGGAGTCCTGTAACGTTTTCTATTTTCTTTATGGGGTTTGGCTAGCAACTGATAATAGGACTCTGGTAACAAACTACAGAGAGATGACCGCTGTTCTGATCAGCGCCTGACATACACGCACGCACAACACTGCATGACATGCACGGACAGACACTGCATGGCATGCACGTAGAAACAACTCGCATCAACCACTTACAGTACCATATCAAAGCAAAATAAAATACAATATTTATGATAATTCAAGTACATTCCTAGAGCTTCAAGACTTCAAAGCTACAAATATTTAGACATTCAATAGTTAAAAACAACCATCTGACACAAGAGTATGGCATTGTTAGAGTATGGCATTGTTTCCGGCCAGTTGAGCTGCAGATCTTGTCCCAGCTTCTGGATAACTCCTCACTTCCTTTAAGCATCATCTGAATAACATATGGAGAAAATACAAACATGAGACTCACTCCATTATGATAAATAATGAAAGAACCGCTCACAAAGTAATCGGCCAAGCACTTCCCCTTAACACACTTGCAATAGGATTAATGAATTTCTAACCGAGAGATCAAAAAACACACTAACTGCTATGCAACTCAAAGATAAACAATAAAGATCCTCAAGTAGCTATGAAAAGATCACTGTTGCAAGAAGGCAACTTCTCACAAAAATTAAGCCAAGGACACAGAAAAGGGAGGCTTGCTTTGTTTTTCTGTACAGCCTTTCAATGAAAAGATGGTAAGGGAAAGGAGAATCAAACGGCTTAGTCACTACTCGTCCTGACATGATTTTGCAGGCACACACAAACACAACCTTTTGAACTGACATGCTGGTAAATAAGACCAGAAATAGAACAAACTACCACAAAGGTCAACAAAAATATCTAACTTTTCTCATCAGTAACCCAAAGGTAATTTTATATTTAGACATTTAAGTGCTGAAGTGTAACAAAATCAATCAAGAGAATAAATCATCATTCACCCATAGCTAGATCAACATCTTCAATTCAAGTAGGCTCTCAGGCTTTCTCCGTGATGGTAATATAGGATAAAAGGTGCCAAAAAAAACTCTCACTGAACAGTACTGCCAAAGTGTTTCAAAGCAATAAAAGAAATAGAATTGAGACTCAGGGCCAACAAAACTAGCCACACTGACCAAATCAAATCGAGCATTAGACAATTTTTTTAGATCAAGTTACTCATTTCTTTAAATCAAGTTAGTTCAACGTGCACAAAACCTTATTTCCCCAAGCAGCAACTAGGAACCAAGCTATCACATAAATGTTGAACGAGACAAATAGCAAGTAGCAAATATCAGAAATTAGTACAGTACAGTACTAATGGTAGACGAGCCATAGTGCTGTTAAAAGTTAGTACAGTACAAAATTAGAATGTTACATAATTAAATACTAGTGAGAATAATACACAGATGTATAAAGATTTTTCAAATATACTACAATAGAAAACTATATTTTTCAGATAAGTTATGAGACTGTCAAGACTTTTCTCACAAGAGATACATTTTCCTAAGCAGCTGAACAAGCCCTACAGGACAAGGACATTTGCATGTCGATACAATTATGACACTAGTTCTACCACTGAAATAATATGTTCTAAGTAGACTATCTGAATCTACACAAGTAGTTGCATACAAAATAAGGTAATAGGTGAGCAAGTAAATATTGGGTTAAAGCTTCCTAAACAGAAGTAGTTGTCGTTTGGGAACAGAATGCAAAGAAGAATCACATGGGTCCTTATATCTATTTCCACAACACACAAAATTGCATATAAATAGGTCAATTTTGATAGTACACTACACACCATGGACCCCAATAAGGCTCAGAGCAGTAGGTTAGTTTCTTGGCATTATATAATTAATCATCCTTTTCTCTCTATCAGGCAAAATTATGCAGTATGTGCAGAAATTAACAACATGTGTAAACATACACCTTACAGGCCCGATTCCTTCCCTATCTGATTGATTCGCGTTGTCTTCTCCCCCACTTTCCCACACAGAGCTTTTCCTCCGCTGTCAGAAATAAGAACACAGAGCTTTTCTTCCGCTGTCAAAAATAAGAATACAAGGGATGTTGCTTCCTTTTCGGTACAGAATCCCGTACTACTGAATCAACTATCAAAATACTACTGAATCGACGAGAGTTATGACATACACAAGCAACTATTGGCGATTCAGGAAGGACAATTCAAGAGCAATAGATCCAATCGCGCAATACAACAAGAACACGAAAGGATTCAGAGGGGAAGGAAGAAACATGGGGGGACACACCTTACAGATCCACCTACCAGATCCAATCGATGCCCATCGTCTTCTCCCCTAGCCCATCAGAGAGCTTTCTTTTCACCGTCAAAATCAGGAAAGTGGGGAGTTAGGGTTTGGGGAAAAGGGCAGGAGCGGGATGCAAGAGGGAGAGGGAGAAGGGATTCTCACCTCCGAGGTGCAGCAGGGATCTGCGGGAGTTGACGGCGGCGTGTGCGGCGGCACGAGGGAGAGATGGAGTCAACGAGGCCACGAGGGAGAGAGCCGGAAGGGATCGGATAGCACAGCTTTTGCAGCGGTATCGGTTTTCTACTGATTGGTATCCGTTTACAGCGCTATCAGATACGGAGCTCTACAACCAAACACAAAGTAACGGTACCCGATGGCCCTGTAAACGGGTCACACCGCAAAAACGTTGAACCAAACATGTTCTTAGATGTTAGAATTGGGAGGTTGAATTTGAGAGTAAGATGTTACTTCGTAATCATTGTTCTACTGTAGCATTTCGTTTGTATTTGTGAAAAATTATCCAAAAATTGATTAATTTGGCTCAAAATGTTCGTCTCGTTTCATCTACATTTAATACTTCATGCATGTTATGCCATTTTGATGTGATGGAGAATCTTCTTTTTACGTAGTGTATTTGGGAGTTGCTTTTTAGAACTAAACAGGCCCACGGAGGAAGAGCACGGTGTTACCGTCGCGTGTAAGTTTCAGTACCCCGGATGGAACATAAGAGATAAGGAATAGCGCTGGGCAGGTACATTGCTACACGTCGGCGGTCTCATAGGTCGTCTCATACAGTGCTATATAGGATTTTTTTGCTGATATGGAGGAGAGCGAGCGAGGTGAGAGAATGAGGTGTTGTTTCGCGAAACAACCGCCTCATGAGCTAAATTATAGGAGTATGAGACAACTTCTCTACCATTGTATGAGTTTTATTGCCATGCAACTAATAATATCTCTCTATTTTTCTTAAATTAAGGGATATTGTATTATTATGAGATTACTATGAGACAACTAAAACAACAATCTATTGGATAGGTTGTCTGATAAGTCGTCTCAAGATTACGTGTCACTGCATGAGATCGGCTACTAGACGACACCAATGTACCTGCCCTAAGTATGTAAAATAATAAGAAGATTCAAGGATAAAACGGTGTAACAGTTGATATTTAACGGATCTTTAACGTCAGTGGCACATAGAGGATGTAAAATTGAAACTGATGGTACTGAAGGAATAGTATAATTTTTTATGGCATTGAAGGGATGCGTTTATTTTTTGATGGCATTCAAGGGATTTACTCCTGTTTCTTCATCGAAATCATTATCATTATGGCTTGGAGTATTTGGAGGACAAGAAATGACTGGATTTTCAGCAAAATTGACCCAACATTACAATCTTGTAAAAGGAGAGATTCATAGCAGAATGTAACCTTCTTCTGCTAAGAGGGAAACCCAGCCTTATCCCATCTATGGAATCTTGGCTTAGTTCTGTGTACAATAGCTGCTAGTCCCTCTTTTACTCTTTTGTAAAACTTTGATTTGTACCTTTTGTTCTTTCATCATTTTTCATTTTTAATATATTGGGCAAATATGAAGGATGTCCTGAGTTTAGGGGATGCGGAGGGGGGTGGGCTCGAGTGCATGGGTATGGAGTGAGGGCAATCGGGCAGAGCTGCCAGTTCCAGGGTTTGTGGGCGGGAACCCGGGGCGAGATGCCATTGGCCGTGGTCCCGTGGATGGTGTCAAGAGGGCGATGGCGATGCCACGCCTACAAGTGGCTGTGTTCAGTTTCCAATCTTTCCCAAAAAATTCTATCTCCAGATTTCACTATTCACCTATTACATCAAATTTATCTCACCATACATGAGTATTAAATGTAGGTAAATAAAAAAACTAATTACATAGTTTTGGTGTACACGACGAGACGAATCTTTTGAGTCTAGTTAGGTCGTGATATGATAATATTTACTGCAAACAAACGAAAAGTGCTACAGTGCGCTACAATGTCCGATGCGACATTTTCACCAAACTTTCTCTTCCTCCTTTTGGAACTAAACACACCCCGTGGCATAACAAGGCCATCGTGTTGGAACTTGGAAGTCAGCGTTAGCAGGGAGCATCAAGGAGCGCACCCCTTGGGCCTGTTTAGGCCGTGTTTAGATCCAGAAAGCGGGCGCCCGATTCGGGCCCGCAGGCCACTGCGCCGGCTGACGCGCGTCAGTCGGGCACTGTAGCATTTCGTTTGTATATGCAAAAAATTGTCCAAAAAATTATTAATTAGGTTCAAAATGTTCGTCTCGCAGAGTACAACAAAACTGTGCAATCAATTTTTATTTCATCTATATTTAGTACTCTATGTATGTTATGATATTTTGATGTGATGGAGAATCTTCTTTTTGCATAGTGAATTTGGGAGTTTCTTTTTGAAACTAAACAAGGCCTTAGTTCCCCTGAAAACCAAAAATTCTCTCTCCAAACTTCACTATTCACCTATCACATCAAATCTCTCTCCTCATGCATGGAACACTAAACGTGGGTAAATAAAAAAACTAAGTACATGGTTTTGATGTACACGACGAGACGAATCTTTTGAGTCTAGTTAGGTCATAGTAGGACAACGATTACCACAACCAAACGAAAAGTGCTACAGTATGCTACAGTGTCTGATGTGACATTTTCACCAAACTTCACATTCACTTTTCGCGAACTAAACACAGCTAGGAGGACAAAATTCAGTGTTGGGTGCATGGGGACTAGAGAAGCTGTCGTCAGATATGTCTGTCTTTCACAAGGTTCGTGCAATCTTGGAGGAAGATTCACCTTATCCTTGCAGAGTTGTAGGGGGGCACCTTTAATTTGTCAGGGGACACTTAAGATGTATCAATGTCTCAGGTGAGATTCAAGTCTTCCTTTATTTTGTCATTCTCAATTTGTATTGTTAATGCCCAATTGCATATGCTATCCACTTTTGGTTCCCAAACTTGAATGAAAATTTTTGAAGTCAATATCACAAGGATATGGCCTGACTGAAACTTATGTTTGGAAAAGATCAAAACTGCAATTGCAAGGAAATTTCAATGCCCCTTCTAGACTTGTTACTGCTCTTAGACAATGATTAATTAGGTTTAACCATTAAACAATTATATGTACTAGAGACTTTTGACTGAAGAGAAGGTAGTTTGCTGTCTCAAGTGAACATGAAATGGGTTTTTACCCTTTTCCTTCGGGTATGACAACTATGTAATAAGATGTCCAAAATATTGTCTGTACAGTTTTTTTTTTGGCGAAAGATTGTCTGTACAATTAATGCAAAGCAAATTGACATAAGAAACAACCGCTTGCATCTGAAGGAAAGAAAAGAAATAAGACTAGATTATTCTTTAGTACTACTATCTGATTGTGCTTCATCCATGTTCCCAGAATATTAGATTGTGCTATTCAAGCTATCTGATAGTAGTAGTCTCCACTGCTTGTTCGTTCTCAAATCTCATCTTCATCATTTTATAATCATTACATAATTTTGTTTTTGTTTTCTAGGAAAATGATCTGATTGTGCTTCTTCCATGTTCCCAGAATATTAGATTGTGGGGATGCTAAGTGCATTGATTTGTACTGAGATCTGAACATCGGGGACAAAGTGGTGCAGCAAAAGGATATTGAGATATTTGGTAAGGTGTTTTCTACATGGAATTTTTTTAATTCAATTTGGTCTACTTCACAAGAAACATGGGCCCATTGGAGGCTTTGCTTTGCCCGAGCTCGCCGCGCCGTCGCCGGGGATTTGCGGAGCTCACCACGCCGGCCGGGAGCAGCTCACGGAGAATCTGCTTGGAGTCGCCGTGCTGGTCGAAGCAGCCCGCCGGGGATCCGCGGAGCTCACCACGTCGGCCGGGAGTGGCTCGCTGGGGACCATGGAGCTCGCCCCCGCGTCCCCCTCAAACTCGCCGGCCGTCTACCTCTCAGCTTGCGCCGCCCTCGACTGGATCTAGAAGAATGAGGAAATAGAAAAAAGAAAAGAGAGAAGGAGGAGATAAGAAGAGCGACAGGCAACAGGTCATGGTCCCACCCACGTGCTCCTAGCACTTCGCGTTGGCCGCTGCTGGCGAGCGCTGCGCGCGGTTCTGCGGGCCAGGCTGTAACCTGTAAGGGTGACCGCAAATTTCCCTGCGTCCGGTCGAGCGGAGAACCAACATTGCGCGTCCAGAACTCCAAAGATGATACAATAACGTCCATCACTCCAAAGACGATACAACATAATACACGTCTAGGACTCCAAAGACGATACAGCATAATACCCAGCCGTTTCCAAATTAAAATGCCGCGTCCAGGATTGTTTGGTCAGAAGAGGCAATCCTTCCCTGCTCCGGAGGCCTCCGTGCAATTCTTGACGGCGGCAATGCAGCCGGACCCAGGGGTGGTAACGGATCCTGGCCCGTTTGTTCATTCACAATCTAATTTGGCTCTAACAAAATTTAGCTTAAAAACTAGTATTATTTTGACCCGGTTCTAATCCGGTCCGATCCTTCAAATTTCTAGTACAACTGCTGTTAGGTAAATACGTTCAATACATTGTCGACAACGAGCCAGAGGTAGACATGGGGAGCGGTGGACGAGGAAGGGTACGTGCTTCATGAATCATGAATGCTGAATTGCTCACGTATCTATGTTTTAGTATGGTACATGCAACTCCAGATCGATAGACGAACATGGATACTGGGTACATATATATTTTCTAGGGTCTCATTGATGACGCATGGTGACATATTTAACTGGATGCATGCAACTTGCATCCATGATATATTCTCTAGGGGATTAATAATTATTGATGGCGCAAGTAATACATAAACTCATACATGATGATGCACTTAATTTAAAATTACTAACATATATGATAATGTAAATATGTCCATGTTATAGAGGACGGAAGTTATTTTAAACTTATCACAACTTTAGGTGAAAGCTAGCGGTTGAAAGGAGAGCGAGCCTTTCATGATTAGAATCTCGTCGCGATTAATGTTCACGAGTTACATTGATAAATATTTTTTAATAGTCATGACTATTTTTTTCTTTTTGGAACTGAGTTTTTGGGAACTCTCAAGCGAGAAGTTCTTTTTCCTCCCAATAATATTATATAATATCTATATACTATAATAATTCAGTACTTTAAAAATACTTCTCACCTAAATAATTTATATCCACCATTCACAGAGAACCCACATGTCAGGTCTAACGGCTGAAAAGACGTGGAAAATTTTCACAAACAAGAAAAAAACGATGTTTCTAGAGAGTTTCTACCGTTTCGACATTACTTTTCTCACCTAGAATTTTTGTACTCATCCCACGCACCCAGCAACCAAATAGTCGAAAATAATACTCATAAAGGTAGCACCCGCGTATCGCGCGGGCATTACTGTATTTATATACCTAGGACTCAGATGTAAGAATTATTAGAAAATTAGTGCGGTGTGATTTTCTTGGCCAGTGAAATTGTGAAAGTAGATTATATTATATATATTAGTAATGTTAATGTTTAGGCTTTACACCATGCTATGTTATCTTATTGTTTTTCTGCTTGAAGTTCTTCAGTTGGTCTTCAAGGTTCTTCAAGACAATTGAAGGCCTACAAACATCGACATTAATTTTCATCATTGGTTAAAAAAAGATATTACACAAAACAGATAAGTTTAAATCATTTTGATCTTAGTTTACTCTTTATCAAGTTACCGGTTAATTTATCAAAAATTAGCTTAAACTCATCCTCAAATTAAAGAACTAAAATTCTTGTTTACTATGTTTTTCTAATACACGCGCGTGTCGCGCGTGCACTCTACTAGTTTTTTAAAAAATTTCAGCAAATTCTGGCTGCAGTCCAAACGTTTTTTTTAGCACAAGTCCAAACGTTTCTGGTGGAAAGACTTGGAGACTCTAGCAGGCTCCAATTAAGCTTCCACAGTCCGACTCCGATCCAATCCGGCCGCTAATCGGGGGAGTGTCCAACTCCAATCTCTTCGAGTTGATTACCCTCCTTATAAACTCTCTTAACGAGGACGCGAGGTATGCGGAGTTGAGAACTAGAGATTCGACGACTAAACTGCGCCGCGCCTGAGTCACACGACGCATCATTCGGTGTCCAGGCCAATCGTCGTGTTCGAACCAGCGCCGCCTCTCCTCACCCTCCACCAAGGCATCACAAGATGATCGATCCATTCATCACGGAGGGAAGCGCAGAGGTGCTGGTAGAGCGCTACGTACGATATATAGACGAGTTATCCGAGGTCATCGAGGAGAGAGGATGGCCGTCTCTGGACAGCGCCATGGCCGCCGCCCTCGCCGGCGTCCCGCGGCACGAGACGCAGGCCGTGATCGACCGGGAGAGGCTGCGGTACCGGGCGGAGGTGGCGGCGCCGGCGGAGGCGATCCTCCGCGAGCGCAAGGCCTCGCGCCCCCCCGCCGTGGCCAAGGTCCCGGTGGCCTTCACCGGCGGCGGCGACGACCCCGCCTTCTACGCCCAGGCGCTGGACGGCGTCGAGCCCCGATTCCTCCGTGTCGCCGAGCCCCCCGAGACGACCCGGCTCGCTCTCCGCGTGTCCTGGCCGTGGGAATACGGCCTGGATTTCCCCCACAGCGCCTTCGTCTCCGGCGCCGACCGCGACGTGCTCGTCCTCTACGTCGGCAAGTACCGCTCCTGCCTCGGTATGCCGGGGTTTTACCTCGTGCTCGACGCCTCGGCCAACTCGGCCGCCGTGGTCACGCCGCTGCCGCGCCAGCCCTTCTCCGTCTTCTCCGGCCACGGCAGCATCGGGACCGGCGTCGCCGTCCTGCGCCACGGCGGCGGCGAGTACCTCCTCGCCGAGCTCATCCTCCGGAGAGCCCATGGCGGCCGCCTCTCCTGCAAGGCCACCCTCTTACGGTGGTGGTCGTCGTCGTCCGGCCCGCCGGCCGCCGGACGGTGGATCCCGACGGAGGTGACGCTCCCCCTCCCCGGCGACGACAACGAACAGGGACATCGCAGCTTCTGCGCCGACGTCGCGTTCGCCGTTGGGGGCACGAGCCTCTGCTGGGCGGACCTGCTCCAGGGCGTCATCATGTGCGACGGCGTGCTCGCCGCCGCCGGCGACGATCCCCAGTTCCGGTTCATCCCATTGCCGCCGGGAACTTCCGTCGCGCCCGGCATCGAGAGCCGATTCCCGTCGGCGGCGCGCCGCTCCATGTGCTGCGTCGAGCGCGACGGGGACCAGGTCCTCAAGTTCGTCACCATGGACGGCTGCTACGGCCGGGACCTGACCATCACCATGTGGACACTCCGGCTCGTCGTCGGCAAGGTCCCGACGGCGGCGGCGGAGTGGGAGAGAAGCTTCTCCTGCAGCTATGGAGAGCTCACGCCTGCTGACCCGGCCCAGCAGCTGGAGCTGCTCGTGCCAACGTACTGCCCTGTGCTTAGCTTGGTTGACGATCATGTCGTCTACTCTTCGTTTACTTCAAAAGTTACTCTTCGTTTACTTCAAAAAGTTACTCTTCGTTTAGCAAGATGATTGCCTGCTCTGTCTCACTCGATGATCGAGCTCTACTCCCTGCTCAATGCTCATCATCCCCTGTTAAAGATCAAAGCATGATGCGAAGAACAGCGCACTACGCCATTACAGAACTCCGAGATGCACGCGCCAAGCCGCCAGCTCTCTCTTATCCAAACTAAACCAAACCGTGCGATGCAATGCAAAACAGCAAAAGCAAGCAAAGCGCAAGAGAAAATCATCAGTGGCGTTGATCGCATGCAACGGCAACACCAATTGCATTGCAGAGCAGGGTCCCAGGAAGAAAAAGGCGGCAGGCAAGGCAAGCCAGTTGGAAAGGGCGGCGAGGACGCCGGCGGGGGCTCCGCGCGGTAGGTGGCGGTCGACCCCGACCCAAGATGATTGGGTCCTTTTTTCCGCTGGAGCCTGCGTGCCCCGATGGATGGGTCACGGGCAGACGAGGGCAGCGGCAATCCACCGCCGGCGCGGCGGAAATTACCGCGTGGCTGCCCGCGCCGCCGTGCGCGCGTATGGGTGCACATGCCGCCGCCGCGGGTGTCGGCGTCGTCGTCGGTCTCCTCCGGTACGGGACGGAGGCAGGAGGGTCTGAACCCAGTCTGTCTCACTGTCTGGATACTGCGCGGCGCGGCGCGGTGCGCGCCAGCCTTGCACTTGTGGCAGCAGCACTCTCGCACGAACGTTTGGTCTGGCCGGCTGGCCGGTGCGGCAGCTTTGACAGGCCGGTAGCATTCACGGCCGCCGGCGAATCGGCGTATCATACGGCACACAGGGCGTACTACTCTACTCATGTCCGGCTCGGTGGCCAGTGCTGAAAACTCCGTAAAAGTATCTAGAAAGTAGAAACCCTATGCTTGCCAAATGCCATCTAGGTGATTTGAGCTTTTTTTTTTTGGTATGATTAGCAATACAACCTTAAGAGAAGTTCTGAATCATGGTTGAGAGGGAACGAAGGATGCAGCTGTACCGACGCTAAAGCACCGAATGATTCTACGAGTGATGAAGGCTTTACAAATCTGTCCATTTCCTTCCTGTTGAACTTGCAACATTATTACAGGCGTGAAAAGAAAAAAAAAAGCAGCAGGCAGTGGTGGTCTGGGCTGCTCCTGGGTTTAGCCTGCACCCCCCATCTCGTGCGGCTCCACCGCTCCAGCCCAATCACGCATCCTTTCGCCATCCGAAACGGAGCTCATTCAAAGCAGATCCAGCCCAGTGCGAGAGTGGCCCACGAGCTCGCGATACCAAGCTCGGGCCGTGATATTTCTCACCAAACCGAGGCCCAACAGCACACGAGCCCGTCCGGCTGCAACCGCCACATCCCAGCCGTCCATCCAACCAGTCTCAGCTCGCTAGGGTTTTAGCCCGTATAAGAGCCCCCCTCGCCACCCCCCGAACCCCGCCTCCGCCGCCTCGAGTTCTCGATCTATAAATCCTCTTGTGCGCTCGCCTTGTTGGGCTTCTCGATCCTTCGCATCGATTGGTCCTCTGTTAACTTCTCAACAGAGCGCCGCCATGGAGGCCGGCGGCGCAACCCATCCACCCGACGAGGTGCTGGTGGAGCCCTACGTGCGATACATAGATGAGTTATCCGAGGTCATCGAGGAAAGAGGATGGCCGTCGCTGGACACCGTCATGGCCGCCGCCCTCGACGGCGTTCCGCCGCACGAGACGCAGGCCGTGATCGACCGGGAGAGGCTGCGGTACCGGGCGGAGGTGGCGGCGCCCGCGGAGGCCATCCTCCGCGATCGCAAGGCCTCGCGCCCCGCCGCCGTCGCGAAGGTCCCGGTGGCCTTCACCGGCGCCGGCGGCGACGACCCCGCCTTCTACGCCCAGGCGCTGGACGGCGTCGAGCCCCGATTCCTCCGTGTCGCCGAGCCCCCCGAGACGACCCGGCTCGCTCTCCGCGTGTCCTGGCCGCGGGAATACGGCCTGGATTTCCCCCACAGCGCCTTCGTCTCCGGCGCCGACCGCGACGTGCTCGTCCTCTACGTCGGCAAGTACC
This sequence comes from Echinochloa phyllopogon, assembly GCA_033239725.1. NCBI lineage: Eukaryota > Viridiplantae > Streptophyta > Magnoliopsida > Poales > Poaceae > Echinochloa > Echinochloa phyllopogon. Next base: position 37,171,727 of record BTCW01000006.1, read on the forward strand.
GCCCCTGCCTCGGCATGCCGGGGTTTTACCTCGTGCTCGACGCCTCGGCCAACTCCGCCGCCGTGGTCCCGCCGCTGCCGCGCCAGCCCTTCTCCGTGTTCTCCGGCCACGTCACCATCGGGACCGGCGTCGCCGTCCTGCGCCACGGCGGCGGCGGCGGCATGCCCGGCGAGTACCTCCTCGCCGAGCTAATCCTCCGGAGAGCCCATGGCGGCCGCTTCTCCTGCAAGGGCACCCTCTTACGGTGGTGGTCGTCGTCGTCGTCCGGCACGCCGGCCGCCGGGCGGTGGATCCCGACGGAGGTGACACTCCCCCTCCCCTGCGACGACAACGAACAGCGGGGACATCACAGCTTCTGCGCCGACGTCGCGTTCGCCGTCGGCGGCGCGAGCCTCTGCTGGGCGGACCTGCTCCAGGGCATCGTCATGTGCGACGGCGTGCTCGCCGGCGGCGGCGACGATCCCCAGTTCCGGTTCATCCCATTGCCCCCTGGAACTGCCGTCGCGCCTGGCATCGAGGGCCGATTCCCGTCGGCGGCGCGGCGCTCCATGTGCTGCGTCGAGCGCGACGGGGACCAGGTCCTCAAGTTCGTCACCATGGACGGCTGCTACGGCCGGGACCTGACCATCACCGTGTGGACACTCCGGCTCGTCGTCGGCAAGGTCCCGACGGCGGCGGCGGCGGAGTGGGAGAGAAGCTTCTCCTGCAGCTATGGAGAGCTCACGCCGGCTGACCCGGCCCAGCAGCTGGAGCTGCTCGTGCCAACCTATTACCCTGTGCTTAGCTTGGTTGACGATCATGTCATCTACTTCACCGCCGCTGTTAAGCTTGCATCGAAGCCTGAGCGGCTAGAAGATTGTGTGGGGTGCGTGCTCCGCGTCGACATGAGGCAGATTAAGGTCCTGTCCAGTTCCATGCTCCCGCCTGGAAGCGGACTTATTCCAACCAAACTGGTTGTTAGTACCTTTAGCAGCTACTTACACAAGGTAATTAACCCTCTCAAATCGTAGGATTTCTGAATCTTAATTAGTGCTGTTACAGTTTACTAGGGCTATCGGCGTCTCGGTTCTCCTGTGCTATCACACCCAAACTTGTGCGGTAGGAGGGGCATGAACCTTCTTAAGTACTATAAAATAGGCCCCATTCTTAAGCGATAATTGGTAAACTGTCATGACTGTTTTGTAATTGTGACAATGTGACATACTGGCATTGGTGTTGTAATACCCTTATTAATATGCCTCATCTTTGATTTGGAGCGTGCAACACTTGTTATAATTTGGTAAATTTATATTTTTATGAGAACATTGTAGTCGTACCTAGCCAAGCTTGGTGCATAGTTTGGCATGTGGTGGAATTAGTGAAATACTAATACTTAATCACTAGTCTTTTAGTTTTAGACTAATTGATTTTTTTTCTAGAAGAATATTTTCCTTGTTCTACATGTAGAATTGCTAGGGGCCAACTATGCAAATAGATTTTCTTGTTTGCAGCTTATTTAGAATAAATTCTATATATAATGGGCTAATTAATTAAAAGGCTTAAACATCTTATCATAAATAAATTGTATACTAGTACTAGTGGTAACGTAGGTTCACTTTTGTTCACCCCAACCATGGATTAGTATTTTGGCATATTTATCATACCGTGAAATATCTTACTTTTCCTATTCCTGTCCACTTATGAATCACAAGTTACTTGTTTTCTGGAAATCATTTTTAATAAATGTACCAGTTTTTCTTATAATTAGCAGACATTTTAGAGCTCTACCATTGATTGTACTTTGATTCTTGCAGATGGATATATTTTTATAGATTGTCATAACCTGATTTATTAGTGTGTTTGACTAACATTTTTTCCTGTTTCTCGTAGAGGAGTCTCTGGAGTGAAGGGCAGACATCTGAGGAAGAAATAAGGATTAAATCAGAAAAACATGTGGTTGGATTGGCTTCTTTGTTGGGTGATCTTGGCTGTACTGATGAGCATGGAAGCAAATCTATACAACCTATATAAATCATCTCCACTAAAAAGTTCTCTCAACATGCAAGGTCTCCATATCATCATTGACTAGAGCAGATCATCCCCACTAAAAAATTAAGTTTTATCAACATGCAAGCTGTCCACATCATCATCCACTAGGGCTATCAATTTATGTCTTCTACCGATTTTCTATGGCTAATAGCATCCATGCATTTAGTTAAAGGGATAGACGACGCAGTCATCTATATCAGTAGGTCTTTACAAATTATTTTTATAATGCTATTTTGTATGATAATATGTACAAATATAATCACTGTTTTGTTGTTTCAGTGATAAAATAGATGCAAAACCTCTCTCACATCCCGCAGCAAGGTGCGGGGAATCACCTGGTCTTCTCAATGGTTACTGCCCGTCACCGCTACTAGTAGCTATGACACCTTTCTGCTCATTCTTGAAAGAGAACCATGCATCAAATTAAATTATGTGTAACAACTCAATGTTATCTTTGAATACCATGTTAGCAGCAAGGCCCGATTTCTTATATATGTGCTTTTATACTATGTAAGCAGCATGCCTTTGACTACTGTATACTCCCTCCGGTTCTCAATTAGAAGTCGTTTAGGACAGCGACACGGTCACCAAAGCACAACTTTGACTTACTTTTTCTATAAAAATATTTCTTGGAAAGTTATATATGTATATTTTTATGAAAGTAAATTTCAAGACAAATTTATTTATATGATTCGCATTTTGAAACTCAACGACTTAAATGCTATTCATGATTTATATTCCCAATGTTTGACTCAAACCTTGTCCAAAACGACTTCTAATATGAAACCGGAGGGAGTATGTACGAAGAGATGTCATGGAGATATCAAGGACACTAGCTAGGTTCCGCAACACAATTGAGTCGGTTGTGGTTTTGACACAGCAGAACACATGATTCCAAACTCAAGCGGAAGCGATTAGGCAAGATGAGTGTCATGAAACACCTTTGCGCCATGCCATACTTTTTCCTTAATTTTGGGTGTACTAGTGGGGAACTGGTTTGCTCAAGATGTCATGGACTCATGGCTGGTGTAGAGTTTGCAAAGAGTTTTTTTTTTCTTGAGATTTTGTGAAGAACTCTAATATGAGAAAACATTTGTTCTAATGTTCTATACCTCGACACCTCGAGGACCATATGCCACTTGGAGAACATCAAAGACATCCTTCCACAGCATTGCACAGCGTGGCCTGTTAATATTTTCAACAACGCATGCACATCTACCTCTCACATAGCAAGAGAGATATACAGACATAAATGGTACTAGTTGGCAGGTCCATCAAACGGCAGTGAAGCACCAAGAGATCCCAAAAAAGTCCATAGCAACAAATTAACAGCAAGTATTTAAGTAGAACAAGTATGACATTTATTTTATAACGATGTTGTGAAAATGAAATGCCCAAATCAATGTTCATGTGACCAACCTTGAACTTTGCCAAAACTCCCTGTGCTTCCTATTTATATCTTATTTCTATTTTTTTCTTCAATTATAAAGTTCTAGAAACATTTGTAACATGCACTAGAACGTGCATATCATTTTTATAATTTTCTCCTAAAGTTATGGCATACCGAAAAATAGTTAGAACATGCGACGCCAAATATCGCTCCTATGATGGAAGAAAGAGTCTTTACACTAGTAATTGACTTCCTTTTGAATCAAACAAATTTGTTGTTAAATTGGTTGATCCACAAAATAAGGGTAATGACAAACTTTTGGTATCAGTATCATATCTTTTTTTTCACATATTTATGGGGTACACAGTAAATTAAAGGCCTCCAGGGGCACATGCACCCCATTTTGAATGGACTCAAGCCCATTTTCTTATGGAGTTATTGGTGATCCATTCACTAGTAGGCATGCAGACAATTTTTGTTTTGATAACTGATATTGTGTGCTGCTACTTTATTCACAGTGGAACATCTATTTCTAAGCATGTACGGAGTAGCAGACTAACAGTGATACGATTTATGGAGGAGTTCCTTAGCCAATGTGATATCACACTGTCGTTGTAACGGTGGGATTGTGCCAACGTTAATTTCAGTATATTATAGCGTCTTGTTCAACCAGCAGTGACATGCTATTAGTTGCTTGGTGTCTCCCAATTAACATTGTGTTCAAAACTTCAGATGAAGAAAGACCACATAGGGTAGCTATCCGCCCGTTGCTCTTGCTATCAACGGCGACTCAGATGCAGCGCATTTTACCGCACATCTGTCTGCAGTGTCTTGTTCCTTGGCTGTACACGATCAGGCAGGATTCAGTACTTTTTTTTTAGCACACAGGATTCAGTACATGCGGTCTCGTGTGCCTCTGAGCCTTTTGATTTCGGCTTTTTCACGGCCCAGCACTACAAACAGAAACTGAGTTTCATGGGCCAGCGTACTGGGCCTCGTGGATCCAAATTTGCCGGCGAAGGTGGGCCTCGGTTGCCTTGTGACGGCCCAACCGGGAGAAGAATGTGGGCCTCGGTGAGCTTTGCCATGGATGGGTCGCATTCTCACCGCCTAGCTCGCTCGCCGCCGTGCTGCCATGCTAGTCCATGGCGCCGGCGACCCTACCTCACCCAGTCAAGCGCCGCGCCGCCGATGGTCTTCGGCACTGTCGCGTTCGATCTTCTCCACTGATGACCACTGCCATCCTCTCTCTCCCGTCCGATCCGAGATCCCGGCGGCCTCGGCCTGTCACCCTCCATGGCTAACACTACTACTCACAGTGCCGGCCGGCCGGCCGGCCGGCCGGCGCCACTGTTCCCCGGCAAGGAATCATCGCCGGTTGCAGGTTAGGTCGCCGAGATTTTCGCGATCTCCCACCTATCGACCGATCGGATCGGACGCGGTAGCTACAGCGTACACGCTCTCGTAAAGCCGCCACGCACACTGGCTAGCTACAGCAGCGTCGCTAGCTGCTAGCTCGTACAAAGTGATCGAGTGGCCGATCCTTCTTCCTTCCTAGCTACAGTAGCTAGCCTGAACAGTGCCGCTCGCACGTACTCGAAAGTCGAAAGCTTCCTCTCAATTCGCTGCGAGAGCTTTTTAACTTTTGACCCGCCAGGCCAAAGTCTCTGCACTGTTCCTGGTTCCGAGCTTCGCTTCGAAGCTCGATCAGTCCGGGCGTTCATGGTGTGGCGTGGAGCACTGTTGACACCCAAAAGTGGCGCAACAGTGCAAACCGATCTGACCGGTGTGCACAAACCGGTCAGACCGGTTTTGGTAAAAGTGTCAAAATGCCAATTTGACTTCACCATTGCATAGCTCTCGTCGAGACGATCAAGATGCATATGTAGAACTCCTAATTTGGAATCCGGATGAGAGAGATATGACTTCGGCAAGATCTGCACCCGGACAAACCGGTCTGACCTGTTTGTCAAACCGGTCAGACCTGTTTGTCAAACCGGTCAGACCGGTTTTGGTTCTGTAATTCGAGTAGGATTAGGATTCCGAGTTTAATTCCATATTGTAACCTATTAGAAAGGGGTAAGACTTCCCCGGCCTATAAATATAAAGGCTAGACGGCCGATTGAGGTATTCCCAATCGAATCAAACACTTTATCTTCTATTTTTTGTCTCTCAAACCCTAATCCTTTTCTAACCCCATATTCTGTTCTTTGCTCGTCTCTACGGCGTTCAAAGGCGTTCTAGGTGGCCTGCCGACCCTAGAGCAACCCTAGATTGCTCGAGCTCCGACGGGGTCCCTCCCGAGCTTGGGTTTCTAGGTCTTCACGACCTCCCGACAGAAAGCGGTCAGACCGGTTCTGTAAACCGGTCAGACCGGTTTGCCCCGGGGAGATCAGGAGTTGGCCGTTGTGACGGCCGTGCTGCACGTTTGATCAATCTCGAGTTTGTTGGTGCGTTTTCGTGTCAACATACTTTTTGGCGACTCCGCTGGGGAAGATTAATCTGGTGCCAAAACCGATTCAATCTACTCCGGATATGTCTGGATCAAAGTGCGACCTTGACAAAGACAACATCATCGCCGCAACGATGGAAGAGCTCACGGACGAGGAGCGAAAGCGGTACCTGATCACCGAGGAGCACTTCAGGACGCAATTCTTGAAGGGCTTCAAGAAAGATCGCGGTGGTCTTGTCAAGAGAGTGGAGGAATTTGTCATGCCGGCTTTCAAGCTGGCAAACGACCAAGTTGAAGAACTTCCAAAGATAACTGGCGAATCCTCTGATTTGATGCAGCAAATTACTCGTATGATGGATGATAAATTACTTGCTGCACAAACTGTTACTAGTGAGTTGATTGCTAATATGTCGGGTAATTCTGATAAAAATAAAATTAATTTAGAATCTAATGAATTACCTAGCTCATCAGGCGTGCCAGAACATGTTCTAGATTCTAATTTGGGCATGCCGGTGAATTTTTATGCGGGACAAACACCTCACCCTGGTTCGGTCCACGAACCGGTCAGACCGGTTTGTACAACCGGTCGGACCGGTTTGGCCCCCTCTGGTGGTCAGACCGGTTCTTTGGGTGCAGGAGCATCTGGTGCGATGGTTTTGTCTAATACATCTACTTCTGGTCCTGTTTACACTATTCCACGCACCACGGGAAGTATACCCCACGGATCTGGCACGTTTCATGCGCCGATTCCGAGTACTTCTCAGAATACGATGTATGGTGTTCCCCGCGTTCCACATAACAGAGGTGATGAGAAATATCAAGCCGAGTTAGCTAAGTTTAAAGAAGAGATAGCTAATACACTTAGAGCAAAACTCGGGCTTGAATTGGGTAGTGCACGCTTATATCAGAAACCGTATCCGCCTGAATTTGATTTGGTTCCTTATCCTAATGGTTGGCGTGTTCCTGATTTTATTAAATTCAGTGGTGAAGATAATAGAACTCCTTAGGAACACATTAGTCAATATATTTTGCAATTAGGAGAGGCATCATTTTATGAGGCATTGCGTATACGGTTGTTCTCATTATCTTTAACTGGAACTGCCTTTTCATGGTTTTCTTCGCTTGCTCCAAATTCTATTCATAATTGGACTCAATTGGAGCGAAAATTTCACGATCATTTCTTTAGCGGAGAAAACGAGGCAAAATTATCTGATTTAACATCGGTTAAACAAAGCCGTGAGGAATCGGTTCTTGAATACTTTAAAAGATTTAAGGATGTTAAGAACCGATGCTTCAATATCACTGTTTCTGAAAAGGATTTAGCAGATTTAGCTTTTGCAGGCTTACGGTCTAATTACAAGGAAAAATTAGAAGGTTCTGATTTCCTTACTATTAATCACTTGCAACTGAAAGCTATGAGTCTAGAGCTTAAGTTTAAAAATTCGAAAGAATCTGCTAAACCCCATCGTTCGAACGTGCATATTGTTGATAATGATTCTGATAGTTCGGACGATGATAAAGAAATTTATGCCGCCGAATTTGTTTGGTCATCAAAAAGTAAACCTAGTTATTGTCCTTCATTAAAGCCGATTCAGAAAAATTGGCAGGAAGAAAAATTTACTTTTGATGTAGCCAAATGTGATCGTGTTTTTGATGAATTGCTTAAGAATGGCTTTATTAAACTTTCTCATGCAATTCCACCAGCCGATCAGTTGAAAAATCGTGCATATTGCAAGTGGCATAACTCTTTTTCTCATGCAACCAACGATTGCAATGTTTTTCGACGACAGGTACAATCGGCCCTTAATGAAGGTCGATTGGTGCTCGCTGAAATGCAAGTTGACAAGACTCCTTTCCCTGTTCATACCTTGGATGTAAACACCAAGATGTTGATTCGGCCGGAAGAAGCCGATGGAGCTAAGGGTAAGAATGTGGTGATTGGAGATCCAAGACCGGAAAAAGTTGATGACAAAATTCCGGTCAGAACAGTGATGATTGGGAGAACTCTGGATGGAAAAGAGTCTCTGAAGATTACTATCAACACATCAAGGCCCGGGGGGCAAGGAAGTTCTTTGGAAGAAAATCGGTCCGCTAGCCAGGCGAAACCGGTCAGACCGGTTTCCCAAACCGGTCAGACCGGTTTGTCTCCAGACCGTCCAAGAACTTTCAAGCCTAAGCGCCCGGAAGTGGGTACTTGGAAATTCAATGAGCCAAAGATTTAAGGGAGGGTTCTGAAGCAAGGACCTATATTTTCTCAGCTCATGAACAAGTACACAAAGGCCGTTCAAGTTGATCGGCCAACAAAAAAGAGACAGAGGTCACCACAGCATTGGATTGATCCTACAAGTTACAAGCGCCGTGGTGGTTTTGTACATGACCGATTGGGCTCATACCAATCAGGTTTTTCGACTGCTCATCAAAGCGGTCAGACCGGTTTTATGAACCGGTCAGACCGGTTTCGGTCTGAGCAAAGAATTCATGTTCCTCCTAAGCAAGAATACTGTATCAAGGATAAGAAGGAGGATGTGCAAGCCAAAGCCAATAATTTTATAAAAATTGGTGATATTCCAGTGGCTATGCAAGACTTGGGTAGAAAGCCGATAGTCATTGGAGATTCGGCTCTTGTTCCAGTCAAGAAGCCGATCAAGGTTAATGATCATGAGGCTAGCAGTAGCAGGGGCGTGAAGAAAGTTTTTCAACCAAGGTGGTGTCCTTCTGGGTTGACTCATACACAGAAGCGGAAACTACAGCGTTTGAGAAACAAAGAAAAAAGGGAACAGGAAGCTGAGAAGATGAGGGATGACTACTTCAACAACTACAGGCCTATGATCCCTCAGACCAAGATTTGGCAAGCTAAACCCGTTGTGCAATCAGCAGCACAACCGGTCAGACCGGTTTCTGAATCCGGTCAGACCGGTTTGGGTCAGCCGACCGCTGCAGAAGCGGTCAGACCGGTTTCTGAAACCGGTCAGACCGGTTTGATGACAAAAGCGGGGGCTGGTGCTTCTTCAACCATCGAAACTATTCCACCGATTCCTCCAGTGGTTGAAGATGAAGAGTTAGTTGATTTTGAGCCTTCTCCAGAGCATGACAACATGGAAATTAATGTTGTCTATTTATCTTCTGATTATTATGTGGTGCCGGAGGAGGAAATTTCTCATCTTCAACTTGGGCCGCGAGATGCTGTGTTTCAGAAGCCTAGTGAATCAGAAAATCATCTCAAGGCTTTGTATATGAGAGGGCACATCAACGGGAAGCCAATTTCTCGTATGTTGGTTGATGGTGGAGCCATTGTGAATCTCATGCCATACTCTCTCTACAAGAAAATTGGCGAGAAAGACGAAGAACTGATCAAGACAAACATGACGGTCAGTGGAGTTGGTGGAGGTGATCCCATTGGTGCCAAGGGGGTAGCTTCTATGGAGTTGACCGTCGGGAGCAAGACTATTGCTACGGCTTTCTTCGTCTCCGAGGTGCAAGGTAACTTCAGTTTAATCCTTGGTCGAGATTGGATTCATGCAAATAAATGTATTCCATCTACCTTGCATCAATATCTCATTCAGTGGATCGGCGACGAAGTTGAGATTGTCCTTGGTGACAATTCTTCCTTTGTTGCAACGGCCGATTCCGACTCTCTTAGTGCAAATGAGAAGGTCCAATGTTTGTCGGGCATGGATTTGACCGACTATGAGCTGATCAGTTGCACTAAGGATGGTTTTGTTCCTGCTACATTAAAGCTGATGGGAAATCGGTTGAATTACTTGCTGTAATTAATGAAGCAACAAAATCAACGGAGACAAACCGGTCAGACCGCTTCTGGAAACCGGTCAGACCGGTTTGGATCTGAACAGCGCCGATCAAGCCAAACCGGTCAGACCGCTTCTGGGAACCGGTCAGACCGGTTTGCGTCTGGACAGTGGCTTCAAGACCGAATTGATCATTATCGAGAACATTCGGCCGGTACGTTCGAAGCCATTGAAGATCTTGGTGATATGGATAAGCTGGGTCAAGGTTTTACATCAGCTGATCCTTTAGAAAAAATAGATATTGGTGATGGTACTATTCCTAGGCCTACTTTTGTAAACAAAAATTTATCGGCTGAGTTTAAAGCCGAATTAATAAATTTGTTGAAAGAGTATGTCGATTGTTTTGCTTGGGAGTACCGTGAGATGTCTGGTTTAAGTCGTGACTTAGTTGAGCATCGTTTACCAATAAAAGCCGGTTTTAGACCTTTTAAACAATCGGCTAGACGTTTTAATCCCGCTATTTATGACCGAATAAAAGAAGAGATTAATCGTTTATTAGATGCTGGTTTTATTCGGACTTGTCGTTATGCGGAGTGGATTTCTAATATTGTTCCCGTTGAAAAGAAAGATTCGGGAAAACTTAGAGTTTGTATTGATTTTAGAGATCTTAATAAAGCCACTCCAAAAGATTCATATCCCATGCCTATAGCCGATGTCTTAATCAATGAAGCTTCTGGACATCGTGTTGTTAGTTTCCTTGATGGTAATGCCGGATATAATCAAATATTCATGGCCGAAGAGGATATGCACAAAACGGCCTTTCAATGTCCGGGATTTATTGGTTTGTTTGAGTGGGTGGTTATGACCTTTGGATTAAAGAATGCCGGTGCAACTTATCAAAGAGCTATGAATTTAATCTTTCATGATTTACTTGGTGTTATTGTGGAAGTGTATATTGATGATATTGTAGTTAAATCGGATGGCTTGGATTCTCATTTAGCCGATTTAAGACTTGCTCTTGAAAGGATGCGACGGTATGGTTTAAAGATGAATCCACTCAAATGTGCTTTTGGTGTTTCGGCTGGAAAGTTTCTTGGGTTTGTTATTCATGAGAACGGCATAGAAGTTGATCCCAAGAGAATTGAAGCTATGAAGAAAGTCGAAGCTCCTACTTGCAAGAAAGATTTACAAAAGTTTCTAGGCAAGGTAAATTTCTTGAGAAGATTTATAATTAACTTGTCTGGAAAGGTTGATGCTTTTACTCCTTTACTTCGGCTAAAGAATGAAGCCGATTTTACTTGGGGGGCAAAACAGCAAGAAGCTTTTGAGAAGATCAAAGAGTACTTGTCTTCACCACCGGTGCTTAGGGCGCCTAAGCGGGGAGTTCCATTCAGACTTTATGTGGCGGCTGAAGATAGAACTATTGGAGATGTTTTGACTCAAGAAATCGACAACAAGGAGTATGTGATCGCTTATGTAAGCCGACGACTCATTGATGCAGAAACAAGGTATACTTTCATTGAGAAGTTGTGTTTATCCTTGTACCATGCTTGTACTCAATTGAGGCATTATTTACTATCTAGCACTTGCATCGTGTTGTGTCAAACCGATGTAATTAAACATATGTTGCAAAAGCCGATTTCTAGTGGAAGAATCGGTAAGTGGGCTTATGCTTTAGTTGAGTATGATTTGGCTTGTGAACCTTTAAAATCAATGAAAGGCCAAATTGTAGTTGATTTTATTGTTGAACATCGGATAAATGATACTTGTGAGTTCGACGTCGGCTATGTTGCTTGTACACCATGGAGATTATACTTTGATGGATCGGTTTGCAATGATGGACAAGGAATTAGAGCTGTTTTGATCTCTCCAAGTGGTGCCATTTTTGAGTTTTCAAACCGATTGGAAGAAAAGCGAACCAATAATCAAGTTGAATATGAAGCTCTTCCATTTGGCTTGGAATTTTTGCAAGACATGGGAGTAAAACATGTTGGGGCTTTTGGTGATTCGCTCCTGGTGGTACAACAAGTATCAAAGGTATGCCAATGCTATAATGGTTCATTAAATGCATATCTTGATAGATGTCTCGATATCATTGCTTCTTTTGATGAATTTACTATCAAACATATTCCAAGAGAGGAGAATGGTAAGGCAAATACTCTGGCTCAGAAAGCATCTGGTTATATGGTTGCAAAGAAATATTTCTATCTCCAAAAACCGATGCAAACAAAGGCCGAGATTCTGGTTCTGGACGAACCGGTCACACCGGTTTCAGAAACCGGTCAGACCGGTTTGAATGACAGAACCGGTCTGACCGGTTCTGAAAGCGGTCTGACCGCTTTGTCCCCTGACAAAAGCGAAAATGTTTTGGATAATGCTAATCAATCCAAAATTGAAGATCAGGATTGGAGGGTGCCTATTATTACTTATTTGAGAGATCCTGGTCGTGGTGCAGATAGAAATATTCGGCGAACGTCATTTAAATATGTTTTGCTTGACGATGAACTTTATCGTCGAAACGCCGAAGATTTGTTGTTGAAATGTCTTGATTCGGACCAGGCCAAAGTTGCCATGGGTGAGGTCCATGAAGGTATTTGTGGTACACATCAATCGGCTCCAAAGATGAAGTGGTTACTTAGGCGAGCCGGTTTCTATTGGCCTACTATGATGGCAGATTGTTTTAAATATTACAAAGGATGTGAGGAATGTCAGAAGTTTGGAAATTTGCAATTTGTTCCTGCTGCATTGATGCATCCTATTATTAAGTCATGGCCGTTCCGAGGTTGGGGATTGGATTTTATTGGACAAATTAATCCTCCATCATCAAAAGGACATCGTTTCGTGTTGGTTGCCACGGATTATTTTACTAAGTGGACCGAAGCGATTCCATTGAAGAGTATGACACATCGAGAGGTGATTGAGTTTGTTACACAAAATATTATTCATAGATTCGGTATTCCTCAAACTTTGACTACGGATCAAGGTACTTCGTTTATGTCTAAAGAGGTACGTGAATTCGCCGAATCCTATAGAATTAAGTTGCTCAATTCATCTCCATATTACGCTCAGGCTAATGGACAAGCCGAGTCAAGTAATAAAACTTTGATCAAATTAATCAAGAAAAAGATAGAAGCAAGTCCTAAGAGATGGCATGAAGTTTTATCCGAAGCATTATGGGCTCATCGTATATCTAGACATGGTGCTACTAAAGTCACTCCTTTTGAGCTTGTGTATGGTCAAGAGGCCGTTTTACCCGTCGAGGTAAATCTGGACGCTTATAGATTGGCTAAACAAAATGACCTTGATGCCGTTGATTACCACAATTTGATGTTGGACAATATTGATGAGGTAACCGACAAACGATTGAAGGCTTTGAAGGAAATTGAGAAAGATAAGCTTCGTGTTGCTAAAGCCTACAACAAGAAAGTACGAGGAAAATATTTTCAGATTGGTGAACTTGTTTGGAAGACGATCTTGCCTATTGGAACGAAAAGCAACAAGTTTGGTAAATGGTCACCGAGTTGGGAAGGGCCTTATAGAGTTGTCAAAGTCATCTTTGGGAATTCTTACATGCTGGAGACGCTGAAAGGAGATCATTTGTCCAAAGCTAACAACGGAAGATACTTGAAGAAATTCTACCCAAGTGTTTGGCAAGACGCATGAAGACCAATGGCCGATATATTGTTTATATCGCCCTTAGTATAATTTTTAGCTCCTGAGTTATGAAATACTTGCTTTTTAGTTCTCAAGTTCACTAAAAATGCAGGGGAGCATGTGTTGACACCCAAAAGTGGCACAACAGTGCAAACCGGTCTGACCGGTGTGCACAAACCGGTCTGACCGGTTTTGGTAAAAGTGTCAAAATGCCAATTTGACTTCACCATTGCATAGCTCTCGTCGAGACGATCAAGATGCATATGTAGAACTCCTAATTTGGAATCCGGATGAGAGAGATATGACTTCGACAAGATCTGCACCCGGACAAACCGGTCTGACCGGTTTGCCAAACCGGTCTGACCGGTTTGCCAAACCGGTCAGACCGGTTTTGGTTCTGTAATTCGTGTAGGATTAGGATTCCGAGTTTAATTCCATATTGTAACCTATTCGAAAGGGGTAAGACTTCCCCGGCCTATAAATATAAAGGCTAGACGGCCGATTGAGGTATTCCCAATCGAATCAAACACTTTATCTTCTATTTTTTGTCTCTCAAACCCTAATCCTTTTCTAACCCCATATTCTGTTCTTTGCTCGTCTCTACGGCGTTCAAAGGCGTTCTAGGTGGCCTGCCGACCCTAGAGCAACCCTAGATTGCTCGAGCTCCGACGGGGTCCCTCCCGAGCTTGGGTTTCTAGGTCTTCACGACCTCCCGACAGAAAGCGGTCAGACCGGTTCTGTAAACCGGCCAGACCGGTTTGCCCCGGGGAGATCAGGAGTTGGCCGTTGTGACGGCCGTGCTGCACATTTGATCAATCTCGAGTTTGTTGGCGCGTTTTCGTGTCAACGAGCACCTCAACTACGTACTTGGGATTCTGCAAAGCACGACGAGACGATCGATATACGATGCGGTAACAGCAACATGAAGAATTGACGACGCAGCACCAAGCGAATGGAGAACAGAGGGCAGAACTCTGTAAAGTTGTTAGTATGCTGACCATGCCCAGCCTAAAAATACGCTGCTGTTGTATTGCCATCACCGGTAGCGTTCCTTTTTTTTTCAGTTTTCTTTCACAGTACGTATTACTATTACTACTTACTAGCTGCATGCATTTCCGAAGCAATCACCTTGATCTAGCAGAGTATAAGTGACCTGATCATCTTTTTCTCCTCTCCATAAAGCTCACAACTCTGGGGTTAATTATTAACCGGTAAAACAGTTGTATGAATAAAAGAAAAAAGTGGATCTAGTTACTGCACACGTAACTTCCCGTCACCCTCAGAAACGCATCGCGAGACACCATTTTTTTCCTAGCGCGCACTAGCAGAGTAGCAGTAACTTTCTAGCACGTAGAGGCCGGGGAACTTTAACCCACGCCGTCCTCTCAGCTTTTCCTCGGACGGACCCGGAACGAAGTTGACGTCTGCGGCGCGCAGCCAATTCCCCTCCCCAGCAGTGATGATCTGAATGTGTCTGACGATTCGCAGGGCACGGACTCGATAGGCAGCAGAAGTCAAGCCCGGCCACCGTTCAGAATCTACCGCCCCGCCCCGTGCCACGGCGTGCTCCTCCAAGTCCTAGCAGCGCCGCCCTAAAAACGCCGCGCCGGCGTCGCGGCACGGCGGCGCGCATTCACGCCGCCGTGCCGGGGACGACGAACAAGACCAGGCCAAGCCTACCTGCTGCTGCTGCTGCTGCTGCTGCTAGCCTGCTATGCATCTTTTGCTGAACAGTTTGGGCAAGGCAGCAGCGTAACTGCTCGTAGAGCACATAGCATCGTTCAAGTGCATGTTGTGTTGGTGTTGCCTTGTGATCGATGATACTCCTGTTGTGCGATTCAATAGGTTGGTGACAGTGAGAGCATGTAGTAATTAGCAGAAAATTCGCGTTGTTGGTAGGGAGAGACGTTAAAATTCACGCGCGTTTTCAAATGTGAAGGACCACGCGAGCAGTTAGTTCTCTCCGTGAACAATTTTACAGAGAAGTAACGGGTCACGCTCCGGTTTGGTTGATTGGTTCGGAGGCTCTTCTAGTTCGGTAAATTGTAATTATATAAGGGGAGATAACAAGAATGTTGTCCAGAATAATTAACAGCACGGTGCATAGTATTATACAGAAATGAGTGGTCAGTTCATGCGCCCGACAGAAGAACCGGAAAGTAAGCGCTGGGAAGGTTAGAAATAGCAGCAATGATTGACCCCAGGAAGCTCATAAGGGAATATCTCTAGGACGCAGAGGCAACAAAGCCCCCTTGATATTCTATACGTTCAGATCCACCAAACTTATGCTGTAAGTTCAGATCCAACAACTATACAAAACAATGCACCCTCCCTAAAGCAACCCAGCTACCGGAGCTCCCCAAGCAAACTCATCCGACGTGGCGCCACCTGGCGTCCCTTCCACTCACTGACAGCACCCACACGTCACCTGCCACGTGGGAAGGATCCATGCTGTGTCGCCATTGCCGTGTTGCTGCGCCGAAACTCACAGAAAAAGAAATGAATTCTCTCGGAGACGGACAGTTCTTGGATGGACGCCCATGGATTCCCCTTTCCTGCTCGAATGATTGAGCCTGATGAGGAAGACGAGTTTTAAAAACCCTAGGCCGACCTCTCTTTCCCTCCGTAGCCTCCATGAATAATTAAACAAGTACATCTGCTTGTACTAAAATAAGCCCTAATAAGATGTTCTAGCAGTACTGTTCTCCACCACCTAATCTTCTCTTTTATTGCTCTATATTCCTAGAAGATCTGTCCGTTCGTACGATTGGGTGGTTAATGTTAGATAAAACGGATCACTAGTCACAGATCTAGATGGGACAACTTAAAACTTGACGGTAAAACATGACTGGACGATAATAAAAATATGAAGAACGAATAGGGTTATACCATCGCCTCCGGTGGAGGAAGCCATCTCAGGTTCTGTCGGTGACGATCTGCGCAAGGCAGCGACGCGCAGTGCAGGGGTCGACGATCGCGGTCGTAGATCACGCCGTCCCTCTGGTCGCCAACGGCTTTGGCCTGGAACGGCGACAGAGGACGTCGTGGTGTCGGTGGTGGGTCTTCCCGTCACTGCCCTCGCTAACCCTAGATCGGATTGGTGTGTCGGTGGTTCTGGCGGCTCAGGTTCACCTCGTATCTGGAGCCGGTGGAGCCCACCTCTTTATATAGCGCGGGGTGACAGGGGCCCTCCAACCAATGTTGGGTTGGGCGCCCCCGATCAGGGCGCGGATCAGGCCCACGGCCTTTGGGCCGTGTGGACCGGGAGATCAATCCTAACAATCTCCCCTTTGATCTCACAATCGCTTTTCTTTTACTTTTGCAATTTTCCTCATTTCATCCTAGATTTTTGCACAGAGCATATCTCATCGTCCCGACTCAATCGTCGAAAGAATCAATAGCTACTATACACGCCTCTATTCAGAAATAGATTCTTTAAACTATGGGCCCTGTTAATCCAGAGATCTTAGGCAATACCTTAGCCCCATGCCGGCCACGTGTTCCTTGAACACGTTGGGTGGTAAGCCTTTCGTTAGCGGATCCGCGAGCATCTTCTCTGTTCTAATATGCTCGAGACTTATGGTGTGATCCTGAATTCTATCTTTAACAGAATAAAATCTTATCTTTATCGACTTGGTAGCCGTACTTTTCTTGTTATTATGAGCATAGAACACTGCTGGCTGGTTATCGCAGTACATCTTTAGTGGTCTTTCTATACTGTCTACCACTCTCAATCCTGGTACGAATTTCTTTAGCCATTCAACTTGGCAGGATGCTTCGTAACATGCTATAAATTCAGCATACATCGTAGATGTTGCTGTCACTGTTTGCTTGGAGCTTCTCCACGATATAGCTCCCCCTGCGAGAGTGAAGATGTAGCCTGTCGTGGACTTACTATCATCTCCATCTCCCGCAAAGTCTGAGTCTGAATACCCTTCAATCTCTAGGGAATCGGTTCTTTTATATGTCAGCATGAGGCCTTTTGTGCCTTGCACATACCGTAAAGCTTTCTTCGCTAATTTCCAGTGTTCAAGGCCTGGATCTTTCTGGTATCTGCCAAGTATGTTGGTAACAAATGCTAGGTCAGGGCGTGTGCACACTTGCACATACTGTAAGCTTCCGACAGCTGAAGCATATGGAACTGCTTTCATTTGTTCCCTCTCATAGCTGTTCTGAGGACTCTGAAAATCCCCAAATCTATCGCCCTTGACTATTGGCGCAGGAGTAGGCTTACTCCTTTGCATACAAAACTTTTCTAGAACCTTTTCCAGGTACGTCTGTTGAGATAATCCTAATACCCCATGTGATCTATCTCGGAGAATCTCAATTCCCAAAACGAATGAGGCTTCACCAAGGTCTTTCATATCAAAGTTCGAGGACAGGAACTTCTTCGTTTCCAATAATAGGTTGACATTGCTACTTGCCAGTAGAATGTCATCCACATAAAGGATGAGGAAAATGTAACTGCCTTTCTGGAATTTTGCATAAATGCAATTGTCCTCAACATTTTCATTAAACCCAAACCTCTTTATCGTTTCGTTGAACTTCAAGTACCACTGCCTCGAAGCTTGTTTTAACCCATAAATGGATTTCTTTAGGTGACATCCCATGTGTTCTTTTCCTTCTACGACAAAACCTTTGGGTTGAGCCATGTAAACATTTTCTTCAAGATCCCCATTAAGGAATGCCGTCTTTACATCCATCTAGTGCAATTCGAGATTGAAATGAGCCACCAATGCCATGATGATTCTGAAAGAATCCTTACATGAGACCGGAGAAAAAGTCTCATTGTAATCTATTCCTTCCTTTTGTGTAAAACCCTTCGCCACAAGACGCGCTTTAAATCTTTCTACATTCCCTTTGGAGTCACGTTTCGTCTTGTAGACCCATTTGCAGCCTACTGTTTTGGCTCCTTTAGGAATTTCTTCTAAGTCCCAAACACGGTTGGTACTCATCGATTTCATTTCATCTTCCATGGCCTCAAGCCACTTGGATGAATTTTCGCTTCTCATGGCTTGTTCGAATGAAATAGGATCATCCTCCATTTGAAACTCTTCTGTGTTATACACTTCATAATCATCAGGAATTGCTGACTTCCTTGCTCTTTGAGACCTTCTAGGGGCCTCTACATTTGGAACATTTTCTATTGGAGGCTGTTGATGCTCCCCTGATCTGCAGCAACATTTTCTATAGGATCCTGAGGGACAGGTTCCACATTTGCATTCGGTGTTGCCACAGGAGAAACCACCACAGGAGCTGGAGCCGCAGTGTCTGGCACCGTCGGCGTAGGCTCAACAGGTAGTTCGAAAAATGGCTCCTGAATCATTGGATTGGGTGCGCACACCCGCCTCTCCTCAAGATCAATTTTTCGAGCTTCCATGCTCCCCCGTATCATTTCTTCTTCAAGAAAAGTAGCATGTCTCATTTCCACAAACTTTGTGACTATGTCAGAACAGTAGAAACGATATCCTTTTGATTTCTCTGTGTAGCCAATAAAATGGCAACTCACTGTCTTGGGATCTAGCTTCCCAATGGTCGGGTTGAATATCTTTGCCTCAGCAGGGCTCCCCCACACCCGTAGGTGATTTAACGAGGGTACTCTGCCTGTCCACAGCTCATACGGTGTTTTTGGCACCGCTTTACTGGGAACTCTGTTGAGAATATAGGTGGCGGTTTTTAAAGCCTCCATCCATAAGCTCACTGGTAGTGTAGAGTAGCTGATCATGCTTCGCACCATATCCATAAGGGTACGGTTACGTCTTTCAGCGACTCCATTCTGCTGAGGATCGCCCGGCATAGAGTACTGGACAACTATACCTTGTTCCCTTAGGTACCTCGCGAAAGGCCCTGGAACTTGGCCATATGGGGTGTGCCGACCATAGTATTCCCCTCCACGGTCGGAACGTACTATCTTTATCTTTAAATTATGTTGATTCTCAACTTCAGCCTTGAATATTTTAAACTTATCCAACGCTTCTAATTTTTCTTTTATTGGATAAATATATCCATAACGGGAATGATCATCGGTAAAAGTAATGAACGAGTCAAAACCATCTATGCTTTTAACTGAAAACGGACCACAGATGTCTGTGTGAATTAACTCTAAAACACCTGTGGTATGTTCAGCATTTTTCTTTGTAATCTTTATGTATTTTCCTTTTATGCAATCAACGCATTTATCTAAGTCTGAGAACTCTAGAGGAGGAAGAATGTCATTCTTAACCAGCCTTTCTATTCTCCCCCTCGAAATATGGCCTAAACGACAATGCCATAATTTCAACGACGTTTCTTGAGTTCTCTTACGTTTTCTATTATGAGCTGTAGGTGGGGATACAAGCGCATTCACATCACATACGGAATTCACACTTTCACGTAGTGATAACAAATAAAGATCATTTTTCTTAAAAGCAATAGTAGTAACTGTATCTTTAAAAACTATCACACACATGCCATTTCCAAAATGACATCCATATCCATCATCATCTAGACGAGATACACTTATTAAGTTCCTCTGTAAACTACGCACAAAGAAAACATCTCTAAGAAATAAATCAAATCCGGTGTCGAGCTCTAGGAGAAGGTCGCCCACCGCCTTCACTTCTGCTTCGACTCCATTCGCGACTTTAATTCGCCTTTCGTTTCTTTGAGTAGTTCTCGTTGAACGGAATCCCTGTAAAGAGTTTGCAACATGAATTGTTGCTCCTGAGTCAATCCACCAAGTAGATGTGGAATAGTCTATATACAGAGATTCATTTACGAATGAAATAACATTCTCACCTTTCCTTTCCATGATCATCTTTAAGTAGGCGGCACAATTTTTCTTGTAGTGCCCTTTCTCCTTGCAGTAGAGACACTTATCTTTCTCCACTGTGGTTTGCCCATCCTTAGGCCTGTGCTGCTGGGAGTGCTGAATTCCTTTTCCCTTAGAGGAGGAGGGATTTCCTTTTGCGCTGCTAGACGCATTGTTGTTTTTCTTCTTTTGCACGTAGTTGAAAGTGCTACCACGTGCTATCTTTATCCTTTCCTCCTCTTGAGCCAACATCGCTATGGTCTTTTCTGTGTCCCATTTCTCAGGACTAACGTTGTAGTTAACAACGAAGTTCTCAAATTCATTTGGCAATGAAGCAAAAACCAAATGAATGATGGTACTCTCTTTCAAGTCCTCATCCATCGGCTTGAGCTTATTGTTTATGTGGATTAAGCGATGTATGTGCTCTCTGATCCCGCCTGTGTACTTGGCGTTGATCAACTGCTTGATCAACTGAGAGGCGTAGGTCTTTGAAGAGCCAGTATACTGACTCTTTAGCTTCGCCAAGTACTCAATGATGTTGCGACAATCTTTAATTGCCCCAAAGATAGCAGACTCTATAGTGTTCTTGACCACCACCAAACATTTCTTGTTGGCAGTGATCCATCTGGCATTATCTGTATCAAACTTCTGTTTGCTGACCGTATAGGCCTGCTCTGTCTGCTGCCAAACAGCATCTGTCACATCAGCCTCTCTGACTGGCTTCACAGGCTCAGCCGGAACCGGTGCAGTGAGAACCCAGTCCAGCTCTGTCATGGTGAAAAAGAAATCCACCTTCTTGTACCACTCATTGTAGTTATCTCCTTTGAGAATCGGAATGTCCTTGATGGAGACCATCATGGAACTCGTAGCTGAAATTAAATCATATCAAGTGAGAACATTATAACATAATAACAGTGCCTATTACATTAAAACTTCATCACCTTTGGGCAGAAAAAGTAATAATGCAACAATAAACATCTATAAAATTATAATATTGTTATTATCAACTTTGGTCAGAAAATAACAATATCACAATGAATCTGAAATTTTATCTGTGACTTGAAATTAAATTATCCCTTTGGTTCAAATTTAAATACAAGTCAAAATTAATCATCTATGCAGCGGAAACATGTAAATAAATACATACGAACAGTAGCACAATACTCTATTTACCCTCTGAAAATTATCCCTTTGAATTAAAATTTAAACAGAGGCAAATTCTGTGAAATTCTATTTAAAACTGTGCAAAATTTGACTGAAAAACGAGTCAAACTAAAAAAATTGCTACTGTTCGTAAACTATTCAATCACTTCTGTAACTTGGGCTATCGGCCCTCTTTTCTTTGCGTGCGCGCAGCCCAGCACTAAAGCAGCCCGCGCAGCCTAGCAAACAACACGGCCCGCTCATTCGATCGGCCTGCAACAGGCCAGGAGCACGCAGCAGCGCTCGCAGCAGCTGGCGCCGAGGCTCAGCGCCGCCTGGAGCGCACGTGCGGCCCAGCTGCCACCTCGGCCTGCCCGTGCAGCCTCTTGGGGCTCGGGGCCTAGCAACCAACGGTCGGGCCGCAGAATCGGCCCGCGCGCGCGGTGGCTTCCCTGCCCTCCTCCATCTGGACCGTTCAGCAGATCGGACGGACGAGCGCTCAGATAGGAGGTATAAAACCCCCGGGGCCGGCGCAAGGTAACCCTAGCCCTCATTTTTCTTTCCACTCGCGCAGCAGCCGCATCTGAAGCAGCTCTCGCGCTTGAGCGCACCCGGCCGGTGGCCTTTCGCCACCGCGCCGCTCTCTCTCGCCGTCGTCGCGCCATGGCCGGTGAGCCATGGCCGGCGGTGACTCCTCTGTCTCCGCCTCTCTCTCGTTCCATAGCCCACGGCCAAGAAAACAACGATGGGGAGAGTGTTGCGCCGCCGCGGGCCCCCCTCGCCGCCGCGCCCGTGCACCTACGGGTGCGCGCGCCGCCGTCGATGGGCTCCGTGGTGGTGCTCTTTGCCCCACCGGTAAACACCGCGAGTTAAGTTAGGGTTAGGGTTTCTGTTTTCTCTTCCCGCGGTGCGGGTATCTGTGCGGTCCGATGAGGAACGCTTTCTGTGTTGTTTCTTTCGATCCGATTCGGATCCATTTTCGTCTGATTTCTATCCCAAAATTCTAGATCTATGCGCTAGTAAGACTCTGATACCATTGTTAGATAAAACGGATCACTAGTCACAGATCTAGATGGGACAACTTAAAACTTGACGGTAAAACATGACTGGACGATAATAAAAACATGAAGAACGAATAGGGTTATACCATCGCCTCCGGTGGAGGAAGCCATCTCAGGTTCTGTCGGTGACGATCTGCGCAAGGCAGCGACGCGCAGTGCAGGGGTCGACGGTCGCGGTCGTAGATCACGCCGTCCCTCTGGTCGCCAACGGCTTTGGCCTGGAACGGCGACAGAGGACGTCGTGGTGTCGGTGGTGGGTCTTTCCGTCACTGCCCTCGCTAACCCTAGATCGGATTGGTGTGTCGGTGGTTCTGGCGGCTCAGGTTCACCTCGTATCTGGAGCCGGTGGAGCCCATCTTTATATAGCGCGGGGTGACAGGGGCCCTCCAACCAATGTTGGGTTGGGCGCCCCCGATTAGGGCGCGGATCAGGCCCACGGCCTTTGGGCCGTGTGGACCGGGAGATCAATCCTAACAGTTAATACTGTCCCAGAGAGGCGATTATGGGAGGGATCAAGTCATCCATCGAGCAGAGTTATGGTCAAGAACCGTGTGTGCATGCAGGCAGCCTTCACTTCACCTACTCGTCCAGCTTTTGGACGGGTAGTTGCTGAGAAGGCAGGCGCAATTGCAATTGGAATGCCAGAGAGTCTTTGGTCTTGGCAGTATAGTAGTAGCTGGCGGTGCAAGGCTGGTCTGCAATATGATGAGCTGGTGGTAGAAATTTTTGTCACACGCTTGTGTACAAACACGGATCGGCCATAATGCTTCTTCCATGAATCTGCCGGCCGGTGACATTATTGCAAAATGTTTCAAGTTCAAGCTAAGGTTTTTTTTGTATGATCTTGCAGAAATGATTAGCAGTGAGTTCGGGGTTTTCTAGAAATTTTGATGAATTTTAGTACCTCGGCGCCGATCATTCCCTTTCATTTTATTCTTTGCAGGTGGTGATGGTCTCATGAACATTGTGAATTTTTGACCTAATACACTGCAGATGAGAACACTGTTAGAGTTGAGAGTTGTTTAACGTCGTGATGCATGTGAGCGTCGCAGCGATCCCGAGGCGAGTAGAATAAATTGGGCAGATTGTTTAGGGATACGGCCAGGGATTAGCTAGAATAACGCGAGGTCTGATTGGAGAAAACCGTTGATTGGTTGGACAGCCAGATTATTCTACATGTCAGTCCATATGTTTATTCTGGCTCTTTCATTGCGCCCGTTGACGAAGAAGAGAATGTGTATATGTGATGCCTCGAGGGACAAATATTCAAATGCACGCCACCTGTGAGTTGTCAAGTTCTTGCTAGTTCGCCGTATGAAACATCTACAGCTAAACTTGGTTTGAACGCGCGGTTCTGGCGATTTTAAAACACCCTAAATCTCACTTGAAATCCACAACTCATTGCAGGTCTGAAGTCATATACAATTCAGAGGAGTACCTTTGAAGCCGCCGGATGGACGTTATCACCGTTTTCAGCGATGAAGTACATTCATGGCAAGTTGGTAGAGCAGCATCCTGTCTTTGCAAATTCGGCTAGCTTGCATTGAAGCTCCATGGATGAATTCAGCTTGCAAGCTCAAAGGAAGTGATGGCATGCATCCAGCAGTGGCATCGATGAAGCAAGCATGGGCCCGGGGCTTTGGTGCCTCGTTCCCGTTATGGAAGTGATCTCGGCAGCTCTCTGAATCTGAACACCATGCAAGCACGGGAACGTCGATCTCTTCAGCGAGAAGGAGCAGCCGGAAATGGCGATGAAATGTTAGGCAGCTCGAATTATCCCACGAGGGGATAATCTTTCTGGACGACGTGGGCCCACACACCCAGCTCTCCTCTGCAGAGAAGTGATCGCCATTGCCGTTTTTGGGTAAGCAATTAGGCAGTAGGCATCCAGAGCTATCCAATTTCTCGAGTGAACAAGCCTTATCCTTTGAGCAGCAGGGACTATTGCCTAGTGCCCCCGATTAGCGCGCATCAATGCCTGCTGCCTATTGCCTACCAGTATGCATCCACATAGTCTTGCATATGATTGCTACATTCATTTGAAAATTTGGAGCAGTACATCAAAAAGAAACAAAAAGAAGTTTGGTTTATGCTATAGATTCTAGGCACGAGAGTTTTCAACGGGAGCAATATTCTTTGAATGTGCATAAAAAAGGCATATAAGGGGATAATGCATTTCTTAAAGTGCTAAAATTACTCAAAATAGAGGGGCATCCTTTTCACCTACTAACACAAAAGCCACATATGGAGGAGCTTGACCTAAGTAGGATAAGGTGTCAAATCTCCCTAGCTAAGGCCTAGCGAAGTACTGATAAAACCAACAAGAATTTGACAAATAATGGGCTCCATGTATCAATCAAATTGACGTGGTGAATTGTCTTGTCATCCTCACACGAAACATCCTCTTTTTTCACTTCCTCTTTGTCAACAATTATCATCTCATCATCCATCGGTGACCTATAAAGAACCAGGCCACTGCCACTTTCATTCGAAAATTTGAAGCGGTGCCTCGTAAAGAAACAAAAAGAAGAAGTTTAGGCAAAAGAGTTTCAAATTGGAATACTACCATTTTCGAATGTAAATAAAAGGTATAGTAAGGGCATAATGAATTTGTTAAAGAGCTCAAATTACTCAAGATAGGGGGCATCCTTTTCACCTAGTACAACACAAAGCCATAAATGAAGGAGCTTGATCTAAGTATAGGATAAGGTGTTAAATTCCCTATAGATCTACCAGTGCAGTACAGATAAAAGGCAACAAGAGTTCGACAAATGGCTCCATGTATGTATCAATCAAATTGACATGTGGTGAATTGTCTTGTCGGCCTCACACAAAACCTCCTCTTTTTTCACTTCCTCTTTGTGGCAATTATCATCTCATCATCCATCGGTGACCTATAAAGCACCAAGCCATTGCTACTTTCATTTGAAAAAATGGAGCTGTGCACCATAAAGAAACAAAAAGAAGTCTGGTTTATGCTATGGATTTAGGCACAAAGAGTTTTCAATTGCACAATGCTTTTTGAATGCGCATAAGAGGCATATAAGGGCATAAGGCATTTTGTTAAAGTGCTCAAATTACTGAAAATGGGGACATCCTTTTCACCTACAACACGAAAAGCCACATATGAAGGAGCTTGACCTAAGTAGGATAAGGTGTTAAATTCCCCTAGGTCTAGCAAAGTACGGAAAAAAGCAACAACAGTTCGACAAATGGACTCCATATGTCAATCAAATTGACATGTGGTGAATTGTCTTGTCAACTTCACACAAACCTCATCCTTT
Source organism: Echinochloa phyllopogon (assembly GCA_033239725.1). Lineage (NCBI taxonomy): Eukaryota > Viridiplantae > Streptophyta > Magnoliopsida > Poales > Poaceae > Echinochloa > Echinochloa phyllopogon. The sequence continues at coordinate 37,197,275 of BTCW01000006.1, forward strand.
TTTCACTTCCTCTCTTTGTCACAATAATCATCTCATCATCCATCGGTATCATGTAAAGAACAATGGCTATCCTCGCCGCAAATGAAAAAAAAACTAATATAATTTGATGTCATGTAAATGTCACATTCCAGAGGCATCAAAACCCTACCCAAAAAGAAAAGGAAAAAGAAAAGAAAGCCACAAACTCTTAGCTGATGGGCCTCACAATAACGAATATACTAGTCAATTGCTTTTTTTTAGGGTAACAGGAGGGGCAAGCCCCTACTGAATATATTGATTAAAAAAGAAGTCAAGAAAAAATAAATTTACACGAGACAAGAAAAAAGCAGACAGAGAAGAGGGGAGAGGGAGCCAAGAAACTACTGAATAGAGCTAAGCCATGATTCCATAGATTGTAGAAGGCTTGGTTTCACTCTATACTAGTCAATTGCTTAATCCTGAAAGTTCACAGGTACACTATCAATTATATCGTCTTTGCTAGATTTGGACTGGATTTTCTCGTGCAACGATGAATTGGCAAAGTTGCAAGCTATGCAAAAGGTCCCAACAAGACGGTGACTATGCAAATCTGAATGTAACATTGTTTGGTGTTTTGTGATAAAAAAAACGTAACAAATTACACGAGTCAAATTCTCCCAAAGTTATTTTTCAAAAAAAAAACTTCCAAAGTTGAGGAAACCGAATTCCAGTAGTCCAGATTAAAAAAGAATCAAAATCTACCATTGTTGATTCGTTGTGGGTAGGTCCTTTTTACGGCGCCTGCGGGAGAGCAGCTTAAAAGGGGCCAGGGCAGTGGCGCAGCCTGAAAAGGCAGCCTCCTCCCACCCCCAAACCGAAAAGCTTCCACTTCCAGCTCCAGCTCCAGCTCCAGCTGCAGCGGGGCATCGCATCACCACTTCATCACCGCGCTTTGACCTCCAGCCCATTGCCCAATCCCCCAAGCATCCATCCCTCTCCCCTCCCCTCCCCTCCCCTCCCTTCCACTATAAAATCTCCTCCTCTGCCTCCGATTCGCCACCTAAAGGAGGCGCCTTTCCCCAAATCCACCACCGCGAAACGAGGACCCCGCTCCCTCCTCGGACGGCGTAGGCGTTCCCGTTCCGGCCAGTCTAGTTCTAGTCTTGCTCCGCGATGGACGGCAGGGCCGCCGGCGGGGACTACATTGCCAGCCTGCTGAGCTCGTCGCCGAGGCTCGACTTCGGCCTGCTCGGCGCCGGGCCGGCGGCGATGCTGGACGGCGCCGTGGCGCCGGCCGGCGGCGGCGGCGGTGGGGAGGACTGCCTCGACAGGTTCTGCGGCGACCCGGGGTTCGCGGAGCGCGCCGCGCGGCTGTCCAACTTCAGCGGGCAGCGCTTCGCCGGCGCCGCCGCCGGCCTCTTCGGGCTGCCACCGGCCGCGAGCAACGGCGAGTTCGCCGGCTCCCGGGAGGCGTCGTCGGTGTCCGACCCGGCGTCCGCGATGAGGGACCCCAATGCCAAGAAGCGCAAGGCGCCCGCCGCGGCCAAAGGCAAGGGCAAGGAGTCCTCTGCTCAGGTGAGCTTCGAATTGCTGTCCTGCTCTCTCTCCTGTCCCGCGTTTCGCGTCGCTGATGACGCCTGCAATTCGCGTCGAATTTCTTGTGTTCAGGCTGGGGAGCAAAAGGATCCGGATGCCAAGAGGTGCAAGACGGAAGAAGGCGAGAGCAAGAAAGACGAGAGCGCCGTGAAGCTCAAGTCGGAGCAGGCCGGGAGCGACAGCTCCGTCGAGGACGGCGGCGGGCAGAAGCCGGCCGGGAAGGGGAAGAATGCCAAGCCGGTGGAGCCCCCCAAGGACTACGTCCATGTCCGGGCCAGGAGAGGGCAGGCCACTGACAGCCACAGCCTCGCAGAGAGGGTATCATTTCACTGATATGCTCCCTCCCAGCTTGTCCAATTCGATCATGGCGTGTTGACTCATCTCTCATCTTGTGTGTTTAACAGGTACGAAGAGAGAGGATCAGCCAGAGGATGAAGGTTCTCCAGGACCTGGTGCCAGGATGCAACAAGGTACTTATTCGTGGTTTCTGAATGAGTTTATGTGAAAACAAGTATGGTAGTTGACAGCTCTTAGCCACTAGGTTGCTGAATTCTTTTGTTAAAATGTTGTTTGCTTAGGTTATTGGCAAGGCACTCATGCTTGACGAAATCATAAACTACGTGCAATCACTGCAACGGCAAGTCGAGGTAAGCTGCACGCATACTCAAAAATCTGAAGCATCTGATGCCATAGGATGCAGGCCTGAAGCCTTCAGAATTCTGATCAATTTGCTGTCCTGTGGTTTCAGTTCCTCTCAATGAAGCTTGCAACTGTGAACCCACTCGACTTCAGTAACCTGCCTACCCTCCTGCAGAAAGATGTAAGCTTAAACTTTCCCCTTCTGAACATGTCTTGTGATGGTCCACCAAACGACTAGCTACTTACATACGCGGCCGTAAAATTTCCAGATGTTCCAAGCATGTGGCCCTTCAGCAAGTTCAGTCTTCTCCCTGGAAAGTTCCAGCTCAGGATTTCCGTTTGGCGATCAAGGAGACGTCTTCCAATCGTTCGTTCAGAACGGCTTGGAGAACCAGTGCGGGCTGAACCAGCTGGACCTGGCTCTGTCTCAGGCGACCAACGCCCAGTATGCGTTTCAGGATGGAACGGACGGCGCAAACTTGCAGGTGATTGATTGATCCTGAAGATACTACTGAAATGAATGAAAGAATCATTAGGAACATTATCCTAAAATTGTTGTTCCACGTTTGTTTTTTCAGCAAAGGAATTTCTGGGAGGATGATCTCCAGAGCGTCTTCCACATCGACAACGGGCAGAGCCAGGAGAACGGCGTCTCAGCGCAGAGCTTTCACGGTCAGTAAAAACTCCACAAATGTTTCACTGAAAATTTACCTGCCTTGGTTCAGACATGTCACTGATCCACCTGAATTACCATCTGAAACAGGCCAATTACAAGCGGGGAACATGAAAATGGAGTTCTAATCACCAGCTTAGACTACCACCGACCGACCCGAGGGAGTGATCTGTACATAGCAGAAAACTAAGCACACCATCATCAGCGGCAGCGGCGAGTGAAGCTCCTGAGCTCTGAACCGAAGCTAACAACAACAACAAACAGTCTGTGTAGTAGGCCCCCTGGAGACGAATTTGTTTGTCATGATCCTGCCTGTAGGGCGATGCGATTATTTCTTTCCACTATTTCCCCACCCCCGCGATTAATCAATGTTCCTACTAAGAAAGATAGCCGTAACAATCACCGATGATATACTTACTAGTTAATTTGTGTATAAGAACAAAATATTATTGGTGCGGAATACTATTACACACTGGCACCAGGATTTCATGCATCATCCATCCCTAATTGTGTATGAGCTGGCCGAGTTAATTAGTAGCTGCTGCTGCTGCTGGGATATCTCATATCTATCAGCATGATCGAACGAACGAACCCCACTGCATCTTATCACAAATGCTGCCGATGTCCCGTCGTTTTCCCGTCAGTTCAGCTGCATTATTGCTTGCTCTCCCCGGAATATCTCATCTCCGCCCCCTGATCGACCGATCGATGCTTCGTTGTTACGGGGGATCCCGTCCAATCCGATGATCCCGATTAAGCAAGTTGCTGCCGTAATTAAGCTTGCAGCGACGATGCCGTAACCGACTGGGGACGACGCCGGCCGGGGGGTTTGTTTCCGTCGGCTTCCACTGTCTCTGCGAGGTGTTGGTGTTTGTGTCTGTGATGCCGTCGCCGTCGCCGGCGTCGCTCGCGCTCCGCCGGTGCATTGGCTCGGTAGGTTACGCGTCGCTTTTCTACGGCGAGGCCCTCTCGCTCTCGGTCCAGCACCGCTCCCGACTGGATCTAACCGCGCTACTGCTCTGTTTTCGCTCGTACTAGCATACATCGATGAACAGTTGGTTCAATTTGGTTGCTCAGTTGGGCTACATGCTAAACAAGTGGCTGGGTTAGAGAGGGATACCATTACCATGTTTAATTTGCTCGAGGGTTGGTTGGTCGATTGCGCTATATGCTGAACAAGTGGATGGACTAGAGTGAAAATCCGATTTTTTAATTGAGAAGTTACTGCAGATGGCTCGATATCGACGAGCCACATCACCTAATAATTATAGAATATTTTTTAAAAAAGATATAAACACTCGTACTAATAAGTTGAGAACTTGAATCTATATAGAAATGTCAAAAAATAATAATAATCAGCTCCGTTTGCAATAACATATTATTTTTTTAGAAAATGTTGGTTGCGAATTTGTTTTCTCACTTAGGAATTGTTCATATTGATAAAGTTATTATTGACGTCTTGACATCGTAACGCCATAAGTGATTGGATAAAATCTATCACTACAAAAGGTGAGAGATTTTGTTTTTCTCTACCCTTCCTCGCCTGCAACATGGGACCCATCCGTCATACTCATACCCACTGGTCCTGCAGCTTGGGATGCACGTGTCGTACCCATTTGCCATACACAACAACTAGCATACTCCGTATGACCAAGAGAGGGATAGTTCTTTATACATTGTATATATGAGTATATGACCGATAGTATATCTTATTATATTTAGAAAACAGCGAAACAGTGATCCACACCGGTACATGCAGTATATTGCCAGGGCCGGTCTTTGTTGCCTTCCTCCATCACCCGGTTAACGACGTACTGTACACGTACACGTACGTGCTCTGGCGACTGGCTCGCCGGGGCGCCTACAGGGACCGTCCCTAAAAGCAGGCGTGCCTCCCTACTAATTCCGCGGTTAGGTTAGGTTCGCCGTCGCTCTCCCTCCCTACTCCCCGCCATCCATCCACACATCTCGTGCACCCGCTCGATCGCCCTTTGTCCTCTCTCCCTTTGCTTTCTCCCAGGAGACAGAGAAACCAACCAACGGATCGACCTCGCCGCCGCGGCGAAAGGCTCCAGGCACTTCGATCACCGTCACAGACTCACAGTCACAGCAGTTCGGCGGCGGCGCCACGCCATTAAGACTCCGCGACGACGACTCCGGCCGCGGCGGCGGCGTCGTGAGGTTGACGAAGGCCGGCCGGCCGGCCGGAGCTAGCTAGCCCGGCGCCGGAGAAAATCGGGGAGGTGGCCGATCGAGCCGAAGGGAGCGAGACTTGGGCGCGGCCGGCGTCGCTGTCCGGCCGGGATCCATTAATCGACAGACTGAAGGTTAGACGTCGCTGTGGGGGGCGCCGAACCCTTTTGTCACGCAGCGAAAGCGCCCCGGGGGTGTTCAATGCCATGCTCAGCTCGCCCATTTCCTCGCCTTCTCCTATCATAGCCACTGTTGGTTCCATGGGATAGACACACCGTAGACGTGCAACGTACAATAACTCGGGGCGGATGCAAAGAACCAATGAAAACAAGGCGTGTGTTTGTGTGTGTTTATATTAAAAAAAAATTGTGAAGTATCATGCAAGATTACCGGCAGTCCTTCCGAGTTGTGACCGTTGAGGCGTTGCCTGTAGCCCTGTACTACTGTCTCCTTCCACAACTGAAAATTTGTCTCGCATTCATGCCTCCAAACTCATTCCAGTTTTACATGTTTCCAACATGTAAACTCAAGAGAGAAAAAATGTTTGGAACATGTAAGCCCAGCGAAAAAAACGCTTGGAGAATCCCTGTGGCAATCGGACTTTTCGTAACTAGAACAGCAGCTCTTTCAATTCCACCTCAGCCTCCACGTCGTCCTCTCCGGCATCCCCGCACGGGTCCGGCCGCAACCCACGGCTTTCCCCTCCTTCCCCGGCGACGACCGCGCCACGCGACGTCGGCGGCGCGCGAGCTGACTTGCATGCGCGCGCTCCACCGGCGAGATGCGATGCGATGCGGCGCGCGCACCGCCACAAGTTATTCGAGCCCGGCACGATCACCACGTGCGCCATTCCGATCCATCTGCCGGCCGGCCGGTCAAGCGCCGTCGCGTTCGATCGGCTGCGCGCGACATGGAAGCCGCTGGGCACGGAAAAGCAAAAGCTAGCACTCCCGGTTCCTCTCGGCCCCACGTACCGGGAGGAACAAAACAGCCGGAACGCAACCAGTACGTGGCCACCGGGCTCCGTTCCGTCCCATCGACGGATCCACCCCGGCGCCACGTACGGCGACGACCAGCGCACGACGCGTTCGGTTATCGGCGCGCCCTCGATGACCCGAAATCATGGAGGGATCGCCGTCGCCGTCGCCGTCGCCGGCGGGGCGTACGGCAGCGGGGGCCTGTCGACGGGGCTGGACCGACAGCGACGGCGGCGACCGACCGGCCGGGGGTATAGCAGCAGCAGACGAGACGCGTACATACGGTGCGCGCGCGTACACGGATGGCGATCGGGAGACGTAGATGCGTGCGAGGGTGCATGGACGGGCCCACCTACGCGTGCACGCATCGCGACGTCGTGCATGCATGCACGCAGCGACGCGCGAGCGAGCGAGACGCCGACGTGTCCGTGCTAGATCTCGAGGGCATGCATGGCATATATGGCCACCGTGGCACCGTGTTGCTCGCTCATGCATCCTAGCTAGCTGGATCTGGTAAGTGATAACAAATTGGCCATGGAGATTTGGATCGAATTGAACCGACCCCCCGCGACGTCGTCGATGCTGTCATCGATCATGGCTCTCCCACGAACCACAGATACATCGATCGAAATCCGTTCCATGAGGGGATCATAATAAATTCGTAATCATAAACAGAAACCAAATTATATATCCATATCCATATCCATATCCCATCATAGCCCGCCACTGTTCAGTCCAAATGGAGCTTATTCCGTCTTCATTCCAAGCTATATTTGTTTGATTGTTTCAGCTCACAGACCCCACAAATCCGGGGCAGCCTCTGAATGCACAAGAAACTGAGATCAAGTTCAACGGTTCGGCGAGACAAAAGGATGGATAATCCATACATCCGGCTGGTCCCCCGAGTGATGGAGTCGCCGCTGCTGCAAAGCAATCACCAATCAGGGGCCGATGAGAGGCGGCAGCATCCCCATCGGGCTCGTGGCTCCCGGCCATCCCTGATGTGTCTGGCGACCCACGGGAAAGCTGGAGGAAAAGAGCAGAAAAACAGAGGAGGAGCTGATAAATATAATGGATAGATAGATCGGGGGAGCAATGCAATGATGAAACGCCTCGCAATGATCAGCCACGCAATGCAATTCAGCTGTTTGGTGCGCCGTCGCCGTCGGACCGATTCGGGACAGCGTGCCGTGTACCCAATCTAACCCTCCTCTCCTCTCTGCAAAGTAAGACAAGCCCCCGGTGGAATCCTGAGATGCCACAGCTAATTCACATTAGGGTGGGCGGGGGATTCCTGGTCCTCCGTCCTGTGAAGCCACCGAAATCATCGCGAACGGTCACTGACATGTGGGCCTACCCGACGGAATTTTTCCGGACGAGCCTGTATGTCAGTGACTGTTCGCGATGATTATATAGAGATAATAAAGTGTGTGTGCTGCGAATGAATGAAAGGAAGAAAGATCACCAGCTGCAGGGGGTGCAGTGCACTGGTTGTGGAATGGTCCACAAGAGCATTGATGCCCATGTAAAGAGTTTTTAAGGTGTGGGCGTATGCAAGCAAGCTACTAGCTTGCAATCTACTGGAAGCACGAGCGTTATCATCCCCCCGGGGCCTGTGGGGGGACGGCGGCGCCAAGCCAACTAGTTCCTTGTACACCCATGGCCCCCAAGAGCAGCGGGGCCATGGCCCGGGGGGACCGACCGGACCAGGTGCGCTGCAATGGGGGGCGGCGACGCCATGGAGGCATGGACCAAGCTAACCTAATCGGCCTCGCCGCGCGCGTAATCCATGGGGATTGGCCGGAGCCCGGAGGTGCATGCATGCGCGGGTGTCGTGGGAGGGATGGCTACCTGTTAATGGAGGGCCTGATTCCGCGGTCAGAGTTGGTGTCAGGTTGGATTTTATCAGGGATCGCATGGATTCAGGAGGGAGAAGGCCGGGGTTTCATTTCATGACTTCATTATTCATACAGGCCCATGACATGATCATGATCCCGGTGTTATCATGGGGTTGGGGTTCAGATAGCTTTCAGGAGCCATATGTATGCAATTATGCATATGCATGGTTTTTGGTTTGGTTTGATCATTGCCTGAGCCGGCCTGCAGGGAGCTGTCATGCATGCATGCCCGGAGGGGTGTTCTCTGGGTTCGATCAGTTTGAGCGTCCTTATTACGAGTAACATCCCCCACAGCTCTGCCTTAGTTGGCTGCCTCCTACCCTTGTGTTCATGGTGCCTTTGCCTATCATCGTTAGTTGTGGTGCGTGGCTTCCAAGTATGAACGCAGGTGACCTTCGCTAAGGCATGTTAATTGCTACACGCAAAGCGCGATAAGAATGCGGGTTGATTCTTGGTCCGGAGAGGCAGATCGAAATGGGCGCTAGCTTAGCTGGTTGCTCGGTGAACTTTCTGTTTCAGAGCGTGTTACTTGAATCTGACAGCTGGATTAGTAACTTTCTGGCCTCACTGTATCCGGCCGTAGTGTCTGCACCATTGAATTGACTATGTCTGATTCTCACTCAACATGCATACGGAGTTTTTAGTATGCACAGTTGTTCTTGTGGCATCACACGATAAAAAATTGCGCCGAGATTACATGCTAAAGGACTGACAGCGGGAGGTTGACAGAGACGACGTTCAGGGAATCAGGGGCACAATTCAAAGAAGGCTACCTTTTTTGAATTAAAGTGGAATTAACAAGCGCTAAGCTTTCGGCCTTAAATTCCTCTCTCAAATTGAAGGAGACACTGGACCAAGCAAGCAGTAATAACTACAGCAAGGACACTGAACCCAGTAATCGGGTACCGTTAGGCTTGTCTGATGGAGAAGCCCATGTTGCAGTGGGCGCGCACGCAATTGGCAGCCTCACGAGCCATGCCACTTCTTCACGACAGATCCACTCCCTCTTGTTAAGGAAACCTACCGGCATACGGCTCCTAGAACCGGCAGTCTTAGCATCAAGCACTCCATTCGTTTGATGAAGGTGTCAGGCCAATCTTAGTAAGAGGTTCCATATTTGTGTTTCAGCGAATGCACACACAAACACAAGTATGTACTATGTACTCCCTCCGGTCTTTAAATGAACCATGCATGTCGCCAAAACATTTTAGCTTAATTTGACCACCATTATCTCTCTGATTTTAATTAGATTTTGAAAATAGTGTGGCCATATTTTTCTTCAATGGCAGTTTTTAGATATTACATATTTGTTTCTGTTTTACACATTTGTCACATTTTTTATGTAATATTACACATTTGTCACATTTTTATGTAATATTACACATTTGTTACATTTTTAATGGTTCAATATCAGTCAGTTGCACTAAAACCCATGAGGTGGAAAACGTTACACAGATAGCAGTAGTTTCCACGCGAGCCAAATCTTGCCAAGCTGAATTTTTTGGGAACTTTGGCCATTCGTTTCGTTCGGCTTTGGCAGTCGACATCACAGACAGAGCTCTGTTTCATTTGTCCCCGAGTCCCAAATTCTGGTGCTGTCTAATCTTGGCTTTCATCCTTTCCGTTCGTGTTGTGAAGTGTAAAGCATCCAGAGGAATCATGAATACTTGCAAGATACCCTGTCTCAATCAGTAATGCTCGTCACTTACCTGTGCAGCAGCCTCCTCTTCGATCTAGCAATAACCGGGTTCCGTTGCATTTTATTTCTGTTTGAGATCCTTGTATTTCATCTCTAATCAGGGGTGGTACGCACCCCTAGCTAGCACCCTACCGGCATTGCTTTGCTCCTGGGCCGTTTGGCCTTTCTTGGCTCGCGGTGGTGGTGGCGGTGGCCGGAAATGTGCCAACTGCCGGCGCCAGGCCTACGCGCAACATGCCGTGTACGCTATGCCCAACGTGATATAGCAGAGGCCCGCGCCATCCAGTGCGATGCGGCACCGCACCGGCAGGCATGCGCGCGCGGTCCAGGCCTTCCAGGGACCGTGGCGCCGATGCGGCGCATGTGGCCTCTCCTCTCCTCTCCTTCGGCCGCTAGCTAAGCTAGCCCTGCCCTGTCTTGGCCGGCGTCCCCGCCACGGCGGCGCTCCGTGATCGGTTCGGTGGCATGGCACCTAGCAAAGCACGTGTTCGGGCTAAACTGGTGGTCACGCAGCTGAGCGCGATGCAGAATCACCGGCGTGGAAACATTGGGAATGAACGTTGGGATCAATGAATCAATGGTGATTTGCATTTACTACTCATCATCAGGTACAAGGCGGCGAATTACAGTACATTACATGGCCGTAGCTAAATCCTTGGGAGTCAATTTGCGGATGTATCTCTCTGCTCTGCTGGGCTCTGCTCTGTCAGCGTGGTTGTTGGCGTTCGACCCGGACGTAGGTACCGATGGCGTCGAGGTGGCGGCCGGAGCGCGCGTGGAAGCCGACGATCCTGCCGCCGGCCGCCGGAAGCGCGAAGGCGACGCCGTCGGCGCGCCCGTACGGCCCGTAGGCGCGGCGGTTGCTGACGAGCGTGAGCGACCGCACCACGAAGTTGCCCTCGTACTCGCCGCAGTGGCCCTCCACGCTCGTCAAGTACTCGCCCGGGCCCAGGCACACCTGCCAACAAAAAAAAACGTCAAGTCCTGTCAGAAACGTGCCGGTGCAACGCCATACGCGTGCGCCGCGCCCGCCGCCGGCGACGGCCAGGCCACGTGTAACGTGCTTACCTCGGCGAGGCCGCCGCCGGGGCCGCCCCAGAGGTCGGTCCACTCGTGGCGGGCGCCGCCGCGGTCGTAGAGGACGGAGACGGCGTCGACGGTGTCGCCGTGGCGGACGACCACCTTGGCGACGCGGTCCACGCCGCGCGTGTCCACGTCCCGGGCGCCGCCGCCGCCGCCTCCGCACGGCCCCATCCGCACCACCACGGAGGACCCCTCCTGCTCCTGCAGCGCGCGCGCGCGCGTCCCATCAGAAACGAAACAAAAAAAAACGTGCGTCGATCAGCAAAGGTGATGCACGACACGAACGCACGCCGCCGCCGCTGGCAAATGCTGGCGCGCACGCACGTACACGTACCATCGATGGCTGCTGGCTGTGTCCTGTGGCCTGTGGATGTGACGGGACGGGACGGGGGCGAGGATTTGTGGCGCGACACCAACAAGTCAACCAACCACGGGGGCGGGCGGTTGGGGTTGGGTTGGCGCAGTCGTGCTACGTGCTTGGCACTACACATTGGCATTGCGCGTGATACTACGGTTGCGCCGTGTCATATCCATAGGCCATAGCTGTATGTTTGAAAAATTGGGAGGCAGCAGGTAATGCCGGCTGCCGCCTGCCGGACAGGCTGTGCGTGGGATTCTACGGGGGTACTAGTACTGTAGTACTTTGCAGCCGAATTGAGGCATCCACGTCGATGCGAACGCGGCAGGTTCTTGCCGGTGTCCGGAGCTCAGGAGACACCGGACGTGCGCTGCCTGCCCCTCGGCGGCGGCTCGGCCTGGTGAATGGTGATGCTGGCAACAGCCCATGCCCGTCTGGCTTGGCATCCTTCTCGCAGCCACTCCTTTGCACGGCCCATCGGCCACCGCCCATCCACTCCGCCGCCACACTGCAGGCAACCGGCGGTCCGACCCACAGAATCGCAACAGACTACAGACCGCGGCACGAACAAGCACAAAAAGGCAGGCAGGGAATGAGACTGGAAGGGTCGCCGGTGCGGCGGCTCAGGTTCGACTTCGCCACCGGGCCAATTCTCATTCTAGGCCCAAAACTGCAGCATCCATCTCTCCAGCTGTGCTCTCTTCGGTCAGATAGCACGCTACAGATGCGGCAGGGTCCATGCCACTACTCTTTGAGTTTCAGTCTCGGGTTTAAGGAGAGCGAAAAAACGAGCAAAAAGATCTCTTTACAAAACCTGGCAAACAGCGCAACGTAGTTCGCGTTCCAGTAAGTCAGTAACAGCTATCCCCTCCCCACTCCACTCTGTAGCCTGTAACCCAGGTGTAGTGTAACAACAGCAACCAAGCCAAAAGTCGATTACAGTTACAGTTTACAAGCAATATCAATGAGCCAAAAAAAAAAGAAAACCTCATATCTCAGCCAAACCCAATCCAATATTCCTTCCAATAAATAGTGTACTCTAGTTCCACCTAGCAGCATCCGAACCGGCTCGACTGCTTCTGGTTGTCTTTCGAGTCGCCGTCGATGCTTACCCTGTTGAGGGACAGCTCGGCCTTGTACGAGTCCGAGTTGAGGATCTTCCGGCTCACGTTGCTGTAGATCTCCTTGATGACGATCTCGAAGGCCGTCTTCACGTTGGTGGCGTCCAGGGCCGATGTCTCCATGAAGAACAGGCCTTCGGCTTCGGCGAGCGCCTTACCTTCCTCGACGGGGACTTCACGGATGTTATCCAAATCACATTTGTTGCCGACCAACATCTTGGCAACAGTAGTGTCGGAATGTGCTGCATTAGGTTGCAAAGACAGGTTAGTTACTCCAGCGAGAGTAAGAAAATAAAATGTTGTATCTACAGGATTTCTGGGAGACAAGGTGTCAGTACAGAGGCACGAGATATGATTTGTTATGAATGTGTCATCGAGAATTCTAGCAGTGAAGAGGCAACAACCAGAACAACAGAACCATACCTAGCTATATAGGTTGGTATGTACATATAAGGAAAATGTATCGCAGAATACGGCTGGAACAGATGGACTGCGATTACAGTTTCAACCAAGTACCATCGAACACTTTCAGTTAATGCAGTGGAACTAAACAATCAAAGATGTCATTATTAGTACCAGGAGTGGTATAAGAAACTAACACTAAGAGCATCATCGTTCATGAATGATCCTTAGACAAGAATACTGAGGTAACCGTCGTACGGAGCGCAATTCCAGTCAAATAGACCCCATCCATGCAATCTAAGGAATGATTCAACATCCAAAGGTAGCACAAAAGAGCACTAGTTGCTTTAGAGATGAACCAAAGTGTTCTTAAACTGTACCTACAACATCTATTATTCAGTATGCAAGATGCACGTTGATACTGTGGTACATAGCCTACATGCCAACTACTGATGAGTTCTTATAGAAATGATATAAAATTTTTCATTATCAGTAAATATGCAAATCAGTATCTTGTGTGCCATTGTTTTGCCTACCAAACAAACTGCATTACTACCACAGCTTACTCTTCACCAGCCTAGCCTTTTCAGGTGCACAAAAGAAATGAACCCAGGCATTGAACCTGTACCTTGGTTCTAGCAGTCAGGCTGAAATATTGTCTCCACAAAAGTTAACACCTAAGAGTGCCACCGTGAAGTCATGCTATGTTGCTATCTTTTGACAATCGTCATGATAATGAATAGCACCCATGCAATTGCAGGATTGCAGCATGTTAGGGAGATCTCTAGCAGGTGTGTGCTGGTGGTATCAAATGAAGCCCAGAAACTGCATTCACCACACCTCTTTCCTTTTTCTTGCCTTCTTCGTCATTATGTTCTCCCTTCTCTACACCATCAGCAAGCGCCACTGGCCACCGCCAACCCCACTCACCATCCTAGCTAGTGGCGTATGCTGGCCGCTGCCCTGTGCTTGCCACCACCCATGCCGACTGCCGTTGGTGACCATCCCTCCAAGCCCCGCCCTTCTCTGGTTAGCCACCCCAACCGAAGCCCTAATCCCACCTTCTTTTAGTTCAACCGACAAGCACACGACTCCAACAGCGTCACGACAAGCACACACATTGCAATTGCAACTGGTTGTCGTATATCAATTTTGGCATGTTAGTGAAGCATAATCAGAATAATGTAAGCATTACGCTCACTCATAACGACCTCCCTAGAAACCCCAGCTCATTAAATAAAAACTTCCACACAGAAAACGGGTACTGTAAACATTTCAATCAGAACCTCTTCCAGCTTTCTAAAACTGTAACCGGAAATAGCTTGCCACAAAATTTAGTCCACTACTTTCCTGAATTAGACAGAGGCCAGTAACTTGCGCAATAATTCTTATTGAAGTGGTCCAACTAACTACACACTGATTCCTGAATCATTCCCCAACAAGTCAGGCACCAGGATTCAGATTCAGATCCAGATTCAGACCAGGTCGCCCAATCCATCCGGCTTAGCACTTGATGCGCCCTCATTCTTACTATCTAAAGAATTAGCACCTGATCCAATCGTCAGCAATGCATCTATCTACAAGCTATACATGAACCAAAAGGGGTAGTCCTTTTCCCATATTTCTCAGTGGATTTCACAGACAGCTACGCTTCAGCAAAACACAGGTCCCTTTCCACCAAAAACCACCCCAGATCTAGCGTGCCAATCAAAGCCATCGCAGACAAGTACTAGTATCAAGCAAGCAAGCTACGCGATCGAGCGAGCAAAGTAAAGGGCGGTCCGGAGGGCGGGCACGTACTGTTGAGCTCCTGGAGCCAGCGGCCGACGTTGTCGAAGGTGGAGCGGCGGGAGATGTCGTAGACGAGGAGCGCGCCGAAGGCGCCCCGGTAGTATGCGGAGGTGACGGCGCGGAAGCGCTCCTGGCCCGCGGTGTCCCAGATCTGGGCCTTGACCTCCTTGCCGTCGATGTCCATGCTCTGCGTCTGGAACTCGACCCCGATGGTGGCCTTGGAGTGGAGGTTGAACTCGTTGCGCGCGTACCGCGACAGCAGGTTGCTCTTCCCCACCGCGCTGTCCCCGATGATCACCACCTTGAAGAGGTACTCCTCCGCCTCGCCCTCCGAGTCGTCCCCCATGGCGCCGCCTCCGCCTCCTCGCTCCTGAGAGATGCTCTGGGCTCTAGCTACCGCCACCTCGCCGCGCCGCCGACGTCGCCGCGGGCGATGGGGGAATGCACGAGAGATTTGTAGCGGCTTTGGGCGGGGGCGCTCGCGCGGTGGGTTTTGACCGAACGCGCAGGTCGGGTCGGGTTGGGTCGAGGCGGCGCGGCGGGGAGCCTCCACTCGCGGCGGGGGTGGTGGGGTGGTGAGGGGAGCGAGACGAGACGGCAGGCGAGTGCGAGAGAGATGGGAGGCTAGTGGGGCGCACGGCACGGGCACGGCGGTGGTGGAGGCGGCGAGTCCAAGCCTCCAAGGCGCACGCGCGGGTGGGGCTGTGTCGCTGGCGGGTGGGGTCGGGTGCTCGGGACGCGGTCGGCGGGGCCGACCTGTCGGTGGGGCTCGGCCGTGACGGGGCGGAGTTGTGGAGTGCCTGTCACGCCGCACCACCACCTAGCTGTGCCTTAACTTGCGGGGGATGGGTGAGTTGGCGCCTCGTTGTCCGATGTGGAGAGTCTCTGGGCTGTGGGGCCTGGCGACGCCTGCCGGGCCCAGGCTTTGATTGCGGCTAAACGCGCAGATATCAGAAGATGTTTTGTGTCCCTCAAAAATCAGAATATCAGATGTTTTGTGTTCCTCAAAAATCAGAAGATGTCTTGTACGTGGGATATTGTAGATTTTTCTTTTCCACAGAGGCTGTGTTTAGTTCCCGCGAGAAGTGTGGTCGAAAAGTCATATCGGGTCAAATCGGACACTATATCCCACTGTATCACTTTTCGTTTGTTTGTGGTAAACATTATCCTACCATGACCTAACTAGGTTTAAAAGATTCGTCTCGTCATGCAACTAGTTTTTTTATTTACCCACGTTTAATACTCTATGCATGAGGAGAGAAATTTGATGTGATGTATTGTAAATTTTTGCATAGTGAAATTTTGGGTGGGATTTTGGAAACTAAATACAGCCAGAGAGGTTTTTAAGAGTTATCGTAGCTGTTAGGCAATAGTGTGTCCCACGGTAAAAGTGAAATGTGAAATCACGCTTCTCGTTTTCTATCTAGCGCCAGCGACAAGTGACCATTGCTGAACATGCGTGCAAGTAGCTAATCAAGAGTACGACACATCATGACAAACACACGTCTATAGATGAGTCCTGAAGAGTGAGAGAAAGATCGACAAGTATCACTGATAGTCTGCTAGCTACACAACTGACGGCTCCAAAATGAGATAGGATAGCAGTAGAGACATGCACAAATGGTCGTAGCGTGACCACCTCTTTATTCAAGACCCAAGAGGCCGCCCGGGCGGCGCCCGTGTGCAATGCATGCATGGCATGCACACACACGAAGCAGAAAGCGTTACAGCATCTCCAAAATGAGCAATAAGCACACTACTAGTATTAGACATGCAGAGATGGACGTGATCTACTCGATATATATATGATCGATCGCCACCGTGTGTATACCACCACCAAGAGGCCGGCTACACATGGCAGATGCATCTGTAGTGGTAGGCGCTGTTGATGGGGTCGCTGGCGTCGATGGGGACCTCCTGGATGCTGCACCGGTGGCGGCAGCCCCGGCACTCGTTGTAGGTGCACGTCGGAGCCCTCGACCCGATCAGCATCCTCCTCCCACCCCCAGCGCTAGCACCGCCGCCGGCGGCGGCGGCCGTCGCCTGCTGCTGCTTGTTGTTCAACGCCGGCAAATAACCATCACCGGCCGCCGGTGCCTCACCCGATCTCCGAAAGCCCTAAACAAAGTCGTTGACATGAATCGATGATGCATGCATGCATGTTAAAACACGGTCAAAGATCATGCATACGCTGCCGGCCGGCCGGCATTATCGTTACCTGCAGCTGTTCTGTCCGAAGGAGGAATTGATGATCATCAGTCGGCGGCGGCGGGTTTCTTGTTCCAGCGACTACGGCGCCACCTGCTTGCATATATAGGAGATATACGTCAGAAATGCTTAATGCTATATTGCTATGAGATTGGGATGGAAGAAGCTTGGATTATAGAGTCGTACCAATCAGAACAGACACGAGGAGGAGACCGCACAACAGCACGTAACCACGAGGCAGCTGCCGCTGCTCGTTTCCAGCTGCTGCGGCCATAGATATCTGCTGCTTGCTTAGCTTCTGCGCCTTCTGGTATGACCTATATCCCCCTGCAGGCGGCATACCCTATATATGCCCCTGTAGCTAGCTCATATATACGACGGAACTCGGCTGTGTTTAGTTCCTGAAAAGAGGGTGAAAAGGGAGCGAAAAAGTCACATCGGACACTGTAGCACTTTTCGTTTGTTTGTGATAAACATTGTCCTACCATGACGGCTCAAAAGATTCGTCTCGTCGTGTACATCAAAACCATGCAACTAGTTTTTTATTTACCCATATTTAGTGCTCCATGTATGAGTAGAGAGATTTGATGTGATAGGTGAACAGTGAAATTTAGAGAAAGAAAGTTTGGAAACTAAACACACACAGCCATTCACTGACGAGAGCTATCGGCTGTGCTGCTGCAGGAATTGAAGAAAGAGAGGAGAGAGAAGAGATCGATGACCCCGGCGGTGGGCATTATAGGCTTGTTTGCTTGCGGTCCTGGCAAAGCTGCCTGGCGCAGGCAGCAACCCCAGGCGTTCGATTTCGTCGGCCCGGGGTCCGGATCGCTGCCTGGGCGCGGCGGCAGCATCCAAACAGCCCCTATGTGCAGCATGGCATCCGCAGGCGTACCGGGGCCAGGGGCATAGTGCACGATTTGTACGTTGCATTGTATGGCTCTAGCACCTTCCTCAAATTACCGGAACCTGCACATAATGCATCAACCAGTCGCCTATCTGTATATGGCAGCACCTGCATATATCGTACTCCGTGATAACCAGCATGCAGTTGGATATATATATATATATATATATATATATATATATATATATATATATATATGTGTGTGTGTGTGATGCTTCGTCATGGCTTTTGGTTACGATATTTTTACAGTGAGGTAGTCTCCTCTGACATCTAGGGGACAAACGAAGCAAGTGGCAAGCCCGGCGATTATTGCCGCGCGCAATGGCGCGGCGTCGACGACAAAACATGCACGTACAGGCGCGTCCGGACACCGCCGACACAGTACTCCCTCCGGCCCAAAATAAGTGCACTTCTAGCTTTTAGACGGGTCAAATAAAAGCGAATATCAACATTTAGATTTCCAAATAAGTTTCCTATGAAAATATATTATATGATAAATCTAATAATACTTATTTTATATTGTAAATATGAATAACTTTTGGTATAAATTTGGTCAAACTTAAAAACGTTTGACTCCTCAAAAAGCGAGAAGTGCACTTATTTTGGAACGGAGGGAGTAGCCTGTATCTAGGGCGCCGACTGTTGATCAACTGCAAGGTAAAAGGTTTTCACTGTGTTTCCAGTACCGTTGCTTGGGCATATATGAAACAGCCATATGATGCCTATAGCAATGTAATCGGTGTGATCCGCGAAGCACACAGAAAAATAACACTTGGCCGGCTGCATGGCCGGGCCAGCTAGATTAAGCTAATTGCTGTAGCTCCAAGAGATTTATTGAGGTGTGTGCATGGATTTGGATTCACTAGACTGATCAAAATGTATTTCTTAAAAAAACGTGCAAAGTCCGACAGCAAAAGGTTGGGGATAGTAGGATGTGTCTCACTCTCACATGCATACACAGATCCTGCGTATCAGACATTCAGACATATAATGACGCGGGCGAGTGGCTCCACGGCGCTAGCTAGTCACTAGACATGCATGGGGATGGGAAACCACAGTCAAGTCTGGTCCACAACCGCTAGCCTAGATCATCTGTGACGTTGCGAGTATCCCGTGATAGGGACTGCAACGATACATACCGTGTCGATCTGATCGAGTGTACGTATATGTCGATCTCGTGCTCTCGTTTATACCGTCGATGAAGATGCGCCGTGCGAATCTAGAAGAAAGAGGACACCTGCGTGTGTTACCGCAACCCAGCCTGTTCGTATGGCCAGTGATTTGTGGCTGGTGCTGTTCCGAGAGAAAAGTACCGCTGGCTAGTAGATGGTGGCTGATTTGTTCCGAGAGAAAAGTACTGCTGACTGATAACTTGACTGGTAAGCCAGACAAACGAAGCTGCCCCTGGGAGACCACGCGGAGGCGAAAGGAACCAAAGGGCACTGCACGTCCAGCCGGGATTTGGAGCTTTCTTCTACAGAGTGGTCCGGGATCGCGGAGGCTACAGATTTAGCCTACAGGCACGGCAGGGCAGGGCAGCGTCCGGACTCCAGAGTGGTGGCACTGTGGCAGCGAAGAACAACTGTAGCAACGTGCCGCTGCCGTGGCTAGCGAGTTGTTTCGAGCGTCTCCGGAAACTGGCAGAGGCCTGGAGGAAGGGGGGCGATTTGACTTGTGGAACATGCGCTCTGCCTCTGCGTGTCTTGCGCGGACGGCGGCACGGCGTCGGCGCGGTGCCAGTGCCACCACGATGGCCTAGCGATTCCTGCCGAATCATGCACGCTATTCCTGACGAAATCGACGTTCTTGTTTACGAGGAGTTTGGTTTAAGGAGATCCTGTCATGAATTGATCTCATTGAAAGATACTTGTAACAATCGTCAGTTATAATCAGCTCAGCTCTGTCCTCCTGCAACGACTCCATAGCACCCTGCTCTTCTGGTTCATTCATTTCCATGGCAGTTCGATGCCTCAACGTAAAACACAGTAGGTAGTAGTACTAGTTACTGCATCGCGTCTGTCAAAAAATGGACCATGCGCGCATTCTGTTGCAGCAGATACAAGAACACGGCAAACATTTTCTGAATACGTTAGCCACCAAGTTCAGCAGGCTACTAAGTAGTATGTACTGAGTGCTTGGCTTCACAGACTAACGTCTAGAAGACATCGATCACTATGCATTGGATGATAAAAATTGGCAACGATCACATGGCACTATATTCATTCCAGGCTCTCATATTCACAACACTAGTCTGCTGTTTAATATACCTTTTAGCAACAGAAATACCTTTCCTTGCAATCAGCAATCTCACTCTGGTTTTCAAATTTATCCAAGCGAATGCAACTGCCTCCATATACTGCAACACGAGTATCAGGAGCTTGGTCGAGTCCTCCCGTGGCAGACCACAACCTCTGTGCTTGTGGATTACAATAACGGCTTCCTGCGAGTATGAGGCTTGGGGTGGTTGTGCTCATCGCTGTATACAGTTTCAACAATCTGGCCATCCATTGTTGTCTCCACCTTCTTCTTCACCGGGCAGCTTGGATGAGTGCACTTGTAGTAGCTCCGTGGTAACCCGCTCCTTTTCACCTTCTTTTGCCCGTATTTCCTCCAGTTGTAGCCATCAAATGACAAATAACTGCCCATAGGCTTCCTCACAGTGTGGCGTGTTGATAGATGGTCCCAGCAGTTGGCCTGCTCTGCATCTACCTCCATTTCCTCACATGTGGTATCTGAGCCAGCATCCTGCAAGTTAGCACATAGTCGAAACAAGATCACGTGATGATACCTTGGATGTGTTCATTAATCTAATGGGTGACAGACACTTGAATTTGAAGTATCAGTATGCCAAAAAAAATGCTATAAGAAAACGTGGTTTTTTCTCGGTGAAGCCAGAAAAATATGAACTGAATTCCAGCTTAAGACTTACAGTGGTTGCAGTTATTTCTGTCGGAAGATCAGTCAGTAGCGATGGGAATCGAGTCACCTGTCCCCTAACAAGATCTGTCTCCTCCATGATCGTAATTGGTGGGGAACCGGTGGCTGTTAACTCTTGCAGGAGCTTTGACAAGGACCTAGAGAAAGGCCTGGAGGGCACAGGCCTCAGAGCAGTGATTTTCTCATGCCGATGCATTTTCCCTGATCAAAACATAGATGGTATGTTATGGCCGTGTTTGCTGGCAGAACATACTGGTGGAAGGGAATTATAGTAATCAGAAGTAACTTGTTTGCTTGTTTCTAGGAAAAAGAGAGGGGGACAAAGCACAAGCAAATGCAAAAGGGAATCATGAAACATAGAGAAGTAATCAACCATATATTTCAGATAGTAATCGAACTTTTTCGTAGTGAATGTTTCAAAGTTCAGCAATGAAATTCAGAACAGAGTCATATAGGCAAAAATTTGAGCAAGGAACAAAGTAATGGAAAAACAGGAGAGTTCACATAGGTGGTACCTCAACCTGTGCTCTGTTACAGCTGCGGATCGGTGGAAGCAATGCAATGCAATGCAAGGGCGACAAGTTAAGGGAGTTGATCAGAGGAGAAAGAGGAAGCAGTTAGTTAGGGCGCATGCATATAAGACTGTTAGGTATGGACACAAAGCAGGGGAGTAGATATATACCAGATCTGCCTTCTATATTTGGATCATCTACCATCATGCGGTGCTTTGCAATTCAAATATTGAAAAACAACAGTACATGCAAAACTCAGGTATGATAACACTCACCATAGCAAAATATTACAGACCACTTGATAATAAACCATACCAACAGAAAGGCTTGTGATGCTAGTCTGCTAGAACTGCTTAGATAAGAAAAATAACAGGAGAGCTTAAAGCCTTAAACTACAGCTAAACATAACAGGTCCCAGTTAGAACAGGTTTGGGTTTACCTAGTCGATACAGGCGTATCCTGGATGATAGACTAGACAACTTGCATGTTTTGTGACACAATTTGCATATTCAGTGAAATATCTAAGTATGAGACATGTAACACACATATAATGCAGCAATCAAATTCTGAAATTCCAGTGAACATCAGTTTCAGGAAACCATGCTTCAATTGTTCAACCAACTTACCAACCAACAGTTACTCCCTTTTCAACTAACCCTAAAGTATCATCCAAATGCATGCACCTGCACTCGTCTAGCATCCAAAGGCATGGAACATAAACACATCTTAGGCACTACACTACTACTGCTGAATTAGTCATTGACTAAGCACAAGCCATAAACTTCAAAACCAATCCACCCATACTGCAAGCATAAGCACAATAAGGTTACAGCATTTTGATCATAGACAAAATCTGTATATCTGTAACAGGGTTTTGCCAAAACTTTACTCACGCAAGGAACATGTGTTTTCCCAAGACTCTACTTACACTTTGAATGCTCTACTTGTTCTTCCTCTTCACAAAGAGCCAACACAGCAAGAAACCCTTTGATTAAGATCAACAAGAGCTACCAAACTTAACAAACCAGTGTACTACCGGGTAAGCTACTGCCTGTAGTTCCGAATCTATCTTACGCAGATACAGCAATGATCCTCAATCAATGTTGCCCGTCTTGTTGCCCTCGGATGTTGAACTGGCCTTGGCCTTGTCCTGGATGAGGGTATTGATTAGTTGCAGCAGCTCGGTCCTCATGGCCTTGACGCTGTCGGCGTTCACCTCCGTCCTCACCGCCTCGAACCAATCCCCTCCACGGTGACCATTGCCGTTCTTCCACCAGCCGCAGATGGCCCTGGCGATGGCCATGACGTAGACACCGCAGTCGTAGCCATTGGGTTGCCTCGGGGTGGGCCCCTCCACGACCGGAACAATGGCGCTCCTCCTCGAGCCGATCTGGAGCAGGGGGCGGAGCGCGTCGGCGAGGTGGCAGGCGACGGGGAGGTTGGGCGCGAAGCGGTAGCTGTCATGGTGGACGAAGCGGGGCCCCGAGGAGCCGGTGGCGTTGTCGAGGACGAGGAGGGTCCAGTGGGAGCCGCCCTCGGCGACGGAGGCGTCGGGGTTGTCGTTGACGGGGAGCAGCACGAGGCGGCGGGAGGCGAGGCGGAGCGGCTCGGCGACGGCGGCGACGGAGTCCCGGTCGGGGAGGTTGGACAGCAGGTAGGGGATGGAGGGCGGGAGCAGGAGGAGGTCGTCGCCGAGGCCGGCGGAGAGGTGGGCGAAGTAGAAGGCGATGATGCGGTCGTTGATGAAGCGGGGCCCGCGGAGGACGGTGAGGTCGGAGCGGATGAGCACGACGTCGCCGTGGCTCAGAATCCGGTCCTCCCCCTTCTTCTCGCCGGCGGAGGCGGAGGTGGAGGCGGGGCACGAGCCCGTGGCCATCGCCGCCGCGGAGGATTGCTTCCTTTCTTCGATGAAACGACGCGACCCGGCCCGATCGAAGGAGAAGTGCTCGTGAATTGTGAATTGTGATTTGACAAATAGCTGGGGACGTGAAAAGGAAAGAGGATTTTCTTTTTCTTTGACATGAGGAAAGAGGAATTTGATTAGCGGTGGTCGGTGGGGAAGTGGGGCGATGCACCCACCATGTTGCAGTTTGCGCGGGGTCCACCTGTCGGTGACACACTCGGCATGGGACCAGATAACTACAACTCTTTTTTTTTGAAAAATGATAACTACAACTCTGATGTTGAAGCGGTGTTTAGTTCGGAAAAAGGGAATGTGAAGTTTGGTGAAAATGTCACATCATGTACTGTAGCGTATTGTAGCACTTTTCGTTTGTTTGTGATAATCATTGTCCTATCATGACCTAACTATGCTCAAAAGATTCGTCTCGTCGTGTACATCAAAACCATATAATTAGTTTCTTTATTTACCTACGTTTAGTGTTCCATGTATGAGGAGAGATATTTGATGTGATAGGTGAATAGTAAAATTTGGAGAGAGAACTTTCCCTTTTTCAAGGGAAGTAAACAGGGCCGAACAAGTCTGAAAGTTGGTGAGTCAAGTGCGCAAAGCGACTTTGGGCTACTTTTTGCATTCTCTGCAAGGTCCATGTAAACTGCTAAAAAATGGTTATCTAGATCTTCTGCGGCTACGCAATTCTGTTGTAAAAGCTATGTCTACGAGCTAGGAGTTCCCTTGTCCGTAACATCGCTACTCTACTTGGTCTACTAGAGTGTAGATGTGTACGAGCTTTGCACCAAAACTTGATCTTATGTCTTTTCCCATGTTAATTATCTCTTTGAATATAAACTTGTTTTGAAAAATAGAAATAACTACATCGTAGGTTTACGTAAGTTCAGCTTAAGACTGACTCTCTGAGTAGCTAATCATGTATTATTTAAATTATTTACAAATATAAATATACAAAAATACGAGGATAGGCCACATATAAGAGTAGTATAATTGATGAAAATATGTTATCAGTATTTAGCCAAACATATAGCACTTTAAAAAATATTTTAATAAAAACAAAAACTAAATTAAATATCTACTATAAAACATCGTCATATGTAAACATCGATCGCCATCTAGCCATAACATTATGGATCATCTTAATCATCTAACGAGAACGATAGTGTAAACACAATCTTTTTCATAGCCATTATATTTCAATCACATATATCTTTTTCTTTTAACACCTTGCTACTATATATAAGCCGCAATATATGTTTACGTGTGAACATATACTTTATATCAATTCTACATGTGTAATTTAAGAGACTGATATAACTAATTGGATAGATCGTTTTCTCGTTGTGGAGCATAGATTTTTAAAATTAGTTATGGATATAGTTTGATAAGACATTAGCACTAATCCTATAATCGAAGGTTAGTTCACACCAATAGCACTTACCAAGTGAGCTATGTATGTTCTTTCTTCTAGTTAATAACCTAGCTGCCCTAATTTTTGCTACAGGATGGTCTGCATTTATTTTTCACTACTATACTATACATCATGTCTATGATCTCATCGATCTACATATGGTGTATTGGTTGATCTTTTCTAACAAGTCTCACATATTGTTGACACCGTGATCTTCTTCGGTTCATCTAATTAAATACTTTTGAGAATTTTTGTTCTAACTTTTTTTTTTAAAAAAATTATTCTAAATTATAGTCCTCTTTAGCATTTATATATACAACCTATATATCTATCTAGAGATAATACATATCTGTACATAATAATATATCTAGAAAAACTATATCTCCATAAAAATCTAAATAAATAAGAGGGGTACATTTCATTATCGGCGAATGCGAAAAAGGAAAGTCGCACGGTCCAGCGGGCAGCTGCGAGTGGTGTGTTTCGGTGTCCCTCCGTCCCCTTTCCTGCGCCCCCGCCCCGCCTGCCTGCGCGGCTGCGCCTCCCTTCTCTTCCCTTCGTCGTCCACCAGCTCACGCGGCCCACCGCATAGAGACATCTTCCCTGACCTGTTGCTGCCTGCCCAGCGCACGCAAGGAAGTCGGAAGTCCATTCATCCGACCTCGACTCGTGCGACCCCCCGCCCTCCCTCCCTCCCTCCACTCGCCGGATTCATTCCGACTGGAGTTGAAATCCGATCCGCCGCGCCCCCAATCGCCGCCTCTCGCACCCTCCGTCTAGGCCCGTACGACCACTCCGCGAGTCGTATTCGTTTTGAGTGGCCTGAGCACCGGCGATCCCTGTCTGTCCGCATCGCGCCTCGCCGCCGGCCTCGTTTGGAGTCGAAATCGGATAGGGAGGATGGATCACCACCTGCAGCATCAACTCAGGTACGCGTCCCTTTCGCCGTCGCCGCAGTTTCTCTTTTGTGCGTGTGTTTGATTGGAGTGCTGGAGTTGAGCCTGATTCACGGCGGGAGGGGCTGGGTGGCGCGGTAGGGTGCGGGGTTCAAGAGCAGCATGCCCGCGGTGGGAGGTGCGCGCAACGCGGCAGGGGAGGGGAGGGGAGGGGAGGGGAGGGACGCGTAGAACAGAGAGGAGCAGAGCGAGAGGATGATGAAGAAGATGTGTCGGATGGATCGGTTCGGGAATCGGGAGTCAAAACGGATTCACGAGGGGCTGTTTGACGGGATGGCAGACGGAGAGAAATCCAGTGCTGAATCTGAAATCGCAAAGGAATTCAGTTTTAGAGAGCTGAAAGCATTTTCGCCTGATTAGTATTATTATTAATCTGCACCTATACTCCCGTAGCAGCCCGGTGAAATCCCTGATATATTTCTAGCAATAGATTTGTGTTTGATGACTGATCTGTTAGAATCGGGCAAGGTTCCATGGCCTCTGTTTATTGTACATGTTAATTTCTTATGTGTTTCCTTTGTGCTCGAATATTTGGATCTCATCCTGCCGATACAATTGCTTAATTTGATTACAGATTTACAGTAGGGTGTCTTATCTCATTCATTTGGATTCTAATTTCTAACAGCTCTTCCTTCTGACTTCTCATCTATCAGGGCTACCATGAGCGATGATGGAGATCATACCTGCCCGCTTTGTGCCGAGGAGATGGACATCACTGATCAGCAGCTCAAGCCATGCAAATGCGGATATGATGTATGTGTATCAATAATCCTCCTACCCTATCAATCAGCTGTACGCCTTGGTCATTCCCTATGCACCAGTCACCCACCACTATGACCTCAAGCGATGAAGCAACTAACTGTCACTTAATTCCTTGTCTAACATATGCAACTCTGCACTCTGCAGATTTGCGTCTGGTGCTGGCACCACATCATAGACATGGCCGAGAAAGAGGAGACAGAGGGCCGTTGCCCTGCATGTCGCACTCCCTATGACAAGGACAGGATTGTCAAGACGGCTTCCACTTGTGAGAGGTCCGTCACAAACTTTCAGCAGTCATGCTTTTTTTTCACCCAACTAATCTTTTGTTCTTAGTGATCAATTTGTATTTTACTCCTACAAAATAAAGCATTTGGGATTACCCTTTTATCATAGGAAACATGTGAAGATCAATCCCTTCGGCTTTCATTTCAGTTCAGCTAACATGACCACTTGTGAAAGGTGTACTGTAATAACAACTTTCAACTTTCTGTTTATTTTCATGGAAACAGGACAATGACTGAGAAAAGTGCAGAGAAGAAGCATAAGACCCAAAAGGTTAAGCCAAAGGCGGCGGCGGTGGCGGCAGCAGCAGCCGCAGCAACAACAACAACATCTACCATAGAATCTAAGAAGCATCTGGTCGGTGTTAGGGTTATCCAGAGAAATCTGGTGTACATAACTGGGCTACCTGCACATTTATGCAACGAGAGTGTGAGCACCATATCATTGTTCACAATTAGATCCATCCAAATTCTGTGATATGTTTAATTTTTAGTTCTCATACCGATGCTACTGTTGTTTTTTGTTTTAGGTACTTGACCGTAGGGAATACTTTGGTCAATATGGGAAAGTTTTGAAGGTTTCAGTTTCCCGTCCGACTGGGCCTCCTTCCCAGCAGGCATCAGCAAACAATATTAGCGTGT
Organism: Echinochloa phyllopogon; assembly: GCA_033239725.1. NCBI lineage: Eukaryota > Viridiplantae > Streptophyta > Magnoliopsida > Poales > Poaceae > Echinochloa > Echinochloa phyllopogon. The sequence continues at coordinate 37,224,188 of BTCW01000006.1, forward strand.
ATGTCTCTTTGTACCTCATGATTTACATGCATGATCTGTTCTTGCTTCATATGCAGACATTATTTAGGTTTTGTTACCCAGCTTGATATATCAAATAATTATCCTAAACTTTTATGCAATTGCATGTTTCAAGTTTTTGTATGTTTCCTTCTCATACTAGAGCATTAGTATTATAAGAAAGTAAATTGAGACTTGAGTTGTAATTGGTTGTTTTCTACTGTACTTGGTGCAAAAGATGACAACTATATCCATATTTTTGCAACTTTGCAAGTAGCAGTCATTTTGAGTTCTGACCTACTTAGCAATATGCTTTGCTTGTGGCCACTTGATTTATATAGCCATGCTTGAAAGTAATATTGGTATGCTCATTAGCAACATAAGGAGATGTATCTCTTTATTGCTGTGATTTCTGGGAGTTCTAGATAAATGCAAGCATGGCTAATGAGTGCTAATGAGCATACCAATATTACTACATTCACAAATAAGTGACCTTTTTGTGTTGCGTGCAGTGAAAGCAAACTTTGACCACAAATACCCTTTGATATAGTTAGATAGGGTATTTGAAAATGATATGAGCATGTTTTTCATGAATGTAGTTTGTAAATATGTTACAATAGAATCTGTCAGTTAGAAGGTACATGTTGGTGATTGTGTGGATGTTTAAAACATCGCTTATTTGTGAAGGCAGGGAGTGTTCTGCTTGTATAAGAGTTTGATACAACAGTTCTGCTCTTGTTTAAACATTACCGATTACTGTCAAATGTGTACAGATATATTACTTACGCCAAAGAAGCTGAGGCCATCCGGTGTATTCAAGCTGTACACAATTTTGTCTTGGAAGGAAAAGTTTTAAGGTGAGCTTCTACTCTGTTCTCTTCCAGAAGTTTACACAATGTGGTTACTCAAATGATTGTTGACTGTTGCAGAGCATGCTTTGGTACTACGAAGTATTGTCATGCATGGCTGCGGAACATGGTACAACTGTTGCTTCATTCTGATAGCTTTATTTATTAGTACTCTACCCAATCCTCTCATCCTGAATGTTTCTTGACTTTTCAGACATGTGGGAATCCAGATTGTCTCTATTTGCATGAAGTAGGTGATCAGCAGGATAGTTTCACTAAAGATGAGGTCATCTCAGCATATACAAGGTACTATTGACTACTAAGCTATATTAACAGATGTCGTGGAACTTTTGTTTCTTGTTCTGCTTCCTTCATTCAGTTTAGCCCTAAGCCACTGTACACCTGGCTATTGTTTTTTCTGCCTACATGCCTACACCACTTGCGCATATTGTCGCTCACGTTTGGCATTGCGGTTGCTTTTCAAAATCACCTTTTTATTCTCCAGTTTGCGATATAATAGTTAGTCCCTTGGAGTCATCTCAGTAAAATCTTACCATGTATAAGCTGCTGGTGTTCCGTGTAAGTTGATTTAGAAAATGGTATGCCTGCTTCACTTTTGGATGTATATATGAAGTACTGCTTTGATGAGCTCCCTGTGTGCTAAACCAATTTTCATAATATCAATTGATACTTTACATTCACCATTCTATATTCCTATCAGGACTAGGGTCCCCCAGATGGCATTTAGTGTTTCACAAAGACGTGCAGGCACTGTATTGCCTCCTCCAGCTGATGATTTCTCTTACAGTGCGGTGGTTTCAGCCAAGCATACAGTCAAGAATGGAACACTTGTATGTTCTTTATGCTGAAAATTCAAAATTCATTGGAAGACATATCCTTTTGTTAACTTTCATGCTGCTTTCCAGCATAGGTTAAAGTGTTGATATTTCTTTGTGTTGGCTTACATACTGCATTAACTGGCCTTGTGTGCAGAGTACCACCAACCAGCCCAGACTTTCACCTCCAAACAGTAGTTCTGGGAGGTCCACACTTCCACCAGCTGCCTCATGGTATGGTACCTCTAGGAGTGTTCCACTTTCTTTTGCTATATGTTGAAAATTGAAATGAGAGCCTGTTATTGATTCCCCCCTTTATCTATGCGCAGGGGGCATCGTGATTTGAATGCCAGGACAACAGCTAATGGGGTGACATCATCACAGTCCCATACGAAACCAAAATCAGAGCCACAAAGTAATTCATTTTCAAGTTCTTCAACGATTTCAAGTACAGTAATACCTTCTTCATGGAATGATGATGCAAGTACAGCACCAAAAACGTCTGAAGGACGGCAAGTGTCAAAACAAGATAGTACATCTAAAACCGTAGAACCGTATAAGCCTGGTATTGTGAAGGAAACACATGCTCTATCATCGCTGGACTTAGACTTCTCTACAATACCTTCAGCTTGGAATGACGATGACATTGTAGTGTCAGATGGGATGTCAAAAGGAAGCAGGGAAACTCAAGTGGTGAAAGAAAATGGAAAGCTAACACATCTAGTTTCTAAGTCACCACTATCACCTAAGAAAGACACGAGAGCGAACATTTCCAGAAAAAGTTCTTCAGATTTTGTTTCAGATCTAGCAATATCTAAATCAGATGTAAAGACTGGTGATGGTGACCGCTCAATTGCCAACATTACTCCTAAAAGCCCTACTTCAAATGATGTAAACTGCCAATCTAGTCTTGCTGCCAATGAGAAAATACTAGAGGATATTGGACCCAGGGAGACTGACATTGAGAAGTTATCTGTTCAGATATCTTCAATAACGTTAGATGGCAACGTTGAGGCTCATAGTATGGCAGGAAATCATCAGCCAGATGCAAAGCCATGCACATCTGTTACCATGCCCTTAGGTCAGAATTTTGACAGAGACCAATCTCATATGAAGCTTGATGAGCTCCTACCTTCAGAAAATAAGGATACTGTTCTCTCTTGTCAATATGGTTCTGATAAGCATCTTAATTGGACTTCAGAGGAGCAAAGTTGTAGTGCGACTCCTTTAAATGATATAGTAAAATCTTCAACAATCACCGACAAACTTCATAGTAGGTTGATGGATGGTTCAGATCAAACATCATATTCTTTATTTGCCCGTTTTCCTAATGCATTAGACACTTCAGTGTGGAATGGTACAGAAAGTAACCCTACATCGATGATCGGTACTAGAACTTCCTCACAGATGCAGACTGGGTGTTCTTCAATCAATAATACTTCTGCCTTGTTAAATGGAGGTCTAGATGGACTAGGGACTGTAAATACACTTGGTAATGTTTCAGGACATGCTGGAGTGACAAGTCACCAACCTGGTGCAATGGGTTCAGTAAGAACTGATAGTGTAGGAAGTTTTGACAGGATCACAAGTGTAGATAAGGATGAGAGCAGAATAATTTCTGATATGTTGTCATCAGAGTTTAATTTGTGGGACGATTCATATTCGGCTGCTAATGATTTTGTTAGGATGCTTAGGGAATCTGAAAATAATGATGTTGCTTTTACCACGACTTCATGGAAATCAGGATCTGGCAGCAAAGAGTCCAGATTTTCGTTCGCTAGACAGGATAACCAAGGAAGCATGGATTCATCTCGCAGAAACTGTGGTAGTGATCAGAATTTCAGTTTGCTGCCCTCTCTAGGAAACTTCTACCAGAACGGCCGTGCATTCCAAACCCTGGAAAATGATGTTTCCATTAGCAACTCTCTTGCTGTATCAGGTATGGCAACTACTGGTGAGTTCTACCTATTCACTTCTGTACCTGACTGAGCAAAATGATGAGTGCTATAAATGAATGATCTTATTCTGCGTGTTGCACCTTTTTCGTTGAACATTGGTAAAAAAATATCTGACTTGTGCAAATGGATTGTTGATCTATCTTTCTATTAAACGGGGCCCTCTTTAATTAGAACCATTTGATAGCCTTAGTCAAAATAGTGTCTGTTAATGCTGGAAAGACACCGGATACCTCATGTGGGCAAAACCTACTGAGTCCACAGAACAGCATGCGGATGCTGTTGTAGCCATCAGATACACAATTTTGTTGAAACTGCACCTCTATTTTTTTTTCTCGAAAGACGCAGGAGAGCTGCGTGTCATTTCATTAAGAAAGAGAGACCTACAAAATATACAAATAAAGGGAAAGGCTAATAAAAACCCTTCCCGACACACCACCCACACACTAAATCACAATTTGAAGAAAGTTTGCCACAGTCCTAGCAGTTTGGATATTAGAAAATTTAAACTGCATGCAAACAGAAACAGCTTCACTTTTTCTCCAAATGCCTGTGATATCTTACTGTTCTGAATATCTAAATTTCAATGCACCTGTAACTGCATGTCTACAAGCACATATGAAACACCACAATTACCTGAATCTTGCACTTTGCCTATGAGTACACACCATGTGCATCAATACTCACTGACGCCCTGGGCCTGATCTGATACTACATGCTCTGGTTCTCAAATCTCAATCAACTAGCCCTGGTAACTGGTGAGTGGATATCCTCGCTTTTTAAGAACCGAATCCATCACCATTTGGAGAAGTGCATATTAAGTGGTTTCATAATATTTGCAGCATAGCTTTTGCTCTCTCACAGATTTTTAACATTGGCTATGTACGTACCCCTCATGTTTTTTAGCTTAACTGCTATTTGTGCATTTGAAGTGACACAAATGTGTATCTACAAAGTTTATATGTTTATGGAACTCTGGAATATTGTTGCTAAATTAAGAAAGGATCAAAAAAATTACCTACAAAATATTTTTGGTAGGGTAGAGTTTTTCACATCATGGTATAACTAGGTCGATTGATGCCCTGAGATTAATGTTCACGGACAAAAGGCTGCTTCATGTTGAATTATTAAACAGTAACAAGTCAAAGCTCAAATTTTTTAGAGCTTATTCAAGTTGAGCGGTGGATCTATTGGTGAAAATTCTGTGATTTTGTTTTTTTAATCAGTGATAATGTCTGTGTGCTTATGAAGTATTTTCTTTCTCAGGTACATCAAGGTCTAAAATATCTGCACCCCCAGGATTTTCGGCACCAGCAAGAGTCCCCCCTCCTGGATTTTCTTCTGGATTTCCATCCCAGGATGGTCTGAACCCCCCTCCTGGGTTTTCTCCTGGAATTTCATCTCAGGAGGTGTCTAAGACCCCATCTAGATTGCCTTCTCCATTTTCTTCTGGATTTTCATATCTGGATGGGCCTAATCTCCCTTCTAGATCCCCTTCTGCATTCACCTCTGGATTTTCTTCACAGGATCGGTCCAATCAGTTGTATGGCTCAACATACCCAGGTTTGTTTACTTTCTCAATATTTTTCTTTGCTTCTTCTCTTAAAAGAAAGTTCAATAAATTTCTCATACCTTTTGCGTTACCGGTACTTGACAGAAATTCTTCTCCGGGATAATGTCTTAGGCGCCAGCAGTAATCATTATCAAGCTCCGTTTGGCAGACACACAAGTGAGATAGAATTTAATGACCCTGCTATATTGGCTGTGGGAAAAGGGTGGATGCCTGGAATTGGTGATTCAGGGCTGGAGATGAAAAATACCCCTGCTTTTCCAGCACCGTTGCAAACATCAAATAGTGATCTGAGATTTCAGTTACGGATGCAACCGAATGTGCAGTCCCATCAAAACATGAGATTCACAGACCATACACAGGATGCCTTCAACCCTATTATGAATGATAATTATCTGGCATCCCGATTTTTACAGCAGAACCACGGTCCTGTATCCCCTTATGCGCAGATGCCGCAACAACCCAGACACTCACAGCTTACAAATGGTCACTTGGATGGGTGGAGTGATTTGAGACAAGGGAATAACACCCTTACGTCAGACATGTCAAGGATGATGTATCCAAGTGAATTGAACAACTTGCACATGCTGGGTTCAAATGATATCTATACCAGAGCCTTTGGAATGTGACTCTGCTGGAGATGTGTGACTTTGAGCTGCATGTTCTAACTTGGCATTTGTCGAGCTGTGAAAGTAACTGGTGGCACAGAACATAATACACCTGAGGTGGATAGTAGTGTCATGCTCGTGAGCTGCGCATGTGAGTGTTTATTGGGATTGAAATTGACAAACATAAACCTTCCAGCCTTTTGAAACTATCAGGTATGCGTGTTAATAGGTTATTGATTGCTTTTGTTAGGAAAAAACCTTTAGGAAAGCAGCTGCTGTATGTATTGGTGCATAAACAATTTGCTGACCTCTTTGTTTTATTGGTTGACGACCAGGTTCTCTCATTTATGTCATGTGAAGCGAGTGAAAAGAAGGGCATCAAGAAGAGCAAAGCAACTGATGTTGAAGTAGATTAGGAAACTATGGTGGCTTGGTTTGGCTTGATGCAGTTATACAGTGTGTTCTCTTTGTACATGATAATGATATCTGTCGGTATGTGGGGTAATATGGTGATGGTTGCTCCGGCCTTTTCTGTTGGTGGACAAAAACCGAGCCGGAGCCGAGGATAGCTTTGGTTGGTGTCTAATGCATGCGTATTGTGTGTCTATCGGGAGTGAAGAAGGTTATAAGTCGTTGTTCGTGTTACGGGAAAGCTCATAGTCTGTTCCCAGTATGCATGTATCGATTCGATTGCTACCTGGGCTAGCAATTACTAATAGTCAATATAGATAGCCAGTATTACTAATAGTTAATGTCAGCTATAAGTAGCATTCTTATAAAGAAAACCCATAAACATCATTTCTTTCTGGCCATAAAGGACCATACGACATACTTGTCCAATGCCCATTTACTCCGTAACTCTTTTGCGTTAGTCGACAAAAATTCCCTAAGCAGCTATGCAGAGGCAATCACCTGATTTGCTTTGCCTGCCACAACTTTCCCTTAATTTCCTTGTTGAGTAAACGTGACTTTTAGGCTTTAGCTAAGCAGCTCAGGAACTCTGCTGATTCTTCAGCTTCGAGTTAAGTAGTACGTACATGCATAAAAAGCCGGGGACTGCAATGGATGATGGATCGTCTCGTTTGAAACCTGGACGGCTGGCCGCATGAGCAACCCTAAACCCTTTTGCTCCAAGTCTGTCGCCAAACCCCCCCCCCCCCCCCCCCCCCCCCCCCCAACACACACACACACGCACACCAACAAAAAGTCATACTGATGGAGAAACAACATTGCCTTGCCTTGGAAATGAATTTCCCTTGTGTCCATGAATGACAGTTATGCAAGCCCAGATAAAGATAGCTCTCCTAACTTTCTTTTCTCGGTCGCATGTTATCTGATTAAGAAGAAATGGTACCAAATGTGCAACATTACAAAGCAAGACACAGAAAACACTCTACAAAGTAGTTATAATAGATCATGACGACTTTCGCAAAAAAGAAAAAAAGAAAGAAAGATCACAGCAAGAACAAGAGGCCCTGAGTACCAGCTGCACACCACGGGTTCCTTCTTCCTCCACCCCGTCATGACGCTTGCACCATTTTATTGCTTCTACTTTGACTTTAAACGCCAAGAATTAAGCAACCATTACCTATATGTTCATGTTCTCTGTTGCTCCTAGTTTGCAGTTTTGCCTATGCCTCAACCTTGCAAATAAATTCAATGAGGCACTCTGGAGCACTTAATATATAATCTGAAACTGCAAAACATTCTTCATAATATAATCGGAAGGCTGAAGACAAAATTTCAGCTTACTGTATACATGGTTATGCTATCTTGCACTCACGCCAAGTATTTAACTAGATATAGTGATATTTTTACAGTGAGACATCACCCGTCAACATTTAACATCAAGGTAGTGCCACATCTGTCAACATGGACCACTCTATTATTGATCAAACACAACAATTTTCCTAAATACTGTAGCCACTAAGTTTGCACTGCTAACAAATACTGCTATGTCATAATTGATAATTCTCTCCATTCAAGAAACAGATTAACATTGTATTTTACATAAGAAAAGGACATGCCATGAAGGAACAATTAAACGCACTACAACATTGTGAGCTAACTGCATCATGGAAGGGTAATGCACCAGAGCAGTTATCTCATCTTAACCTCTCTGTTTCCCTGAATATTGATCAGTAATCCTTAAAATGTTGATTGTTATTGGTACCAAATCGGGCAAAAGCCATACTGCCCATATTCCTTGCAAACTGCAGTAATAGTAAGCTCTGAATAGCAAAATATTTTGGAATGTAAACATACCTTTTAATGTAACCAGCAAGATCCCTGAAGTCCAAATTGGCCAAGGATATGGAGCTGCCTCCAGATACTGGAACAGGAGTATCACAAGCCTGGATGAATCCTAACTGCCTTTCTACTCCTGCATTGTTAGTAGCATGCATGTTTGGAGAATGCAACCTCCGTGCTTGATGACAATGGCTTCCTGGGAGAAGAGGACGGAGGATGAGACTTGGGGTGGTTGTGCACACCACTGTATACAATTTCAACAATCTGGCCATCTATTTTCATCTCCATCTTCCTCTTGACAGGGCAGCTTAGCTCCGTGGGAACTTGCTACCTCTCACTTTCTTTTGCCCATATTTCCTCCAGTTGTAGCCATCATATGACAAATGCCATAGAGTTGCTGACAATTGTTAGATGGTCACAACAGTTGACTTGCTCTGTATCTACATCCATTTCCTCACACGTGGTATCTGAACCAGCATGATGATACCCATGATAGGTTCACTAATCCAATGGATGACAGACATACTTGAATGTGAAGTATCAATGTGCAAAAATATTTCGTATCAGAAAACACAGATTTTTTTGACAAAACCAGAAAAATATGAACTAAATTCCATGGTGAGACTTATTATGGTTTCTTTTTTCTTTAAAAAAAAGACTTACTACGGTTGCAGTTATCTCTGTCTGAAGATCACTCAGTAGCGATGGGAACAGATTGGCCTTTGTTCTAGTTACATATCTCTCCTCCAGACCTCCAGGACTGTGACTGGTGGGGAACCGGAGGAGGAGGTCGTCGTCCCTGCGGCCGGTGGAGAGGTGCGCGAAGTATAAGGCGATGAAGCTGGCCCGTGAAGGATAGATGCCGGAGCGGATGAGCACCACTTCGCGGCTGAGCACCCGCCGCTCCCCTCCTCGTCGCCGGTGGAGGTGGAGCGCGAACGCATCGCCGCCACGCGGAGGATTTGCTTGCTGGCTAGCCGCTAGCCGCTCGACGAAATGGCGCAGCGCGCCGCGACCCGTCGGCTCGCGGCGTGTGTTTTGCAAATGAGTCCCTGAGAAAACGCACAAATTCGTTCCCAGGGGTGTACGTGTAATTTAGAAATAACAACGGGAGTGAAAGCGAAAAGGATTTACATCCTCGCTAGGGTGATGCGTGCTGCACGCACCGTTTGGCGTGTGTTGGGGTCCATTAGTCGGCCAGACAGCTGTCATGGCACCTGGTGATCGATGGTAGTAGGTGAGTAGCCAAAGTAACTTTAGGCTTAATTTATTTGTAGAAAATCTTTAGGCTTAGTTTTTTATTTTTCAGCCGTTTCTATGAGCTGCTAAATCTGGCAAACCGATTTTCTGTGGCTATACAATTAGAGTTGCAGCTATGACTTCCTTTCCTACAAGAGCATCTCCAAAAGCCTACCTAAAATATACCCCATAAATTATTATTTTACTATCTAAATCATTATTTGGAGAGTCATTTGATTAAAAATTATTTTCTATATTTTTATAATTTTCAACATTTTTTCTATATCTTGTGCGCGATCTAGAGAGTCATCTCGCTTTCTATCTTGGCTACCGAGAAATCTGGAAGAGAGAATATCTATATTTGAATATCTTTGGTTGTTGGAGAGTGTTTTTTCATCAAAATCTATTTCTGAAAGTTAAAAAAGATATAAACAGTCTCTTAGAGATGCTCTAATAATAAGAATATTTAAATAAGATTTTACTACTATCAATGTTTTTACATCGTGTTAGTTACTTTCTCATGCATATTTTTTCAATGGTCTAAATAACTAGATTTGTGGCCTTTCATATACTTGACAACAGATAAACTTGATCGGATCGAACTGAAGTCTTGTTATGATCTTTGTCAAATCTCGATCTAACTTAACAACCAAACTTCCTTATGGCTCTATACCGCACACGCGATCTCGGGTATCGAACGGTATCATTTGCCTACACGTTTTTTTTCTTTTCTAACAAGTAACTCTCTCTCCTCTTCTTTTCCTTGAGGCCCAAGTGCGAGACTTATATATGCGCTCCCCCTCCCCCTTCCCCTTCCCCTTCTCTTCTGCCTACTATAAAGAAGTCGGAAGTCCATGTAACTATCTCGACTCTCCTTGCGCAAACTAGATTCATCGATTGGTTTATCGCCATGCCTTCGCAGGATTCTTCCTCTAGAGCTATCTTGCCCATTCCCTCTCAGCCACAAATCAGACAATCGGAGACACCCCTTCTTCTTCCCGCTTCGATGTGAGTTTCTTCTATCCGCTTGTTTTTCTTCCACTCAATTTGCTACAAATACTATAGGAATTTCATCACTCTATTTATAAAATTATTGTTTCTCATTGGATATATTATCTACATAAATTTTTGATGATTTTCGCCTTGAATCGATGGTTTTTTAGCCTAAAATGGTAGATCTAGGTTAGATGGCTAAGATGTTATTCATACTTCTGTTGGATCGATTTTCCTTTTATTCTCACCTCTTATCCATCAGGGTGACCATGAGTGACAATGGATACCAGATATACCGGTTCTGCATTGAGAAAATAGACATCATTGATCAGCGGCTCAAGCCGTGCAAATGCAGTTATAATGTAGTGTACCAATCATCCTTTTATCTTCTCATTTTGATTGTAGACACCTTATTAAGTATGTTGATATTTGTGTCACTCATTGTTAAGAGCTACTATCTTATTGCTTGAGTTGGTAAAATCGTGCACTAAAGACTTAAGAAGGGTACTATTACTTTTAAAATTTAATGCAAAAAACTATTTGGTAGAACAAATGTAATAACTTTTGAAATAAAAATATATAAATATGAAAGGACAACGTTAAATTAGACACATTAGGTTTGTGATAAGGTGGAGAATGTTCAACATATTATATTTGATCGAAATATAACGAATTTACCTATGATCTTTTGCTTGGCGTGCTTAATCTTGTGTCATTCTCTTGAGAAATGTTATACACTACTTCTACATTTGATTGCTTATCTTTGATGTTTTTCATCATTGTTAGTTCCGTTTGTGTGTCACCTCCATTATTATCTACACAATATTTTCATCTTTTCGCCGGTCTTTTTTTATACAGGGCAGGAGTTTTCGGCGGCTCATCCTGTGACGAGGCCGCTGTCACCGCTTTTATAACTCAGTTGCTGTATAATGCCGAAATTAAAAATGGCCGGTTTTTATCCTATACCACTATTTTTCCAGGGTTTCAGATTTAGGTGGTGTTTAGATGTTGAATTTGAGTGGGTGAATTTGGAAGTATGATGTCACTTCGTAATCATTGCGTCACTGTAGCATTTCGTTTGTATTTGTGAAAAATTGTTTAAAAATTAATTAATTAGGCTCAAAATGTTCGTCTTGCAGAGCACAACAAAACTGTGTAATTAGTTTTTGATTTCATCTATATTTAGTACTCCATGCATGTTATGACATTTTGATGTAACGAGGAATTTTTTTTTGCATAGTAAATTTGAAAGTGAAATTTTAGAACAGGGCCTTAGCGTGTTTTCCCGTCCTTGTCCCGTCGAGCGCTCCGTCAGCCAGGCCAGGCCAGCGGCCCGCACCGCCCTTCGCGAAGCCGTTTTGACTGGCCTCAACACCAGCGAACCCTTCTTTCCTCATCGCGCCCCCTCTCCCTTCCTGCCCTGCCCCTGCCCCTGCCCCTGCCCCAGCGCTCTCCCCTTGGCGACCTCTCCCCCTGCGCTCGCTGCCGGCCGGCCTCTGTTGGAGTTGAAATCAGAGAGGTAGATGGATCACCACCTGCAAAACCAACGCAGGCATGCAATCGTTTCTCTTTTTTGTTTCCTCGCAAATTCTCGTTTTGGGGGCGTTTGTTGGATTGGAGAACGGATCTCGAATAGGATAGCCCTTCTCGTTCTGGGGAGTGTTTTTTTTAATCCACCACCTCTTCAAGTGCTGATTAATGGAGGAAGGGGCTGAGTAGCGCGGCATAGTGCCAGTTGTAGATGAGCGTGCCCATACGAGGGACGCAAGCGCGGATGGGGAGGGGAGGGACGCGTAGGAGAGGAGGAGAGGTTGAAGAAGACGTGTCAGATCGATCGGTTGCAGAGTCAAAACGGATTCATGAGGGGGGCAGGGGGCTGTTGGGTGGAATGCTAGACGGATAGAAATCCAGCGATAGGATTGGATCCTTTCCTGATATATTTCTAGGGATAGTTGATATATTTAGGTTTGATGGCTGATTTGTTAGGAATTGGGCAAGGTTTAATGGCACTTCAATCTCTGATGTATTTAGTGTTTTCATGTACTTGGGAACTCAAGTTCCTGCTATAATAGCTCAATGATTGATTACATCTTGTGCCCCTTTTGTCACAACCAGGGTGACCAAGCGCGCAGTGAAACGCGCGGAGGAAAGACAAGTGAACTTGATTAACTGTAAGCGGCATGGGCCGTGGTGATTTGTAAATGGGCCGGAGGCCTGGTCGGTAAACAAGTGGGTGAGAACCACGACTGGGAGGGACATGAGTATAAGTCCTGAGACCCAGATCGTGAGCGGTATGAAAGGAAATGATGAACAAACTATTCCCCGTCTCTCTCGTGCTCTTCCTCCTCTGAAACTCCCCTGCTTTCCTCTCTGCTTGCTTCTCAAATTCTCGATCTCTCCTTATCCAATCCACGAGATGCTCTGCGGGAACGTAACAATTGGTATCTAGAGCCTCCTCCCCCACAAATCTCCCAGAAATTTTTTCCCAATCCGTCCCGTATCGCTCGATCTGGCTCCACCGCGGCGGCCGAGTAAATTCGATCTCCAAATGGCGACGAACATCGATGATCTCGCGAAGAAGTTCGAGGGCTTCGACTTGGTGATGAAGCAGGTCCTCGACAAGCTCACCAGCGTCGAGTCCAAGGCGGATGATGTGGCGGCGCGTCTCCTTCGCCTCGAGTCGGCACCACCGCTGCCTCTTCATCGGTCGGCGTCATCGCCGATGATCGACCTCAACCTAGCTCCGGGTCAAGCGGCGCGCCCATCTGCGTCGGCTGGGGAGCGGCCCAACGGGCACCACGTCGTCAATGGCAACCAGGATGTGGGCGGTGGGATCCTTGGATCTCATCCGCCACACCAGGTCACGAGTATGTCACATGGACCTCATCCTCGTGTTCCTGCATTTGCCCCATCTAGCAGTAGCCCCCATGAGAACCCCCCTGATCCACCAGATAACCATCCTCGTTCCAATTCCAAACCTAAAATGGATTTCCCCAAATTCAATGGTGACAACCCTAGACTATGGAAGGATCGATGTGAGCTGTTTTTTGAGGTTTTCTCTGTGAGTGAAGCTTTGAAACCCCGTTTTGCTGCATTCAATTTTGAGGGGGTGGCACTAGCGTGGTTACACACATATGAACTCAAAGGGCGAGTGCAAACCTGGGAAGAGCTACACAAAGCTGTTTGCGAGCGTTTTGATCGTGATCCGTACCAAATACATCTGAGACACCTTGATAGCCTTAAGCAAACCGGTTCTGTAACCGACTATCATACCCAGTTTGAGCAGTTGGCCCATAATGTCTTGCTGTATAACAGTACTTATGATGCCACCTTCTTCCTAGTGAGATTCCTTAATGGGTTGAAAAATGAGATTAGAGCCCCCATTGCATTACATCGCCCGAAGAATGTTGATACTGCAAGTGCTCTGGCTTTGTTGCAGGAAGAGGAATTGGAATCATCTAAGAAGAAGCAATTGTTCAGAAGTGATGGCAAAGATTTTCCTAAGTCTCAGATGAAGGGTGTATTCTCTGATAAACCCAAATTCAGCACCAAGAAGGATGAGTCCAGTAAACCATTCAAGTCTGAAGTGGAGGAGAAATTGTCTTCAGTCATTGCTCACAGAAAGAAGCTTGGTCTCTGTTTTAAATGTGGGGACAAGTGGTCTCATGGTCATAGGTGTCCTCAAAGCATTCCCATACATATGTTGGAGGAGTTGTTGGATATGCTAGAACCAGTGGAAGATCCTGATTCTGATGCTGAAGTTGGTGACAGTCCAATTTGTGCCATTGCTGCTACAGAAAGGCCTTTCCACCAAAGAAGAAGAACCATGAAGTTATTGGGCCAGATTGGTCATTAGCAGGTATTGATATTGGTGGATTCAGAGTGTTGGTACTTTTGTGAGTACTGAGTTGATTAGAAAACTGGGTCTCTCCACTGAGCCATGTGATCCTTCTTCCTACAAGTCTGCCAGTGGAGGAACTATGCTTTGCAACACTAAGGTGTCTCAGTTGCAGTGGTTTACTCAGGGTCATTCATTTTGCTCAGAAGCCAGAGTCCTTGACCTTCAGTGCTATGATATGATATTGGGTGAAGACTGGTTAGAGAGTTGTAGTCCTATGTGGGTCCATTGGAGGGATAGGAGGATGAAATTCACTCATAAAGGCAGAAGGATCACTCTACAGGGAGTTACTGATGATTTGTCTCAATGCCCTGAGCTATCTCACAAGCAGTATAAAGGGCTCCTGAAGAAGGGCCGTATTGCTTACTGTCTGCAGCTGAATCAATCTTCTGTTATTGCTAATGAGCTCTCCTCAGCACCTTCTGCAGATCATACTGTTTGTTCCATCCAGCAGACAGACTCCCCAGTGCCTAGTGCAGTTCAGCATCTCATTGAGCAGTATGTAGATCTGTTTGCAGAACCTACTCAACTTCCACCCAGCATGTCTGAAGATCATAGGATTCCACTGATTCCAGGGGCACAGCCAATTAATGTCAGGCCATATAGGTATTCTCCAACACAGAAGACAGAAATTGAGAAGCAGATTCGTGAAATGCTGCAAACTGGTATTATTAGACCAAGCTCTAGCTCCTTTGCCTCACCTGTCCTTCTGGTTAAGAAGAAAGACGGTACGTGGCGTTTTTGCATTGATTATAGGCATCTCAACGCCATCACCATTAAAAATAAACACTCCATGCCCATTGTCGATAAGTTACTTGATGAGTTAGCTGGAGCAGTCTGGTTTACCAAGTTGGACTTTAGAGCAGGATATCATTAGATATGTGTGGCTCAAGGAGATGAACACAAAACAACTTTTAGAACCCATAGTGGCCTCTATGAGTTTCTGGTGATGCCATTTGGTCTTACAAATGCACCAGCATCTTTTCAAAGCATCATGAATTCTATTTTTGCCCCACTGCTGAGGCAATGTGTGCTAGTTTTTATGGATGATATCCTAATCTATAGCCATTCATTGGAGGACCACATTCAACACTTGACACAAGTCTTTCAAATCCTGAGGCAGAATCAATTTTTGATCAAGAGGTCGAAGTGTTTCTTTGCTCAACAGTCAGTAGAGTACCTAGGCCATATTATTTCTGGTCAGGGGGTAGCAACTGAACCATCAAAAATTATTGCAGTGCAAGAATGGCCACAGCCTGCCAACATTAAGGAACTTCGAGGCTTCCTAGGGCTTACTGGTTACTATAGAAAATTCATTAAGCACTATGGTATGATCAGCAGACCCTTGACTGAATTGCTCAAGAAGGGAACCCCATTTCTGTGGACTCCACCAGTGCAAGAAGCGTTCCTGCTCCTTAAGCAAGCATTGACTCAAGCCCTAGTGCTAGCTCTTCCAGACTTTGCTAAACCATTTGTCCTAGAAACTGATGCCACTGATTTGGGGATTGGGGCAGTCCTAATGCAGCAAGATCACCCCATTGCTTACCTGAGTAAACCTTTGACAGGAAGGAATCAAGCCTTGTCAACTTATGAAAAGGAATGTATGGCTATCTTAATGGATGTGGACAAGTGGAGGTCTTATTTGCAACATCAAAAGTTCATCATTAAAACTGATCACAGGAGCTTGTTATTTCTAACAGAGCAGAAAGCATCCACCAAACTTCAACAGAAAGCAGTACTGAAGCTCATGGACCTCCAATTCTCTATCTTATACCGGAAGGGATCTACCAATAATGCTGTTGATGCCTTGTCTCGATGCCACCCCAAAGAGTCTCTCTATGCAGTATCGGAGTGTTCTCCAGTATGGATGGCCAAGTTGATAGAAGGATATGTCGAGGATCCTGACACTTCAAAAATCATTCAGGATTTACTGTTGGCACCTAACAGTCACCAAGTACAATTGCATATTAGTGGTGATTGATAAATTCAACAAGTACGCCCATTTCATTCCATTGGCGCATCCCTTCACTGCTTTACAAGTAGCTCAAGCTTATATTGCCAATGTGTATAAGTTGCATGGCCTTCCTACTGCTATCATTTCTGACCATGACAAGATTTTCACAAGTAGAGTTTGGCAGGAGTTGTTCAGGCTGTCTGATACTAAATTAGCTATGAGCTCATCCTATCATCCTCAGACGGATGGACAAACTGAACGGCTGAATCAGTGCCTGGAAGCTTTCCTTCGGTGTACGGTGCATTCGTGTCCACGACAATGGAGCAAATGGTTGCATTTGGCTGAATATTGGTATAACACGGCTTATCATTCTGCATTGGGTCGTTCTCCATTTGAAGTGTTATATGGACATTCTCCCAGACATTTAGGCCTTACTGATATTCAAGCGTGCACAGCTCCTGAACTGGAAGAGTGGCTCAAGGAACGTGACCTGCTTTCCAAGTTGATTCAGCAACAACTTCTGTGTGCTCAACAGCGTATGAAGTCTCAGGCTGACAAGAATCGGTCGGAACGTGAGTTTCAGGTGGGTGACATGGTCTACCTCAAACTGCAGCCCTATGTTCAATCATCTGTGGCTTATCGGGACAATCAGAAGCTCTCATTCAGATATTATGGTCCTTTCCCCGTCCTTCACCGAGTGGGTCAAGTTGCCTACAAACTGGCCTTACCACCTGATGTGAAGATTCATCCAGTGGTTCATGTTTCGCAGCTCAAGCGTCACGTTGCTCCTGGTCTGCAGGTCAGTGAAGACTTGTCCTCTGTTTGTGTCAGTCCTGCTGAGATTCTGCTACCCACAAAGTTCTTGGATCGTCGTTTGATTGCCCGTGGCGACAAGGTAATCTCCCAGTTAAAGGTCCAGTGGGCTTCTACTCCGGATGCTATGGTGACCTGGGAAGGGGAAGAGGATTTGTGGCAACGTTATCCGATGGCACCAGCTTGGGGTCAAGCTGGTTTTCAACGGGGAAGGAATGTCACAACCAGGGTGACCAAGCACGCAGTGAAACGCGCGGAGGAAAGACAAGTGAACTTGATTAACTGTAAGTAAGCGGCATGGGCCGTGGTGATTTGTAAATGGGCCGGAGGCCTGGTCGGTAAACAAGTGGGTGAGAACCACGACTAGGAGGGACACGAGTATAAGTCCCGAGACCCAGATCGTGAGCGGTATGAAAGGAAATGATGAACAAACTATTCCCCGTCTCTCTCGTGCTCTTCCTCCTCTGAAACTCCCCTGCTTCCTCTCTGCTTGCTTCTCAAATTCTCGATCTCTCCTTATCCAATCCACGAGATGCTCTGCGGGAACGTAACACCTTTGTACCGGTCTGCAGTGTCATCTTTCTTCCTTATATTTGGATTCTAACAACTCTTCTTCCTGAATTCTCATCCATCAGGACGAACATGAGCGACGATGGAGACCACACCTGCCCGCTGTGTGCCGAGGAGATGGACACCACTGACCAGCAGCTCAAGCCATGCAAATGCGGCTACGATGTACGTTACCAATCCTCCTATCGTATCAATCATACTGTACGCCTTTATTGTTGCCTCCGCCACAGCCACCATAACTAGGCTAAAGCAACTAACTGCCATTTACTCAATTCCTTGTCGATGCACGCAACTCTTTAGATTTGCGTCTGGTGCTGGCACCATATCATAGACATGGCTGAGAAGGAGGAGACAGAGGGCCGTTGCCCTGCATGTCGCACTCCCTACGACAAGGACAGGATTGTCAATATGGCTGCCACTTCTGAAAGGTACGTTACAAACTGTCAGCAATAATGCTTTCTTTCACCCTCCTAATGCTTCAGTTCTCAGCAATCAATTTATGTTTTACTTCTACACACTACAGTATTTGGGTTTACCCTTTTATCACAGGAAACACATGACCTTTCAGCTTTTATTTCAGTTAACCTGACCCACTTGTGGAAGGTTTATTGTAATAACAAGTTCCAACTTACATTTATTTTCATGGAAACAGGGCAGTAGCAGAGAAAAATGCAGAGAAGAAGCACAAGACCCAGAAGGTTAAGCCAAAGGCGGCGGCGGCAGCAGCAGCAGCAGCAGCAGCACCGACAACAGCAACATCTACCATAGAAGCTAAGAAGCATCTGGCTAGTGTCAGGGTTATCCAGAGAAATCTGGTGTACATAATTGGTCTACCTGCACATTTGTGCAACGAGAATGTGAGAAATATCATTGTTCGCAACTAGATCTGTCCAAGTGCTGTGATATGTTTAAATTTTAGTTCTCATACCAATACTTCTATTATTTGTTGTTTTAGGTACTTGAGCGTAGGGAATACTTTGGTCAATATGGGAAGGTTTTGAAGGTTTCAGTTTCCCGTCCGACTGGGCCTCCTTCCCAGCAGGCATCAGCAAACAGCAATATTAGTGTGTATGTCCCTTTGCACCTCATGCTATACAATTCTTGATCGTTTCACGCCTCATATGCCGAGATATTATTTAGGTTTGTTTAGGCACTGATCTTTGATCAACCAATTTGATATGTTGGATAATTATCCTCCACTTTATGCAATTTCATGATTCAAATATGTACGCTTCCTTGTAGAGAATTAGTGTTATAAGAAAATTGGGACTTCAACTGTGTTAGGTGGGGTTCCACCGAATTTTGTGAAAAGGCCGACAAAATGTCCATACTCTGCTAGTAGCACAGTCATTTTAATGTTACTCTTACCTGCTTAGCAGTGTGATTTGCCTGTTGCTACTTTATTTACATAGCCATTCTTAATGTATGTCTTTATTGCTGTGAGATTCCGGGAGATTTTCTCTTAGATGCAAAGTGCCTTTTCAGCCATTGCTTGATTTCTGCATCATCAATGGTACACTAATCTGATTCTTGTAGATGGGGCATTCCCCTGTTTCTGGGCTGAACTCAAAACCCAACCCTGCATTCATATTCATAGAATAGAAATATTTATCTAAATTTGATGTCAGATTTTCTTGGTTTGAGTGCTTTGTTTTTTCACTGGGGTTATAAGATTTTATTTTCGGTTGCTGGGTGATTTCCAAGACAGTTGTTGGATATATTCTGAAACTGTCTACATCAGGGATAGAAATTGTATAAATAATTGGAAGATTTAAAGTGAGGGCCATGGAATGTCATTATGTGTATGCAGCAATTTACTGTGCTCATTCTGCCATTAATGTAGAAATTACTATGTATATTGAACTTTGCAAGCTAGCAACATGCCTAGCACGGAGCCACGGAGTGTATTTGAGTGGTCTCTTGTGAAAGAACATGTGGAGCTAGAAGTCTAGAACGCACATTGTTTCTCATCAATTTTTACTTTGCGTAATTCTCCCATGTGTTGATATGTTGCTGCGAGTCCTTGGTTTGTAAGGCGTCGAGGCGCTCCTAGGGGCCAAGGCGTTCTGGACACCATGCCTATTCCAGTGAAAGGAAGGGAGGGCAAGCCTGCTCCTGCACTTGCGGTGAAAGCGGCCGCCGGAGTGGACCACCAACTCGCCTGTGCCAAGCCTTGGCCTGCCGCCGTCGCGCCGCCCGCCGGCGCTGAGACAGCGCCATCGCTCCGCTCACCGAGGCCAGATGCTGCGGCACCACCTCCGTCAATCCCCGGATCGACCTCGCCCAAGGTGGATCCGCGCATATCCCTGCCGGCGCAGGGGGAGGAGGCCGATTCATGGTCTGCGGGGGTGCTTGGGGGCGGCGTGCTTCTGCGGTGAAGGTCGGGGACGGGAGAGGCGGAGGCGCAGAGGGAAGATAAGAGGGTAGGGAACGTGAGGTGGGAGGGGAGGGGTTGCCTATGGGCTGTTGTCTTGAGTTGGGCTTTAGTGGACTAGTGGGTTCATCTATTACTGCGGTTACGGCCCATTAATGGTTTTTTTTTCCATTTCTTCTCTGATTTGGCTGTGAGTATGGCGTCCGCCTTGCCCGCCTTACCGCCTCACCTTAAGCTCAGGGACGCCCAGTGCCTTATGAACCATGCCTTGGTTTAACTATGCTTATGCATGCATACAGTCACATGTTGCAACAAATAAATCTCTCCACTCTCAAATATGTGAATTTTTGTGTTGCGTGCAGTCAAATTATCTAAAATTGATCATAAGTACCTCTCGAAAATGATATGAGTATTTCTATGATTTTGCTGTACCTTGTAAATATGTTATAATAGAATGTCAAAGACACTTATTGGTGACTCTGTGGACATCCAAGACGTCACTTATTTGTAACTATAGGAGTATTCGTCTGTATAAGACTTAGATACAGAAGTTCTGCTCTTGCTTAAACAATGACTGTTTGCTGTCAATGTGTACAGGTATATTACTTATGCCAAAGAAGAAGAGGCCATCCGGTGTATTCAATCTGTACACAATTTTGTTTTGGAAGGAAAAGTGTTAAGGTGACGTTCTATACTTTTTCTTCGTCAACAAGTTTTACACAACATAGTAACTGAAATGGATGTTTGCTGTTGCAGAGCATGCTTTGGTACTACGAAGTATTGCCATGCATGGCTGCGAAACATGGTACGAATGCTGAATGCTGATTTATTATAATAGCTTCATCTACTAGTACTGTACCCGATTCCCAATTCTCTCATCCTGAATGTTTCTTGACTTTTATCAGACATGTGGGAATCCAGATTGCCTCTATTTGCATGACATAGGCAGTCAAGAGGATAGTTTTACTAAAGATGAGATCATCTCAGCATATACGAGGTAGTACTGAGCTAGTTTAACAGATATTGTGGAACCGTAGTTTCTTGTTTTGCTTCCTTCATTCATTTTAGCCCTAGGCTACTGTGTGAGTCCAGGCTATTGCTTCTCTTACAAACTTGTACGTGAATTGTGGCTTTGTTTGGCATTGCGGTTGCCTTTTAAAATTGCCATTTATGTTTCCACTTTTGGTTATAGTAGTTAGCCCCTTGGAATTTTACAAGCTAACAGGCAGAATATTACTATGTATAAGCTGTTGGTGTTCCGAATAAGTTGATTTGGAAAACGTTACGTCTGCTTCAATGCCAAAATGTGGATGCTTAGTATATTAATTGCTGCTTTGGTAAATTCTTCCCGTGCTAAACCATTTTGATATTTTTAATTTACACTTTCCTTTACTCTTTTATGTCCCTTATCAGGACTAGGGTCCCCCAGATGGCATCTACTGTTTCACAAAGACGTGCAGGCACTATATTGCCTCCTCCAGCTGATGATTTCTCTTACAGTGCGGTGGTTTCAGCCAAGCATACAGTCAAGAATGGAACACTAGTATGTTCTCTGTGCTGAAAATTCAAAATGCATTCGAATATATGTAGTTTTCTTACATCCGTGCTGCTCTGTAGTCTTACATCTTAAACTGTCGATATGTCCTTATGTGTTGGCTTACATACTGCATTAACTGGCCTTGCTGTGTGCAGAATACCATCAATCAGTCCAGACTTTCACCTCCAAACAGTAGTTCTGGGCAGTCCACGCTTCCACCAGCTGCCTCTTGGTATGGTATCTCTATGAGTATTCTGCTTTCTTTCAGCTATATATTGAAAATGAGAACCATGTTACTGATTTCCCCCCTTTTCTATGTGCAGGGGGCATCGTGATTTGAATGTCAGGACAACAACTCCTGGGGTGACATTATCACAATCTCATACAAAAACAAAACAAGAGCCACAAAGTAATCCGTCTTCGAGTTCTTCAACAATTTCTAATACAAGAATACCTTCTTCATGGAATGATGATACAAGTACAGCATCAATGTCTGAAGGATGGCAGGTGTCAGAACAAGATAGTACATCAAAAACCTTACAGCCATATAAGCCTGGTATTGCAAAGGAAACACAAGCTTTATCATCATTGGAGTCATCACTGGACATAGACTTCTCCACAATACCTTCAGCTTGGAATGATGATGACATTGTAGTGTCAGATGGGATGTCAAAAGGAAGTGAGGAAATTCAAGTTGCAAAAGAAAATGTAAAGCTAACCCATCTAGTGTCTAAGTCTCCTGTATCACCTAAGAAAGACATGACAGTGAACATTGCCAGCAAAAGTCCTTCAGATATTGTATCAAGTCTAGCAATGCCAAAGTCAGATGTAAAGACTGGTGATGGTGACTGCTCAATTACCAATATTTCTCCTAAAAGCCCTACTTCAAATGATGTAGATTGTCAATCTAGTCATGCTGCCAGTGAGAAAATACTGGAGGATATTGGACCCAGGGACACTGGCATTGAGAAGCTATCTGTTCAAATATCTTCAGTAACATTAGATGGTAAAGATGAGGTTCATAGTATGGCAGGAAATCATCAACCAGATGCAATGCCATGGATGTCTGTTGCGAATCACATGGGTCAGAATTTTGACAAAGACCAATCTCATCTGAAGCTTGATGGCCTCCTACCTTCAGAAAATAAGGATACTGTTCTTTCATGTCAATATAGTTCTGATAATAATCTTGATTGGAGTTCAGAGCTGCAAAGTTGTAGTGCGACTCCTTTAAATGATATACTAAATTCTCTAATGGTCACTGAGAAACTTAGTAGTACATTAATGGATGGTTCCGACCAACCATCATATTCGTCATTTGCCCGTATTCCTAGTACATTAGATACTTCATTGTGGAATGATACAGAAACTAACCCTACATTGACAATTGCCAGTAGAACTTCCTCACAGATGCAGACTGGGTTTTCTTCAATTAATAATACTCGTTCCTTGTTGAGTGGAGGTCAAGATGGGCTAGGGACTGCATATACAAGTGGTAGTGTTTCTGGATATCTTGGTATGGGAAGTCATCAGCCCGGAGCAATGGGTTCAGTAAGAACTGATAGTATAGGAAGTTTTGACAAGACCATAAGCGTACATAAGGATGAGAGCAGGATAATTTCGGATATGTTGTCGTCCGAGTTTAATCCATGGGATGATTCATATTCGACTGCTAACAATTTTGTTAGAATGCTTAGGGAATCTGAAAATTGTGATGTTCCTTTCACAATGCCTTCATGGAGATCAGGATCTGGCAGCAAAGAGTCAAGGTTTTCGTTTGCTAGACAGGATAACCAAGGAAACTTCTTGGAATCATCTCTCAGAAACTGTGGTAGTGAGCAGAATTTCGGTTTGATTCCCCAGATTTCTCAAGGAAATGTTTACCAGAATGGCCTTGCATTGCAATCCCTAGAGAATGAATTTTCCAATAGCAACTCTCTTGCTGTGTCAGATATGGCAACTACTGGTGAGCAGCCACCTTTTTCACTTCTGTACCTGACTGAGCTAAATGATGCTGTAATTGAATGATCTTATTCTTTGTGTTGTACATTTTTTTTCATTGAACATTGGTAAAAGTATTCCGACTCATGCTAATAGATTATTGATCATTGGTGGTAATTCTGTGATTTTGATGTTTTCACCAGTGATAAGTTTGTGTGCTTATGAAGTATTTGCTTTCTCAGGTACATCATGGTCTAAAATATCAGCACCTCCTGGATTTTCAGCACCAGCAAGAGTCCCTCCTCCTGGGTTTCCATCCCAGGATGGCATGAATCCACCTCCTGGGTTTTCTTCTGGAATTTCATCTCATGATGGGTCCATCCCCCCTACAAGATTCCCTTCTGGAATCTCATCTCAAGAAGTGTCTAAGCCCCCACCTAGATTGCCTTCTCCATTTTCTTCTGGATTTTCATCTCAGGATAGGCCAAACTCCCCTTCTAGATTCCCTTCTGCATTTTCTTCTGGATTTTCATCACAGGTTGGGTCTAGTCAGGTGTATGGCTCAAAATATCCAGGTTTGTTCTGTCTCATTTTTTTTTCTTTTCCTGAAACAAGTTTGATTTCTCATACCTTTTCTCCTGCTGGCAGAAACTCTTCTCCGGGATAATGTTTTGGGTGGCAACAGTAATCATTATCAAGCTCCATTTGGCAGACACACAAGTGACATAGAGTTTATTGATCCTGCTATATTGGCTGTGGGCAAAGGGCGGATGCCTGGAATGGGGGATTCAGGGCTGGAGATGAATAATACCCCTGTTTTTCCAGCCCAGTTGCAAACATCAAACAATGATCCAAGGTTTCAGATGCGGATGCAACCTAATGTGCAGTCTCATCAAAACTTGAGATTCACAGACCATATGCAAGATGCCTTCAACCCTATGAATGATAATCACTTGGCATCCAGATTTTTAGCGCAGAACCATGGTCCTGTATCTCCTTACACACAGAGGCCACAACAACCTGGTAACTTGCAGCTTATGAATGGTCACTGGGATGGGTGGAGTGATTTGAGACAGGGGAGTAACACCCCTATGTCAGACATGTCGAGGATGCTATATCCAAGTGAAACGAGCAACTTGCACATGCTGGGTTCAAATGATATGTATAACAGAGCCTTCGGAATGTGATTTGTCTCATGGGAGATGCAGCTTTGACCTGACATGTTCTTACTTGGGGCATTTGTGGAGTTGTGAAACTAACTGGTTGCCCGGCGCATAGTCCTCCCGATGTTGATGTTGGTGTTGTGCTTATGAGCTGGCACATGAGTTTTTATTAGGATTCAAATTGAGCAACATGAACCTGAGCTTTGGTCCAGCCCTCTGAAATTACAAGGTATGCATACTGCTGTGTTATTCAGCTGGTGGTGTTATATGTGGCTGTCTGCTTGTTACGCCCTGTCCTTGTGTTTATTATAGCCTGGTGCAACATTGACTAGTTCTTGTCAGAAAATACCTTTTTGAGTTGTTCTGTTTTGGTTATACTTCGTGTGTTTATTGAAAGCAGCTGCTGTACAAAGTTAAAATCTGATCGTTTGCTTCATTGCTTGATTACCAGGTTCTCTTTAATGATATGCGAAGAGTGAAAAGAAAGATGTGTCAAGAGGATCAATGCCAACTCCAACTGAAGTAGATATCTGTACATCAGTACATGTGGTTCGTGGTTGCAGGTGTGGTGTGACTGTGACTGTGGGAAAGAGTTTTCAGCAGCAGCTCCCAAGGTGGCTTGACAAGTGAGATTGAATGAATCAACATCTTTGAGGGCAGGGCCCCCTTGTTTTTGTGGTCCACACTCCACAGGCACACAAAGCTGGATGAAGATGTTAATTGTGATGCGTTGATATAATTTTCTTTGTACATGATAATGGTGTCCTGTAACTTGGTGGTTGCACAAAGCCACAAAATCTTTCGTTGGTGTCTGTCTTGGGCATGCGTCTTGTGTTTGCGTAGGGGAATAAGCTTATATAAGCCGCGCTCCATGTTGACAAGAAAGTCGTAATCTGCTACCAGTATTCCATATATCGATCGTATCCATTGATCACTGGACATCATAATTAATGTGTGAGTGTGTGACCACCGTCGCCGGCTCGCCGCCTGATTTGTGAAGAAAGCGGGCGTCTGCATGCGCGTAAACACCGCAACGTGCAGCCGTTCTTGGCCGGGGTACAGGTTCTCGGGCACGTCCCCTTGGCGCACAACGGCGCAGCCTCGTCGACTAGCAGGCGCGGACGTGGTCAGTTTGTGCAGGTCGATCAGTTTGGGTGCGTGGCATGATCCATGGGCCCAAGGGCACTGAGGACACAGTTCTGCTCATGCACCAACAGTGGTGATCTGAAGATTCAGAATAATATTTCAAAAAAAAAGATTCAGAATAATATTCGTGAACTAAGGAGGATTGGTTCCCTTCGGTCAGTCGTGTGGAGGTGTCGAAGATCTCATCAGACAACTAGAGATCTCAATGGTCAGATGGAGTGTGAATGTGAATGTCCTGGTGATCTTTTTCAGGCTCGTTCTTCCGAATGGATGCTGCTCGTAAGCTGCAAACATGAGGACAGTATGATTGGGCTCTTGGTGACTTGGTCCATCTTCCTCTCTCCGAGTCCGAAACGGCCACAGGGAGCAAGAAGGTCACCGTGCCCGCTCGATCGACACCCTCTCAGCTTTCGCTCACCATACTCTCACCCCGGTGAGCCACGTCTTCGTCGATCTCCTGCCGCGGCAAACCCGTCTCGAAATTAGCCACGGACACAGCTTCAGGCTGAGCGGGATCTCGGAGGAGCTGCCGAGGATCGGAGGCGTGCAGTTAGCAACTGATCGGGATCAAACTCTCCTCTAGTTTCCTTCAAGAAAAAAAAAACTCTCCTCTTAGACTGCTACTGGTAGGCTACCCTCTATATATACCGGGCACGCTAGTACGTTCGAGCAGGCCACCAGCACATCACACAGCAGACTGACAGACACCAGGATAGCCATGTCCAAAGGTCTCGAGCGCCATGGCGTCCCTGCTGGGCCTGTTGGCCATTCTGGCGGTGCTGGTTATAAATGACGACGAATAAACGACGACAAGTAAGAGAATCAAACCGCAGGAGACACGAGAATTTTAACGTGAAAAACCCTCCCAATGTAAAAGGGAAAAACCACGGGCGCCAGCCAGCAAAACTTTACTATATCATATACGTGTTTACAACGCCTATTGGCGGCTTACAAGAGGATGATTTCTCATCAAGGGCAAAGCTCTATTATATAGGCAGCTCACGTGACCGTGCTTGGTTGCGTTGCCGATGTGGAACTAAACTGTGCGCTCATGAGAGGAAAACACAGTACCCCTTCGCTCCGGTCCAAACCTCTGGTGATGGGCCTCTGCTTCGCTCCGTCGGTGAATTTGGATCATATCACAACAAACTCCACCTTGAGACAAATTCTCTTGCAGCATCTTCACTTCATCCAGAATCATCATGAAGAAAATACAACTGGCGCCAAATAGCCTCTTGGACTAATTAACTAAACCAACTAAGCTTGAGCACAGCTCAAACTTAGCAACAGGAATAGGTTTAGTCATCATATCAGCTGGATTATCATGAGTGTTGATCTTGCATACCTTCAGCTTACCTTCCTCAACCACATCTCGTACATAATGATACTTGATGTCAATATGCTTTGTCCTCTCATGAAACATCTGATCTTTGGTAAGGTAAATAGCACTTTGACTGTCACAATATAGATCAATGCAAGAATCAGCCCCAACCAGCTCAGAGTACAATCCGCTCAGCCAAATTAATTCTTTGCACGCCTCAGCAATAGCCATATATTCTGCCTCAGTAGTAGACAAAGCCACAACAGACTGCAAAGTAACCTTCCAGCTCACAGCACAACTGCCAACAGTGAACACATAACCTGCGAGCGACCTTCGCCTATCAACATCAGCAGCAAAATCTGAATCAACATAGCCAATAAGTCCCTTCTCAGTTCTGTCAAACTTCAGACAAGAATCTGCAGTGCCTCTGAGGTATCTGAAAATCCACTGAACTGACTTCCAATGTTCTTTACCAGGATTAGTCATATATCTACTAACCAGACTCATAGCATAAGATAAATCCGGACGAGAACAGATCATGGCATACATCAAAGAACCAACAACACTAGAATAAGGAACTCTGGACATATACTCAATATCCTGATCTGTAGTAGCACACTGAGCAGCTGACAATTTAAAACGAGGTGCAATAGGAGTACTGACAGGCTTAGCATCATCCATGTTGAAACGCTGAAGAATTTTCTGAATATAATTCTGCTGACTAAGAAATAGCACACCAGATTTTCTATCTCTAGTAATTTCCATGCCCAAAATTTTCTTAGCAGCACCAAGATCTTTCATGTCAAATTCGCTACTCAATAATTTCTTCAACTTAGCAATTTCGACTTTACTTTTGGCAGTAATCAACATATCATCAACATAAATGAGCAAATAAATAGGTGATCCATTAACATGCATGATGTAGACAAAGCTATCAAATTTAGACCTCTTAAAGCCGTGTGATAGCATAAATGAATCGAACCTTTTATTCCACTGACGAGGGGACTGTTTCAAACCATACAAGGATCTCTTCAACTTGCACACAAAATTCTCCTTGCCTGACACTATGAACTCTTCTGGCTGGTCCATGTATATATTCTCCTCAAGTTCACCATGCAGAAATGCAGTCTTCACATCTAACTGCTCGAGCTCAAGATCATGTGCAGCAACAATACTAAAGAATGTTCGAATGGAACTATGTTTTACCACAGGAGAGAAAACATCATTATAATCAACACCAGGAATTTGACTGTAGCTTTTCGCTACTAACCTTGCCTTATACCTTGGAGGCTCGCTTGGAGATAAACCCTCCTTTCTCTTAAAGATCCACTTACAGCAGACTGTCTTCTTCTTCTTTGGCAATGGTACAACATCCCATGTGTGATTCTTCTCAAGTGACTGCATCTCCTCATGCATAGCAGAAATCCACTTCTCTTTATCAGCACAATCAATGGCCTCAACATATGTGGCCGGCTCATGTGAATTCTCCACCTGTTCAGCACAACTCAAAGCATAATGAGTTAGATTACACTCATCAATGAGACGTTTAGGAGGTCCACAATTTCTCTTTGACTTGCGCTGAGCAATAGGTAAATCCTCCTCTAGATGCAAATCAGGTGGTAAGTGCTGAACATCATCATGAGCCTCATCATCAACAGCCTGATTTTCCTGATTATCCACAGGCGGCTCCTCCTGCTCGTCTGTATCATCATGCACATGTTGCTGCACATGCACACTTTTCCCATCACCCACATGCTCCACCTGCACGCTCATATGCTGCAGCCCTTTATCAAAATTATCTGGAACATGATCTGAGGACAAACTATCATTAAACATCACAGATTCATTGAAAACAACACTCCTGCTCATGAAAGTCTTTTTAGTTTTAGGATTCCACAACTTATATCCTTTAACCCCCGAACCATAACCAAGAAAAAGACATTTAATAGCTCTAAGCTCCAATTTTCCATTATCAACATGAGCATAAGCAGTGCAGCCAACAACTTTCAACTGTAAATAATCAGCGGGTGTGCCAGGCCATACCTCAATAGGTGTTTTCTTATTAAGTGGAATAGAAGGCGACCTATTTATTAAGTAGCATGCGGTGTTAGCTGCTTCAGCCCAAAAACGCTTGCTCATCTATGCATTGGACAACATGCAACGAGCCTTCGAGATGATGGTCATGTTCATGCGTTCAGCCACACCGTTTTGCTGCGGAGTATACGGTATGGTGTGGTGCCTGACAATGCCTTCCTGCCTGCAATAATCATTAAATGCAGCAGAACAAAATTCTCCACCATTATCAGTACGAAGCACCTTCACCTTCCTATCGGTTTGCTTTTCTATCATCACTTTCCAATCTTTAAAAGCAGCAAAAGTATCATCTTTATTTTTCAAAAAATGAGGCCATACTTTTCTAGAGTAGTCATCAATAATAGTAAGCATGTAACGAGCACCACCATAAGAAGGCTTACGAGAAGGACTCCATAAGTCAGCATGTACATAATCAAGAGTACCTTTGGTGGTATGAACAGCAGTGTTGAACTTTACCCTTTTATGCTTCCCGAAAATACAATGCTCGCAGAACTCCTTGCTACTCAAAATACAACCATCCAGTAGTTTTCTCTTCATCAATTCTGCCATACCAAGTTCACTCATATGTCCAAGACGCATATGCCAAAGGTTAGTCTTACTAGGTTCAGCATTACTAACAGCAGCAGCGGAAACAGAACCATGTAAAGTACTTCCTCTTAGGACATATAACTTTGTAGAATTCAGATCACCTACTAAACAAACAAGAGAAACTTTTGATACCTTTAAAACTCCGCCTGAACCGGAGTACTTGAATCCTTCTGCATCAAGTGTGCTGAGTGAAATCAGATTTCTGGTCATCCCTGGTATGTATCTCACATTCTGTAGCGTGCGTGTCATGCCATCATGAGCCTTGATCTGAACTGAGCCGATCCCCACAATGTCACACGGATTATCGTCTCCCATACGCACAACATCTCCTTTCTGCACAGGTTTAAACGAACTAAACCAATTTCTGTTAGTGTAGATATGAAACGAACATGCAGAATCAAGTATCCATTCATCATGACCAGAAACACAATCAGCAAGAACAATCAGACAATCTCCTGAATCAGAAGTATTCCCAGCACCAGAAACAACAGAGGCATTACCATCCGAATTATTTTTTCTGTTCTCTTTGTTCTTAGGCTTCCAACACTCCTCAATAAAATGTGATTTCTTCTTGCAATACTTACAGAACTTCTTGGGTGGTTTGGACTTAGAACGACCTCTACTTTCTTGGCTCTTGTAACGATCATTACTTTCATTGGAAGATCGGTGCTCCGGTCTGCCTCTCACTTGCAAAGCATCGCCCTTGGACGACGACGATCCGCCAGGCTGCACCATGCCTTTCATCTTTTTCCTTGATTGGAGTGCCTCGTAAACTTCCGAAACGGTTAGTTCATCACGGCTAATCAATAAGGTGTCACCGAAATTTGCAAAAGAGTTTGGCAGAGAACATAACAATAGGAGACCTAAGTCCTCATCATCATACTTAACCTACATCGACGCTAGGTCAGAAACGATCTCCTTGAACACAGATATATGGCTCGTAACTGAATCACCCTCCTTCATCTTGAGCGTGAACAGCTTCAACTTCATATGCATTTTACTAGTTAGATCATTCGACATGCAGATCGATTCCAGTTTCAGCCAGAGTGCTGCAACAGTCTGTTCCTGCAGACATTCTTGCAGAATATCATTAAACAGATAAAGTTGAATTAAAGACAGAGCCTTACGATCCTTGCGCTTCTCCTCATTAGACCATCCGTTGGACAACTTGCCACCAAATTTGTCCAACGCCTCATCAAGATCATGAGTTTGCGCCAGAACAACCCGCATCTTGACTTGCCACAGCGCGAACCTCGTCTTGTAATCCAACAGCGGTAGATCAAACTTCATCGTCGTCGACATCAAGGAAACCGAATCTGAAACCGGCTCTGGTACCACTTGTTATAAATGATGACGAATAAACGACGACAAGTAAGAGAATCAAACCGTAGGAGACACGAGAATTTTAACGTGGAAAACCCTCCCAATGTAGAAGTGAAAAACCACGGGCGCCAGCCAGCAAAACTTTACTATGTCAGATGTGTGTTTACAACGCCTATTGGCGGCTTACAAGAGGATGATTTCTCATCAAGGGCAAAGCTCTATTATATAGGCAGCTCACGTGACCGTGCTTGGTTGCGTTGCCGATGTGGGACTAAACTGTGCGCTCATGAGAGGAAAACACAGTATCCATTCGCTCCGGTCCAAACCTCTGGTGATGGGCCTCCGCTTCGCTCCGTCGGTGAATTTGGATCAATTGCTGCTCGTGTCCTCCGGCACCGTCGCCGTAAGTGCCTGACGTCCGCTGCTACCATCTCTATTAGCTTTCCGTTCTGCCCATCCTTTCGTCAACATCACCTGTGCTATACTATCCCTTTCGGGGTTTTGCTAATTTTTTTACTATTTCAAGAAATCGGAAAAAAGGCCAAAGATCTTGCAAGTAGAGCTAACTACCTCTTTCCCCTGTAACCTGAGGCAACATATGACTTCGGGTAATTAACGTGATGTTTTTTTTTTCCGTGACGTTGCTTGAATAATTTGTAACATTTTTTTTCTGCCTAACGTGACATTCGATGCATACAAATCTGAGCAAATACCCACATTGGGTCATCAATTAGCATGTATATGAACTAGTAATCTGTTACTTATGAGTCATTAACCATTCATCCTCCGCCAATGATCGTACCACACGCTGCCATAGTGCCATTAATTGGGCTTGCAGGAGAAATCAGTCTATCATTTTTTTGACACGAAAATCAGTCTATCATTAGCGTCACATACAACAATCGGATTTGTTTCAGAGGCAAGCAATCAGAATAAAAAAATTTGAAGAGCTAGTTCGTGCCCGGTTTTTTACGGCAACCGGCACCCACGAGTGGGATTTTGCCGCAAGAAATCCTCATGGTAACCAAAAAAAAAATGGCTTAGATTGTCTTGAACTATTACCTCTTTCACTATATTGTAGTAGAAATGCTCGGGTCCAGTAGCTAGAATCACATCTTTCTGCATGTTGATCGCTAATTAAAATGACCGGCCTGATAAATATTTGCACCTAATATTGCTTGGGTAGAATCCTCTCTGCAGAATGCAGACCGCCCATCAATTTTCAGTTAATGAATAATTTTCTTGTTGGACTTCTTCAACAAGAATGGATGGAATGTTTTGAAGCGAATCAAGAACTAGTGTTTAACATGCTCATAGCCAGCAGGTCTTGTTCTGCTTGTTTTAGCTTTGTGTATCGCGAAGCCAGGATTGCCCCCTAGGGGGGGCTGATCCTCCTAGGGGGGCTAATCTTCTTCTTCCTCATCTTTTCCCTCTCATTTCTCTTCCCCTCTCTCTCTAGGCCTCCATGTATTACAGATGAGTAGGGGGGCTAGAGCCCCCTAGCCCTCCTGTGGCTCCGCCACCGTGTATCAGGATGAATGTTGCCCCTTTGGTCGTGTGCAGTCTGTGTGCTGCAGGTTGTGTGCTGTGTGACTTGGTTGTAGGCAGTCATTTTGGCTGTTGAGATCGGATTCTTTAATCCTTAATCTAAAAAAATAACTAATAAGCTTCCCGCCCGCATGCGCAGGCCAGGACACCTTCGACGTGGAGACTAGTGCCTACGGCTCGTTCATGTCCGTCTTCAACAATCGTGTCAACTCCACCGCAAGCTACCGGATCGATGGGCATCCAGTGCTGGGGGAGCAGAATGTGAAGGGTAGCCCAACCTTCTGGTTCCACGTCCATCTCAAGGACAATAGTGGGGTCATGACCCTGTCCGTCAGGTCAGACAATTTGTACATCAGTGGCTTTCGCAACAAGTACGGTGAGTGGGTTTCCTTCCTTGGCGAAGAGAAGAGCATCCCTGGCTCCAAGCCCTTGAGCTTCGCCAACGGCTACCCTGACTTGTTCGGGAAGAAGTTGGGTTATACAGGGCTGAGCCACATCCCTGTCAATAGAGCCCAAGAAAAACTTAACTAGCTGGCACGGGCAAATTTCAGAGCTGGCACTCGTCCGGACTTGCACCTACGGGCTCCTCTGGCCTTCTTCGTCCTGTCAGTGTCCGAGGCGGAGCGGTTCGTACCCATACGAGCGGCGTCTCTGAAGCCTGGAATAATGCGAATCCGCAAACGATCCCACTCCCAACGCTCAATCTGGTGGTGAACTGGGCTGAGATTTCCTGTGCTCTCTTGGCCTGGGACCGCTACGGCCGAACGGAGAAAGCTTGGAGCAAGAACGAGGAGGCTAAGAGAATCAGAAAGATACTTGGCATCACCACCCCCGAGGAAGCCCTCCAAGACCAACCCACTGATTAGGGGAAAGAGATGTACCTAGACAGGAAAGCCTTAGGCCTCCTCCAACAGAAGAGGCAACTGCTGTCTCATAGGCACAATAACATCCGCAACATACAATGCACCACAGTAGAAAGCAGTGACAGGAATCCGCACACTATGCAGGCACTGTTCATCGACTAAAAAAATCAAGAGCTAGCTTTGAGACAAGCTGTTGGAGGAGGCCTTAAAACTTTTCTCTTGTGTGTTGCGCTGTGCCGTTAGGCCAGCCCAGTGGCGGAGCCAATTGGGGAGGGGGGGGGGCTGTAGCCCCCTACCCATATGGAGCCCATGAAGGTTTAGAGAGAAAGAGGACGAAAAATGAGATGGAGAGGAGGAAGAAGAAGAAGCAAGAGGAGGGCAATCCTGCCTCCGCCCCTAGGCCAGCAGATGATGAATAAAATAAAGATTAACTAATTTGAATGGGCTTGTGTACAATGAAACATGCATTTCCATGCAAGTCGTAGATGTTGTGAGCAGGAGATCGAGTGGAGAACAAATTGAATCCACTTGTTGGTCAGCTTTGGCACCCATCTCATCTGATGAATATGTAACGTCTCATCTGAATTCATTGCAGCTGTTGGCTGCATCACTATATGAATCCTGAACCTGAAATTTGTTCCCTCGATCATGTAGGCCGGGGATCTCTTTCACGTCCGAGACGTTCGTTACCAACCCCAATAACCATGGTGTTTCAAACCGGCTAGGGAAAATACAACCAAACCGGCTAGGGAAGTACACTAATCTTAGTCAATCAGTTTGCTAAGCACCACGAATCATGGTGAGATTCAGTTGAGTGCACCAGGCACACAATTCAGTTGAGTGCACCAGGCACACAATTGCAATCCCTGAAACTTACAGGCCAGCTGAACAATTTTCAACGGCATATTGTATTGCTTTTTTTTTCGAGGAACGCATATTGTATTGCGTCTGAACGAGGTTGGTGTTTCAGGAACAAAACGACATATTACAAGAGATTACCGATCAGTGTATTCTTAACATTACCATTGCATCTCCAACATCTTGTAGCTTAAAAAAAACACAACTTCACACACGTCTACAACAACACATGCAGTGCCCTGAGCTGCAGCTACCCGAGAAACAGAATTTAACGACTCAAGAGCTCAGGTTTCCCAAGCTTGACAACACAACAGGGGGTCCAAAATAAGGGGCCAACACAAGCCATTCAAAACTGTAGCTGCCCTATAGCAACAGGGCGTCCATGTACCAGTGTATCAAACAGGGCTTCCTTCCTACACACAAATTAACCAGAGCTTCAATCTGCATAGCATACTACTAATCCTCCTGGCTGTGAAGCCTAGCAAGCTTGTTTGTAACCACAATTGTCAAGCTGTGCAGCATGCTCCATAATCTCCTTGCGCTTACAGGTAGAGACGTTGTGAGCAATTTCGGCACAGTATGTCCTGTTCACAAGAAACAAACATTTAAGATGGATTGGAATCAAACACAAACATGAGCACTGTTGACACAAAGGAAGTTATCTTGAAAATGTTCAGTCCTCTAGTGAAAACGCATTACCTGTTATGCATCATAAGCAACTCAAGCTCAGAGACATTGTGGACTGCTAACTTCTTGAACTTGTTGGGAAGGCAGTACCTGGTCTTCTTGTCAGAACCATAACCAGTGTTGGGCATCAAGGTGCATCCCCTGAACTTCCTCCTAACACAGGAATCAATACCCTTTGGCCTGCGCCAGCTTGGCCGCAGAGAAGCAAAACTCAGTTATTTTAAGCATTAGTCATCATAAACAAGAACAAATAAAATGACATTGTACTACTTGTGTCCATGAACATGCATGATTCAAATGTCACTGAAATGCAATGCTACAAGTACAAGCAGGCATGCTTTCTGTTTTAAACGTGTGACAAATGGTCACACAAAGGACATGTGTGTTGGCGAAAAGCCAAAAAACTATACTTCTCTGGGCAAAACAGGGAACTGGACAGATATATTGAACAGCCAAATAGTATATTTAATCATGGAAACAAAGATAGGAATCATAATGCAGTAATGAATTAAAAGATCAGCAAGAATCAATGGACCACACAGAAACTGGATTGAAATCTAGGAAAGTTTCATTTTATACAAAATGTGGAATCTAGTGCCACAAAGTTTACATTGACAAAATGCAACATCAGCAAAGTTAATTTTGAAGGAAATAACATGTTTCCCAGAAAGGATCAGCCATAATGACAGTTATCACTAGAAAACAAGGTTTTCTTAAGAGAGCATCGGGTACAAATGTTGGGAGAAGTCTAGGCAAACACTCATGCTTTGAATGAAGCCCACGCCTTTTAATCCAACCCACTTCACAAAAACATGAAGCAATTGCTGTAGAAGAGGTTGCGAGAGCCACAGTGCTATACTTATGCAAGGGCTAGGGCCCTCTTCCTTTACCCCGATGTTCACTTTAGAAACATGTTTTCTAACTCAGACCTTTTACTAAGCCATCATATCCTTTCTTTCAGAAACAATATATTAGATAAAAAGGTTAACTGGATAAAATTTTGCAACGAAAAATCCAACACTTTTCCATTCAAGGTTCATTAAAGTGGCAAGTGCTTCTCCATCCAAGGTTCGTTAAAGTGGCAGGTGGGCCGAGCAAATTTGACTACACATGCAATAATAGGAGTAATATAGGAGGGAGCCACTAGCAACATTGCTTTCAACCAGTGCGCGCATCATTATAGAACAAAATTAGAACACAATGATAACGCCCTAACTTCTAAGAATCAGTCTAAGGAACAGCGCTCCTACATTTCACAACCTAAAATTACTCAACGAAGCCAAAGGCCCACTAAATTAATCAAGAGACGCATGAAATAGGAATCAAGAATTCAGATTGATACGGTCTACAACGAAGGGCGCGGGTTCCATCTGTGGCTACCTTGAGGCACTTGTAGCGGTCGAGGTGGGGTCTCTCGAACTGCTTGACCCGCTTCTTCACGATGATCTTCTGCGTCAGCAGCGGCACCGCCATGTCCGGAAGATCGAAACCCTAACCTACGACGATGCGAGGAACAAGAAGGGGAACGGCGCGATGGCGGCCGGGCCGGGACACCAATCGGGAAGCACCCTTTATACCCTTCCCAAACCCTAGACCGTGGACTCTTATTGGGCCAGACAGATGTAGCTATAGGCCCATCGAAAGGCAGCCCGCCTCACCGCTCCTCTTTCGGCCCATCTAAATGGCCTGCAGTCCAACCGCACTCACCACCATCAGCAGTGGACTGCCCGCAGTGGAGAGGCGAGCCATGGCCGCCGCCGCAGTCCTGAGCCGGTTCGGGATCAGATTCCGCGGGCTCTCCACGCTGCCGGAGTTCCCCACGGCGGCGGCAGGGGCGCCGCCCCCGCAGCATCCGACCTCGAAGGACGCCTACTTCGCGGCGGTGCACCACCTCTCCACCATCGTGCGGCGCGACTTCTACCTGGAGCGCACCCTGAACCGCCTCCGCGTCCCGTCCCCGTTCCCTCCCGACCTCGCGCTCCGCGTCATCCGCGCCGCTGCCCCCGCCGCGCCGCTCCACGCCTCGCGCTTCCTCGCCTGGCTCCGCGCCAAGCCGTCCTTCGCCGCCTCCGCCGAGCACTTCGACGCGCTGCTCCTCCCGCTCGCGCGCGCGCGCCTCTTCCCCCACCTGTGGTCCCTCGCCTCCGACATGCGCGGCCTCGGCCTGCCCCTCTCGCCGGCCACCTTCTCCGCGGTCATCTCCTCGTACGGCCACTCCCGCCTCCCCGACCAAGCCGTCGAGGTGTTCAACCGCCTCCCTCGATTTGGCTGCCCGCAGACCACCGAGGTCTACAACGCCCTCCTCGACGCGCTCTGCGCCAACGGCAACTTCGCCGGCGCCTACAAGCTGCTCCGCAGGATGGCGCGCAAGGGCGTGGCCCCCGACCGCGCCACGTTCAGCACCCTCGTCGACTCTTGGTGCGCGGCGGGGAAGCTTCAGGAGGCGCAGGCGTTCCTCGACGACATGGCGAGCCGCGGGTTCCGCCCACCGGTGCGCGGCCGTGACCTCCTCGTCGACGGGCTCGTCCGTGCCGGGCGTCTGGAGGAGGCCAAGGCCTTCGCCCTCCGCATGACCAAGGAGGGTGTCCTCCCCGATGTTGCTACATTCAACTCCCTTGCTGAGGCGCTTTGCAGTGCTGGAGATGTGGACTTCGCCGTGGCTCTTCTTGCTGATGCTTCCAGCCGAGGCCTGTGTCCAGACATCTCAACATACAAGGTGATGCTGCCAGCTGTGGCCAAGGCTGGCCGAATTGAGGAGGCATTCCGCTTGTTCTATGCAGCTGTTGAGGATGGCCATCGGCCATTCCCAAGCCTTTATGCAGCGATCGTCAAGGCACTTTGTAAGGCAGGGCGTTTTGCAGATGCTTTCGCCTTCTTTGGTGATATGAAGACAAAGGGGCACCCACCAAATCGACCTGTGTATGTGATGCTTGTCAAAATGTGTGTGAGGGGCAGTCGGTTCATAGAGGCAGCGAACTACCTTGTTGAGATGAGTGAGGCTGGGTTCACACCCCGGGCACCGACCTTTAATGTTGTAGTTGATGGACTTCGGCATTGTGGGAAGCATGACCTCGCCCGGAGATTAGAGCAGCTTGAGGTGTCCCTGAAGGGAAATTAAATGGGTGGAAAACTAAATGTGGTTTTGCAAGTTGTGTTGTTTTGCTGCTAAATTTTCAGGTACAAACGGCACTTATGTATCTTCGTGTAAATTTTATCTCTTGCCATAAGCTAATCTATTATTTTATTATTTTTATAAGGCCTTTTAACTTTTCGTCCAAGGGTCCAAGATACCTAATTGCTCTTTTTTTATTATTTTGTAAAGGGGGCATCTAATCAACAATTTAAATAGCATATAGTTTTAGTTAATGCACAGTTATGCGCTGAACATTATGAGGATGAACAGATGTATATACAGTAAGTTCAATCAGTGATTGTGCTAAGTGGATTTATGTATTGTTGATAGTCCCCATTGGTGCTCATTAATGTGGCATAAGCTCATGTATTTGATTAAATACCATATTTACGAGGCAAGTTGCCTTTCTTGTATAATTTAATAGCTCAATGTTGCTGTTTGAACTCCTGATACATTTGTACCTATAAGCTGTCCTGATCTCAGCAATAGGTCTTCGAGAAAGTAAGATGTTTTGTCTCTAGAATTTTTCTTCTAAAAAAACTTACTTTCCTCAAGGCCTTTGATGATCACATTTTCTGATATTGGAATCATATTATACACTAAAATA
Organism: Echinochloa phyllopogon; assembly: GCA_033239725.1. Taxonomy (NCBI): domain Eukaryota; kingdom Viridiplantae; phylum Streptophyta; class Magnoliopsida; order Poales; family Poaceae; genus Echinochloa; species Echinochloa phyllopogon. The sequence goes on from BTCW01000006.1 coordinate 37,262,902, forward strand.
ACACGAGACAAACCGAAAACACAAACTAATGAAGAGGAAACTTGTCTATATTTAAATAAAATGTACAATCTGTATATATCTACTATTGCATATCTAAGTTGTTTCCATTGTCTTATTTGTTATAGCTAAATAAAAATAAAAAATGGTAAATAATTGTGCCTCATTTTGTCCAATGGTAAAACATTCCCAAAGTGAGAGCAGAAGTTAGCACCTGAAACTTGGAAGTTTTCAGGTTAAAATGCCATAGTTTATGGTTGATGAAACAGAAGTATATCTATTCATATTAATTGGTTTTTGAATATAGACTATACTAGTAATAAAATAGTTTGTGTAACATTGATATTCTTCTGCTAATTGTAATAAGGTCTGATGATATAGCTAAAATGAAATAGTAATTAGATTTATATTGCTTTATTTGGTTTATCTCACTACCTTTATTTTATGCTTCTCTTGCGTCACAGCCTTACTGAACATGCATCATTTGTTCTGGTTTGCTGTACCTCCTGTTTCAAAATGATGATCACAAAGGTTGTGCTGCTTGTGGTTCTGCAAAGCTCCAACTTGTTACTTCTAATGATTGTTTGCCTGTTGGCAGTGTTTCAGATTGGCCTTGGTGGGGAACACAAACTCATTTATCATATTTTGTTTTTTTTTTCTCTCTCTCTAGTTGGCAGTGTTTTAGTCTTACAAATTGGTCTTGGTGAGGATCTAAGGGAATGGGCGAATGGCCCTGCATTTGGTGGAAAAATGGCCTGCAAGTCTTCAACAGCTTTGTTGGCATTATGGGCCTTTGGGGTGAAAATTTGCCCTTGAACAAAGGGTGTCTAAAGCTAAGCTGCAGAGATAAGAAAAAGTGATGAGTTAATGTTGCTTCAAGATGACCTTCATAATTCAGATATGTTGCCATGGGTAGGTGTATTCGCAGCAAAGAACTTTTAGTAGCGTATGAACTTTCTGACTGCTGTGTGATTTGATAATGGCACATGGTTAAAACTCCAAAATAACATCTCTGATGCCTGAAAACACAACTGCTTTGTATTGCTGATGAATGCCTGTCTAACACCGCATGCAGAAAAGATGCGACTAGTGGCGCTAGTTGTCATGCCTAGTGGACCCGAGCAGTTTTAGTTCTACCACAGGACAGCGAACGAAACGGACATTCTTGAGTAGCACAAATCGTTCTACCACAGGACAGCGAACGAAACGGACATTCTTGAGTAGCACAAATCTCTGACGAAAAGATGCAGAACGAAAAAAAAAAAGCAGCACATGAGATGCTCATGGGAGGTTCCAGAGAGGTTATTTACAACACATCGGCGGCGACGGGAGCGGTGGACGCGAGCAGCACGGGCACAATGGCCAACAGGCCCAGACACGGGAGGCCAAGGCACTCGAGACCTTGAACATGATGGTGACTAGCTTGGCTGGATCCGGCCGTCACCGAACAAGATCAGCAACGGGCTTGCTCAAGAGCTGGATTCTGACGATGGTTAACGGCGTCGAAAAATGGAAATGGTGCCCAAAATTATGCATCTGAACCCTGAACCTCGCGTGAATGAGTAAGCAGCGCCATGCGCGATATGCCATTGCAATTGCTGTTCTGCTGGCTTGGGCCATGTAGTACATGGAGCAAGTCTCGGGGACTGCAATTGTGTGCCGTGTGCGCTCAAACCGAGCATGGATTTAGAACGGAAATACAAATTATTGCTTCCCTGGACTTAGAAAAAACTAAAGTGATTGAGAAGAAACCTTACCTCGAGTTGTTTCAATATTCAGATCGCCAAGATAGCGTGTGTACCCTTCAGTGCTATATGGATATACAGAAAGTAGTCTGAATATGCGCGTTCAATCTGAATATTCAGAAATGCTCGCCAACCAAGGCATCGAGTTCAGGCAGGGTTCAACCTTGAACCTTGGAGCATTTCAGGTTCAGGGTTCGGAAGTGATGCAGCGCCGCAGCGGCCAGCTAGCTGCTGCAAGCCTGCAAGTGCAACATTCCACCCTAAATTCAGATAAGACGTATAAATTTGCCAAATTACGCATTCTATGTTGAAGATATCTAGTCTGATGAAAACCTAGTACAACACCTCCACAGTCCACACGACTGATCAGAATCAACCTGGCTACCCCTCTGCACGGTGCGCGCCTGGTAGTTCCTTCAAGGCGATGTTCTCCAATGGCGGTGCTGCAGTTTCTGCAAGCCCATTAAATTCTAAGTTCGATCAGCTTTGATTTTCGTCATGGTTGTGCACATTGTGCCGTCCTGCAAATGTGGCGAGTAAAGGGTGCTTTAACAGAACACAATGGTGGCTGATTCGAAGCAGGTAGATAGTGGTGGCTTTGGTTTTCTCCATGTTCTTTCTGAGTTGGTTGTTACGGTTGGTGAAACTTTTAAGACATTTGGCGGTTTTTTTTCTTGTGAAATAACAGCGGCCGGTTTGCTAAAAATTGCATCGGCCCGATGTGTTTGGTTAAACTTTCATGCGTGGATGGTTAATCTCGAATGCAAAAGGTATTAAGATGTTTCTTAAGAATTAGTATGAAATTGTCACGTTCCAACACTACTCATAAAACATAGATCAAAACCGACTTTCTTGTAGCCTTTTCAACATTCCGATACGTGCAATGTTTGTAAGGTCAAGCATGATCACTCATCCATTCAGGTTACCTTATCATCATCTTATGGCGCTGTTCATTCAAATTGCATAGGGAAGAATATGCTTTTATGCGCGGCACGCTAATAAGCGAATGGCACAGTGGCACACGCTGCCCAAACGCCTGTCACCAAGAAAGGAATAAAGAAAAGGCTTTATCCAAAGTGAGTGCTCGAGATCAAAGCAAATGAAAGCTCAAGAGCTTCACAGGACAGTATCAGTATCCGTTGAGAAATAAGGTTAAAACACATTTTTCTAAATCAATCTCAAAACAATATGATCCTTTTTTTAAAGAAAACCAAATTCGCACACTCGCAAAGAAATGTCAAATTCGAGCACGTTACCAAATTCGAGATTCCACAACCGAGACGTGCCGGCCTCGTGCCATTCCCGTGTACCGCGACGTCAACACTCAACAGCGTCACGAGAAAGGCACGCTCCGATCCAGGCATCCAGCCCACAACTGGAAGCATCCGGGCCGTTGGCTTTTCCCGTTTTTAATCCTCCTCGGAACACTCTAGAACCCCCACCCGATCCCTTCCATTTAAACCCTCCTCTCCCCTTGGCGTATCCGCATCATTTCCCCCTCGTGCTCTCTCTCGAACCTTCCAAAGCGCCCGAACCCTAGCGAGCTCGGATCTCGGCCTCCCCCCTTTCCCCCTATCCACGCCATGGACGAGGACTTCGAGATGCCCCCGGTTGGTGGCGACGAGATGATGGGAGACGACGAGATGGGTGACTTCGGCGGCGACGAGGGCCCCGTGATGAAGGTGGGCGAGGAGAAGGAGCTCGGGAAGCAGGGGCTCAAGAAGAAGCTGCTCAAGGAGGGCGAGGGCTGGGAGACGCCCGAGGTCGGCGACGAGGTCGAAGGTATACGCGCTAATCGCACCTCAGTTCCACCCTCTCCAGTCAGTGGCTGCGATTGGTTCATGGCCTGCTTGGGGGGTTTGTCTATTGGTTTGGCAATTGAGGCGCGGAGTTAGTCGTAGAGTAAGCTTTAGTCCGTCGCACATGATTTATATGCCTAGAATCGTTTACTAGGACTTTTAGGCGGCTCTATGCCTCTCGTGTGCATAATAACGCTATAAACGAAGCAGGATGTTGCCAGCTTTGTGGTAACACATTGATTTGTGATGTTCCTCTGAATGTAACTAGTGTTTCTACCTGTAGATTTTTATAAAATCGAACGCTCAATATGTGACAGTGCAAGATAGGGTGTTTGGGGGACAATGTACTGCTAATTTCTGATGCTGGATGATCTATGAATTGTTTTTCTATATTGTTGCTGAAGAAATAAAATGGGTATGCTTGTGCTGATGTGCTCTTGTCGATGTTTCAGTGCATTACACGGGTACACTCCTTGATGGAACAAAGTTTGACTCAAGCCGTGATCGCGGTGATCCCTTCAAGTTCAAGTTGGGACAAGGTACATTTCTTACTCATAGTGCTTAAGATTTCTGTGTGTCATGTTTAGAATTTTGATATGGATTATAGAAATATATCATTAAAACTGTAATTGCGATTAGAGATATCTTTCTGATCACTTCACTGTATTACCCTCAGCAGTTTTTCCCCGACTTTAGTTCCGTTGACATAATGTGTTGCCAAGAATTAGAAAATGGGACTTCTATCGTGTCAGTGAAATTAGTCTTAATTGGTGTTTAAGCTGGCAAGTGCCTGCTTACTGACTTCACCCCATGTCTGCCCCTGAATCATAATTTTACCGAGTGTGGTTCTGTTTATCAAACAGTTAATGACTAATCCTGATAGATGAATATAGCTGTAAGCGTTGCATGCTCGATACAAGGGGCTCATATGCTTATAAAACACTAATGATTGAGTAAATTATAGCTTGGAGGGAGGATTATTTCTCCTGCTTCCTTTTTGATATTGCCATGATGGGAAGTAGATGCTTAGTGGCTATTTTGTGAACTATTTGTGTCCAGGTCAAGTAATAAAGGGTTGGGACCAAGGTATCAAGACTATGAAGAAAGGGGAGAATGCTATTTTTACCATTCCTCCAGAACTTGCTTATGGAGAATCTGGTTCACCTCCAAAAATCCCACCCAATGCAACCCTGCAGTTTGATGTCGAGCTGCTTTCATGGACCAGTGTCAAAGATATTTGCAAAGATGGTGGCATATTCAAGAAGATCCTAAAGGAGGGAGAGAAATGGGAGAACCCAAAGGATCCTGACGAAGTGCTTGGTAATTTTTGCTTATTGAATCATTTTTCATAATAGGAGTTGCTTGTGTTTGTTTGCAACTTGCATAGCTTACTTTACTCTTCCTGTAGTGAAATATGAGGCTCGTCTTGAGGATGGTACTGTTGTATCAAGGTCTGAGGGAGTTGAGTTTACTGTTAAAGATGGTAAACCTCTTTTCGTTAGTACTCTCTTTACATGACCTGCCTAAACTTTTTAGATCTCTGTAACACTATTGTTAACCAACGACTGTGTGTTGCCAGGGTACTTCTGTCCTGCACTGGCCAAAGCTGTCAAGACCATGAAAAAGGCAGAGAAGGTGCTTCTTACAGTGAAGCCACAATGTGAGCTTGCATTTCAAAGTTCAAGCCCTCTTCTGCAAGTTTCATTTTAGTTCCTCTAAATTGTGACAATTTTTCGAACTTGCTAACTGAACAAATGCAGATGGATTTGGTGAGAAGGGTAGACCAGCAGCTGGTGAGGAAGGTGCTGTGCCTCCAAACGCCACTCTGCTTGTTGACCTTGAGTTGGTTTCATGGAAGACTGTCACAGAAATAGGGGATGATAAGAAAATCCTCAAAAAGGTTCTCAAGGAGGGGGAAGGTTATGAGCGTCCCAATGAGGGTGCAGTTGTTAAAGGTACGTCAAGTGCAACCTTGCTAGTAGCCGCTGTTCCGCTTCTCCTTTTGAGTTGATTGGCTTGTCTTGCAATTCCTAAATAATGTTTTTCTGTGGACAGTCAAAATTACTGGAAAGCTTCAGGAAGGCACTGTGTTTACAAAGAAGGGGCATGATGAGGAGCCATTTGAATTCAAGACTGATGAAGGTACATTTTCACTCATTGTATGTGTCTTTCAGTTCAATATAATTCTGGAAGTCAGCTTAACCCACGTTTTGTATTATAATAACATACTTTTGGTTTGTAATATATTCTCAGAGGAAGTTATTGATGGTCTTGATCGGGCTGTACTGAACATGAAGAAAGGCGAGGTTGCTCTTATCACGATTCCTCCTGAGTATGCATTTGGTTCAACTGAATCAAAGCAGGACCTTGCTGTAGTTCCGCCTAACAGCACAGTGCTCTACGAAGTTGAGCTTGTGTCATTTGTGAAGGTGCTCGCATAATCATGATATTCTTGTGGACCTTTTGCAGTTCAGTATCTTATTTGTATAGTTGCAAAACTGATAAGTTATCTTGTCAACCAGGATAAGGAGTCATGGGACTTGAACAATGAAGAAAAGATCGAGGCTGCTGGCAAGAAGAAAGAAGAAGGGAATGCATTGTTCAAGTTGGGAAAATATGCTAGAGCTTCCAAGCGTTACGAGAAGGTGCATAATTCACATTCTGTTTTATACTGAAAATATCACTAAGCTGCAATTTTCTGAGTTTTGTACTGTTATCTACTTTCCCTGATTGAGACTGACTGAGACATGTACTCAGGCTGCGAAGTTCATTGAGTATGACAGTTCATTCAGTGAAGATGAGAAGAAGCAATCCAAGCAACTGAAGATCAGCTGCAACTTGAACAATGCTGCGTGCAAACTGAAGCTGAAGGACTACAAGCAAGCTGAGAAGCTTTGCACCAAGGTACCTAACATCTATCTGTTACTTCAACTGCCCTTTGGTGGTTCTATGTGAAATGAACCAGGCTTATTGGGTCGATTTTTGTCCAGGTGCTGGAACTCGACAGCCAAAATGTCAAGGCTCTGTACAGGAGAGCCCAAGCCTACATTCAATTAGCTGACCTAGAGCTCGCAGAGGCTGATATCAAGAAGGCACTGGAAATCGACCCAGACAACAGGTATAGTTTTGGAAAATATTGATCCAATGGAGTGTTCTATTTGACTTGACAATACTGAATCTGACGCTGACAATGTTGCTGCTAATCTCAGGGATGTGAAGTTGGAATACAAGACCCTGAAGGAGAAAATCAAGGAGTACAACAAGAAGGATGCCAAATTCTACAGCAACATGTTCGCTAAGATGACAAAGTAGCTTGCTGAAGACAGCGTGAGTATATCCATATCGTTCTTCAGCTGCGACCACCACTACATTCTGCTTCAGATAGGTTTTACGTCTAACTTATTGATTCGTTGCTAATAACAGAAAGTTTTTGGGGGTGGAGGATGTACTGAAGCAGAGGATCAAAGACTGCCGTTTCTGCTGCCCAAGGACTTCTCCCGTTGTTTGACATTTCGCTTTCTGGCCCGCTGTGTAATTCAGTAGCGCGCACGGATGCTTGGATCTGTTAAACATTGACGAGGAACATTTACTTCGAGGATTATTGTTGGCACTGAATTTTCTGTTTTCTAGTGGCGATTGGGATGACACTGAGCGTTTCAGTTCTAGAGCTGATACTCCCTACGCTCCTTGCTCTCTAATCTGTTGCATCCCACCAAAAGAACCAACTGAATCATCCGAACATGAAGAGAAATAAAAACCTAAGAGAAGTCGCCACAATAAGCTACGATTCTTTCATGTACAACTTCTGATCTAACTGAGCGGCCAAGTAATTAGATAAAGGTGAAATGAGTTGCATGTAAGGCAGCACTAATATAGGCAATACAAAGTATCAGAATCGCACTGTTTGAGAAAAGGCGAGTCGGAACATCCCCTGATTTGCACAACATTTGCAGGTCAAACTGGAAGGGCTATTCTGGACATGTCTAGTTAATTTACATCAAAATATATAGATTATAACATACAAACGGCAAACCAAGTTCGCAATCCAAGTAGCAATATCCAAACATGTCTACCAGCAAAGGTCCTGAGAATGAGATACTATCCAATAGAGTATCAACAGCTATGGACGATCAGCAAATGAGTGACCTGGTCCCTAGCTGATGATCAGCAAACAAAAGGAGTGCAGTCACTGTACCGACGAGCAGCAAATAAACGGCACCCACTGCTGTTTCCTTCCCTTGGGCTTCTTCTCGACAGGCAACCTGGCGGGCGAGTTCCAGTCTTGCTGCCCTGTACCGGCCTTGGGCGAACCTGGCTTCCCCGGTGACACATTGTCTTTCGATGATCGACGCCTGAATGAAAGTACTCTTTCCTTGCTGCTCGCCTTCTTCTCCTTCTCTTTGGTTTCCACATTCTTGTCGGCAAGGAGGACCTTCAACGAGACATGGCTCTTGTCTGAGTCGGTGACCATTTCCTTGTCGGCGATTTCTTCATCTCCTTTTGGGTCATCTGTGCTTTCTATGGCGCTGATCTCCTTTGATGCTGTATCTTCAGTTTTCCCTGTTTCTTCAACAACATTTGTGGTCTGCTGTGCCACTTCAGTTTTGTCTGAAGCAGGGCCTATGGTGAAGGTGTCTCCATTTTGCTTCCTATTTTCTGCATTGTCTGTGCCTGACAGCGTGTTCCTTTCATCAGAACTAGGTTCTGCTGTAGTCTCTTCACTCTGCTTCTTTTCTTCAACATCGCCCATACTGCATTCCTTGTCGGCGATTTCTTCGTCTCCTTTTGGGTCATCCGTGCTTTCTATGGTGCTGATCTCCTTTGAGGCTGTATCTTCAGTTTCCCCTGTTTCTTCAACAACATTTGTGGTCTGTTGTGCCACTTCAGTTTTGTCTGAAGCAGGACCTATGGTGAAGGTGTCTCCATTTTGCTTCTTATTTTCTGCATCGTCTGTGCCTGACAGCGTGTTCCTTTCATCAGAACTAGGATCTGCTGTAGTCTCTTCACTCTGCTTCTTTTCTTCAACATCGCCCATACTGCATATGGTGGCTGAAGTAGTAGCAGGGTCCAAAATAGGATATTCATTCTTCTTGTCAACATTATCAGTGGCGTGCACTGCACTCGTTTCATGCAGAGTAGGGTATGCAGTTGTTTCTCCATCCTTCCTCTCTGCAACACTGTCAGTAGAGGCAACCAAACTTAACTTGTGGGAGGCAGCATCTGCTGTAGTCTCTTCAATTGTCTTCTCTTCAACATTATCTGTGCTGTGTACCACAATATTCTCATGGGAGCCAAGGCTCTCGGTCACTTTTTCCTTACACATGTTTTCCTCATTAATACTGCTGAATGTCATGTTCATACCATGAGGGATGGGGCCTGTAGTGATTTCTTCATTCTGAATTATGCCTTCAACGTCATCTGCAGTGGTTCCTGCGTTGACCTCACCAGTAGTAGCATTGTTTTCTCCAGCAGTCTCTTTGCTGCACGCACCATCTATCTCACTGCTTGTTTTTGCATCAATCTCACCCTGCATTTCTTCAACGATGCCTCTGCTAGTTGTAACACTAGTTTCTTCAGAAGCAAGATTTGCAATGAACTCTTCAATCTGCTCCTTTTCTTCAGCACTAGTCATGCTTTGTACCACACTTATCTTGCAAGAACTTGTGTCTGCAATAATTTCTTCACTCTTCTCATTTTCCCCGTGATTATCAGTATTGGAAACTGCATTGGGTTCATGAGGAATGGGATCTACAATGATCTCTTTGTTCTGCTGCTTCTCTTCAAAGTTTTCTATGATATGCATCTCATTACCTCTGTATGAAGTAAGGTCAGTACCACCTTTTTCATTCTGCCTGTTGTCTTCAACATCATTTGTGCTACCAACCATGCTGATTTCATGTGCCATGGTGGAAGTAGTCAGCTCCAGTGGACCAACTTGTGATGTCACGACAGTACCGGTAGTCACATTTTTCTGCATGCTGTCATCCATTGTCACAACAGATGAACAAACATTCTCTGCAATGTTATCTGCGCCACCAACAGCAGGTTCAAATGCACTTGATATTGCTGGAATGCTTCCCTCTGCAGAATGCTCATCAAATGTCAGTTCATGAACAATTAGTATGCCTTACACAGAATAACTAAAGTTATTGATTAAAATGTTTAGGCCAGTGAAGTGTATCAACTACAGATTGTACTAGTCAAATAATGCACTGGTGTCAAATTGCACTTGAGACAGGTAATCATAATTGTGCATTAGGTAGAAGACCAGATGGTATTTAAAATCTTGACATGATATGAGCAAAGAAGTGTCAGCTAATAATGTGTTATCACTGAGCCCTCTTCCAAATTGGCCAGACACCATCATAATGCAAGTGCAATGGAGACACTATTTCATAGCTCAACTACCCAAAGTTGGAGTACACCGCTCAATACAATGATTTTCTGCTGCTTAACAAACTTTATTTTAACATAATAAAGGGGTTTTATTTTGACACTAGAATAAAATAGAAGGCGGTGTGAAATACAGTACACTATAACATCCAGAAACTCACCTGAAATAGTATAGTGCTGTTCATCAATATCGTCTGCCCCTTTAGAGATTGCCAGATGGCCTGCTGTTTCAGAGGTAGAGTCAGGCTCTTGCTGAGGTTTGACATCATCAGGTGTCTCTGAGTGGGAACCACCTGTACCAAGTTTAACCAAAACATCATCTGTACCAACAGATTTCTCAGTAAAAGACTCAATGGGCACCTCGATGCTAGGAATTTTCTCAAACGAGCCAGTTAACACATGCTTGCTTTGCTGATTTGATTCAGTTTCATCACTCAGGATTTTTTCATTAATATTCTTGTCAGATGAGTCTTCCTCCACCGCAGTGGTACTGTGATCCTCACTAATCTCAGTTTGTAGATTATCTTGACAGGCGAGATCAAACCCAACACCTTCTACTGATTTTTCCTCACTAAATTTACTTTTGCCAATTGTGTTCATATCATCTTCCTCAGTCACAGCAATCCCATGCACTTGACTGGCTACATTATCCATCTGTTCAGAAGTTCCACCTCCAGTTGCATTTGATTCCAGAGGCACAATAGTTGAGTTCTGTGCTTCACATTCATGGAGTGAGTTTTGTATTTCCTGTTCACAGGCTTCTGAACTGGATTTTGCAGCATCTTCAGGCTCTGGTGAAAGAACAGAAGTGGGAACGTCCTCCAGCTGCTCAGAACTAACTGCTGGTTCAGATGGATCCCCATCCTCAATAGGCGATCCTTTTTCAGAGTACTGTGTAGCCACTGCAGTCAGAGTACAATCATCAGTCCTGCTGGCTTCAGAAGTGATTTCAGAAGGAATATTACTGCTACTGATGAGGTGATCTTCAGTGACTTGATGACCAGCACCACTTCCAGAAGATTGCTCTACAAAACACAGCCACAGGCAATCATGCATTCAGACATATGCACACTACAACATACAACCACAGGCAATCGTGCATTCAGACATATGCACTAAACAAAAGACAGCCACGGGCAATCGTGCATTCAGACATCGTAGACCCATAAAATGCATCGTTAACCATTAACAACGACCAAAATATGCGTCGAAGAGAGTGTACACATATACCACAGTGATACATTTAAATAGCTCCAGCCTCTCTACCAGTGAAGTTATGCTAACAGCACAGCATGGGGACAAGACAAGTTGGCGAGATGGTGGTATCCAACGACAACATGTGGCCAGCCTCACTAATTTATTGAACAGATTTATTATACCAAACCTGAGATGCACAGTAGATGGAAGTTCCATAACCAGCTAAGCAGTTCTGAACCAACACATTTATTACCCTAACCCCAAAGACGAAAACAAAATGACCGTATTGTGCTGCTAACCGAAAGGATAAGGACATGCTTTTCCCAGATTCTACATCAGTACAATTCCACTGAACCAGAACGTTCTTGCCAACAAAAGAGGAAATTGGGAAAGAAAAAAAAGGTAACGCAATAACTTTCCACCTACCAAATCTCAACCAAGAGATTTTTCATCGCTTCAGAAACGAACAAAAAGAAACGGAGAACACGAAGATTCAGAACGAACCTGCATTGTCCCCTCCCTCCACCGCGTCCGCAGCAGCCTCTGGCGCAGATCCAGCCAAACCGCCGCCACAATCCGCCGCGCTCGCTCCAATTCCCTCGGCCGCTCCATCACCACCACCACCTTCAATTCGGACGCAGCCAGCAGAGCACGCATCAGGCCAAGAGCACGACTTGGACGCAGCGACATACGATAACGGGGGCACGGAATCCACGGTACCTGGAAGCAACTCGCCGCCGTCGTGCTCCCCGGCGCCCTCCTCCGCGGCGGCGCCGGCGGCGGACGCCTGCTTGCCGCAGTGCTTGCGGTGCGCGCGGCGCTGCTTGGCGCTGGGGTGGCCGTTCGGGTACTGGTACCCGCAGGCGTGGCACAGCACCCCGTCCCCTCCTCCGGCTCCCCCTCCTCCTGCGCGCGAAAGAAACCGCCCCGCCGTCACATCTCACGAACTCGACAGGGGGAAAAAAAAGCAAATAATAAATCTTCGCATTGCCGCCGGCGAAGCGGCAACGGGGGCTCACCGGCTGCGCTCTTGTGCCCGCTCTCCATGGCGCCCCCCCGCGGACCAGCGCTCGACGGCGGCAGCAACGGGAGGGAGACGAGTCACGAGTGGTAGTTGGTTGCTCGCCGGCCTCGCCTCGCCTCGCTTCGCTTTTGCTGAGTGAGTGGAGTGCGGGGAGACGACGAAAGAAAGCACAAAGCAGAGAGAGAGAGAGAGGAGGCGCCCTCACGGCCTCACGCCCAGGGATAATGACAACCGCGCCTATCATTATGGCCGCGGCGTGGGGCCCACGCAGCCCCTGGCCCACACGTCAGGGGGAGGCTAACGGTGGGCGGCGGGGCCCACCGGGGGCGTCGCGGACCGTGGGCAAGAGACAAGGGTCTGGGTCTCTCTCGCGGTCGGTCGCTCTCCTCTCGTGCGGTTGCGGCCCGCGGCATCTTGGCCGTCGGCGGCGGCATCGACGGTTGGAGGTAGGGCGCGGGGGAGTCGAGGACGGCGGGGACGGCACGCCGAGGCCGAGATGCCTCGCCGGTGGGTAGGGCCCACGTGGCCGGCAAGGCAGAGGAGAGGACTAGAGGAGGGGTCGAGGGGATATCCTTTGCTCCGCCGGGTTGGTAACCTGCGCAGCTTTTGGGCCGGGCCGAAGCAGGCCCGTTCGCTTACACCTTTTCACCTTTTTACTGCTCCCAATGCAGCCAGGCAGCGGTGTACTGTCACCTCCTCTCCTCCCATGTCTACTATGCAGCTGAAGCTGCGAGGTGCCAGCTCACTCACGGTCACGGCGAGCTCGGCGGGTACATGGCGGCATGTGCCAATTGGGGACACCGGCAAGGACGAGCAAGTGTGTAGGCTGGAGTGAGGGCTAGGACCGGTACGGAGCGGTGAATGGTCCCCGACTCTTCCACATTTCATGGCGTGTAATCTATATTGGACGTGCGATGGTGGGCGCGCCTAGAACGTGAATATGTTGCGCGAGTCGTTGTACTTACCTCGGGGGAATCTTTTTAAAAAAAACATTAGAGATATGGTGGGTGCACTTTCTCTGTCTTCGCCGCACTTGCTCTCTAGCCTGTTTAGAATTTATATATATTTGTACTGTAACATGCTTTCTAAAAATACGATACAATGCAGCTAGTTTACGCTGGGTGCTCGTATCATCATGAAAAGAAACCAATTATGCATCCTGAATACAATTATATGGGGAAGTAGCTAAACCGTGGAAAACTCGGCCCAAAATCGGTAGGTTCTGTTTCTGTCTGGCCCAAAAGCCAGCGTTGTCCACGTCCCAAGTTTCATTGGGCTCGGCTACCGGTTTATCTCAAGCCCATCATCTATCTCCTTGGGCTATCGGCCCATGATGCCCTGGCCTTCTCCTCGGCCGCCGCCGCCTCCGCACTCCCCCCGTTTCGCGAACGGAATATTGTGACCCAACGATGAACCCGATAACCAACCACGCCCGCCGCCCGCCGCAGGCCAACCTCTCCCGGTTCCGCCGCCGCTGAGCTGCCGATCTCTCCGCCACCTCGTACGCACCATGCATGGCTACATTTCCTCGAAAATTCGCCGCCGCCGAACTCGGGGACCAGTTTAAACAAAAACAAAGAGTCGTAACTTCGCCGCCGGCGAACTCGGGGTGAAAGTTTAAATAAGCAGGCCTCGAAAATTCGCCGCCGGAGAACTCGGGGGAAGTTTAAACTAAGCGTCGTAAATTGTCCGCCGGCGAACTCTGGTGGAAGTTTAAAGAAACAGGCCTCGAAAATTAACTCGGCGGAACAATTTGAACAGAAACGAAGTTTCGAAAGCTCGCGCCGGTGGACTCGGGGGAACAATTTAAAGCAGTTTTGTTATATGGATATTGGATAGGAAATAGGCAGGAGATCTGCCTGCAAACAAACTAATTGAACTGACAGCGTTACAACGCTGAGTTGAATTACAGTGATGCTTTGCTCGCTACTTCCTACAGAGAAATGGAAAATGGTGCTACCTCTAACTTCTACTATAATAAGGGCATCCATGGCGATGGCCTTCCTCACTGACTAAGCTAATCCAATATGGCCGCGCTCTCTGCTCCTGCTGCTGATCGATCTAGTCCTCAGAGCTGGTGAACTTGCATGATCCATGGCCTGCAAAACACGTAACAGATCAGACAGGTCAGTACGACTGAAATGCGGAAGGTTACTACGTATGTTTGTTTGGAAAGATCGATCAAACACCCCATTGACGAGTGATTGGTTAGATTAACTCACTTGGATCCTTGCTGGTGGTCTCTGCAAGTCCGTTGAAGAAGCAGGTGCCCCCAGAGTTCCTGAACTTCTGCCAGTAGGAGTTGAACGCGTAGCTCGCGTGCGCGTCCAGCGTGTTGGGCTCGTAGCACGCGCCGCCGGGCTGGATGGCGGCGCACGTGCCGCTCCCCTGCTGGCACGCGTAGTCCAGCGCGGCCTGCACCGCCTTCTGGTCCGCCGCCTTTCCGCCGCCGGCGAGCACGCACCACGCCGACGAGCTGTCGTCCGTGTCGTCCGCCGGCGGCAGCGGCGGGTACGACCGCGACGGCCGCCGGCCGGTGAGGTCGATCTCGTAGACGTTGGTCTGGTTGGGGTAGTAGAGCCCCCAGTGGCGCTCGGTGTCGGCCCCGGGCTTCTTGTCCTCGTCGTAGAGCGAGAAGAGGAACACCGGCATCTTGGACCCCGGCCTCGCCGGCGTGCCGGGGTTCTTGGACATCCGCGCGGCGACGTTGCGGTTGTACGTGGCGGCGTTGCGCACGTTAGCCCCCAAGCCGCCGGCGTTCGGCCACCCGGTCTCCGCGACGGCCAGCTTCACGTTCCCGTACCCGAGCTTGCCCATGGCGGCCACGACGGCGTCGAGCATTTGGTCGAGCAGGTTGGTGTAGGTGAGCCCCGTGCCCGGGTCCACGTAGTGGGAGCTCGCCTTGCCCTGGAAGAGCGCGTAGTCGAGGGAGATGTCGCCGCGGTTGCCCGCCCACGCGAAGTAGGGGTAGGCGTCGACGAAGTAGAAGGAGCGGCTGGCGTTGAGGAACCGGAGCAGCGGGCGGATGACGTCGCCGGCGACGTCGCCGCGGAACGCGCCGGCGGACGGCGGGTACGAGGCCGAGAGCGCGTCCATGGCAAGCGTCGTGCCGAGCTTGACCTCGCGGATGCCGCGCGCGCGGATGGCGCGGTGGAGGTTGGCCATCGCCGGCACGATGGCGCGCCACGTGGAGCCCGCGGCGGCGCGGTCGGAGAGCACCTCGTTGCCGACGAGGAGGTACATCACCCGCGTCGCCGGGACGTGCGGCGCGAGGTTGGCGGCGACCCAGGCGTCCGCGGCGGCGCGGGAGGATGCCAGCGACGGGATGGCCTGGTTCGGCACCATGACCGCGACGGGGAGCCCCGTCCCGGCGAGAGCGCGCAGGATGGCCGGGTTGGCGTCGTAGATCTTGACGGCGCCGGCGCCGGCCGCGCGGAGGAGCTGCACGGAGCGCGCCGCCGAGGGGAGGTCGTCGGCCACCGTGCCGTAGTTGACGCCGAGGCCGCGGCACCTCCCTCCTGCATGCACGCAACAGGGACACGAACAGGAAAAGAACAAGAGGCTCGTCAGCGAATTAACAGAAGATATTAACCATGGAAAACCACTAGCTGATCAGCAGTAATAATAATGACATGAGTCGACGTGAGGATATCGGAGATGTGATCACCAGGGCAATGGCACATTGGTTTGACGGCGGAGACGACGCCAAAATGGCAGGCAAGGGCGGCGGCGAGGAGGACGGCGATGGCGACGGAGCGGTGGGAGGAGGACGGTGCCATGGTGACGGCGGCCATTCTTGCTTGTATGTGTTGCTAGCTATTGGATCAGGTCGAATGGTGAAGGGAGCAGTGAATGTTTAGGGTTTATATAGAGAGGAAGGAGAGAGTTTTTAGGGAGCGGTAGTTGGATAACCCAGAAGGTAATTAGAAAAGAAAATAAAAAAGAGAAAAGTACGGATGAATAGTCTTTAAGGCCTTTATGGGCCCGGCCCATGACAATCCGTGTATTGCTGGCGTGAGCCGATGGATCCATATTCTGTTCCTTTCGGATTCAATCTGCAAAGGGGCCGGAGCGGGGTGCCCCTAATCGTAACCCGCTGCTCCGTTCGTAGACATGCAGGGTTGGGGGTCAACCCGCCCCTTAATCTCTCTGGCAGAGCTGACCTGCGGGGCACCGAGGTTCGAACCTTCTGGTATATGATGAACTATCGTGGGAGAAAGGGAGTAGCAGTCTGCTTTGCTGAAGTAGCAAACACGAGTCGATTTGTTTCAGCTTCTCCATGTATACATTTGAATACTCAACGATCAACGATGGTTAAGACATGGACTCTGAATACTCATTGTTGGTTAAACGTGGAACTAACATTGGCTAAAATATCAGCAAATCTCTATAACATTACGTGCCTACTTGAACCTGGAGCTATTTGCAAATTAACCAAGTGAATACATTTAAACATCACAGCCGCTACATCTGTAGTTGCATGTATTCACCGTGCGCGTAGATCAGTGGAAGCTCTCCAGCAGGATATCACAATTCACAATGGAAACTGATGGAAACTACGCAACACAAAGCAACTGCAGCACTATGCCAGCATCGACTCGCTGTGCACCAGATCAGAGTTGTCTGAAATCAACATGATCGATGCTAGGAAAACAAACCACTTCCCTTTGAAACCCAAAGAGTGAATGGTCGAATTTGCCGTCTTCTGTTGGCCTTGCCTGTCCACCGTGCTCCACCGTTCAAAGGCAGGAGAGAATTCGGACCAGCCGTTCTTAATTGGTATGCTAGCTGTTCGTGTTCGCTGTCATCCATTGGCGCATCGACCTCATTCCAAATCGTAAGATTACACATTTACACTGGCAGTGACCCAGGAGTCAGGAGATAAACTGCCAACTCGATCGTTTCCCGAGCAACAGAGAGGGCACACTTGCTGGGTCAACGCGGCCCACGCGGCGTTTTGCTCGCGCGCTCACAAAAACCACAGGCGTACAAGGCCACAAGGGATATCGATCAGCTCCCATGCAGCTAGCCTTTTTCCATTCAGGCCTATCTTTCAGTCAAAGTGCTGATCTGACGATAAGCAAATCTGATGTGCAATCATGGATGGGCATGGTCAAAGCATCACCAACTCTGAACCGTGATACTACCGCATACTGTGAAGTTACCATTGCCGCCGCCGCCGGGATGGAGCCCCCAACCATTAACCAATCACCATGGCCGGTGTACGTGGCACTGGAATGCCAGGAGAGCGGCAGATCCGGGTCCACCGGACGCGGCGAACTCGCCGCCTCCCCGGCGGGAGAGGCCACGCCGGAACGGCGGCACCCGGCCGGATTGAAGGCGCTCGAGTGGGTGTGGGATGTGTGCCATTGTCTGCATCCGGGCGACGCGGCGAAAATCAAGCCTGACAGCAGCTGGACCTTTCGCTTTCGCGTTTGATCAGTTTTTTTGGAAGGAAATGATCAGTTTTCTTTTGTATGTATGTGTGTTCATTGATTCATGGAAAGCATCGGCGCATCGCGACATGAACCAAACCAGTATGAGTATATGGCGTTCCTTTCCTTTCCAGTAGCGCTGTAACCTGATACGTTTACGTTTGCGTTGCAGGTTTCCAACCAAACACCGCCCTTGTATTTAGACGGAGTACAGACAGACTAGGTTCGACCGCTCGAGTCTTTCCCCTCTCGCACGCTCTTCTTCACGGCGTCTGCCGAGCCGCCGCCGCGCACCGCCGGCGCCGCCACTCCCCACCCCGGCCAACTCCAGCAGGCGTCGCTGGTCCCTCGGTTTAAGCTTCCCTCTGAATATACAGCCACAGCAGACTCGCTAAGAAGTGTAAGTACCATCCATCTGCCAGTGTGGATTACTTTGTTTTAGACTTTTAGGGGCTGTTTGGATCCCTATGGCAAGAGAAAAAAAGAGTAAAACTTTTGCCCTCAAAAAAAGATGGCAAAAATTTTGTCACTAGGGGTGTTTGGATCCAATGGTAAAATTTTTAGCAAAAACCCATTCTCCCTTCTATCCAATGGCAAAAACTTTTACCCTTTTGTCCAATTTTACCACAATGTTGACCCAAAAGATTTTTGCCATCTCATTTTTTGATTTGCCCTTTTGTCATGGAGGTGTTTGGAGGCAAATGGCAAATGGCACATAGTACACACGTAGCTAGGCATCTTAAACTCTAGTTCCTGAAGGATTCTACCGGGCTCTAAAACTAGAGCAGACTGGAAAATGTTAAGATTGACTAGAAGTTGCAGAACAAGTACTGTATATGAAGATTATATAACGAAGGCTAAAACAAGCTAAATGAACAAAAGGTATTTTGAACTAGATGGACTGCTTGAGTGCCTGGGTGTGTATGTAGGCCTTTTCAAGGGCACTCGAAACACATCAAGAAAGAGATTTAGATAGTGGAGATGCTGGATCAAGAGTTGGGGACTAAACGTACTAGTCGAAACCTTGCCTGTAAAAGAAATCAACATTTTTTTTTCTGTCGTCTCCTTTATTTGAAGCGTTTATCTCTCTTGCCAACATCATTTTGTTTTTGGTCTGCTCTCTCACACAGGATCAGTTTTTTACATTTGCACTGACAGGGAAAATGGTGGAACGTATATATAATAATCCAAAGTGGAAGAAGACGCTGCTGGAGACACCCTCAGGCTTTGCCCTGTTTGAAGTTAATGAAGTTGCACTCAAAGAACCTACGGTTGTTCTAGCGCCCGGACGTCCGACGTCTCAAAGAAAATCGGACGGGGTGACGTGGCACAACAACAGCCAAGCATTCCTACCGCGACGATACTGTAGCAGTTGAAACTCCCACCGCAACATGGGTGCGATGTTGCATGCAACATATAAAAATTTTGCAACATCCAAAAATAGCGTATGCAACATCAAATAATAGTATCTGCAACATAAATAGTCACAACTCTCAACCATGCACGAAATCAGTCAGAAAATTTCTCAATAAAAATGCAACATCTGGATGAAACACTTGCAACATGCATACGAAACATACGCAACATCCAACACCTCAGATCCATTTTTGCAACATTCACATCAGAATGTTGCAACATTCTAATGAAACATCCGAAACATATGAAACGTGCTGTTGCAACATGGAGCGAAACCATAGAAACATCCCAGATCTATTCTTGCAACATTCACATTAAACAGTTGCAACATTCTTCTTAAACATCCGAAACGTGAAACATGCTCTTTCAGCATGGAGCAAACCCTAGGAAAAAAAGCAAATGTGGCACCTCCCTCCCCCCCGTCGCCCCTCTCTCTACTCTCCCGTGGGCACGCCACCCCTTCCCCTGCTGGAGGAAATGGACGGCGGCGCACGGCGCCCGCCGTGTAGGAGCGGCGCCAAAGGAGGGCACGCCGGCGAGCGCCCACGGAGAAGGGCGTGGCGGCGGCGACGGCGACGCAGAGACGAGGGAGGCCGGCCTTGACGCGGTGGAGGAGCTCGCGGCGGTGCCCCATGGAGGAGCGGCGTGGCGGTGGCCATAGACCAGCAGCACGTCGGTGGCGGCCGTCGCGGAGAAGCGGCGCGGCGCATCAGTCGCGGCATTCGCGGAGGAGCGGGAACGGCGCGGCGGCGGCCATGGAGCAGCGGCACGACGGCGGCGGCGGGCGTGCGTCACGCGGAAGAGCGGGCACGGTGGCGGCGTGCGGCACGCGGAGCGAGCCAGCGAGCACTGCAAGCGGTGCGTGAAGTAAAAAGGTTGGGGATAAGGTTGCAGCGTGGATTAAATGGATGACCGGATGAGGCAGCAGTTGTTTTGTGGATGATATTGTGCCACGTCCTCTGTCCGGAGGGAGGAGTCCGTCGGACGCTCGAGTAATAGCATTACCGAAGAACCTAATGTAATCTTCCATTTCTCTTTCTTTGTTGCACACGCTTCACCATTTTCCCTTTTCTTTTGGACCTTGCAACTATAGTGATCTCCACATGTACGTTATTTCTCTTTTCAGGATATCTGGGTGTACTTTAGGGATGTAACTACTGCAGAAAATGTACAATCTAGATAACTCTATTTGCAGCAGAACTCTGCCTTTTCTTTCCACTTTCCATTTGCATATGATATTTCCCTTTTTGTTGTTTGGACAGTTTCTTTTTCTCCTTGGTTTCGTGAAGTTTGATGACAAAAGTACTTCTTGGGATGGGGACACACGTCCTAGCAAGGACCTCATGAAGTGTTGACCCAAAAGATTTTTGCCATCTCATTTTTTGATTTGCCCTTTTGTCATGGAGTGTTTGGAGGCAAATGGCAAATGGCACATAGTACACACGTAGCTAGGCATCTTAAACTCTAGTTCCTGAAGGATTCTACCGGGCTCTAAAACTAGAGCAGACTGGAAAATGTTAGATTGACTAGAAGTTGCAGAACAAGTAGTATATATGAAGATTATATAACGAAGGCTAAAACAAGCTAAATGAACAAAAGGTATTTTGAACTAGATGGACTGCTCGAGTGCCTGGGTACGTATGTAGGCCTTTTCAATTAAGGGCACTCGAAACACATTAAGAAAGAGATTTAGATAGTGGGGATGCTGGATCAAGAGTTGGGGAGTAAACGTACTAGTCGAAACCTTACCTGTAAAAGAAATCAACTTTTTTTTTCTGTCGTCTCCTTTGAAGCCTTTATCTCTCTTGCCAACATCATTTTGTTTTTGGTCTGCTCTCTCACACAGGATCAGTTTTTTACATTTGCACTGACAGGGAAAATGGCGGAACGTATATATAATAATCCAAAGTGGAAGAAGACGCTGCTGGAGACACCCTCAGGCTTTGCCCTGTTTGAAGTTAATGAAGTTGCACTCAAAGAACCTAATGTAATCTTCCATTTCTCTTTCTTTCTTTCACATTCTTCGCCATTTCCCTTTTTCTTTTGGACCTTGCAACTATAGTGATCTCCACATGTACGTTATTTCTCTTTTCAGGATATCTGGGTGTACTTTAGGGATGTAACTACTGCAGAAAAGGTACAATCTAGATAACTCTATTTGCAGCAGAACACAACGTTTTTTTTCCACTTTCCATTTGCAGATGATATTCCCTTTTTTGCTGCTTGGACAGTTTCTTTTTCTCCTTGGTTTTGTGAAGTTTGATGACAAAAGTACTTCTTGGGATGGGGACACACGTCCTAGCAAGGACCTCATGAAGCTTATTAAAAAATTCTGCGACGATAAAAATGATCTCTTTGTTCAAAGTGCTGATCTTCAAGCTGTTATTGTGAAAAAACTGGTCAGTGTATTCCCTCAGTCGTTCTATTTATCAAATGCTTCATGCTGACTCTGTGTTCTATAGAACGTCAATTGTTCATATGATCCAAATATTGTTGATGAGGTCGTTTGAGGATTAAAGAGCGTCCTTCATGAGGTTATACTCGAAGAAAAGGACAGCATTACGAGGTGTTAGAGTATATGTTAGATAATACCGTACTGCTAGTTGTATCCACGGACAAGTCTCTGTACTCTATATATACCGGCCGAGGCCTCAATGCAATACAACCATTCAATTATACCAATCCCATCTCTCTACATGGTATCACGAGTTTAGGTTCAGATCCTTGGCCACAAACCCTAATCTTCCGCTGCTCTCTCGGCGCCCCCTTCCTTCTCTACGCGCTGCCGGCCGTCTCCCACGGCGGCCATCCAGGGCGTCCCCTCGACGACCTGCTAGCGCGCCCCCCGGGAGGTCGCCCATGACCTCCGCCGGGGGCAGCGCCCCTCTCCGCGGCGGATCGATTAACCGCCGCCGTCCTCGCGTCTAGCGGCAGCAGTAGATCGGGACGCACCTCGTCATCCACCGCCGGAGCCGCCGCCGACACCATCCTCCCGAGCTGCCATGGTGGCTGCCGCGGTCTTCCTCCGGCGCCCGTACCCCACCCGTGCTGCCGTGGTGGCAGCAGGGGCCTTTGCACGGGCGTCCCTCTCGTCGCCGGCGGACCCTCTGGTGGTGTCGCCCCTTCACCGCCGCCTCTCCCCTCGCGGGCTCCCGCCGCCGGCGGACTCCTTACGCAGCGGCACCTGCGCTGCCGTCGTCGTCGCGCCGGCCTCCACGGCCCCTCCTGCGGAGATCCACCCGCCCTTCCGCGGCCCCTCCCGGCGGGGAGCCGCACGGCCGCAGAACTGACGGCGCCGCCGCCGGAGCCGCCCTATCCACCCCATCGCCGTCCGCCGTCCCTCTCTCTCACTCTGTTTTTTTTTCCTGCTGCGTGCGGTCATTGACCGCGAGACGGGAGAAGGAAATAAGAGAGATTGAGAGGATTGCGGTACGCACACCCAGAGGTGCTACACGAGCTGCTGCTAATTTCTTTTTGGTAATTTCTTTGTTTTTTACTCGAGCACTGCTCGAGATTGAGTCGCTCACCGCCTGTCGATCCCGTGTGCCTCTACTTCGACATCGTCACCGGCTGTTCTTCTTCACCACCATGTCGCTCGGGCTGGCGTGCGGTGCGTGCTGGTGCACCACCCGCAGCGCCGCCAGGCCCCTCTGCAACATGGTCTCTACGCTGGCCGTCCCCGACATCGCCGCCACTCCTCCGATCTGCGCGGCATCGTCGTCCGTCGTCTCCGTGCGCCCTCGGTCTGATCAACCGATTGGCGTGACATGTGCGGATTTGGGACAGATGTCCTCAGCACGTACACCTCCGCCGACACGAGGGTTGCGGCTGCGTCGCCTCTTCGGGCTGCAGTGCCGCCCTCCCTGGTCCTCGTCGTTGCATCTTCACCGCCGTCGACTGCGTCCTCGACTTCGTCCACGCCGGCCTCTTCGACCGCGTCTCCGACATCGTCTACGACTACGTCAGTGTGCGCCTTGCGCACACATGGTCTTCACCGAGCTGTTCGAGTTCTTCGTCGTCTTCTTCGAGCTCCGCCGCCGCGTCCTCCGGATCATCTGGCCTTGCGCCCGATCGTTCGGGGTTACCTCCTCGCTTCGTCCAGCACCACTTCGTCGCCAGCGTCGCCGTCTACTCCTTCATCTACTTCGTCTACTCCGACAACTGCGGGTTGCATCGGCATCTTCTACCTCGCCGTTCTTCTGCGCCTGCGATCGTCGTGGAGGCCTTCTCTGCTGGTCCCTCAGACAATGGCGTCTTGGTGGTGCACTCTCCCTCGCACGTCCGGTATTGGCAACACCGGTGCGTGCCATCGTCCCCGATGCATTCACGGGTCTGGCAAACCCGGGGATGTGTCGCCCGATGGCGTGTCTGCGTCGACTTCGGCATCGACTCCCTCTTCGACTGCCTCGACGCGTCGCCGTCTTCGTCTCCGGGGTCTTCTCCGTTACGGCTCCACCATGGCGCCTCCTCGTGCGCCCGCGGCTTCCTGTGCGGCTCCTTACCCTCGGCGACCTCGACAGCTCACCCTCGACCACGGCTACCCTACGCACGACTTCCTCGACCACGGCTACCCGTCCTCGTCTCGGCTTCATCGACATCGGCACAAAGGGCTACCATCCGCATGAGTTACTCGCCGGTTCTTCTCTCCAGTAGCAGCATCCGCACTGCACCGACGCTACAACTGCGGGGGGATGTTAGTCCGTCGGTTCCCACCTTCGGCTTCTCCTCCAGTCTCACCGTCTGCGGTGCTCCCGCTATGACTGCGGGGGGATGTTAGAGTATATGTTAGATAATACCGTACTACTAGTTGTATCCACGGACAAGTCTCTGTACTCTATATATACCGGCCGAGGCCTCAATGCAATACAACCATTCAATTATACCAATCCCATCTCTCTACATGTGGAGAGATGTGGATTGGTGGAATGATTGGATGTATTGCATTGAGCCCCTAGGGCGGTATATATGAGAGTACAAAGGCACCTCCGGTGGGTACACAAGCAGTACGGGATTATGTAACCATCTATACTCTAACATCCCCCCGCAGTCACAACGGGAGCACCGCAGACGATGAGACTAGAGGAGAAGCCGAAGGTAGGACCCGACGGTCTTACATTCCCCCGCAGTTGTAGCATCGGTGCAGTGCGAACGATGCGACTGGAGAGAACCGAGGAGGAACTCATGCGGATGGTAGCCCTTAGTGCCGATGTCGATGTAGCCGAGACGAGGACGAGTGGCCGTGGTCGAGGAAGTCGTGCGTAGGGTAGCCGTGGTCGAGGTAGAGCTGTCGATGTCGCCAGGGTAGGGAGCCGCACATGAAGCCGCAGGCGCACGAGGAAGTGCCATGGTGGAGGCGTAACCGAGAAGACGCTGGAGACGAAGACGGCGACGCGTCGAGGCAGTCGAAGAGGGAGTCGATGCCGAAGTCGACGCAGATACACCATCGAGCGACACATCCCCGGGTTTGCCAGACCCGTGAATGCATCGAGGACGATGGCACGCACCAGTGTTGCCAATACCGGACGTGCGAGGGAGAGTGCACCACCAAGACGCTGTTGTCTGAGGGACCAGCAGAGGAGGCCTCCATGACGATCGCAGGAGCAGAAGGACGGCGAGGTAGAAGATGCCGATGCAGCCCACAGTTGTTGGAGTAGACGAAGGGGTAGGATCAGACGGCGACGCTGGTGGCGAGGTGGTGCTGGACGAAGCGAAAGGTGAACCCAGATGATCTGGCGCAAGGCCCGATTATCCGGATGACGCGGCGGCGGAGCTCGAAGAAGGCGACGAAGATCTCGAACAGCTCGGAGAAGACCATGTGCGCGCAAAGGCGCACTGACGTAGTCGTAGACGATGTCGGAGACGCGGTCGAAGAGGCCGGCGTAGACGAAGTCGAGGACGTAGTCGGCGGCGGTGAAGATGCAACGACGGAGAGCACCACGGACGGTACCGCTGCTGCCCGAAGAGGCGAAGCAGCGACCACCCTCCATATTCGGGGAAGGCGCACAATACGACGACGAACGTCACGGGAGCCAGGTGGATCGCGCACGTCGGCTGATCAGACCGAGTATGCGCGAGGCGAGACGACGATGGGCGAAGTCGGTGGAGGCGTCCCGATCGGTGGAGGCGACGACGAGCCGGCGAAGATTGACGTGCGAATGAGGCGACGAGGTGGGTGGCATAGATGGGCGTCCCCTAGAGCGCCATCCATGTCACCATGCCGCACAGTCGAGGGTGAAGAAGAAGCCGGTGAAGTCGATGCCGATGTCGAAGTAGAAGCACACGGTCGACGGGCGGTGGGCGACTCAATCTCGAGCAGTGCTCGAGTAAAAAATCAGAGAAACACCAAAAACAATAAATCAAGCAGCAGTTCGTGTAGACTTCCTGGTGTGCACCTAGCCCAGTACCCCCTCCCATCCCTTATCTCCTCTCTACCATCGGTCAACCACCGGTGAGTGAGAGAAAGAGAGACAGAGACAGAGAGAACCAGCCAAGTTGTCGCTGGCGTGAGGTCGAGCGGAGAAGACAGCAGAGTAGGGAGAGGCGGGTCCGGCCGTCAGTGGTGCCCGACTCCAGGCGACGACCGGCGCCCGGGAGGAGAGGAGGTGGATCCCCGATCCGCCGATGTTGTCCGACGCAGGCGCGTCGCGACCGGCGGCGGGGAAGAGGAGATAGATCCCGTCGGGGCACTGGACGCCAGGCACGGTGCAGGGCCTCGACCGGCGGCGATGTCCTGGACGGGGCGGAGGAGAGCAGGGCCGGCGGCGCAGGAGTGCAGGGCCGGCGGCGGAGGAGAGCCAGGCCGGCGATGGAAGAGATCAGGGCCGACGGCGGCGCAGAGCAGGGCCGGCGGCGGAGGAGATCACCACGCGGCGCGCGGGCAGGAAGTGCCATCGGCGGCGCGCTGAGGCGGGTCCTGCCAGAACCGCGTGGCGACGCGGGGGTCGACCCACGGACGACTGCACCCAGGTGAGGTTCTTCATGATCTACTGCTTGACGACGACGACAAAGAAGACGGCGGCAAAGCAGGGGAGGCCGCCGCGGGGGTTGGAGAGGGCGCGGCCCCCGGCAGAGATCCCCATGGGCGACCTCTCCGGGGGCGCGACTAGGACGTCGATGGTGCTGAAGGTCCTTGTTCGGTTTTGGTAATTGAATGATAACTTAGGTGGACTAATATGTGTTTAAGTGAAATACACATGTGATTAGTCTATAGGTAATTATGTGATGAAGGAGCTCATTGCATATGAGACATGACATGGAGTCATGTGACTAAGTGGAGAAGATCAAGACAAGACTTGGTTTGATGGACCGGTTGCAAGTGTGAAGGGCAAGTTAGAGGCTAAGCGTTGGACCGCGTGGCGGGATGCTTGAGCAATGACTTGGCGCCGATGGACCATTGCAACGGTGAAGAGCAAGTGGAGTCAAGATCGATGAACCAATGAGTCGCATGATGATATGAAGTGGATCATATCATTCGTGATGATGTTGGTGCATGTGTTGCATCAACATTGGAAAATGTGGAATGGAATGCGCAAGGCAAAGGTATAACCAATAGGCATTTCATTTAACCGGTCATAGGTGAGTAGAGAAGTTTATGACCGGGTTTAGGATAGATGGCCATACTATCAAGAGGGGCAAACTTGTTTGCATATCGGTCATCTAGTGCCACTTGAGAGATCTAACTTTGCGATGTTGCTAGGATCGAGTGGCGTGGTGAAGAAAGTGAAAAACTCTTTGAAATGTTTGTGAAAATGCTAACTCACATACACATAAGGTGGTACACTTATGGGGTTGGCACATTTGCAAAGGGGTTGAACTTTGGATGATGGTGATGGCTTAGTGTGATCTTGGTTTGCAATTCTGCTTTGATCCAAAGTGTTTGGGGTCAAGAATTCAGTTGGGATAGATAGCCCTCTGAATGAGCTTTCCATAGAGTCCAAGATCACTTAATTTGGACATCGGAGCTAAAAGTTATGGGCGTTTTACCGAGTGCCGGCTGTGCTGAAAATAGGGCTGCGGACGGTCCGCGATGACTGCACGGACGGTCCGCGGGGACAGTCGTTCGTA
Source organism: Echinochloa phyllopogon (assembly GCA_033239725.1). Classification (NCBI taxonomy): domain Eukaryota; kingdom Viridiplantae; phylum Streptophyta; class Magnoliopsida; order Poales; family Poaceae; genus Echinochloa; species Echinochloa phyllopogon. Next base: position 37,289,972 of record BTCW01000006.1, read on the forward strand.
CAAGTCCGAACGGACCTCTAACGGTCCGCAAATTTGGCGGACAGTCCGCGGTTACTGCGGACGGTCCGGGGCGGCTGCAGACGGTCCGTGGGAACAGTCTGTAAATTCACCCGGTTTTACACAGAGACGTTTCCCGATGATCCAGGGGGTCGGACGGTCCGCGGGTGCTGGGCGGACGGTCCGCGAATGACGAGTTTGTGACCGTTTGGAGCTCAACGGCTAGTTTTTTGAATGGCGGACGGTCCGGGGATGCACCGCGGACGGTCCGAGGTAGCCATTAGAGCTCGGGAAAAGGGTGTAACGGCTAGTTTTCCCCTCCCCTCTATAAATAGAAGGGTGCCCGGGGCTTGGAGGGGGTTGAGCACCTTGGGAATGTGTTTCCCTTGGTTGTGCTTGCCTTGGGAGTCCACTAACTCACTTGTTCATGCGAGATTGCGAATCCATTGCGAGTGAGTGCGAGTCTAGTGCATTGCTTTGAGAGATTGCATCGAGTGGCACTAGGTGTTCGTGTTGCAAGCCGGTTTGCTTGTTACTCTTGGAGGTTGCCACCTCCTAGACGGCTTGGTGGATTGAGGCTCCGTTGAACCACGCAAGGAGATTGTGCGGTGCTCCGGAGAAGGATTTGTCAGGGGGATTGTGCTCACCCCGCGGGAATCGCGAAGAGCAAGTCTAGTGGAGTGTGTCATTGAGTTACCTCACTTGCGAGTGGTGTCTTGGAGTGCCCGGAGTGGCCGGCGGCTTGAGAGCTTTGCCCAAGAACCATCGAGGTGTTGGTCGACACAACGAGGACTAGCTTGGTGGCAAACAAGTGAACCTCGGGATAAAAATCACCGTGTCAACATTGTCTACTCTTCTCGATGGTTTGCATTTCTCAATCACAAGCATTGTATTTACATCATTATATATCTTTTGTGCTTGTGTGGTTGATCTTATAATTAGTGGGCTTGTGTAGCTTGCTAATTGTCTTCTTGCTTGTGTAGCTAGAAGTAGTGATCTTGTGACTAATTTGCTTGTGTAGCTTAATTAGTCTCTTCGCTTAGTTTGTGTAGCTAAGTAAATTGAGCCTTTGGATTAGACTTGTGTAGTCTTGTCCATTGTGCATTGCTAGTGAGCTTAGGAGCTTTGTGCTTTTGCTTACTAGTTGTGTAGGAGCTCCCCGGTGTGTGAAGTACTAGTGGCATAGGTTTGTGTGACCTTGCTTCTAGAATTGATTAGGTGAGCTCGTGCTAGCTTAGCACCTTATTTGCTTGTTTAGAATCTTTTATAAGGTGCTAGTGAACATAGATAGAGGGGTGAAGTCTTGGCTAGACCGATAGTTTTAATTCCGCATTTGTTTCGGTTAGCCGGTGAGTTAAATTTTAGAAAGGACTATTCATCCCCCTCTAGTCCGCCATCTCGACCCTACAAGTGGTATCAGAGCCGAGATCTCTCTTTTGTGGTCTTTACCGACCCGAGAGGATGGCGAACTACGGGCTAGATGTTGATTGTCCACACATTTTTGATGGCACACACTTTACACGGTGGAAAAATTGGATGATAAGCAATTTCAAGTTCATTTCCCCTCAAATGTGGTGGATTGTCAATGTTGGTTTTTCTTATCCAATTGATGAAATTAATGCAACTCTAGCACAAGATAAATGCTATCAACTTAATTATCTAGCTATTAACATCATGCATACATCTTTGGATAAGTGTATATTTTGGGAGATTGCTAACATGCAAGATGCTCATGAGATTTGGATTTATCTCAATGAGAAGTATGGGACAATCTCCAATGATGATGATGATGAGCCCAAGGAAGCGGCTATTGAGGATGTTGAGCATGACCACAACTTGGTGATTGTGGAAGATTGCTCTACCTCATGGTCAAGTGATGGTAATGATAGTCATTCTACCACAAGTTCACTTGCCAAGATTGTTGAAGGGCGAAGCTCAAGTGATGCAAGTAATATCTCTACTTCAAGCACACGTGATGAAAATATTTCATGGTCAAGCAACGAGAATGATGGTGCTGCTACAAGCTCTCCAACATCACTACATTGCCTCACGTCACAAGGTAACATATCAAGTTGCAATGTGATTGGTCATAAGTCATATGATGAGCTTGTTAGTAAAATTGCTAGCATGAACATTGCTTTAGAAAATGAGATGGCTAAAACAAGTAAATTGGAAAATGAAAACTCTTTTCTAAAGACCACATGTGAACAACAAAAGCATCTACTTCATGTCATTACTTGTTCACATGATGAGTTAAAAATGGCTCATGAGAAACTTAGTGTTGCTCATGATCACTTGGTACAAAACCATGCTTTTCTCACTAAGGAACTTTACAATGAAAAGAATAAAACTAGTGAGAGCTCATCACTTGGGTCAAATGATCAATCACACAATGTTGCTAACCCTTGTGATGTAGAGAAAAAGCATGTATCCACCTCTTGCAATGATTTATTGGATATGCCATATTCTTCACAAATAAATGTATGTTCTACTTCTATATCTTGTGAGACTAACATTTTGAAGGAGAACAATGAGCTCAAAAATGAAGTGAAGAATTTGAGCAACAAGTTAGGAATCAAGAGCAAGGGCAAGAACAAGTGGATGCAAGAAGAAAAGATATCTCACTTCATGTGCTATCGGTGCCATGATGTGGGACATCTTGCAAAGTATTGCCCAACCAAGAAGCCTCAATTTGAGCCGAAAGCAAAACCTCAAAAACAAGTTCAAGACAACCATCAAGATGATGATTTGAGGTTGAAGAAAAAGAAGACTAGAAGAGGTGGTAAAGCAAGAGCAAAGCATCAAACTTTTAAGGAAGCCACCCAAATAATGAGCAAGAATCAAGATGAAAAAGATTATGCTCAAATCAAGTGCAAAGATGTGAGACACTTTGCCTCGAGGTGTCCTACCAAGCTTGAGAAGAAGGTTCAAGCAAGATTGAAGAGGCAAGGTAATGAGAAGCAACACATGAGCAAGGAAGAAAAGGCTCAATCAAAGAAAGTTTGCTACTCATGCCGGGAAAGGGGACACATGGCTCATTCATGTCCCCTAGGTAACAATTCTAAGCCTATTTCAATTGTTGATAATATTATGCTTAGAAAGGATTGCAATGGTACCTCATTGGTTGCAATTGCAAAACATCCCGCTACTCATGCTAAGGAAATTCCAAAGTATGTTGCTCCTAACTTGAAAGGACCCAAACTAGTTTGGGTACCATCAAAAAGTGGATGAATGTGTGTAGGTACCATGGCATTGGAGGCTTGACTCAATTGGATTCATTTTTTTTCATCATATGATTGAGTTAAGTAATGAAAGTTCATGCTATTCTATCCCAATGCCAAGTCAAATAAGTGAAGTCGAAATGTGCTACAACATTCAAGTGCAAATTATCAAGTTGTGGTGATTTATTGGATATATTTGAAGGCTTGCAAATTATTTGAGTTGAAGCTTGCTATGGGCTGATCATGAGCTACAAAGGTATATTCTTTGTTGATCTGGTTCATTTGGGTGCATATGAGTTGATTGAATTGGATATATTTATGCAAATGTTGCTTGCTATGAGATGATAGAATGGATTAATTGATTCGTACTCAAATTTGAATTGATTTGATGGATAAGTTCATAAGATAATTTTTAGTAAGTGGACTGAATGGATATGTCTTGTGAAATTATTAAATCAAGTTGATATCAAGTTTGATTCAATTTGAAGAAGTATAGCTCAAGTTTAGAAATTTGTCCTATATTGCAAAAACTGAGCTAGCTGTGATGATAGCCATGTTTGAGTGATCAAATCTATTTGGATTGGCTTGAAATTTGGTATACATGCTCTACACTTATGATATTAGTTGCTGCAAAAATCTCATGAGTATTGGATAAAAGATACTTCGGTTTTCGAGTGGATCTTTTCAACATCTGTGCAGCAGTTTTCAGCATGTAGTAGTTGGGAAAATCTGAAATCTGGTAGTAATTGAGATGTCAAATGAAGTTAAAATCTTTATAAGCTGCAAGATGACTTAGTGAAGCACATCTCCACCAAATTTCATGGTCATTGGAGCTGTACATTGGGAGTTATGGATTATCCTTTAAAGTGTACAGAATCTGTCTTAAAAGTGACAATCATTGGATAAATCAAGTCACTTTGATTGAAAGGTCCTCAAGTTGGAATCATGGTTATAAGAAATTGGGGAACCTAAGTTTGGTTTTGAGGAGAGCTAGAAGCATGAAATAAATGAGTACAAAGTTATTGGATTGCGGAGTGCATTTGGCACACATTTGGTACTCAAGTTGAAAATCAAGACCAAGCTCAAGATAATGATGGAGTTTGAGTTCTAGTGATTATTGGAGATCATTTGGTAGAAAGAAAACATTCAATGAAGAATTCAAAGTTATTCTTCAAGATAAGTGCTTCACCTAGATCAATCATTCAATTCATTTCAAGTGAGTGTCTAGAATGGTTTTTGGAGCAGTCACTTCTCCCTTGAGAGGGGCGAGCCGCCAAATGGTGGGATTGATAAGCACGGTGCTTGGAAGGCCAACATGAAAGTGGTGATCTAAGGGCATTCAAGATGTTTATTTGAATCAATCAAAAGGGTTGATGAAGAGAGCAAGCAACACCCAAAAGAGAGCTAGCAATGGGATTTCAAGTGGTATTCTAAATAGTTCTCTCATGCAAGCATTCATCAAAAGAAGAAGCAAGCCAACCACAACATGAAGAATGCACTTAACCATTAGTGGTTCTCAATTCATATGGATGAATGATGGAATTCAACTTGGTATTCATTGATCTTCACCAAGCTAGCAATTGGACTTCATATTGCTATTATGGAGATAAATTGGAAACTTATTGACTATCCTCTACGCTAATATATCAAAGGTATCATTGTAATGTGCATTGATCATTTTCATCCCTTACTAGTATGCGGTTAGTGCATATAGCACATGCTTATAGGATCATGCATTACAAATAAAAGTTTTGAAATTCATAGCCTACCACTATTGCTTGAATGATTGTTTGATCTAGTGGTTAGTATATGAGTTTGTTCATGAGCTAGTAAACCCAAGTACTTGATATATTTTGGATTGCCTATAAGTGACGAGCATTACTTTGATAAGATAATCACTTCATGCTTGTGAAGAAGCTTGGAAAGTGTTTACCAAACTTGGAAAGCTTAGGCAAATCAGTTTGTTCAAGACAAAATAAAGAAGCTCAAGGAAACAATCTAGTTCAAAAAGACAACAATGCAAATGGTTATCAAGTTTCATCCTACTAGTGGTTTCATCATACAATGAAAATGCTCTCATTGGTCACTTGATTGATTGCATTGTCTTTCCCCAAAAGAGAATTGATGTTTCATATCTTGGATCAAAGGAAGTTCTAGTGGGAGTGGTAATTAAGCTTGAAAATATTATACATTGATCTTTCCTAGAGCATAGACGTGATTGGAATGAGACCATTATTAGGCAGATTATCTATGAGATTGATCTTGAGGAAGGAAAGATGGATTGAATGGACAAAAATCAGTTTTCAGTCAAAGTTCAAAAGTTTGCCTAAAAGTGAAAATAGGAATACCATTCATGGGTATTATTGGAATGTCATCAACTATATCATGTCCTTGATCAAGTCAAAAAGAGGGTTCAATGGTACTTGTGAGGTTCATCATGAACTTTATCAATCATTTTTCAAGTGATATGAATTGGTATTTCTTCATGTGGTATTTCTCGGTATTTATTCAAGTGGTATTCCTTGGCATTTCTTCAAGTGGTATATTTAATTGTTGTATCAAGATTGAAAGTGATATTCTTCAAGTGGTGTCATGTCCTACAAGAATTCAAGTGATCCTCAACCTTAAGTGATCATCAAGAGAAGAAGGCATCCCTCACATATAAGAGCTCAAGTTGATCAAGTTTGAATGACCAAATATTTGACATGGGAAAGATGTCCCACATACCGGTATTAAGGTCAAAAGATCATTCATGAGGCATTCCAAGTAACCCTTAAGTGGTATCTTTCTTTGGCATCCCACAAATGACATCATTCCTACATATGTGATAGTGTCCATCAAAAATGAAGATTCAAGTATCATATAAAGGGAAGAGAGTATCACCTAACCCTATGTATCAAATGAGCATCCCTTTATGGAAATTGATGACAAAGGGGGAGAGAGTGGTACAAAGATATGAAATATTGAGATGGAATGAGAATGAGAGTGGTACAAAGAAATTGAAGATATGAAATATTGGAGAATATGAAATATTGGAGCCACTATAGTATGGGAAGTTTTTGAACAAAGAAAAGCACACAAGTAGGGGGAGCAAGCTCATGAACTTGATTGCATTATTTGATATGTGCATATTCATGTGCTTGCTTGCATATTGCATAAGTTTTAAAATTCAATATGCATGCTTGTATGGTGTATGCTAGTTATAGGATTTGAATGATGAAATGTTAGCTAGCATGCATATGTTGGTAGCTAGATATATTTTTTCATGTACACCGAACCTTGCCTATAATGTTGATGTCTGAGGTATCTAGTGTGTTTATAGTGATATCTAGCTAACCATGATGCTAAGGATGGACTTCAATTTGCAAGCTTAATTGGTATCACGCTACAAAGGTTTATCCTATATACCTTAGCATCATCAAGTAGTGTTAACGCTCCCAAAATTTCATATTCATGCATATGTGCAAGCTTAAAACCAAACCATTTGAGCACATATGTAGGGGGAGTTATCACTACCAAGTTGGATTTTATGGTGCTTATCCAAATTCTAACATAGAGCTGAAATGTTTGATAAGGAGCATAGAATTCAAACAAACTTAATTTCCATATCTTTGTAGAGTTGACATCAATTACCAAAAAGGGGGATATTGAAGGTCCTTGTTCGGTTTTGGTAATTGAATGACAACTTAGGTGGACTAATATGTGTTTAAGTGAAATACACAGGTGATTAGTCCACAGGTAATTATGTGATGAAGGAGCTCATTGCATATGAGACATGACATGGAGTCATGTGACTAAATGGAGAAGATCAAGACAAGACTTGGTTTGATGGACCGGTTGCAAGTGTGAAGGGCAAGTTAGAGGCTAAGCGTTGGACCGCGTGGCGGGATGCTTGAGCAATGACTTGGCGCCGATGGACCGTTGCAACGGTGAAGAGCAAGTGGAGTCAAGATCGATGAACCAATGAGTCGCATGATGATATGAAGTGGATCATATCATTCGTGATGATGTTGGTGCATGTGTTGCATCAACATTGGAAAATGTGGAATGGAATGCGCAAGGCAAAGGTATAACCAATAGGCATTTCATTTAACCGGTCATAGGTGAGTAGAGAAGTTTATGACCGGGTTTAGGATAGATGGCCGTACTATCAAGAGGGGCAAACTTGTTTGCATATCGGTCATCTAGTGCCACTTGAGAGATCTAACTTTGCGATGTTGCTAGGATCGAGTGGCGTGGTGAAGAAAGTGAAAAACTCTTTGAAATGTTTGTGAAAATGCTAACTCACACACACATAAGGTGGTACACTTATGGGGTTGGCACATTTGCAAAGGGGTTGAACTTTGGATGATGGTGATGGCTTAGTGTGATCTTGGTTTGCAATTCTGCTTTGATCCAAAGTGTTTTGGGTCAAGAATTCAGTTGGGATAGATGGACCTCTGAATGAGCTTTCCATAGAGTCCAAGATCACTTAATTTGGACATCGGAGCTAAAAGTTATGGGCGTTTTACCGAGTGCCGGCTGTGCTGAAAATAGGGCTGCGGACGGTCCGCGATGACTGCACGGACGGTCCGCGGGGACAGTCGTTCGTACAAGTCCGAACGGACCTCTAACGGTCCGCGAATTTGGCGGACAGTCCGCGGTTACTGCGGACGGTCCGGGGCGGCTGTAGACGGTCCGCGGGAACAGTCCGTAAATTCACCCGGTTTTACACAGAGACGTTTCCCGATGATCCAGGGGGTCGGACGGTCCGCGGGTGCTGGGCGGACGGTCCGCGAATGACGAGTTTGTGACCGTTTGGAGCTCAACGGCTAGTTTTTTGAATGGCGGACGGTCCGGGGATGCACCGCGGACGGTCCGAGGTAGCCATTAGAGCTCGGGAAAAGGGTGTAACGGCTAGTTTTCCCCTCCCCTCTATAAATAGAAGGGTGCCCGGGGCTTGGAGGGGGTTGAGCACCTTGGGAATGTGTTTCCCTTGGTTGTGCTTGCCTTGGGAGTCCACTAACTCACTTGTTCATGCGAGATTGCGAATCCATTGCGAGTGAGTGCGAGTCTAGTGCATTGCTTTGAGAGATTGCATCGAGTGGCACTAGGTGTTCGTGTTGCAAGCCGGTTTGCTTGTTACTCTTGGAGGTTGCCACCTCCTAGACGGCTTGGTGGATTGAGGCTCCGTTGAAGCACGCAAGGAGATTGTGCGGTGCTCCGGAGAAGGATTTGTGAGGGGGATTGTGCTCACCCCGCGGGGATCGCGAAGAGCAACTCTAGTGGAGCGTGTCATTGAGTTACCTCACTTGCGAGTGGTGTCTTGGAGTGCCCGGAGTGGCCGGCGGCTTGAGAGCTTTGCCCAAGAACCATCGAGGTGTTGGTCGACACAACGAGGACTAGCTTGGTGGCAAACAAGTGAACCTCGGGATAAAAATCACCGTGTCAACATTGTCTACTCTTCTCGGTGGTTTGCATTTCTCAATCACAAGCATTGTATTTACATCATTATATATCTTTTGTGCTTGTGTGGTTGATCTTATAATTAGTGGGCTTGTGTAGCTTGCTATTTGTCTTCTTGCTTGTGTAGCTAGAAGTAGTGATCTTGTGACTAATTTGCTTGTGTAGCTTAATTAGTCTCTTCGCTTAGTTTGTGTAGCTAAGTAAATTGAGCCTTTGGATTAGACTTGTGTAGTCTTGTCCATTGTGCATTGCTAGTGAGCTTAGGAGCTTTGTGCTTTTGCTTACTAGTTGTGTAGGAGCTCCCCGGTGTGTGAAGTACTAGTGGCATAGGTTTGTGTGACCTTGCTTCTAGAATTGATTAGGTGAGCTCGTGCTAGCTTAGCACCTTATTTGCTTGTTTAGAATCTTTTATAAGGTGCTAGTGAACATAGATAGAGGGTTGAAGTCTTGGCTAGACCGATAGTTTTAATTCCGCATTTGTTTCGGTTAGCCGGTGAGTTAAATTTTAGAAAGGACTATTCACCCCCCCCTCTAGTCCACCATCTCGACCCTACAGGTGCGCGCTGGACGCGCGCCGTGGGGGAAGGACGGCGACGGCGTGAGAGGAGGAGCGCCGGCGGCGCTAGGGCAGCGGAGGATAGCCTAGGATCTCAAACCCTAAACTCGTGATACCATGTGGAGAGATGTGGATTGGTGGAATGATTGGATGTATTGCATTGAGCCCCTAGGGCGGTATATATGAGAGTACAAAGGCACCTCCCGTGGGTACACAAGCAGTACGGGATTATGTAACCATCTATACTCTAACACGAGGGAGTATTGTCTCCCAATGAGCAAGGGACTGCAACATTACTTACAAGAAAACTTGATAAATGTCTCACCAACCATGGTAACACTTCTATTGCACCTCCGCACCCCTCCCCCATGGTTATTCTCTGAATTCCTTGATGAGTGGGACTCATTATTTGATTCTCTTCTATTCATTACAGCTTAATGCAGATCTCATTTCAGAAATGGGATTCGTGCAGTATCTCAACAAAACTTTAAAGCAAGTTCCCAAGATTTTGAGGGAGTCATTTGATGAGCATGTGTGTAGAATTGGTGAGAGCATTGAGAATGACTTAAAGTATGCCAGGGTACTTGCAAGGATTCTTGTTCTGAGTTGGCAGCTGATTATGATTTCAGCGAGGTAAATGGATGTTTCAGTATTTTGAATATATGCCACCCACTTCTATCAATATTTGTTGGTATAGATGTTTTCACCCGTTTTATGACGTAAACTACTCAGTCACTTGTATTGATATTTGTTGGTATAGATGTTTTCACCCAACTTAGCAGAAAAGATCCAAGAAGCAGACAAATTTGTGGCTAAATATCGAGAGGAAAAGCTTACCATGCGCCACAGGGAAATCATTATGGGAGGTCTTGCTCACCTTTTGGCTGTTCCTAAACAAAGAGATGAAATTATGACCCGTGTCAAGCTTATGGAGGCAAAACTCCATAAAACAGAGGTGATGATGCTTGAAGACGATACATATGTTATGAGGTTTGTGATGCATGTATATACCATTTTATTTATTTTTGTATAGTATCAATTTTATACATCTCACTATAATAAAATCATTTCTATATGGGGATGCATTTCTTGACACCATAAACCGTAGAACACAATCATCCTTTGTTTCTTCTCACAGTATCAGTTTTTCCTTTTGTATCCGTTTGTGCTGGCAGCGAATATATGAATTCGGAGCCTTTGACATTTAGGAGGACGCTCCTTGAGACACCTTCAGGTTTTGCTATTTTTGATGTTGATGAGACTGTGTTTAAACAGCCTGAGGTACTTTTCCTTAACCTCCCATTTTCTTTCTGACTCTTGTTGACTCTGGTGAAGTTTTTCCCATTTTCCACTTTTGCAGCGTATATGGTCATGGTTCACTGATGAACTGGATGCTCGTGAGGTACAAATTTTGATTTGTTTATTGGGTTGAGATGAACAATATACAAAGCACCATATGTCTAAAAATCCTATTCTTTTCTTTGCTCTCTCTTCTTTGTTGTTTAATCCAATATAGATGGTATTGTTTGTGCAAATTTTGTTAAGTAAGCCATCGTCACAAATTCCTAATCTACAATGGGATAAGTTGGCTATGCACGCTAGGTGGGATGGTTTTGTCTTGCATCTAGGTGGGATGGTGTTATCTTGCATCTAGGTGGTCATAGTCCTAAAACACTGGTACAAACACTATTTGTTCCGTCTAGGATGCAAATGGATAGACCAAAGCCTATTTCACACATTTATATGTAAAAAGTCAGTGGATTGAGGTACAACATAAAGCTCCTGAAACCTCTTTTACCTAGGTTCGGGACAACATGAGCAGATTAAATGGAATGTTACCTATTTTCTAGTTTATTCTCCACATGAGGGAGTGTGTCAATGAACACCCATGGATCAACCAGTTGCTTCCCTACCCGCACCTAATGGGCTATTGTAGAAATCTTGGTGAGATAGGCTAGGAAGCCTGCACGTGATGCCACCTTTTAGATGGCTAGAAACACTATTGTTTCTTCAAATGAAACATCCGTAGTAAAAAGGACTTATATTTGTAGTGTTTGTAATAAGAAAGATATGTTATACTCTGCTATTTTGTTATTTTATATTCCCTTATTTGATACGAGATATATTCTTATTTGTGCGTTCATAAGCTTCTTGAACTGCTGTTCAACAGGTTATTCTTTCCTAATATTAGTTATCATGGATGTCAGGTTGTCTTAGCCCTTGGTTTCGTCAAGGTTCATGACAAATCTATTGCCCGGAATAGATGTGATGGCCCTGGCGAGGAGCTGAGCAGACTTCTTCAAAATCTGTGTGCACATAAAGATAATTTGATTGTTCAAGATGATGATCTTAAATTTGTCATTGAGGAAGAACTTGTAAGTATATTCCTTTAATTGTTTCATTTATTTCATATGATCAATGCCATGCTAATTCTTATGTTGGTATCATTTTCAGGAGGTCAAATGCTACACTTCAACTGATGACGATAGCCTTGATGATTTATTCTGGGGACTAAAGAATGTCCTTTATGATTTTATTCCTCAAGAGAAGGATTATTTAACTGATGAGTACCGTCGTCCGCTGACCATGGGATTGCAAAGGGCCTTCAAATTATATGGGGTCAATGTCTTACCAGGACAGGTACATATTGTGCCACATGTCATCAGTTCTGAAAGTTACTTGACATTATGTACACGTATTTATTTCTGTTCAAATAGTTGTAATTAATGTGAGCCTCTTCAATCTTAGGACTTATGCATCTGTCCATTGTCATCCAAAGCAGAGCCTAGGCCATTAGATTCACTTCTTCAGTAACATGTGCACCATACTTATTTGGGACAATTGGTAGAATGTGCAGTTTGGTGATATTTGAGGCATTTTAATGTTTGAGTCATTAGTAGTTTGATTTTGTTAAATTTTTCTGACGACTATTTTTAATGTCAGATGGATAGAGATTTTGTGTATAATTTTGGTTGCTTGGCAAATCTTGAGTTTACTGTAGCACTTGTGCCAACCCTCTTCCGCAAGTTGTTTGATCATCATGTTTCTGGGATTGGTAAATTAATTGAAAACAACCTAGTCTATGTGCAAGTGGTTGCAAAGATTCTTGTTCCTGAGTCTCAATGCGAATTTGATTTCAAGGTACTAATGTTCTGAATTCATTTACTATAAATTGAGTATTCATTGCTATAGTGTTAATTGATTTGTATGCTTCTTTTTATACAGCTGCTTTCCAATGATTTAGCTCATAAGGTAGCTGATATAGCAAAAGATGTAGCAGAGACAGGGGAAGCGATCAGTATGCATGACAAAGAAATCATATTGGGAGTCATTGAATATCTTAAATCTGTTCCTCAAAAGAGAGATTGCTTCCTTAGAGTTATCAATGGTGGTTCAGTAGAGCTGCAGAGTGTTGAACAAGAATGGTGTTGGGAGACAAATGATAATCTCATACATGATTGGATAATGTCAGTGACAAAGTCTCCCATGGTTGAAGATGAGGAGACCTTAGATGCTAGTGAGGATAAATCTGTACAAGGTGATGAGTTTGGTGTCTCCTGTCATGGTAATCAACAAATTGGTGAGGGTCGTGATACAGAGCAGGGTGAGGAAATCATTGCAGATGTGCCAAAAATGGTTGCAGAGATCAAGCAAAATGCACACACCATTGAGCTCAGCACAGATGATATCGACCAGAACACTTGTGAGCTGACTAGGCCACTTCTCGCGCACAAATTTAGTTTGTTTACCTCCTCCGACAGTGTTAAAGAGAGGAAGGATGACAACACAAGTGCTGACCGTTCGTACAAGATAGATGTGGCACACACCACTAACAGTGTTGATGAACAGAAGAATTGGGAGCATGTTCTGGATCCCACTTTCAATATTGGCACCGTATGCAGCACAGGTGACGTTGAAGGCCAGAAGCATTGTTGGAGGTTACCGAGCACTTGGCAGGAGCACATGAAATCAACACTGTTGGTAGCACAAATGACTCTGACAGGCACCTGAGTTCAGAGATCAAGCAAAATGCTTACACCACTGCAGGCAGTCCTTCAGATGAAACCAAAGTGGCACAAAAAACAAATTTCGACCAGAACACTTGTGAGCAGACTAGGGCAGTTTCCACCTCACACAAATTTAGTTTGGTAACCTCCAACAATGCTCATGAGAAGAAGGATGACAAAACAAGTGCTGACCCTATTTCATACGAGATAGATGTGGTGCGTGTTGATGAGGCGATGAGCAGAACAATGGGGAGCTGATTGTGCACCCAACTGTCAGTATTGGCATCCAATGCAGCATAGGTGATGTTCAAGACAAGCATGGTGGTAATCATGGTGAAAATAACATGCTACAAGGCAGAGCAGACACTGTCAGTCTGTCACACCTTCAAATGAAACCAATGTGGCACATAGCACAAATGTCGGCTCTAGTGGAATGATGGAAGATACAAAAGGATCTGATAAGAATGAACAGATCACTAGCTATGACCCCTCTTCTGAGGTCTTCTCTTTGGCCGACCTCTTAAAATATGAGGATAGTAGCTTAGATACAGAAGAAGGGAATGATGATAGAAGAACAAACAAGGGCAATATAATGACTGATGCAGAAAAGAAACCAAGCATCAAGAAATGGTTGAAATCATTATGGAGCCTATCCAAAAAAATACGAGGATGGTAGCTTAGATATAAAAGAAGGGAAAAAGGAAAGAAGAACAAACAAAGATGCTGCGTCACAATTCGGCCGTTCATCCAAGGGGTTATGGGGCGGTTCCCTTCCATGAAATCCAGGCAAAGCAGACACTCGTCGGTTCGTTGATATTACTCTACTATCAGGTGCATTCCGATGCCTTGGCCAGACCTATTTTGTTGCTCGTCCATGTGTTGATCGTCCCAAGACCTTTGCCAAATTCTTGCTTTGGTTCTGCTTTGTTGATGATATTAGTCCATGAGACATTGAGTCTAAAGGTCGACGACCTCTCCAAAGGGCTCATTTGAGACTATATCAATAAATATTAATTCCTCCCTCCTTCCAAATGAATATAAGACGCACATGCATATTATATCATTTATCAAATATACTTTATCTGGAACCACCATGATCGGACATGGTTCCCCGCCCACAGCAATTCCTTACAAATGGACCTAGAGGCAGCGGCACAACGTCGATGGCAAGGTGGGAGGCGCCAAGGCACAGGGTGACCAGGGAGCTAGAACATTTATCTGTGGCTGGGATTAGTGTGGCACCTGCTTCTTGGTGCAGTTAAGTGAAAGGTCCTCGAGCCTAGGGGTCGGAGCTTTCGAGCAGCACCCAACGGATCCGAGTTCGAATCCTAATTAGATCGAATTTACATGGTTTTTCTTGATTTGTGATCAAGGTTGTCTTCTATCTTAACTACAATGCCTTCGGCGGGTCATTTCTTCTTCTTCTTTTTTTGGTGCGGTGCAATAGGCAGCGTGATGGCTTCTAACGATGCTAGATGATCGTATATGCATCCAGATGGGCTCTGGGAAAATGTCTCCCTGATGCCGGCAATAGATTCATCAGCAATTCAGCACAACAGCTTGCAATGGATGGTTATGGGCTTGCGGTGTAGCTCGGTGCAGGACATCTCCAATCAAGACTTCACAAGTGGAACTTTGATAGAATCAGCAGCTCTAGTTTCAGAAACGAAGCCAACTGAGACAAGCACAGGTAGTTGAACTACTTTCAAGGTGTAATTGGGAAATCTTTAATTAATGAAACTTCACTTTCTGAAATACTACAAGCTAGAGAATTGACAGAACACAATGAGAGTTATTAGACTGAATAAACATACAAGCATCAAATGCGCCTCCACATCCTGATGGCAAAAGTGGGGACGACGATGAAGCACCACAGAGCGTTGGCGCACACGGCCGCGGCGTCCAGGGCTGCACCGCAGATTCTTTCGTACCCCTTCATGGGGAACACCTTCTCGCCCAAGGCAAGAATCCCAATGGAGAGGAAAGCCGCAGAAGCCAGCCTCTCAACTTCGGCGATGGTGTCGCCGACATCCAGAGCCTCCCGAGTTGCCGCCGCCTGGCACGCATGGACCAAGTAGAACAGTTTGAGTGGGGAAAAACACGAGCACGAACACGAATGGTACGGTGATCCTATCGGATTGGCGTCGGCGATCGATCCGAGAGGCAGTGGGATTCGCGCCGTACCATGTGCTCCCTGGCGCCGGGGTCGAGCACGCACCGGCACAACAGCAGCACGGCGGCAGAGCTGGCGAGTGCGAGGGCGAGCGCGGCGACGGCGACCGACATCGCCGCGGGGATCAGGACGCCGGGGCACTGCCTGGCGGCGCAGGCGGCGCGCGCGAGGACCAGGGCGGCGACCCCCGCGGGGAAGAGCCACGAGGTCAGGAGGCACACCGAGCCCACCGCGCAGACCAGAGCGAGCCAGCCACGCCCACGCGCCGCCACGGCGATGTTCCTCGGCGCCGCCTGCGGCATGGGGCTTTCTTCCAGCTTTGTGTCAGGAATGTCTCATCAGGAGAACTGGATAGATTTCCAAAATCAGTTTTGGTCTAACAAACGAAAAGCTGAAAACCCGGGTCGCTAAACAATCATCCGATTCCGCGTTTACAGGAGATCGATCGATTGCCCATGGCTTTTTAAACAAATAAAACCATTTCTTGAATATTCTTCCCAAGTGCCGATTTCTTGGCATTTGGTAATATATTATGTTCCTGATACAGCTATATAAAGTAAAAACTGAGACTAGAATTGAGATCATGATCGTTGGCCTACTGTCATGTTGGGTCAAACACTGTTGTAATACTGAAACTGAATCAATTTAACATTTCTCCTCTTATTTTCCCAGCACTTCACTATCTAGTTTGTCCTAGGTTTCGATGTAATCATAAGCTCTATAGCGATGGCATGAGCTGCAAATTAAATATACTTATCCAGCGTGCACAATATACAGAAATAACATCGAAGCAAATTAACTTTTTGGAGAATTTAATCATGCTTTGTTAATTTAAATGAATTAGTTACGTATTATAAGTTTAAATAATATTTTTATATTTTTTTAAAAATGGAAAATCACTTTTAAAGCCATCCAAAAGAGCAAATTTGCCCGGTTTTGTTATTCGGATGGCCTTTATTTAGTATATGGTTTGTAGCCAGACTACTGCCGATTTCAATTTCTTATGGATGGTACTAGCTAGCTTGTTATCACATGACGAAACTACGGACTAGTTATGAGCGAGCGAAGCACCTCATGAGACTTAAGTCTCGAAGCTACAGTCATCAACTACCCAATCATCAATTCATCATGGTCGATCACACACCATTCGGTTTCAACAATGATAGAGTACGTTCCACAAGTATTTGATTCATGAAGTCCGCGTGTTGTTCCGCAAAGAAGGGAAGAAGATGGTGAGGTTCACCTTCCGAAAGGATGAAGATACGGCGGTTGAGAGAACGAAGACCACTATTGCAAAAATGATTTGTAGCAACATCCAGATTTTTTTTTGGCGGACTAAAGTTTCACCCATTCCGGCGAAGCCGGAGCGGTACGCGAGAGGAGCAGCGTGCAACGGCCAACCCACAACGGCGTGTGTGGCGACGGCTCCAAGCATAGGCGGCGGCTAGGGCCTGCTTGTTGTTGCCCTCTGACTCACTTTTTTTTATTTTTAAATCGGTTTGTTGGGCCAGGTGGCCTCTTCGCGACTACACCCGCCTCTAAAATCCATTTCTAGGGGCAGATACATTACCCGCTCTTATAAACAGCACATTTCTAACCGCAAGAAGTAGGGCAAAGTAGCCTATCGGCCTCTAGTAATGTATTTTTGCCCACCCCTTTAAATCATTTTGGTAGCAGCGGACGATGCTCATGGATAAATGAAGATGTAGTTTCAAGTCGGTCATACTTGATGAATAATTTGGTTGATTCGATCTGCATCGGGGGGATGGATGTACTTTTGTAGCGAGAGCTATCGTGTCAGTAAGCAGATGCCGAAGTACTTTTTTAGGCTACCGAGCAATTTAAAATTTTGTTCGTCCATTTCGACTTGTCCTGTCAGGCTATCATCAGCGAATAAACTATGACCAAACCAAATCTTCTGCAATAGTGGCCGTGTTCACTTGCAGAATATGGACGCCGGATTTGGGACTGGCCGGACTGACACGCCAGTCCGGCCACTGTAGCGTTTCGTTTGTATATGTAAAAAATTATCCAAAAATTGATTAATTATGTTCAAAATGTTCATCTCGCAGAGTACAACAAAACTATGCAATTAGTTTTTGATTTCATCTACGTTTACTACTCCATGCATTATTATGACATTTTGATGTGATGGAGAATCTTCTTTTTGCATAGTGTATTTGGGAGTTGAATTTTGGATCTAAACAGGCCCATTGTTCTTCTACCTTTCTTGGATTCTAGTAAAACCTGCCGCGTATAGTATCACTGTAAGTTACCAAGGACCAAAGGAAAAATCTTTTGCAACTGGTTTCAGCTGGGTTTTCTTTGCTCTGTTGGGATTTTACTGGTCAGCACGATCATGTAATCATGTTAGAATTCAGAAGGCACGAGTTGTTGAAAATTTCAGAAAAGGGAGCCTACCCACTCGTGTTTTTTTAAACCGGTCGAGAAAAGGAAGCCAAACACGACCCGAACCAGACCTGCACGCACGGTTTGTCCAGGCCTGTACCACCCACCTAACAAGATCTGGCGAGAGAGAGCATCACCTGAATCTCATCTCAATCACACGTGGGACGTGGCGTATAGATAGCAATCAAATTTTCATGACACAATTCATATCGTATACATAGATTTCATGATCTTAGGATATGGTCAGGAATGGCATAACAAAATGGAGAATCCTCTCGGGCAATATTTCCTAGGATCACATAAAACAAAAGTGCAGGCATAGAAAAGGTTGAAATTTTTCCACGTCTCCAGCAAAGCCATATGTATACAAACAGTTTTCCAAGTTGCACAGCAACTAGGATAATTTATAGCTTCAAATTAACTCAGTACATGGAAACCGGATCATAACTTCAAGTTGTTTGGACAGTCATTGCACCCAGCAAGCCAAATATATAGCAATACAGACAAGTCTATCTTAAGTAGCAAGCTAAGAAGCCAGTTTTCACATCCACAGTGATCGATGCCGATGACATCAGTGCTTAGTAGGGTAGGGGCGGTAAGGATCGTGATAGCCAAACGCGAATCCTCCAGGGTGCGGATGCAGCACACGGGAGCGACGATAGCACATTTTGCAGACTTCCTCAACATGCTTATGTCCACACGGAAATATCTTCTGTATGCCAGGATGTGGAACATCATAGCGACTGTAGCACGTCTTGCAAAAGGAATCCACTACAAAAACACAGGAAGCCAAGCATTATATAAAAATGAGTGAAGTGAACCATCGTTAGGTCTGTGTCAGAGAGGGAGGAAGAGGATGGGGAGAGGGGTTTCATACGTTTGCCACTACGACGAGTAGAGAACCCAAGAGGGAAACCCAAGACACTGTAGGATTCAGTAACTGGTTCTTCTGAAAACAGAAGGAACATAACACAAAAATTAATGTATACAGAAAGCACTACAATGTAACCGCAAACGTACACTAATGAGATTTGTTTATATATATAATAATACAAAAAGTGCAAATAGGTCAGATCACAATTGTAATGATTTTCTTCCAATCTTCCACCAAGTACATACTGAGATAGGTGTGTTGTATATAAGAGAAACAAGAGAGAAGATGCATCAAGAAAGAAGTAGAGATACCTAAGGGGGTGCATGTGACAACGCCCTCGAAATCATTTGCATAAGCAAGCTCGAAGAAGAAGAGAGTCCTTGGAGTAGGAAGGAATGAGAACCAACCAGAGCGCTTCTTACGAGCCACGAAGTTCCCATGAACCCAGCAAATGCCTAGGCGAAAATGGGAATTCTGGTTCACTTTGCCTGGAGCAGGCTCATACTCATTGCCCTGACTCAAACCAATCCAATCATTCACGAGGTAAGGAAACTGGTTAGCAAGGAAAAAAACGGTACCAAACACTAGATTAATGGGTTGCGTGCGTCGACCACTAATAATCAAAATTGGTGTTGAATCCTAATTGGTATATGTGTGATCCTAATCAGTACACAGGTTAATCATTAAACTTGTGATCCTAATCAGTACATAGGTCGATCATACTTGTGATCCTAACACAAGTTAGGGCCTTGATCAATATAGATGCTTTGGCACCTAATCAGTGCACAAGCTGCGACCATAATCAGTACACAGTGCAACCATAATCAGTATATCTGCTGCAACCTTAATCAGGAGACAAGCTGCAGACCTGTAATTGGTATGGATGCATCGACCGCCCTAACCAATGTACGAGTAAATCGAACCTGTGTTGTGCCTGGAAGCATACCATACCACGAATCATGCCTGGAGCTAATTAACTAACCACAATATACTTGGAGAGGAGACAGGCACATAGTAGACTCATTTTTCAATTTTCCAAAGTCAAAGGCCCACTGTTTGGGCAAAAAAATATTTGACAATTTGCATGCGTATGCATGCGTAGCTGTTGAAATGTTGTTATTTTTAGGATAATAATCTGCCACTATTTGTGCCAAACATGGAATTCCAAAGAAATTAACAAATGGATTAGTTAGTTTGTGTGTGTGAGAGAGAGAGAGGGAGAGAGTTTCATTTTATTTTTTATTGCTACTTTACTACGGTATAAAACCAGATTCAGAATTGCAGTTTGTCACACATTCATCCATTTTATGCACATACGGGGTAGGATCTATATATGATAGAGATCACGAACCGGATTGTTAAGGTTGTAGTGGTGCAGGCAATCCATGGCGATCTCGCGATCCATAGCTAATCGCATGAAGTGTCCCGGCAGTCTACGTCTGAACAAATGGAACAGAACGGCAATTATTGCAATATGCGCAATCGAAAACCGGAAAAAGAAAAACGGATGGAACAAATGGAACAGAACGGCAATTATTTCAATATGCGCAATCGAAAACCGGAAAAAGAAAAACGGATGGAACGAGGTGTTACCTTCTACGCATCTCCATCTGTTCCTCACTCAGCTCCTGGCCGACGGGGATGGAGTAGGGATCGAAGCACCGGCGCCACAGCCGCGCGAGGCGCGAGAGCAACGACTGCTTGGCTGGTGGAGGCGGGGTATCAACTCCAAGAAGGCGGTCCATCTCAGCCAGCCAGGCAGGGTTGAGGACGAAGCCGTCGGGGCGGGCCTTCATCTTCACGGACGCGGCGGCGCGAGGGTCCTTGGCATCCTGCGCTGGGACGACTCCGATGAGGGGAGTAGCCTCCGTCTCCGTCACCGTCAGCGCGACCGAATCCATGGCTGCCGCGATCCGATCCGATCGGTCGCGGTTGCTGATGGGTGCGGCTAGGGTTAGGGCTGGTGTGCTGGGCGAGTCGACGAGACGAAGACCCGGGGAAGGGAAGAAAGAAGAAGTGGATGCGAGGGCAAAAGAAAAAAAAGAGAGAGATGGACTGGGACGGCCCAACACGCGGCCCAACGAGCCGAACTCGACGGGGAGGACGGCCCGGGCCCAAAAACACTCCCCCACTCTCTCCGGACGAGAACCTGCTGCTCCTTGCTCTGCCTCGTTAATCTCTCGCCGCCTCTTCCGTGTTGAAGCGCCGCCGCTGCTCGCCGGACAGCTGAGTGAGAAGTGCGAGGTGACGACGAGGAGACCGACCGCGCCGCCGCCGCCCTCCTACTTTCGCCTCGCATCCCGCCGATCCTCCTCCGCAGGCGCCGCCGCGTTACCCCAGGTATACGCTCGCTCTACCCAAAACCCCTTACCTTTCGCCCTGCCTACCACTCCCGACTTCTCGATTTGGAGCCGCATTTTACCCGGCTCAGATTTTGTTTTGGTTAGGATGACGAGGAAGGAAATCGATTGGGACGCAGTGCTCCCGTGGGAGGTTGATTGGGACGCCGTTCTCCCTAATCACCAGTGGACGCCCTACGGCGAGGTGACCTGGGAACATGTGATGCCGCCTCCCCGCACGCAGCTGTCCGACCTCCTTCCTGCCGATTTCGGTAAATATCTCTACCTCAATCGCTACAATGTGCTACCTCCCGCCCCTTTGGATAGAAGAATTGGGCCAAGATATTTGGCCAGGAAATTAATGTTCGCTGCCATAGGAGTACCTTTCATGGTGATTCCCCTGGCTGCCTCGACTGGAATTTCCTGAGGATGTGTGCCAGCTCTTGTTGCTTCCGAGAGCCTCTCCCCAGCCAGAGTTCTTGTCGCTGTTTCCCACGAGTTTCCTAGAGTCTCTTCCCAGACAGAGCTACTCTTGTCGCCATTTCCCTGTCCCTTTGGGGCTTCCGAAGAGTGCCTCCCTGTTGGTGTCATCGCTTTACGGTTTTCACTGGCACTAGATGCCGAATTAACCTTTGAGCTCTCATGACCTGACCAATGCGAACCTGAAGATTTTTTGGTTCTCTCTGGAGATGAACTTGTTCGTTGCGGGCCATCAACCTTTGCACTCCTCTCTGTAGAAGAACCAGAGGGTTGCCAACCTGAAGCTTTTGTGCTTCCCTGGGTGAAGGAGCTTGACCGTTGAATACCTGAAGCTTTTCGGTTCCCCTCTGGTGATGTACTTGAGCGGTTCCAACCTGCAGCTTTTGCACTCCCCTCCGCAGAAGAACCTGATGGTTGCCAAGTGATTTCTGCTCCCATCTGGAGGTGAACTAGGTCGCTGCCAACCCAAAGCTTTTGCACTCCCTTCTGTAGGACATGATGGTAGTGAACCTGAATCATTAGCAACCCCCTCAAGTGATAAGGCTGGCGGTTTCCAACCTGACTCTTTTGCACTCGCTTGCGTAGGACATGATGGTTGTGAACCTGAATCATTAGTAATCCCCTCAAGCGATAAGGCTGGTGGTTTCCAGCCTGAAGCTTTTGCACTCCCCTCTAGAAATGAGCCATGAGGGTTGCCAACCTGGAGCTTTTGTGCTCCCATCTAGTGATGGACCTGAGGCAGCACTTGGTTTGGGTTTTACTTGTAAGTGCCAGAAGTACTATGTCATTAGTAAAAACAAACTAAGATTTTTAGTAAAAAATGAATTAAGCTGGAAAGCTTAATCCAGTAAGATATTTGAATAGTATTACCTGTTCTTGTAGTGTGAATGCAATTGTGTTTCCCTGTTCCATCTTTTTCACCCCTTGTTTGTTTTATGCAGGTGGGTCGTGCGCCGTTCATTCTTTCTCGGAGGCCCTCACGGGCATGCTTCGCATTGGTTATCCGATCACCGACATCTCTGTAGACCTCCCCACCCTTCTGCACTTGACCTTGGCCAAGGGTATACTTACCTCCGAGGGATCTAGCCTAGGCAGAATTGACTATTTTGCTAGGAACTATGGAATCCCTTTGGAAGGTGAGATTCCAGACTACATTCGCGACTGCTATAACCTGCATGACACCCACAATGCCTATGCCATGAACATCGGTGTCTATAGTTTTGGGTCGACGCCGATGCCGTTCAGCAGCCGTGCCCGCACCGCTGAGATGGCGCTACAGGTGATCAAGTATCGTGAGCGTTTGTGCGACTTTCTGAACATCGGGCCTTTGGTGATATGTAGCAACATTGATGTCCGCTACTCCAAGGCGCGCCAGATTGGTCAGCCCTACTGCAGGCCGAGGGATCGTTGGTTTTCACTTTCCTATCCACAGGTTGGGCACTGCGTTACAGCTTACGGGTACCGGTGTCCGGGAGGTGACGTTCGCACACTTCGCCTGTTATACCAGGACAACATTGATGATGCTACCGGTGAGACCAGCCGTTTGGTGATGCACCCGGACGCCATTGACTCTTACCACGTCACTGACATGAGGAACATGAAGTTAAGCAACGGACCTAAACCAGATTTTATAGCTTTGGAGCCCTCATTGTCTCTTCCCAAGAAGCCATCTCTATGGGAGAGCTTTAGAGACATATTCTAGGCAGAGGTGGCGACAGACTTTCCCTCACTATTTAGTGGAGATTGTTAGTGATATAGCTGTGCTCATTTGGTTATCTCAGGGCCTTGTAGGAAGTAAGATATGCTCCATTTTTGTACAAGTTATTTCAGGCCACGTCGGACCATTGGAGTAAAAGTACACGGGTATATCATAAACACTTTGTGCTAGGGGCAAGAACAGATTATTTGCATATGTCACTCTTTTTATCTGTTCATGGTCCTTATATAAATTGATATGTAGGAGCTTACAGCATCAGATCTGTTCTTTTTTTTCCGTTAGTAACTAATTTCAGAAATTTTATAGCATTGTTTTCTGTAGCAGAGTTCTGGCTCACTGCATATAAATATCATTTTCTAGAATAGTTGATTTACCTAAGTAGTTCGTATTGGCAAGATTCCAGTGGAAATATACTGATAGCTGCCTGGATTCACACATAGAAAAAGCAACGTTCCTAAAATCATTCAGTGCTGATATTTTGCTATACACGTTGACTAATCATCTTTATGGTAATAGAAAACAATGAAGCACTGCAGTCTGCAGTACAATCTTGATTCAACCTCTCTTGAACCAATTGGGATAGATGTACCAATACAAAGTTGCGTCAGTTGTGATGATGTAAGATCGATTTATGCAATTAGACTTCCTCTTCACTATTCAATAGAGATTGTTGGTCAGATAGCTGCGTTCTTCTGGTTGTCTTAGAGCCTTGAAACTAAGTGCAAATGCAGGATGTTTAGTTGTTTCCTATAGCACGTCGGAATTAAATTGCACGACTACATCATAAACATGGTGTGGTAGTTGCCAGAATTGATGATTTGAATCTGTCACTCTTTATTTGTTCATGTCAGTCCTTATATAGCTTGGCAGATACGTACTAGGTGTTTAGAACATCATATCTGTTGATTTTCTTCCAGCTACTACGGTCAGAAATCTTATTGCTTCAAAAATTTCAGAAATCCTAAAGCATTGTTTTGTGCAGCAGAGTTCTGGGTAGTTGCATACAAATATCATGTTCTAGTATAATTGGTCTGCTGTGAAGATTCCAGCGGTTTGTTGAAAATACCGATAGTTATCATGGGAATATTTGGATGAATCGACTAGGACAACTGGACAAGATCAACATTTTTGCTGAATTCTCATTCATGCTAATATTGTGATATAAATGTTTACTAATCATCTTATGGGAATAGAACATGATGAAGCACTGCATTACAACAATCAATTGGGATACATGCGCATCGTGCTCATCTAAAACAGGAGCAGCAGGCTGCGGCAGAATGGAGGCCAGACGAGGATAGTGTTAGGAAATGTAACAAGGATACAGTAGATAGGTGAATTGTCTATTTTACTATTGATCTCAAAGCTCCCTTTATATAGGAGATTACATGGCAACTCAAGGGCCTCAACATAATATAATACATGAATGTTTACAGCAATATACACTCTTCATTGCATAGATAGTGGTATCTGTTTATGTTGGTGGAGCCTGTTCATTTTCCCCTGCTAATGGTCATTGAGGTTACCACTATGGTATTCATGGCCGCCATAACCCCTGAACTTCTGCCAGTAGGAGTTGAACGCGTAGCTCGCGTGCGCGTCCAGCGTGTTGGGCTCGTAGCACGCGCCGCCGGGCTGGATGGCGGCGCACGTGCCGCTCCCCTGCTGGCACGCGTAGTCCAGCGCGGCCTGCACCGCCTTCTGGTCCGCCGCCTTTCCGCCGCCGGCGAGCACGCACCACGCCGACGAGCTGTCGTCCGTGTCGTCCGCCGGCGGCAGCGGCGGGTACGACCGCGACGGCCGCCGGCCGGTGAGGTCGATCTCGTAGACGTTGGTCTGGTTGGGGTAGTAGAGCCCCCAGTGGCGCTCGGTGTCGGCCCCGGGCTTCTTGTCCTCGTCGTAGAGCGAGAAGAGGAACACCGGCATCTTGGACCCCGGCCTCGCCGGCGTGCCGGGGTTCTTGGACATCCGCGCGGCGACGTTGCGGTTGTACGTGGCGGCGTTGCGCACGTTAGCCCCCAAGCCGCCGGCGTTCGGCCACCCGGTCTCCGCGACGGCCAGCTTCACGTTCCCGTACCCGAGCTTGCCCATGGCGGCCACGACGGCGTCGAGCATTTGGTCGAGCAGGTTGGTGTAGGTGAGCCCCGTGCCCGGGTCCACGTAGTGGGAGCTCGCCTTGCCCTGGAAGAGCGCGTAGTCGAGGGAGATGTCGCCGCGGTTGCCCGCCCACGCGAAGTAGGGGTAGGCGTCGACGAAGTAGAAGGAGCGGCTGGCGTTGAGGAACCGGAGCAGCGGGCGGATGACGTCGCCGGCGACGTCGCCGCGGAACGCGCCGGCGGACGGCGGGTACGAGGCCGAGAGCGCGTCCATGGCAAGCGTCGTGCCGAGCTTGACCTCGCGGATGCCGCGCGCGCGGATGGCGCGGTGGAGGTTGGCCATCGCCGGCACGATGGCGCGCCACGTGGAGCCCGCGGCGGCGCGGTCGGAGAGCACCTCGTTGCCGACGAGGAGGTACATCACCCGCGTCGCCGGGACGTGCGGCGCGAGGTTGGCGGCGACCCAGGCGTCCGCGGCGGCGCGGGAGGATGCCAGCGACGGGATGGCCTGGTTCGGCACCATGACCGCGACGGGGAGCCCCGTCCCGGCGAGAGCGCGCAGGATGGCCGGGTTGGCGTCGTAGATCTTGACGGCGCCGGCGCCGGCCGCGCGGAGGAGCTGCACGGAGCGCGCCGCCGAGGGGAGGTCGTCGGCCACCGTGCCGTAGTTGACGCCGAGGCCGCGGCACCTCCCTCCTGCATGCACGCAACAGGGACACGAACAGGAAAAGAACAAGAGGCTCGTCAGCGAATTAACAGAAGATATTAACCATGGAAAACCACTAGCTGATCAGCAGTAATAATAATGACATGAGTCGACGTGAGGATATCGGAGATGTGATCACCAGGGCAATGGCACATTGGTTTGACGGCGGAGACGACGCCAAAATGGCAGGCAAGGGCGGCGGCGAGGAGGACGGCGATGGCGACGGAGCGGTGGGAGGAGGACGGTGCCATGGTGACGGCGGCCATTCTTGCTTGTATGTGTTGCTAGCTATTGGATCAGGTCGAATGGTGAAGGGAGCAGTGAATGTTTAGGGTTTATATAGAGAGGAAGGAGAGAGTTTTTAGGGAGCGGTAGTTGGATAACCCAGAAGGTAATTAGAAAAGAAAATAAAAAAGAGAAAAGTACGGATGAATAGTCTTTAAGGCCTTTATGGGCCCGGCCCATGACAATCCGTGTATTGCTGGCGTGAGCCGATGGATCCATATTCTGTTCCTTTCGGATTCAATCTGCAAAGGGGCCGGAGCGGGGTGCCCCTAATCGTAACCCGCTGCTCCGTTCGTAGACATGCAGGGTTGGGGGTCAACCCGCCCCTTAATCTCTCTGGCAGAGCTGACCCGCGGGGCACCGAGGTTCGAACCTTCTGGTATATGATGAACTATCGTGGGAGAAAGGGAGTAGCAGTCTGCTTTGCTGAAGTAGCAAACACGAGTCGATTTGTTTCAGCTTCTCCATGTATACATTTGAATACTCAACGATCAACGATGGTTAAGACATGGACTCTGAATACTCATTGTTGGTTAAACGTGGAACTAACATTGGCTAAAATATCAGCAAATCTCTATAACATTACGTGCCTACTTGAACCTGGAGCTATTTGCAAATTAACCAAGTGAATACATTTAAACATCACAGCCGCTACATCTGTAGTTGCATGTATTCACCGTGCGCGTAGATCAGTGGAAGCTCTCCAGCAGGATATCACAATTCACAATGGAAACTGATGGAAACTACGCAACACAAAGCAACTGCAGCACTATGCCAGCATCGACTCGCTGTGCACCAGATCAGAGTTGTCTGAAATCAACATGATCGATGGTAGGAAAACAAACCACTTCCCTTTGAAACCCAAAGAGTGAATGGTCGAATTTGCCGTCTTCTGTTGGCCTTGCCTGTCCACCGTGCTCCACCGTTCAAAGGCAGGAGAGAATTCGGACCAGCCGTTCTTAATTGGTATGCTAGCTGTTCGTGTTCGCTGTCATCCATTGGCGCATCGACCTCATTCCAAATCGTAAGATTACACATTTACACTGGCAGTGACCCAGGAGTCAGGAGATAAACTGCCAACTCGATCGTTTCCCGAGCAACAGAGAGGGCACACTTGCTGGGTCAACGCGGCCCACGCGGCGTTTTGCTCGCGCGCTCACAAAAACCACAGGCGTACAAGGCCACAAGGGATATCGATCAGCTCCCATGCAGCTAGCCTTTTTCCATTCAGGCCTATCTTTCAGTCAAAGTGCTGATCTGACGATAAGCAAATCTGATGTGCAATCATGGATGGGCATGGTCAAAGCATCACCAACTCTGAACCGTGATACTACCGCATACTGTGAAGTTACCATTGCCGCCGCCGCCGGGATGGAGCCCCCAACCATTAACCAATCACCATGGCCGGTGTACGTGGCACTGGAATGCCAGGAGAGCGGCAGATCCGGGTCCACCGGACGCGGCGAACTCGCCGCCTCCCCGGCGGGAGAGGCCACGCCGGAACGGCGGCACCCGGCCGGATTGAAGGCGCTCGAGTGGGTGTGGGATGTGTGCCATTGTCTGCATCCGGGCGACGCGGCGAAAATCAAGCCTGACAGCAGCTGGACCTTTCGCTTTCGCGTTTGATCAGTTTTTTTGGAAGGAAATGATCAGTTTTCTTTTGTATGTATGTGTGTTCATTGATTCATGGAAAGCATCGGCGCATCGCGACATGAACCAAACCAGTATGAGTATATGGCGTTCCTTTCCTTTCCAGTAGCGCTGTAACCTGATACGTTTACGTTTGCGTTGCAGGTTTCCAACCAAACACCGCCCTTGTATTTAGACGGAGTACAGACAGACTAGGTTCGACCGCTCGAGTCTTTCCCCTCTCGCACGCTCTTCTTCACGGCGTCTGCCGAGCCGCCGCCGCGCACCGCCGGCGCCGCCACTCCCCACCCCGGCCAACTCCAGCAGGCGTCGCTGGTCCCTCGGTTTAAGCTTCCCTCTGAATATACAGCCACAGCAGACTCGCTAAGAAGTGTAAGTACCATCCATCTGCCAGTGTGGATTACTTTGTTTTAGACTTTTAGGGGCTGTTTGGATCCCTATGGCAAGAGAAAAAAAGAGTAAAACTTTTGCCCTCAAAAAAAGATTGGCAAAAATTTTGTCACTAGGGGTGTTTGGATCCAATGGTAAAATTTTTAGCAAAAACCCATTCTCCCTTCTATCCAATGGCAAAAACTTTTACCCTTTTGTCCAATTTTACCACAATGTTGACCCAAAAGATTTTTGCCATCTCATTTTTTGATTTGCCCTTTTGTCATGGAGGTGTTTGGAGGCAAATATAATGGCAAATGGCACATAGTACACACGTAGCTAGGCATCTTAAACTCTAGTTCCTGAAGGATTCTACCGGGCTCTAAAACTAGAGCAGACTGGAAAATGTTAAGATTGACTAGAAGTTGCAGAACAAGTACTGTATATGAAGATTATATAACGAAGGCTAAAACAAGCTAAATGAACAAAAGGTATTTTGAACTAGATGGACTGCTTGAGTGCCTGGGTGTGTATGTAGGCCTTTTCAAGGGCACTCGAAACACATCAAGAAAGAGATTTAGATAGTGGAGATGCTGGATCAAGAGTTGGGGAGTAAACGTACTAGTCGAAACCTTGCCTGTAAAAGAAATCAACATTTTTTTTCTGTCGTCTCCTTTATTTGAAGCGTTTATCTCTCTTGCCAACATCATTTTGTTTTTGGTCTGCTCTCTCACACAGGATCAGTTTTTTACATTTGCACTGACAGGGAAAATGGTGGAACGTATATATAATAATCCAAAGTGGAAGAAGACGCTGCTGGAGACACCCTCAGGCTTTGCCCTGTTTGAAGTTAATGAAGTTGCACTCAAAGAACCTACGGTTGTTCTAGCGCCCGGACGTCCGACGTCTCAAAGAAAATCGGACGGGGTGACGTGGCACAACAACAGCCAAGCATTCCTACCGCGACGATACTGTAGCAGTTGAAACTCCCACCGCAACATGGGTGCGATGTTGCATGCAACATATAAAAATTTTGCAACATCCAAAAATAGCGTATGCAACATCAAATAATAGTATCTGCAACATAAATAGTCACAACTCTCAACCATGCACGAAATCAGTCAGAAAATTTCTCAATAAAAATGCAACATCTGGATGAAACACTTGCAACATGCATACGAAACATACGCAACATCCAACACCTCAGATCCATTTTTGCAACATTCACATCAGAATGTTGCAACATTCTAATGAAACATCCGAAACATATGAAACGTGCTGTTGCAACATGGAGCGAAACCATAGAAACATCCCAGATCTATTCTTGCAACATTCACATTAAACAGTTGCAACATTCTTCTTAAACATCCGAAACGTGAAACATGCTCTTTCAGCATGGAGCAAACCCTAGGAAAAAAAGCAAATGTGGCACCTCCCTCCCCCCCGTCGCCCCTCTCTCTACTCTCCCGTGGGCACGCCACCCCTTCCCCTGCTGGAGGAAATGGACGGCGGCGCGCGGCGCCCGCCGTGTAGGAGCGGCGCCAAAGGAGGGCACGCCGGCGAGCGCCCACGGAGAAGGGCGTGGCGGCGGCGACGGCGACGCAGAGACGAGGGAGGCCGGCCTTGACGCGGTGGAGGAGCTCGCGGCGGTGCCCCATGGAGGAGCGGCGCGGCGGTGGCCATAGACCAGCAGCACGTCGGTGGCGGCCGTCGCGGAGAAGCGGCGCGGCGCATCAGTCGCGGCATTCGCGGAGGAGCGGGAACGGCGCGGCAGCGGCCATGGAGCAGCGGCACGACGGCGGCGGCGGGCGTGCGTCACGCGGAAGAGCGGGCACGGTGGCGGCATGCGGCACGCGGAGCGAGCCAGCGAGCACTGCAAGCGGTGCGTGAAGTAAAAAGGTTGGGGATAAGGTTGCAGCGTGGATTAAATGGATGACCGGATGAGGCAGCAGTTGTTTTGTGGATGATATTGTGCCACGTCCTCTGTCCGGAGGGAGGAGTCCGTCGGACGCTCGAGTAATAGCATTACCGAAGAACCTAATGTAATCTTCCATTTCTCTTTCTTTGTTGCACACGCTTCACCATTTTCCCTTTTCTTTTGGACCTTGCAACTATAGTGATCTCCACATGTACGTTATTTCTCTTTTCAGGATATCTGGGTGTACTTTAGGGATGTAACTACTGCAGAAAATGTACAATCTAGATAACTCTATTTGCAGCAGAACACTGCCTTTTCTTTCCACTTTCCATTTGCATATGATATTTCCCTTTTTGTTGTTTGGACAGTTTCTTTTTCTCCTTGGTTTCGTGAAGTTTGATGACAAAGGTACTTCTTGGGATGGGGACACACGTCCTAGCAAGGACCTCATGAAGTGTTGACCCAAAAGATTTTTGCCATCTCATTTTTTGATTTGCCCTTTTGTCATGGAGTGTTTGGAGGCAAATGGCAAATGGCACATAGTACACACGTAGCTAGGCATCTTAAACTCTAGTTCCTGAAGGATTCTACCGGGCTCTAAAACTAGAGCAGACTGGAAAATGTTAGATTGACTAGAAGTTGCAGAACAAGTAGTATATATGAAGATTATATAACGAAGGCTAAAACAAGCTAAATGAACAAAAGGTATTTTGAACTAGATGGACTGCTCGAGTGCCTGGGTACGTATGTAGGCCTTTTCAATTAAGGGCACTCGAAACACATCAAGAAAGAGATTTAGATAGTGGGGATGCTGGATCAAGAGTTGGGGAGTAAACGTACTAGTCGAAACCTTACCTGTAAAAGAAATCAACTTTTTTTTTCTGTCGTCTCCTTTGAAGCCTTTATCTCTCTTGCCAACATCATTTTGTTTTTGGTCTGCTCTCTCACACAGGATCAGTTTTTTACATTTGCACTGACAGGGAAAATGGCGGAACGTATATATAATAATCCAAA
Source organism: Echinochloa phyllopogon (assembly GCA_033239725.1). Lineage (NCBI taxonomy): Eukaryota > Viridiplantae > Streptophyta > Magnoliopsida > Poales > Poaceae > Echinochloa > Echinochloa phyllopogon. The sequence continues at coordinate 37,321,228 of BTCW01000006.1, forward strand.
GTGGAAGAAGACGCTGCTGGAGACACCCTCAGGCTTTGCCCTGTTTGAAGTTAATGAAGTTGCACTCAAAGAACCTAATGTAATCTTCCATTTCTCTTTCTTTCTTTCACATTCTTCACCATTTCCCTTTTTCTTTTGGACCTTGCAACTATAGTGATCTCCACATGTACGTTATTTCTCTTTTCAGGATATCTGGGTGTACTTTAGGGATGTAACTACTGCAGAAAAGGTACAATCTAGATAACTCTATTTGCAGCAGAACACAACGTTTTTTTTCCACTTTCCATTTGCAGATGATATTCCCTTTTTTGCTGCTTGGACAGTTTCTTTTTCTCCTTGGTTTTGTGAAGTTTGATGACAAAAGTACTTCTTGGGATGGGGACACACGTCCTAGCAAGGACCTCATGAAGCTTATTAAAAAATTCTGCGACGATAAAAATGATCTCTTTGTTCAAAGTGCTGATCTTCAAGCTGTTATTGTGAAAAAACTGGTCAGTGTATTCCCTCAGTCGTTCTATTTATCAAATGCTTCATGCTTCATGCTTCATGCTGACTCTGTGTTCTATAGAACGTCAATTGTTCATATGATCCAAATATTGTTGATGAGGTCGTTTGAGGATTAAAGAGCGTCCTTCATGAGGTTATACTCGAAGAAAAGGACAGCATTACGAGGTGTTAGAGTATATGTTAGATAATACCGTACTGCTAGTTGTATCCACGGACAAGTCTCTGTACTCTATATATACCGGCCGAGGCCTCAATGCAATACAACCATTCAATTATACCAATCCCATCTCTCTACATGGTATCACGAGTTTAGGTTCAGATCCTTGGCCACAAACCCTAATCTTCCGCTGCTCTCTCGGCGCCCCCTTCCTTCTCTACGCGCTGCCGGCCGTCTCCCACGGCGGCCATCCAGGGCGTCCCCTCGACGACCTGCTAGCGCGCCCCCCGGGAGGTCGCCCATGACCTCCGCCGGGGGCAGCGCCCCTCTCCGCGGCGGATCGATTAACCGCCGCCGTCCTCGCGTCTAGCGGCAGCAGTAGATCGGGACGCACCTCGTCATCCACCGCCGGAGCCGCCGCCGACACCATCCTCCCGAGCTGCCATGGTGGCTGCCGCGGTCTTCCTCCGGCGCCCGTACCCTACCCGTGCTGCCGTGGTGGCAGCAGGGGCCTTTGCACGGGCGTCCCTCTCGTCGCCGGCGGACCCTCTGGTGGTGTCGCCCCTTCACCGCCGCCTCTCCCCTCGCGGGCTCCCGCCGCCGGCGGACTCCTTACGCAGCGGCACCTGCGCTGCCGTCGTCGTCGCGCCGGCCTCCACGGCCCCTCCTGCGGAGATCCACCCGCCCTTCCGCGGCCCCTCCCGGCGGGGAGCCGCACGGCCGCAGAACTGACGGCGCCGCCGCCGGAGCCGCCCTATCCACCCCATCGCCGTCCGCCGTCCCTCTCTCTCACTCTGTTTTTTTTTTCCTGCTACGTGCGGTCATTGACCGCGAGACGGGAGAAGAAAATAAGAGAGATTGAGAGGATTGCGGTACGCACACCCAGAGGTGCTACACGAGCTGCTGCTAATTTCTTTTTGGTAATTTCTTTGTTTTTTACTCGAGCACTGCTCGAGATTGAGTCGCTCACCGCCTGTCGATCCCGTGTGCCTCTACTTCGACATCGTCACCGGCTGTTCTTCTTCACCACCATGTCGCTCGGGCTGGCGTGCGGTGCGTGCTGGTGCACCACCCGCAGCGCCGCCAGGCCCCTCTGCAACATGGTCTCTATGCTGGCCGTCCCCGACATCGCCGCCACTCCTCCGATCTGCGCGGCATCGTCGTCCGTCGTCTCCGTGCGCCCTCGGTCTGATCAACCGATTGGCGTGACATGTGCGGATTTGGGACGGATGTCCTCAGCACGTACACCTCCGCCGACACGAGGGTTGCGGCTGCGTCGCCTCTTCGGGCTGCAGTGCCGCCCTCCCTGGTCCTCGTCGTTGCATCTTCACCGCCGTCGACTGCGTCCTCGACTTCGTCCACGCCGGCCTCTTCGACCGCGTCTCCGACATCGTCTACGACTACGTCAGTGCGCGCCTTGCGCACACATGGTCTTCACCGAGCTGTTCGAGTTCTTCGTCGTCTTCTTCGAGCTCCGCCGCCGCGTCCTCCGGATCATCTGGCCTTGCGCCCGATCGTTCGGGGTTACCTCCTCGCTTCGTCCAGCACCACTTCGTCGCCAGCGTCGCCGTCTACTCCTTCATCTACTTCGTCTACTCCGACAACTGCGGGTTGCATCGGCATCTTCTACCTCGCCGTTCTTCTGCGCCTGCGATCGTCGTGGAGGCCTTCTCTGCTGGTCCCTCAGACAATGGCGTCTTGGTGGTGCACTCTCCCTCGCACGTCCGGTATTGGCAACACCGGTGCGTGCCATCGTCCCCGATGCATTCACGGGTCTGGCAAACCCGGGGATGTGTCGCCCGATGGCGTGTCTGCGTCGACTTCGGCATCGACTCCCTCTTCGACTGCCTCGACGCGTCGCCGTCTTCGTCTCCGGGGTCTTCTCCGTTACGCCTCCACCATGGCGCCTCCTCGTGCGCCCGCGGCTTCCTGTGCGGCTCCTTACCCTCGGCGACCTCGACATCTCACCCTCGACCACGGCTACCCTACGCACGACTTCCTCGACCACGGCTACCCGTCCTCGTCTCGGCTTCATCGACATCGGCACAAAGGGCTACCATCCGCATGAGTTACTCGCCGGTTCTTCTCTCCAGTAGCAGCATCCGCACTGCACCGACGCTACAACTGCGGGGGGATGTTAGTCCGTCGGTTCCCACCTTCGGCTTCTCCTCCAGTCTCACCGTCTGCGGTGCTCCCGCTATGACTGCGGGGGGATGTTAGAGTATATGTTAGATAATACCGTACTGCTAGTTGTATCCATGGACAAGTCTCTGTACTCTATATATACCGGCCGAGGCCTCAATGCAATACAACCATTCAATTATACCAATCCCATCTCTCTACATGTGGAGAGATGTGGATTGGTGGAATGATTGGATGTATTGCATTGAGCCCCTAGGGCGGTATATATGAGAGTACAAAGGCACCTCCGGTGGGTACACAAGCAGTACGGGATTATGTAACCATCTATACTCTAACATCCCCCCGCAGTCACAAACGGGAGCACCGCAGACGATGAGACTGGAGGAGAAGCCGAAGGTAGGACCCGACGGTCTTACATTCCCCCGCAGTTGTAGCGTCGGTGCAGTGCGAACGATGCGACTGGAGAGAACCGACGAGGAACTCATGCGGATGGTAGCCCTTAGTGCCGATGTCGATGTAGCCGAGACGAGGACGAGTGGCCGTGGTCGAGGAAGTCGTGCGTAGGGTAGCCATGGTCGAGGTAGAGCTGTCGATGTCGCCAGGGTAGGGAGCCGCACATGAAGCCGCAGGCGCACGAGGAAGTGCCATGGTGGAGGCGTAACCGAGAAGACGCTGGAGACGAAGACGGCGACGCGTCGAGGCAGTCGAAGAGGGAGTCGATGCCGAAGTCGACGCAGATACGCCATCGAGCGACACATCCCCGGGTTTGCCAGACCCGTGAATGCATCGAGGACGATGGCACGCACCAGTGTTGCCAATACCGGACGTGCGAGGGAGAGTGCACCACCAAGACGCTGTTGTCTGAGGGACCAGCAGAGGAGGCCTCCATGACGATCGCAGGAGCAGAAGGACGGTGAGGTAGAAGATGCCGATGCAGCCCACAGTTGTTGGAGTAGACGAAGGGATAGGATCAGACGGCGACGCTGGTGGCGAGGTGGTGCTGGACGAAGCGAAAGGTGAACCCAGATGATCTGGCGCAAGGCCCGATTATCCGGATGACGCGGCGGCGGAGCTCGAAGAAGGCGACGAAGATCTCGAACAGCTCGGAGAAGACCATGTGCGCGCAAAGGCGCACTGACGAAGTCGTAGACGATGTCGGAGACGCGGTCGAAGAGGCCGGCGTAGACGAAGTCGAGGACGTAGTCGGCGGCGGTGAAGATGCAACGACGGAGAGCACCACGGACGGTACCGCTGCTGCCCGAAGAGGCGAAGCAGCGACCACCCTCCATACTCGGGGAAGGCGCACAATACGACGACGGACGTCACGGGAGCCAGGTGGATCGCGCACGTCGGCTGATCAGACCGAGTATGCGCGAGGCGAGACGACGATGGGCGAAGTCGGTGGAGGCGTCCCGATCGGTGGAGGCGACGACGAGCCGGCGAAGATTGACGTGCGAACGAGGCGACGAGGTGGGCGGCATAGATGGGCGTCCCCTAGAGTGCCATCCATGTCACCATGCCGCACAGTCGAGGGTGAAGAAGAAGCCGGTGAAGTCGATGCCGATGTCGAAGTAGAAGCACACGGTCGACGGGCGGTGGGCGACTCAATCTCGAGCAGTGCTCGAGTAAAAAATCAGAGAAACACCAAAAACAATAAATCAAGCAGCAGTTCGTGTAGACTTCCTGGTGTGCACCTAGCCCAGTACCCCCTCCCATCCCTTATCTCCTCTCTACCATCGGTCAACCACCGGTGAGTGAGAGAAAGAGAGACAGAGACAGAGAGAACCAGCCAAGTTGTCGCTGGCGTGAGGTCGAGCGGAGAAGACAGCAGAGTAGGGAGAGGCGGGTCCGGCCGTCAGTGGTGCCCGACTCCAGCGACGACCGGCGCCCGGGAGGAGAGGAGGTGGATCCCCGATCCGCCGATGTTGTCCGACGCAGGCGCGTCGCGACCGGCGGCGGGGAAGAGGAGATAGATCCCGTCGGGGCACTGGACGCCAGGCACGGTGCAGGGCCTCGACCGGCGGCGATGTCCTGGACGGGGCGGAGGAGAGCAGGGCCGGCGGCGCAGGAGTGCAGGGCCGGCGGCGGAGGAGAGCCAAGCCGGCGATGGAAGAGATCAGGGCCGACGACGGCGCAGAGCAGGGCCGGCGGCGGAGGAGATCACCACGCGGCGCGCGGGCAGGAGGTGCCATCGGCGGCGCGCTGAGGCGGCTCCTGCCAGAACCGCGTGGCGACGCGGGGGTCGACCCACGGACGACTGCACCCAGGTGAGGTTCTTCATGATCTACTGCTTGACGACGACGACAAAGAAGACGGCGGCAAAGCAGGGGAGGCCGCCGCGGGGGTTGGAGAGGGCGCGGCCCCCGGCAGAGATCCCCATGGGCGACCTCTCCGGGGGCGCGACTAGGCCGTCGACGGTGCTGAAGGTCCTTGTTCGGTTTTGGTAATTGAATGATAACTTAGGTGGGCTAATATGTGTTTAAGTGAAATACACATGTGATTAGTCTATAGGTAATTATGTGATGAAGGAGCTCATTGCATATGAGACATGACATGGAGTCATGTGACTAAGTGGAGAAGATCAAGACAAGACTTGGTTTGATGGACCGGTTGCAAGTGTGAAGGGCAAGTTAGAGGCTAAGCGTTGGACCGCGTGGCGGGATGCTTGAGCAATGACTTGGTGCCGATGGACCGTTGCAACGGTGAAGAGCAAGTGGAGTCAAGATCGATGAACCAATGAGTCGCATGATGATATGAAGTGGATCATATCATTCGTGATGATGTTGGTGCATGTGTTGCATCAACATTGGAAAATGTGGAATGGAATGCGCAAGGCAAAGGTATAACCAATAGGCATTTCATTTAACCGGTCATAGGTGAGTAGAGAAGTTTATGACCGGGTTTAGGATAGATGGCCGTACTATCAAGAGGGGCAAACTTGTTTGCATATCGGTCATCTAGTGCCACTTGAGAGATCTAACTTTGCGATGTTGCTAGGATCGAGTGGCGTGGTGAAGAAAGTGAAAAACTCTTTGAAATGTTTGTGAAAATGCTAACTCACACACACATAAGGTGGTACACTTATGGGGTTGGCACATTTGCAAAGGGGTTGAACTTTGGATGATGGTGATGGCTTAGTGTGATCTTGGTTTGCAATTCTGCTTTGATCCAAAGTGTTTGGGGTCAAGAATTCAGTTGGGATAGATAGCCCTCTGAATGAGCTTTCCATAGAGTCCAAGATCACTTAATTTGGACATCGGAGCTAAAAGTTATGGGCGTTTTACCGAGTGCCGGCTGTGCTGAAAATAGGGCTGCGGACGGTCCGCGATGACTGCACGGACGGTCCACGGGGACAGTCGTTCGTACAAGTCTGAACGGACCTCTAACGGTCCGCAAATTTGGCGGACAGCCCGCGGTTACTGCGGACGGTCCGGGGCGGCTGCAGACGGTCCGCGGGAACAGTCCGTAAATTCACCCGGTTTTACACAGAGACGTTTCCCGATGATCCAGGGGGTCGGACGGTCCGCGGGTGCTGGGCAGACGGTCCGCGAATGACGAGTTTGTGACCGTTTGGAGCTCAACGGCTAGTTTTTTGAATGGCAGACGGTACGGGGATGCACCGCGGACGGTCCGAGGTAGCCGTTAGAGCTCGGGAAAAGGGTGTAACGGCTAGTTTTCCCCTCCTCTCTATAAATAGAAGGGTGCCCGGGGCTTGGAGGGGGTTGAGCACCTTGGGAATGTGTTTCCCTTGGTTGTGCTTGCCTTGGGAGTCCACTAACTCACTTGTTCATGCGAGATTGCGAATCCATTGCGAGTGAGTGCGAGTCTAGTGCATTGCTTTGAGAGATTGCATCGAGTGGCACTAGGTGTTCGTGTTGCAAGCCGGTTTGCTTGTTACTCTTGGAGGTTGCCACCTCCTAGACGGCTTGGTGGATTGAGGCTCCGTTGAACCACGCAAGGAGATTGTGCGGTGCTCCGGAGAAGGATTTGTCAGGGGGATTGTGCTCACCCCGCGGGAATCGCGAAGAGCAACTCTAGTGGAGTGTGTCATTGAGTTACCTCACTTGCGAGTGGTGTCTTGGAGTGCTCGGAGTGGCCGGCGGCTTGAGAGCTTTGCCCAAGAACCATCAAGGTGTTGGTCGACACAACGAGGACTAGCTTGGTGGCAAACAAGTGAACCTCGGGATAAAAATCACCGTGTCAACATTGTCTACTCTTCTCGGTGGTTTGCATTTCTCAATCACAAGCATTGTATTTACATCATTATATATATTTTGTGCTTGTGTGGTTGATCTTATAATTAGTGGGCTTGTGTAGCTTGCTAATTGTCTTCTTGCTTGTGTAGCTAGAAGTAGTGATCTTGTGACTAATTTGCTTGTGTAGCTTAATTAGTCTCTTCGCTTAGTTTGTGTAGCTAAGTAAATTGAGCCTTTGGATTAGACTTGTGTAGTCTTGTCCATTGTGCATTGCTAGTGAGCTTAGGAGCTTTGTGCTTTTGCTTACTAGTTGTGTAGGAGCTCCCCGGTGTGTGAAGTACTAGTGGCATAGGTTTGTGTGACCTTGCTTCTAGAATTGATTAGGTGAGCTCGTGCTAGCTTAGCACCTTATTTGCTTGTTTAGAATCTTTTATAAGGTGCTAGTGAACATAGATAGAGGGGTGAAGTCTTGGCTAGACCGATAGTTTTAATTCCGCATTTGTTTCGGTTAGCCGGTGAGTTAAATTTTAGAAAGGACTATTCATCCCCCTCTAGTCCGCCATCTCGACCCTACAAGTGGTATCAGAGCCGAGATCTCTCTTTTGTGGTCTTTACCGACCCGAGAGGATGGCGAACTACGGGCTAGATGTTGATTGTCCACACATTTTTGATGGCACACACTTTACACGGTGGAAAAATTGGATGATAAGCAATTTCAAGTTCATTTCCCCTCAAATGTGGTGGATTGTCAATGTTGGTTTTTCTTATCCAATTGATGAAATTAATGCAACTCTAGCACAAGATAAATGCTATCAACTTAATTATCTAGCTATTAACATCATGCATACATCTTTGGATAAGTGTATATTTTGGGAGATTGCTAACATGCAAGATGCTCATGAGATTTGGATTTATCTCAATGAGAAGTATGGGACAATCTCCAATGATGATGATGATGAGCCCAAGGAAGCGGCTATTGAGGATGTTGAGCATGACCACAACTTGGTGATTGTGGAAGATTGCTCTACCTCATGGTCAAGTGATGGTAATGATAGTCATTCTACCACAAGTTCACTTGCCAAGATTGTTGAAGGGCGAAGCTCAAGTGATGCAAGTAATATCTCTACTTCAAGCACACGTGATGAAAATATTTCATGGTCAAGCAACGAGAATGATGGTGCTGCTACAAGCTCTCCAACATCACTACATTGCCTCACGTCACAAGGTAACATATCAAGTTGCAATGTGATTGGTCATAAGTCATATGATGAGCTTGTTAGTAAAATTGCTAGCATGAACATTGCTTTAGAAAATGAGATGGCTAAAACAAGTAAATTGGAAAATGAAAACTCTTTTCTAAAGACCACATGTGAACAACAAAAGCATCTACTTCATGTCATTACTTGTTCACATGATGAGTTAAAAATGGCTCATGAGAAACTTAGTGTTGCTCATGATCACTTGGTACAAAACCATGCTTTTCTCACTAAGGAACTTTACAATGAAAAGAATAAAACTAGTGAGAGCTCATCACTTGGGTCAAATGATCAATCACACAATGTTGCTAACCCTTGTGATGTAGAGAAAAAGCATGTATCCACCTCTTGCAATGATTTATTGGATATGCCATATTCTTCACAAATAAATGTATGTTCTACTTCTATATCTTGTGAGACTAACATTTTGAAGGAGAACAATGAGCTCAAAAATGAAGTGAAGAATTTGAGCAACAAGTTAGGAATCAAGAGCAAGGGTGTAACACCCTAAAATTCCATCACATTTAAATCATAGCAACTTGGTTTAATTTATTTTTCTAAGGACTTAATTAAATTTTTCAAATAAATTGAGCCCAAAAATATTTAAACATCATTTAAATAATCTTAGGACAATAAATGCGTGTGCATCATATTTGGTTTGCATGTATTTTGTTTGATTGGTGTGTGATTTTCAAAATCATGAAAAAGTCCGGAAATCACCCATCAACTCTCCCTCAATCTCTCTTTCTCTCCCGGCCCATCTCTCTCCCTCCCTTTCTTTTTCTTTCGGCCCAGCGCCCCTCCCTCCGCGCGCGGCCCAACAACCCCGGCCGGCCCACTCGCTCCCCCCCCTCCTTTCTTTTTCCTCGCCCCGCCGGCCCGTCCCCTCTTCCGGCCCGGCAACGGCCCAAACTCCCTCTCCCTCTCTCTCTCACCGCCGCCGACAGGTGGGGCCCACCTGTCGGGCCCGTCTCTAACCTCCCGACGCCCCCTCCTCTGCCCCGAGCCCCTCCCTCTCCCCGCGTCGCTCCCTCTCCCGCGCCCTTTCCTCTCCCCCTCCACCGAGCTGCGGTTACTGCCTAGAGGAAAACCCACCCACAGCCCCTCGCTCTCCCCTCGAAACGCCGCTCCACCGAGCTCTCCACCGCCGTGCGCCATTAATGGCCGGCCCATCCACTCCCTCGGCACCGAGCCCTTCCCCTCTCCTCTTCACCCTTTAAAGAACACGACCGAGCCTCTGAGAGCCCCTCTTCGACCCTCTAGCCACCCAATTTCCCCCGGAGCCGCTCCAATTTCCGCCGCCGCCGCCGCCCGAGCGCCGCCGCCTCGTCGGACCGCCGCTCCAGGACCGCTCCGCCCTCTTCTTCCACTCCAGGATCTTCGCACCGCGGTAACGACACTCCCCACCCTCTTCTTGCTCTCTGTTTCGCTCTGTTTGCACCCCGACGGCGCTCACCGGCGCTCCGCCGCCGCCATTCTTCGTCGAGCACCGCCACCATGGCCAACTGGATGACTAGGACCCCTGGAACGCGTTCGCCAACTCCCCAGCAACGCGAAGAGCCTCTTCTCGCCCTCTCTCTCGCGCGGAAACCCCTCCCCGCACCTCACCGGCGTTCCGCCGCCCCTGTTCACCGCCGTCCGCCGGCCTCGCCGCGCAAACCACGTCATGATCACCGCCACCGTGTTCGCCTCGCCGTCCTGAAGCTGTAGGGCCAATCCGCACCCAAAGCCGAGCCTCGTAGCTCGAGTTCGAGCTCGCCGGAGCTTTCCCCGGCCCGGCGCCGCCGCACGCCGGCGTCCCGCCGCCGCCCGACCTGCCTCATCCCTTGACAGCCATCCGATCTTGATCCAACGGCCCAGATTCTTTCTGACCGAAGTCAATCGGCCAAATAACGGTCAACCGAGGCGCTTTTGCAAAAGAGACCCTGCCTTTTTCGGAAATTAACCCGCCGTCCTGATTAGTTCAAAAATAATTAGATTTAGGTCCTGAATTTTACAGAAAACCCCCTGAGCTTCTCTGTTTTTGTACCCGCAGTCCAGCCCCGGTGTTTTTGCGCGTTAGCCCTCGGGTTTTAACGCGTAATTATGTTTTAGCCCTGGTTTCTTTCAGTTAAGCCCCTGGAAACTTAGTTTCTTTGCCAGCAAGTCCCTAAAACTTGTTTTGGCCATATCTTTTCCGTCCTAGCTCCGTTTTTAGCGTTCTTGGTGTCCAAGCGTTCGTCTTTTCGAGCTTGATAGTTTTAGATGTTTGTTTTAGTCTGTTAAGAATGTTGATGTACTGTTTCTTATTGTTTTATTGTGTTGATCGTAGACCTCGTGCCAGTTGCAACCGAGTCGCCCGTCGACGCGGATCCGGAACCACTCTACGAGGAAGAAGAAGATCTTTTTGTAGACCAAGGCAAGTGGCCCTCCCCGCATATTCTTTTTGTCCTATATAACTGCATAACAAACTAAAATTTACTTTTATTGCATTAATATGACGGGAATACCTATGTTAAGGATTTACCTAGTTTTCACCATAAACCCTTGAATCAACCCAGTTTAAATAATGTTTTGGGATAGTTATGCTTAGCCTTGCTACACTATGGGAAATGCTTTTAAAACTGCAACTTTACAAAATGCTGAACATAATGATTATTGGTGAAATGTTGGTTAATACAAGAGAACAATATTCTAATCGGAACATGGAGTGACCACCCAGGAAAACAGCGCAACCATGGTGTTAATGGGCTCTGACCTTAGCCAATTAATTAGGTGTGTGATCGCACTGATGACCTTATCCGCCTGCGAGGAGCATAGGGGGATTGGGGTTGCAGGGGTCACAGCCCGGTCCTCTTGGGGTAGCAGCCTTTGCTAAGGTGCTGACCATTAGGGAGGTTTGTGGACCGCCCTAGTCTGTAACTATGCGGGTCGTTGGTCTTTTGCATACCTTTGTAAAGGCTTCGTAGTGGATCCCTAGCCACTCACCTCGGAAGTGTTTAAGGGCCTTGCAAACCCGGGCGACATGGGAAACACGAGCCATGGTGAAAGTGTGCAACCTCTGCAGAGTGTAAAACTGATATATCAGCCGTGCTCACAGTCAAGAGCGGCTTGGACCCTCACATGATAATTAAACTTGAAGATGGACTATAAATCGTGGTTTTATTTTTACTCGTGGGATATTTTGAGTAAGATGTTTTCTAAATGCTAAGTGGGATGGTATAAACTTATACCTAGCGAATAGGGAGTTGCTAATAAAACTTGACCAACATTAAAAAGCTCATTGCTGTGAAACATAGCCTATCCTTGTGGCCTTGCATTCTCCCCCCGCTTGCTGAGTACCTAGTTAGGTGTACTCACGCTTGCTATTGCTGATTCAGAAGAAGGAAATGGAGAAGAATACTACAGCGACTACGATGAGTTCTGAGGCTTGCGCTCTCCCCAGTCAAGGTGCCTGTGGAAGTCGAAGACGAAGATGCTTCGTGTAGCTATCGTTTGTTCTTCGATAAAGACCTGCGTGTCTTTTGAGAGTGTAATAAGAATACTATAATAAATCTCTTGTAATTTAGAACATTGTGTTTCGATATTACACTCTTTTGTCTATCATATGTGTGTAAACATGATCCTGGCGCACATATGAAACGCACTTGGTTTTCCTCTGAAAATCGGGTGTGACAGGAGTGGTATCAGAGCAGTGTTGACTGTAGGACGCAGCCTTAAGTTAGAACTGGCCGGAAACTAAGGACTCAACATCTAGAAAGCCATGTCATCTTTCAAAATTCCCCTATTTTCATATAAAAGTCTAATTTACATTATTTTTTTTGTTAAAAGATTTCATCATTTTGATTTATTCTATACTGAGTCAGTTTTCTTTTCTTTGTCAGATGGTTCGTGAGTTGCCGACCGCTCGTGCTGTCACCGGAGGTTCACGCCCTGCTGGACCGTCAGTTCCCCAGCACCCTGTGGAGGCACCAGTTGAGGAGGTCCCGGTGCAGGTGCAGCCAGTGGCACAGCCTGAGGTGCAGGCTCAGGACGAGGCACCGGAGGAGCCGCCCCAGCTCTACGACGGCACTCTGCTGGAGGTGGACGCCGACGGCGACATGGTGATTCCACCTGTTGCCCCTGCCGCTGGTGACGTTGCACCAGAGGCTGACGACGACGACGAGCCCAGTGACGGGGACGACCCCGACGTCGAGGACGAGGGTCAGGACCACGACAGCGACCACGACGACGAGGAGGAGGACCCGGAGGAGCCCCGCCAGCGTGGACCGGAGTACCACCTTCACGCTTCGCTGGGTGGTACCGGGCAGTTCTGCAGACTGCTGGAGGCACTACTGGGGTTTTTAGAGTTCACTCTAAAGCCTCAGTACGTGGTCGAGCACTTCGAGGAGCCCGGCCTGGAGGACTACTACACCGCTCAGGTACACGTCCGGGTACCTCAGCCAGAGGCTTCCGGATGGAGGATCCGTTCGACGCACTTCAGCTGTGTTCCCTTCTCCACCGAGGCCGCCGCCATCAACGACGCCGCCAGGAGAGCACTCTACTCCTACAGCTACCGTTTCCGTGACCAGCTGCACCACTCCGACTACCGCCACGTCCCCAGCCGACCTGTTGGCACTGAGGACACGGTGGTACCTGCTGCTCAGACCGGAGACGACCGTGTGGACGTCCTTGCTCGGGTCACTGCCGCACTCAACACCGACCTGGAGGGAGCCACCTCCGAGATCGAGGCACTGCACGGGAAGCTCCAGGATGCGCAGACCAAGATCGCGCAGCTCGAGGCACAGCTTGCAGGACAGGCACCTCCAGAGGAGATGACTCAGCACTGCACTACTTCTTCCCCTCCGCGCAGGAAGCGTCGCTACGGCACCCCAGGAGCTACGACTAGTCTTGGCTAGGAGTTCTAGATGTCTACCCTTTTATTAATAATTCCGTTCCTGCGAGGACGATGCGATGTAATAGTGGTAGATGGTTGAAAACATGTTTGAGTTGGATCTTTGTGATGGATGAATGCTTTTGTGGAGTGATGGCCACAACAGCATCAATAAAATAATTAGTTTAATTAATCAATCTTAGCCCTCTTATACTTTTACCTTACTCATCTTTATCTATTCGGTTCTTATCTGAGATATCCTTCTCTAACGCTCAGATGGTAAACACCAGGTCAGGAGGAGGACAAGATATTCCACCTGTGATACGAGCTCATATCGCAAGACAGCAGAATCAAGCACCACCTCCCCCACCAAACCCAACAATGGATCCAGCTATGCTACAGTTCCTGGCCGCTCAGACTCAGCTGCTACAGACTCTCACTGCAACAGTGCAGAATTTACAGGCACAACAAAATCAGCCACCGCAACCAGCACCAGCACCACCACCGCCCAGGGACAAGCACAAGGAATTCATGAGCCACCGTCCGCCAACTTACTCTCACTCATCAGATCCATTGGATGCTGATGACTGGCTAAAGGTTGTCACCAGGAAGCTGGAAATGTCACAATGCACCGATCGTGAGATGGTGCTATACGCTGCAGGAAGGCTTGAAGGACCAGCTGCTGACTGGTGGGACGCATACACTGCTGCACATGCCGCACCACAGAACATCACCTGGCAGGAGTTCAGGGATAGCTTCAGAGCTCACCATATTCCCTCCGGAGTTATGAAGTTGAAACAGAAGGAGTTCCTCGCGCTGAAGCAAGGCAACATGACAGTCAGCGAATACCTGAATAAGTTCACCCAGTTGTCTCGCTATGCACCAGAAGAAGTCAACACTGATGCCAAGAGACAGGAACGATTTCTGGATGGTCTCATAGGACCACTCAACTATCAGCTGCAGAGTCACATCTTCCCAGACTTCCAGACCCTTCTGAATAAAGCTATTGGCCTGGAAAGCAAGCGCAAGGAAATTGGTGAACACAAACGCAAGTTCCAGTCTCAAGGACAGTCCAGCAATAACACTCGCCCCCGCTACAATTCCCCTCAGAGTTCTCACTTCCGCTCTGGTGGACAGAATGGAGGTTATCCACAGAATATGCAGCTGCAACGTTCATTTCAGCAGCCACAGCGCTTCAACCAGCAATCACCCCGTACTCAGAATCCCCAGCAGAATCGGACAATCAACAACTCAGCCACTCCCCGCCCAAGCAATGCCACAGGCGCTCCTGTGAGAAACAACGCTCCAGTGCAGCCAAATGGATGTTTCAAGTGCGGAGAATTGGGACACTATGCTAACAACTGTCCCCAGCGTGGAATGCATACTCCACAGAGAGGCAATGAACAGAGGACTGAGAAACCATCATCACAAGTTCGTTCGGGAAGTTCAAGTGCACAAGGCAACAGGGCTCAACGGAATTTTGTTCGAGGAAGGGTGAACCATGTGACCGCGGAACAAGCCCAGGAAGCCCCAGGAGTTGTACTTGGTACGTTCCTTGCCAATTCCATACCTGCAACAATTTTATTCGATTCTGGAGCAACGCATTCATTTATTACTGAACAATTTGTGGCAAAACATGGTATGACCATGAGAGCTATGAAAAAGCAATTATTAGTTAATACTCCCGGCGGAGAAATGCAAGCCAGTCTATTTTGTCCACAAGTGACACTTAACATCATGGGAGTAGATTTCCCAGCTGATCTAGTAGTTCTAAAATCTTGGGGAATAGATATAATTCTGGGAATGGATTGGTTACACCAGTGGGATGGATCTATCCAGTGCCGAAAGAAGTCAGTACTCTTAACCAGCCCTCAAGGAGACAGAGTTGAGTATGTGGCAACTCCCTCATCAACAGAAGGCGGAACAATAAATTATATGGAAGGCAAAACTCTGGAAGATATCAAAATAGTGAATGAATATCCGGACGTGTTTCCAGATGAATTACCAGGTATGCCACCTGACCGAGATATTGAATTCAGCATTGAACTTTTACCTGGTACTGCTCCTATATCTAAGAGGCCATATAGAATGGATGTTAAAGACTTGGCAGAACTTAAGAAACAAATAGAAGAATTATTAAGTAAAGGATTTATCCGCCCTAGCTCGTCACCATGGGGAGCCCCTACCCTTTTTGTAGACAAGAAAGACGGTTCTCGGAGATTGTGTATAGACTATCGATCACTTAATGAAGTCACCATCAAGAATAAATATCCGTTACCTAGAATCGAAGATCTGTTTGATCAGATGAAAGGTGCAAAGGTGTTTTCCAAGATAGATCTGCGATCTGGATACCATCAATTAAGAATTCGTCCAGAGGACATTCCTAAGACAGCTTTTACGTCCAGATACGGATTGTATGAGTTTACTGTCATGTCATTCGGGTTGACAAATGCCCCGGCATACTTCATGTACTTGATGAACAAGGTGTTCATGGATTATTTGGACAAGTTTGTGGTAGTGTTCATTGATGACATTCTGATATTTTCTCAGAATGAGGAGGAACATGAAGAGCATTTGAGACTTGTATTGCAGAGACTACGGGAACATCAGTTGTATGCTAAATTCAGCAAGTGTGACTTTTGGTTAAATGAAGTTTCATTTCTTGGTCACGTTATTACTGACGGAGGAATAGCAGTGGATCCGAGTAAAGTTCAGGATGTGTTGGATTGGAACCCTCCGAAGAATGTGTCTGAGATCAGGAGTTTTCTCGGATTGGCAGGTTACTACCGCAGGTTTATTGAAGGATTCTCGAAGATCGTGAAACCGCTTACAACCTTACTGGAGAAAGGAAAAGAATTCAAATGGAATGATAAATGCCAAGCTAGTTTTGAAGAATTGAAGAAAAGATTGACTACTGCCCCTGTACTGATAATGCCAGACATTCACAAAGGGTTCGACGTGTACTGTGATGCTTCGCGTCAAGGCCTTGGTTGTGTTCTGATGCAAGAAGGAAAAGTAGTAGCTTATGCTTCGAGACAATTGAGGAAACATGAACAAAATTATCCTACACATGACCTAGAGTTAGCTGCCGTCGTGCATGCACTGAAGATTTGGAGGCATTACATGATTGGCAACAAATGTCAGATCTTTACCGACCACAAGAGCCTGAAGTATATATTCACTCAGAAGGATATCAATCTTAGACAACGCAGATGGCTGGAATTAATCAAGGATTATGATTTGGATATTCAGTATCACCCCGGAAAAGCCAATGTTGTAGCAGACGCTTTAAGTCGGAAGAGCCAGGTAAACATGCTCATAGCACAATTGAAACCACAGGAATTATGTTGGGAAATGGCACGACTCAACTTGGGAATTGCTGCCCAGGGCGAATCACTGACCCTGGAAGTTGAATCAACATTGGAACAAGAGATCAGGAACGGACAGTTGACAGACGAGAAGATTAAAGAGTTTGGAGAACTGATCGATTCAGGGAAAGATACAGACTTCAGGAGAGATGAACAAGGAACAATCTGGTTCAGAAATAGGATATGTGTGCCGGAGATTGATAGCCTCCGTGAGACTATATTAAAGGAAGCTCATGATTCAGCATATTCCATACACCCTGGAAGTACCAAGATGTATCAAGACTTAAAGCAGAAATACTGGTGGTATGGAATGAAAAGAGATGTTGCTGCTCATGTCGCCTTGTGTGACATATGTCAAAGGGTAAAAGCAGAACATCAAAGACC
Source organism: Echinochloa phyllopogon (assembly GCA_033239725.1). Taxonomy (NCBI): domain Eukaryota; kingdom Viridiplantae; phylum Streptophyta; class Magnoliopsida; order Poales; family Poaceae; genus Echinochloa; species Echinochloa phyllopogon. The sequence continues at coordinate 37,338,090 of BTCW01000006.1, forward strand.
CGCAGGATTGCTGCAACCATTAAAAGTACCTGAATGGAAGTGGGAAGAAATTGGTATGGATTTCATAGTAGGTTTACCTCGTACACGTGATGGTTATGATTCCATATGGGTTATCGTGGACAGGTTAACCAAAGTTGCTCATTTTATACCAGTTAAAACTACTTACTCAGGAGCCAGGCTAGCAGAGTTGTACATGTCACGAATTGTGTGTTTGCATGGAGTTCCTAAAAAGATAGTGTCAGATCGAGGCACCCAGTTTACATCACGTTTTTGGAAGAAGCTACATGAGTCGCTGGATACGAAATTGAATTTCAGTTCGGCATACCATCCACAGACTGATGGTCAGACTGAAAGGACGAATCAGATATTGGAAGATATGTTAAGGGCTTGTGCTTTAAAGCATGGAGTTAGTTGGGACAAAAGTTTACCATATGCGGAGTTTGCTTACAACAACAGCTATCAATCTAGTCTCAAAATGGCACCGTTTGAAGCCTTGTACGGAAGAAAATGCAGAACACCCTTGTACTGGAATCAAACGGGTGAAAGTCAACTTTTCGGACCGGAAATTATAAAGGAAGCGGAAAGACAAGTCGAAATAATTCGAGAGAATCTTAAAACCGCACAGTCACGCCAAAAGAGTTACGCTGATCCTAAGAGAAGAGAAGTGGTATTCGAGGAAGGAGATTATGCCTATCTCAGAGTATCACCTATCAGAGGATTACGAAGATTTAATGTCAGAGGGAAGCTATCACCTCGTTTCATCGGACCTTTCAAAATATTGGAAAGAAAAGGAGAAGTGGCATATAGATTGGAATTACCGGCTCGATTGTCAGGAGTTCATGATGTCTTCCATGTATCACAGCTGAAGAAGTGCTCAAATGAGATTAGAGTGGAGCACTTACCACTGGAGGATTTAGAAGTAAAGGATGACTTGACTTATAAGGAATATCCTATCAAAATCTTAGACAGGTCACAGAGGATCACACGAAGCAAGGTAATAAAAATGTGCAAAGTTCAATGGAGCAATCACTCAGAAAATGAGGCTACTTGGGAAAGAGAAGAAGAACTTATGGAAGAATTCCCTCAGCTGTTCTCCGAATCTTCCTGAATCTCGGGACGAGATTCTTCTTAAGGGGGGTAGGATTTGTAACACCCTAAAATTCCATCACATTTAAATCATAGCAACTTGGTTTAATTTATTTTTCTAAGGACTTAATTAAATTTTTCAAATAAATTGAGCCCAAAAATATTTAAACATCATTTAAATAATCTTAGGACAATAAATGCGTGTGCATCATATTTGGTTTGCATGTATTTTGTTTGATTGGTGTGTGATTTTCAAAATCATGAAAAAGTCCGGAAATCACCCATCAACTCTCCCTCAATCTCTCTTTCTCTCCCGGCCCATCTCTCTCCCTCCCTTTCTTTTTCTTTCGGCCCAGCGCCCCTCCCTCCGCGCGCGGCCCAACAACCCCGGCCGGCCCACTCGCTCCCCCCCCCCTCCTTTCTTTTTCCTCGCCCCGCCGGCCCGTCCCCTCTTCCGGCCCGGCAACGGCCCAAACTCCCTCTCCCTCTCTCTCTCACCGCCGCCGACAGGTGGGGCCCACCTGTCGGGCCCGTCTCTAACCTCCCGACGCCCCCTCCTCTGCCCCGAGCCCCTCCCTCTCCCCGCGTCGCTCCCTCTCCCGCGCCCTTTCCTCTCCCCCTCCACCGAGCTGCGGTTACTGCCTAGAGGAAAACCCACCCACAGCCCCTCGCTCTCCCCTCGAAACGCCGCTCCACCGAGCTCTCCACCGCCGTGCGCCATTAATGGCCGGCCCATCCACTCCCTCGGCACCGAGCCCTTCCCCTCTCCTCTTCACCCTTTAAAGAACACGACCGAGCCTCTGAGAGCCCCTCTTCGACCCTCTAGCCACCCAATTTCCCCCGGAGCCGCTCCAATTTCCGCCGCCGCCGCCGCCCGAGCGCCGCCGCCTCGTCGGACCGCCGCTCCAGGACCGCTCCGCCCTCTTCTTCCACTCCAGGATCTTCGCACCGCGGTAACGACACTCCCCACCCTCTTCTTGCTCTCTGTTTCGCTCTGTTTGCACCCCGACGGCGCTCACCGGCGCTCCGCCGCCGCCATTCTTCGTCGAGCACCGCCACCACGGCCAACTGGATGACTAGGACCCCTGGAACGCGTTCGCCAACTCCCCAGCAACGCGAAGAGCCTCTTCTCGCCCTCTCTCTCGCGCGGAAACCCCTCCCCGCACCTCACCGGCGTTCCGCCGCCCCTGTTCACCGCCGTCCGCCGGCCTCGCCGCGCAAACCACGTCATGATCACCGCCACCGTGTTCGCCTCGCCGTCCTGAAGCTGTAGGGCCAATCCGCACCCAAAGCCGAGCCTCGTAGCTCGAGTTCGAGCTCGCCGGAGCTTTCCCCGACCCGGCGCCGCTGCACGCCGGCGTCCCGCCGCCGCCCGACCTGCCTCATCCCTTGACAGCCATCCGATCTTGATCCAACGGCCCAGATTCTTTCTGACCGAAGTCAATCGGCCAAATAACGGTCAACCGAGGCGCTTTTGCAAAAGAGACCCTGCCTTTTTCGGAAATTAACCCGCCGTCCTGATTAGTTCAAAAATAATTAGATTTAGGTCCTGAATTTTACAGAAAACCCCCTGAGCTTCTCTGTTTTTGTACCCGCAGTCCAGCCCCGGTGTTTTTGTGCGTTAGCCCTCGGGTTTTAACGCGTAATTATGTTTTAGCCCTGGTTTCTTTCAGTTAAGCCCCTGGAAACTTAGTTTCTTTGCCAGCAAGTCCCTAAAACTTGTTTTGGCCATATCTTTTCCGTCCTAGCTCCGTTTTTAGCGTTCTTGGTGTCCAAGCGTTCGTCTTTTCGAGCTTGATAGTTTTAGATGTTTGTTTTAGTCTGTTAAGAATGTTGATGTACTGTTTCTTATTGTTTTATTGTGTTGATCGTAGACCTCGTGCCAGTTGCAACCGAGTCGCCCGTCGACGCGGATCCGGAACCACTCTACGAGGAAGAAGAAGATCTTTTTGTAGACCAAGGCAAGTGGCCCTCCCCGCATATTCTTTTTGTCCTATATAACTGCATAACAAACTAAAATTTACTTTTATTGCATTAATATGACGGGAATACCTATGTTAAGGATTTACCTAGTTTTCACCATAAACCCTTGAATCAACCCAGTTTAAATAATGTTTTGGGATAGTTATGCTTAGCCTTGCTACACTATGGGAAATGCTTTTAAAACTGCAACTTTACAAAATGCTGAACATAATGATTATTGGTGAAATGTTGGTTAATACAAGAGAACAATATTCTAATCGGAACATGGAGTGACCACCCAGGAAAACAGCGCAACCATGGTGTTAATGGGCTCTGACCTTAGCCAATTAATTAGGTGTGTGATCGCACTGATGACCTTATCCGCCTGCGAGGAGCATAGGGGGATTGGGGTTGCAGGGGTCACAGCCCGGTCCTCTTGGGGTAGCAGCCTTTGCTAAGGTGCTGACCATTAGGGAGGTTTGTGGACCGCCCTAGTCTGTAACTATGCGGGTCGTTGGTCTTTTGCATACCTTTGTAAAGGCTTCGTAGTGGATCCCTAGCCACTCACCTCGGAAGTGTTTAAGGGCCTTGCAAACCCGGGCGACATGGGAAACACGAGCCATGGTGAAAGTGTGCAACCTCTGCAGAGTGTAAAACTGATATATCAGCCGTGCTCACGGTCAAGAGCGGCTTGGACCCTCACATGATAATTAAACTTGAAGATGGACTATAAATCGTGGTTTTATTTTTACTCGTGGGATATTTTGAGTAAGATGTTTTCTAAATGCTAAGTGGGATGGTATAAACTTATACCTAGCGAATAGGGAGTTGCTAATAAAACTTGACCAACATTAAAAAGCTCATTGCTGTGAAACATAGCCTATCCTTGTGGCCTTGCATTCTCCCCCCGCTTGCTGAGTACCTAGTTAGGTGTACTCACGCTTGCTATTGCTGATTCAGAAGAAGGAAATGGAGAAGAATACTACAGCGACTACGATGAGTTCTGAGGCTTGCGCTCTCCCCCAGTCAAGGTGCCTGTGGAAGTCGAAGACGAAGATGCTTCGTGTAGCTATCGTTTGTTCTTCGATAAAGACCTGCGTGTCTTTCGAGAGTGTAATAAGAATACTATAATAAATCTCTTGTAATTTAGAACATTGTGTTTCGATATTACACTCTTTTGTCTATCATATGTGTGTAAACATGATCCTGGCGCACATATGAAACGCACTTGGTTTTCCTCTGAAAATCGGGTGTGACAAAGGGCAAGAACAAGTGGATGCAAGAAGAAAAGATATCTCACTTCATGTGCTATCGGTGCCATGATGTGGGACATCTTGCAAAGTATTGCCCAACCAAGAAGCCTCAATTTGAGCCGAAAGCAAAACCTCAAAAACAAGTTCAAGACAACCATCAAGATGATGATTTGAGGTTGAAGAAAAAGAAGACTAGAAGAGGTGGTAAAGCAAGAGCAAAGCATCAAACTTTTAAGGAAGCCACCCAAATAATGAGCAAGAATCAAGATGAAAAAGATTATGCTCAAATCAAGTGCAAAGATGTGAGACACTTTGCCTCGAGGTGTCCTACCAAGCTTGAGAAGAAGGTTCAAGCAAGATTGAAGAGGCAAGGTAATGAGAAGCAACACATGAGCAAGGAAGAAAAGGCTCAATCAAAGAAAGTTTGCTACTCATGCCGGGAAAGGGGACACATGGCTCATTCATGTCCCCTAGGTAACAATTCTAAGCCTATTTCAATTGTTGATAATATTATGCTTAGAAAGGATTGCAATGGTACCTCATTGGTTGCAATTGCAAAACATCCCGCTACTCATGCTAAGGAAATTCCAAAGTATGTTGCTCCTAACTTGAAAGGACCCAAACTAGTTTGGGTACCATCAAAAAGTGGATGAATGTGTGTAGGTACCATGGCATTGGAGGCTTGACTCAATTGGATTCATTTTTTTTCATCATATGATTGAGTTAAGTAATGAAAGTTCATGCTATTCTATCCCAATGCCAAGTCAAATAAGTGAAGTCGAAATGTGCTACAACATTCAAGTGCAAATTATCAAGTTGTGGTGATTTATTGGATATATTTGAAGGCTTGCAAATTATTTGAGTTGAAGCTTGCTATGGGCTGATCATGAGCTACAAAGGTATATTCTTTGTTGATCTGGTTCATTTGGGTGCATATGAGTTGATTGAATTGGATATATTTATGCAAATGTTGCTTGTTATGAGATGATAGAATGGATTAATTGATTCGTACTCAAATTTGAATTGATTTGATGGATAAGTTCATAAGATAATTTTTAGTAAGTGGACTGAATGGATATGTCTTGTGAAATTATTAAATCAAGTTGATATCAAGTTTGATTCAATTTGAAGAAATATAGCTCAAGTTTAGAAATTTGTCCTATATTGCAAAAACTGAGCTAGCTGTGATGATAGCCATGTTTGAGTGATCAAATCTATTTGGATTGGCTTGAAATTTGGTATACATGCTCTACACTTATGATATTAGTTGCTGCAAAAATCTCATGAGTATTGGATAAAAGATACTTCGGTTTTCGAGTGGATCTTTTCAACATATGTGCAGCAGTTTTCAGCATGTAGTAGTTGGGAAAATCTGAAATCTGGTAGTAATTGAGATGTCAAATGAAGTTAAAATCTTTATAAGCTGCAAGATGACTTAGTGAAGCACATCTCCACCAAATTTCATGGTCATTGGAGCTGTACATTGGGAGTTATGGATTATCCTTTAAAGTGTACAGAATCTGTCTTAAAAGTGACAATCATTGGATAAATCAAGTCACTTTGATTGAAAGGTCCTCAAGTTGGAATCATGGTTATAAGAAATTGGGGAACCTAAGTTTGGTTTTGAGGAGAGCTAGAAGCATGAAATAAATGAGTACAAAGTTATTGGATTGCGGAGTGCATTTGGCACACATTTGGTACTCAAGTTGAAAATCAAGACCAAGCTCAAGATAATGATGGAGTTTGAGTTCTAGTGATTATTGGAGATCATTTGGTAGAAAGAAAACATTCAATGAAGAATTCAAAGTTATTCTTCAAGATAAGTGCTTCACCTAGATCAATCATTCAATTCATTTCAAGTGAGTGTCTAGAATGGTTTTTGGAGCAGTCACTTCTCCCTTGAGAGGGGCGAGCCGCCAAATGGTGGGATTGATAAGCACGGTGCTTGGAAGGCCAACATGAAAGTGGTGATCTAAGGGCATTCAAGATGTTTATTTGAATCAATCAAAAGGGTTGATGAAGAGAGCAAGCAACACCCAAAAGAGAGCTAGCAATGGGATTTCAAGTGGTATTCTAAATAGTTCTCTCATGCAAGCATTCATCAAAAGAAGAAGCAAGCCAACCACAACATGAAGAATGCACTTAACCATTAGTGGTTCTCAATTCATATGGATGAATGATGGAATTCAACTTGGTATTCATTGATCTTCACCAAGCTAGCAATTGGACTTCATATTGCTATTATGGAGATAAATTGGAAACTTATTGACTATCCTCTACGCTAATATAGCAAAGGTATCATTGTAATGTGCATTGATCATTTTCATCCCTTACTAGTATGCGGTTAGTGCATATAGCACATGCTTATAGGATCATGCATTACAAATAAAAGTTTTGAAATTCATAGCCTACCACTATTGCTTGAATGATTGTTTGACCTAGTGGTTAGTATATGAGTTTGTTCATGAGCTAGTAAACCCAAGTACTTGATATATTTTGGATTGCCTATAAGTGATGAGCATTACTTTGATAAGATAATCACTTCATGCTTGTGAAGAAGCTTGGAAAGTGTTTACCAAACTTGGAAAGCTTAGGCAAATCAGTTTGTTCAAGACAAAATAAAGAAGCTCAAGGAAACAATCTAGTTCAAAAAGACAACAATGCAAATGGTTATCAAGTTTCATCCTACTAGTGGTTTCATCATACAATGAAAATGCTCTCATTGGTCACTTGATTGATTGCATTGTCTTTCCCCAAAAGAGAATTGATGTTTCATATCTTGGATCAAAGGAAGTTCTAGTGGGAGTGGTAATTAAGCTTGAAAATATTATACATTGATCTTTCCTAGAGCATAGACGTGATTGGAATGAGACCATTATTAGGCAGATTATCTATGAGATTGATCTTGAGGAAGGAAAGATGGATTGAATGGACAAAAATCAGTTTTCAGTCAAAGTTCAAAAGTTTGCCTAAAAGTGAAAATAGGAATACCATTCATGGGTATTATTGGAATGTCATCAACTATATCATGTCCTTGATCAAGTCAAAAAGAGGGTTCAATGGTACTTGTGAGGTTCATCATGAACTTTATCAATCATTTTTCAAGTGATATGAATTGGTATTTCTTCATGTGGTATTTCTCGGTATTTATTCAAGTGGTATTCCTTGGCATTTCTTCAAGTGGTATATTTAATTGTTGTATCAAGATTGAAAGTGATATTCTTCAAGTGGTGTCATGTCCTACAAGAATTCAAGTGATCCTCAACCTTAAGTGATCATCAAGAGAAGAAGGCATCCCTCACATATAAGAGCTCAAGTTGATCAAGTTTGAATGACCAAATATTTGACATGGGAAAGATGTCCCACATACCGGTATTAAGGTCAAAAGATCATTCATGAGGCATTCCAAGTAACCCTTAAGTGGTATCTTTCTTTGGCATCCCACAAATGACATCATTCCTACATATGTGATAGTGTCCATCAAAAATGAAGATTCAAGTATCATATAAAGGGAAGAGAGTATCACCTAACCCTATGTATCAAATGAGCATCCCTTTATGGAAATTGATGACAAAGGGGGAGAGAGTGGTACAAAGATATGAAATATTGAGATGGAATGAGAATGAGAGTGGTACAAAGAAATTGAAGATATGAAATATTGGAGAATATGAAATATTGGAGCCACTATAGTATGGGAAGTTTTTGAACAAAGAAAAGCACACAAGTAGGGGGAGCAAGCTCATGAACTTGATTGCATTATTTGATATGTGCATATTCATGTGCTTGCTTGCATATTGCATAAGTTTTAAAATTCAATATGCATGCTTGTATGGTGTATGCTAGTTATAGGATTTGAATGATGAAATGTTAGCTAGCATGCATATGTTGGTAGCTAGATATATTTTTTCATGTACACCGAACCTTGCCTATAATGTTGATGTCTGAGGTATCTAGTGTGTTTATAGTGATATCTAGCTAACCATGATGCTAAGGATGGACTTCAATTTGCAAGCTTAATTGGTATCACGCTACAAAGGTTTATCCTATATACCTTAGCATCATCAAGTAGTGTTAACGCTCCCAAAATTTCATATTCATGCATATGTGCAAGCTTAAAACCAAACCATTTGAGCACATATGTAGGGGGAGTTATCACTACCAAGTTGGATTTTATGGTGCTTATCCAAATTCTAACATAGAGCTGAAATGTTGGATAAGGAGCATAGAATTCAAACAAACTTAATTTCCATATCTTTGTAGAGTTGACATCAATTACCAAAAAGGGGGATATTGAAGGTCCTTGTTCGGTTTTGGTAATTGAATGACAACTTAGGTGGACTAATATGTGTTTAAGTGAAATACACAGGTGATTAGTCCACAGGTAATTATGTGATGAAGGAGCTCATTGCATATGAGACATGACATGGAGTCATGTGACTAAGTGGAGAAGATCAAGACAAGACTTGGTTTGATGGACCGGTTGCAAGTGTGAAGGGCAAGTTAGAGGCTAAGCGTTGGACCGCGTGGCGGGATGCTTGAGCAATGACTTGGCGCCGATGGACCGTTGCAACGGTGAAGAGCAAGTGGAGTCAAGATCGATGAACCAATGAGTCGCATGATGATATGAAGTGGATCATATCATTCGTGATGATGTTGGTGCATGTGTTGCATCAACATTGGAAAATGTGGAATGGAATGCGCAAGGCAAAGGTATAACCAATAGGCATTTCATTTAACCGGTCATAGGTGAGTAGAGAAGTTTATGACCGGGTTTAGGATAGATGGCCGTACTATCAAGAGGGGCAAACTTGTTTGCATATCGGTCATCTAGTGCCACTTGAGAGATCTAACTTTGCGATGTTGCTAGGATCGAGTGGCGTGGTGAAGAAAGTGAAAAACTCTTTGAAATGTTTGTGAAAATGCTAACTCACACACACATAAGGTGGTACACTTATGGGGTTGGCACATTTGCAAAGGGGTTGAACTTTGGATGATGGTGATGGCTTAGTGTGATCTTGGTTTGCAATTCTGCTTTGATCCAAAGTGTTTTGGGTCAAGAATTCAGTTGGGATAGATAGACCTCTGAATGAGCTTTCCATAGAGTCCAAGATCACTTAATTTGGACATCGGAGCTAAAAGTTATGGGCGTTTTACCGAGTGCCGGCTGTGCTGAAAATAGGGCTGCGGACGGTCCGCGATGACTGCACGGACGGTCCGCGGGGACAGTCGTTCGTACAAGTCCGAACGGACCTCTAACGGTCCGCGAATTTGGCGGACAGTCCGCGGTTACTGCGGACGGTCCGGGGCGGCTGTAGACGGTCCGCGGGAACAGTCCGTAAATTCACCCGGTTTTACACAGAGACGTTTCCCGATGATCCAGGGGGTCGGACGGTCCGCGGGTGCTGGGCGGACGGTCCGCGAATGACGAGTTTGTGACCGTTTGGAGCTCAACGGCTAGTTTTTTGAATGGCGGACGGTCCGGGGATGCACCGCGGACGGTCCGAGGTAGCCATTAGAGCTCGGGAAAAGGGTGTAACGGCTAGTTTTCCCCTCCCCTCTATAAATAGAAGGGTGCCCGGGGCTTGGAGGGGGTTGAGCACCTTGGGAATGTGTTTCCCTTGGTTGTGCTTGCCTTGGGAGTCCACTAACTCACTTGTTCATGCGAGATTGCGAATCCATTGCGAGTGAGTGCGAGTCTAGTGCATTGCTTTGAGAGATTGCATCGAGTGGCACTAGGTGTTCGTGTTGCAAGCCGGTTTGCTTGTTACTCTTGGAGGTTGCCACCTCCTAGACGGCTTGGTGGATTGAGGCTCCGTTGAAGCACGCAAGGAGATTGTGCGGTGCTCCGGAGAAGGATTTGTGAGGGGGATTGTGCTCACCCCGCGGGGATCGCGAAGAGCAACTCTAGTGGAGCGTGTCATTGAGTTACCTCACTTGCGAGTGGTGTCTTGGAGTGCCCGGAGTGGCCGGCGGCTTGAGAGCTTTGCCCAAGAACCATCGAGGTGTTGGTCGACACAACGAGGACTAGCTTGGTGGCAAACAAGTGAACCTCGGGATAAAAATCACCGTGTCAACATTGTCTACTCTTCTCGGTGGTTTGCATTTCTCAATCACAAGCATTGTATTTACATCATTATATATCTTTTGTGCTTGTGTGGTTGATCTTATAATTAGTGGGCTTGTGTAGCTTGCTATTTGTCTTCTTGCTTGTGTAGCTAGAAGTAGTGATCTTGTGACTAATTTGCTTGTGTAGCTTAATTAGTCTCTTCGCTTAGTTTGTGTAGCTAAGTAAATTGAGCCTTTGGATTAGACTTGTGTAGTCTTGTCCATTGTGCATTGCTAGTGAGCTTAGGAGCTTTGTGCTTTTGCTTACTAGTTGTGTAGGAGCTCCCCGGTGTGTGAAGTACTAGTGGCATAGGTTTGTGTGACCTTGCTTCTAGAATTGATTAGGTGAGCTCGTGCTAGCTTAGCACCTTATTTGCTTGTTTAGAATCTTTTATAAGGTGCTAGTGAACATAGATAGAGGGTTGAAGTCTTGGCTAGACCGATAGTTTTAATTCCGCATTTGTTTCGGTTAGCCGGTGAGTTAAATTTTAGAAAGGACTATTCACCCCCCGCCTCTAGTCCACCATCTCGACCCTACAGGTGCGCGCTGGACGCGCGCCGTGGGGGAAGGACGGCGACGGCGTGAGAGGAGGAGCGCCGGCGGCGCTAGGGCAGCGGAGGATAGCCTAGGATCTCAAACCCTAAACTCGTGATACCATGTGGAGAGATGTGGATTGGTGGAATGATTGGATGTATTGCATTGAGCCCCTAGGGCGGTATATATGAGAGTACAAAGGCACCTCCCGTGGGTACACAAGCAGTACGGGATTATGTAACCATCTATACTCTAACACGAGGGAGTATTGTCTCCCAATGAGCAAGGGACTGCAACATTACTTACAAGAAAACTTGATAAATGTCTCACCAACCATGGTAACACTTCTATTGCACCTCCGCACCCCTCCCCCATGGTTATTCTCTGAATTCCTTGATGAGTGGGACTCATTATTTGATTCTCTTCTATTCATTACAGCTTAATGCAGATCTCATTTCAGAAATGGGATTCGTGCAGTATCTCAACAAAACTTTAAAGCAAGTTCCCAAGATTTTGAGGGAGTCATTTGATGAGCATGTGTGTAGAATTGGTGAGAGCATTGAGAATGACTTAAAGTATGCCAGGGTACTTGCAAGGATTCTTGTTCTGAGTTGGCAGCTGATTATGATTTCAGCGAGGTAAATGGATGTTTCAGTATTTTGAATATATGCCACCCACTTCTATCAATATTTGTTGGTATAGATGTTTTCACCCGTTTTATGACGTAAACTACTCAGTCACTTGTATTGATATTTGTTGGTATAGATGTTTTCACCCAACTTAGCAGAAAAGATCCAAGAAGCAGACAAATTTGTGGCTAAATATCGAGAGGAAAAGCTTACCATGCGCCACAGGGAAATCATTATGGGAGGTCTTGCTCACCTTTTGGCTGTTCCTAAACAAAGAGATGAAATTATGACCCGTGTCAAGCTTATGGAGGCAAAACTCCATAAAACAGAGGTGATGATGCTTGAAGACGATACATATGTTATGAGGTTTGTGATGCATGTATATACCATTTTATTTATTTTTGTATAGTATCAATTTTATACATCTCACTATAATAAAATCATTTCTATATGGGGATGCATTTCTTGACACCATAAACCGTAGAACACAATCATCCTTTGTTTCTTCTCACAGTATCAGTTTTTCCTTTTGTATCCGTTTGTGCTGGCAGCGAATATATGAATTCGGAGCCTTTGACATTTAGGAGGACGCTCCTTGAGACACCTTCAGGTTTTGCTATTTTTGATGTTGATGAGACTGTGTTTAAACAGCCTGAGGTACTTTTCCTTAACCTCCCATTTTCTTTCTGACTCTTGTTGACTCTGGTGAAGTTTTTCCCATTTTCCACTTTTGCAGCGTATATGGTCATGGTTCACTGATGAACTGGATGCTCGTGAGGTACAAATTTTGATTTGTTTATTGGGTTGAGATGAACAATATACAAAGCACCATATGTCTAAAAATCCTATTCTTTTCTTTGCTCTCTCTTCTTTGTTGTTTAATCCAATATAGATGGTATTGTTTGTGCAAATTTTGTTAAGTAAGCCATCGTCACAAATTCCTAATCTACAATGGGATAAGTTGGCTATGCACGCTAGGTGGGATGGTTTTGTCTTGCATCTAGGTGGGATGGTGTTATCTTGCATCTAGGTGGTCATAGTCCTAAAACACTGGTACAAACACTATTTGTTCCGTCTAGGATGCAAATGGATAGACCAAAGCCTATTTCACACATTTATATGTAAAAAGTCAGTGGATTGAGGTACAACATAAAGCTCCTGAAACCTCTTTTACCTAGGTTCGGGACAACATGAGCAGATTAAATGGAATGTTACCTATTTTCTAGTTTATTCTCCACATGAGGGAGTGTGTCAATGAACACCCATGGATCAACCAGTTGCTTCCCTACCCGCACCTAATGGGCTATTGTAGAAATCTTGGTGAGATAGGCTAGGAAGCCTGCACGTGATGCCACCTTTTAGATGGCTAGAAACACTATTGTTTCTTCAAATGAAACATCCGTAGTAAAAAGGACTTATATTTGTAGTGTTTGTAATAAGAAAGATATGTTATACTCTGCTATTTTGTTATTTTATATTCCCTTATTTGATACGAGATATATTCTTATTTGTGCGTTCATAAGCTTCTTGAACTGCTGTTCAACAGGTTATTCTTTCCTAATATTAGTTATCATGGATGTCAGGTTGTCTTAGCCCTTGGTTTCGTCAAGGTTCATGACAAATCTATTGCCCGGAATAGATGTGATGGCCCTGGCGAGGAGCTGAGCAGACTTCTTCAAAATCTGTGTGCACATAAAGATAATTTGATTGTTCAAGATGATGATCTTAAATTTGTCATTGAGGAAGAACTTGTAAGTATATTCCTTTAATTGTTTCATTTATTTCATATGATCAATGCCATGCTAATTCTTATGTTGGTATCATTTTCAGGAGGTCAAATGCTACACTTCAACTGATGACGATAGCCTTGATGATTTATTCTGGGGACTAAAGAATGTCCTTTATGATTTTATTCCTCAAGAGAAGGATTATTTAACTGATGAGTACCGTCGTCCGCTGACCATGGGATTGCAAAGGGCCTTCAAATTATATGGGGTCAATGTCTTACCAGGACAGGTACATATTGTGCCACATGTCATCAGTTCTGAAAGTTACTTGACATTATGTACACGTATTTATTTCTGTTCAAATAGTTGTAATTAATGTGAGCCTCTTCAATCTTAGGACTTATGCATCTGTCCATTGTCATCCAAAGCAGAGCCTAGGCCATTAGATTCACTTCTTCAGTAACATGTGCACCATACTTATTTGGGACAATTGGTAGAATGTGCAGTTTGGTGATATTTGAGGCATTTTAATGTTTGAGTCATTAGTAGTTTGATTTTGTTAAATTTTTCTGACGACTATTTTTAATGTCAGATGGATAGAGATTTTGTGTATAATTTTGGTTGCTTGGCAAATCTTGAGTTTACTGTAGCACTTGTGCCAACCCTCTTCCGCAAGTTGTTTGATCATCATGTTTCTGGGATTGGTAAATTAATTGAAAACAACCTAGTCTATGTGCAAGTGGTTGCAAAGATTCTTGTTCCTGAGTCTCAATGCGAATTTGATTTCAAGGTACTAATGTTCTGAATTCATTTACTATAAATTGAGTATTCATTGCTATAGTGTTAATTGATTTGTATGCTTCTTTTTATACAGCTGCTTTCCAATGATTTAGCTCATAAGGTAGCTGATATAGCAAAAGATGTAGCAGAGACAGGGGAAGCGATCAGTATGCATGACAAAGAAATCATATTGGGAGTCATTGAATATCTTAAATCTGTTCCTCAAAAGAGAGATTGCTTCCTTAGAGTTATCAATGGTGGTTCAGTAGAGCTGCAGAGTGTTGAACAAGAATGGTGTTGGGAGACAAATGATAATCTCATACATGATTGGATAATGTCAGTGACAAAGTCTCCCATGGTTGAAGATGAGGAGACCTTAGATGCTAGTGAGGATAAATCTGTACAAGGTGATGAGTTTGGTGTCTCCTGTCATGGTAATCAACAAATTGGTGAGGGTCGTGATACAGAGCAGGGTGAGGAAATCATTGCAGATGTGCCAAAAATGGTTGCAGAGATCAAGCAAAATGCACACACCATTGAGCTCAGCACAGATGATATCGACCAGAACACTTGTGAGCTGACTAGGCCACTTCTCGCGCACAAATTTAGTTTGTTTACCTCCTCCGACAGTGTTAAAGAGAGGAAGGATGACAACACAAGTGCTGACCGTTCGTACAAGATAGATGTGGCACACACCACTAACAGTGTTGATGAACAGAAGAATTGGGAGCATGTTCTGGATCCCACTTTCAATATTGGCACCGTATGCAGCACAGGTGACGTTGAAGGCCAGAAGCATTGTTGGAGGTTACCGAGCACTTAGGCAGGAGCACATGAAATCAACACTGTTGGTAGCACAAATGACTCTGACAGGCACCTGAGTTCAGAGATCAAGCAAAATGCTTACACCACTGCAGGCAGTCCTTCAGATGAAACCAAAGTGGCACAAAAAACAAATTTCGACCAGAACACTTGTGAGCAGACTAGGGCAGTTTCCACCTCACACAAATTTAGTTTGGTAACCTCCAACAATGCTCATGAGAAGAAGGATGACAAAACAAGTGCTGACCCTATTTCATACGAGATAGATGTGGTGCGTGTTGATGAGGCGATGAGCAGAACAATGGGGAGCTGATTGTGCACCCAACTGTCAGTATTGGCATCCAATGCAGCATAGGTGATGTTCAAGACAAGCATGGTGGTAATCATGGTGAAAATAACATGCTACAAGGCAGAGCAGACACTGTCAGTCTGTCACACCTTCAAATGAAACCAATGTGGCACATAGCACAAATGTCGGCTCTAGTGGAATGATGGAAGATACAAAAGGATCTGATAAGAATGAACAGATCACTAGCTATGACCCCTCTTCTGAGGTCTTCTCTTTGGCCGACCTCTTAAAATATGAGGATAGTAGCTTAGATACAGAAGAAGGGAATGATGATAGAAGAACAAACAAGGGCAATATAATGACTGATGCAGAAAAGAAACCAAGCATCAAGAAATGGTTGAAATCATTATGGAGCCTATCCAAAAAAATACGAGGATGGTAGCTTAGATATAAAAGAAGGGAAAAAGGAAAGAAGAACAAACAAAGATGCTGCGTCACAATTCGGCCGTTCATCCAAGGGGTTATGGGGCGGTTCCCTTCCATGAAATCCAGGCAAAGCAGACACTCGTCGGTTCGTTGATATTACTCTACTATCAGGTGCATTCCGATGCCTTGGCCAGACCTATTTTGTTGCTCGTCCATGTGTTGATCGTCCCAAGACCTTTGCCAAATTCTTGCTTTGGTTCTGCTTTGTTGATGATATTAGTCCATGAGACATTGAGTCTAAAGGTCGACGACCTCTCCAAAGGGCTCATTTGAGACTATATCAATAAATATTAATTCCTCCCTCCTTCCAAATGAATATAAGACGCACATGCATATTATATCATTTATCAAATATACTTTATCTGGAACCACCATGATCGGACATGGTTCCCCGCCCACAGCAATTCCTTACAAATGGACCTAGAGGCAGCGGCACAACGTCGATGGCAAGGTGGGAGGCGCCAAGGCACAGGGTGACCAGGGAGCTAGAACATTTATCTGTGGCTGGGATTAGTGTGGCACCTGCTTCTTGGTGCAGTTAAGTGAAAGGTCCTCGAGCCTAGGGGTCGGAGCTTTCGAGCAGCACCCAACGGATCCGAGTTCGAATCCTAATTAGATCGAATTTACATGGTTTTTCTTGATTTGTGATCAAGGTTGTCTTCTATCTTAACTACAATGCCTTCGGCGGGTCATTTCTTCTTCTTCTTTTTTTGGTGCGGTGCAATAGGCAGCGTGATGGCTTCTAACGATGCTAGATGATCGTATATGCATCCAGATGGGCTCTGGGAAAATGTCTCCCTGATGCCGGCAATAGATTCATCAGCAATTCAGCACAACAGCTTGCAATGGATGGTTATGGGCTTGCGGTGTAGCTCGGTGCAGGACATCTCCAATCAAGACTTCACAAGTGGAACTTTGATAGAATCAGCAGCTCTAGTTTCAGAAACGAAGCCAACTGAGACAAGCACAGGTAGTTGAACTACTTTCAAGGTGTAATTGAGAAATCTTTAATTAATGAAACTTCACTTTCTGAAATACTACAAGCTAGAGAATTGACAGAACACAATGAGAGTTATTAGACTGAATAAACATACAAGCATCAAATGCGCCTCCACATCCTGATGGCAAAAGTGGGGACGACGATGAAGCACCACAGAGCGTTGGCGCACACGGCCGCGGCGTCCAGGGCTGCACCGCAGATTCTTTCGTACCCCTTCATGGGGAACACCTTCTCGCCCAAGGCAAGAATCCCAATGGAGAGGAAAGCCGCAGAAGCCAGCCTCTCAACTTCGGCGATGGTGTCGCCGACATCCAGAGCCTCCCGAGTTGCCGCCGCCTGGCACGCATGGACCAAGTAGAACAGTTTGAGTGGGGAAAAACACGAGCACGAACACGAATGGTACGGTGATCCTATCGGATTGGCGTCGGCGATCGATCCGAGAGGCAGTGGGATTCGCGCCGTACCATGTGCTCCCTGGCGCCGGGGTCGAGCACGCACCGGCACAACAGCAGCACGGCGGCAGAGCTGGCGAGTGCGAGGGCGAGCGCGGCGACGGCGACCGACATCGCCGCGGGGATCAGGACGCCGGGGCACTGCCTGGCGGCGCAGGCGGCGCGCGCGAGGACCAGGGCGGCGACCCCCGCGGGGAAGAGCCACGAGGTCAGGAGGCACACCGAGCCCACCGCGCAGACCAGAGCGAGCCAGCCACGCCCACGCGCCGCCACGGCGATGTTCCTCGGCGCCGCCTGCGGCATGGGGCTTTCTTCCAGCTTTGTGTCAGGAATGTCTCATCAGGAGAACTGGATAGATTTCCAAAATCAGTTTTGGTCTAACAAACGAAAAGCTGAAAACCCGGGTCGCTAAACAATCATCCGATTCCGCGTTTACAGGAGATCGATCGATTGCCCATGGCTTTTTAAACAAATAAAACCATTTCTTGAATATTCTTCCCAAGTGCCGATTTCTTGGCATTTGGTAATATATTATGTTCCTGATACAGCTATATAAAGTAAAAACTGAGACTAGAATTGAGATCATGATCGTTGGCCTACTGTCATGTTGGGTCAAACACTGTTGTAATACTGAAACTGAATCAATTTAACATTTCTCCTCTTATTTTCCCAGCACTTCACTATCTAGTTTGTCCTAGGTTTCGATGTAATCATAAGCTCTATAGCGATGGCATGAGCTGCAAATTAAATATACTTATCCAGCGTGCACAATATACAGAAATAACATCGAAGCAAATTAACTTTTTGGAGAATTTAATCATGCTTTGTTAATTTAAATGAATTAGTTACGTATTATAAGTTTAAATAATATTTTTATATTTTTTTAAAAATGGAAAATCACTTTTAAAGCCATCCAAAAGAGCAAATTTGCCCGGTTTTGTTATTCGGATGGCCTTTATTTAGTATATGGTTTGTAGCCAGACTACTGCCGATTTCAATTTCTTATGGATGGTACTAGCTAGCTTGTTATCACATGACGAAACTACGGACTAGTTATGAGCGAGCGAAGCACCTCATGAGACTTAAGTCTCGAAGCTACAGTCATCAACTACCCAATCATCAATTCATCATGGTCGATCACACACCATTCGGTTTCAACAATGATAGAGTACGTTCCACAAGTATTTGATTCATGAAGTCCGCGTGTTGTTCCGCAAAGAAGGGAAGAAGATGGTGAGGTTCACCTTCCAAAAGGATGAAGATACGGCGGTTGAGAGAACGAAGACCACTATTGCAAAAATGATTTGTAGCAACATCCAGATTTTTTTTTGGCGGACTAAAGTTTCACCCATTCCGGCGAAGCCGGAGCGGTACGCGAGAGGAGCAGCGTGCAACGGCCAACCCACAACGGCGTGTGTGGCGACGGCTCCAAGCATAGGCGGCGGCTAGGGCCTGCTTGTTGTTGCCCTCTGACTCACTTTTTTTTATTTTTAAATCGGTTTGTTGGGCCAGGTGGCCTCTTCGCGACTACACCCGCCTCTAAAATCCATTTCTAGGGGCAGATACATTACCCGCTCTTATAAACAGCACATTTCTAACCGCAAGAAGTAGGGCAAAGTAGCCTATCGGCCTCTAGTAATGTATTTTTGCCCACCCCTTTAAATCATTTTGGTAGCAGCGGACGATGCTCATGGATAAATGAAGATGTAGTTTCAAGTCGGTCATACTTGATGAATAATTTGGTTGATTCGATCTGCATCGGGGGGATGGATGTACTTTTGTAGCGAGAGCTATCGTGTCAGTAAGCAGATGCCGAAGTACTTTTTTAGGCTACCGAGCAATTTAAAATTTTGTTCGTCCATTTCGACTTGTCCTGTCAGGCTATCATCAGCGAATAAACTATGACCAAACCAAATCTTCTGCAATAGTGGCCGTGTTCACTTGCAGAATATGGACGCCGGATTTGGGACTGGCCGGACTGACACGCCAGTCCGGCCACTGTAGCGTTTCGTTTGTATATGTAAAAAATTATCCAAAAATTGATTAATTATGTTCAAAATGTTCATCTCGCAGAGTACAACAAAACTATGCAATTAGTTTTTGATTTCATCTACGTTTACTACTCCATGCATTATTATGACATTTTGATGTGATGGAGAATCTTCTTTTTGCATAGTGTATTTGGGAGTTGAATTTTGGATCTAAACAGGCCCATTGTTCTTCTTCCTTTCTTGGATTCTAGTAAAACCTGCCGCGTATAGTATCACTGTAAGTTACCAAGGACCAAAGGAAAAATCTTTTGCAACTGGTTTCAGCTGGGTTTTCTTTGCTCTGTTGGGATTTTACTGGTCAGCACGATCATGTAATCATGTTAGAATTCAGAAGGCACGAGTTGTTGAAAATTTCAGAAAAGGGAGCCTACCCACTCGTGTTTTTTTAAACCGGTCGAGAAAAGGAAGCCAAACACGACCCGAACCAGACCTGCACGCACGGTTTGTCCAGGCCTGTACCACCCACCTAACAAGATCTGGCGAGAGAGAGCATCACCTGAATCTCATCTCAATCACACGTGGGACGTGGCGTATAGATAGCAATCAAATTTTCATGACACAATTCATATCGTATACATAGATTTCATGATCTTAGGATATGGTCAGGAATGGCATAACAAAATGGAGAATCCTCTCGGGCAATATTTCCTAGGATCACATAAAACAAAAGTGCAGGCATAGAAAAGGTTGAAATTTTTCCACGTCTCCAGCAAAGCCATATGTATACAAACAGTTTTCCAAGTTGCACAGCAACTAGGATAATTTATAGCTTCAAATTAACTCAGTACATGGAAACCGGATCATAACTTCAAGTTGTTTGGACAGTCATTGCACCCAGCAAGCCAAATATATAGCAATACAGACAAGTCTATCTTAAGTAGCAAGCTAAGAAGCCAGTTTTCACATCCACAGTGATCGATGCCGATGACATCAGTGCTTAGTAGGGTAGGGGCGGTAAGGATCGTGATAGCCAAACGCGAATCCTCCAGGGTGCGGATGCAGCACACGGGAGCGACGATAGCACATTTTGCAGACTTCCTCAACATGCTTATGTCCACACGGAAATATCTTCTGTATGCCAGGATGTGGAACATCATAGCGACTGTAGCACGTCTTGCAAAAGGAATCCACTACAAAAACACAGGAAGCCAAGCATTATATAAAAATGAGTGAAGTGAACCATCGTTAGGTCTGTGTCAGAGAGGGAGGAAGAGGATGGGGAGAGGGGTTTCATACGTTTGCCACTACGACGAGTAGAGAACCCAAGAGGGAAACCCAAGACACTGTAGGATTCAGTAACTGGTTCTTCTGAAAACAGAAGGAACATAACACAAAAATTAATGTATACAGAAAGCACTACAATGTAACCGCAAACGTACACTAATGAGATTTGTTTATATATATAATAATACAAAAAGTGCAAATAGGTCAGATCACAATTGTAATGATTTTCTTCCAATCTTCCACCAAGTACATACTGAGATAGGTGTGTTGTATATAAGAGAAACAAGAGAGAAGATGCATCAAGAAAGAAGTAGAGATACCTAAGGGGGTGCATGTGACAACGCCCTCGAAATCATTTGCATAAGCAAGCTCGAAGAAGAAGAGAGTCCTTGGAGTAGGAAGGAATGAGAACCAACCAGAGCGCTTCTTACGAGCCACGAAGTTCCCATGAACCCAGCAAATGCCTAGGCGAAAATGGGAATTCTGGTTCACTTTGCCTGGAGCAGGCTCATACTCATTGCCCTGACTCAAACCAATCCAATCATTCACGAGGTAAGGAAACTGGTTAGCAAGGAAAAAAACGGTACCAAACACTAGATTAATGGGTTGCGTGCGTCGACCACTAATAATCAAAATTGGTGTTGAATCCTAATTGGTATATGTGTGATCCTAATCAGTACACAGGTTAATCATTAAACTTGTGATCCTAATCAGTACATAGGTCGATCATACTTGTGATCCTAACACAAGTTAGGGCCTTGATCAATATAGATGCTTTGGCACCTAATCAGTGCACAAGCTGCGACCATAATCAGTACACAGTGCAACCATAATCAGTATATCTGCTGCAACCTTAATCAGGAGACAAGCTGCAGACCTGTAATTGGTATGGATGCATCGACCGCCCTAACCAATGTACGAGTAAATCGAACCTGTGTTGTGCCTGGAAGCATACCATACCACGAATCATGCCTGGAGCTAATTAACTAACCACAATATACTTGGAGAGGAGACAGGCACATAGTAGACTCATTTTTCAATTTTCCAAAGTCAAAGGCCCACTGTTTGGGCAAAAAAATATTTGACAATTTGCATGCGTATGCATGCGTAGCTGTTGAAATGTTGTTATTTTTAGGATAATAATCTGCCACTATTTGTGCCAAACATGGAATTCCAAAGAAATTAACAAATTGATTAGTTAGTTTGTGTGTGTGAGAGAGAGAGAGGGAGAGAGTTTCATTTTATTTTTTATTGCTACTTTACTACGGTATAAAACCAGATTCAGAATTGCAGTTTGTCACACATTCATCCATTTTATGCACATACGGGGTAGGATCTATATATGATAGAGATCACGAACCGGATTGTTAAGGTTGTAGTGGTGCAGGCAATCCATGGCGATCTCGCGATCCATAGCTAATCGCATGAAGTGTCCCGGCAGTCTACGTCTGAACAAATGGAACAGAACGGCAATTATTGCAATATGCGCAATCGAAAACCGGAAAAAGAAAAACGGATGGAACAAATGGAACAGAACGGCAATTATTTCAATATGCGCAATCGAAAACCGGAAAAAGAAAAACGGATGGAACGAGGTGTTACCTTCTACGCATCTCCATCTGTTCCTCACTCAGCTCCTGGCCGACGGGGATGGAGTAGGGATCGAAGCACCGGCGCCACAGCCGCGCGAGGCGCGAGAGCAACGACTGCTTGGCTGGTGGAGGCGGGGTATCAACTCCAAGAAGGCGGTCCATCTCAGCCAGCCAGGCAGGGTTGAGGACGAAGCCGTCGGGGCGGGCCTTCATCTTCACGGACGCGGCGGCGCGAGGGTCCTTGGCATCCTGCGCTGGGACGACTCCGATGAGGGGAGTAGCCTCCGTCTCCGTCACCGTCAGCGCGACCGAATCCATGGCTGCCGCGATCCGATCCGATCGGTCGCGGTTGCTGATGGGTGCGGCTAGGGTTAGGGCTGGTGTGCTGGGCGAGTCGACGAGACGAAGACCCGGGGAAGGGAAGAAAGAAGAAGTGGATGCGAGGGCAAAAGAAAAAAAAGAGAGAGATGGACTGGGACGGCCCAACACGCGGCCCAACGAGCCGAACTCGACGGGGAGGACGGCCCGGGCCCAAAAACACTCCCCCACTCTCTCCGGACGAGAACCTGCTGCTCCTTGCTCTGCCTCGTTAATCTCTCGCCGCCTCTTCCGTGTTGAAGCGCCGCCGCTGCTCGCCGGACAGCTGAGTGAGAAGTGCGAGGTGACGACGAGGAGACCGACCGCGCCGCCGCCGCCCTCCTACTTTCGCCTCGCATCCCGCCGATCCTCCTCCGCAGGCGCCGCCGCGTTACCCCAGGTATACGCTCGCTCTACCCAAAACCCCTTACCTTTCGCCCTGCCTACCACTCCCGACTTCTCGATTTGGAGCCGCATTTTACCCGGCTCAGATTTTGTTTTGGTTAGGATGACGAGGAAGGAAATCGATTGGGACGCAGTGCTCCCGTGGGAGGTTGATTGGGACGCCGTTCTCCCTAATCACCAGTGGACGCCCTACGGCGAGGTGACCTGGGAACATGTGATGCCGCCTCCCCGCACGCAGCTGTCCGACCTCCTTCCTGCCGATTTCGGTAAATATCTCTACCTCAATCGCTACAATGTGCTACCTCCCGCCCCTTTGGATAGAAGAATTGGGCCAAGATATTTGGCCAGGAAATTAATGTTCGCTGCCATAGGAGTACCTTTCATGGTGATTCCCCTGGCTGCCTCGACTGGAATTTCCTGAGGATGTGTGCCAGCTCTTGTTGCTTCCGAGAGCCTCTCCCCAGCCAGAGTTCTTGTCGCTGTTTCCCACGAGTTTCCTAGAGTCTCTTCCCAGACAGAGCTACTCTTGTCGCCATTTCCCTGTCCCTTTGGGGCTTCCGAAGAGTGCCTCCCTGTTGGTGTCATCGCTTTACGGTTTTCACTGGCACTAGATGCCGAATTAACCTTTGAGCTCTCATGACCTGACCAATGCGAACCTGAAGATTTTTTGGTTCTCTCTGGAGATGAACTTGTTCGTTGCGGGCCATCAACCTTTGCACTCCTCTCTGTAGAAGAACCAGAGGGTTGCCAACCTGAAGCTTTTGTGCTTCCCTGGGTGAAGGAGCTTGACCGTTGAATACCTGAAGCTTTTCGGTTCCCCTCTGGTGATGTACTTGAGCGGTTCCAACCTGCAGCTTTTGCACTCCCCTCCGCAGAAGAACCTGATGGTTGCCAAGTGATTTCTGCTCCCATCTGGAGGTGAACTAGGTCGCTGCCAACCCAAAGCTTTTGCACTCCCTTCTGTAGGACATGATGGTAGTGAACCTGAATCATTAGCAACCCCCTCAAGTGATAAGGCTGGCGGTTTCCAACCTGACTCTTTTGCACTCGCTTGCGTAGGACATGATGGTTGTGAACCTGAATCATTAGTAATCCCCTCAAGCGATAAGGCTGGTGGTTTCCAGCCTGAAGCTTTTGCACTCCCCTCTAGAAATGAGCCATGAGGGTTGCCAACCTGAAGCTTTTGTGCTCCCATCTAGTGATGGACCTGAGGCAGCACTTGGTTTGGGTTTTACTTGCAAGTGCCAGAAGTACTATGTCATTAGTAAAAACAAACTAAGATTTTTAGTAAAAAATGAATTAAGCTGGAAAGCTTAATCCAGTAAGATATTTGAATAGTATTACCTGTTCTTGTAGTGTGAATGCAATTGTGTTTCCCTGTTCCATCTTTTTCACCCCTTGTTTGTTTTATGCAGGTGGGTCGTGCGCCGTTCATTCTTTCTCGGAGGCCCTCACGGGCATGCTTCGCATTGGTTATCCGATCACCGACATCTCTGTAGACCTCCCCACCCTTCTGCACTTGACCTTGGCCAAGGGTATACTTACCTCCGAGGGATCTAGCCTAGGCAGAATTGACTATTTTGCTAGGAACTATGGAATCCCTTTGGAAGGTGAGATTCCAGACTACATTCGCGACTGCTATAACCTGCATGACACCCACAATGCCTATGCCATGAACATCGGTGTCTATAGTTTTGGGTCGACGCCGATGCCGTTCAGCAGCCGTGCCCGCACCGCTGAGATGGCGCTACAGGTGATCAAGTATCGTGAGCGTTTGTGCGACTTTCTGAACATCGGGCCTTTGGTGATATGTAGCAACATTGATGTCCGCTACTCC
Source organism: Echinochloa phyllopogon (assembly GCA_033239725.1). Taxonomy (NCBI): domain Eukaryota; kingdom Viridiplantae; phylum Streptophyta; class Magnoliopsida; order Poales; family Poaceae; genus Echinochloa; species Echinochloa phyllopogon. The sequence goes on from BTCW01000006.1 coordinate 37,362,682, forward strand.
AAGGCGCGCCAGATTGGTCAGCCCTACTGCAGGCCGAGGGATCGTTGGTTTTCACTTTCCTATCCACAGGTTGGGCACTGCGTTACAGCTTACGGGTACCGGTGTCCGGGAGGTGACGTTCGCACACTTCGCCTGTTATACCAGGACAATATTGATGATGCTACCGGTGAGACCAGCCGTTTGGTGATGCACCCGGACGCCATTGACTCTTACCACGTCACTGACATGAGGAACATGAAGTTAAGCAACGGACCTAAACCAGATTTTATAGCTTTGGAGCCCTCATTGTCTCTTCCCAAGAAGCCATCTCTATGGGAGAGCTTTAGAGACATATTCTAGGCAGAGGTGGCGACAGACTTTCCCTCACTATTTAGTGGAGATTGTTAGTGATATAGCTGTGCTCATTTGGTTATCTCAGGGCCTTGTAGGAAGTAAGATATGCTCCATTTTTGTACAAGTTATTTCAGGCCACGTCGGACCATTGGAGTAAAAGTACACGGGTATATCATAAACACTTTGTGCTAGGGGCAAGAACAGATTATTTGCATATGTCACTCTTTTTATCTGTTCATGGTCCTTATATAAATTGATATGTAGGAGCTTACAGCATCAGATCTGTTCTTTTTTTTCCGTTAGTAACTAATTTCAGAAATTTTATAGCATTGTTTTCTGTAGCAGAGTTCTGGCTCACTGCATATAAATATCATTTTCTAGAATAGTTGATTTACCTAAGTAGTTCGTATTGGCAAGATTCCAGTGGAAATATACTGATAGCTGCCTGGATTCACACATAGAAAAAGCAACGTTCCTAAAATCATTCAGTGCTGATATTTTGCTATACACGTTGACTAATCATCTTTATGGTAATAGAAAACAATGAAGCACTGCAGTCTGCAGTACAATCTTGATTCAACCTCTCTTGAACCAATTGGGATAGATGTACCAATACAAAGTTGCGTCAGTTGTGATGATGTAAGATCGATTTATGCAATTAGACTTCCTCTTCACTATTCAATAGAGATTGTTGGTCAGATAGCTGCGTTCTTCTGGTTGTCTTAGAGCCTTGAAACTAAGTGCAAATGCAGGATGTTTAGTTGTTTCCTATAGCACGTCGGAATTAAATTGCACGACTACATCATAAACATGGTGTGGTAGTTGCCAGAATTGATGATTTGAATCTGTCACTCTTTATTTGTTCATGTCAGTCCTTATATAGCTTGGCAGATACGTACTAGGTGTTTAGAACATCATATCTGTTGATTTTCTTCCAGCTACTACGGTCAGAAATCTTATTGCTTCAAAAATTTCAGAAATCCTAAAGCATTGTTTTGTGCAGCAGAGTTCTGGGTAGTTGCATACAAATATCATGTTCTAGTATAATTGGTCTGCTGTGAAGATTCCAGCGGTTTGTTGAAAATACCGATAGTTATCATGGGAATATTTGGATGAATCGACTAGGACAACTGGACAAGATCAACATTTTTGCTGAATTCTCATTCATGCTAATATTGTGATATAAATGTTTACTAATCATCTTATGGGAATAGAACATGATGAAGCACTGCATTACAACAATCAATTGGGATACAGGCGCATCGTGCTCATCTAAAACAGGAGCAGCAGGCTGCGGCAGAATGGAGGCCAGACGAGGATAGTGTTAGGAAATGTAACAAGGATACAGTAGATAGGTGAATTGTCTATTTTACTATTGATCTCAAAGCTCCCTTTATATAGGAGATTACATGGCAACTCAAGGGCCTCAACATAATGTAATACATGAATGTTTACAGCAATATACACTCTTCATTGCATAGATAGTGGTATCTGTTTATGTTGGTGGAGCCTGTTCATTTTCCCCTGCTAATGGTCATTGAGGTTGCCACTATGGTATTCATGGCCGCCATAACCCCTGAACTTCTGCCAGTAGGAGTTGAACGCGTAGCTCGCGTGCGCGTCCAGCGTGTTGGGCTCGTAGCACGCGCCGCCGGGCTGGATGGCGGCGCACGTGCCGCTCCCCTGCTGGCACGCGTAGTCCAGCGCGGCCTGCACCGCCTTCTGGTCCGCCGCCTTTCCGCCGCCGGCGAGCACGCACCACGCCGACGAGCTGTCGTCCGTGTCGTCCGCCGGCGGCAGCGGCGGGTACGACCGCGACGGCCGCCGGCCGGTGAGGTCGATCTCGTAGACGTTGGTCTGGTTGGGGTAGTAGAGCCCCCAGTGGCGCTCGGTGTCGGCCCCGGGCTTCTTGTCCTCGTCGTAGAGCGAGAAGAGGAACACCGGCATCTTGGACCCCGGCCTCGCCGGCGTGCCGGGGTTCTTGGACATCCGCGCGGCGACGTTGCGGTTGTACGTGGCGGCGTTGCGCACGTTAGCCCCCAAGCCGCCGGCGTTCGGCCACCCGGTCTCCGCGACGGCCAGCTTCACGTTCCCGTACCCGAGCTTGCCCATGGCGGCCACGACGGCGTCGAGCATTTGGTCGAGCAGGTTGGTGTAGGTGAGCCCCGTGCCCGGGTCCACGTAGTGGGAGCTCGCCTTGCCCTGGAAGAGCGCGTAGTCGAGGGAGATGTCGCCGCGGTTGCCCGCCCACGCGAAGTAGGGGTAGGCGTCGACGAAGTAGAAGGAGCGGCTGGCGTTGAGGAACCGGAGCAGCGGGCGGATGACGTCGCCGGCGACGTCGCCGCGGAACGCGCCGGCGGACGGCGGGTACGAGGCCGAGAGCGCGTCCATGGCAAGCGTCGTGCCGAGCTTGACCTCGCGGATGCCGCGCGCGCGGATGGCGCGGTGGAGGTTGGCCATCGCCGGCACGATGGCGCGCCACGTGGAGCCCGCGGCGGCGCGGTCGGAGAGCACCTCGTTGCCGACGAGGAGGTACATCACCCGCGTCGCCGGGACGTGCGGCGCGAGGTTGGCGGCGACCCAGGCGTCCGCGGCGGCGCGGGAGGATGCCAGCGACGGGATGGCCTGGTTCGGCACCATGACCGCGACGGGGAGCCCCGTCCCGGCGAGAGCGCGCAGGATGGCCGGGTTGGCGTCGTAGATCTTGACGGCGCCGGCGCCGGCCGCGCGGAGGAGCTGCACGGAGCGCGCCGCCGAGGGGAGGTCGTCGGCCACCGTGCCGTAGTTGACGCCGAGGCCGCGGCACCTCCCTCCTGCATGCACGCAACAGGGACACGAACAGGAAAAGAACAAGAGGCTCGTCAGCGAATTAACAGAAGATATTAACCATGGAAAACCACTAGCTGATCAGCAGTAATAATAATGACATGAGTCGACGTGAGGATATCGGAGATGTGATCACCAGGGCAATGGCACATTGGTTTGACGGCGGAGACGACGCCAAAATGGCAGGCAAGGGCGGCGGCGAGGAGGACGGCGATGGCGACGGAGCGGTGGGAGGAGGACGGTGCCATGGTGACGGCGGCCATTCTTGCTTGTATGTGTTGCTAGCTATTGGATCAGGTCGAATGGTGAAGGGAGCAGTGAATGTTTAGGGTTTATATAGAGAGGAAGGAGAGAGTTTTTAGGGAGCGGTAGTTGGATAACCCAGAAGGTAATTAGAAAAGAAAATAAAAAAGAGAAAAGTACGGATGAATAGTCTTTAAGGCCTTTATGGGCCCGGCCCATGACAATCCGTGTATTGCTGGCGTGAGCCGATGGATCCATATTCTGTTCCTTTCGGATTCAATCTGCAAAGGGGCCGGAGCGGGGTGCCCCTAATCGTAACCCGCTGCTCCGTTCGTAGACATGCAGGGTTGGGGGTCAACCCGCCCCTTAATCTCTCTGGCAGAGCTGACCTGCGGGGCACCGAGGTTCGAACCTTCTGGTATATGATGAACTATCGTGGGAGAAAGGGAGTAGCAGTCTGCTTTGCTGAAGTAGCAAACACGAGTCGATTTGTTTCAGCTTCTCCATGTATACATTTGAATACTCAACGATCAACGATGGTTAAGACATGGACTCTGAATACTCATTGTTGGTTAAACGTGGAACTAACATTGGCTAAAATATCAGCAAATCTCTATAACATTACGTGCCTACTTGAACCTGGAGCTATTTGCAAATTAACCAAGTGAATACATTTAAACATCACAGCCGCTACATCTGTAGTTGCATGTATTCACCGTGCGCGTAGATCAGTGGAAGCTCTCCAGCAGGATATCACAATTCACAATGGAAACTGATGGAAACTACGCAACACAAAGCAACTGCAGCACTATGCCAGCATCGACTCGCTGTGCACCAGATCAGAGTTGTCTGAAATCAACATGATCGATGCTAGGAAAACAAACCACTTCCCTTTGAAACCCAAAGAGTGAATGGTCGAATTTGCCGTCTTCTGTTGGCCTTGCCTGTCCACCGTGCTCCACCGTTCAAAGGCAGGAGAGAATTCGGACCAGCCGTTCTTAATTGGTATGCTAGCTGTTCGTGTTCGCTGTCATCCATTGGCGCATCGACCTCATTCCAAATCGTAAGATTACACATTTACACTGGCAGTGACCCAGGAGTCAGGAGATAAACTGCCAACTCGATCGTTTCCCGAGCAACAGAGAGGGCACACTTGCTGGGTCAACGCGGCCCACGCGGCGTTTTGCTCGCGCGCTCACAAAAACCACAGGCGTACAAGGCCACAAGGGATATCGATCAGCTCCCATGCAGCTAGCCTTTTTCCATTCAGGCCTATCTTTCAGTCAAAGTGCTGATCTGACGATAAGCAAATCTGATGTGCAATCATGGATGGGCATGGTCAAAGCATCACCAACTCTGAACCGTGATACTACCGCATACTGTGAAGTTACCATTGCCGCCGCCGCCGGGATGGAGCCCCCAACCATTAACCAATCACCATGGCCGGTGTACGTGGCACTGGAATGCCAGGAGAGCGGCAGATCCGGGTCCACCGGACGCGGCGAACTCGCCGCCTCCCCGGCGGGAGAGGCCACGCCGGAACGGCGGCACCCGGCCGGATTGAAGGCGCTCGAGTGGGTGTGGGATGTGTGCCATTGTCTGCATCCGGGCGACGCGGCGAAAATCAAGCCTGACAGCAGCTGGACCTTTCGCTTTCGCGTTTGATCAGTTTTTTTGGAAGGAAATGATCAGTTTTCTTTTGTATGTATGTGTGTTCATTGATTCATGGAAAGCATCGGCGCATCGCGACATGAACCAAACCAGTATGAGTATATGGCGTTCCTTTCCTTTCCAGTAGCGCTGTAACCTGATACGTTTACGTTTGCGTTGCAGGTTTCCAACCAAACACCGCCCTTGTATTTAGACGGAGTACAGACAGACTAGGTTCGACCGCTCGAGTCTTTCCCCTCTCGCACGCTCTTCTTCACGGCGTCTGCCGAGCCGCCGCCGCGCACCGCCGGCGCCGCCACTCCCCACCCCGGCCAACTCCAGCAGGCGTCGCTGGTCCCTCGGTTTAAGCTTCCCTCTGAATATACAGCCACAGCAGACTCGCTAAGAAGTGTAAGTACCATCCATCTGCCAGTGTGGATTACTTTGTTTTAGACTTTTAGGGGCTGTTTGGATCCCTATGGCAAGAGAAAAAAAGAGTAAAACTTTTGCCCTCAAAAAAAGATGGCAAAAATTTTGTCACTAGGGGTGTTTGGATCCAATGGTAAAATTTTTAGCAAAAACCCATTCTCCCTTCTATCCAATGGCAAAAACTTTTACCCTTTTGTCCAATTTTACCACAATGTTGACCCAAAAGATTTTTGCCATCTCATTTTTTGATTTGCCCTTTTGTCATGGAGGTGTTTGGAGGCAAATGGCAAATGGCACATAGTACACACGTAGCTAGGCATCTTAAACTCTAGTTCCTGAAGGATTCTACCGGGCTCTAAAACTAGAGCAGACTGGAAAATGTTAAGATTGACTAGAAGTTGCAGAACAAGTACTGTATATGAAGATTATATAACGAAGGCTAAAACAAGCTAAATGAACAAAAGGTATTTTGAACTAGATGGACTGCTTGAGTGCCTGGGTGTGTATGTAGGCCTTTTCAAGGGCACTCGAAACACATCAAGAAAGAGATTTAGATAGTGGAGATGCTGGATCAAGAGTTGGGGACTAAACGTACTAGTCGAAACCTTGCCTGTAAAAGAAATCAACATTTTTTTTTCTGTCGTCTCCTTTATTTGAAGCGTTTATCTCTCTTGCCAACATCATTTTGTTTTTGGTCTGCTCTCTCACACAGGATCAGTTTTTTACATTTGCACTGACAGGGAAAATGGTGGAACGTATATATAATAATCCAAAGTGGAAGAAGACGCTGCTGGAGACACCCTCAGGCTTTGCCCTGTTTGAAGTTAATGAAGTTGCACTCAAAGAACCTACGGTTGTTCTAGCGCCCGGACGTCCGACGTCTCAAAGAAAATCGGACGGGGTGACGTGGCACAACAACAGCCAAGCATTCCTACCGCGACGATACTGTAGCAGTTGAAACTCCCACCGCAACATGGGTGCGATGTTGCATGCAACATATAAAAATTTTGCAACATCCAAAAATAACGTATGCAACATCAAATAATAGTATCTGCAACATAAATAGTCACAACTCTCAACCATGCACGAAATCAGTCAGAAAATTTCTCAATAAAAATGCAACATCTGGATGAAACACTTGCAACATGCATACGAAACATACGCAACATCCAACACCTCAGATCCATTTTTGCAACATTCACATCAGAATGTTGCAACATTCTAATGAAACATCCGAAACATATGAAACGTGCTGTTGCAATATGGAGCGAAACCATAGAAACATCCCAGATCTATTCTTGCAACATTCACATTAAACAGTTGCAACATTCTTCTTAAACATCCGAAACGTGAAACATGCTCTTTCAGCATGGAGCAAACCCTAGGAAAAAAAGCAAATGTGGCACCTCCCTCCCCCCCGTCGCCCCTCTCTCTGCTCTCCCGTGGGCACGCCACCCCTTCCCCTGCTGGAGGAAATGGACGGCGGCGCGCGGCGCCCGCCGTGTAGGAGCGGCGCCAAAGGAGGGCACGCCGGCGAGCGCCCACGGAGAAGGGCGTGGCGGCGGCGACGGCGACGCAGAGACGAGGGAGGCCGGCCTTGACGCGGTGGAGGAGCTCGCGGCGGTGCCCCATGGAGGAGCGGCCCGGCGGTGGCCATAGACCAGCAGCACGTCGGTGGCGGCCGTCGCGGAGAAGCGGCGCGGCGCATCAGTCGCGGCATTCGCGGAGGAGCGGGAACGGCGCGGCGGCGGCCATGGAGCAGCGGCACGACGGCGGCGGCGGGCGTGCGTCACGCGGAAGAGCGGTGCGTGAAGTAAAAAGGTTGGGGATAAGGTTGCAGCGTGGATTAAATGGATGACCGGATGAGGCAGCAGTTGTTTTGTGGATGATATTGTGGCACGTCCTCTGTCCGGAGGGAGGAGTCCGTCGGACGCTCGAGTAATAGCATTACCGAAGAACCTAATGTAATCTTCCATTTCTCTTTCTTTGTTGCACACGCTTCACCATTTTCCCTTTTCTTTTGGACCTTGCAACTATAGTGATCTCCACATGTACGTTATTTCTCTTTTCAGGATATCTGGGTGTACTTTAGGGATGTAACTACTGCAGAAAATGTACAATCTAGATAACTCTATTTGCAGCAGAACACTGCCTTTTCTTTCCACTTTCCATTTGCATATGATATTTCCCTTTTTGTTGTTTGGACAGTTTCTTTTTCTCCTTGGTTTCGTGAAGTTTGATGACAAAAGTACTTCTTGGGATGGGGACACACGTCCTAGCAAGGACCTCATGAAGCTTATTCAAAAATTCTGCGATGATAAAAATGATCTCTTTGTTCAAAGTGCTGATCTTCAAGCCGTTATTACGAAAAACCTGGTCAGTTTATTCCCTCAATTTTTTTTGTTTCCGTCAAATGGTTCATGCTGACTCTGTGTTCTATAGAACATCAAATGTTCATATGATCCCGATATTGTTGATGAGGTCGTTTGGGGGTTAAAGAGCGTCCTTCATAATGTTATACCTGAAGAAAAGGACAACATTACGAGGGAGTATTGTCTCCCAATGAGCAAGGGCTTGCAACATTACTTACAAGAAAACTTAATAAATGTTTCGCCAACCATGGTAACTCTTCTTTCACCTCCGTACCCTCTCCCCCATGGTTATTCACAGAATTCCTCGATGAGTGGGACATATCATTATTTGATTCTCTTCTATTCATTTCAGCTTAGTGCAGATTTCATGTCAGAAATGGGCTTAGCACAGTACCTCAACATAACTTTAAAGCAAGTTCCCAAGATTTTGAGGGAGTTTGATGAGCATGTGTGTAGAATTGGTGAGAGCATTGAGGATGACTTAAAGTATGCCAGGGTACTTGCAAGGATTCTTGTTCCTGAATTGGCACCTGATTATGATTTCAGCGAGGTAAATGGATGTTTCAATATTTTGAATATATGCCACCCACTTATATTGATATTTGTTGGTAGAGATGTTTTCACCCGTTATATGATGAAAACTACTCAGTCACTTGTATTGATATTTGTTGGTATAGATGTTTTCACCCAACTTAGCACAACAGATCCAAGAAGCAGACAAATTTGCGGCTCAATATCGAGAGAAAAAGCTTACCATGCGCAACAGGGAAATCATTATGGGAGGTCTTGCTCACCTTTTGGCTGTTCCTGAACAAAGAGATGACATTATGACCCGTGTCAAGCTTATGGAGGCAAAACTCCATATAACAGAGGTGATGATGCTTGAAGATGAGACATATGTTATGAGGTTTGTGGCACATGTATATACCATTTTATTTATTTTTGTATAGTATCAATTTATACATCTCACTATAATCAAATCATTTCTATATGGGGATGCATTTCTTGACACCATAAACTGCAGAACACAATCATCCTTTGTTTCTTCTCACAGTATCAGTTTTTCCTTTTGTATCCATTTGTGCTTGCAGCGAACATATGAATTCGGAGCCTTTGACATTTAGGAGGACGCTCCTTGAGACACCTTCAGGTTTTGCTATTTTTGATGTTGATGAGACTGTGTTTAAACAGCCTGAGGTACTTTTCCTTAACCTCATCCATTTTCTTTCTGTCCTTTTGTTGACTCTGGTAAAGTTTTTCCCACTTTCCACTTTTGCAGCGTATATGGTCATGGTTCACTGATGAACTGGATGCTCGTGAGGTACAGAACATTGATTCTGATTTACTAGCAATCGTGCCCGTGCGTTGCTACGGGATATTCTCGTAACATAAGAACATAATTTGCTAAACAAATAATTTCCAAAGTAAGACTTACAGTGCCATAATTCCTAAAGCAATTTCCTAATTAAATTTGAGGACACACCTTGGTTTGTCAGGAATAATACACTTTTGTTAGGCATGTCACATTTTTCAGTTACATTAACTTACCTCTAATGCATTCAGTTCCTCCGTACATTCATGCCTCAAGGATACTTTGGTGGTCTTCTGAAGGAAATATAAATATAAACAAAAGATGGATATCAAGTTCGCTCTATGAATAATAGGAGTTAATCACATGATAGTACAAAATGAACAATTTGGAGCCTGTGATGTTACAAAAATATTCCATTGTGCTTCATCACAAAAACTGCATTTGGAGCATGTGTTGTGCAAGAGCTTCCAAAGTTGTATTGAACTTGAATATAAGTCTTCAGAAGTTTATGTATGTATCAAGCAAATGAGGTATTTTTCATGTAAAGGTTGAGAAAGCACTACAATGCATGATGCAAATCATAAACTTTTTATTGCAGGGGTTGGGTACTTGCTATCTGGACACCTAAGCAAACTTTATAAAAATGTCAAGTTTACTTCCAAAATCATTTAGATTGCAAGCTATGAAACTGAACTACAAAACATCACTGATAAAGTGTTATACCACTACCTCTATAATCATGAACGAAAGAAATTAATAGCATCTGTATTGACATAGGTAGCTCGAGCATTGTGAAAGGTGAGAATATCTAATGAGATAAATTAAATTTCCTAGCAAGTGGAACATGGAAAGCAACTGATGAAAGAGAAGCATCACCTTTTTTATCTACGATGAGTATTGAAAAAAGATCGATATATACAAAGGTGGCCAATGCACAGCTGCTCCTGCCGGCCTACGGGCTACGGCTGATGCGTGTGCCTGCATGTAGCATTGTTGTTCTGTTGTTCCCAGTTCAGTGCCAATTACTGTGCCGCCGCTAGATGTAGCTGCCTCTAGGAGGCAGAGAGGACGGGTGGGTAGGGGCTGCATCGAGGGACTCGGAAGGTGGCTGGAGAGTGAGGCAAGGGTAGAAATACAGCAGGATCGCGGAGGGAGGCTGCAATGTCATGAGATCAGGATGGAGGTGGCGGACATGGGCGATGGGTAGGGGCGAGGGGTGGCCTCGCGAATTCGATCGTGAAGTCAATCCGACTTGGTGGAGTATGAGAGTGGGCTGGTGAACCCAACTCCGAACGCTGACGACGATGGCGACCTGTGGCGATGCGGAAATCCTGCACCCTGCCGCTGCTGAAGCCAGAAGGGTGACTGATCGGATCTGGGCCACCACGCCCAACGTCACCGGCTCTTCGGCCACCACGACTCGTTGGCCTGAGCTGGCATCCACCACGCGAGCCGAGCACGGCGGCGTGGCGCAATGCCATTGCAGCGGTAGTGGTGTTGGCGGAGATTGCTACATCCATCCTCTCCAGCTTGGTGGCCGCCGTCGCTACATCGGGAGGAGGAGGGTCGGCAGGGGTGGTGGGGAGGAGGCGATGAGACGGTGGGGGACGGGGGCGCGCGGTAGTGGCTGGGAGGGAGAAGAGGGGCGGCGCGGACGGGGAGGGAGGGGCGGCGCGGTCGGGGAGCGAGGGGGCGGCGCCTGGCGGGCTGGCCAAGCGAAGACGCGCGCGGGGGAGGACGATGACACCCGTGGGCCACATGTCAGCGCCGGAGGACAAAAGTATGGACTGCGGGTTAATTAATAAAATTTCAGGGTCTTTTTTGCAAAAGTATGACGTACCGCAGAAACAATCCACGACGTGCCGCAGAAACAATCCTTGCTTTATATTGCTTTATTTATAATTAGGTAAAGATTTATTGGGTTGAGATGAAAAAATATACAGGCACCATGTGTCTAAAAAAATCCTGTTCTATTCTTTGCCCTATCTTTTTTGTTGTTTAATCCAACCATCTGGATGATCTTTGTTCAAATTGTGTTAAGTAAGCCATCGTCACAAATTCCTAATCTGCAGTGGGATAAGTTGGCATGCACGCAAGGTGGGATGGTGTTGTCTTGCATCTAGGTGGTCATAGTCCTAAAACACTGGTACACGCACTATTAGTTCCGTCTAGGATGCAAATGGATAGAGTGATAGACCATTACCTATTTCACACATTTATAGGTAAAAAGTAAGTGGATTGAGGTACAACATAAAGCTCCCAAAACCTCTTTTACCAAGGCTGGGGACCTGCTGTGTCAAGATAACATAGTCGGGTTCAGCTGCAACATGAGCAGATTAAATGGAATGATACCTATTTTCTAGTTTATTCTCCAAATGAGGGAGTGTGTCAATGACACCCATGGATCAACTCGCTTCCCTGCCCGCACCTGATGGGCTATTGTAGGGATCTTGGTGAGATAGGCTAGGAAGTGTGCACGTGGTGCCACCTTTTCGATGGCTAGAAACACTAATGTTTCTTTCTGTTTCCTAATTTTGATTATTGTGGTAATCATTCAACTGAAAATATCATAGTAAAAAGGACTTGTATTTGTAGTGTTCGTTATTAGAAAGATATGTTATACTCTGCTATTTTTTTTTGTGTTCCCTTATTTGACTAGAGATATATTCTTATTTTTGCGTTCATAAGCTTCTTGAACTGCTGTTCGACAGGTTATTCTTTCCTAATATTAGTTATCATGGATCTCAGGTTGTCTTAGCCCTTGGTTTTGTCAAGGTTCATGACAAATCTATTGCCCGGAATAGTTCTGATGGTCCTGGAGAGGAGCTGAGCAGACTTATTCAAAATCTGTGTGCACATAAAGATAATTTGATTGTTCAAGATGATGATCTTAAATTTGTCATTGAGACAAAACTTGTTAGTATATTCCTTTAATTATTTCATTTATTTCATACGATCAATGCCACGTGAATTCTTATGTTGTATAATTTTAAGGAGGTCAAATGCTACACTTCAACTGATGATGATAGCCTTGATGATTTATTCTGGGGACTAAAGAATGTCCTCCATGATTTTATTCCTCAAGAGAAGGATAATTTAACTGATGAGTACCATCTTCCGCTGAGCATGGGATTGCAAAGGGCCTTCAAATTATATGGGGTCAATGTCTCACCAGGACAGGTACATATCATGCCACTGCATGTCCATGTCATCAGGTCTGAAAGTTACTTGACATTATGTATACACTTATTTCTGCTCAAACAGTCATAATTAATGTGAGCCTCTTTGATCTTTAGACTTATACATTTGTCCATGCCATCCAAAGCAGAGCTTAGGCCATTAGACAAAATGTGCACCATACTTATTTGGGACCATTGGTAGAATGTGCAGTTTGGTGATATTTGAGGCATTTTAATATTTGAGTCATTAGTAGTTTGATTTTGTTAATTTTTTCTCGAACTTGATTTTGTTAAACTTTACTGATGACTATTTTTAATTTCAGATAGATAGAGATTTTGTGTATAATTTTGGTTGCTTGGCAAATCTTGAGTTTACTGCAGCACTTGTGCCAACCCTGTTCCGCAAGTTGTTTGATCATCATGTTTCTGGGATTGGTAAATTAATTGAAGACAACCTGGTCTATGCGCAAGTGGCTGCAAAGATTCTTGTTCATGAGTCTCAATGCGAATTCGATTTCAAGGTTATAATGTTCTGAATTCATTTACTATAAATTGAGTATTCATTGCTATAGTGTTAATTGATTTGTATGCTTCTTTTTATGCAGCTGCTTTCCAGTGATTTAGCTCTTAAGGTAGCTGATATAGCAAAAGATGTAGCAGAAACAGGGGAGGCGATCAGTATGCATGACAAAGAAATCATATTGGGAGTCATTGAATATCTTAAATCTGTTCCTCAAAAGAGAGATTGCTTCCTTAGAGTTATCAATGGGGGTTCAGTAGAGCTGCAGAGAGTTGAACAAGAATGGTGTTGGGAGACAAATGATAATCTCATACGTGATTGGATAATGTCAGTGACAAAGGCTCCCATGGTTGAAGATGAGGAGACCCCAAAGATGGTAGTCCAAAATGTTGAGAAGACAGCCCCAGAGGTTCAGGCCATGCATACAAATAAATCTAGTGAGGATAAATCTGTACAAGGTGATGAGTTTGGTCTCTCCTGTGAGGATAATCAACAAATTGGTGAAGGTCGTGGTACCACTCTATTGGAGGAAGATTCATCTGACAAGTTCTTTGTGGGAGGCATGGAAGAAATATCGAATCCAATTGGATCAGCTGTTGGTGCCAAAGTTGTGTCTGTTCGTGATGCAGCTGAAGTTACAAAGAATGATTGTTCATCTAGTGCAGAAATGGAGGACAGCATGCAGAAATCTCAAGTTGACCTAGTGGAGCTGAGCACTTCTACCACAACACATGAAATCAACACTGCTGGTAGCACTAATGAGAACGTGGAAAGCATAGCGAACAGGGGCAATAAGAAAACTGATACCAAAAAGAAAGGAGGCATCAAGAAGTGGTTGCGATCACTCAGGAGACAATCCAGAAAAGAATGATGCGTCACTATTCAGCAGTTCACCCAGTGGGGATATGTGGCGGTTCCCTTCGAGAAAATCCAGGCAAAGCAGAAATTGTCAGTAAGTTTGATATTATTCTACGCCTTCGCCAGACCCGTTTATTCTGTTGCTCGTCCATGTGCTGATCATGCCAGAACCTTCGCCAAATTTCTGATTTCGTTCGTGAACTCCATTTGGTACCTGGTGTAAATTTATTGATGGCCGTTGTGTGCACCGCGTGGTGTACTTAGTGTTTTTTTATTGCCGAGAAAGATAGATGTAAATGAGCTTACTTTTACACGCTAGTTAAATTGGGACCGAACTACTCGCAAAAAAAAAGAAAAAATGGGACCGAACTGGTTTGTAGTGCTATACCGTTGTGCTGCAATATTTTGAGTAATGGATCCATTATATACCTCAGAACAAGTGGCAAGGAGATCAAAAAAATTCGAGTTAGATCTTGGTACGGATCCTGACGTGATCCCAACCCACCAATGTTCAGACGTACCGTGGGTGTACGTGGCGTGGGCATGGGGAGGCGGCTGCAGGAAAATGCGCCACCACGTGGATCAGACTTGAGGCCTGCCAGCAGTACATTAGAGCATGGGCATGCACGGTTTTTTCAAAGTTGAGACTTAGCGTCACTGTAGTATTTTGTTTGTATTTATAAATAATTGTCCAAACGTTGATTAATTAGGCGTACCGTGTATGCATCCAGATGGGCTCTGGGAAAATGTCTCCCTTATGCCCGCAATAGATTCATCAGCAATTCAGCACAACAGCTTGCAATGGATGCTTTATGGACTTGCGGTGTAGCTCGGTGCAGGACATCTCCAATCAAGACTTCACAAGTGGAACTTTGATAGAATCAGCAGCTCTAGTTTCAGAAACGAAGCCAACTGAGACAAGCACAGGTAGTTGAACTACTTTCAAGGTGTAATTGGGAAATCTTTAATTAATGAAACTTCACTTTCTGAAATACTACAAGAGAATTGACAGAACACAATGAGACAATTAGACTGAATAAGCATCAAATGCGCCTCCACATCCTGATGGCAAAAGTGGGGACGACGATGAAGCACCACAGAGCGCTGGCGCACAAGGCCGCGGCGTCCAGGGCTGCAGCGCAGATTCTTTCGTAACCCTTCATGGGGAACACCTTCTCGGCCAAGGCAAGAATCCCAATGGAGAGGAAAGCCGCAGAGGCCAGCTTCTCAAGTTCGGCGACGGTGGCGCCGACATCCAGAGCCTCCCGAGTTGCCGCCGCCTGGCACGCATGGAAGTAGAACAGTTTGAGTGGGTAAAAACACGAGCACGAATGGTACGGTGATCCTGTCGGATTGGCGTCGGCGATCGATCCGAGAGGCAGTGTACCATGTGCTCCCTGGCGCCGGGGTCCAGCACGCACCGGCACAGCAGCAGCACGGCGGCAGAGCTGGCGAGCGCGAGGGCGAGCGCGGCGACGGCGACCGACATCGCCGCGGGGATCAGGACGCCGGGGCACTGCCTGGCGGCGCAGGCGGCGCGCGCGAGGACCAGGGCGGCGACCCCCGCGGGGAAGAGCCACGAGGTCAGGAGGCACACCAAGCCCGCCGCGCAGACCAGAGCGAGCCAGCCACGCCCACGCGCCGCCACGGCGATGTTCCTCGGCGCCGCCTGCGGCATGGGGCTTTCTTCCAGCTTTGTGTCAGGAATGTCTCATCAGGTGAACTGGATAGATTTCCAAAATCAGTTTTGGTCTAACAAACGAAAAGCTGAAAACCCGGATCGCTAAACAATCATTCGATTCCGCGTTTACAGGAGATCGATCGATTGCCCGTGGCTTTTTAAACAAATAAAACCATTTCTTGAATATTCCCAAGTGCCGATTTCTTGGCATTTGGTAATATATGTTCCTGATACAGCTATATAAAGTATAAACTGGGACTAGAATTGAGATCATGATCGTTGGCCTACTGTCATGTTGGGTCAAACATTGTGGTAATACTGAAACTGAATCAATTTAACATTTCTCCCCTTATTTTCCCAGCACTTCATTATCTAGTTTGTCCTAGGTTTCGATGTAATCATAAGCTCTATAGCGATGGCATGAGCTGCAAATTAAATATACTTATCCGGCGTGCACAGTATACAGAAATAACATCGAAGCAAATTAACTTTTCGGAGAATTTAGGGCCTGTTTGGAACAACGGTTGGGAGAATCGTTTCTCAGATAAGCTGTATGAATATGAAAATAGCGCTTATTTGAGAAGCGAGTTTGAATCAGCTTCTACGTTTTAGGACAAATGGGGACAATGAAGAGAAGCGTGGCCAAAAAAAGATGCAAAAAAGCGTGCCATTTGGCTTCTAGTTTCAGTTTATTTTGGCCATAAGCTGTTCCAAACAGGTCCTTGATCATGCTTTTTTAATTTTAAAAAATTACTTATGTATTTATAAGATTAAATAATATTTTTATATTTTTAAAAATGGAAAATCACCTTTAAAACCATCCAAAAGAGCAAATTTCCCCGGTTTTGTTATTTGGATGGCCTTTATTTAGTATATGGTTTGTAGCCAGACTACTGCCGATTTCAATTTCTTATGGCTGTTACTAGTTAGTTATCACAAGACGAAACTACGGACTAGTTATGAGCGAGCGAAGCACCTCGTGAGACTTAAGTCTCGGAGAGCTAAAGTCACCAACCACCAATCATCATGGTCGATCACACACCATTCGGTTTCAACAATGATAGAGTTCCACAAGTATTTGATTCATGAAGTCGGCGTTGTTCCACAAAGAAGGGAAGAAGCTGGTGAGGTTCACCTTCCGAAAGGATGAAGATACGACGGTTGAGAGAACGAAGACCACTATTGCAAAAGAGATTTGTAGCAACATCCTGATTTTTTTTGGCGGATTAAAGTTTCACCCATTCCTACAAAAGAACCATGTTACTGTAGCAACTGAACCGCTCCTAAAAATCAATTTCAAGAGGTGGGTCACCCTCACCCGTCCCTACAAATGGGCATCATTTTTAGGGGCGGACGATCAGGTGACCCACCCCTAGAAATACCATTTTTTAGGGGCGGGACAATCCATCACGGCATGTATGTAGCTAAAGACGTACCCTATATCAAATTTATAGAGTTCGACAACATCTAAACCTTTGTAGTTCACAACTTTCTATTTGGGACCATTTACAGTGTCAAAAACACAATACATGAATTGAGAAAAAAATGAAGTATAAGTGGGATGGGCTTTGTAGGTGAGTTGATAAGGAAGGTGTGCGCGATGTAAGAGCAAGGAAAATAATTGTGATAGAATTACTATGGAAGGGGTCTTCAACCCCATTTCAGATCCTTACATGTGTCATGCCACAGCTAAACTCAAACACATCTAACTTTTCTCCAAACCAATTTCTTTCTTTGGATCCGCTCCATCTGGTCCATTGTTAGTTGGATTTCTTGGAGCTTGTCCTATAGATTGATCATAAAGTAAATGTAAAATATTATCCTACAAGAATGAGATGGTGTAATACATGCTTTAATGGCATGCACTACCTTTCAACTTAGAAATGTTCATCTTCTTTTGTTTCTTCTTCCAATTATATTTGTTGATCTTTTGTTTCTTCTTTTGTAAATAAACGAGCATATGAGACATATTTTTCTGGTTGTCATTTACACAAAAAATATTAGTCTAATAAATAAATGTAGACATTTTTTTACAAAAATGCAATGATAAGTAAATTTTGTATGCACTTCATATGATATCTAAAGCATGTGAAATACATTCATATTGTCCTATTCTCATGTTAAGTGGATTCATAAAGTGAGGAAATAAAATTAATTAGGGTCATGCAAATAATGGAGGTGAAACATTACATTTTAAATAGTTTTAGTTTGAGTAAATATGAAGGATTAAAATAATATATATATATATATACTATTTTGAGATGTGTATACTTGAAATGTCGACCGATAAGTGATCTTATAGTGAATGTCAATGCTTCATTGAGATATGTTTTATATATTAAGTTATCACCACCTAGATAGTAAACTGACCTACTTCAAGATGCTCCCTTTGCAAAGTGAGATTCCAGCCCACGTCCGCGACTACTATGAGCTGCATGACGCCCACTCCGATGCTTATGCCATCAACACCACCGTCCGTACCTTCGAGTCAACGCCAGTGCCGTTCAGCACCCGCGCCCGCCCTGAGATAGCTCAGCAAGTGATCAAGTACCGCGAGCGTCTGTGCAACTTCCTGAACATTGGACCTCTGGTAACCTGTAGCGACATCGATGTTCGCTACTGCAAGTCGCGCCAAATTGGCCAGCCTTTCTGCAGGCCGAAGGATCGATGGTTTTCGCTTGCTGATCCACCTAAGGTGGGGCACTACGTGACGGCTTATGGATACCGGTGCCCGAGAGGTGATGTCGGCACTATTCGCGTGCTATACCAGGAGAACATGACCGATGCCCCTACCAATGAGCCCGGACGTCTGGTGATCCCAGCCGGACGCCATCGACTCCTACCATGTGACTTACCTAAGAAACACCAAGCTGAGCAGCAGACGCAACCCAGGTTTCATAGCTGTGGAGCCGCCGTCTTTTCCCAAGAAGTCATCTTGGTGGGAGAGCTTCAGAAACATATTCTAGGCAGATGTGAACGACTGGCTTTGCAAGATGTGTGGCTTACTCTAAGCTGATCAAATTTTGTAACAAGAAAGCAAAGAAATAGTGGAGCTTATAGCGAACCCATTGTCTATGCTTACTTTGCTGCTTCTGCATGGTCTTACTGTGTTTTTATTTCAGAATATGAACCTCTATCAGTATGTATCTTGGGTCTTAGATTATAGCATCTAACAGGCCTTCAGTACTCTAACTGTCTTTCATGTTTTCTATCTCTTTTCATTTTGTGGATGCTTTGCAAAACATGCCAGTTTATCTGGTAATGGGTTTTGCTTTGATCTGTATCCGAAATCTGGTCCTTTTCCAATACTGTTCCTTGTTTATTCCTGCATGATGTGCCTGTGAGTAGAAATATGTCGCCCCCCAAAAGTACTATTCTTTGTTTTAGTCTCCCCATTCAGTGACAAACAGAAATAATAGAGATGACATGTTCTATGCTGGAACAGATGCATCAATTCAGGTAAAAAAAAGTGGAATGCGTTGAGAAGTAAAATTATAAAAATCTAATTATGGCATTGTTTGCCTTTAGGAAAACAGAGATGAAGCTTTTGACATGAGTTACTTGAGGAAGTTCTGGTTGCCTCAGTTTGATTCTATTGAGTATATCCATTATAAAAAGAGCTTCTGGTGGCAGCATTATATCTAGGAAAACCTAATCTTTGCAGGACACTAGCTAGTGTTTCAGAATGCGTATGCACAATCCATGGAATTGGTGATGTCAGGAAAAATACGGCACCTGGTGCCATAAAATCTCTGAACGTATCATGCAGCATAATCCATAGACTAAACTCTGCAAAGTGATGAAGACATCGTGAAGTGCCTCTCAGACGCAGCATATTTAGATGTCATAACCTTCGGCCATTTACTCTGAACTTTTGACAAGCCTAATCAAAATACTTTGTATATCTTTGTCGATTCTTTCCTGCCTAAATGGATTAATCCTGAAAGGCAAGACATGTTTGCTGCAGGAAGCTAGCCAGAAACATTTTGTCTTAGATCATATATAAGTGCATTTTCTGATCCCTGTCAAATTGGGCCTGCAAAAGACTTGAAACATTATGACTGCATTTGCTGTTTTGGATCCTTAACCTGAAGCCTGATGTATGGTGAAAGTTCATGGCCATGCAAGTCCAGCTCTTTAGCATGACTAATCAACGTTCGGAATGTCTAATAAAGATAAAATAAATCAAGAAAAAAATAAAGCTCAAATAGGAGTTGCTAGCCAATTATCAGAAATATATCAATTTTAACAGCAAACAAGTAGTTGAGTAGGGTAATCTTGCTCCTAGATTACCAAGGCAAGTCCGACAGCTATTTTGGTCAAAGTTGAGGAGAAACCTTAGCTCAAATTTCACATGCGGGTGGAAAGATCTTCAGAAATCTACCTGATGCTGAAAAAGATCACTGTTACATTGGAAGCAGCACTATGCATCTTTTCTATGATTTCATACCAACAGATAAAGTCAGATCATGCACGAAACACTAAGAGCATCTTGTGTTTCAAATATTTTGCAGGATACACATGAAATGGTGCATGGGGAAAAGGAGCAGCCGGAATAATCTCTCATCCTAAATAATATTAAATGTTAAATACTTGAGAACATCTATCAACGTGCAGATCACTTCAAACAAATGGTGTGGAAATAGATTTTTTTGCCAGCATATATTAGCAAGATTATATTGAAATTCACTAGCAATGATGCCTGTGCAATGCAACGGGAGAAAAATTTCTCATATGATCCAAGCTCAGTAAACATGTCACATACTCACTTGATATCTTAATTTATGATCGTATTAATTATTTGTGAGTAGATTTCAAATTTATGTGCTAACTAGGCTGATTAACGCGACGACAGAACACTGGGTGGGATGAGGACGCTCGGGCGCAGCAATGATCACAAACGCAACGTGCATAGCAAAGCGAAAGATCCACATGCACACGCGGCTGAACCGTGATATCCAAATGAGCAATATGCAAGTGCCAGAACCTACTCCCGAAATTTGCCCTTCTGCTAAATGTCTCCAGATTGGAATATGAATTCTGATGCTGCGCTCTTAAATTATTTTTTGAAGATGGAATGAATCACCATCATCAAAAGATAAAAATTAGATTGTTTTCACTCGAACCGACGACGATGGAGGGCTTCTGCGAGCTGCTGGACGAGGCCATGGCGGAGTCGCTCGCCACGCTGCGGGCCGTGCCCGCCGAGAAGATCGCGCTGGCGTCCGGCGATCTGGTCGGCGCGCTGATGAAGGACCACCCGTCGGAGCGGGTCCGCGAGACGTCGTGCGCGGGTGGAGGGCGGGCGTCAAGGGCGAGCTCGCCAGGGCCAGGGCCGCCATGGACATGCTGGACGGCCTCTCATCTACTGCGCCACCGCCTGTCAACTACGACACGAAGACGAACAAGGAAGGGAAGCTGCCGGAGGAGCAGCCTCGTGCAAGGAAGACACCCGCTGCCATCACCAGCAGCCATCTTAGCACGGCACGGCGGTGTCCAAGAAGAGGGCCGGGCCCCGATCGTAAGCGCCAGCAAAGCCAGGCCATCAGCGAACATGGGAGCTCCAGCCCTTGTCCCAGCGCAGCCGAAGACGCCGCCCGTCATCGTCAGCAGCGCCGCCGACGAGAAGAAGATGGAGGCCACGAAGCGGAAGCACCACGAGCGGTACCAGGAGGCCGAGGAAGCGAAGCGGCGGCGCAAGATACAGGAGATCAAGCCACCACGCCACAGCCGCCGCCGGGGATGAAGAAGTAGGGCCAAGTGCAGCGCAACGCGCACCCGGCACGCTGCGCGGCGGCGAGGTGCTTCGTCAAGTCTAGCTCGCTTGGGACTATGGTTCCTCTGCGTTTAACGATTCTGACCATTACTTTAGACTTTAGAGTTGCATCTGCAAATCTTGTGTAAGCTAAACTTGGTTCTCCGGTAACTTGGCAATAATTATCGCAACCAGTCCTCAGCTTACGGCTTTTTTTTCCTTATTTTTTTTGTGAGCTTTAGACATTACGAACGTTGATTGGCCATGCTAATTAAAAAGCTGGACTTGCATGGCATTGAACTTTCACCATACGTCAGGCTATCAGCCAGTTCAAGCTATCGCTTCAGGTTCAGGACCCGAAACAGCAGATACAGTCACAGTGTATCAGCCAGTTCAAGCTATCGCTTCAGGTTCAGGACCCGAGACAGCAGATACAGTCACAGTGTATCAGCCAGTTCAAGCTATCGCTTCAGGTTCAGGACCCGAGACAGCAGATACAGTCACAGTGTCACAAGTCTTTTATTTGCAAGCTCAATTTGACAGGGATCAGAAAATGCACTCATGATCTTGAACCAAACGTTTCTGGCTTTCTGCAGCAAACATGTCTTGCCACTCAAGATTAAGCCATTTAGGCAGGAAAGAATCTACCACAAGTAAGTCTTTTGCTTAGGCTTGTCAAAAGGTATTATCTGTCACACAATGTTGCACCATCAAAAGTTCAGAAATGGCTGAAGGTGATGGCTATGCTACACACCTTTGGGATAAACTCGGAATACTCATCATTCAGTGCAAAAGCCAAGTCATTCAACCCTTGTCCAGAAGCTGCATTTGAGAGGCGCTTCACAATGTCTTCCTCACTTTGCAGGGTTTAGTTTTATGGGTTGTGCTGCATGTAACGTTCTGAATCCTGACATCTCCCATTGATCGCCCAAAATCATTAAATTCCATGGATTGTGGCATTGTGCATACGTTCTCAAACACTAGCTGCACTTCAAGGCATGAGCTTTTCCAAGATATAAGGCTGCCACCAGAACCTTCATTTAGAATGGATATACTAAATAGAATCAGACTGAAGCAACAAGAACTTCCTCAAGCAAGTGAAGCAACTCATGTCAAAAGGCTTCTTCTCTGGTTTCCTGAAGGCAGCCTATTTCACAGTTAGATTTTGAAATTTTACTTCTCGCTGCATTCCAGTTTTTTATTTGACTTGAACATGACATCCCTGTTATTTATGCTGTCACTCAATCGGAAGAATAAAACAAGGAATAGTACTTTTGAGGGTGAAATATTTCTACTCACAGGCACAGCATGCAGGAATAACCAAGGAACAGTATTGGCAAAGGACCAGATTTACAGATCAAAGGGAAACCCATTACTAGATAAACTGTCAGGTTTTGCTATGCATCACTGGGCACATCATGAAGAGAGACAAAAATTAAGGAAAGACCATGACAGTACTGAAGGCCTGTCAGGTGCTGTAACCTAAGATCGAATTTACTGACAGAGGTTCATATTTTGAAATAAAAACACTGTAAGGAAGCACGTACAGACTATTGGTTCAACATATATAAGCTCCACTATTTCTTTGCTTTCTTGTTAGGCTTGTCATCAACAGGAGTCCTTTTATTTATCTTGGCTTTGTCATTCTTGCTTCTCCCGATCCTCTTGCACCAACCACATTTGAGCAGCTTAGTGTAAGTCACACATCTCACAAGCCACAACCTGAAATTAAAAAGAATGTCAGTATTACAGATAGGAGTTGCTAGCCAATTATCAGCAAGATATCAGTTTTAACAGAAAACAAGTAGTTGAGTACCATAAATCTTGCTTCCTAGACTATCAAGGCAAGTCGAATTGCTATTTGGCTAAAAAGTTGAAAAGAAATCTTAGCTCAGATTTCACTTGTGGTTGTGAGTGGCAAAGTCTTAAAAAAACTACTTGATGCTGAAATAGATGATTGTTACATTGGAAGCAGCAGTAGGGCAACTTTTTAATGATTTCATACAAATAGACAAAGTCAGATCATGCACAAAACACTAAGAGCATCTTGTGTTTTAAATATTTTTCAGGATACACATGAAATGGTGCAAGGGGAAAGAGGAGCAACGGGAAAAACAGCTCTCATGCTATCTTAACTAATATTAATTGTTAAATACTTGACAACATCTATCAACATGCATGCAGAGCACTTCAGACAAATTGGTGTAGAAATAGCACTTTAATTTCTGCAAGTATAAATTAGTATGGTTATATACTGAAATTTATTTGACATGCTAACATGTCATCACCTTGACTAGACAGAAGGTAGAACATATGGACCTTCAAGCCTTGGACCAAAAGGCTGTACGTGTGGCTGTCGTATCACCGCATGCTGTGTGACTCAACAATTGATGACTAGTTTTAATTAAAGACGTACAATTACATCATGTTAACTTTATTTTCTGGCTATGCAAATTTATAAGGTGCAAGGATCTGTGAGACTGTGACCTCTCTTGCAACACAGAGAATCCCGAACAGCAAGCCTGGCTTCCAAAGAATCAGGAACACACTAGGTTCTACTTCTACCCCACGTTTCAATTGTGAGATTCCATCGGGTGTAAAACTGTAAATATTGCGTCACATTTCACTTCAGTGCCATCGAGCAGCAACTTAAACACTTCCCTGATATCAATTGACATGAAAATTGGTCCAATCTTAGATACGGGTATCCCAATATGAACAAGCATTGCGAATTTGCAATCCAAAGAAAAATGAAGCATTGGGCACCAAATTTTTAACTTCTCTTGTATTTAGATGAGACTGGGCAAAATGAATAGAAATCAAGCTTTGCCCGGTATGCAATGCAACAAAACAAATCATCATCAGAAAACATGGAGAGAAGAGCTTATACCTGGACGCCAACATGCTTTGCCCTCCTCCGATCAGCGAGCGTACCTCCTTTCAGGCACAGTCTGCGGCGGCGCCGGCGGCAGCATCCCCCCACCCCACCTCGCGGCCTCCACGGCCACGCAAGCAGTGAGGACGAGGCAGGTGATGCAGACGGCGTCACGGCGATGACGAGCAGCGAGACGGACGACGACGCTTCATCCATCGGAGCACGCCCCGCAGCGGACTCCGCGACGACGGCTTGGGGCACTCTGCTCTGGCAGAGTGGCGGTGCTGCCACGGGAAACGCCGCCGCACAAGCAAAACCCACAAATCAAGCGCATTAGCCAGGGCGCTCGAAGCGGAGGAAGTAGAGAAAGGAAGGAGGGGCAGGTCCGGGCGCACGCCGGCGAGAATACCTCGGGGCCGGCGGCTCTCCGGATGGCGAGACTGGTGAGAAGCATCATGGCCGCCGCGGACCCAGCCCCCCTACGGTTCGCGACGTCGGCGCCAGCATAGAGTTTCTTGCCGGTGACCGGGTGGCGGGTGATAAGCTGCATAGCCGGTTACCGGGTGGAAACGGTGGCGTGCCGCACCTGCTCCGGATGGGGAATAAAATCTACCGCTTCCACCCACTGAACATTTGTCTACGAACTTGGGATGACACGTTTCTTGCCGGAATTTGCAGGAATGCTCACTGCCCACCTGGTTAAAAAGACTTCTCGTCCCATGTTCAGTTACAACTTACAACGGCTCCATAGTTATCTTAGCTTTCCCACTGAACATTTGTCTACGAACTTTCCCATTGAGCATATTCACCACTGAATTTTTTTTTATTTTCATGTGTCAATTTATATCACCGAATAATAGTTCTTTTCAGGGAAAGTATATGTGAATTGGGGCATCTACTATACGCGCATCTAGGCACCTGGTGTCAATGCTAATGCATGTATTAGACCTCAGGAGTACTAACATGGAGTATGTCGCATTGTGTAGACATGATAAATAAGGGTCTATTTGGATGAGCTAAAGTTGATTGCTAAACTTTTAGAACATATAAGCCCTCAAAGCTTGTGCTAGAGTTTTTGAGCCTTGGCTAAAGTTTAGCATGCACATCTTATTAGTATTTTAGTTTGAATGAGCTAACGCTAAAGTTTAGCATTTTTTTATACTAAAAGTTTGGCACTTTTGCACATTAGGATTTCGATCCAAACACTTTGACTATGTTGCCTCCTCTGCCCATAGATGCTTCGTTCTACTTTTAATGATACAGATTTCTTCTATACAATCTATCTATACAACTTAATAAAATTAAAGAGGAGAATTGTGTCGCTTAATTTTTTTCGTCCGCTCCTCCACCCTACGAACCTCCGCGCCCCCCGCCCCACGATCCCAAGCCCTCTCGAACCGTTCCTCTCCGTGTTAAAACTCCAAGGCGTGAGGCCGGGCCCCCGTCACATCGACGCCCGTCGCGCTCTACCCCCGTCGCCTCCCGCCCACCGTCGCCGCCGGCTGCCGTCACCTCGCCGCCCGCCCGCGCCGCTCTACCCCCGCTCGCCCGCCGTCGCCGTCCGGCCGCGGAGACTGCGGCATGATGTGGCAGCGGCGCAAAGCGCTGCACGCGGGCGCCCAGTCCAGCCAGCAGGGAAGTGCTTATGGGTGGCTGCGCGCAAGCTCCGGCCGTGGTGCTGCATCCTTATGGCGATGCAGGTCTCTGCTGATTTGCGTCGCCGACGCGGCCTACGTCGTTTCCATCTCACCGGCCAGCGACCTGCACTTCTTTGGCTAGATGCTAGGTAGACATCTTCTCTTATCCTATTTATTACTGCTGCAGCCAGATCAAGAACATTAGCCCCGGGGTAACTTCTGAATGTCGATACATACATAGCAGTATGATTATTGATGCATATTTTTTTATTTTAGTTTTTACCAGGTAGCTTGGTTCCTGTCATCATCTATGAGTGTGTAATGCTTGTTATGATAGGCTTGATCCATTGCAGAACTTGTTGATTACTTCTGTCAGTAATGCTTCACAAACTGCAAAGCACAATGTTTTGGATTGGACATGTGCAAGAGGGTGGTTAAATTTTCCTATCAGGTTAACAATGGAGCATGAGATTTACAAGGCAGCAAATACCTTAATGAGCTACAGACAGGTACCTGAATTTCATAGTCATTTGAAATAGTTAGAATCTGAATCTAATATAACCATTACACAATCTTAATGCAGGTTGCAAGAATAAACCCTGAGAAGTCTATCCCCCAAGCAGTCCTTAGTAGAGCAATTGGGCTCGCCATATTGACAGTTGTGAAAGGTGGTGCTATTCTTACATACAAACTTGGGACTGGCCTTGTAGTTGCTCGAAGATCTGATGGATCATGGTCTGCACCATCTGCTATAATTTCTGGTGGTTTTGGATGGGGAGCACAGGTATAGTTTGTTTCTGTGTTTTTCTTTGTATGGTTAACTTCAAATTTTCACTAGATAAACCATAAATTGCACTGCCTTTCCTTCTTGGCTAAAAATACAGCATCACCTATTTATTTCCACTGTACATCTTATTTATTTTGACCCGCTTATGATTTGTTTGTTATGAGAGAATTTAGTATATTAGTACTTCTGTCTTCACTATATCTTGCTATGTGTCTGCGTCTCTGTGATCATGGAAACTCTTGAAGAAAGAAGAATTGAGATCATAGGAATCGTGCAGACAATGATTCCGCACTCTGTTTGCTTTATAAAATGTTCTGTATAGCCGCTATACCAATATGTTCTGTAAAATTCACTTTATCTATTAGGGGTAGAAATGAACATGCATGCATCCACTTTTTTCAGGCTAATTTACATTTAGGTAGAAATGGCAACTTAATGGTTGCCTGTGGTTCTGCAAGTATTCGTCAGAGAGAAAATGAGCTTCAAACTTGCTGCATTTTAAGAAAATTGCCTTTGCGGATAATTATTTCTGATTGCATCTTAAATTTATTGCCTTTGCACAGGTCGGTGGCGAGCTTATGGATTTCATCATACTGCTTCATAGTCTAGAAGCTGTGCAAACGTTCTGCAGTCGAATGCATTTTTCACTAGGGGCAGGTGTAAATGCAGTAGCAGCAGGACCTGTCAGGCAGAGTATTAGAAGCAGACGTCAGAGCTGGTGATAAAGGATCAGGATTTGTTATACATACTAGGATCGTGCCCGTGCGTTGCTACGGGCAATAAAATATTTACAACAAATAACATATAAATATTTAAACAAAGCAAACAATCAAATAGATCAATGACAATAATGCATCAATTAGTTGTAGGGTACACATAAGTTCGAAATATTATAATTTTTCTGAGCATCTCTATTTTAAAGACTTTTGTCTGTGATGCGGGTAAGACAGTAACAGCGATAACTTAGCAATTCACCTTTTTTTCGAAGGGGCACCACGCACCATTCGAAATATTATAATCTAGGTCGCGCTGGCTGACTAACAGGAGCCGAGACGTGCCGATGTGCGGCGCTCGATCAACTCCAGGCGCCCAGCTCACTGAATCCGTCAGGTAATAATCTCTGTACTTCAGTTGTTCTAATCTAATCCTCTTTTGTTTGTTCTAATCTATTTCATAAGGAGACTGAACGAGTGAATTCCAGAAGGAGAACTGAATGAGTGAAGAGGTTATGAATTATGATGTTTCAGGAGTGCGCGCTTAAAAAAGCTTGAATTGCACCTTTGATCATCCCTCCTTGTGGTTTTCGATCTGGATACCGTCCAGCATTTGATCTCCCTACCGATACTGCTGTGTGTGCTTGCTGTTTATATATGTAACATCCTGTTGACACCAAAAATTAGCACCAAGAAGAGGCTGACATGTGAGCCGGATTTGGTGGAAGGTATCATTCGGCAAAGGAGTTTTTCCCCAGAGGCATTCGGCAAAGACGTTCTGCGGTCGGGAACGCGTCGTCATTCGGCTAGGAGGTTTCCTCTGAAACGTTCGGCAGAGATACTCTGCAGTCGGGAATGCGTCATCATTCGGCAGAGGCACTGTTCCACAGGCGAAGAATGGTAGCATTCGGGGAGACATGATGACGTGGATCAATATAAGGAAAAGGCCGGTTCGAACAAGGAACGCAATATGGGCACGAAGATTCGTCATTTATTTTTAGAAACAAGTGTTATAGTCGTGTCCGACTAGGAGTTGTATCAAGACCTGGGTATAAATATAAACCCATGGCAATTGTAGAGAAAAGATCGAATCAATCATACAACAAACCGGCCCCGTGCCAATATCGAGTCCTTTAGTCGAGTCGTCGAGTTCTTCGAGAGGAGTCATCGATCCGTCGACCTCCGTAAGTACCGGCAACCTTGTATCATGCTTAGTATCATGCGGTGGATTTAAGCTTTGATGCAAGTAGTCTTGTTACCATGCTTAGTATCATCCGGTGGATTTAAGTTGTGGTCTCAAGAAGGTTCCTCTGTTAGGTCATGAGCCATGCGGTGGGCTAAGATCTAGTATGAACCAATTTATCGGCTCTGTTAGATTTCGGCAAGATCTAACAGATTCATTAAGTTACCCCGTGTTGTTCCGTTTTTACTATGTGCTTAATTCATGCAACACACCTTTGCCCAATCTAGATCGGCTAGAATCGGCTATACTTCATGACATGACGAATTATCCCCTCACAGCCGAATCCGAAACCGATCTAGGTTGCCACGTGTCGCGGGTTCGAGCTTGTCGGCATCGTGTAGATCTTGACAGAACCGGGTATCATGCGGTAGATGCAGGTTTTTGGGTCGTCTTAGAGCTAATCATCCGGTGGATTAGAATTCGATTCGATCTGATAGATTTATCTTTACCGATTAGGCTTGTTCCTTCGCCATGGACCCCGATTCGGCTAAATAGCCGCATTCGGTAGTGCTCTCACGAGTGAACGTGTGTTCGTGGGTTTGCATTGGACAATGAATGCTTTTAGCCTTTCACGATTAGATTGTATCATGCGGTGGATTGATCTAATCTGATTGGTGGTGTGGCTTCAAACGAGTTGTATCATGCGGTGGATTAACTCGTTCGTTGCCATGCTTGACGGGTGCTGCTTTCGGCCTATGCATTCTTGTTTTCAATGTAAATTCGTGACTGTGTTGTGGGTTCGTAATTAAACATTGAATGCTTTTAGCTTCTCATGGTTAGACTGTATCATGCGGTGGATTGGTCTAATCTGATTAGTGGCGTGGTCACAAACAAGTCGTATCATGCGGTGGATTAACTTGTTTTGTTATCATGCTTGACGGGTGCTGCTTTCGGCCTATGCATTCCTTGTTTACTGCGAATTTATGATCATGTTTCACCCTCTTATTTATCTATCATGCTCTATTTCTCGTTAATCGGCTATGAGTATGTGTTACAATGTTCATTCGGTTGAAAGCCGATCTTTCGTCATGCTTACGTCACGCATTCGGCAGTGCGCTCCTTGTGTGCTTTGCCGATTGCCGAATAAAGCTCTAACTGCCGACAGATAGCTTGCCCATAGCTATATGCCTCTCGAGATTGGCTTCAATGCCGCAAATATGGAACTGTCTGGTCTCAACCGGCACGTTCCAGGTTTTGATCTAAACTTTTTTATCCCTTTGTTAGTTTTCAGGCAAACTGACTGGCACGCTTCCGGATTCAAAAGCCAGGGCCACGTGTGAAGCCAGCTAATTCGGCTTGCTGTGTGCTTGGCGTGAGGTGCGGATTTTACGTCAACACACTTTTTGGCACGCCCGGTGGGACAAACACAAGTTTTCAAGATGCCTGAGTTGAGCGACATCATGGATGTCACTTTGGAAGAATTGTCTGAAGAGCATCAACAGATGGTGAAGGCTGCTGCTGGCCAATTCATTAACAAATGTTTACTGTCTTTCGCCAAGAACAGGAGTGGTGCACCGTTTCTCAAGTCCGACTTGCCAAGAGTTCTCCTTCCTGGGCAGTCTGATTTTACTGAAGAAGAAGAAAGGGAGAGATTCTCGGGCTTGCTATACAAAGCTTTGGGGGAAGCAATGACCAATCACAATGCTGCGTTCTTGAACAGCTTTCGGCATATAATGGTAAGCATTTTTGGTCAGCATGTGGATAAATCCTTCGAGCAGATACATGGGCAATTGGGTGGTCCGACATACTTCAATGTTCAAGCACCAGTTCAGAGACCACATGGCAAAGGAAATGCTGATGAAATTGGAGGTTCTGGTACTAAAGATACAAATGGACAACCGATTCGGCAAGATCCTCAGCCTGCACTGCCGAAAACTCGCACATACGGTGATATGGCATTCGGCACCACAGGGAATCCGCCTGCTTCTGCTTACAAGATATCTCCCTTGAACAACAGACTGCAGAGGGATTTGTATGGAAACGGATATTCAGAGTTTATGGATTACAATGCTATCGACGCTCTCCCGAATCCTGGATATGTTGGTACTGCAGGCATGCTTGCTGGGAGACCAGGGAATCAAGATACCAGTATTGACCTCATGGTGCAAAAAATGACCGATGTATTGCAAAATCAATTCGGTCTGAAGCCTAAAAATCAGGGGTACATGTACTCGTCTCCTTTCCCAGAATGGTACCAAAGGGTATCATTGCCGAATAGGGTCAAGGTGCCTACAGAGTTTACTAAATTCTCAGGGCAAGATGATACTAGCACTGTGGAACATGTAGCTCGATATCTGATGCAGCTTGGAGAGGCTTCGGCGGACGAGGCTTTCAGAATCAGATACTTTCCTTTGTCACTAACGGGTCCAGCTTTTACATGGTTTGCTTCTTTGCCTGCCCAGTCGATTTGCACCTGGAAAGACCTGGAACAGAAATTCCATGCTCATTACTACATTGGCAGTACCGAGAAGAAGTTGGTTGATTTGACCAGCTTAAGGCAGAGGAATAGTGAAACACCTACAGAGTTCCTCAGGAGATTTAGGGAAACTAAAAGTATGTGCTTTTCTCTGAACATACCTGATGATCAACTAGCTGGTATGGCTGTAGCTGGAATGCTGCCTGCTATTCGGGAGAAGCTATTCGGGATGGAGTTTGATGATCTGGGCCAGTTGTCGCACAAATTGGCCTTGATGAGTAACCAGGCGTATGGTTTCAAGAAGGATGTCAGATTTGCTAAAAATAATGATGTGGCTGACATCTATAACCAATTCCTTGAAAGAGCAGATCAAGAAGATGAATATGAAGATAGCGAGGAGATAGCTGCAGCAGAGATAGTGTGGAGCAAAGAACCAGTTACAATGACTCAGAAATGGATCAAACAGATGAAGGGAACATATGATTTTGATGTGACTAAAGCAGACAAGTTGTTTGAGTTCCTGGTGAAAGAAGGCCGAATCAAATTGCCAGAGGGGCATTCTATGCTTCGGCCTGATGGAGTGAAAGATAAGAGGTACTGTGGATTTCATGATAGAAATTCTCATTCCATTAATGAATGCAGAGTCTTTAGGATGAAGATTCAGAAAGCTATCCAAGAAGGACATCTGAAATTCGACAACAAAATGAAACTGGACAGTAACCCTTTCCCTCAGAATATGATCGGGTTCTCGGTTAATATGGTGAATGCTGTTCCATCTGGAGAAAAGGGAAGATTGAAAGTTTTAACCTCAAAGAAGGCAAGACAGGATGGTTCAGTTGATCCCACTCGGCAGATCACAATTGAGCAGGTTCGCCAGGAAAATCTTCGGTTCCCGAATAGCCGATTAGAAGTAGGAGAATCCTTTAAACCTAGAGTTACTACACGTATTCTCCTCAACAAATGGCAGCGTCAGCAAGAAAAAGAGCGTTTTCAAAGGCGTGAATACGAGGAGGAGAAAAGAAGACGCGAAGAAGAAAGGTTTGAGGAAGAACAGGAAGAGTATGCTCGAGAGCAGGAACGTGCGCATTGGGGGTGTGCATTCTTCAGACACTGTTGGAACGAAGGTTTGAAGCTTCCTACATGGAATAATTGTCCTGAATGCAATAGTAGATATGATGAGTATAGGCAGGGAATTGTCAATCGCCGATCTGTCCATGAAAGAATTGGCAGGGTGCATCCTAGTGATGATCGGCGTTTTAATGATCAACCAAGAAAGAGACATGCTGATCACAAATGGGTTGATCGCGAGGAAGAAGAGGATCATGCTTATGTTTGGCAAAAAGGACAATGGTGCCCACCTGGTTTAAGAAGAAGTCAGAAGAGAAGAGTCCAACGCCTGAGGAATCAAGAATTGAAGCAAGCAAGGCCTAGGATGAAATCGATATGGCTCCCAAAAGACAGGCCTGACGAACGTGGTCATTCGGCTCCTACATGTATGGTATGTTTTCTGCCGAATGAATTCATGGCTCCAGCTAATCAAATTGTACAGGAAGAAATATTGCCCGATATAGATGATGCCGAACAATTTGGGTTAATGGCACAATTGATGTTGAACAAACAAGCTGTTTTTGAGAAGCCAGCCCAGAATCGGCACATGAAGCCATTGTACTTGAAGGGATATGTTAATGGCAAACCATTGACCAAGATGTTTGTCGATGGAGGAGCTGCTGTCAATGTAATGCCATATACCACATTCAGGAAGCTTGGTATGGGCCCTAGAGATTTGACACCAACGAACATAATTCTAAATGATTTTGCTGGAAATCCTTCGGACACCAAGGGATGCGTGCACGTTGATCTGATGATTGGGTCCAAGACTCTGCTTACGACTTTCTTTGTCATTGAGGGCAAAGGGGCATATAGCTTACTGCTTGGAAGAGATTGGATTCATGCAAATTGTTGTATTCCATCTACTATGCATCAACAGCTTATTCAGTGGATAGATGATGAGGTGGAGATTGTCCAAGCAGATGATTCAATAAGCGTGGCAAATATGGAACCGGCTTTCTGGGAATATCAAGGCATAGATTGTTTCTCAGGCAAAGACTGGGGAGAAGGTCCTGTGGCACCAGCCAGCAGTGATCAGCAGCCGATCGAAGCAGTCGGCTCTCATAGTAATTTTTGATGGAAAATCCAATTGATGGAACTGATGGAAAATTAGGACGTGGATTTGTGTCGGCCGATGAATTGGAAGAAGTGGACATTGGAGATGGTGACAAGCCAAGGCCGACATTTATCAGTGCTAACTTGGATTCGGTTTTCAAAGAAAAGTTGGTGACATTGTTAAAGGAATACAAGGACTGCTTTGCTTGGGATTATTCGGAGATGCCCGGTCTAGACCGTTCTATTGTTGAACATCGGTTGCCAATCAAACCTGGATACAGGCCTTACAAGCAACCACCCCGAAAAATCTACAAGGAAGAAATGTTGGCCGATGTGAAAAAGGAGATTGAAAGATTACTAGATGCAAATTTCATTCGGCCATGTAAATATGCGGATTGGATCTCTAATATTGTTCCTGTCTATAAGAAAAATGGAAAGATGAGGGTTTGCATAGATTTTAGAGACCTAAACAAGGCTACACCCATGGATGGATATCCAATGCCTATTGCTGATTCATTGGTTGATGCTGCTGCTGGATATAAAGTGCTCAGTTTCATGGACGGTAACGCAGGATACAATCAGATTTATATGGCATTGGAAGATATAGTAAAGACAGCTTTCAGGTGTCCTGGACACATAGGGTTGTTTGAGTGGGTTGTCATGACCTTTGGATTGAAAAATGCCGGTGCAACTTATCAAAGGGCTATGAATTATATTTTTCATGAGTTGATCGGCAAGATTGTGGAAATATATATTGATGATGTGGTGATCAAGTCATTGGATCATGAGTCTCATTTGGCCGACATAAGGAAAACTCTAGAATGCACCAGGAAACATGGGCTTAAGATGAACCCGAATAAGTGTGCTTTTGGAGTTTCGGCTGGAGAGTTTCTGGGATTTTTGATACATGAAGGAGGAATAGGAGTTGGTAAGAAAAGCATGAAGGCAATTGATGAAATTGTTCCTCCAACTAATCTTAAAGAGCTACAATCACTGCTGGGCAAGATAAATTTTGTGAGAAGGTTCATATCAAATTTGTCACAAAAGGTGTTACCCTTTTCCTCACTGTTGAAAATAAAAAAGGATCAAAAGTTTGTATGGGGTGACGAACAACAGAAGGCTTTTGATGAAATAAAGGAGTACATGAAGAAGCCACCAGTATTGGTGCCTCCACAATTGAACAAGCCTTTCAAGTTGTACGTGGCGGCCGATGCCCAAACTATTGGATCGGCCCTCATTCAAGAATTTGAAGGGAAGGAAAGAGTGGTTGCATACCTTAGCCGAAAGTTACTAGATCCAGAGACAAGGTATTCGGCTATAGAGAAACTTTGCTTATGTGTTTACTACTCCTGTACAAAATTTCGGCACTACTTATTACATGCCGAATGCATTGTGTATTCTAAGTTTGATGTGATAAAACACATGTTGTCTATGCCAATTTTGAACGGAAGGATTGGCAAATGGATTTTAGCTTTGTCTGAATTTGAGTTAAGATTTGAATCGGCAAAGGCTGTTAAGGGACAGATTATTGCCGACTTCATTACTGAGCATCATGATACATCGATAAATTTGCTTAACATTGTTCCTTGGGTGTTATTCTTCGATGGATCTTCATGCAACAAAGGTGGTGGAGCAGGTATCTTATTAATTTCACCCAAAGGAGAAACGTTTGAGTTTGCTGTTCCCATTCAATTTGCTGTTACTAACAATCAAGCTGAGTATGAGGCATTGCTCAAAGGGCTCCAATATTTGAAAGAAGCAAAGGCCATTGCGGTTGAAATTTTTGGAGATTCAGAATTGGTCATAAAACAATTGAATGGTGAATATGAGTGCAAAAGTGATACCTTGAGGAATTATTATGAAGAGTGCAAAGAAATATTGAAGAGCTTTCGGTCAGTAATTCTACAACACATTCCTAGAGGGAATAATGGAGAGGCAAATAGATTGGCCCAAAGTGCATCAGGTTATAGAGAGCTTCAAGAAGTGTTTGCTAATGATGTATATGCTTTCAGGAATAATCTGGCAGAAGATGATTGGAGGAAAGAAATTGCCGATTATTTAGAGAATCCATCTCGAAAGGTTTCTAGAAAGCTCAGGTATAAAGCTTTAAAATTTGTTCTTCTTGATGATAATTTGTATTATAAATCCCTGGATGGAGTGCTGTTACATTGCTTAAATCATGAAGAAGCGAAAAGGCTGATGAGTGAAGTACATGATGGGTTGTGTGGAGCACATCAATCGGCCTACCGAATGAAGTGGATTATTAGAAGAACTGGATATTACTGGCCGACAATGCTGGAAGATTGTTTTGAATATTATAAGGGATGTCAAGACTGTCAGAGGTTTGGAAATATTCAGAGAGTTCCAGCATCGGCTTTGAATCCCATTATCAAGCCATGGCCATTCAGAGGATGGGGAATAGATTTGATTGGCCAAATAAACCCTCCATCTAGCAAGGGGCATAAGTTTGTGCTTTTGGCAACCGATTATTTTACCAAGTGGGTTGAGGCAATTCCATTAAAGAAGGTGATGTCGGAGAATATGGTTGAATTTGTTAAAGAACATATCATTTACAGATTTGGGATTCCTCAAACAATCACCACAGATCAAGGGGCTCAATTTACATCTTCAGAGTTCAAAGATTTTGCTGAAAGTATGGGCATCAAATTGTTAAATTCTTCTCCTTATTATGCCCAAGCTAATGGTCAGGCAGAGGCTTCTAACAAGATTATGATTAAAATTATACAGAAGAAGATTGATCAGAAGCCGAGAAAGTGGCATTCGGTACTCAATGAGGCTTTATGGGCTTACCGAATGGCTCCACATGGGGCTACACAGACGTCTCCTTATGAGTTGGTGTATGGGCATCATGCTATCTTGCCATGGGAAATACAATTAGACTCAAGGAGAATAAAGTTGCAAAAGGATTTGAGTTCTAAAGATTATAATGATTTAATGATGGACGAATTAGAAGATTTGCATATGATTCGTCTCAGGGCCTTGGAGAATATTGAGAAGAACAAAATGCGAGTTGCTAAATATTACAACAAGAAGGTGAAGATTAAGCAATTTACAGAAGGTGATCTAGTTTGGAAAGCGATATTGCCGATTGGAACCAAATATGCAGCATTCGGCAAGTGGTCTCCAAATTGGGAAGGTCCTTTCAGAGTGGTTAGATGCGTGCCTGGAAATGCATATATTTTGAAGACATTATTGGGAGAAGAATTTGCTTCTGCTATAAATGGAAGATATTTGAAGAGGTATTATCCCAGTGTTGAAATCGATCGGTGATTGATATATTAATTTGCCGAACAGCCGATATTCGGGAAGAAATCGCCTTCAGAGCAAATGTTGACAGAAAAGGAAAATGGCCAGTACTAAATGTATTGCCCTTAGCACGAAATATATTACATCAGATGTTCATGCAAGATCACAAAAGATAAGTTTTATTGCCGAAATTCCATAAATCCCTAGTACAAACTAATGGAGTAGCCTGTTCAAAACGGACTGGGGATGAATGGAATCGGCAATAGCGGCGCCATGAGCATCAAGGCGATCTATGGAGGCCTCGATGTCGTCGATCTCCTCCGGGTTATCATTAGCGAAGCCGGTCGGTAGCCTGGAGTAGTCGGTATTGGTGTGCGTCGACATGGCGACTAGGCCTGCGGCAGTACCCAGACGGATGCCGTGCGAGGCCACCTCATCGATGCGGCCCGCCACCGCACCGAGGCGAGCTTCTGGTGTGTCCCCAGGAGCATTCACCTTGTTCGCCAGCTCATCCACCAGCGCCTTCAGTCGATCGAGTTCAGCATCACGCGCTGCAAGTTTACGAAAGGGGCAGCAGAATAATATCAGTTGGGGGACAAGATTGAGATTGAGCAGATTGCAGGACTCACCATCAATGACTTCGAGCAGTTGCTTGCGCTCGTGCTGCCATTCGAGGTCAGCAATCCCGGCTTGCTTGGAGATAGCCTCCAGTTCGCGACGAGAGTCGTCGCGCTCCGCCTTGAATCGGCGAGCATCGCCGTCCGTGTAGCGGTAGTCGTCTGATTCGAGAGATCGATTGGACGAACTCGAAGATGCCGCAGGGGCAGCGGCTGGAACTGCAACTGGCGCACCAGCGCCGGCAATCCATTGGATTACCCTGAAAGAACAAAGAGATTCGTCAAGAAAGAGGAAAGAAATCTCGAGAAGGACGGAGAGAAGTAAGCAACTAATCACCTGCGGCGAGCGCCGGCACGACTTCCTTCGGCCTCATCGGCGGCCGGGCGCCTCCTGTTGTTGTCGGCCATTGGAATTTCCTCGGAGTTACTGTGGATGGGGAAAAGAATGACTTGAGTCGTTAAGAACTTGGAAGATGAAGAACTTGGTGAAAACTGTGGGCTGCCTGGATGTTTATTTATAGAACTCGCAGAGGAAATCGTGGCCAAAGATCGTGGCGCATATTCCGAAGAGTTAGGAAGGTGGAAAGGATTTTCCAGCCGATCGTTTCTCGTGTCGTTTGGGATTCTTATCGAGTCGTATTCGGCTTTGACTGGATGAGATTCGGCTATGTCATAGTTGAAGCGTTTTCGGGTCTGATGCTATTAAAATCAGCTTTGCCGAATGAGTTACCCACAATGGAGAGAAAGCAAAGATTAGTGAAACTACAAAGTTGGTAAGACATTCGGCTAATTAAATATTCAATACAACTACACACCCAAGTACTTGGAGATTACATCTTTAGCATCAGATATCATTCTATTAATGGTCTCCAAAAGATTTTTGCCTGCTTCTTGGGACTTTGTCAGAGCAGAGAGCTTTGTCTTGAGCTGTTTATCTTCAGTTAGAATGGCCGATGCTTCTTTTCGTATCCTTTCTGTCAGATCGGGGAGTTCGGCTAACTTCTTCTCATCAGCTTCGATTTCGGCTGACAGGACCCTCAGTTCGGCTTCT
Source organism: Echinochloa phyllopogon (assembly GCA_033239725.1). Classification (NCBI taxonomy): domain Eukaryota; kingdom Viridiplantae; phylum Streptophyta; class Magnoliopsida; order Poales; family Poaceae; genus Echinochloa; species Echinochloa phyllopogon. The sequence continues at coordinate 37,400,609 of BTCW01000006.1, forward strand.
AGTTCAGCCTTTCTGATCTTCTTCAGATCAAGTGTTGACTGCAGTCTAGCTGACAATTCTTTGTTACTCTGAGCTTGAGTATGCAGATCTTTCAAAGATTGCTTAGCTATGGCTCTTCTTTGCTCTAAAGCTGGTTGTAAAGATTGATCTTTCAGAGCCTGTCTGACTGCAGCAAATTGTTGATCTAATTTAGAGATTGGTTCCAAGGAAGCTTGAATGTCAACGGGAAGGTTGTGTTCAATGGGCTCGAGCATATCTCTCAGAAGATCAGCATCCTTGACTTGATCCTGGATATCTTTGTGCAGAAAGGAGAAAATTTCCTTTAGTTTTGCTTGGGTTTCTTCTGATAAAGTCTGACTAGAAGAAATTTCCTCTGTTTGTCCGGCAATAAGATCATCCAAGGGAAATGAGTAACTGGGTGATGAAGTTATTTTCTCCTGGAAAAAGATATTACCGAATTAGTAATTGTCCATTAAATAAAGAACTTGGGAGACTGAGAAATTATCTTTACCTCATTTCTGATCTCTTGGATGGAAAGAGAGGGTGGCTCAAGCTCAGGTAAAGGTTCTTGTGTATCATGATGAGGAGAGCTTGGAGGGTTCTTTGATGGAGATGAGGCTTCTAGCTGAGGTACGTCAGGTAAAACTGAAGCTGGTTCTTGATGAAAAGGGGAGCTCTCCGAAATTGGATCCATTGAAGCTTGCTCTGTGACTAAAAGAAAGTTAGTGCCGATGAGAAGAGTTTTTAAAAGGACAGGATGGTGAGAAATTTTACTAATCACTGAAGCATCGGCAGGTTCTGTGCTAATGGCCAATTGCTGTGATTTGGCCTGAAATCATAAAGGAGTAGAGAAATGAGCAGAATGAAATTAGCATTTTTTACTCGAGGAAGAAGAAATTTGACCTGTGCAATTGTTTTGCTGCTTGTTCTTTTCTTCTTCATAGATAAAGGGGCAGTTAGAGAAGAAATTTTTCTCTTGACAGAAGGTGGTGCAGCAAGAGTTGGATCCAGGTTGGCAGGCCTAGACATTATTTGAGCCAAGGAAGGAGAGTAATGCCCCAGAATAGATATTGGGCCTGCAGTATTATATGTGATTGTTCTGGCCAGAGGGGCAGGGACTATGTCCTGCAAGATAACAGAGTTAAAGGTCGATGAAAGAGGATGTCAGTGGAAAAACAAATGGATTGTAAGCGTGTTTACCTCTGAATTCGGCTGATAGTCAGGCATCAAATCGAGGCAGAGAGGGTGGACTGGTACATTAAAGATGTGATCATGGACTTCTTGCCACCAAAGAATAAAAGAAGAATGAGTAAGTGCTGTTGGCACAAAAGGTTCAATCTGATAGATGGCTGCACAACACTTATAATCAAAAATTCTTCTTGTTTCTGTGGAGTCTTTGATGATTTGCCTAGGCTTGAGGAATTCATGAAAGAATAATCTTGGGGGCACTTGGCCACATCCTAATTGCCTAGCTACTATATTCGGCTGGTAATATTCATATGAACTTTGAACCAGCCTTCCTCCACAAAATTCAGCTGGTAAAATGCAAGGCCGAATGAAAGTGTTAAAAATTGCTGTGGACTCTACATCTATGCATCCAGTCTCGAAGCTGAATTCACAGGGAAAAGTGAGACTGTCGTTGTCCAAGTATAGGAACCAGAGGGGATTGGTAAAACCTTTGAAGAAAAGTTCAAACAGTTCTCCAATGCTTTTGTTGATAGCAATAGTGGAGGCTGCTTCCCCATAGGTTTGACAGCCTTTGGTGCTCTGGGCTTCTGTTTCCTTGTGATTGACCGAGGGAAAGTGTCGGCTATTGAGGTCAATGGAGACAATTTGGTGCATGTACAATTGCAGCCACATCTGGACGAACCACCAGGGACCATTGACGCAAGAAATTTTCTTGTTGGTATGCATCTGATAAATGGTTTGGTGGAGCATGTGATAGACACTTCCCAAGAGATATTTCCCGAGAGGGATAAGTGTGCCTGCAGCCAGATCTTCAGCCATTACTATGTGATTCAGAGTTGGCTCATTGGCTTTGCCGCAGAAAACAAATCTGCACAACCACATATTCAGAAAGGCCCTGTATTCAACATCAGTCAGAGGACCATCATGCATGTAAGTCTGGATGTATTTCTTATAGCCGACTCCAGTCTTCACCCCTGTCTGTTTGGAAGAACCTTTGTACCTGTATGGGTGTGTTGTCCCTGTAATGTTCAGGCCGGTTATCATGTAGACATCGGCCAGGGTTGGAGTCATTAGTCCATGACCAAAAAGAAAGGCGTTCATGCCGTTGGACCAGAAGTGACAGGCTGCAATCAAGAGATTTTCATTCTTGGATGTTTCGGCTAGGGATAGCTCCAAGCAATGAGAAATACGAAGACTGTCCCAGTTCTGCGTCTGAGGACTTTTATCTTCAAGAATCCTTTTGTACCAGTTTCTCCAGCCAGCGATTGGGGGCAGAGGCCAATTTTTGAATGAATCCTGCCATTCGTGAGGTCCCGAAAGTGAAGTTTTGAAAGGGATCCTTTGAGACTCGGCCGCAATAATTTCGGAGGGATCTGGATTCCCTGAAGGGCCGAGAAAGAAAGATGCGGATTGCTCCTCCGTAGGGATCAGGATTTCAGTGGTCAGAGCCTATTGAGGATGGAAGAAGAACGATTCGGGGATTCAAAAATGCAGCTTGAAAAGAGTAATGCCGAATATGATTGAAGAAAACGGAACTTACTTGAAGAATTTGATCCTGGTTCGCCATTTGAAGATCGGAGCTTGAAAGATTCGATGAACTAGGGTTTGAGTTTGAGAACACACTCTGAGGATTTGGGGAGCAGAAAACGGATGTCGAACGGGCTCAGCCTGGAAATGTTGGGGATTCCTGGTCAATTCCGAGATAAAAGTATCCTTTATCCCGAAATTGAAGGGGCATGTGTTGACACCAAAAATTAGCACCAAGAAGAGGCTGACATGTGAGCCGGATTTGGTGGAAGGTATCATTCGGCAAAGGAGTTTTTCCCCAGAGGCATTCGGCAAAGACGTTCTGCGGTCGGGAACGCGTCGTCATTCGGCTAGGAGGTTTCCTCTGAAACGTTCGGCAGAGATACTCTGCAGTCGGGAATGCGTCATCATTCGGCAGAGGCACTGTTCCACAGGCGAAGAATGGTAGCATTCGGGGAGACATGATGACGTGGATCAATATAAGGAAAAGGCCGGTTCGAACAAGGAACGCAATATGGGCACGAAGATTCGTCATTTATTTTTAGAAACAAGTGTTATAGTCGTGTCCGACTAGGAGTTGTATCAAGACCTGGGTATAAATATAAACCCATGGCAATTGTAGAGAAAAGATCGAATCAATCATACAACAAACCGGCCCCGTGCCAATATCGAGTCCTTTAGTCGAGTCGTCGAGTTCTTCGAGAGGAGTCATCGATCCGTCGACCTCCGTAAGTACCGGCAACCTTGTATCATGCTTAGTATCATGCGGTGGATTTAAGCTTTGATGCAAGTAGTCTTGTTACCATGCTTAGTATCATCCGGTGGATTTAAGTTGTGGTCTCAAGAAGGTTCCTCTGTTAGGTCATGAGCCATGCGGTGGGCTAAGATCTAGTATGAACCAATTTATCGGCTCTGTTAGATTTCGGCAAGATCTAACAGATTCATTAAGTTACCCCGTGTTGTTCCGTTTTTACTATGTGCTTAATTCATGCAACACACCTTTGCCCAATCTAGATCGGCTAGAATCGGCTATACTTCATGACATGACGAATTATCCCCTCACAGCCGAATCCGAAACCGATCTAGGTTGCCACGTGTCGCGGGTTCGAGCTTGTCGGCATCGTGTAGATCTTGACAGAACCGGGTATCATGCGGTAGATGCAGGTTTTTGGGTCGTCTTAGAGCTAATCATCCGGTGGATTAGAATTCGATTCGATCTGATAGATTTATCTTTACCGATTAGGCTTGTTCCTTCGCCATGGACCCCGATTCGGCTAAATAGCCGCATTCGGTAGTGCTCTCACGAGTGAACGTGTGTTCGTGGGTTTGCATTGGACAATGAATGCTTTTAGCCTTTCACGATTAGATTGTATCATGCGGTGGATTGATCTAATCTGATTGGTGGTGTGGCTTCAAACGAGTTGTATCATGCGGTGGATTAACTCGTTCGTTGCCATGCTTGACGGGTGCTGCTTTCGGCCTATGCATTCTTGTTTTCAATGTAAATTCGTGACTGTGTTGTGGGTTCGTAATTAAACATTGAATGCTTTTAGCTTCTCATGGTTAGACTGTATCATGCGGTGGATTGGTCTAATCTGATTAGTGGCGTGGTCACAAACAAGTCGTATCATGCGGTGGATTAACTTGTTTTGTTATCATGCTTGACGGGTGCTGCTTTCGGCCTATGCATTCCTTGTTTACTGCGAATTTATGATCATGTTTCACCCTCTTATTTATCTATCATGCTCTATTTCTCGTTAATCGGCTATGAGTATGTGTTACAATGTTCATTCGGTTGAAAGCCGATCTTTCGTCATGCTTACGTCACGCATTCGGCAGTGCGCTCCTTGTGTGCTTTGCCGATTGCCGAATAAAGCTCTAACTGCCGACAGATAGCTTGCCCATAGCTATATGCCTCTCGAGATTGGCTTCAATGCCGCAAATATGGAACTGTCTGGTCTCAACCGGCACGTTCCAGGTTTTGATCTAAACTTTTTTATCCCTTTGTTAGTTTTCAGGCAAACTGACTGGCACGCTTCCGGATTCAAAAGCCAGGGCCACGTGTGAAGCCAGCTAATTCGGCTTGCTGTGTGCTTGGCGTGAGGTGCGGATTTTACGTCAACACATCCCGTATTTTTTTATACGGAATGTTAATGTGCAAAAATGTGAATTTTCAAAAACTTTTCATGGAGTGTGTGCTAGAGAGAAAATCATAAGAGTGTCTTCTTGTTCCCCTCCTAAAAATTCCTAGAATAAATAAACATTAATTGGATTTAAGGTGTATTTTCGCCTTAGTGTGAATTTGGGTCTTATTTAGCTTTCTTGGTGTTTATCGTTTGAAGCCTTCAAATTTGAATTTAATTCAAATTTGAATTCAAATACTAACTAAATCCTAAACTAATTGGAAAACCCCCCTAACCTGTCCTTGGGCCGGATCTAACTCCAAGTCCAGGAAACCACCCTAAACTCTCTCTCTCCGATCCAACCCAGCCCAGCTAACTCCCTTTCCCCCCCGCCGGCCTGCTAACCCCTCGGCCCAGCCCAGCCGAGCCGGCCCAGCAGCCGCGGCCCAGTTTCCCCGCCCGCGCGCGCCCTCTCTCTCTCCCTCTCCCTCTCACTGACAGCGGGCCCCCGCTGTCAGCTTTCCCTTCCACCTCGCGTCATCCCCCTCCCCCACCGATCACGCCACGCCGCGGCGCCCCCACGCCGGCGCTCCGCGCCAAGGCCGCCGCCCAGCCGTCCGATGCCCGCCGCGTGGCCTAGGGCACGGACGCCGAGGCCTCTCCGCCGTCCGCGCCCGCCCGTTGCCCTAGCCGCACGCCTATTTAAGGCACCCGCCGGCGCCGCGCCCTCTCCAAGCCGCCGCCCGCCGCCAGGGCACCCACACACACACACCACCGCAGCTTCCAGAGGAGGAGGAGGAGAAGGAGGTGAAGGGGAGGCGAGAGGACGAGCCAAGGAGGAGGAAGAAGGCTGCCCGTGGGACACCGCCGTCGAGCAAGGAGGAGACGCCGCCGTCCCTGCGTACTGCGAGACGACGACCGCCGCACCGTCCTCGAGCCTTCACCGAGCTGCAGCGCACGACTACGCCACCCATGGTGAGTTGCCGCCGCCGCGCACCCGTTCCCCTATTTTCCTCTGTTCCACCGTCGTTGCCGCCGGCCGTCGAGTCGTGCCGCCGTCGCTAGCCCCCTCTGTTTGCCGGCCTTCGCGCCGTGCTTCTTCTTGCAGGGATCACCGCCGCTTTTCCTCCCCCGCAACCCGCCGTCGCCTTTCCGCCAATCCAGGCCGCCATGGCCGCCGCGCGTCGAGCTCCGCTCGGGCCGCGCGAGCGCCGCCGTGGCCGCGTCGCGCGCGAGCTGCTGGCTCGCCATGCGCATGCGTGAGCCAAAGCCCAAACCAGTCCTGGCCCTTGCGGCCGTGTGCCGTCGTCCCTCGCTTCGCCGCCGGCCCTGCCCCGTCCCAGTGACCGCGCCGCCGTGCGCCATCGTCGGGGAGCCGCCTCGCCGGCCAAGTCTTCCCCTCTCCCGGCCGAACGTATTCGCGGAACCGAGCTGAAGCTTTTGCCCCGCTTCCCGAGCCTCGTCGACCACTCCCCGGCCCTCGCCGTCGCTGGCCGCGGCCGCTCGCCGGCGCGCCAGAGGGCGACGTCGCGCGCGCGTCGCGCCCAGTGCGCGCGCCGCGGACGCCACACGGTGGACCACACCAACACGCCGCACGCACAACCGTAGAAGATCCCGTTCGGCCACACCCGATCCCGTGCGCCCGGCTGACGTGGACCACCCTCATGATCTACGGTGGACTCAGTCCACTAGGCCAGCTCCAACCGCGCCCCCTTTCCTTGGGTCGAATGTTGCGCTAAAGTCCAGAAAGGCCCCCTGAACTCTTCTTTCGGCCCAATCCGAACCAGCCGTCGTTTTCCCTTTTCTTTTTCTAACAGCGCTGACACGCGGGCCCCACCTGTCATACTCTGGCAGTCGCTGACATGTGGGACCGACTGACCCCACGCTGACCGCTAACCGTTGACCGTTCAACGTTGACCGGTCAACGCTGACGTCATCAGGGCCCACGATGACGTCAGCAAACCCGGACCCACTGATGACGTCAACATGACGTCAGCTGTGATGACGTGGCGCCACCTGAGGCTGCCACGTGTCCCTGTCTGTTTTTCTTTTTCGGAATTTAATTAAATATTTTTAGAAAATGATTTAAACTTTGGAAATTAATAATAAATCAACCGTAGCTCAGAGAAATATGAAACCAGTTTCATTATTTTTCTAAAAATCATGCTCTACGCGTTAGAATAGAGTTTGGTGTTGTTTGGCTCTTCCTTGGTTCTTGTTTGGAGCTGGAGGATTAGTTGGAGGATTTGAAAACCATTTGTCGAAGTGAGCGTACCATAACTCGACCCTTTCAGGATCGAGGGCTTGGGGAGTACACTTGGGTATTCCCTGCGGAGTGCCTGTTGCGGGCACATGCTTGATTGGGTTACCGAGGAGTTGGCGGCGATACCTGTAATGGGTGCGACTGGCGGACCACTGCGGTGGATATGCACTTCGAGAGAAGAGTTCACTTCGACAGCTTGAGGACCGGTCGGACAAACCGCGTCATTGGGTCTTACCGTGCACACCGTGTGTCCATTATGAGGGTGGGCCCGATCCGAGCCTAGCAAGTGCGGTGCCAAGCCTGCAGGAGGATAGTGTTTCAGTGTAAGGGGGACTGGTGATGACCTTTGCTCCCTGATTTGCTTTGGCCCCCGACTGGCCCCAGGGGAGAGCTTCACAGTTCCGGGCTGACCTCTAGCGGAGGATGCGCCCAAGCCCGGAAAAGTAGGATGGTGCCGTAACTACTAGACCTCCGTTCGGTATTGTGTTGTTCAGCTGGCTTGCTACCTTCTGGGTGCACATCGCATGGTTACTGGTGTACACACTCTGCAGAGTTAAAACTATACGTATAGCCGCGTCCTCGGTCATGGACAACGCCCTTTGAACTGTTCGTCTGTTAGTGATTTGATAACTAAAACTTCTATCTCTCCCCTTTTTTTAAGTTAAGGATCCGGCATGACTGATGAGGTAGGAGGAGCGGGAGTTCTCCCATCGAATAGACGTTGGAGACGGGAGCCTGCTCTGTCAGGATGACCGTGGAGGTGTGGGTTGGTGTTGGAAACTTATTTATAAACTTCTATTGCTGCTGCATAGGAAAACCCCGGCTATCCCTTGTCTATTTGTCTACTAGATTAGTCCACCTTAAAGCTTGCACATATATGGATGGTGACGTGGAACTGTTCCAATCCTTGGGAACAGTTCAAGGTCTTGCAGGATACGAGACCGACTTCGACAACAACGCCGACGGATGGTACGACTGAGGTGTTGTGCTACGCTCGAGTGACTGCCTGTGGAGGAGATGAAGATGAAGCCCTGAGGATTTAGCTACCGCTGCGTTGACTTTCCTTTCTGTCGATTTAGCCCAAGTGGCTTGTACCCGTACTCCCTTGATGGGAGATGTATTAATCTAAATCTTGTACTGTTTTATTCGATGTATGGATGTGATAACTTCTGGAATGAGGTCTGTACGCAATAGCTGTTGATTCTCGGACTATCGCAATGGTACAGGGAGTCGGATTTTCGGTAGGGAAAATCCGGTTCGTTTCAGGTGGTATCAGAGCCATACTTGACCGTAGCACGCACCCTTAGAGTGGCCGTTAGCAATTAAGAGTTCCGAATGATTCCATTCCCTATATTATCCTTGTATTACATACATCTGTCTCATACCTTGAAAATTCTTACTTATCTACGCTGACTACTCTTACGTGACCTTGCAGTGATGGAGCCGTCCCCCGAGTTCACGCCGGTGGATATGCGCCATGCCCCGCAAGTTGGGCAGGTGCAGTGGTTGGACTGCGTGCTCGAGAAGATGGGGATGAGCGGGGGACGAGCTCACTATGGTGTGACCATGGTCACCGACCACGCTTCGGAGTATGCCATGGCCGCACTCGTCATCACAAGGACCCCGACCGTCCCCGACTTCCCGGGAGACGTGCTTCACGCCGTCGGACTCACCATGGAGTCCGCGGTACAGGCCGCGGCACGGAAGATGCTGAGGAGGCTCTTGACTCAGCACTGGGATGAGACCTTCAGCGAGACGAGCTTCAGGCTCTTTCCCCGCACCCTCGAGGGGGTAGAGGACCCTGACGCACTGCTGACCTCGATGGAGGAGGCTCCCTTCCTCGAGGTGGACGGAGTCGCCCAGACCACCGGGCATTACCTCCTCGACCTGGACCGCTACACCGCCAACCTGGAGTAGGAGACTACCCGTCTGCACGACACTTTCTCAGCTAGCGTCATGCTCAACCAGTAGCTGATACGTGAGTGCGAGACCGGCAAGCACGTCGTCGACACCCTGAGCAGCCGACTCGGGAAGTGTGTCGCCGACCTCGACGACGAGCGGGCCAAGCTGCTCGAGACCACGCGTGCCAGGCTGTGCGCAGAGGAGAGCTTGTCACGTATCGAGGAGGAGAACCGCCGGCTGAGACAGGAGAATTTGAACATCAAGAGAGAGCTTGGACACCGCTCCAACAAGTTGAGTCAGGCCAAAAAGGAGCTGAAGAGACTCAGGCCCGAGGTGGGCAAGCTGACGGACCAGTTGGAGGGCTGCAGAGGAGGATATTTAATGTGCTCATACCTTCTGCACTCAGCCCAGGAGCATCTCAAGAAGATGGAGGAGGATAGCGCGCACAACGCCGGCAACATCGCCAACCTGACACGTACTGCTATCTTCTACCGGGACAAGGCCGTGAGGACTTAGGTGACCTGGGAGGCAGCTGACGCTCTCAGAGTCGCCGAGATGCAGGATCTCCTCGACGAGGTTCCCCTGGCGCGTCGGCCGCTACTCAGGAAGGAGGACTTCGGGCTCCACCCCACTGGGCTCAAGTGGCACAGGTGCCCCTACGCGAGCATGCCTACCCCAGTGGAGACCGAGGAGGTCAAGGCCGCTCACAAGCTGCTTGAGAAGATCTTCACGGAGCACCACTCGGAGGAGGAGCGGACCGTTGTCACCTACAAGAGGACCCGCACTGAGTAGGACTCGAGAGTCATGATCATGGTAGGAGAAGAAGAGTGAGTTAGGAGTGGTCTTCATGAGTCTGTATCCATGAGCCGTGAGCATGTTCCGGCAGATGTTGTCATGACATGAGATATCCATGTACACCCCATGATAGATGTAACCCCCCCTTTTGAGATCACTCGATGTATTAGCACCGATGTCTGTGATGATTGATTGAGTGACTGGTTCTTTTTGTTGTTTCTCGGTTCTTCTCGTTGTTCCTACTGAGTGTAGACTTGTGTAGTAAAACCTGTTTTCTTGCTTGTGATGTGCCCCGAATACAATTGTTCAAGAGGGTTACGCCCCTCGCTAACTTTCCCCTCCCGACGCTACAGAGCAATGTCGGTGAGGAGGTCGAACCGCTTGGCCGCGCGCTTTGAGGAAGCCGCGGAGGAAGAACAAGCCGCCACCGCATGAGGCCGTGGTCGTGGCCGTGGGCGAGGCCGGGCCCCAATGGCAGCCCCCGCCTTGGGTCATGGTCGCGGACGAGGCCGAGGTGTCGTCGCGCCTCAGCCGAACCTGATCGGCGAGGACGTTCGTGAAGAAGCTCAAGAGGAAGAGCAGGAGGTTGTGGCTGAACAGCCACAGCAGAACAGGAGAGGCAGGAACAACCACCAGCGGCAGGATCTGCCACCCCCGCCGCCTACCTTGGCGGAGGTGATGGCAACCTAGGCCGAACACATGGGAAGGATGGCGGACGCCTTTGTCCTGCTGCAGCAGCAGCAGAACAATGGTGGCAACCGCAATGCACCACGCCCCGACGACCTGTCCCGCAAGATCGAGAGGTTCATCCGCCTGAAGGCCCCGACCTTCAGCTACTCCGATGACCCTCTTGATGCGGATGACTGGCTGAAGGTGATCGAGACCAAGCTCGACCTCACGGACTGCACCGACGAGGAGAGTGTGGCGATCGCTGCTCACCAGCTCGAGGGTCCTACCAAGTCCTGGTGGGACGGGTTCTGCGACTCGCACCCGAACCCCGCCACAATCACCTGGCTGGAGTTCTGCGAGGCTTTCCGTGAGTAGCACGTGCCGAGGCAGGTGCTCATCCAGAAGGCCCAGGAGTTTCGCACCATGACGCAGGGTACCATGCGCGTCGAAGAGTATGAGCGCCACTTCATGAAGATGGCGAGGTATGCTCCTGATGAGACTAACACTGATGAGAAGAAGCAGTTCTGGTTCCACAGGAGACTGCACCACGGGATTCGCCAGATTGTGGCCGGGAGCGACCACAAGTCTCTCCGCCACATGGTGAACCGCGCTATCGCCGTGGAGAAGGAGAGGATTGGCCACGAGGATTGCATGAGGGCCAGAAAGAGGCTGTCAGACTCCTACTCTCGTGACAGGCCTCAGCAGCGCCCTAGAAGTGGGCAGAGCAACATGCTGAGGGGCAGCAGCTTCCGCTCCGGACCCAGCCAGTTCAACCGTGGGTACGGAGGAGGCAGCAGCAGCCAGCTCACGGCGAACCGCAACACGAGCTACTCCACACCTACAGGCAGTACCTGGAAGCAGCCCCAGCAGTCCGCACAAAGGACTCCGGGCAACGCGCCATTCACTTGCTTCAGCTGCCACCAGCCCGGGCACAAGTCCTACGACTGCCCGCTGAAGAAGCGAGACTTCCTGACTCCCGCCAAGACCCCAGTATCTGGAGGGAGGCCCCCTCAGACTCAGCCCCGCCCCTCTGGCACTCGTGGGAAGCTCAACCATCTCACGGAGGAAGAGGCCAGGGAGGCACCAGACGTCGTGACTAGTGAGTTCATAATTAATGGTTCTAAAGCATTAGTTCTGTTTGATTCTGGTGCGCATGGTTCTTATGTTTCCTCAAAGTTTGTTGCACAATAGTCTCTCCCTATGGTACCCCGTCCTCGACCTATAGTCACTAGCTCTCCGCTAGGTGATATCCGATGCACCAACATGTGTAGAGATGTGGAGATCATCATGAGAGGGAAGAAGTTCCTGGCAGATCTGACAGTGTTGAAGTCGGAGGGGATTGATGTCATTCTTGGGATGGATTGGTTGACAGCACACAAGGGCGTGATTCAATGTTCGCCCCGGCTTGTGATATTAGAGCACCCCAGTGGTGGAAAGGTGGAGATAGCCCCTCTGCAGCAGAAGGAGACTCAGATGTTGTGCCATCTGGTAGAGAGGTTGTTGGAGCAAGTTCCGGTAGTGTGCGAGTACCCGGATGTGTTCCCTGATGACTTACCTGGGTTACCACCTGATCGGGATGTTGAGTTCGAGATCAACTTGGTTCCAGGAACCGCCCCTATCGCCAAGCGCCCCTACCGCATGTCTGTTGAAGAGCTAGAAGAGCTGAAGAAACAATTGAAGGAGCTGATTGAGAAAGGCTATATAAGGCCAAGTGCCTCACCTTGGGGTTCCCCCGTACTGTTTGTTCGCAAGAAGGATGGCTCCATGAGATTGTGCATTGACTACCGATCTCTGAATGCCGTCACTATCAAGAACAAGTACCCGTTACCCAGGATAGATGACTTGCTAGATCAATTGAAGAAGGCCAAGTACTTCAGCAAGATTGATCTCCGATCCGGTTACTATCAGATGAAGATTCGGGATATTGACATTCCGAAGACCGCCTTTGTGACCCGTTATGGACAGTATGAGTTCACCGTAGTGTCCTTTGGGCTCACAAACGCGCCGGCATACTTCATGAACATGATGAACAAGGTGTTCATGGAGGAGTTGGACAAGTTTGTCGTTGTCTTCATCGACGACATTCTGATCTACTCCGAGACAGCCGAAGAGCATGAAGAGCATCTGAGGATTGTGCTGGAGAAGCTCAGGCAGAATCAGTTGTATGGCAAGTTCAGCAAGTGTGAATTCTGGCTAGAGAAGGTTGCATTTCTGGGTCATGTCCTGACAGCTGAAGGAGTGGAAGTGGACCCAGAAAAGATTGAGGCAGTGTCCGATTGGCAGCAACCGAAAAACGTCACAAAGATCAGGAGTTTCCTTGGTCTGGCAGGTTATTACTGCAGATTCATCGAGAACTTCTCCAAGATCGTGAAGCCGATGACAGAGTTGCTCAAGAACAACGTGTCATTTGTTTGGTCAGATAGATGCGAAGCCAGCTTCCAGGAGCTCAAGACAAGACTGACTACCACCCCCGTTCTCACCCTTCCCGATGTCAGAAAGGACTTCGTGGTCTATTGCGATGCATCGAGGCAAGGCCTTGGGTGTGTTCTTATGCAAGATGGTAAGGTGGTCGCTTATGCTTCTCGCCAGCTGCGGAAGCACGAGGAGAACTACCCTACCCATGACCTGGAGCTAGCAGCCGTAGTGCATGCCTTGAAGATATGGAGACACTATTTGATTGGCAACAAGTGCGACATATACACCGATCACAAGAGTCTGAAATACTTCTTCACTCAGTCAGAACTGAACATGAGGCAACGGAGATGGCTAGAACTGATCAAGGATTACGATCTGAACATTCAGTATCACCCAGGAAAGGCAAATGTAGTAGCCGATGCCTTGAGCAGAAAAAGCTATTGCAAAAACTTGATGGTTCAACAAGAACAACCAGAGCCGCACAAGGAGCTCGAGAGTTGGAAGCTGGAAATAATTGAAGCAGGACAATTGAGCGAGATGAGGATCAAGTATGATTTGGAAGAACAGATCAGGCAAGCTCAGAAGGATTGCCCAGAGATCGAAGACCTAGTCAAGCAGATGCAGAGGGGACTTGCAGCTGACTACCGCATTGATGAGCAAGGCACCGTATGGCTGAAGAATCGCATATGTGTACCACGGAGCGAGAATATCCGACAGACAATCCTAAAGGAAGCCCACAACTCTAGGTATTCCATTCACCCAGGATGTACCAAGATGTACCAGGACCTGAAGGATCGCTTCTGGTGGAAGGACATGAAGGTTGATATCGCCGAGTACGTCGCCAGATGTGACACGTGCAACCGAATCAAGGCCGAGCATCAACGTCCAGTAGGGTTACTACAACCCTTAGAAGTACCAGTCTGGAAGTGGGATGATATCTGTATGGACTTCATAGTGGGTCTACCTCGGACTCAGAACGGGAACGATTCCATTTGGGTTATCGTAGACCGCCTAACCAAGGTAGCACACTTCATTCCGGTGAAGACCACCTACGCAGTAAGTAAACTAGCAGACCTGTACATCAACAACATTCTGAGGCTTCACGGGACTCCGAGAAGCATAGTGTCCGATAGAGGACCTCAGTTCACTGCCAAGTTCTGGCAGAGCCTGCATGCAGCTATGGGTACCAGCTTGAAGTACAGCACAGCCTTCCACCCCCAGACGGATGGACAGACAGAACGTGTGAATCAGATTCTGGAGGATCTATTGAGAGCTTGTGTTCTGACTTATGGCAGTGACTGGGAGAAGAGTTTGTCCTATACAGAGTTCTCCTACAACAACAGCTTTCAGGCTAGTCTGCAGATGTCACCGTTCGAGGCACTGTATGGCAGGAAATGCAGGACACCGCTGATGTGGTCAGAGGTTGGGGAACGACCCCTATTTGGCCCAGCAACCATTGTCGAGGCCGAAGAGAATGTTGCCAAGGTTCGCGACAGTTTGAAGATTGCTCAGAGCCGCCAGAAGAGCTATGCGGACAAGAGAAGAAGAGAGCTGACATTCGAGGTTGGGGATCATGTGTATCTCAAAGTGTCCCCGCTTCGCGGAACCAAGAGATTCCATATCAAGGGAAAGTTGGCACCAAGGTTTGTAGGACCGTTCAGAATTGAGAAGAGAGTTGGCAAGGTGGCCTACCGACTCGAACTACCCGAATCGCTAGCCGGAGTGCACCCAGTGTTCCATGTGTCACAACTCAGAAAGTGTCTCTGAGTACCTGAAGAGGAAGTGCCAGCAGAGGCCTTAGACCTGCAGGACACACTCGAGTACATGGAGTACCCAACCAAGATACTGGACAGGACAGTAAAAGAGACCAGGAGGACCAGCATTCCCTTCTGCAAGGTTCAGTGGAGCAACCACACTGAACGCGAAGCAACGTGGGAAAAGGAGGAAGACCTAAAGGAGAAGTACCCTCACCTCTTCGATCCTGAGTAAGATTTTAATCTCGTGGATGAGATTCTCGTGAGGGGGGAGACTGTAACATCCCGTATTTTTTTATACGGAATGTTAATGTGCAAAAATGTGAATTTTCAAAAACTTTTCATGGAGTGTGTGCTAGAGAGAAAATCATAAGAGTGTCTTCTTGTTCCCCTCCAAAAAATTCCTAGAATAAATAAACATTAATTGGAATTAAGGTGTATTTTCGCCTTAGTGTGAATTTGGGTCTTATTTGGCTTTCTTGGTGTTTATCGTTTGAAGCCTTCAAATTTGAATTTAATTCAAATTTGAATTCAAATACTAACTAAATCCTAAACTAATTGGAAAACCCCCCTAACCTGTCCCTGGACCGGATCTAACTCCAAGTCCAGGAAACCACCATAAACTCTCTCTCTCCGATCCAACCCAGCCCAGCTAACTCCCTTTCCCCCCCGCCGGCCTGCTAACCCCTCGGCCCAGCCCAGCCGAGCCGGCCCAGCAGCCGCAGCCCAGTTTCCCCGCCCGCGCGCGCCCTCTCTCTCTCCCTCTCCCTCTCACTGACAGCGGGCCCCCGCTGTCAGCTTTCCCTTCCACCTCACGTCATCCCCCTCCCCCACCAATCACGCCACGCCGCGGCGCCCCCACGCCGGCGCTCCGCGCCAATGCCGCCGCCCAGCCGTCCGATGCCCACCGCGTGGCCTAGGGCACGGACGCCGAGGCCTCTCCGCCGTCCACGCCCGCCCGTTGCCCTAGCCGCCCGCCTATTTAAGGCACCCGCCGGCGCCGCTCCCTCTCCAAGCCGCCGCCCGCCGCCAGGGCACCCACACACACACACACCACCGCAGCTTCCAGAGGAGGAGGAGGAGAAGGAGGAGGTGAAGGGGAGGCGAGAGGACGAGCCAATGAGGAGGAAGAAGGCCGCCCGTGGGACACCGCCGTCGCCGCCGTCCGCGCGCCGCCGTCGAGCAAGGAGGAGATGCCGCCGTTCCTGCGTACCGCGAGACAACGACCTCCGCACCGTCCTCGAGCCTTCACCGAGCTGCAGCGCACGACTACGCCACCCACGGTGAGTCGCCGCCACCGCGCACCCGTTCCCCTGTTTTCCTCTGCTCCGCCGTCGTTGCCACCGGCCGTCGAGCCGTGCCGCTATCGCCGTCGCTAGCCCCCTCTGTTTGCCGGCCTTCGCGTCGTGCTTCTTCTTGCAGGGATCACCGCCGCTTTTCCTTCCCCGCAACCCGCCGTCGCCTTTCCGCCAATCCAGGCCGCCATGGCCGCCGCGCGTCGAGCTTCGCTCGGGCCGCGCGAGCGCCGCCGTGGCCGCGTCGCGCGCGAGCTGCTGGCTTGCCAAGCGCATGCGTGAGCCAAAGCCCAAACCAGTCCTGGCCCTTGCGGTCGTGTGCCGTCGTCCCTCTCTTCGCCGCCGGCCCTGCCCCGTCGCAGTGACCGCGCCGCCGTGCGCCATCGTCGAGGAGCCGCCTCGCCGGCCAAGTCTTCCCCTCTCCCGGCCGAACGTATTCGCGGAACCGAGCTGAAGCTTTTGCCCCGCTTCCCGAGCCTCGTCGACCAGTCCCCGGCCCTCACCGTCGCTGGCCGCCGCCGCTCGCCGGCGCGCCAGAGCGCGACGTCGCGCGCGCGTCGCGCCCAGTGCGCGCGCCGCGGACGCCACACGGTGGACCACACCAACACGCCGCACGCACAGCCGTAGAACATCCCGTTCGGCCACACCCGATCCCGTGCGCCCGACTCACGTGGACCACACTCATGATCTACGGTGGACTCAGTCCACCAGGCCAGCTCCAACCGCGCCCCCTTTCCTTGGGTCGAATGTTGCGCTAAAGTCCAGAAAGGCCCCCTGAACTCTTCTTTCGGCCCAATCCGACCCAGCCGTCGTTTTCCCTTTTCTTTTTCTAATAGCGCTGACACACGGGCCCCACCTGTCATACTCTGGCAGTCGCTGACATGTGGGACCCACTGACCCCACGCTGACCGTTGACCGTTGACCCGATCAACGCTGACGTCATCAGGGCCCACGATGACATCAGCAAACCCGGACCCACTGATGACGTCAGCTATGATGACGTGGCGCCACCTGAGGCTGCCACGTGTCCCTGTCTGTTTTTCTTTATCGGAATTTAATTAAATATTTTCAGAAAATGGTTTAAACTTTGGAAATTAATAATAAATCAACCGTAGCTCAGAAAAATATGAAACCAGTTTCATTATTTTTCTAAAAATCATGCTCTACGCGTTAGAATAGAGTTTGGTGTTGTTTGGCTCTTCCTTGGTTCTTGTTTGGAGTTTATTTGCCCGTAGTCTCGGTAATTAAATTGCGGATCGATGTTTAGGAGGACCGGAGACTCACATCGGGACTGAGGAAGAGGAGTTCGACGAGTACTACTACGAGGAGGAGTCACCAGGTTCACGCCCATCCATTCTTTGAACGCCCATTAGACATGCTCGTAGTATGCTATGCTGTATTTATTCGCATGAACTGCCTGAGATGATATACAATGCATAGCCTGTTTATTTATCAATTCCTTGCTATCCTACTACCACACTTATATATATGATGTGGATGAAGCTACGCTTGCATGCGTGTGAGGAAAAAGAAGTTTTAAACTGTTTTGGTGCGCGTGAGAAAACTAGAGGAGTTGGAGGATTTGAAAACTATTTGTCGAAGTGAGCGTACCATAACTCGACCCTTTTGGGATCGAGGGCTTGGGGAGTACACTTGGGTATTCCCTGCAGAGTGCCTGTTGCGAGCACATGCTTGATTGGGTTGCCGAGGAGTTGGCGGCGATACCTGTAATGGGTGCGACTGGCGGACCACTGCGGTGGATACGCACTTCGAGAGAAGAGTTCACTTCGACAGCTTGAGGACCGGCCGGACAAACCGCGTCATTGGGTCTTACCGTGCACACCGTGTGTCCATTATGAGGGTGGGCCCGATCCGAGCCTAGCAAGTGCGGTGCCAAGCCTGCAGGAGGATAGTGTTTCAGTGTAAGGGGGACTGGTGATGACCTTTGCTCCCTGATTTGCTTTGGCCCCCGACTGGCCCCGGGGGAGAGCTTCACAGTTCCGGGGTGACCTCTAGCGGAGGATGCGCCCAAGCCCGGAAAAGCAGGATGGTGCCGTAACTACTAGACCTCCGTTCGGTATTGTGTTGTTCAGCTGGCTTGCTACCTTCTGGGTGCACATCGCATGGTTACTGGTGTACACACTCTGCAGAGTTAAAACTATACATATAGCCGTGTCCTCGGTCATGGACAACGCCCTTTGAACTGTTCGTCTGTTAGTGATTTGATAACTAAAACTTCTATCTCTCCCCTTTTTTTAAGTTAAGGATCCGGCATGACCGATGAGGTGGGAGGAGCGGGAGTTCTCCCATCGAATAGACGTTGGAGACGGGAGCCTGCTCTGTCAGGATGACCGTGGAGGTATGGGTTGGTGTTGGAAACTTATTTATAAACTTCTATTGCTGCTGCATAGGAAAACCCCGGCTATCCCTTGTCTATTTGTCTACTAGATTAGTCCACCTTAAAGCTTGCACATATATGGATGGTGACGTGGAACTGTTCCAATCCTTGGGAACAGTTCAAGGTCTTGTAGGATACGAGACCGACTTCGACAACAACGCCGACGGATGGTACGACTGAGGTGCTGTGCTACGCTCGAGTGACTGCCTGTGGAGGAGATGAAGATGAAGCCCTGAGGATTTAGGTACCGCTGCGTTGGCTTTCCTTTCTGTCGATTTAGCCCAAGTGGCTTGTACCCGTACTCCCTTGATGGGAGATGTATTAATCTAAACCTTGTATTGTTTTATTCGATGTATGGATGTGATAAC
Organism: Echinochloa phyllopogon; assembly: GCA_033239725.1. Taxonomy (NCBI): domain Eukaryota; kingdom Viridiplantae; phylum Streptophyta; class Magnoliopsida; order Poales; family Poaceae; genus Echinochloa; species Echinochloa phyllopogon. The sequence continues at coordinate 37,419,306 of BTCW01000006.1, forward strand.
TTCTGGAATGATGTCTGTACGCGATAGCTGTTGATTCTGGGACTATCGCAATGGTACAGGGAGTCGGATTTTCGGTAGGGAAAATCCGGTTTGTTTCAATATACCTGCATGTGCACTGTTGTTTTTTTTGCTTTTGCCATAAGGTGTTTTCTATTGTCTTTTTTTCTTATATATTATTGATGCGTGTTACTGAACCAATAGGATGAGGATGGGCTCATAGCTTCCTGACAAATGAGTAATTTTGTGTTGAGAATGCTCAAGGGAAGGAAAATTCAAAAAAGGAAAATTATGATTGAGATTTTATTAACTTTCACAAACTTGGTGCTCGTCCTGTGTTTAGTCCAGACCAGTATCCGGTGCTTGTGCTTGTGCTGTCTTAAGACCAAACCTTCTACTTTACTTTTAGCAAGATGCCAATCGGCGCTTCATTTATTCCTCTCTTGTCCAAACTTTTATCTTCAAAATTCAGTGACCAAAACGAAGCTCAGCCAGTCTACTCTTTCTGTTAAATGGGCCACATGTTAAGCTTGGTGTAGCATCCCCTTGATGATTGGTTGAAATATTAGTAATCTTCAATTCAAGTTTCCCACTTGAGAAACAATGGCCAGGAGGTTCCTACCTGTCAAACTGTGTACGCAACCGTCAATGGTTTTATCTGTACATCATGGGTATAGTAGACATATAACCACAATAAAATTGGCGAGAGATTGAGATGGCATATAATAACTGGCTAGCTTGCTTGAAAGTCTGCTTGTGGCCATGATTGGAGCTGAACATAATACGAACCAGTTTTAATTGTCGATGGTCAACACTAATCAGACCATTTATCACCAGATCAGGCATGGGGGAGTTTCTTTTTATGAATAGTCTGCAGTCTTATTTGCATACCCTCTGCTAACGGTGATCAAATGACCCAGCTACCCAGTGTCCAGCTTCTTGCTTCTGGGCACTAAAAAATAAATATGGAATGTGATACTGTATGAAAATATCGGTGATTAGACCTGAGCTCTTATGTCTGATTTTCTACACATACATTGTCTGCATGTGTGGTGAGGCTTCTGTCTGCATGTGTGAACTAAATGGCACCTGAATTTTTTTGAAACTCAGATCATGTCCACTCCTGCAAGGATGCAACCTGCACATCACCTGGCTGTCGAGTACAAACAAACAACAACAACAACAACAGTGCTGGTCTCTCGCTGTCACCCTACGGCTTCTCTAGGATTGCTCGGTCAGCACTCACCACCTGACTGAAGAACTCAAACAGTGTTCTTGTAGTGCAGGTAATGAGATGATTATTTGCTTTGGTGGGTACCACATAGTACTATTATTTTTTTACTAAAATTTATCTGAGGTTCGTGATTATAGTTCTATGAACTTTACACATGCATCAGACACTAGGTAGTAGCTTAGTGCCCAGCACTTCCTGAAAATCAATTGGTTAACCATGCATTTTGTACGGGTCATGTTGACTGAATTGATTTGTCATACTATTTGTCACATTATCAGCCCTGCACAGGAACAATGAGAAATTTAGAGTATTTTTGTTTCCATGTCATTTCATCTTTAACTAATTTTCTTCTTATACTGAGATGCTGATCAATTAATTGGAAAGTAGTGTTGAAGTTTTCATTGAATTGATCTATTGCTTAATTACTCATTGTGTTCAGGTGGACTTCTTGATTACCTGTTCGAGGAAAAAATAAACTTCTTGATCACCAGAACAACGGCCATCTTTAAGTAACAAATTGTTTTACCTTGGTGATTATCTGATTTTTTTAACTCTAACATTGATGTATAGTGATTAGTTTTAGTCTATCTTGGTACTATGCCTCAATGAGTCAACAAAATTAAAAATATTATCTGCAAACACTCAGGCTTCTTGTATAGAAGGATCATTGGTTGTCCCTTTGATGTGTATCATAATATAAATATTTTATTGCCCGTAGCAACTCACGGGCACGATCCTAGTCAAAGAATATAATTAAGGTGGTTAACTTTCAGTACGCTGAACAAAGGTGCAAGCCATCCAAGGTGGAGTGGATAGTGGAGGTCAAGATATATAGACCAGCACGCGCGCGCCACCCAGCTGACACGAACAGGCCGGCCTTCACCGCCGCCGAGAGTACGACGGCGGCGCGGGGCATCGACGGCCTCGCCACCGACGACCCGCGGGAGGTCGCCAGGATCGCCCCGCTCGTGCCGGCACTTCCGGCGGGCGGCGCCGTGCTCGCGCTGCAGGCCACGCTCCTCCTGCCTGCGCGCCGCGGCCTCGCCATCGGCGTCGCCGTGCTCCACCGGCTCCGCCTCCACACCTGGAGCGCCGCCGCGTGCACACGCGTCGAAGCGCTGGCGCCGCCGCCGCCGCGAGCACCGGAGACGACCGGACCTGCCTGCTCTTCCCCGTCGACCACCGCTCCCGGATGAACCCTCCGCTCCCCGGCAAGTACCTCGGCAACTGCGTCGACCCCGCGCTCGCCCTGGCTCCCAAGGACGCGCTCGCTGCAGGCAGGTAAGGTATAGACGAGGCGGTGGGCGGCGTCGGGACGAGCAGCATGGGCCGCGTCAGGGAGGTCGCCGGCGCGATGAGCATGCTGTCCGTGGCCGGCTCGCCGAGGTTCCGCGTCTACGAGCTGGACCTGGGGTTCGGCCGGCCGGCGAAGGTGGTCATCGTGATGGCAAGGACCGGCGCGGTGGCGGTGGCGGAGAGCCGGCGCGGCGCCGCCGGCGGGGTGGAGGTGGGCGTCCCTCTGCCGCTGGATGGCATGGGCCGGTTCCGCAAGGTGGGCGTTTACTTGGAATAAAATGGAAGTTGGTATAAAGTCCAGTGAAGACTGATATTTTTTCTACATGTTCTCCCGAAAGCCCCAACGGCTGCTTTATAGATAAAGCAAGGGTAATGGGGTTACCAGTTCTACAATGAAGTACAAGACCCGACACGACACCAACTATTTACAAACCCGCAATGGTGCCCTCTAGACGACACACCAGAGACAACCAAGGGCAACTCTAGGAGGAGGACCTAAAACGCATGACTCCATCACAGCACTTGCAAGATCGGTCCGCCTCGGGGTCCAAAGCGCTCTCGTCACGGCCGCAGGAGAATCAACACAACAACGCCTTCAGGAAGGCAAAGGCGCCGAGTCGGCGCCAGCGTCAGGTTTTCACCTTGAAGAATTCTGTGGACCGCCAGGAGGAGTGATCCCAAGCAATGCCCCCAACAGGGAAAGACCGTCGCCAGTCCAGTGCCGACGGACCTCAGCTTTCGCCGACGAAACACTACCAATAGAACCAGTAGTACCTGCCCAAAAAACTACTGCCTTCAACTAAATCCAACCTAGCCACCGTCAACCCAATCTTGCAAGGCCCCAAAGAAACTAGAACCGCAACCACTCCATCGGAAATGGCAGAACAAGGGCACCCAGGGAGCGTCCCCCCTCGATTGGGGACAACCCCGAGTGATATGCGCTTGTTCCCGGCATCATTCCCTCGATTGGGACTCTACCGCGCGGTTCCAGTTGAAGCGAGTACCATGAGCCCTACACTACGGAGTCGGGGGAGCAGTGGGGACAAAGCCGAGAGGGCACCACCTTGGACATGACCACCGGAGACGACGACACCGTGGACGAAGGCCACCATCCTCATCCCCCGCGCCTCAGGACTAGCGTCACCAAGGGACGGGGATGTGGTCGGAGCCCAGGTGAGGTCGGCGCCTCCCCAGACGCTGCCACCGTCAGGGAGACGGCCAGACCCACCCCTGGCCGGAGCAGCGGGCACCGCGATGCAGCCACAGCACCGAACCGTCACCATGACGGCCCCAGATTCCATCTCTACGCCACCACGCCCACCCCTCCGTCCAGAACCTGCACCGGGAAAACCATCACCCCTGGTAAAGCGGCCGGGCGCCGCCACTAGCCTGGCGCACAGATCTATGGGCCAGGCCCTCAGATCCGCTCGCCCCCGGGGGAACCGAGGGCACCAAGTCGGAGGCGGGCGCCGAGGGCGACGAGGGGCCCGCGCCGAGCGCCGTGGAGGCCGCGGCAGGCGCAGCCGGCGGCCGGACGCCGCCACTCGCCCCGGCGCCCAGATCCGGTGAGCGGCCACCGACGGGGAACCGTGCCGGCACAGGGGAGCACTCCCGCTCCGGGGAGCACCGCGCAGGAAGCGCCCTGGCCACCCGCGCGCGGAGGGGTGGAGGGGGCACGCCGGCGGCGGCGCGGCCGCCCGCAGCAGGGAGCTTCGACGGCGGCGAAAAAAGAGGGAAGGCGAGGGAGAGGACCCCGCCGCCGCCGTCCTCACGGCCACGCGGCGGACGGCGGGCTGCTCGGGCGGTGGCGGGGCAGGCAAGCGCACGGCGGGTGACTGGAGGCGGCGGCGGCGGGCTAGGGTTCCGCCCGCGTCTCTCTCTCTCCCGAGAGTGACCGGGCGTCCCCCTCTCTTTGGAAATTCGGATCAACATGCGCCATTTTTTCTACATGTTCTAACAAGGTAACACACTTCGAACCTTTTCCATCTCACCACTACTTGGCTTGGGTCACCATTTACGGGCCACCATCGGAGCCCTCCCCACAGTCAATCTTCTGACCGTTTTCTTTTTTACATTTATAGTAACTTTTTTGTCTTTTTATGATAAGATCTTTTAGAGAAATTTTCCAAGGAAAAAGTTGGAGAGAGTTTGAAAATATATTTGGAGAGAAAAATTGAAAGAGAAAATTTTGAGATAAAAATTGAAGAAAAAACTTTTACATCGAAAATAAAAAATTTCAGGTGGAAAAGTTTTGTATCACAAATCCTAAAAAAGTTTGGGGAAAAGTTTTATAAAAAAATTTACATCCAAAAATAAAAAAATAAAGAAAAAGGAAAAAAACGCTTTGGATGCCCTAAGTCACACCTCATAAGAGTCATACTTATAAGTTTACTATTCATTTAACTTTTTAAGACAAAGATAGATTTTGTTTATGCACTCTAGATATATGTTATAGATATACATTTTTTTTGAACGAACGGTTCTAGATATACATTATGACTAGCTAGATATATAGCAAAAATTATAAACTCAATGGCCGGCATAATTTGTTTTCTTTTTTATTACAAGCGAGTGCATGTTTTATGGCTACACGCTTGGCTGCAACAAACTTTTTGAATGAGCACAAGTTTGGAACTAAAATATCCTGAGAAAATAAGGAAAGTAAACGACAAATGTTCTTCCAATCAAAGTTCCTTTCCACAGTGCGGCCCAACTCCTCCTCTCCTTCTCTTGGACACTAGCCCATCATAGGTCCAAACTCGGGTTGAAACCCTAAACCGTAGGCCCACCGTAGGCGCGGATTGGTAGGTAGGTTGGGTTGTAACCGTGTCCAAGCGAGCATGCATCACAACTGTAACACCCCGCTTGGCTACTAAATTTTTTATATGAGAAAGCTCGTCATACAAAACTTTGAGAGACATAATTTACTGTGAAAAAAATGTGATTTAAGAATCCAAAACAAGCAACTGAGATTGTCATTGATATATGTTTCATGTTAAAGTGCACAACTTCTTCACTCAATGTTATTGGAGAACAATCAAGTTCTGTAATTGAAAGTCTCATAAAAATGAAAGGTGGTAAACAATTGAATTGTCTTAAAGGGAAAAAATTCTTGGTGATCCAAGTCATATATCTGAGATCGTGGTGGATGATGGTATGAACTTCATTCTTGTGCTGTATAAGGGAACCATGTACAACCATCTTCGTTAAGGAAGGGTTCCCAAAAAGAATCAGTGTCTAATATTAACTAGATATTGAAGTACAGACGAAAGAACCAGGAGTATTTGTTAGGTTATTAGAGTAAAAAAACTCGTCTTCCTATATTTGGACTAGCTGATCTTGATTCATTCGATATTTCCATAATGAAGACATATGCCAAAGGTTCTATCGATTCAGCACATTGTAACATTAGCATTGTTGTACCCAGTCTTCAATGGTTAGGAATATCCACTACTGACATAGCTACTTTGGAAGAGAATTATAAACTACAAGTTTTCAAGAGATGCCCTCATTTAACAACTCAAAAAAGAGCAATGTTGACAAACATGTTGGAACCTAAAAAGTACATGCTATTAGATAATTATAAAAATAGGATGCATATGTTATCACTAAACAAGAAATAATGTTTTGAACATCTTCATATGTTGATCCGGATGCATTTCCTATGCCCTCTTCATGAATTATTACATGATATTTTATTGATGAATATGTTTTTTTGTTTGTTTAATCTTTAGTTATGTACTGCAATACTTGAGATTTGCCACCCTTTTGAAAACCGCTTAAATTGGTCTACACAAATTTGGTCTGCTTTTGTTTGCTTAATTTTCAATCAAATTTGTCGACCCTTTTGAAAACCGCCCAAATTGGTATCATGAAATTTTTTTAAGGTGTCTATGCTCTCTTTGTCAATTGTCATATCATGTGGATGTGATTGTAGTTTTACTGCTCAGCTCACTTACAAACTACACGTGATGACATATTTTTCCACGTCAATATCATTGATAACCTAATAATAATTTCAACTTTTTAGAGTTATTTCATAGACTTCTAACTAAAGTGGGTTATTCCCTTGTCTCAGATCACTCCACCCATCCAATGTTGTGGCATGTGTCCACAAGGGGATATATATATATAGAACCATGTCTTTGCTGAAAAAATCTAGATGCCAGATAATTATCATTCATAGGTTGAAAGCATCTTACATATGGTTTGTGAATCTCAAGTTTTGATGAGACTGCACATTCGGTTGCATCTGTAACTAAAACCTTGGATCATTATTTGATGTTTCCAAGTAGCCTGGAAAAGCTGGGGTATTTCTCATCTCCAGCTAGCCATTCCTAAATCATCAATTCCAGGCATACGCTCTTTTCCCTGAGCCAATATAGCATAATCATACCTTTTTATAAACTGATACTCCCTCCGTCCCAAAATATAAGGTCCTGAAGCATTCAAACTCAAGAAATAACAATGAGAGGAAATGACCTCTATATCCCTCATTTTACACTACCCACCAACTCTCCACCCACCCACCAACCTTATTTAGTTTTGTTCTATCCCTCCAGGACCTTATATTTTAGTACAAAATATGAACCCTCAAGGTCCCTATATTATGGGACGGAGGGAGTAGTAAACAAACAATATTAGGATAAGTGAGAGAAGCAGATTGTCCTAGCTTCCTAACTTTTATTTTATGTGAATTCATTTGATAGAAGACTAGCAAATATATGTGTGCCCTTGTTACGGATACATATTATCTATCATATGTTCTACCTTTTGTGGCTCTTATCATCTACTCCCTCTATCCCTATTATCTATCATATGTTTCCGTGCCACGATTTAGATTCGATTTGTTGAAAATATGTGCAATATTTTAATCTCTAAAAAAATTTGTTAAAAAACTAGATTCAAATATCTATCTAATGATATTTATTATGTACTATAAATATTAATATTAATATATATATTTTTATATTTAGTCAAAGTTGTTTCTCGGGAACCGTAAATGACAGATAAAAAGGGACAGAGGGAGTAGGTCTAGCGTACTGCAAGTTGTATTCGGAGTAAAATACATAGTAGGTCTCTAAACTTGTATCAAGGTATCATCTAGATCCGTGAACTCTCAAAATGCATTTTTATGTCACTGAACTTGTTTCAATGTGTTATTTGGGTTCCTAAATTATCAAAACATATTTTTAAGTCCTTAAACTTGTACAAAAGTGACATCTAGATCCGTAAACTTCCAAAAATATATTTTTTATAAACTCACCATGGATTCATGGGTATCATCATTAGTCCAAGCACATGATAAGATGAAGATCTCTCCTGATTCTCGCACTAGATCTCTCCATTTTCCGCCACACTCTGAGAGTTTAGGGACTCGGATGACATGTTGGGACAAGTTTGGACACTTGAAAATATATTTTAAAAGATTAGGGACCTAAATGGTACACCTGAACAAGTTTGGGATTCAAAAATATATTTTAAAAGTTCGGGGATCTAAATGACATCGCATGATAAGTTTAAGGACCGATCGTGTATTTTACTCTTGTATCCGGGTTCCGCACATTCACGGATGTTTGGACAGAAAAATCGCCCAGGGATTTCTCTACACGCGTGGGAAAAATAAAATGCGGGCGTGCCAGTGTACAGAGTACACAAAGTAAAAAGAAAGGGAACAAGTATTTCATTAATCTTTTCAGACAACAAATATACAAGTTCCTAATATGGTGCGCTCCATGGTCTGCTGACGGCGATCTTGACTTGGGCGATGTGATCTTCTGGTTCCCGGGGCCTCGGAAAGCGCCCGGTTAATTACCTCCGCAAGACTAGCTTGCCGGAGCACCTCCGATTAGGCTGCCGTGGTCGTCGTCTTTGGTCTTCGCTTCACGTTCTCCACGCATGTGCTGATGATGGTGATGTAGGTGTGTGTGTGGGCGTCGGCATCGTCATGGCCTCGTCGGTGTCCATGAGCCGGTGTAGCGCAGCTTGGACATCAGCTCCGCCCGCCCTCGCGTCGTCCGCCTCGTCGGTGTCGAACGGCGCGTAGTGGATGTCGATGTAGGGGTAGCAGATGCTTGGTGAAGACGGGGAGCTTGACCGAGAAGTCGACGTCGTGGCAGCTTGATCGTCAGAGTCTTGAATCTTCAAGTCTTGGTGTAGAGCGCGGCCGCAGGGAAAATCCATCTGCAAATTAGCCTCCGGCCTTCTGTCTCCTGATAGTAGTAGTGTTTGCCGCCATGTGCATGTGCATGCATTGGGCCCAAATACATGCAAGGGACACGCACGTAGCGCATGCATGCCTTCCTGTGCATGTACGTGATGCACTTTCATACGTGCACATCACCGGCCGTGCATGGGCTCATCGCCGGCCGCGCGCTCGGGCGGCGCAGCTCAATGGCTTCATCACATCGTAGTCGGCCAGCACCCTCCGGCCGTCGACAGCTCGTCGTAGACCCCAGATCGGATCGCTCCCGGCTCCGGTTCTCCTCTCATCCGTGCGACGTGTGTGTTCGTGCGTGCATGGATGATGGATGTGATCTATAAAACAGAGAAGGAGTGAGGGATTAACCTGCGCCGCCGACGGTATACGGGGGGTTCATGGCGCTCGACCCGGCTCCGACGTAGTCGCCGGCTCCCAAGCGGTGATGGAGGTGAGCGCTAGGCTTGGAGAAGATGGCCGCGGTGGACGTCGCCGGCTTGCCGCAGCAGACGTTGCCGACTTGCTGGGCTGAGGCAGACTTGGGCAGCAGTAGCAGATGCAAACAGCAGGCGCTCTCCCTGGCGGCTGCTTGCGTCCACCCAAAAAAGGAAGCCCTTTCTGCGTAGGGGTCAGAGGCCTTTTATAGGCAGCGGCTAGGGTACAGAGTCACCCCGGACTCTCCTCGCGCGCCGCCGTAATCAGTTGGTCGAGAGAAAATCTCTCCTGTGGGCCTGGACGCTTTGCTTAATGACCAAGCTGAACCGGCGTCTCTATCTCCAAAACAAACTCCGGATAATTATCCTCGCGTCGGGATTCTCTGGGACGATTTGCTCCAGCTCACTTTGACGTGGGCCTAACTAGGTGAGGTCCCATTGCACAGAGGAGAAACCCACACGTACGCGTGTATTGAATTGGTTTTCTTTCAACTGACGTCAACCAAGATATCTCAGGTTTGTTGCTGACCAAGGATAATCATCGCCGGCTTTCTACAGCAAGGATCTCCCAGCACTCTTTAGTCACCTGTAGGTTCTAGAACCTTCTAGGTGAGGCCAGCTGTACTGTGGGTCCGACGTATCCCGGCACGGCAACACGTACTTAGCCTCGTATGCATACGGGTCTAAGCCGTCTACTGCGAGGACTCCAAAAGATCCGTATACGTATCGGCGTCGCTTACGCTTACGGGCGCCATGCATACCGGCCGCCGCGCACCATCAGCTCTTGAGACGCTAAACAATCAGCAGCCATATACATTTTAACTCACACGTATGAGGCTTGCATGCATGTACGTGAATGAAACGAGCTTTGCATGCAGCCAGTGCAAGTTAGCTTCCTTCTTTTCTTTTTTTTTCTCTGATCGCTTACGAGTCCAATTCTGAACTCAAATCACAACAGAACAATTACGTGCAATGTATAAATATTTGTACCAAATTATGGTCAAACAAATGCCCCCCACCAAGTCGAGGTCGGATGCGTAGCTGATCCGAACTCAACTTGGTGAAAGATAGAATACGGCGCATTGACAGTACTACAGCCGGACTCTTTGCCGATCTCAACAATATCTAAACTTGTTCGAGTCGTGTCCCGGCGTATCTTACCCGCCCAGGATTCCGTGACCTCTGGGTGTATATATACGCCCCCAGGGCCAATTGTTTTACCCCAACAACTTTCCCTGCATACCAGCCTCCTGCCTACGCCGACCAGGAGCCTCCTGTTTCCTAGGCAGATCGAATCTCGTCGAGCTAGTAAGCTTCTCTAATTGGCACGTGCATGTCCCGGCCGAGTAGTTAGCTTCTCTTTGTTGATCAACTTCTCTTTTCGCGTACAGGTCCTTCACGTCCTTCCACCGATGGCTCGCGACGGCGCCAACAAGCAGGACCTTGATTGGCCCTCCAGGAGGGCTCGATCGGAGAGAGGCCGCACGGAGCGCAACGGACGAGGTTCCACTAGCAGGCGCGACCGCGATGCCGGGTTGCGCATTGGTCGTGGTAACACGGCTGAAGGCGAATCTTCAAGGCATTGTGGCACCGCGGAGGCTCCTCCTAAGAGGAGCCTACGCATGATGCTTAGTAGCGATGACAGCGAATCGTCGTCCGAGCGCTCGCCTGAGCCACCGAAGGCGAGGAAGCGGAACAAGACAGGCAGCAGCAAGGCGCCCGCGGAAACTTTCGTGGTGAGGCGCCATGATGCCAACCTTGATGATGACGAGTTCGAGGAGACTCCCCCGAAGAAGAAGACAGAGAAGGACCGGGGCGGCGAAAGCTCCCGGCAAGGCAAGCCGGGCGAGAAGTCGTCGACCAGAGACCGTCAGTCGCATGGCATCGACTTGACGCCGCGTGTTAGCTCCATCATGATTCCTGAGGCAATCGGCTCTGCTCCAGCTGCTACTCTCAAAGTGAGCCGAGCACACCTTCCATCTTCTCCTTTTCTTTCTTTCCTTTTTTTTAAGAGGCGTGTGTACACATCCGCCTCTTTTACTAACCACATTCACCCAGGGGAAAGGTGTTTCGTCGATGGAGATATGTGGGCTGGAAATCCCAGATGACTTGCTCGATGATCTTAAGAACCCTTACGACCCTGACGTGAGTGTACTTCTTGTTCTCCTTTTCTTTTGGCACAACATGTAGCGTTGATATCCATATGTTTTCTTTAAGTGGCCAAATAACATAACTGGAGAAAGTGCTTGGAGAGATTTTAATAACCTCTCGATGGATGATATCGATATCCCACTGGAGCAGGATGTTGAAGACTCACACGTCCAAGGCGACGGACACTCCGCCGGCACGGCGTCCCAGCTCAAGGCCTCGACTCCACCTCCGGCGGTCATCGTGACGCCAGCAGCTGTGGCGGGCAGCACCTTGGCGCCTCCAGCTCAAGATTCTTCACCTCCAACACTGCAACAGCCTCCCCTAAAGGACGGGGCTGCTGAGAAGATGACCGACGCACCACCAAGTAGTGCGGCCAAGCATGACGCAGGTCAGCACCTGGGCCTATCGTTTCATCTCTGTGTTTGTTTTTCTTGCGTTAAAAGAACATAATTTCCTCACACATCCCTTATTGATCTCGCAGCTAGCAAAGGTGCCGGTAGCTGGCCGACCTCCCTCTCAGAGATCGAAGGACAAACCCAGGAGCACGCGCGGGCACTCCAAATCCTCAAGCAAGTGGAGGACTCCAAAGACAAGGCAGAAGAGCTCGTGTCAAGCCTGAAGCTCAAAGGATCCAAGTACGTTGAAGATCTCGCTCGTGCACGGGATGGGCCTGAGAACCACCCAGCCCTGGATCTTCCGGTGGCTTCGGATGCCGAACGCGGGAAAGCTATGGGGGTCTATGCTGACCTTGCAAACATTCAACGCCTGCTTCGAGCTGCCCCCACCAACAAGGCCCTTGTTGCTCGCCAGATCCGAAAAGACATAAAGTATTGGGCAGGCGAGTACCAGACTTCACGCCCTGCCAGTTTGGACGGCTTGATCTCTCGTCTGGAGGCCTTGGCGGGGCGCCTGGAGGGTGGAACTCCTGCTGAAGGAACCGCTGCCGACCCGGCCGAGAAACAGGTGCACCAGTTCCTAGAGAAGCTGGACGCCTCTTTCACGGAGGAGCAGGGCAAGCTGAAGCGTGGGATGGAAGAACGTAAGACCATGGACTCCAGGCACCTGAAGTTCGCTTCTGAGATACAAGAAGCGGACACTAAGGTGGCCGAATATGAAAAACAAGCCCCAGAGCAAAGGAAGCGAGCAGCGAAGTTCCTGGAGCATGAGGAGGCGTTTATCGAGTACATCGCCTCCTTTGACAAATCCTTCGGCTCCCTACAGGCCAGCGTCGACCAACTGGAGAAGTACAGAGGCGAGGCTAAGGCCGAGGTGGAAGAAGCGATGCAAAGGAAGAGAAGCCTGGAGCTCCAGGGTCCCCGGGACGTCGCCGCTATCTTGGCATATCCAATCGAGGAGCTTCTTGACGTGGATCGGCCTTGAAAGAGAAGCATCTTAGTTTAGATACGGGGCACTGTTTGCACCCATAATAATTAGCGGTTGGTGAGCAAATCGTGTGTTGCTCTTTTCCTTTTGTTAGCTAGGCTTAGTTTGAACTCGGTTTGGTGTGAGAGCTTTTTAGCTTAGGTACGGGGCACTGCTTGCACCCGTGATAATTTTGTGAGCAAGTCATGTGTTGCTCTCTTTGCTGAATAAACTTCATATTCGTCGTTCCACTTGTGTGTGCTCTCAACACAAATTTGTGTATATCGACTTTTTCGATTTCTTTCGGCGCAAACTTGTCAGAGTGCCTCGCCGCGCTGCTTTCTGGCCGGTAATATATCGCCCCTGAGATTTGTCGTATGCGCCGTGATGACGATTATACTCTTGCCGTATGCTCATACTGGACTCAAGGCAGGGCGCCCAATGAACGCTTGGCCCAACAGTCAGCCGCCGCGGATTGGGCCGTATTTCAGCATACTAAAACGTATACCAAACGTATTTCCGGGGTGTACATGATGCATGGGCCGCCGCATATTACGGGCACCAAGCACATATATAGTTTGAACTTCTCGACAGGAGGCTGCTCTGCACCGGGCTGCCATGCACCGATGTTTGACGAAATATTTTGATTAGGCGCTAAGTAATCAGCGGCCGTGCACTCACGTTGGGCAAACATACGCTCTGCATGCGCATATGCTCATGCACGCGTTCGCGTGTAGAACTCAATCTTGCAACTGCTAAAGCATACCTTTCTCTGTTCCTGGCTTTTTTAATTTATTCGCCAGGAAACATGTCGCGACAACCCTTGAGCCGCTGGCTGCCTGGGCGTCACGACTCTACGCCATTTGCTACGGCGAGCGTTCGCGCCAGCAAAAGCATCCAGCACGTACACAGACAAGTATATGGAACATGTCTCGGCTGGCCTTCGTCACTTGAACGCTGTTCTTTGCGGCCGTCAAATTCCTGCCTCTCTCGCTTTGCGTTCTGATTAATCTTAGGGGCGCAGCTCGTCAATCTGCTGCCTGTTCAACGGCGAGCTCGGACTTGCCGTCTGCCTGGCACACTCGGTCCACAAGAACTAACACATCCACTTCCGTTAACCTTCCACTGCACACGCGATGTATGGCCGCCCCCGGATCGCATTACGTGCCGGTCGAGTCCGTCTGCGTGACGAGCTTCAGAATCAGCAACCCGGTCTGGCGGTGACCTGCGCAAGTTGAGTCCGTCGCCGCGAGGTGGTGCCACGTATACTTTGGCGACCGCAGCCTCAGGTATGAACATCCGGGCCATCGCGACGCTGTGTAGTTGAGGCGATCATACGGTACCGCAGCCCAATGATGTCGCGCGCTATGCTAGGGCGGCTGCTTCCAAGGCCTACGGCAGGCTGCTGTAGGGAAGAAACAGCCATGCCGTTCATAGAGCCTCATGCCGTCACGTAGAGTTTCTTTTATTCTTTCTTTATTGTTTCTTTTCCTCCCATGATTAAGCATACACAGGCTGTTGACACCAAAAATTGGCACCAGGAAGAAGCTGACATGTGGGCCGGATTCGTTGAAAAGATATCATTCGGCAAAGGAGTTTTTTCCTAGAGCATTCGGTAAAGACGTTCTGCGGTCGGGAATGCATCGTCATTCGGCAAGAGAACTGTTTCGCAAAAGGCATTCGGGGGCGCGTGATGACGTGGATCAAGTATAAGGAAAAGGCTAGTTTAACTTGGAATGCAAGACGGATACGGTGCCCCGGCGTTTATCTTTTTTAGGAAATAAATAATGTAATCGTAATCGATTAGGAGTCGTGTCGAAACCTGGGTATAAATATAAACCCATGGTGATTGTAAAAAGGAGTACAATCAATCATACAACAAACCGGCCCCGTGCCAACTTCGAGTCCTTTAGTCGAGTCGTCGAGTTCTTCGAGAGGAATCATCGATCCGTCGACCTCCGTAAGTATCGGCAACCCTGCACCATGCCTAGTATCATGCGGTGGATTTAGGCTTTGGTTCAGGAAGGTTCCATTGTTAGATCATGAGCCATGCGGTGGGCTAAGTTTTAGCTTGAAACAAGTTATCGGCTCTATTGGATTTTGGCAAGATCTGATAGATCTATTAAGTTACCATGTGTTGCTCTGGATTTTACCTTTATGTTTAATTCATTACAACACTCTTTTGCCCAGTCCAGGTTGATTAGATTCGGTTCTAGCTCATAATGCACCGTGTTTCCATAGCCGAATTCGAAGTCAATCTGGATTGCCACGTGTTGCGGGTTCAAGCTCGTTGGTCTTGTGTAGATCTTGACAGAACCGGGTATCATGCGGTAGATGCAGGTTTCTGGGTCGTCTTAGAGCTAATCATCCGGTGGATTAGAATTCGATTCGATCTGATAGATCTATCATCATCAACGAAGCATGTTCCTTCTTCACGGAACCCGATTCGGCTATATAGCTGTATTCGGCAGTATCGCCACGAGCGAAACATGTTCAAGGTTTTGTTTTAAATAAAGAATGCTTTTAGCCTTCCATGTATAGAGTATATCATGCGGTGGATTGATCTATTCTTGGTTGGTGGTGTGATTCCGAGCAAGTCGTATCATGCGGTGGATTAACTTGCTTGTTTCATGCTTGACGGGTTGAAAAGTACCTAGACATGCGGTAGACTAGTGCTTTTAGCCTATGCATTCTTGTTTATTATGAAGTTATGGTCATGTTTTCGCCCTTTTTTTTATCTATCATGCTCTGTTCCCCGTTAATCGGTTATGAATATACGTTACAATGTTTATTCAGTCAACTACCGATCTTTCGTCATGCTTACGTCACGCATTCGGCAGTGCGCTTCCTGCGTGCTTTGCCGATTGCCGAATGATGTTTTAACTGCTGACAGATAGCTTCTCTGTAGCTATATGTCGTTCGAAACTGGCTCCGTAGCCACAAATATGGAACTGACTGGTATCACCCGGTACGTTCCAGGTGTTACCTAAACATCTTTTCTCCCTTTGTCAGTTTCAGGAAAATTGACTGGCACGCTTTCGGATTCAAAAGCTCGGGCCACGTGTAAAGCCAGCTAATTCGGCTTGCTGTGTGCTTGGCGTGAAGTGCGGATTTTACGTCAACACACTTTTTGGCACGCCCGGTGGGACCCACAAGCTTCGAAGATGCCTGAATTAAAAGACATTCTGGATGTCACTTTTGAAGAATTGTCTGATGAACATCAACAAATGGTGAAGACTGCTGCAGATCAGTTCATCAAGAAATGCTTGCTGTCTTTTGCTAAGAACAGGAGTGGTGCACCGTTTCTCAAGTCAGATCTGCCAAGAGTTCTTTTCCCGGGACAATCTGATCTTACTGAAGATGAAGAAAGGGAGAAGTTCTCTAGCTTGTTGTACAAGGCTTTAGGAGAAACAATGACCAATCATAATGCTGCATTCCTGAACAGTTTCCGGCTCATACTGGTCAACATCTTTGGTCAACACGTGGATAAACCTTTTGAGCAAGCGCATGGACAACTTGGTGGACCAACATATTTCAATATTCAAGCATCGGTCCCAAAACGTCATGGTAAAGGTATTGAAGAAACTGAAGTTTCTGGAACCAAAGACGCGAGTGGACAGCCGATTCAACAAGAGCTTCAGCATGCATTGCCGAAACCTCGTACATACGGTGATATGGCATTTGGCACCACGGGAAATCCACCTGCTTCTGCTTACAAGATATCCCCTCTGAACAACAGGTTACAAAGGGATGTGTATGGAAACGGATATTCAGAGTTCATGGATTACAATACTATTGATGCTCTCCCGAATCCCGGGTATGTTGGTACTACAGGGATGCCTGCTGGGAGACCAGGGAATCAAGATACCAATATAGACCTCATGGTGCAAAGGATGACCGATGTATTGCAAAATCAATTCGATCTGAAGCCTAAAAATCAGGGGTACATGTACTCGTCTCCTTTCCCAGAATGGTACCAAAGAGTATCATTGCCGAATAGAGTCAAGGTGCCTACGGAGTTCACTAAGTTCTCAGGACAAGATGATACTAGCACTGTGGAACATATAGCTCGATATCTGATGCAGCTTGGAGAAGCTTCAGCAGATGAAGCTTTCAGAATCAGATACTTTCCTTTGTCGTTGACGGGTCCAGCTTTTACATGGTTTGCTTCTTTACCTGCTCAGTCAATTTGTGCTTGGAAAGACCTGGAGCAGAAATTTCATGCTCATTACTACATTGGCAGTACCGAGAAAAAGTTGGTTGATTTGACCAGCTTAAGGCAGAGGAATAATGAGACACCTACAGAGTTCCTCAGGAGATTTAGGGAAACAAAGAGCATGTGCTTTTCTCTGAACATACCCGATGATCAGCTAGCTGGTATGGCTGTAGCTGGCATGCTGCCTGCCATTCGGGAAAAGCTATTCGGAATGGAATTCGATGATCTGGGCCAGTTGTCACACAGATTGGCCTTGATGAGCAACCAGACATATGGTTTCAAGAAAGATGCTAGATTTGCTAAACACAATGAGGTAGCTGACATCTTGTTAACACCAAAATTTAGCACCAGGAAGAGGCTGACGTGTGGGCCGGATTTGATGGAAGGATACCATTCGGCTAAGGGGCTTTCTCTGAAGTATTCGGCAATAACGCTCTGCGGTCGGGAACGCGTCGTCATTCGGCAGAGGCATAGTTCCGCAGGTAAAAGCGGTGGCATTCGGGAAGGCGTGATGACGTGGAAAAACATAAGGAAAAGGCCGGTTCGAACAAGGAACGCAATATGGGCACGAAGATTCGTCATTTATTTTTAGAAACAAGTATTGTAGTCGTGTCCGACTAGGAGTTGTATCAAGACCTGGGTATAAATATAAACCCATGGCAGCTGTAATAGAAACAATCGAATCAATCATACAACAAACCGGCCCCGTGCCAACATCGAGTCCTTTAGTCGAGTCGTCGAGTTCTTCGAGAGGAGTCATCGATCCGTCGACCTCCGTAAGTACCGGCAACCCTGCATCATGCCTAGTATCATGCGGTGGATTTAGGCCTTGGTTCAGGAAGGTTCCATTGCTAGATCACGAGCCATGCGGTGGGCTAAGTTTTAGCTTGGAACAAGTTATCGGCTCTATTGGATTTTGGCAAGATCTGATAGATTCATTAAGTTATCATGTGTTGCTCTGGATTTTACCTTCGTGTTCGATTCATTACAACACTCCTTTGCCCAGTCTAGGTTGATTAGAATCGGCTCCAGCTCACGATGCTCTGCTTTTCATAGCCGAATTCGAAGTCAATCTAGATTGCTACGTGTTGCGGGTTCAGGCTCGTTGGTCTTGTGTAGATCTTGACAGAACCGGGTATCATGCGGTAGATGCAGGTTTTTGGGTCGTCTTAGAGCTAATCATCCGGTGGATTAGAATTCGATTCGATCTGATAGATCTATCATCATCGACGAAGCATGTTCCTTCTCCACGGAACCCGATTCGGCTATATAGCTGAATTCGACAGTATCGTCACGAGTGAAACACGTCCACGGTTTTGTTTTTAAATAAAGAATGCTTTTAGCCTACCATGTTTAGGGCGTATCATGCGGTGGATTGCCCTATTCTTGGTTGGTGGCGTGATTCCAAGCAAGTCGTATCATGCGGTGGATTAACTTGTTTGTTTTCATGCCTGACGGGTTGGAAAGTACCTAGACATGCGGTAGACTAGTGCTTTTAATCTATGCATTCTTGTTTATTATGAAATTATGGTCATGCTTTCGCCCTTTTATTTATCTATCATGCTTTGTTTCTCGTTAATCGGCTATGAGTATGCGTTACAATGTTCATTCGGCTGAAAGCCGATCTTTCGTCATGCTTACGTCACGCATTCGGCAGTGCGCTCTCTGCGTGCCTTGCCGATTGCCGAATGAGGCTTTAACCGCCGACAGATAGCTTCTCTGTAGCTATGTGTCGTTCGAAACCGGCTCCGTAGCCGCAAATATGGAACTGACTGGTATTGCCCGGTACGTTCCAGGTGTTATCTAAACATCTTTTCTCCCTTTGTCAGTTTCAGGAAAATTGACTGGCACGCTTTCGGATTCAAACGCTCGTGCTGTGTGTGAAGCTAGCTAATTCCGCTTGCTGTGTGCTTGGCGTGGGGTGCGGATTTTGCGTCAACACACTTTTTGGCACGCCTGGTGGGACACCCCAAGCTTCAAAGATGCCTGAATTAAAAGACATTCTGGATGTCACTTTCGAAGAATTATCTGATGAACATCAACAGATGGTGAAGATTGCTGCAGATCAGTTCATCAAGAAGTGCTTGCTGTCTTTTGCTAAGAACAGGAGTGGTGCACCATTTCTCAAGTCAGATCTGCCAAGAGTTCTTTTGCCGGGACAATTTGATCTTACTGAAGATGAAGAAAGAGAGAAGCTTTCTAGCTTGTTGTACAAGGCTTTGGGAGAAACAATGACCAATCATAATGCTGCATTCCTGAACAGTTTTCGGCTCATACTAGTCAACATCTTTGGTCAGCACGTGGATAAGCCTTTTGAGCAAGTGCATGGGCAACTTGGTGGACCAACATATTTCAATGTTCAAGCATCGGTTCCGAAACGTCATGGTAAAGGTACTGAAGAAACTGAAGCTTCTGGAACCAAAGACGCGAATGGACAGCCGATTCAGCAAGAGCTTCAGCATGCATTGCCGAAACCTCGTACATATGGTGATATGGCATTCGGCACCACGGGAAATCCACCTGCTTCTGCTTATAAGATATCCCCTCTGAACAACAGGCTGCAAAGGGACATGTATGGAAACGGATATTCAGAGTTTATGGATTACAATGCTATCGACGCTCTCCCGAATCCTGGGTTTGTTGGTACTGCAGGCATGCTTGCTGGAAGACCAGGGAATCAAGATACCAGTATTGACCTCATGGTGCAAAAAATGACCGATGTATTGCAAAATCAATTCGGTCTGAAGCCTAAAAATCAGGGGTACATGTACTCGTCTCCTTTCCCGGAATGGTACCAAAGGGTATCATTGCCGAATAGAGTCAAGGTGCCTACAGAGTTTACTAAATTCTCAGGACAAGATGATACTAGCACTGTGGAGCATATAGCTCGATATCTGATGCAGCTTGGAGAAGCTTCGGCAGATGAGGCTTTCAGAATCAGATACTTTCCTTTGTCACTGACGGGTCCAGCTTTTACATGGTTTGCTTCTTTGCCTGCTCAGTCGATTTGTACTTGGAAAGACCTGGAGCAGAAATTCCATGCTCATTACTACATTGGCAGTACCGAGAAAAAGTTGGTTGATTTGACCAGCTTAAGCCAGAGGAATAATGAAACACATACGGAGTTCCTCAGGAGATTTAGGGAAACAAAGAGCATGTGCTTTTCTCTGAACATACCTGATGACCAGCTGGCTGGTATGGCTGTAGCTGGCATGCTGCCTGCCATTCGGGAGAAGCTATTCGGGATGGAGTTTGATGATCTGGGCCAGTTGTCACACAGATTGGCCTTGATGAGTAACCAGGCATATGGTTTCAAGAAAGATGCCAGATTTGCTAAAAATAATGATGTAGCTGACATCTATAACCAATTCCTTGAAAGAGCAGATCAAGAAGATGAGTATGAAGATAGCGAGGAGATAGCCGCAGCAGAGATAGTGTGGAGTAAAGAACCAGTCATGGTGAATCAGAGGTGGATTAAACAGAATAAGGGCACCTATGATTTTGATGTAACTAAGGCAGATAAATTATTTGATTATCTTGTAAAGGAAGGCCGAATCAAGCTACCAGAAGGGCATTCTATGCTTCGGTCTGATGGAGTGAAAGATAAGAGGTACTGTGGATTCCATGATAGAAATTCTCATTCCATCAATGAATGCAGGGTTTTTAGAGTGAGGATTCAGAAAGCTATCCAAGAAGGGCATTTGAAATTCGACAATAAGATGAAGTTGGACAGTAACCCGTTTCCTCAGAACATGGTTGGGTTCTCAATCAATATGGTGAGTACTGCCGAATCTGGAGAAAAGGAAAAAATGAGAGTCCTGACGTCAAAGAAAGCGAAGCAGAGTGGCTCAGTAGATCCTAATCGGCAAATCACGATCGAACAGATTCGCGAGGAGAGACCTCGCTTCCCGAATAGCCAATTTGAAATTGGGAATTCTTCTAAACCCAGAGTCACATCGCGTATTCTCCTCAATAAGTGGCAGCGTCAGCAAGAAAAAGAGCACTACCAGAGACGTGAATACGAGGAGGAGAAAAGAAGGTGCGAAGAAGAAAGGTTTGAGGAAGAACAAGAAGAATATGTCCGAGAACAAGAATGTGCACATTGGGATTGTGTTTTCTTCAGACACTGTTGGAACGAGGGTTTAAAGCTGCCTACGTGGAATAACTGTCCTGAGTGCAATCATGGATATGTCGAACATAGGCAAAATGTTGCCATTCGCCGATCCGTCCACGAAAGAATTGGAAGGGTACATCCTAGTGATGATCGGCGTCTAAAAATATATAAGAATGATGATCAACCAATGAAAAGACATGCTGATTATAGATGGATTGATCATGAGGAAGAAGATCGTGAGTATGTTTGGCAGAAAGGACAGTGGTGTCCACCTGGTTTAAGAAGGAGCCAGAAGAGAAGAGTCCAACGCCTGAGGAATCAAGAATTGAAGCAAGCAGGAACCAGGATGAAATCGATATGGCGTCCAAAAGACAGGCCTGACGAATCGGGTCATTCGGCTCCTACATGCATGGTATGTTTCTTGCCGAATGAATTCATGGCTCCAGCTAATCAAATTGTACAGGAAGAGATATTGTCAGAAGTGGATGAAGCCGAACAATATGGGTTAATGGCCCAATTGGTATTGAATAAACAAGCTATTTTCGAGAAGCCAGTCCAGAATCGGCACATGAAGCCACTGTACTTAAGAGGATATGTCAACGGGAAGCCACTAACGAAGATGTTTGTTGATGGTGGAGCTGCTGTTAATGTGATGCCATACAATACATTCAGGAAACTTGGCATGAGCCCTGGAGATTTAACGCCAACAAGCATAGTGTTGAATGATTTTGCTGGAAATCCTTCGGATACCAAAGGATGTGTACATGTAGATCTGATGATTGGGTCCAAGATTCTGCTTACAACCTTCTTTGTTATTGAAGGCAAAGGGGCATACAGCTTGCTACTTGGAAGGGATTGGATTCATGCGAATTGCTGTATTCCATCTACTATGCATCAACAGCTTATTCAGTGGATAGATGAAGAAGTGGAAATTGTCCCAGCAGATGATTCAATTAGCGTGGCTAATGTGGAACCGGCCTTCTGGGAATATCAAGGCATAGATTGCTTCTCAGGTAAGGACTGGGGAGAAGGTCCTGTTGAGCCAGTCAGCAGTGATCAACAGCCGATCAAAGCAGTCGGCTCTTTTAGTAATTTTTAATGGATAATCCAATCGATGGGACTGATGGGAAGCTAGGACGAGGATTTGTGTCGGCTGATAAATTAGAAGAAGTAGACATTGGAGACGGTGACAAACCAAGGCCGATATTTATCAGTGCTAGCTTAGATTCAGTTTTCAGAGAAAAGTTGATTGAGTTGTTAAAAGAATACAAAGAGTGCTTTGCTTGGGGTTATTCGGAGATGCCTGGTTTAGATCATTCCATTGTTGAGCATCGATTGCCGATTAAGCCTGGTTATAAACCTTACAAGCAACCACCCCGGAAAATCTACAAAGATGAAGTGTTGGCCGATGTGAAGAAGGAAGTGGAAAGATTAATAGCAGCAAATTTTATTCGGCCATGCAGATATGCGGAATGGATCTCTAATATTGTTCCTGTGTACAAGAAAAATGGGAAGATGAGAGTTTGCATAGACTTTAGAGATCTGAACAGAGCTACACCCATGGATGGATATCCGATGCCTATTGCTGATTCGTTGGTTGATGCTGCTGCTGGATATAAAGTGATTAGTTTCATGGATGGTAATGCAGGGTACAATCAAATTTTTATGGCATTGGAAGATATAGCGAAAACGGCTTTCAGATGTCCAGGACATATAAGGTTGTTTGAATGGGTTGTCATGACGTTTGGTTTGAAGAATGCTGGTGCAACTTATCAGAGAGCTATGAATTATATTTTTCATGAGTTGATCGGCAAGATTGTGGAGATATATATCGATGATATCGTGATTAAGTCATTGGATCATGAAGCACATTTGGCCGACATAAGGAAAACTCTAGAATGCACTAGGAAACATGGGCTCAAAATGAACCCAAATAAATGTGCTTTTGGAGTTTCGGCAGGAGAATTTCTGGGATTTCTGGTGCATGAAGGAGGAATAGGAGTTGGCAGGAAAAGTGTGAAAGCCATTGATGAAGTTGTTCCTCCAACTAATCTTAAGGAATTGCAGTCACTGCTTGGTAAGATCAATTTCGTAAGAAGATTCATATCAAACTTATCACAAAAGATGTTGCCTTTCTCTTCACTGTTAAAGGTCAAGAGAGATCAGAAGTTTGTATGGGGCGACGAACAACAAAAGGCTTTCGATGAGATCAAGGAATACATGAAAGAACCACCAGTATTGGTACCTCCACAGCTAAACAAGCCTTTTAAGTTGTACGTGGCGGCCGATGCCCAAACTATTGGATCGGCCCTCATACAAGAATTCGAGGGAAAGGAAAGGGTAGTTGCATACCTTAGCCGAAAGTTGCTTGATCCCGAAACGAGGTATTCGGCTACTGAGAAGCTTTGTTTATGTGTTTACTACTCCTGTACAAAATTTCGGCACTACTTACTACATGCCGAATGCATTGTGTATTCAAAGTTTGATGTGATAAAACACATGTTGTCTATGCCAATTTTGAACGGAAGGATTGGCAAATGGATTTTAGCTTTGTCTGAATTTGAGTTAAGGTTTGAATCGGCAAAGGCTGTTAAAGGACAGATTATTGCTGATTTCATTACTGAGCATCGCGATTTATCAGTTAATTCGCTTGAAATTGCTCCTTGGGTATTATTCTTCGATGGCTCTTCATGTGACAAAGGTGGTGGAGTAGGTATTTTGTTAATTTCACCAAGAGGAGAGGTATTTGAATTTGCTATTCCTATTCAACCTACTGTCACTAATAATCAAGCTGAGTATGAAGCGTTGCTCAGAGGACTTCAATACTTGAGAGAAGCAAAGGCCATTGCAGTTGAAATTTTTGGAGATTCAGAATTAGTCATAAGGCAACTGAATGGCGAATATGAGTGCAGAAACGATGTCTTAAGGAATTACTATGAAGAATGCAAGCAAATCTTAAAGGAGTTTCAGTCGGTAATTCTGCGGCATATTCCTAGAAAAGACAATGAAGGGGCAAACAGATTGGCTCAAAGTGCTTCGGGTTATAAAGAGCTTCAAGAAGTTTTTGCTAATAATGTATATGCTTTCGGAAGTGATCTGGCAGAAGATGATTGGAGAAAAGAAATTGTTGATTATTTGGAGAATCCATCCCGAAAGGTTTCTAGAAAGCTCAGGTATAAAGCTTTAAAGTTTGTTCTTCTTGATGATAATTTATATTATAAATCCTTGGATGGGGTGCTGTTACATTGCTTAAATCATGAAGAAGCAAAAATGCTGATGAGTGAAGTACATGATGGGTTGTGTGGAGCACATCAATCGGCCTACCGAATGAAATGGGTTATTAGGAGATCTGGGTACTATTGGCCTACAATGCTAGAAGACTGCTTTGAATATTATAAGGGATGCCAAGATTGCCAGAGATTTGGAAACATTCAGAGAGTTCCAGCATCAGTTCTGAATCCTATTATCAAACCATGGCCATTCAGAGGATGGGGAATAGATTTGATTGGCCAAATAAATCCTCCATCTAGCAAGGGGCATAAGTTTGTGCTTTTGGCAACCGATTATTTTACCAAGTGGGTTGAGGCAATTCCATTAAAGAAGGTGACATCGGAGAATATGGTTGAATTTGTTAAAGAACATATTATTTACAGATTTGGAATTCCTCAAACAATCACCACAGATCAAGGAACTCAGTTTACATCTTCAGAGTTCAGAGATTTTGCTGAAAGTATGGGCATCAAATTGTTGAATTCTTCTCCTTATTATGCCCAAGCTAATGGTCAGGCAGAGGCTTCTAACAAGATTATGATCAAAATCATACAGAAGAAGATTGATCAGAAGCCGAGGAAGTGGCATTCGGTACTCAATGAGGCTTTATGGGCTTACCGAATGGCTCCACATGGGGCTACACAGACGTCTCCTTATGAGTTGGTGTATGGGCATCATGCTATCTTGCCATGGGAGATACAATTAGACTCAAGGAGAATAAAGTTGCAAAAGGATTTAAGTTCTAAAGATTATAATGATTTAATGATGGATGAATTAGAAGATTTGCATATGATTCGTCTCAGGGCCTTGGAAAATGTTGAAAAAAATAAAATGCGAGTTGCTAAATATTACAACAAGAAGGTGAAAGTCAAGCAATTTGCAGAAGGAGATTTGGTTTGGAAAGCAATATTGCCAATTGGGACTAAATACAGTGCATTCGGTAAGTGGTCTCCAAACTGGGAAGGCCCTTTTAGAGTGATCAGATGCGTGCCTGGAAATGCATATATCCTGAAAACTTTGCTAGGAGAGGAGTTTACTACTGCCATCAATGGGAGATACTTGAAGAAATATTATCCTAGTGTTGAGATTGATCGTTGATTGAAGTATTCAATGTCAGAACAATTGAGACAGCCGGTATTCGGGAAGGAGCCGTCTTCAGAACAAATGTTGACAGAAAAGGAAAATGGCCAGTACTGAATGTATTGCCCTTAGCACAAAATATATTGCATTAGGAGTTCATACAAGATCACAAAAGATAAGTTTTATTGCCGAATCCCTAGTACAAACTACTGGAAGAGCCTGTTCAAAACAGACTGGGGATGAATGGAATCGGCAATGGCAGCACCATGGCCGTCGAGACGATCAATGGAGGCGTCAATGTCATCGATGTCTTCTGGGTTGCTGTTGGCGAAACCAACCGGCATCCTGGAATAGTCAGTGCTGGTGTGTGTCGACATGGCAACGAGACCCACAGCGACGCCTAGGCGAACGCCATGGAGAGCCACCTCGTCGACGCGGCCTGCCACCGCGCCAAGGCGAGCCTCGGGTATGTCTCCTTGGGCGTTCACTTTGTTCGCCAGCTCATCCACCAGCGCCTTCAGCCGATTGAGCTCGTCATCGCGTTCTGCAAGATTACAAAATGGAGGTAGATCAGTAATGACTAGAGATGGGATTAGGATTGAACAAGTTATGGAAATTACCATCGATGACTTCGAGCAGTTGCTTGCGCTCGGCCTGCCATTCGAGGTCCGCAATCCCGGCTTGCTTGGAAATGACCTCCAGTTCGCGACGAGAGTCGTCGCGCTCTGCCTTGAATCGGCGAGCATCGCCGTCTGAGTAGCGGGAGTCGTCCGATGAGAGAGTCCGATTGGACGAATTCGAAGAGCTGGACGCCGTAGGAGCAGCGGCTGGAGCCGCAACTGGCGCACCAGCGGCGACAATCCATTGGATTACCCTGAAAAACAAAGAGATTCGTCAAGGAGAGGGCAAATCTCGAGAAGAACAGAGAGAAGCAAGCAGCCAATCACCTGCGGCGAGCGCCGGCGCGACTTCCTTCGGGCTCGTCGGCAGCCGGTCGCCTTCCATTCGTCATTGGGGTTTTCTTGAGTTTACTGTGCTTGGGAAAAAGAAGAGTTCGAGGAAGGCAAAAGACTTGGTGAGGAAATAGCGGCACTCGGTATGTTTATTTATAGAACCCGCAGAGGAAATCGTGACCAAAGATCGTGGCGCGTATCCCGAAAATTCGGAAGGTGGAAAGGATTCTCAAAACCGAACGGTTTCGGTGTCGTTTGGAATTCATGCTGATGTCACATTCGGCTATACTAAGCTTTTCGAGATTGATACGCCAGAAGCCAACGTTGCCAATAAGTTATGCACCACGAAACAAAGCCGGAATAAAGATGATGGAAAATGTAGAATTGATCAGGCATTCGGCTATCAAACTATTTGACACAATTTACACACCCAAGTACTTTGAAATTACATTTTTGGCATTCAAGATCATGTTGCTGATATTCTCTAATAGCTGCTTGTCAGCTTCTTGAGTTTTGGCCAGGGCAGAAAGTTTGGCTTTGAGTTGCTTCTCTTCATTCAGAGCTGCTGAAGCCTCCTTGCGCAACTTTTCTGTCAGACCAGGAATTTCGGCTATCTTCTTTTTATCAGCTTCAATTTCAGCCGATAAGTTTTTCAATTCAGCCTCTAATTCGGCTTTTCTGGTCTCTTTTGATTTAAGTGCAGCCTGTAGGCCAGCTAACAGTTCCTTATTGCTCTGAGTTCTAGAGTGCAAATCTTTTACAGATTGCTTGGCCAATGTTCTTCTTTGCTCCAAGGCTGGTTGAGCAGATTGATTCTTCAGAGCTTGCTTCACTGCAATAAAATGATCGTCCAATCTAGAAACTGGATCTAAAGAAATCTTGATATCGGCAGGAAGATCTTGATCAAATGATTCAAGCAAGTCTCTTAAGAGATCAGCATTGTTGACTTGATCTCGAGTGTCCTTATGCAGAAAGGAGAGGATTTCCTTCAGTTTTGCTTGGTTCTCCTCTGATAAGGCTTGACCAGAGGAAGTTTCTTCTCCTTGTTCGGCAACAAGATCGTCCAAAGCAAATGAGTAGCTGGGTGATGAAATTGTTTTATCCTGGAAAAGAATTGTTGCCGAATTAATGATGGTCTATTGGATAAAAGCTGGGAGAACTGGGTAATCATCTCTACCTCATTCCTGACCTCTTGGATGGAGAGAGAGGGCAGCTCAAGCTCAGGCAAAGGTTCTTGTATGTCATGCTGAGGAGAGCTTGGAAGGTTCTTTGGTGGAGATGAGGCTTCTGGCTGAGGTACATCAGGTAGAGCTGAAGCTGGTTCTTGATGAAAAGAGGAGCTCTCCGAAATTGGATCCATTGAAGCTTGCTCTGTGACTGAAAGAAAGTTAGTGCCGATGAAAAAGAGTTTTAAAGGACAAGATGGTGAGAAATTTTACTAATCACTGAAGCATCGGCAGGTTCTGTGCTAATGGCCAATTGCTGTGATTTGGCCTGAAATCATAAAGGAACAGAAATGAGCAGAATGAAATTAGCATTTTTACTCGAGGAAGGAGAAATTTGACCTGTGCAATTCTTTTGCTGCTTGTTCTTTTCTTCTTTATAGTTGAAGGGGCAGTTAGAGAAGAAATCTTTCTCTTGGTAGAAGGTGGTGCAGCAAGAGTTGGATCCAGACTGGCAGGCCTGGACATTATTTGAGCCAAAGAAGGAGAGAGATGCCCCAGAATAGATATTGGGCCAGCGATGTTATATACAATTGCTCTAGCCAGAGGGGCAGGGACTGTGTCCTGCAGAATAACAGAATCAAAAGTCGATGAAAGAGGGTGTTATTGGAAAAACAGATGGATTATAAGCATGTTTACCTCTGAATTCGGCTGATAACCAGGCATTAACTCAAGGCAAAGAGGGTGAACTGGTGTATTGAAGATATGATCATGGAATTCTTGCCACCAAAGGGTGGAGGACGGATGAATGAGTGCTGTTGGCACAAAGGGATCGAGTTGATAGATGGCTGCACAGCACTTGTAATCAAAGACCCTTCTTGTTTCTGTGGAGTCTTTGATGATCTGCCTCGGCTTGAGGAATTCATGGAGAAATAATCTTGGGGGCACTTGGCCACACCCTAGTTGCCTGGCAACTATGTTCGGCTGATAATATTCATATGAACTTTGAACCAGCCTTCCTCCGCAAAATTCGGTTGGTAAGATGCAAGGCCGAATGAAAGCGTTAAAAATTGCTGTGGACTCTGCATCTATGCATCCAGTCTCGAAGCTGAATTCACAAGGGAAAGTGAGATTGTCATTGTCCATGTATGGGAACCAGAGGGGATTGGCAAAGCCTTTGAAGAAAAGTTCAAACAGTTCTCCAATGCTCTTGTTGATAGCAATAGTGGAGGCTGCTTCCCCATAGGTTTGACAGCCTTTGGTGCTCTGGGCTTCTGCTTCCTGGTAATTGACCGAGGGGAAATGTCGGCTGTTGAGGTCAATGGAGACAATTTGGTGCATGTACAATTGCAGCCACATCTGGACAAACCACCAGGGACCATTAACGCAGGAAATTTTCTTGTTGGTGTGCATCTGATAAATGGTCTGATGGAGCATGTGATAGACACTTCCCAGGAGATATTTCCCGAGAGGGATAAGTGTGCCTGCAGCCAGGTCTTCGGCCATTACTATGTGATTCAGAGTTGGCTCATTGGCTTTACCACAGAAAACAAATCTGCACAGCCACATATTCAGAAAGGCCCTGTATTCAACGTTAGTCAGAGGACCATCATGCATGTAAGTCTGGATGTATCTCTTATAGCCGACTCCAGTCTTCACCCCTGTCTGTTTGGAAGAACCTTTGTACCTGTATGGGTGTGTAATCCCTGTGATGTTCA
This sequence comes from Echinochloa phyllopogon, assembly GCA_033239725.1. Classification (NCBI taxonomy): domain Eukaryota; kingdom Viridiplantae; phylum Streptophyta; class Magnoliopsida; order Poales; family Poaceae; genus Echinochloa; species Echinochloa phyllopogon. The sequence continues at coordinate 37,448,493 of BTCW01000006.1, forward strand.
GGCCGGTTATCATGTAGACATCGGCCAGGGTTGGAGTCATTGGTCCGTGACCAAAGAGAAAAGCATTCATGCCATTGGACCAGAAGTGACAAGCTGCAATCAGGAGATTTTCATTCTTGGGTGTTTCGGCTAGAGATAGCTCCAAGCAGTGAGAAATACGAAGACTGTCCCAATTCTGTGTCTGAGGACTTTTATCTTCAAGAATCCTTTTGTACCAGTTTTTCCAGCCAGCGATTGGGGGCAGAGGCCAGTTCTTGAATGCATCTTGCCATTCGTGAGGTCTCATCAGAGAAGTTTTGAAAGGAATCCTCTGAGACTCGGCCGCAATAATTTCGGAGGGATCTGGATTCCCTGAGGGGCCGAGGAAGAAAGATGCGGATTGTTCTTCAGTGGGGGTCAAGATTTCGGTGGCCAGAGCCTATCAAGGGCAGAGGAAGAGCAAATCGGAGATTCAAAATGCAGCTCGAAAAGAGTAATGCCGAATGTGATTGAGGGAAACAAAACTTACTTGAAGAATTTGATCCTAGTTCGCCATTTGAAGATTGGAGCTTGAGAGATTCGACGAACTAGGGTTTTGAGTTTGGAAACGCACTCTGAGGATTTGGAAGCGGAAAACGGATATCAAAAGCGGATTCAGCCTGGAGATGTTGGGGATTCCTGGTCAATTCCGAGATAAAAGCATCCTTTATCCCGAAATTGAAGGGGCATGTGTTAACACCAAAATTTAGCACCAGGAAGAGGCTGACGTGTGGGCCGGATTTGATGGAAGGATACCATTCGGCTAAGGGGCTTTCTCTGAAGTATTCGGCAATAACGCTCTGCGGTCGGGAACGCGTTGTCATTCGGCAGAGGCATAGTTCCGCAGGTAAAAGCGGTGGCATTCGGGAAGGCGTGATGACGTGGAAAAACATAAGGAAAAGGCCGGTTCGAACAAGGAACGCAATATGGGCACGAAGATTCGTCATTTATTTTTAGAAACAAGTATTGTAGTCGTGTCCGACTAGGAGTTGTATCAAGACCTGGGTATAAATATAAACCCATGGCAGCTGTAATAGAAACAATCGAATCAATCATACAACAAACCGGCCCCGTGCCAACATCGAGTCCTTTAGTCGAGTCGTCGAGTTCTTCGAGAGGAGTCATCGATCCGTCGACCTCCATAAGTACCGGCAACCCTGCATCATGCCTAGTATCATGCGGTGGATTTAGGCCTTGGTTCAGGAAGGTTCCATTGCTAGATCACGAGCCATGCGGTGGGCTAAGTTTTAGCTTGGAACAAGTTATCGGCTCTATTGGATTTTGGCAAGATCTGATAGATTCATTAAGTTACCATGTGTTGCTCTGGATTTTACCTTCGTGTTCGATTCATTACAACACTCCTTTGCCCAGTCTAGGTTGATTAGAATCGGCTCCAGCTCACGATGCTCTGCTTTTCATAGCCGAATTCGAAGTCAATCTAGATTGCTACGTGTTGCGGGTTCAGGCTCGTTGGTCTTGTGTAGATATTGACAGAACCGGGTATCATGCGGTAGATGCAGGTTTTTGGGTCGTCTTAGAGCTAATCATCCGGTGGATTAGAATTCGATTCGATCTGATAGATCTATCATCATCGACGAATCATGTTCCTTCTCCACGGAACCCGATTCGGCTATATAGCTGAATTCGGCAGTATCGTCACGAGTGAAACACGTCCACGGTTTTGTTTTTAAATAAAGAATGCTTTTAGCCTTCCATGTTTAGGGTGTATCATGCGGTGGATTGCCCTATTCTTGGTTGGTGGCGTGATTCCAAGCAAGTCGTATCATGCGGTGGATTAACTTGTTTGTTTTCATGCCTGACGGGTTGGAAAGTACCTAGACATGCGGTAGACTAGTGCTTTTAATCTATGCATTCTTGTTTATTATGAAATTATGGTCATGCTTTCGCCCTTTTATTTATCTATCATGCTTTGTTTCTCGTTAATCGGCTATGAGTATGCGTTACAATGTTCATTCGGCTGAAAGCCGATCTTTCGTCATGCTTACGTCACGCATTCGGCAGTGCGCTCTCTGCGTGCCTTGCCGATTGCCGAATGAGGCTTTAACCGCCGACAGATAGCTTCTCTGTAGCTATGTGTCGTTCGAAACCGGCTCCGTAGCCGCAAATATGGAACTGACTGGTATTGCCCGGTACGTTCCAGGTGTTATCTAAACATCTTTTCTCCCTTTGTCAGTTTCAGGAAAATTGACTGGCACGCTTTCGGATTCAAACGCTCGTGCTGTGTGTGAAGCTAGCTAATTCCGCTTGCTGTGTGCTTGGCGTGGGGTGCGGATTTTGCGTCAACACATCTATAACCAATTCCTTGAAAGAGCAGATCAAGGAGATGAGTATGAAGATAGTGAGGAGATAGCTGCAACAGAGATAGTGTGGGGCAAAGAACCAGTCATGGTGAATCAGAGGTGGATTAAACAGAATAAAGGCACCTATGATTTTGATGTAACTAAGGCAGATAAATTGTTTGAATATCTTGTAAAAGAAGGCCGGATCAAGCTACCAGAGGGGCATTCTATGCTTCGGCCTGATGGAGTGAAAGATAAGAGGTACTGTGGATTCCATGATAGAAATTCTCATTCCATCAATGAATGCAGGGTTTTTAGAGTGAGGATTCAGAAAGCTATCCAAGAAGGGCACCTGAAGTTCGACAATAAGATGAAGTTGGACAATAACCCGTTTCCTCAGAACATGATTGGGTTCTCAATCAATATGGTGAGTGTTGCCGAATCTGGAGAAAAGGGAAAGATGAAAGTCCTGACGTCGAAGGAAGCGAAGCAGAATGGCTCAGTCGATCCTAATCGGCAAATCACGATCGAACAGATTCGCGGGGAAAAGCCTCGCTTCCCGAATAGCCGATTTGAAATTGGGAAATCTTCTAAACCCAGAGTTACATCGCGCATTCTCCTCAATAAGTGGCAGCGTCAGCAAGAAAAAGAGCACTACCAGAGACGTGAGTACGAGGAGGAGAAGAGGAGGTGCGAAGAAAAAAGGTATGAGGAAGAACAAGAGGAATATGTCCGAGAACAAGAACGTGCACATTGAGATTGTGTCTTCTTCAGACACTGTTGGAACGAGGGTTTAAAGCTGCCTACATGGAATAACTGTCCTGAATGCAATAATGGATATGTCGAACATAGGCAAAATGTTGCCAGTCGCCGATCCGTCCACGAAAGAATTGGAAGGGTACATCCTAGTGATGATCGGCGTTTTAAAATATATAAGAATGATGATCAACCAAGGAAAAGACGTGCTGATCATAGATGGATTGATCATGAAGAAGAAGATCGTGAGTACGTCTGGCAGAAGGGACAGTGGTGTCCACTTGGTTTAAGAAAGAGCCAGAAGAGAAGAGTCCAACGCCTGAGGAATCAAGAGTTGAAGCGGGCAGGAATCAGGATGAAATCGATATGGCGTCCAAAAGACAAACCTGACGAATCGGGTCATTCGGCTCCTACATGCATGGTATGTTTCTTGTCGAATGAATTCATGGCTCCAGCTAATCAAATTGTACAGGAAGAGATATTATCAGAAGTGGATGAAGCCGAGCAATGTGGGTTAATGGCACAATTGGTATTGAATAAGCAAGCTATTTTCGAGAAGCCAGTCCAGAATCGGCACATGAAGCCACTGTACTTAAGAGGATATGTCAACGGAAAGCCACTGACGAAGATGTTTGTTGATGGTGGAGCTGCTGTTAATGTGATGCCATACAATACATTCAGGAAACTTGGCATGAGCCCTGGAGATTTAACGCCAACAAGCATAGTTTTGAATGATTTTGCTGGAAATCCTTCGGACACCAAAGGATGTGTACATGTAGATCTGATGATTGGATCTAAGATTCTGCTTACAACCTTCTTTGTTATTGAAGGCAAAGGGGCATACAGCTTGCTACTTGGAAGGGATTGGATCCATGCGAATTGCTGTATTCCATCTACTATGCATCAGCAGCTTATTCAGTGGATAGATGATGAAGTGGAAATTGTCCCAGCAGATGATTCAATTAGCGTGGCTAATGTGGAACCAGCCTTCTGGGAATATCAAGGCATAGATTGTTTCTCAGGTAAGGACTGGGGAGAAGGTCCTGTTGAGCCAGTCAGCAGTGATCAACAGCCGATCGAAGCAGTCGGCTCTTTTAGTAATTTTTAATGGATAATCCAATCGACGGGACTGACGGGAAGCTAGGACATGGATTTGTGTCGGCTGATAAATTAGAAGAAGTAGACATTGGAGATGGTGACAAACCAAGGCCGATATTCATCAGTGCTAGCTTGGATTCAATTTTCAGAGAAAAGTTGATTGAGTTGTTAAAAGAATACAAAGATTGCTTTGCTTGGGATTATTCGGAGATGCCTGGTTTAGATCGTTCCATTGTTGAGCATCGATTGCCGATCAAGCCTGGTTATAAACCTTACAAGCAACCACCCCGGAAAATCTACAAAGATGAAGTGTTGACCGATGTCGAACAACAAAAGGCTTTCGATGAGATCAAGGAATACATGAAAGAACCACCAGTATTGGTACCTCCACAGCTAAACAAGCCTTTTAAGTTGTACGTGGCGGCCGATGCACAAACTATTGGATCGGCCCTCATACAAGAATTTGAGGGGAAGGAAAGGGTAGTTGCATACCTTAGCCGGAAATTGCTTGATCCCGAAACGAGGTATTCGGCTACCGAGAAACTTTGTTTATGTGTTTACTACTCCTGTACAAAATTTCGGCACTACTTGCTATATGCTGAATGCATTGTGTATTCAAAATTTGATGTGATAAAGCACATGTTGTCGATGCCAATTTTGAACGGAAGGATTGGCAAATGGATTTTAGCTTTGTCTGAATTTGAGTTAAGGTTTGAATCGGCAAAAGCTGTTAAGGGACAGATTATTGCTGACTTCATTACTGAACATCGCGATTCATCAACTAATTTGCTTGAAATTACTCCTTGGGTATTATTCTTCGATGGATCTTCATGTGACAAAGGTGGTGGAGTAGGTATTTTGTTAATTTCGCCAAGAGGAGAGGTATTTGAATTTGCTATTCCTATTCAACCTACTGTCACTAATAATCAAGCCGAGTATGAGGCGTTGCTCAGAGGACTTCAATACTTGAGAGAAGCAAAGGCCATTACAGTTGAAATTTTTGGAGATTCAGAATTAGTCATAAGACAACTAAATGGCGAATATGAGTGCAGAAACGAAATCTTAAGGAATTACTATGAGGAATGCAAGCAAATCTTAAAGGAGTTTCAGTCAGTAATTCTACGACATATTCCTAGGAAAGACAATGGAGAGGTGAACAGATTAGCTCAAAGTGCTTCAGGTTATAGAGAGCTTCAAGAAGTTTTTGCTAATGATGTGTATGCTTTCGGGAGTAATCTAGCAGAAGATGATTGGAGAAAAGAAATTGTTGATTATTTGGAGAATCCATCCCGAAAGGTTTGTAGAAAGCTCAGGTATAAAGCTTTAAAGTTTGTTCTTCTTGATGATAATTTATATTATAAATCCTTGGATGGGGTGCTGTTACATTGCTTAAGTCAAGAAGAAGCAAAAAGGCTGATAAGTGAAGTGCATGATGGGCTATGTGGAGCACATCAATCGGCTTACCGAATGAAATGGGTTATTAGGAGAACTGGGTACTATTGGCCCACAATGCTAGAAGACTGCTTTGAATATTACAAGGGATGCCAAGATTGCCAGAGATTTGGAAACATTCAAAGAGTTCCAGCATCGGTCCTGAATCCTATTATCAAGCCATGGCCATTCAGAGGATGGGGAATAGATTTGATTGGCCAAATAAATCCTCCATCTAGCAAGGGGCATAAGTTTGTGCTTTTAGCAACCGATTATTTTACTAAGTGGGTTGAGGCGATTCCATTAAAGAAGGTGACATCAGAGAACATGGTTGAATTTGTTAAAGAACATATCATTTACAGATTTGGAATTCCTCAAACAATCACCACAGATCAAGGAACTCAGTTTACATCTTCAGAGTTCAGAAATTTTGCTGAAAGTATGGGCATCAAATTGTTGAATTCTTCTCCTTATTATGCCCAAGCTAATGGTCAGGCAGAGGCTTCTAACAAGATTATGATTAAAATTATACAGAAGAAGATTGATCAGAAGCCAAGAAAGTGGCATTCGGTACTCAATGAGGCTTTATGGGCTTACCGAATGGCTCCACATGGGGCTACACAGACGTCTCCTTATGAATTGGTATATGGACATCATGCTATCTTGCCATGGGAGATGCGGTCAGACTCAAGGAGGGTAAAGTTGCAAAAGGATTTAAGTTCTAAAGACTATAATGATTTAATGATGGATGAATTAGAAGATTTGCATATGATTCGTCTCAGGGCCTTGGGAAATGTTGAGAAAAATAAAATGCGAGTTGCTAAATATTACAACAAGAAGGTGAAAGTCAAGCAATTTGCAGAAGGAGATTTAGTTTGGAAAGCAATATTACCGATTGGAACTAAATACAGTGCATTCGGTAAATGGTCTCCAAATTGGGAAGGTCCTTTCAGAGTGGTCAGATGCGTGCCTGGAAATGCATATGTCCTGAAAACTTTGCTGGGAGAAGAGTTTACTGCTGCTATCAATGGGAGATACTTGAAGAAATATTATCCTAGTGTTGAGGTTGATTGCTGATTGAAATATTCAGTGCCAGGACAACTAAAACAGCCGGCATTCGGGAAGGAGCGGCCTTCAGAACAAATGCCAACAGAGGGAAAATGGCCAATACCAGAATGTATTGCCCTTAGTACAAATATTTTGCATCATGAGTTTGACCAAGTTATCAAAAAAAAGATTGCAAAAGATAAGTTTTATTGCCGAAATTCCATAATCCCTAGTACAAACTAATGGAACAACCTGTTCAGAACAGACTGGGGATGAATGGAATCGGCAATGGCGACGCCATGAGCATCAAGGCGATCTATGGAGGCCTCAATATCGTCGATCTCCTCCGGATTGCCATTGGCAAAGCCGGGCGGTAGCCTGGAATAGTCAGTGCCAGTGTGCGTCGACATGGCGACTAGGCCTGCGGCAGTGCCCAGACGGACGCCGTGTAAGGCCACCTCATCGATACGGCCTACCACTGCACCGAGGCGAGCTTCTGGCGTGTCCCCAGGAGCATTCACCTTGTTTGCCAAAGACTCAACCAATGTCTTCAGCTGATCGAGTTCGGCGTCGCGATCTGTAGGATTACGAAGCAACGGCGGGTTAGTCCAAGGTCAGGTTGAAGTTAAGCGAACCGCAGAAATTACCGTCGATGGTCTCGAGCAGCTGCTTGCGCTGGTGTTGCCACTCTAGGTCTGCGATCCCGGCTTGTTTGGAGATGACCTCCAGCTCATGCCGAGTATCGTCACGTTCCTGCTTGAATCGGCGGGCATCGCTATCTGAGTAGCGCAGATCCCAGTTGGGCCTGGGGGATCGGCTAGACGACTCCGAAGAATCACCCGCTGCAGCCGGAGCCGCAGTCAAGGCAGTAACGGGGTTCCATTGGATGAGCCTGAAAACACAAAGAAAGTTGAGAATAAGGCAAAATCTGGAGGAAAGGATAAGGAGAGGCAGACAGTCATCACCTCCGACGAGCACCGGCGCGGCTCCCTTCAGCTTCATCGACGGCCGGGCGTCTTCCGCTGTTGTTGGTCATTGGGGTTTTCTGGAGATTACTGTGCTCGAAGAAGAGGGGGCTCAGGCTAGCAGAAAACTTGGAAGACGGAGGATTTGATAAAAGATTAGGAGCGCTCAAGGTTCTTATTTATGGAACTAACAAAGAGATTGTGGCCGAAGATTGTGGTGCATATCCCAAGGAGTACGGAAGGTGGAAAGGATTTTCCAACCGATCGATTTCCATGTCGTTTGGGATTCTTATTGAGTCGTATTCAGTTTTGACTGAATGGGATTCGGCTATGTCGTGTTTGAAGCGTTTTCGGGTCTGACACTGTTATAGCCAGCTTTGCCGAATGAGTTGTCCACAATAAAAAAAGGGAGATAAGAAATGGCAAGATTGCAGGATTGATAAAGCATTCGGCTATCGACTGTTTGTTACAATTACAAGCCCAAGTACTTTGAGATTACATTTTTAGCATCTGATATCATATTGCTAATACTCTCTAATAAGTTTTTATCAGCTTCTTGGGTTTTAGCCAGAGCAACAAGCTTTGCCTTGAGTTGTTTTTCTTCGGTCAGAGCTGCTGAAGCTTCCTTTCGTATCTTCTCTGTTAATTTGGGAAGCTCAGCCATCTTCTTCTCATCAGCTTCAATTTCGGCCGATAGATCTCTCAATTCGGCTTCGAGTGCAGCTTTTCTGGCCTTCTTCTTTTCAAGTTCAGATTCCAATTTGGTCAATAATTCTTTGCTGTTCTGAGCTTGGGTATGCAGGTCTTTCACAGATTGTTTGGCTGTGGATCTCCTCTGTTCCAGAGCTGGTTGAGAAGATTGGTTTTTTAGAGCCTGCTTTACTGCGGCGTATTGTTGATCCAAATGAGAAACTGGTTCCAAAGAAGTTTTGATATCATCAGGGAGTTCTTGGTCAATGGATTCCAGTACATCCCTTAAGAGATCAGCATCTTTGACTTGATCTTGGATACTCTTGTGCAGCAAAGCAAGGATATCTTTCAGCTTTGTTTGATTTTCTTCTGATAGAGTTTGGCCAGAAGATGTTTCTTCCCCTTGTTCGGCAACCAAGTCGTCCACAGCAAAAGAATAGCTGGATGATGAAATGGATTTCTCCTGAAAGAAAGTCTTGCCGAATTAGTAATAATCCGCTGAGTAAAAGGGTAGAGAAAGTTGAATGATTTTGTTTACCTCGTTCATGACTTCCTGAATGGGGGAAGGAAGCCTCTCAGGCTCAATGGAAAGATTCTGTGTATCTTGCTGAGGAGAAGCTGGAAGATTTCTTGGTGAAGATAGTGCTTCTGATTGAGGAAGAAGTTGCAAAGCTAAAGATGAATCGTGATGAGGAGAAGAGCTCTCCAAGATTGGATCCATTGAGGATTGTTCTGCAGTTAACAAAGAATGAGTGCCGATGAAAAGGAGGTTAAGAGGATAAAGTAGTAGAATTTTACCAGTCAATGAAGCATCGGCAAGATCTGTACTGATTGCTAGTTGCTGTTCTCTGACCTGAAACCAGGAAGAGATAAAGCTGAGCAAAATACCAATGGCATTATGGTCAAAGGAAGAAGGCTCTGACCTTGATAACTTTTTTGCTGCTTGTTCTTTTCTTCTTTACAACTAAGGGAGCAGTTAAAGAAAGGGTTTTCCTCTTGACAGATGATGGTCTAGTAAGTATTGGATCTAGAGAAGCCTGTCTAGCCATCAATTGAGCCAAGGTAGGAGATTGGTGCCCCAAAGTAGATATTGGGCCTGCAGCTTTGTACAAGATCGCCCTGGCAAGAGGGGCAGGTGTTATATCCTGCAAGATGACAGAATCAGAATCAATCGGGGTTAATATTATTGAGACAGATGAAGGGATAAGCGTATTACCTCTGAAGTTGGCTGATAATCGGGCATTAACTCGAAGCAGAAGGGATGGATTGGCATGTTGAAGATATGATCATGGAGTTCTTGCCACCAGAGAGTGAAAGAAGGATGGGCAGATATTATTGGCACAAAAGGATCAGGTGCATAGATGGTTCCACAGCATTTATAAGTAAAAATCCTTCTTGTCTCTGTGGAATCCTTGACAATCTCCCTAGGCTTGAGAAATTCGTGAAGAAATAGCCTAGGGGGCACTTGGCCACATCCCAACTGTCTAGCCATCATATTTGGCTGATAATATTCGTAAGTGCTTTGAACCAGCCTTCCTCCACAGAATTCGGCTGGCAAGATGCAGGGCTGGATGAAGGCATTGAAGATCGCTATAGATTGTACATCAGTGCATCCAGTTTCAAAGCTGAATTCGCAAGGGAGAGTGAGATTGTCATTGTCCAGATATGGGAACCAAAGAGGATGAGCAAAGCCTTTGAAGAAGAGCTCAAACAGTTCACCGATGTTCTTGTTGATAGATACAGTGGAGGCAGCTTCTCCATAGGTTTGACAACCTTTGGTTCTCCGGGTTTCTCCTTCTTTGTAATTGATTGAAGGAAAGTCTCGGCTGTTGAGATCAATGGCAACGATTTGATGCATGTACAACTGTAGCCACATTTGGACAAACCACCAAGGACCATTGACGCAAGGGATTTTCTTGCTGGTGTGCATCAGGTGGGTGGTTTGATTGAGCATATGGTAGACGCTTCCCAGGAGGTATTTCCCAAGTGGAATGAGTTTTCCGACAGCCAGCTCTTCAGCCATCACGATATGATTCAGGGTTGGCTCATTGGCTTTGCCACAGAAGACTGATCTGCATAGCCACATGTTCAGAAAGGCTCTATATTCGACATCGGTCAGGGGGCCATCAGACATATGGTTCTGGATGTATCTCTTGTATCCAACCCCTGTTTTTACTCCTGTCTGCTTGGAGGAACCTTTGTGGTCATATGGATGTACAGTTCCTGTGACATTCAGGCCGGTCATCATGTAGACATCGGCCAAAGTGGGAGACATTGGGCCATGACCGAAGAAAAAAGCATTTGCACCATTGGACCAAAAATGGCAAGCTGCAATCAGAAGGTTCCCGTTCTTTGGTGTTTCGGCTAGTGACAACTCCAGGCAATGAGAAATACGCAGATGGTCCCAGTTCTGTGTTTGGGGGCTTTTGTCATCAGAAATCCTTTTGTACCAATTTCTCCAGCCAGCAATTGGGGGCAAAGGCCAGTTCTTGAAGGCGTCTTGCCACTCATGAGGTTTTGTCAATGAAATCTTGAAAGGAACCCTCTGAGATTCGGCCGCAATGAGTTCGGAAGGATCTGAATTCCCCACAGGGCCGAGGAAGTAGGAAGGAGCTTTTTCCTCAATGGGGATAAGGATTTCGGCAGCTAGTGCCTATCAAGAATGGAAAGAGATGAGAGGAAATTTAAAATGCAAATCTAAAGAAGAATACCGAATGTGCTTGAGGGGATTGAAGCTTACCTGGAGGGCAAAATCTTGGTTCGCCATTTGAAGATTGAATCTTGGAAGTCGATAACCTAGGGTTCGAATCCGGACGAGAGCTCTAAAGATTCAAAAGGAGAAGCAGGTGTCGAGCAGAACTAACTTGGGAATATTGAGTGCTTCTGGTCAATTCCGAGATAAAATTATCTTTTATCCCGAAATTGAAGGGGCATGTGTTGACACCAAAAATTGGCACCAGGAAGAAGCTGACATGTGGGCCGGATTCGTTGAAAAGATATCATTCGGCAAAGGAGTTTTTTCCTAGAGCATTCGGTAAAGACGTTCTGCGGTCGGGAATGCATCGTCATTCGGCAAGAGAACTGTTTCGCAAAAGGCATTCGGGGGCGCGTGATGACGTGGATCAAGTATAAGGAAAAGGCTGGTTTAACTTGGAATGCAAGACGGATACGGTGCCCCGGCGTTTATCTTTTTTAGGAAATAAATAATGTAATCGTAATCGATTAGGAGTCGTGTCGAAACCTGGGTATAAATATAAACCCATGGTGATTGTAAAAAGGAGTACAATCAATCATACAACAAACCGGCCCCGTGCCAACTTCGAGTCCTTTAGTCGAGTCGTCGAGTTCTTCGAGAGGAATCATCGATCCATCGACCTCCGTAAGTACCGGCAACCCTGCACCATGCCTAGTATCATGCGGTGGATTTAGGCTTTGGTTCAGGAAGGTTCCATTGTTAGATCATGAGCCATGCGGTGGGCTAAGTTTTAGCTTGGAACAAGTTATCGGCTCTATTGGATTTTGGCAAGATCTGATAGATCTATTAAGTTACCATGTGTTGCTCTGGATTTTACCTTTATGTTTAATTCATTACAACACTCTTTTGCCCAGTCCAGGTTGATTAGATTCGGTTCTAGCTCATAATGCACCGTGTTTCCATAGCCGAATTCGAAGTCAATCTGGATTGCCACGTGTTGCGGGTTCAAGCTCGTTGGTCTTGTGTAGATCTTGACAGAACCGGGTATCATGCGGTAGATGCAGGTTTCTGGGTCGTCTTAGAGCTAATCATCCGGTGGATTAGAATTCGATTCGATCTGATAGATCTATCATCATCAACGAAGCATGTTCCTTCTTCACGGAACCCGATTCGGCTATATAGTTGTATTCGGCAGTATCGCCACGAGCGAAACATGTTCAAGGTTTTGTTTTAAATAAAGAATGCTTTTAGCCTTCCATGTATAGAGTATATCATGCGGTGGATTGATCTATTCTTGGTTGGTGGTGTGATTCTGAGCAAGTCGTATCATGCGGTGGATTAACTTGCTTGTTTCATGCTTGACGGGTTGAAAAGTACCTAGACATGCGGTAGACTAGTGCTTTTAGCCTATGCATTCTTGTTTATTATGAAGTTATGGTCATGTTTTCGCCCTTTTTTTTATCTATCATGCTCTGTTCCCCGTTAATCGGTTATGAATATACGTTACAATGTTTATTCAGTCAACTACCGATCTTTCGTCATGCTTACGTCACGCATTCGGCAGTGCGCTTCCTGCGTGCTTTGCCGATTGCCGAATGATGTTTTAACTGCTGACAGATAGCTTCTCTGTAGCTATATGTCGTTCGAAACTGGCTCCGTAGCCACAAATATGGAACTGACTGGTATCACCCGGTACGTTCCAGGTGTTACCTAAACATCTTTTCTCCCTTTGTCAGTTTCAGGAAAATTGACTGGCACGCTTTCGGATTCAAACGCTCGGGCCACGTGTAAAGCCAGCTAATTCGGCTTGCTGTGTGCTTGGCGTGAAGTGCGGATTTTACGTCAACACAGGCTCAGGATTAGAGTACGTGTCCCCTGGACTGCCATATGACCATGGAATTTTAACACTGCTATTGAGGGCTCTCTAGCTTGAGCGCCTAAGGAGTCTTGTTCTTCTTATTAAAGATAAAGATCGAACAACTCCTGATGAACAATGCATGGGACAGCACAGATGCATACATACACCCTTTCATTATTATGTTTCGTAGACAACAGTTACAATTTCTATCACTTGAGCGTATTTCTACTGCTCCACATGTTTTTGTCTAGATGTTTCTATACACCTGTTTCCGGTACAAGGACACAGCGTGGCTGATCACCACAGCTGCATGCAACCTCTTATCGACATGCACAGCATGCTTTTGCACATGTCGCCACCGTCGTGCTCGCGCCGATGAGGCCGCTAAGTCGCCTCTTCGCTTAGAGACATCGTTGAGTTGTTGGAGCGGCCGCGGCGGTGTTGCACTTGCCGGGACTACGATGTTGAGACTCGCGCTTGCTCATCAGGACAGTTCAGCAAGTGCTCCTGATGGCTTCTTGAGGCGTGCAGGGACTTGTTGGGGCCGTCTGGCTGCTACGGTGTTGGCCAACTTGGATCCTTGCCCCCGACGCATGGTGGATATGCCACACCAATTGACGGAGAAGAGTTTATCAACCCAGTCGCGACCTAAGACGGTGCCAGCCAACTGGATTGAAGGGTTTCACAGCTTGACGCCATCCCGCGTTGGTGCGCCGCACTGTTCCCGTTAAAGAGGTGTTTATCAACTCAGTCACGACCTATGGAGGTGCCAGCCGAATGGGTTGAAGGGTTTCACAGCTTGACGCCATCCCGCGTTGGTGCGCCGCACTGCTCCCGTTGAAGTGAAATCCTGCAACACTGATAGTACCAAGTGTCCCGCTTGCACATGTTTGTTAGCATAAAACATAGCAAACAGATGAGGATGAATAAAACATCAGAGAAAAGGGGAAAAACACAGTTTTGTGTTGGATTTTTTTTTGAAAAATGTTGGCTTTCCCATCTAGTGTTAGCTATGAGAGCAGTTTAGAATAGGACTGCCAGGGGACTAAGTCATCAGGTGCCACCGAATGACCATGGCGATGATGAGTGACCAGCCTTGCCGCCTTGGTGTGTGTGAGTATGGACTACGCGCTTCCACAACTCTGCCGGGCGGTGATGGAAATAATCACTTGACGAGACTCCCTTGCATTGAGTAGCACCACAATCCACTCGCAGTTCCTAGCATAGAAGCGTAGGTGTGGCTGAGTTGGTAAAGAGGTTCTGGGATAAAGGCTTATGGAATTTTGCCATTACTTTTGCTGAGGATGGTGGACAGCTACCCTCCGCCTTCCAACTGAGGTTGGGCTTGCTTGAAACTTGAATTGGGGTCATCTTCTTTGGAGACCCGTTGAGACTTTGACTTGATCATTTTCTTCCTGGATTTTTACTTGACTTGGGTCGTCTTCTTTGGACACCCATTGAAACTTGAGGCTTGCATCTTGAATCTTGCAACCCCATGGAATTTGGGGAGCAGCTGTCCACCTTTGCGTAACTAGGTGAATCCTCACAGGCATATTTCTTTTGGTCCCTTGTTGTCACCTTCCAGGGATGGCAAGTGGCTGCACACTATATGGAACTTGTGTTGCACCAGGTAGCCCTTCCTTGATCTTCTTCCTATAGTCTTCCCTGGACGGTGTTGCCCCATACCAAGAAGCACGAGGGATATGGTCACCTCGCTGCTCAGGAGTAACACCAGTCGTCTTCCCACTGCCCCCGGCAGAGCACGCTTGGCACGCGCCGTGTATAGTGCATGAAGGGGCGTCAGTTGTCGACACCTCAACTCCTTCCAGACAGACTCCCAAGGCAGTAAAATCCCTCACTGCAGCTGAACAATTCTGAGGGGAAAGCCATTGTTTTTTTTTGTAGGACTCGGGTGGTCCATTTTTGGTAAAAAGAAAAGGCAGCCGAGTGGTGCAACGGTGAATGCACCCTGACCACCTGAGAAAGAAAGAAAAAAAAAGAAAGAAGAGAAAAAAAAAGTTTTATGCAAAATATTTTTTCAAGAACCTGCCGTTGATCGGTGGCATTAGTCGAGCTCCTTGTTGATCAACCAGCTGGTAGGCTCCTCCGTCGTAGGCTTGCTCGATGACGTACGGCCCTTCCCATTTGGGCTGAAACTTGCCCTTCGTCTTGTGTGTGACGACGATGGGGCGCCGAAGTACGAGCACCAGTTCGCCTTTCCTGAAGACCCGCTGCTTGATGAGCTTGTCGTAGGCCCTCGCCATATTTTGGCGATACAACTCCAGGTTTTGCACCGCTTGAAGTCGTCCCTCCTCCAGGGTGTCGAGCTCTTGGAATCGCAGACGGATCTGCTCATCTTGGGTGAGTCTTTCTTGAAGAGCCACACGTAATGACGGCAGCTGGACTTCCAAGGGTAGGACAGCTTCACACCCATATACGAGAGAGTATGGTGTGGCTTGAGTTGGGGTACGGACTGTGACGCGGTACGCCCAAAGAGCTTCAAAGAGACGGTCATGCCAATCCCTTCTATGCTTGTGCACCGTCTTCTTGAGTATCTTCCCGAGGGTCTTGTTGAACGCCTCGATCGCTCCGTTTGCTTGAGGATAGTACCCGGTGGAATAGTTCCACTTGATCTTGTATTTCTCCATGAATCGGTACATCTTTCCTGACTTGAAGGCTTTAGCATTGTCGGAGGTGATGCGGTGCAGAATCCCGAAGCGGTATATGATGTGCCGCTCCAGGAAGTTGATGGCGTTGTCGCTTTTCACTTCGCGCAGTGGCACGGCTTCCGCCCACTTGGAGAAGTAGTCCGTTGCAGCAAGGATGAAGCGATGGCCTGATGATGAAGGAGGGTCGATGGGGCCGATGACGTCGATGCCCCAGGCGTCGAATGGCCACGAAGGGACCGTCGGGTGTAGAACCGCCGGGGGTTGGTGCTTGAAATTGCCATGAATTTGGCAACCGTGGCAACTCCTAGCCACCTGGAGGCAGTCCGTCATGATGCCGGGCCAATAGTATCCAGCTAAGCGGACACTGTGATACATCTTCGGCCCACTTTGGTGACCGCCGCAGACTCCTTGGTGCACCTCCTTCAGGACTTGATCAACTTCACGTCGATTGATGCATCGAAGAAGGACCTCCTGTCCATAGGAGCGCTTGTATAGCACTCCCGCCTTATAGACATAGGAGGGAAGCCGTCGTTGCAGTTGGCGCCTCTTGACCGGGTCGTCGGGGAGGCTGTCGTGCTTGAAGTAGTCGAGGAAGGGTCTAAGCCAGTCATCCTCTTCGACGGCGTTCGTCGTGACGGTGTTGACTTCATACTCCTCTGGTACAAGCTCTAGAACAGCAGGGAGGAGCCACCTTTCTTCGACAGCGACTTGTGTAGGCTCACCCTCAGGGAGGACAAGCGCTGAAGCCAACTTCGCCAGGGCGTCAGCTGGCGCGTTCCTGCTTCGAGGTACATGGACGACTTCAATATACTTGAACTTATCCATGAGCTTCCGGGCTGCTTGGCAATAAGGCACCAGCTCTGGCTTACGAACTTCATAAATCCCATTGATCTGTCGAACAATGAGCTGGGAGTCCCCGTGAACTCGCAGGGAACATACCTCCATAGAGAGAGCTAAGAGCAGCCCGAAGATGAGCGCCTCGTACTCCGCTTCATTGTTGGAGCACTCCTCCTTCAGCAGGGAGAACGAGTGGTACATCACTCCCCCTTGCGGGGTCTTGAACACCAGTCTGGCTCCGGCTCTTCGTTTGAGGGTGCCGTCGGGGTTGGAATCCGTACGCGAAGCGCCATCGAAGTAGAGCTCCCAAGGGGCTTCAAGCTCGGTGGAGAAGACTTCCTCATCCGGCAAGTCGGCGATGAGCGGCGAGTTGTCAGGCACTGGATGTGCTGCCAGAAACTCAGCCAAGGCTTGCCCCTTCACTGCTTTCTGCGGGACGAAGGTGATGTCGAACTCCATCATAAGTAGTGCCCATTTTCCAAGCCGCCCCATGAGCACAGGCTGGCTTAACACGTACCTTATAGGGTCCGCTCTTGCAACGAGCTTAACTTGGTGTGCCAGCATGTAGTGCCTCAACTTCTTTAGCGCGAAGATTAGCGCCAGGCACAACTTCTCTATGGGTGAGTAGTTGCGTTCAGCGCCCACCATGGTGCGGCTTAAGTAGTAGCACGCCACCTCTTTGCCTTCATCATTATGTTGTGCAAGCAAAGCGCCTATCGACGAGGGCTGCGCTGCAACGTAGAGGATGAGTGGGCGCCCTTTTACAGGGGCTGCCAGGACAGGAGGGTTGAGAAGGTACCTCTTAATGTTGTCGAGTCCTTCTTGGCATTCCTCGTCCCAAACAAACGGTGCACCCTTCTTCATCAGCTTGGAGAAGGGTTGGACGCGCCCGGAGAGGTTGGAGATGAAACGCCGGATGTACGCCAGCTTTCCTTGTAAGGACTTCAAATCCTTCAACTCCTTCGGTGGCAGCATGTTTATGATCGCCTTGATCTTCTTTGGCTCGATCTCGATCCCTCGATGTCGGACGACGAACCCGAGGAAGACGCCTGACTGGACGGCGAAGGCGCACTTAAGGGGGTTCATCTTGAGTTGATGTCGACGCAGGCGTTCGAAGACCACTCGCAGGTCCGCTTGATGGTCCTTCCGGTCTTTAGTCTTCACCACCATGTCGTCGACGTAGCACTCCACCGAGTGATGGATCAAATGGTCGAGGATGTACGTCATGGCGCGCTGATATGTAGCACCAGCATTCTTCAACCCGAACGGCATCACCGTGTAGTAGAAGTTCCCCTTGGGCGTCCTAAACGCGGTGTCGAATGCGTCGACGGGGTCCATCTTGATCTGGTTGTAACCCGATGACCCATCCATGAAGGACAGGGCAGCAAATCCAGTGGTAGCGTCCACCACCAACTCCGTGATTGGCAGCGGGAAATCGTCTTTCGGACAGGCTCGGTTTAAGTCACGAAAGTCAACGCAGACCCGAACTTGTCCGTTCTTCTTCTCCACCGGAACGATGTTGGCGAGCCACAGAGGGTATTGTATCTCCTTGATGAAGCCCACCTTGATGAGCTTATCGACCTCTGCGATAACTTGATCTTCAAACTCCGGCCGGAGGCGCCGCGGTGGTTGCTTGACGGGACGAAACTGTGGGTCAATCGCCAGCTTGTGTGTGGCGACACGAGGATCAAGCCCCGGCATTTCCTTGTAGCTCCAGGCAAAGCAGTCTCGGTACTCCATCAGGAAGTTCCGATAGTCTTCTCGCTCGTCTTCTGTGAGCGTGGCGCTAACGAAGATGGGTCGTGGATCATCTTCTGTTCCGAGGTTTATTTCCACGAGCTCGTCGACGGTGGGTAGTCTTCCATCTTCGAGTTCTTGAGGTGCCGATGTAGCTTCCAGCTCCTCGTCTACCTCGCCAGCTCCTTCCTCCAAAGGCGGTTGTTGGCGCCGAACGTGGTATGAGCAGCCAACGTCATCTTCGGCGGTAGCTTCTATGGTGAAGCAGTGCGCCCGGTTCATGTCGGGGTAGTCATCTTCATCGTCAGAAGCGTCTACATCGCGGTAGCCAAGTCCAAACTTGGGCTGAACCTTGCGCTTGTTCTTGATGAAGCTCTTCGCCTGCCCCCACCATTCCTCACATATGGCCGGCGGTGGCGGCATCCTGTTGTTCCGCCGGAGTGTGATTCCAGCCTTCTTCAGTAGGCGAGCCATCCGGGGCTCAGCCTTCATTGTCGTCAGTACCTCTTCTGCATCAGGGTTAGGACTTGGTAATTCAATAATAGAATCACAGTGCTGCACCTGCGGTACTTTATAGAAGATGGTTTGAGGAGTAGTACTAGAAGGATCTGGAATGACCCAGACTTCCAGTGGAGTGGTTACTGATACATACATGGATGGGGGCTGCACGCAGTGAGCACCCTTCATGACTTCCTCTATTTCAGCAACTCTCTTCTTCACGACCCCTTCCGGCGCCGACATGGCTTCCTTGCTAGGACTCCGATGCGCCTGTAGAGTGGTGAATGATGGCGCATTACTACTCTGGTTGAGCGTGTTGCCGCCTTCTTGGACACCTGCAGAGCTCCCAAGTGTTAGACAAGTGGGTCTCGAATGCCCAATACTCGCCGAGTTCCCTCTAGGCGAAGAAACAAGGGTCAACAGAGGTTTCGCCGCAGACCTCAGCGTGATAGGCGTAGATGTGTTGACCCTCGCCTTCAGCAATAGAGGGGTGGATGTTGATGTAGACGTGCTTCCCGCCTCTTGTGAAGTAGAAGCAAAGGAGATCCCCGATCCTCCCGGCGATGAAGACCTCGAGTCGTGCGGGGTAGCTGGAGACGCATACTCCCGTCTTCCATTCTTGAAACTTGGAGAAGCGGCCTTCTTCAAAGAGGGAGAGTATGGCATACACAGGCTTCTCACCTCTAATGCTGATGATGCGCCGGGCTTTAACATTACGTCTGCTGCAGGCGCAACCCGGCCGAGTTGTAGCTTGTTTTCCTCCACCGGGAGGTAATACTTTACGTCGGCGTGGTACGCCTCCTGGACGGTGTAAGGCGTGAGGTTGCCGATGATGCGCTGCTGAGTGCTGAAGCCGTCAAGGAACTTCAAGCATTGGTGTAGCGTGGACGGTACCACCCGGTACTTGTGGATCCACGGCCTTCCTAGTAACGCCGAGTAGGAGGTGTTGGCTTCGATGACGAAGAAGCGCACCTTGAAGCTGAACGTGGACATCTGGATCTTGACGGTGATTGCCCCCAAGGTCGTCTTCCCCATGTTGTCGAAGCCACAGATGATGACGTCTGTAGGCTCCAAGTCGTCTACTGCGAAGCCGGCCCGAGTCAAGCTCCGGACGGGTAGGATGTTCACAGCAGACCCTGGGTCGATGAGGATTCGACGAAGGTGTGCATCTCCGATGTTTCCCTCGATGTAGAGTGGACGGTTGTGGTCACCGTCCTCCACGACCTTGTCTTCTTCGTCGAACGTGATCTCATTCACGTACAGTGGGTTGGTGATGAGCCGGTGCTTGGCCATGTCCACCTCGTAGAGTTCCGGTTCTAGGAGCGCTTTCACGAGCGCTTCCCGAAGATCCGGCACAAGCATTAGAGCATCATAGACGCTCAGCAACGCAGGGATCCTCTTCAGGTGGGCGATGATGTTGTAGTCGATGTTTTGGAACTTGTCGCCCTTCTTCTTGGAGGACTCAGGGGCCGCTTCTGGTAGGGTGACTCCTATCGCCTTATCTCCTTTAGGAGGCTTAGGCTTTGGGAGGTCCGGCAACACCTTCCCTCCACGCAGGTTCATGTTGACTTCGGCTTGTGCTTGCTCTTTCTCGTCGTCAGCGAAGAATGCTTCCCGTTCCTTGGCGGTGAACACTTCATCGGGGTCCGAGTTTGAGGATTCTTCGTCGACGAGGATGGCGTTGCATGTCGCCACATTCGAAGACGGGGCAGTATCAGCTTCCTCCCGCGTATCTTTGCTCTTGCTTGATGATGTTTGCCCCCAGTTCTTGGGCAAGAACTCCTCCAAGGTGGGCAATACGCGACCTCGCCGGGGAAAAGGTGCGTCTCCTTCTGACTTGGGGACGAACCGAGGTTGCGGGCGCCTCTGACTTGGGTTCGGCGGCCTTCTTGTTGGTGTAGCGCGTGGTGGCGCGGCCATACGAGGACGCCGTGGAGGTGGTCCACTCGGACATGGTCGTCGCTGCACCACAGTCCATCTTTGATCTTGGTCGACACGTGGGGCTTCTGCCGGAGTCAGGGAAGCCGTCGGGACCATCATGGCTGCCAGCTTGTGTTCCACTTGAGCAAGCGGAACCAACGACTCCTCGTGCTCATCTCCTTCTTGTCTTGATGGGGAACGCGTCCTCACGGTCACCACGTTGACTGTATGGTAGTCGGGGTTGACGGCATCAGCGTCCAGGTTCACCCTCCTCTCGTTGATGGCCCTTTGGAGCCACTCCTTGAAGGCGACGCAGTCCTCGATGGCATGACCAACATACCTGTGGTACGGGCAGTACAGAGGATTGTTGGTCATGTTTACTTGATCGGGCCTCCGTGGGTCAGGTAAGTTGAGCGCTTTGTGTTCCATGAGCTGCTCGAACTTCCCTTTCACCAACTCCCGCTTGAAGACATACTGCTTCTTGAGGAGTTCTTGGATGTTGTAGCGTGGCCTCCCTCCGCCTTGTTCATTCCGGGCGCCTACGACGGGCACTTGACCTTGAGGGGTGGTGGAGAAGACTCTTGCTGCATTCGCCTCCACCGTCGCCTTCCCTTTGCCTGCGCTGCTACTTGGCTTCGCCGTCGCACCAAAACGCTTGGTTGGGTCGAAGGCACTCGCATTCTTGTAGAGCTCCATGATTTGGGGGGACTTGTCGAACTCGATCTTCGTGGCGGCCACTACTGAGCTCAGAGCACTGAACGTCTTGGGCTCCCGCCTGGACACTTCAAGCGACCAATGTTGCAGCATTCCGTTAATGCACATCTCGATCGCGTCTTCAAGGTGCATCTCTCTAGCGAGACGCACATAGCTGTTGCGGAAGCGGATGACATAGTCGTCGATGGCTTCCTCACGCTTTTGCTTCACTTGGGACAACTCAACGATAGAGAAGTCCTTCTTCATGGCGACGAAGTGCTTCCTGAAGACATCCTTCATGGCTCCCCAGCTACCAATGGATCCTACTGGCAGGCGGCTATACCAATGGAAAGCTGCGCCGGTTAAGGACCCAGAGAACTGACGGAGCAGCAGTGACGAGTTGTTAGCGGTGTCACCGCACGCCGCTTCAAAGTACGCGAGGTGCTCCCTCGCATCACCAGTCCCATCGAACTGACGGAACTTGGGTGGATGCCACCCTGACGGGAAGGGCACAAGGTCGTGCCAAGCTTCGTACGGCTTCTCCAGTTCGCTCTCCGCGGACCGGGGTGCCTGCTCGCTTGTCATTCGCCTTAGCTTCTTGTTCACCATGTCTTCAACTAGGTCGTGGTAGTCCTTCAACGTCGTCGGCAGCGGTGCCACGTTGGCAGAGGCACTGCCAAAGTGGAGCGGCTGATGGCGAACGCTTCCGGTGCCATCTAGCCCTTCAAATTGTGGATCTTCCGCAGCTTTGT
The DNA here is from genome assembly GCA_033239725.1 of Echinochloa phyllopogon. Taxonomy (NCBI): domain Eukaryota; kingdom Viridiplantae; phylum Streptophyta; class Magnoliopsida; order Poales; family Poaceae; genus Echinochloa; species Echinochloa phyllopogon. The sequence goes on from BTCW01000006.1 coordinate 37,470,457, forward strand.
ACGCACCAACAAGTGGAGCGTTCTGGGTCGATGCCGTGACCAGTTCGACCAGGTGATCAAACTTCTCAGAGAGCTCGGTCATCATACGACCTTGCTCCTGCACCTTTTCCTCTAGAGTAAGCACTCAAGGTTCCTTTGGCACCTCCTGGCGCCGACTCTCGGGGTGATCATCCACTTCCATGTGAGCTGGCGCGGAGTTGAAGTCTTCAAAGCGCTCGTCTCCATCCGAAGGAATGGACGGGACGAGGTCGCCATAGCGAGGTGAATGGGCATGCCTTTCCAGCGACGAGGATGAGTCGGTGTCGCTTGCTGTCTCGCCATCTCGGGGATCTCCTATCTCCCATTCGTCCTCGACTGATAGCCCTTTCATCTTCTCAGTTGCGATGGACTTGAGCCGCGTGCTGGCTCCGCTCCATTCCGCGATGTGTTGCAGGTCTTCAGGGTGTTGCGGAAGTCGATCTGCAATGTCGACGTAGCGCCATGGGGATGTATCTGATGCCAACGCCTTGTCACCATCCGACAGAGAGCCTTTCCCCATAGTGATGGGAAGGCAAGGCGTTGAAGTCCTCGTTTGCTCCCGGGTCGTAGATGCACTTGAGTTCGCCGGGTCCTCCGAACTCCCGAACCACGAGCGCACGTGGCCTAGCCGGGACAGGAACGTCTTCCTGAAATCCGCCTTCGGATTGGGCACGATCTCCTCATCAGATGGGTAGGTGAATTCATGAGTCACCTCGGGAGGGACCCACTCCATCTCTGCTTCGCCTCTGGAGCGTGCAGTCAATGTGCTGCACGTAGCGACATTCTTCTGGCCTTCTCCTGGCGTCATTTCCAACTTGGGTGGAGAAACTTCGACCGCCTCCTTTGATCCTTGGGATGCAACGACGGCTTCAGCTTGGGGACGTGCACCACCATCTTGCATCAACGATGACTGCTCGACTCCCTCCATGGGCGTAGGTGTGTGGGACGGCTCTCCATCACTTGACGAGGAGACCGTGCTTGGTGTAGCTTGTCGTAGATCTTCACCGCGCTTGAGGATGATCGGGGACCGATCCGTAGTTGGAGCCTCCTTCTTCGCGTCATCATCACCAGCTTGGTTCCGTCGTGGCTTTGGAGTTAGCCGGTTAAGGAGGTAGTGGTACCTCTCTTCAGCTTCCAAGTCAGGAGACACACGGAATGTGATCCGGTTGTTCTCCTGGTGAACTTCTCCATCGGGTCGCAGACGGACCTGAGTGTGCTTCAACACTAAGTCCTCGAGCTCCCGGTATAATGCCTGGCGATTCCTCCGACGCCTCTCCCTCTTGCGCTGGTTCTCGGTAGGTCCAGGCTGGACTTGCTGAGGAACTTGAGGTGATGGCGCAGCCTGGCGTGCAGCCATAGTAGGCATGTTCCCTGCTCGTCGCCTTTGGTCTTGTACTTCTCGCCTTGGTGGGGAAGACATCCTCGGGAGGTCACGTCTCTGTGAAGAATCACGAGCCTGCCATTGTTGGGGACGTGAGGCGAGGTCATCATGCCTCGATGACCACCGATTCCATCGTGGTGGTAAAGTAGACTGCCTCCGCTGGGTGGTGAATGGTGGTGGAGACCTCCGACGCGGCGCCAATGTCTGGCGGTCGTGTTGAGGACGGCGGTTGCTAGCGAATCGCTCCGTCCTTCCTCCAGCTCGCGCCGATGAAGACTCGGGCGCGTCTCGATCTTGAAGCCTTCTCCCGAGTTGAGCCACTTGGTCTTGGAGTTGACGCAACTCCCGTCGCATGCCTTCATCCCTGGGTGCCGCCTCCTCGGGCTGCAGGGCTGCAAACCTGTTAGCGTCAGCTGCAGCAGGGTCGTCGGTTACCGTCACGTGACAGCAGGGCACCCATCCGGTTGGACGGATTGGGGTGTTGTTGTCGATGGCGATCGTCGCTCCCACGAGGTGTGGCCTCTTGTTCGAGCGTCTCCTCTTCCAGTACTCCCGCATGATCGCGCGTCGCACCAGGCTCTTGACTTTGGCTGGTTCGTGCGCCCATTCGTCAAGGAACACGTCGTACGGCGGTTCCAGGATGCTGGGGTAGGTGAAGACCTTGTCGAGGAGGATGCCGGTGTCGAGGGACCAGTCCTCCTCTGGGACTGTGATCTGGGCGATGCGAGAGCTCACTTGTTGGTGTAGCCGCTGCACCTTGCGGTACTTCCTCCGGTAGTTGCGTAGCGGATGCGGGCTTGAGGAATGGCGAGCGAAGGACACGTGTCGTCGCAAGTTGCTAGACACAGCCTCCAAGGCCTCCAGTAGCTCGACCTCCGTGCGCTCCACAGCTGGAGCAGCCACCTCTTGAACAGGTGCTGGGGTAGGAACGTGGAGAGTTGCAGTCGTCGCGCGCCTGTTGGCCGCCTTGACGCGTAGTTGCTGCGCGGCCTGGATGTCTCCCTTGAGCTCGGCCGTCACCGACTTCTTCAGAAGCGCGCGGGCCTCCAGCATGAGACCGCGACGCTCCTTCTTTGCCTTAGCAGAAGCTCGCTTTTGAGCTTTCTTGGACTGGGCTCCCTGGAACTGCGCCGGGTCTTGCGTCCCGTGCACGTAGGTCTTGTTGCGGTGCTCGAAGATCGCCACGCGCGGAAGCTGTCCGAAGTTGAGCAGGAACGGCTCCTGAGTGTTGGCGGCGACGATAGTCACCACAGCAGGGACCTTCCCGGGCTTCGCGGCGGCCGGAGCTTGGGTCTTGGTGGCTTCGGATGCCCCTCCTTGCTTGGACATCAGCGCAGCGGTGAACGTCCCGAACTGGATCGGAGACGGCGGCAGGGTCTTGACAGCGTTGGGAGATCCTCCTGCGAGAAGGAGATTCCTCGTCAGGATAGCTCCTTGCCGAAGTCCTTCGTACAGCATGCTGTGTTGATGGAGAACGGCGAAGACGAATTCGACAACCACTGCACAGCAGAGATGGGAGGAGAACCAGGTCCCACCGGGCGTGCCAATTTGTTTGGACAGAAAAATCGCCCAGGGATTTCTCTACACGCGTGGGAAAAATAAAACGCGGGCGTGCCAGTGTACAGAGTACACAAAGTAAAAAGAAAGGGAACAAGTATTTCATTAATCTTTTCAGACAACAAATATACAAGTTCCTAATATGGTGCGCTCCATGGTCTGCTGACGGCGATCTTGACTTGGGCGATGTGATCTTCTGGTTCCCGGGGCCTCGGAAAGCGCCCGGTTAATTACCTCCGCAAGACTAGCTTGCCGGAGCACCTCCGATTAGGCTGTCATGGTCGTCGTCTTTGGTCTTTGCTTCACGTTCTCCACGCATGTGCTGATGATGGTGATGTAGGTGTGTGTGTGGGCGTCGGCATCGTCATGGCCTCGTCGGTGTCCATGAGCCGGTGTAGCGCAGCTGGGACATCAGCTCCGCCCGCCCTCGCGTCGTCCGCCTCGTCGGTGTCGAACGGCGCGTAGTGGATGTCGATGTAGGGGTAGCAGATGCTTGGTGAAGACGGGGAGCTTGACCGAGAAGTCGACGTCGTGGCAGCTTGATCGTCGGAGTCTTGAATCTTCAAGTCTTGGTGTAGAGCGCGGCCGCAGGGAAAATCCATCTGCAAATTAGCCTCTGGCCTTCTGTCTCCTGATAGTAGTAGTGTTTGCCGCCATGTGCATGTGCATGCATTGGGCCCAAATACATGCAAGGGACACGCACATAGCGCATGCATGCCTTCCTGTGCATGTACGTGATGCACTTTCATACGTGCACATCACCGGCCGTGCATGGGCTCATCGCCGGCCGCGCGCTCGGGCGGCGCAGCTCAATGGCTTCATCACATCGTAGTCGGCCAGCACCCTCCGGCCGTCGACAGCTCGTCGTAGACCCCAGATCGGATCGCTCCCGGCTCCGGTTCTCCTCTCATCCGTGCGACGTGTGTGTTCGTGCGTGCATGGATGATGGATGTGATCTATAAAACAGAGAAGGAGTGAGGGATTAACCTGCGCCGCCGACGGTGTACGGGGAGTTCATGGCGCTCGACCCGGCTCCGACGTAGTCGCCGGCTCCCAAGCGGTGATGGAGGTGAGCGCTAGGCTTGGAGAAGATGGCCGCGGTGGACGTCGCCGGCTTGCCGCAGCAGACGTTGCCGACTTGCTAGGCTGAGGCAGACTTGGGCAGCAGTAGCAGATGCAAACAGCAGGCGCTCTCCCTGGCGGCTGCTTGCGTCCACCCAAAAAAGGAAGCCCCTTTCTGCGTAGGGGTCAGAGGCCTTTTATAGGCAGCGGCTAGGGTACAGAGTCACCCCGGACTCTCCTCGCGCGCCGCCGTAATCAGTTGGTCGAGAGAAAATCTCTCCTGTGGGCCTGGACGCTTTGCTTAATGACCTAGCTGAACCGGCGTCTCTATCTCCAAAACAAACTCCGGATAATTATCCTCGCGTCGGGATTCTCTGGGACGATTTGCTCCAGCTCACTTTGACGTGGGCCTAACTAGGTGAGGTCCCATTGCACAGAGGAGAAACCCACACGTACGCGTGTATTGAATTGGTTTTCTTTCAACTGATGTCAACCAGGATATCTCGGGTTTGTTGCTGACCAAGGATAATCATCGCCGGCTTTCTACGGCAAGAATCTCCCCGCACTCTTTAGTCACCTGTAGGTTCTAGAACCTTCTAGGTGAGGCCAGCTGTACTGTGGGTCCGACGTATCCCGGCACGGCAACACGTACTTAGCCTCGTATGCATACGGGTCTAAGCCGTCTACTGCGAGGACTCCAAAAGATCCGTATACGTATCGGCGTCGCTTACGCTTACGGGCGCCATGCATACCGGCCGCCGTGCACCATCAGCTCTTGAGACGCTAAACAATCCGCAGCCATATACATTTTAACTCACACGTATGAGGCTTGCATGCATGTACGTGAATGAAACGAGCTTTGCATGCAGCCAGGGCAAGTTAGCTTTCTTCTTTTCTTTTTTTTCTGTAATCGCTTATGAGTCCAATTCTGAACTCAAATCACAACAGAACAATTACGTGCAATGTATAAATATTTGTACCAAATTATGGTCAAACAACGGAGACAAAAAAATATGTGATAACGATGTACACAAGAAATTTATGACGAGATGGAGAGATTTATCAAGCACTAATCCATCTATATTCCCTTCTTTTCTCTCACGCTTTAATTTAATTTCGTATATTTTACTTGTATTTGGTATCTGTGATGGACATAATTATGGAGACAGATACATGAAGCCCACCTACCAGCACTGTGAGAACGACGGACCAAATAATTTTTTTTCTTTAGTATTAAGGTAGAGATTAGTAGCACGGGCGGAGACGTGGACAGAAAAACCCATCCCGGTGACAGGTGTCCGGCTGCGGGCCTGCGGCTGCGCCCACCCGTTTCGTTGACTCGTTGGGCAATTCCGGCCGTTTTGCTGAATGGGCTTCAAAGCCAAGTTTAGGCCCATGGTTTTTGGCGGTAGTTGTGGCCCATGTTGTCCTGACGACTCCATTTTTCTCATGGGCCGTCCAGTTGTTCTCGCAGAGCGCGCTCCATCGCGCAAGTTGGCCGTCAGTCTCGAATGGACCCGGCCCATATTTACCACGCAGACCGATGAGGCCTTTTCGTACGAGCGTCGCTCATCCATCGATCCAGGGTGTGCTCAAAAAAAAAATCCATCGATCCAGGGACCAGGGGGCTCGCACGCGTTTCTTCCCGGTAGAAATGCAGAATGTTCAGAGCTCCGACCTCAGTGCGACGCATCGTGCTCCTCCCAAGTGACTGCCAGCCTGCCGTGCTTTCCAGGAACAAGTTGACCTTCTCCTCCACACGACTCGCTCTCAATTCCTCCCTCATCTCAGGAGTCAGGATCAATCGAGCATGCAGAAAAGGGCACGAAGAGAGGTCCTCGATCGATTGCCTGACGAGCTTTCGGTGGATGCAGAAACGTTACCGTGCGGTTGTGCAGCACAAAGGGGAAAAAAGGCATTTGGCAGAAAAGGAGGGGCACTAGGGCAGGCAAACCCAATGAAGAAACCTCAGTTATGAGTGATGATATACATGGTTCACATCTGGATCTAGATATCCTTGGTGCGGAACCATGAAAGGTTCTTGTGTGATCGTGTTGTCTGATCCAAGATCTGCTGATGAGAAGTGAAAGTTTGAGCTCATTCGTCCAATGATCCTGCATGGCTTCAACCACAAGGGACAAGACAGGAAAAAGAGGCATGGAAGGTGTAGATGTACTGGAACGCAATGCCACAATGAGAACAGCTCCAAATCAAATTCTACCTTTTGCCACTAACCACTGAACTGCAACTCCATATGCTAATTTGGCCTTGGTGATCTGGAATCAGTACCGTTGCTGTGTTTTGACAGACTAGGATTTCAACTCTCATGGAATGAGAAAAAAGGTTATACATGTACTGCATGTTCATTCAGTTATTATTACACGAGTCCTGGATGTGCAGCCGTGCAGGAACCTTATGGTTGAAGTCCCCTGCCCTGGAAAGCTTTCAATGCCCTTCCGAAGTTAGACGCAACAGTAACAAGTACCGGCAATTGAATTCACCAACTAATTCTTAGGTTAATGGGTCAGGGGGGTTTGTTGCTGCCACTTTTGCACAGCCTAGCTGGATTTCTTAGTGATGTATTGTACAAACCAACCTATTTATCATGAATCATGGAAAAGGTTAGAAGGAACAAACACGCATGGGGGTGAGCAATTAGCAGCCACTCAGGAATCAGGATGCAATTAGCTGGACAAGACAAGCTGCAAACTTGCAATCTCAGTGATCAGGGTATTCAGATTTCAGATATGTGTGCAGATGCATCCATGGCTCTTTTGTCAGTGAAAAGTGAAGAGGCATACAGCTCAAGTCAAAATTTGCAAGTTCTGAGGCAACAGGGGGACCAGAGTTAGATGAGGTCAACACCTCCCTAACCTCATGCTGATGCAAGTCAAAGGCTGCTAAATCCTCCAGCTCACCAGGTCCATGGGGACCAAGTTTCTCATACAATGGCGGTGTTCACTTCCCTTCAAATTCAAAACTTCCCCCAAACTTTCTCTCTCTAAACTTCACTATTCACTATCACATCAAATCTCTCTCCTCATGCATGGAGCATTAAATATAGGTAAATAAAAAAACTAAGTACATGGTTTTGATGTACACGACGAGACGAATCTTTTGAGCCTAGTTAGGTCATGGTAGGACAATGATTACCACAAACAAACGAAAAGTGCTACAGTGCGCTATAGTGTTCGATGTGACATTTTCACCCAAATTCACATTTCATTTTCAGGGAAGTGAACACCGCCAATAGTGCCAATAAAACCAGCCAGGCCTAGTTGTACCATACCAGACCAGGCCAGTGGGGTTTGTAGACTTTGTGTCGTTGTATTGTTATTGTAGCTCAAGTGGTACCAGTAGATTGTAGTAATTTATCATGCTGTCACTGAGTACTTAGCAAGGACTGATTAGTTGGAAAGTTTCAACGTAGCCCATTGTAGTAACGCTGCATTGATCACTTGACCTTTTTGACATCAAGCAGGTGAGAACATCTTCAGTTACTTGCTTCATCTGATAAAGGGGTAGGCCTGAACCAGAGTGCAATGGCAGTTGCCAGCATCAATCCTGAACATCAAGATGCCCAGCCCAGCATCAGATTCAAAATGTATTCCTTGTGCTGATAAAGATGACCACAATTCAGACTATCATAGTTCAGAGTTTCAGAGGCCCTGTTACCACAATTCAAACTAGTGCTAAAAAAACTCAGATTTTTCAGAGGTCTTGTTGCCACGATTCAGACTGTCGGTGCTAAAAAAATTAAGAGTTCCAGAGCCTTGTTTCTGAATGTATAATGCATGTATGCATACTCAGTAGTCCAACTGGAGACCATGTTCCCGACTCACTGCATTGCTATTCAGACTTCATTAACTTGCAGGGTGGCATGAAAACGCTAGACTTATCAAGAAATTAGATGCCCCTTACATTGCAGGGAGACGACTGCCATAGTGTGAAGGCAAGAACTGAGTGGCCGTGTACAGGGATTGTCCTCAGTCCTCACAGCATCGACGATGGTTGCATCTGAGGAGCACATGGATATTGGGGCTAATGGTCATGGGAACGCACTGAGATCCGAAGGAATCCGAGGTGCACTCACAGTGAAATGTCTTCTACATTTCTTCATCCTTTCAGATCACTGATGCTAATCCAACAATGCCTGTGTGGAATACAGCCATGCGGATAAATCTGTTCCAGTTCACGTAGCAATGGAGGCTCCAAACGGGTGTCCGCATAAGCCAAGCACTGCAAAAACTGATACCGCAGCTGCAAATGCTGCCTTACCAATGGGCAATGGCCTCCTGGTTGGCCGGTTCACACTGCTATCGTACTAGTCTTGCAAGAATTTCTGAGGATGATCACGCTCGATAAAATAATTTGAACAGTTGCAAGAGGCCAAGGCTGTGTTTCTTTCCTCCTGGAAATAAATTTTCAAAGGGAATCTTACATGCATGGAGTACTAAATGAAGTTTGTTTGCAAAACCCATTTAGAAATGAGTGCAACTTTGCGCGACGAATCTAATAAGCCTAATTAGTCCATGTTTTGCTACAGTGATGCTACAGTAACGGTTCTCTAATCGTACGGTCAAAGGCCTCATTAGATAGGTCTCGCGAAATAGTCCAGTGTTGTGAAGTTAGTTTCGTGGACTGACTTTATTTAATACTTTTAATTATTGATCAAAGGGGGTGGAAAAATATTTCCACACCCAAAGAAACACGGCCCAAGAAACCAAGGACTGTACCATTGTACAATCTGTTTTTTTCCCAGTCGTGTACACCAACACCATGCCCAAACAAATTCATTTGCTGTCTACTCTCACCAGCTGCCCACCTCACGCGCATTGCAACAAAATTCAGAACTGAATGCTCAATCGCTCCACATGCAGTAAGATACCCTGGTGCGGAGAACCGCAGCAAAAGGGCAAATGCAAAGCACAAATTTGCACAGGTTTGTATATGGGGAAAATGCAGGAGCTGCATCAAAGTCCACCGCCAAAACATAAACAATGCTGTTTCGGCAGCCTGCAACCGCTTGGAGTTACATCAACCACGGCATCTTTGAGTTCTTGACATGATTCAAAGGTCCCAGTGAAATCTAGTATCCGACCAAAAAATAGTAATATTGTGAGCAGAATAATCTGAACCAAAAGGAAGCCCGTGACCTCAACATATTTGTTCAGCCACGGCTGTCCTTTGCTTTGCTCCTGTTGTCTATCTATACCATACCCCCACTTTTTTTTTCTACTTTTCTCTCAAGCTTAATTTAGCCACGGATCCTTTTTCCCTGCCACTAAGCACTGCCATGCTAGCATCATTAAGATGCAAAGCAGCAAGGCTTAAACAATAAGCACTTACAAAGTTACAGGACACTGCTAGGCTAGCTAGCCTCCAAGGACAAGAGAATGCACACTTGGTGGTGGAGACGACCGTGCCGGGGAACACGCCGGCGGCGGCGGCGCGGCGCCTCATCACGATGCCGCAGACATGGCCATGGATTTCCTCTTGGTGGTCTTGCCGGCAATGACGACATTTCTGACCCTGATGTCGAGCTTGTAGTACTGCACGAACCATTCGACGAAATGCCGGAGGCCGGCCTCGAGCGACGTGGCCGGGCGGTAGCCGAAGTCCTGCGCGGCGTGGCTGACGTTGGCGTGCGTGAAGGGCACGTCGCCGTTGCTCGGCATCGCGACGACGCGCTTGTGCGCCTTCTTCCCGAGGAGCTTCTCGAGGATGGCGACCATGCGGGTGACGGGCACCGGCGAAGTGTTGCCGAGGTTGTAGACGCGGAGCGGCGCGGGGCCGCGCTTCTTGCCGGACTTGGAGCCGGTGCTCTCGCCGGCGGTGTCGAGCGCGCCGAGGCACCCCTTGACGACGTCGTCGATGTAGGTGAAGTCGCGGCGCGCGCCGGCGAAGAGCGTGATGGGCTCGCCGGCGACGATGCTGCGGGCGAAGGAGAAGTAGGCCATGTCGGGGCGGCCCCACGGCCCGTAGACGGTGAAGAAGCGGAGGCCGGTGATGGAGAGCCCGTAGATGTGGTTGTAGGCGTGCGCGATGGCCTCGCCGGCCTTCTTGGTGGCGGCGTACAGCGACGCCGGCCGGTCCGTGCGGTGCTCCTCGGAGAAGGGCGTCTCGGCGTTGAGCCCGTACACCGACGACGACGAGGCCCACACGATCGCCGGCTGCGGGTCGGCGTGCTTCGCCGCGGCCTCGAAGACGCTCACGAGCCCGGCGACGTTGGAGGCCACGTAGGTCTGCGGCGCCCGCATCGCGTAGCGCACGCCGGCCTGCGCCGCCAGGTGGAGCACGTGCGTGAACGGCGCCGCCGCGAAGAGCCGCTCCAGGAGCGCGCCGTCGTTGATGTCGGCGTCGAGCACCACCACCCCGCGCGACGCGAGCAGCCGCTGCCGGGCGCGCTTCAGGGACGGGTCGTAGTAGGAGTTGAAGTTGTCGAGGCCGAGCACGCCGTCGCCGCGCCCGCGGAGCGCCAGGGAGCAGTGCGCGCCGACGAACCCGGCGGCGCCGGTGACCAGCACGGAGAGGCCCCCGTCCCGCCGCGGCGCGGCGCTGCGCCGGACCTCGCGCTCCCACGCCGCGCCGCCGTACGCGGCGCGCGAGCCCAGCAGGCTCCGGTGCGACGACCGCCGCGGCGCCGAGGGCGAGGAGCCGGAGGAGGAGGAGGGCGCGGCGGAGGAGAGGTTGAAGGAGCGGGAGAGCAGGGACGGGTAGTGGACGGCGAAGAGGAGGACGAGCGCGAGCGTGGCGAGGATGGTGGCGCGGAAGAGCAGGTGCGAGGACGCCGACACGAGCTGCTTGGCGCCCGACGCGCGCCGCAGCAGCACCGCCGCGCCCGCCGCGTGCCGCTCCAGCCTGACGCCCTTGGCGGCCGCGTCCACCACGCCGGCCGGCATCCCTCCCGCTCTGCTTGCCTCGGCGGTGGGTGAGCTGCTGAGCTGGGTGGTGTACGGCGGAAGCGAAGTGGGGAGCGGGGGAGTGAGAGTGTGAGTGATGGGGATTGTGGTGAGAGCGAGAGCGCGATGAGATATAATCGAGGTGGCGGGGGCCCATTTTGGTTGGTTGCGGCTATGGGGTGTGTTTAGTTGTAAAAAGGTGGGTAAAATTTGGTCGAATAGTCGCATCGGACACTGTACTGTATTGTAGCACTTTTCGTTTGTTTGTGGTAATTGTTATCCTACCATAACCTAACAAGGCTCAAAAGATTCGTCTCGTCGTGTACATCAAAACTATGTACTTAGTTTTTTTATTTATCCACGTTTAGTGTTCCATGTATGAGGAGAGAGATTTGATGTGATTTGATGTGGTAGGTGAAAAGTAAAGTTTCCACGTTTAGTGTTCCATGTATGAGGAGAGAGATTTGATGTGATTTGATGTGGTAGGTGAAAAGTAAAGTTTGGAGAGAGAATTTTTGGTTTCCGTGGAAGTAAACACACGGTAGGGTGGTGCTTAACTTCCAAAACAGGTGTGCTTAGCTCGAGAGAAAAGGATGACCGCGTTGAGGCTAGGGACGGCATTGGCATGTCGCTAGCTAGCTCTAGCTCGAGCTCGCGTCTGAGACTGACCGTGTGTCAGAATTCACCGCGTGAAGGCTCGCGGGAATGAGTGAGCTCTTGTCCGCTTTCGCCAGGTAGCTGCCGGCCAATCAACACCGCCCAAGTATACATCACAGAGTTACGTATCTTCTTTTTGTTTTTGGAAACGAAAAAACAGCGAGGAGAGAAATACTGTGCCTCTGCCCTCTTGGGCCCATTTGATCTGTGTGTGCAGCGGGTATAGCCTGTAGAAGCATGAGACTATGGGCAGATGTCGGTGCTACTCAATTTCGGTTACTCCATCCGACAGAAATACATATATAGGATTGTTCTCTTTTTTTTTCTCTGTATTTTCAAGTTGTGAGATAACGGCTGCTCTCTGTTATACTTCCCATTTTTAAATATATAACATTTAAAACTAGATAATCAACCAATGTCATTGTATATTTAAACGGAACGACCATTTCTAATGAGCTAATTAGCTCCTCTACGTGTGTAATCTATGGTAGCCGAATGTCGGTCTCCTGTTTTGCCTAACATTTGACCATTGTGCTTTGTCTCCCAATTGGACGGTTGTATATACTGTGGACGTAGTGTTTTATTAATACGTGTACACGTAGTTTTATTACAATCTGGAAGCGTAACATGGGTAGCATTGATAGGCAATCAAGGTCCTCTTTCGTCCGGCCTGTTCGTTTGACTGGTGGCTGGTGGCTGTCGCTGGTTTTTGCTGAGAGAAAAACACTGCTGGCTGGTTGGTGGCTGGTGGCTGGCGCTGGTTTTCGCTGAGAAAAAAATACTGTTGGCTCGCTGGAAACAATCCAAACGAAGAGGGCTCGTGAGAAACAATCCAAACGGACAGGGTTGTTAATTTCCTCCTGCTCATTGACCTTCTCCTCTCTTACACTAACATGGGGCGCTACGGCCGTAGTACTGCCGAGTACCGAGCTGGGCGCCAGTTTGTAAAGCTGTGGGAACGGAGCGACCTGATGCTCGTAGTACGCAGTGCAGTAGTAGCCGGGAGACTTTGATATACCACTAGAAGGTTTCCATTGATGAATCTCCCCAGCTTTCCTCAGTGTCCCTTTGAGGAAAGTAGTATAGGGGAGCCCCCATACTTCGCCAACAGGATAAAGGAAAAGGTGCCCGTGTCTCCGATCCTCAGCTCAAATTAGTTTAGCATTCTTTTTAGATAACCATCAATTTTTTTTTTGAACAGACCATCACTCCAATTCATCCGATTTCACGCGTCACTTACGGTTGCAGTCTTGCGTTTCAGTCGTACGTGTACGTGCCGCCTTCGAAGAATAGCTCCTGTCTCTGGCTTTCTTCATGGCGGGTGTTTGTATGTGTGAGTAAAGTTAAATTAGTCAAAAACTACTGTATTTTGACGGCATAGGTCAGCACTTATTTACGCGTCAGCGGCCCGATGTGCCAGTGTCCCGGATCACACGCAGTGAGGTGGTGGGCCCACGCGGCGGAGGACGGGAGAGTAGCGCTAGCGCCAAAGAGAGGACGGCGCTCCTTTGACCACATCACCACATGTCCACGTGATGCCACTCCGCTCCTCAAGCTGTACGGACTACGGATTACGATACATCTACTGCTACTGTGCTGTTACACGCATACGTACGTGGACACATGAGTTAACTGCTGCCTGCACTGACGTCTCAGTTCAAGGCCGTAAATGAGATACACCTACCGCTCATTCAAGGCCGCCGTCCACTCCACTGCACCGGAAGCTGGAATCATGCATCTTCTGGGTTCGTTCGGGCAAGCTGGATGATGGAATGGAACACGACGCACGCAGATCAGCAGATGCAATGAGCGGCGCACAGTGAGAGGACACAATAGGCCCGGCTTCCTCCGCCCGCACGTTGGCGAACAGTGCCTCGCCGGCCGTCGGCGGTGATGGCTGGCACGCACAGCCTGCCGGTGCCGCCGGTGGATCGATTCCGATTCGATGGGTCGGTCGCCGGTCGGTGGCTGATGAATGCTCGATCATGCTCGCTGGGCCAGCCAGAGCCAGAGCCACAGCACACAGCAGCAGGTTCGATTTCGATCGATCGTCCGTTCAGCTCATCGATCGATCAGCAGCAAGCAGCTGCTGGGTTTTAAGAGCCTCACATGCCTGATGCCCCCGACCCATCGGCATCGACCCACGCTGCCGATGCGGCGGCGCCGCGGCCGGCTGTTATTACTGTGTGCAGTGCGCGCACGCGGGCGCAGGGTGAGAGTGCGGCGTCCCGCGGCGGCGCGGCCGGCCGGCCAGTTCTTCCTGACGTCGTGTTTAGCTTTTGCTTTCCTGAAACAGACGGCAAATTTCAGTTTCGTTTTATCGGAACAGCTGTTCTGCTCTGATGCAGGGGTGGCAATTAATAGCAAGGTTTGATTTACCCCAGCGTACGCAGCGTAGAGAATACTGTATGGTGTACTCCGTATGCGGTAGGTACAATTGACTGGAGGGCAAGGTATCTTTAGCTAGCCGACAGCTAGTCAGAAGGGATTCAGAGGTGACGCGCTTTACCGGGCAGAAAGTGAAACCGCACGGGATGTTTGTCGCCACTGTCCAGTTCCAGCGAGATCAACTATTCAACTGGGGTAGCTATTATACTAATCCTACTCTAGTACCACTAGTTAAATCAACTAAACGTCTAAACCTGCACAGAGATTGCCTAGGTATTCGTAACCAGGTGGGATACCGTGTAGATACGCTACGCTCGTCGCTCACTGAATCTACTGCAGGAGGGGTAGTAGAAAAATGTCTGAAGACTCTGAACCTGGTGGTGGGTCGGGCTGGATTCTAGCCGGGCTTGCATGGGCTCACCAGCTGGGAGAGAGTGGAGTGGGAGCGGAGCGGGCAGCCTACGCTATACGCCTATACACTGGATTGCCTGAATTTCTGATTCGAGCTCGGTAGTTTCAAGCTCTCACAGCTCGCAGAAACGGCATTGCTTCGACGTTCACGATTTGAAATGTGCACCGATGGGTTGAATATGCGACGATCTCAACATTGTTCATACCTATCTACTTCAAGAGGCCAACAATTAATATTTGAACTGAATTCGCTCTATATTGGTGATGCACGATAACAGCACGCGCGCGCACACCGTGATGAGAGAGAAAGGTCGGCTCGGCTCTGTCGGTGGCCTCTTGCTCCACACTTCAGTTCAGTGCATGCATCGGGCACCGAACTGACCTTTCAGCTTTACTAAACTGACAAACCTCACGCACGACGCATGTGCAGAGTTGATATATACAGTGCCAATGCCAATCATCAGCAAGTTGATACCTGATACTACCTCAAGTCAATCTGTGTCGTAATTCAGAGATCTCGGTGTAACTGAATCACTTGGTGCTTGTGGGTTTGATGCCTCCCTCGTCAACATCTAAGAGCAAATACATTATCCAGAACATAAGCTTTCCCGCTGATGCTTGCTTGCTTTTTCTGAGCGGTGATTGCTCTTTTCCAGAGACAAAAGATGAGTTGAGCAGTAGGTACCACAAACAGTTCAGGCCCATCAGCTGGTGCTCACTTGATGGAAGGTTCTCTCTCATGACATTTTTGGAAGCTTCAAAGTTTAGGGTCATGGCGAACACATGACGACTGATGATGAGCGAACAAGATTCCTCATCCACGCTGCATGATTCCATTCGCTCATGCACGATCTCGTCCGGTTCCTCCCGCCCACACATGCATGCGTCGCTATCAACACCCGGACAGGCCCAATCGGATCCAAAAATCCAAAATCCTATGCGGCATCTGGTCCGGTCCGGACACTGCTGCCTGATAAGCTGAAGTGGACAGGTTGGCCCATTTCCGGAGGGAAAGAATTAAAGAGAGAGAAGCAGCAGCATATTTTCATGTGCGTGGCGGGATGAAAAAGAAGATAAGGCGAAAAGAGAGGGGAAATTCGACTGAAGAAAGTTGCCAAGAGTGGAGGAAGAGATTCAGCATCACCGACAATGGATGGATCGACAGCATTATCGTCTATTTGGGCCTCTCAAATCCCTAGTTCCCGTGTGGGTGAGTTGTCGCGAGGCCCAAATGGCGTGCGGCCCAAAGCTCTGATCGAACGCGCTTCTTCTCTCTGAATTCGTCTCATCAGACTTCAGACATTTTTTTTTGAGAGACATCAGACTTCAGGAATAATGATGTGGCTTGACACTTGGCTGTCCGATCGAACCAGAGATGACTGAGGCTTCATGAACCATGATGATCAGGATTCAGAACACGAGTTCCTCTGGTAGGGAGACTCTCAGTCCCAGGTGCCCAGCCTTTTACGGCCCTGCGCCATGAGAACCGAACTCGAGAGCTAGATTTCAGGCTTGCAGTGCAGCTTGGTATCTGACGATGAACCTGATAACATCCAGCACCTGTTTGATCAGAAACCTGCTGATGTTATGTTTAATTCAGAGGGTCTCCTACCCTCCACCTACCAGTGAATGGAATCCTCAAATTGTGACAATAATGGGGAGTAATTTTGTGTCCATGCCTAGGAAGTTATG
Source organism: Echinochloa phyllopogon (assembly GCA_033239725.1). Taxonomy (NCBI): domain Eukaryota; kingdom Viridiplantae; phylum Streptophyta; class Magnoliopsida; order Poales; family Poaceae; genus Echinochloa; species Echinochloa phyllopogon. The sequence goes on from BTCW01000006.1 coordinate 37,486,525, forward strand.
GTTTCAGCAAACAAAAATACGAAGCTTGAGAGTTCATGTTTTCTGAAGGCATTTTCTGAACATGCGGGAGCAAACTTTTGAGAGTACCAAGAACCAACACAAATACCATATGTTCACTTGAGAGTGAATTCAAACCTGTCGTACATGTACTGTAAATTCAATACCGAAGAACCAACACAACAATGCAATGCTTACTCTACCATAACAGCAACAAAACAACTCTATGTATGGCTTCAAAAAGCGAAGCTATATCACCAAAAGATTATGGAGATTTTCTGATATCCCAGAAATGGGAATGCATGCAGTCCAGGCTGAATCTCGACCCCTCTTTTCTCCAAAATCTACAACCCCAACCCCAAGGAACCAGCATCTGTGTATCCATCACCATTCATCAGGTCATCTCTATTTGCACCATCCAAAGCACGAGAATTTCTGCAAGCAAACCAAACGCAAAGCTCAATCAGACTTTTTTTTTTGAAATAAGTAAGCTCAATCAGACTACACAATGGCAAGCAAGGGCATGGACAGTGTGTCAGAGTCAGATCAGTAAGCTTTGTCGCGCCACTCACCGACGAGACGTAGCCGTCGTCGTGCTGCTTGGCGCCATTGCCGCGCGCGCCGTCGTTGCCGTACGCCGTCGCCTTGCCGGCCTGCGTCTGCTTCTCCTCCCTCACCTTGTTGAAGATGTGCGTGTAGCCGTCCGCCGACGCCGGGTTCGAGTCCCAGTCGCCGAACTTGGGCACCGCCGAGCCCCTCGTCGGCTGCCATCGTTATCAGGGCAAGCAAATCCATCAGCTTCCATTATTCCAAGCGCATGTCAGGGCAGAGCACCAAAGAGACAGAGACCAGCCTCACCGTCTCGTTGCCGCGCGAGCCGACCTTGGCCCGGGAGTTGGCGACGAGGCCGTAGCCGCCGCTCTCGGAGGCAGAGCTGTACGGGTGCACCGGCGACTGCTCGACGCTGTACCCGCCGCCGGCGCCGCCTCTCCTCGGCGGTGCGGCGCCGGCGTGGCGGTGGTACGGCGACCCGGCGTAGGGGTTGGGCGAGAGCGGCGGCGCGGGCGGCGCCGATTCGCTTGGCAGGCGCTCGTGCCGCGGGGGCGGCGCCGGCGAGGACGACCTCCCGGCGTCGGAGCGGTTCGGCGACGGCGCGGCGACGGACGAGAAGGCCTCCGGGTTCTCGGCGGGGTCGTTGGGGTTGATCATCTTGCCGCCGGCGCCCTTGCCCTTGCGCGCGTTCTCGAAGTAGACCGTGTACGGCACGTGGCCTTCGTTGTCCCAGTTGCCGAACTTGGGCACGTGCGCGTTCTTCTTCTGCTGCTGCGTGCACGCAAACATCCAGTTCGTCAGTTCGACAAGAACCAGCCATTGCCACCATTTTTTCCTAACCACTTGTGCAAATGTACGTAGCAAGAGGGTTGCGCTTATGGCGACACTTAACAGTTAACACAACACCTTACGACACGACAGGCTGGTTAGTGGTTACACATATAACAGCACAATGCTCCTAATGCTACTTGAAATATGGAATTATTTGTTTTGAAAACAAAAGTAGAGGAAAGCGCAAAACGAGTCTAATGCTTCTTTTGTTCTCCTTCTAGAGGGGTCAGCAGCCAGAATTGTATGACCAGTTGCAATGTTAGAACATGGGCAACAAGCCAAGTTGACATGGGGCTAGCTAAGTATAGTTTGCTGGTACTAGATGGGCATGGTGCACAATCAAACGGGCGGAAATCACACGCCATGACCTCCGGTCGTTTACACACTGCATGGACTAATCAACCGAGCAATTGATTAATAGAGAAACTAATCACATGCTGCAACTCCGCCACTTGTATATTTAAGGACAAACAGGACACGCTAGTGCTGTGGTTGGTACTTCAGGTTTGACAATCTGCTAAGCTTCTGAATGCAGGCTGACAGCGAAGATCTGTCTGGCTGACGCCTCATGTGTTTACTTTCGTTTCCAAAATGGAAAACTATTCCAAGTCAAGAGTACCAGAGCATCTTACGTGCACATATCGTTTTGAATTGCGGCATATATAATTGAATCTTCATGCATAAGCAGAGCTGCTCTATCTCGACAATGTCTTTACAGGTAAGAGCGGCTGGTACCAATTAAATACGGAGTAAGATATACTACAAGCAGGACATCGTATTCCAGTGGGTTAACCTGGCAACATCTCTAGCTCCGTTCATCGTCCAGTATCATTTATGAGACTATGAAGACTATCAGGGTAATGGGTAGTGATTGAAAGATATTTCCCAAGTTTCAGGTCTCGTGGCAAAATTGTGGTTCTCTAAGTGCCAAGAGATTGACCGGTTCACGCAGGAATGGGTTCTAGTTCGTTAGTTCGATTGTTCGAACTTGCCTGCTTTACCCAGTGCGATTCGAATTCCATCGCTCCTCCAAAGAAGTTTGGTTGAACATATATACTATTTGGTTTGGTAGAGAAAAAACGACCCTGACTAGTTCTAGATGCCAAGATAAGCTTAATCGCAGCGAGTTTTGCACCTGCTAGTTTTCAGATATCGCATCCGGAAACCATACAACGAGTTTTGCACCTGCTACACAACGACGAATTGAACCCCTTTCAAGGTAATCAAGGAAACCATCCGGAAACCATGATCTTGTTCTCCCAAAAGACCGGGTAAAAACTTGATTACGCTTCAGAAATCAGAATAGAACCGGCAAATTAAACTGCGGCTCACGACCGACACAAAACCTCGTGAGACATCGAAGGTTTGTCGATCGCGCGCCATGGAAGAAGAGCTAGCGAGGAGGAAGAGAGAGGAACTTACAGCCATGGCGTTCTCGGCGCCGAGAGGAGAAAGGGGCCGAGACAGAGAGATCAGCCCGCGGTGGTCTGGTCTCTGAAGCTTTGGGTCGAACGGCTGCCGGCCTGCAGCTGCAGGAAGGGGATGGATTTATGCGGCCGTGTCGTTCCTTCCTACGGGCCCCACTGGCTGGCGATTAGCTTGGTGATCGATCCTCTTCAGGCCCGGCCGGCAGGATTATAACTCCGAGAAAATGATGGGGGAGAGGAGAGAGGCCGGTTGCATTCTTTATATACACGGTGTCACGAGGCCCCTTTCCGGTAGGACTATTTCTTCCCCTCGTACTAGCTCTCTTGCGAATCAGTCCTTGTGGCTTCTTGTTTGTTTAGGGAAACGTATGTATGCGGCTTGTGTGTTCATCATTTCTGATGCACCAGCCCCAGCCGGCCAGGCATAGGTTCAGCAACGAACGACAATTAGACATGCCACGATTTTGTCGGTCATTGACAATTTTGTGGTAACAAGACCCGCAAAATTTACTACGTATTTCTATATAAGAGATGATCGAAACATAGTATAGGCAGTACACCAAAAATCGGAGGACCAGTCCAAGAAGGCCGTTGACGATGACGCGTTGACGAGCTCAACGTATAGTGACGATGATGCATTGTGCACCAGTCCACCAGCAGGCCGGATCAAAGCGGTAGCGGTGGCCATCTTTGACCGGCTGCTCGCCGCTTCGCTGGCGGCCCTGCAATTTGCAGCGCAACCAACAAAGGCAACAACCCAAAGCGAGATATTGATCCGACGACGACAGAGCGAGCTCGTTAGCTGGATGCTTCCAGCTGCTCGAAATAAATCCAGTTTTCTCCTCGTGGTGAGTCACTGGTCACTCTCCACAGCACAGCACGCACGCACCTCAGCACAGGCAGCAGCACCGCACCGCAGCTGCCGTCAAGGCAGCTTCTTGTCGGGGCCACGCTTTGCTCTCTCGCGCGTGCCCGCCGGCCGCGACGCGCTGGCGGGCGGGCGAGACCGGCGGGTCCGGTGCGAACGCGCGGGGGCCCGGGCGTTCGCGTCGTCCGTTTCTCCTTGGCTCTCTCTTCCTCGGACCCCGGGACCGGGAGCGCCAAGGGGTTCGCGACCCGTCCTCGTCTACGGGACGAGCGGTTGGGATGAGACAGCCGGCCTCGGCGGCTCGTTTTCGTGTCGTGTCGGCGGCTCGGCGTGCCCTCCGCCTCCTCGCTGCTCGGCCGCGGCGGCTTTGGCTGGTGGCGCTGGGCACGAACACGCATGGGTCGTTCGGGTCGCCGCGCGCGCCGGAGATTGAAAGCGTCCACGCTTCTCTGACGCGGCGGCGGACGGACGGACGTATGAGTTTCAGCGTGAACGACCGAGACAACGACCTGCTTCTGATTACTACTTGACAGTTGACACAATCTCAGGTCAACTGACGTATGAGTACATGTATATCCTACCTGAGATTTCTGTAGGATATACATCATTTCACGGGAGGCAGCAGCAGGGCCATACTGGTTTTATTTATCTGACCCCCTCAAAAAAAGGGTGTTGGTGAACGACCTGCTATTTATTTTGTGACCATGCACCTCCCTCGTACAATAATGGAGTAGGAAGGCGGTTTGATTCTACACCCGTGTACCGACTCTGCACCTTTGTGACGTAAGTCACATAATACGGTTACGCCGTCCCTGCCATTCGCACCGTGGCAGCGAAATACTCTACCAAACTGTAGTTGGGAACTGCTCTTGTGGAGCCAAATGAACTTGTTTGCAGTTTTGCCCTACTCCGACACGCTGGTCATCAGTCAGTTACCCAACTAGCAACTCGATGCCACCTCAGCAAAATTCTTCGCACTGTCGCTGCGTCAGGTAGTAAAAACAGTTGCCATTTTTTTTTGCGAGCAAAACAGCTGTCGTTTCTTTTATCGCGAGGAAAGCGGTTGTCATTTAGTAAACAGGATATTTTTTTCAAAAATTTAGTAAACAGGAGGGCGTAAATATAAGCGAATGTGCAGCTGAGCAGGTTACTTTGACTTTGAATACAGTTTAGCTTAGAGAGGCAGTAAATTGACTTGTAAGCATCTGTACAGAACAACGCCATTTTTTTTGAGTGAAAAAACATCATTTTGTTTTCTTTTTCTTCGAGGGAAAAACACCATTTTAACAGTGGAAAAGGTTTGCAATACCATGGACAAATATCCAATGTCCGTTATGGATCTTGGAGCCCAAATAAACCTTACCTGGGCCTGTATTCGACGCGGGCCCTACGTATTGTGCAACTGCAGGACCATAATGTACTAGTATTGGGCTGATTTTGCTCAAGTACAGGCCCAAATCAGACAAGTCCCGTCTGTCCTCTTCGAGATTTTTTTCATTGACCACCAAAGCAGCGGGCTTCTCTAAAATGACCACGAAACCGTGGGGCTTCTCTAAAATGATCACGAAACCATCGTTCATACGCTGGAATGACCAAACTCAAATTTCTTGACCAAAATAGCCCTGTCTTCTTCCTCGTGCTCCCTCTCTTCTTCCTCTCTCCATCCTCTCCCCACCGCCGACCAAACCAGCAGCCTCGCCAGCCTCCTCCGGCCGCCGCTGAGCCCACGACCATACACGTCGAGCAGCGTGAGGAGGCCGCAGGATGCGCGGGAGGCGAACGCGTCGAGGTTGCTCCCCGCGGCAGCGGAGCCCGCCGGAGGCGTGAGCAGCGCGGCGCGGCCGGCGGCGTAGAGGACCAGCGCGCGACTCGGCTTGTCCGCCATGGCCGCGCCCGCACTCCTTTCCTCTTCCTCCGCCGCCCGGCCGCCGTTGATGGTGGTGCTCCACCCGCAGTGCGCGTCGGAGGCCGGCCGCCGCGCCGTGCGCTCCCCGCCGCCCGGCCGCGCCTGCTCCGCCCGCGCCGGGGCTCGCGCCGCGCCTGCGCCACCCGCCGCGCCAGGGCCGGCCGCCGCGTCGCGCGGCCGCGCCTGCTCGGCTGCTCCGCCCGCCGCCGGGAGCCGAGGGAGGCCACTGCCGGCGGCGCATGAGAGGGAGGGAGGGAGGGGAGGGAAAGGAGAGTGGATAAGAGAGAGCGCGGCGAGGCTGCTGGTTTGGTCGGCGGTGGGGAGAGGACGGAGAGGAAGAAGAAGAGGGAGGGAGCATGAGGGAAGACAGGGCTATTTTGGTCAAGAAACTTGAGTTTGGTCATTCCAGCGTATGAAAGTTTCGTGGGGCTCACGGTTTCGTGGTCATTTTAGAGGTGGTAAAATGATAAAAATCTCGTCCTCTTCAGAGATCAGAAACTCTGGAAAAACACCTCCAAGTTCCCCATATTGCCGCTCCTACTCTCTCCACCGCTTCCCCTCCCTTCCCCCTCGTCGTCCTCCCCTCCTCGCCGACGAAACCCTACGCGCTCCCAATCCCTCGCCGCCGCCGCCACCGCCGCCGCCGCAGTCGGGATGTACGCCGACCGGACCTCTGGGCGGAAGCGCTCCGTCAGGGACCGCCTCGGGTCGGGCGGCGTCTCGCGCTCGCGGTCTGACGACGCAAAAAGGTGCGTCCGCGAGCTCGCCCGGTTCGAATCGTTGCTCGTTTCGCCATTCACTTGCTTGTTGGAGGTGCATGCTTGCGGCTTCTGGTTGGATCGGTAGCCGGACAGAGATGGTCGCGGAAATGTTGTTTACGGACTAGGAATCTAGTGGTGCTGTAGCTTATAATGCTTGGTTGCTGAATCTTATTTTTTTTAGAGCAAGATTGCTGAATCTTATTACCTTCGCCGGTTGTATTTTTATAAATGTGATTCAGTCGGTAGTGAGCGTATGCAATGCCCGTGCCCTGTTGTTGATTGTGTGATTCATCAAATAGAAATAATTGTGCTACTGTTAATGCTGCTACAAATGTGATCGTCCACCCTTGTTTATAATCTCTTTTTTAGTCCGTTTTAGAAATGGTGTATAGATAGTCACAGTATGCGCACACAAACACCGGGTTTCCATGTTTTTTCTACAAGGGTTCGGCCATTTTCCACTTATACAAATAGAAAAATACCCTGGGGTTGCAGGAGACAACTTTCTTATTGTAGCCTTAACCAATTTCCACTTCTACAAATGGAAAAAATACCCTGGACTTGATGTGCATTCATGTTTTATACACCGACGCCAACTTCTTATTGTAGCCTTAACCATGCAATACTTTAAATGATTGCTGTGTTTCACTTCCTGGAATTGCAAATTGCTGATGTGATCAGTTGGTTCAGATGTCCTAGTTTATTCAGAAGGAAAGTAGTCGTGTTGTTTATATCACCTGTGTTGTGATTTTACAGGTTCCGCCGGGATGATGGGACGTGGAGACGTGAGCTTTATAAGGATTCTGGAGTAACTCAAACTTCATGTAAGGCCATTGCATGAATAATTCTGAACACACCTTTATTTCTACATCCTTCCAGAGGTTTACTGTTGACTCGTTGCTTCTACTGTGCATGGTTCAGCTGGCCCTACTTCCAGAAATCTAGAATCAAACCAAAAATCTCATGTGAAGCAAAGGATTGAGGTTGTGAAGAAATCATCAGTTCCAGATCTTCGTGAAAAGTTATCTGGTATCCCGAGTCAGCGCCCTCAACTTAGCAGTACTGTTCGGGTCCCGAAGCCTGTAAGAGAGGTCGTTAATAGCGACGAACCTGTTCAGAAGAGAGATCCCCCTCCTGCTGTTGGCCCTCCTGTCATTAAGAAAGTCAGTGCACCTGCACCTGCACCTGCTCCTGCACCCTTACCAGCACCGCCTGCACCTACACCAAAACAATCCCAGGAAAAAGTGAGTTAAATTGAGGATTTTTTGTTGTGTGTTCTTGCAGGATTTTGCCCCAATCATTTATTACAGTTCCACTATTTGTTCTTATGTAAAGGGAAACAACATACCATTACCTTTTCTTATTATGCATGCGCCTGTGCTGTGAATATAATGGACTAAATGACCATTTAATGTTGGAATCCCTTTGGTGTTTGTCCAACCGCTTTATTATGAAAACGAATCCAGTGATCCTTTAGGTTGAGTCTTTTGCATGATTAATCTTCTAGCCCCTTAGCATGTTTGGATTCCAAAGTTCCTTAGGCCTACCAATGTGTGGTTAGCACTGTCTAATATCTTTTGTGGAACTTGATCTTCATTATAAAACCTTTCATTTCAATGCTGTAATAATATATTTCTTGAAGTGTACAGGTTGATTCTTCACTCGAGAGTTTACTGAAGTCTCTTGATCTTGAGAAGTATTTGATAAATTTTCAGGCTGAAGAGGCATGTTTGATTCATGTGGTAATTTCATATTGTGAATTTGACCAGTGACTCTCAATATTCTTAGTGGATATTCATTTTATTCAGGTTGATATGAAAGCACTGGTTTACATGAATGAAGAAGATATGAAGGCTTTAGGAATTCCAATGGTACTGCAAGATCTTTTGCTTTTGAAACACTGTTTATGCAATAGCTAGCTTGTTGCCCAACTGAGTGACATTCTTATCCTCTGCTTAAAGAGATCTTTCTAGTTGAAGCAATTTAAATATATAAGTTGGTAGAATTTGATAATTTTATTATTTCCTTGCTTATAGACTGACAGGGTCATCCTAAAAGGTTAACTGTACCAATTGAGTTACCGATTTCTAGTCCTGGTTAGTGTGCCCTGAGAGTTGTATTTTCAGTGTGGTTATCGTATGATCGAGATGCTCTAAAGAGTAAAAACTTAGGTACTAAGATATATTTGGTCAGTGATTTAGCTAGCCCAACATGCATACACTGAGCTACTTTGCTATGCTAATGAAAATAGGTTTATCTATTTGATATATACATCCCATGATTTCCATCTTTGTAGTAGCATCTATAATTGAAAAGTGGCAACAAGTCCGTCATATGATTGTTCTGTCCATTACTGTACTTCATTGGTTTGCAGTCTACTTCAGTTTCTTGCCCATATTCATTCATTAGTTTGTCGTGTTTACAGGGTCCCAGGAAAAAGATACTATCAGCAATGGCTCACAAAAAGAGGAAGTCATCGAAATCATTGCCTACGAGTTGAGACATATTTGGGTTGTGTATTAGCTAGGCAACTTGTTGATCATGGATGGATATGTGCAACCGCATCATCGACTTGCAGAGTTAACTCCACTGACGTGCAAGATTCCCATCAAGTGAGACTTGAGACATGTATAAATAGAGAACTCCGTGATGTTGGTAGCGTAGCAAGACAACTAACAGCTTGTTGATATGTTCTATTGCTATCCAGATTATGAGATTATTTGGATCATTGGATGCCAATTTATGATGCCTTGGGATTGTTCCCCTTAATCGTATAAATCCAGTTCTGTCTTGTTGCTTCTGCATAGTGGGAATATGTCGATACATGTTATGGAATTGTCGGCACCACAATTTGTTGGTTTTGTGTTGCACAACCCCCTTTTGTTTTATGCTTAGTCAGCTGTGAGCAGGGCTGATGCTTTATTTTGTGGTGCACATTGTTTGATGCTCTTGTTTATTGGTGGTGTCTGCATTTTGGAGACTGCTTCCGTATTGATCTTATAGAATTCAGGGTCTATGATAGAGTTGTGCTCCAACAGATCAGTGATCATGCAGAGACGAAGAGTTACTGCTGCTTCAGTTCCTTTTCTTTCTCTTCTTTTCTGGGTGTTCACTCCTTGCTGAATAACCTGGGGCTTTCTCACTGAAATTTCTCTATCTATATATATTGAAAATTGCATTCGCCGACGAAGAAGCAGCCCTCCCGCCGACGATGCTACCGGAGAGCACGCGGTTGGTAGAGAATGCCGGCGCGGCGGCGGTGACGGAGATGGCGTGCATCCTTGCCTTCTTCGCGTGCCGATGAGGTCGTCAGGTGCGCATGGCCTCGCATCCCTCAACGGCTTATCCCGCCGCTTCCATCCCTTACCTTCTCCTCGTGCCGATGCCATCCTCCCCACCAAACCTTCGATCCAAGCCAACCCCCTAAGTTTTGAATTCCAACTCCGGAATCTTTTTGTTTTCCGACGCATCTGCCTGCAACCTTTGGGCTCATTACATATTTACATCCTTGTTATCATTGCTTGGTTCTCTGTTAAGAAAACTTAAGCATCAATGCAGGTTTTCCCAGTTCAAAGAGAAATTTTGGCCCTTGTCTTCTTGGTGATCATGGGGCTGAGTTGACTTGCTTGGTTATACTACTGAGATATACGGGGCTAATGCTGCTGCACTTCTGGTGTTATTGATCTCCAACACGTACTATGTCTGATGGCACTTGGGGCTTTATCAGACGTGTGGATTGAAAAAGTGATATAATACCTTTCATTTGGCTACTGGTTGCAAAATATTTTACCCATGGAGAACATGGCTGCGCAGTGCTGCATGCTGATGCTGTTTCTTGTGCTCAATATGCCCAAGCACTCTGCCATTGATCTCCATATTTCTCATTTAAGAACTTTACATGTCCGTGTGCTTGGAAGTTTGGTCAACAATCCTTGTATTCTTTCCAACAAGAGGATATATCTAATGAGCTTCTGCAAGGCAGTTGTGACAAAAGTTCAAGATGTAACAGGTTCATTTTCCCTTACCCCCCTCTGCTTTTAGTATCTTGTTTGACGCATGAACTAATATAAGGCAATGCTGACAAGGCAATTCAATTGTATACTGACTGTCATCATCTAATGCTTGAGGTACTGTGAAAACTTCAATGTTACTCTGTAGTTGAGTTTCTTAGTGAATTGATTGAGCTTGTAAGCTGTAACCCAAACAAAGGAATCAATCTAGTTGTGAGCAGGCTGTTGATTCAAGAGGGAAATCCTAAGCAGGAAGGAAGGTATAAGTAACTGCAGGAAGAAAGAAGTCACCAGAGTCTCTTGAGATCACCGCAAGACCCATCAGGGAAGAAAAGACAAGAATGAAGTACAGAAGAAGCAAAGCCCTAACCCTCTACATCTAATTTTCCTAGTTCCCTTTCCATTTACAGTAATGCATAGCTCTCTGCTCTACTTATAGAGGATTCATACACCAGCTTGGATCCAGAATTACAAAAGGGAGGGAACAACTTTGTAAAAGGTAAATTTTCTATTCATCATTGATGTTTTGTCACAGAATTTCAATGCAAACTTCTTGAATCTTATGCTTTTACATAGCTTCCGTTATCTAGTTCTTGTGCTGTTCCATTTCTAACTTGTAATTTCAGGCTAGCTGTTTGTGGTGTACCTGTTCTTCCATGTATAATGATTAAGGTCATCAGACTAAAAATTAAGAATAACATACTAAAAGGGCCCAGATGCTACTCAGATGTTAGTTCCAATGTAAACTGTAGAACATTATAACTTTTGTGTTAGACGTAAAACAAAATGGTTGCACATAGGTTTCCTCAAACAGAGATTAAATTATATTTTTCAAACTTGATTGTGCTTGCATAACTATTTTGTCTAATTAACTCTTTAGTTGTATGGAACATCTACTTCGACTGAACCAATATTTTGTATGGCTACCTATTTTCCCCCTTATCCGCTCCCTCTTGTTTTGCATATGTAGCAATTCGGCTGCTCTTACTTTTGTTTCACCAATTTTATAGCTATGGCTGTCCCACAAGTTGACAAGAAAGTGCTCGGTGATCTTGAAGCCATGGGATTCCCAACAATTCGTTCAATTAGGGCACTCCATTTTTCAGGTACATCTATTCAAACAAACTTACTAGGTACAGATCTTGTATGCCACTCTTTTTCTGTACTTAAGATAGGTTAATAATGCACCAAACAGATAACTACAAGACATTTGTTTCCTTCTGGTTGCAACAGTTGTGTTTGTGTATTGTTCTCAATTTCTCATCCTTTCATGATGATAGTTGATAGATATGTTATTCATAAAAGATGCAAATTCTACATTGAACTGAAGCTCTGGCAACATATTCCTTATAAATATTCAGTATATTATTTCTTTAGTACGTAGCTTAATGAATTGGAGAGATAACCAAATGTCTTGGTCAGGTAACTCCAATCTCGAATCGGCTGTAAACTGGCTTCTGGAACATGAAAGTGACCCAGACATTGATCAGTTACCATTGGTAGGTTATTTCTTAACAATGCAATTATTCTTCATTAGCAGAACTAGCAGAAGTACTTTCTCATGTGCATTATTCTGCATTCTGGTATTGTTCTCAACAGAGGGAACTACAAGAAATTTCATTCTATTCGACAGCAAGCTATTTAGTACATATACATAACACGAATTATTTGGTCTGAGACTGTAGCTTGGAACCTTTTCAAATGCCGCTAATCTGAAGCAACTGGCAGCTTAATACTTGTGTTATGTTTCTTTTTTCATAGGAACCAGTTTGCATTATCATGTGAATATTACTGTTACAATGTCACTTCATTCAAACAGTTTATTTTGATTGTTCCCTTGAATGGTCTAGGTTCCAAGAGAAATCACCATTGAATGTGGTGACACATCAAATGAAGTAAGAAATGACATTCAAAGATTGAGGTTAGTTTTTGACTTTTTATTCCTTAAATGGTTTCATATGTAAGTGTGGGATGCCATATAATAATACTACCTAAAGAGTTTTCTGCTTGGGGATTTGATGACATTTTGTTAAATGACATTGTCTTTTTAATGAAAATGTAACTACCTGTCCTTCAGCTTGGCTACTTTGTAAGTTACATTTCTGTGTCATGCACTAGAAAATGGAACTAGCAAGTGATTAGTGATCGTGTTAGTTCTAGTAACTGTACTTGTATCAGTACGGTATGCCTTCAATGCACAATGTATGTTAATAAAACGTCATATGTCATGGCTAAATGATTTTTGGAAAAAAAAACTAAACGTGATATGTCATGTACCGATCAGCATTTCTTTTGTTTGCTGTTCTAAGTTGTATAACATGTATGGCATGCTTGTGGTGCAGGGATACTATGCAGCAGGAGCAGAAACCGGAAGAACGGACTGAAACTGGAAGACAGAATGTACTTAGTTTCTTCCTAATTTTGATATCTCAGATCTTTCCTATGAAAAGTCATACCACAATGAGTTCCCTGCAACAAACATATCTAGCCAAAAGCTTAAGCTTTACCAATATATTATGATTTAGTGCATTGCTACCACTTGCTAGCGTCTTGTCTTTCTGCCTCATTTGATCTGGAATTAGGGCTTCATTCTTTGTATTCTTTTGTGTCACTCAAACTTCTCTTTTAGGAGACATCCCAGTTGGAACGAGAGCTAAATGCAGATGAACAGGATGAAGAGGATAGAAAAAGGTCCATAACTTGCTTTGGATAAATATTGTTATCAAGCTGTCGCATTTTGTTTATCACACATTCACCTAGTGATCCTCTTGTACTTCTCAGGATATTAACACTATATAAGCAAAAGCGAGATGAGGAAGGAAGAGCGAGAGGGCGAATACGAAATCAATTACAAGACGATCAGGTACTGTGATTTTTTTCATACTAATAAGCAGTAAAAGGTGTAACACTACTGAAGAAAGAACAACGTCTAGTTACATTTTAAGTATATCCTTTGGCCATTTTTTGTCAACTGAATGCTTCTTATTGCTTCTATAGAGGGAGAGGATTCGAGCTTCTAAAGATCTTATGGAAGCAAAGCGAACTCTTGAGGAAAACCAAAGAAAGCGGTTTGTTTTCATATGCATGTCACATATGCTACTTCAAATTCCAAATTTCTTATGTGAGAAATTATAATTTTTTTCATTACTGCAGCATGATGGAAAGTCGGATAGCAGATCAAGAGGAGGAGAGAAGGGCAAGAGAGAGAATACGGCAGCGTATAGCAGATGACAGGGTCTGTTGCTTGGTTATGATCATGCTTACCTTTAAATCACGAATTATGTTCCAGGGTGCTTGCTATCACAAAAGTGTCATCATTTTATACAATAGCAACTATGTCTCATTTGGCTAAATTCTCCAAAATTTTCCAGTTATACACCACCGATGTCTAAGTTATATCCTTCTATGCAGGCAGAAAGGAGGAAAAGGCTTGGTTTGCCACAGGAAAATCCTGGGGCTTCAGTTGCAATCATAACGCCCACAAAGGTCTAAATGTCTCTTTCCACCAAACTCCTACATCTATTGAGTGAAACCTCCAAGAACATTCCTCACCAACTTTTTAACTGCAGGTAAAACCCGTTGAGCGTGTTGTAACATCAGAACAACTGAGAGACTGCCTGCGAACTCTAAAGAAGAACCACAAGGTAAAATGATTCGTTTCAGATTCTAATTTGATCCATCGTGCTTTTGGCATTTCAACTGGTGCAGAAGCATTAGCGATTCTGAATATGGTGCTTTGTAAATACCACAATAAACACATTGCGTGCCCTTCTTCTTCTTGGTTTAAATTAAATATTCCAGGCAAGTTCAGCATTTGCTTTCTTATCTCGTATTATAATCTAGTATGGGACTGGTTTAATCATATTTCTCAATAACCCGTCACAAGAGAACTGCAAAATACGACCAAGTAATGCATCAGATCTCTGTGTTACTTGGACGCCAGGAACCGTTAAATGTGTTGCATGTCACTTGTAGGATGACAGTGCCAGAGTCACAAGAGCATACCAAACGTTGTTGAAGATTATTGCCAACATAGTAAAGAACCCAGAAGAGGAAAAGTTCAGGAGGATCCGGCTCAGCAACCCTATATTCAAGGTAACAGCGCAACACGTCGCACTCAAATCTCAAAACGCTGTGACCCCCTGCAAGATCTTCAGTTCACATACCATTTTCTCTCTTCTCCAACAGGACAGGGTTGGTAACTTGCAAGGAGGCATAGAGTTCCTGGAACTGTGCGGGTTCCAGAGGCTCACCGCCAGCGGCTACCTGGTCATGCTGAGGAACAAGATGGACATGGCGCTTCTCAACACCGCCGGAGCCGAGATCGCATCGGCCATGGAGAACCCTTACTTCGGGCTGCTCTCCAAGTGAAGGGAAGTATGGAATGGCCATCATCGCTGCTTCATCACTAGGAGCAGCTCGTCGGCTTCATGCAAGCTCATGGTACTGAAACTGGGGTATCACTGAACTGACTCCACTGTAACGCATCGGCCCGCTACGGCTGACAGAATCTGTCCCTGTTGCCAGTGCTGTTGTATAGATTCACCCCGTCGAAAATCAGAGACAGATCGAGTTTATGTTCAAAAAATACAGAGCAAACATCACGGGGTGAAATTAACAATCTCATCCGGGAGAAATCAAATGCACCATGTACGGTTACAATAATGTAATGGTATAGGAGATGCTGCATTTGTTTGTTTGTTTGTTTTTTAATTAATAACTCGTGTTCCTCAGCATTGTGTGTGTTCGGTCGCACTACAAAGGATCGGCTAGCCGCTAGCCACGGTGTGTACATTGTACAATCTTGGAAGGGTCAGTCAGATCAGCGAGTAACTGATGTGTTGCTAATGTGGGAAGGCAGGGCATTGAATGGCTTTTATTCTGTGGAGCGAGAGGGGAAATGACCCGTGCTGGCTGCCGGCACATGACATGCTTTGTGCAATGTACTTTGGAGCTTCAATTCCGGCGGATGGGGGTGGGGGTGAAATGCACGTGGACCAGCCGTGGCATTGGCATATGCATCCATCCTTCGGAGCGCCGACGCGAGAACAGCAACATGATAACCTACCTGTTGCTCTGCTCTGCTGGGTTCTAATCATCTGGCCATTCATTAGTAGGATCCTGAAAGGAATGTGGTGACTGTGGAGTTCTGCAAGTTTGTCTCGACCAACTTTCAGAGATAATGCAAGGTTGAAACTTGAACGAACGAACACAAAGATCCAAAGCTCTGTCTGCATCAAGATCTCTGCTTTGTGTTCAAGGCTCATCGATCTGGGTCTCGACCTAACGTACACACGACACAGCGGATGCACGAGCTTCACATGCGTGGGTCTCAATCTCCTTGTAGTCCTTGGATACGATACGAAGGATGGGGTCTCACGATCCCAACGCTACGAGGCTATAGGAGGAGGGGTACGATCACCTTGGCATGTGACGGACGGGCGTATGGCACGCACTGGCTGCAGTACTGCTAGCTGCTGCTTTAAAGGCAAGGATCTCTTCTTGTTCCGGTTGTTTGGAGTTTGGACGCATCATCATCACCATCACCGTCACGCGTGGCTGATGCGCGCCGCGCGCGTACACTGATCGACGTCACGCACGGCTGGTACAGTGGCAGCGAGACCCGTCTGGTTCTGGTCGACCTGACACGAACGGACGCCGCCGAACGCTGATCGTCCGCCTCGACGCACGCAATTCATTCCTGCATCAGCGTGAGTTTTAGGCTCCGACAAAGGCAGGCAGGGATGGGATGGGACGGGGGCGGAGAGGAGAGGAGCAACGGGCAGGAACAGGGACGCAGACGCCGTGCAGGATTATTGATTGGCCGAGATGGGCACAGGCACGCACGCTCCGGCCTCCGTAGCCTCCTCCGATCCCACGCCCGCCGACCACCGTGTGCCCGCGCGCCCTCGCGTCACTTCTTCCAGAGCGCCGCCTCCATGCTTGCGGCGGCAGAGACGGAAGTGTACTACGCGATCCGGGGTCCGGGCGGGGCAGTGGAAGCGAGCCGTCCGCTCGGTTCGTGGCTTCATTCGGAGCAACTGATTACTGCGGGCCGGTTCAACCACCGGGCTGCGGAATCCTTAAAAACACAAGAAATCACCGGCATTCCGTCTCATTTTGGTCGATGCCTGATCGAACCGGCAGCTCGATCGCTCTCTCTCTCTCTCTCTCTCTCTCTCTCTGCGCAGAAAAGGCAACGCCGAGCAGCAGATGGGTCATGGATGGACTCGTCTCGTCTCGTCAGTGACCCGTCCATCACTCAGCTCTCAGTCCTCCGCCACCGACTGCGATCCAGAACCCGTCGCCGGTTTCGGAGCTTCTTTTGCCCCGAGAAGGAAAGCGGGAGAAAAACTGAAAGCCTCCCAAAACATTAGCCGCCCTGTCTCCGGCAAGGGGCAATGCATCATGCAATTGCATGGGGCAAATGCTTGGGTTCGATTTACAGCTCCGGCACACCAGAGCAATGCATCATGCAATTGCCACGGGGAGAATAATGATAGACACAGCAGGGGCAAGGCAACATCCACCAAGGTCTCCGGTCTATGGAACGTGGGCGCAGAATTCCGAGAAAAAGCGTCAGGGTGCTTTACCGCGAGAGTCAAGCTTTATCGGCCAGGCTACTGGCATAGGATAGGAGTGTTGGATAGTAGGTTTGGTCCGTAAACAGAGAGTGTCACTCTCACTCCTAGTAGGTAGGAGCATGCATGCTTTTGACCAATTACCATCCTATATAAACCTGTGGTTTTGCTCCATGACATGATTTACTGCCGGGTAATTTTTATTTTACCATTCTGGTTAACTGTTGATGAAAAGGTTAAAACGTCGAGTCCTGAAATACATACAGTAAGCTGATCCCCAGCTAGAAACATATCCCATCCATCCAAAGGGAGGGAAACGCCACTGTCACGCTCCCGCGAGTGCATGTGAGAGTGGATGTTTAGCGGAATTTGGTCTCGACCCAACACCCACCAATCTTTCATGCTGGTTTGATCGACCAACACAGCTAACTTCCAAACCCGAGGCTGACCTTACAGATCTCTTCAGAGTCCAAACCTAGCAGGCCGATTGGACCACGCCGCATGATTCAAGGACAGCCAGTTGGGTCCTGAATCCTGATTGGGAAGACTCTGGGAGAAAAGAAAAGCGCTGCGTCTCGCTACGGACCCATAGAGGTCAGTGGCAAAGATTCTGAAAGCACCAGTAATCACACCCCTCCCAGATTCCTGAAGACAAACCCCACCCAAACGAAGCCATCACACCGCTCCGCAGATCCCTCTTCCCTCCCACGTTGTCCTCGGCTCGGCCTCTATCGCCAGGAATCTCGCGCGTGCCGGTGCCGGTGCCGCCGCCCGCCGATTTCTTCCCTGTCCGTGTCCGGGCTCGGCTCGGCACCGCGCGCGACGCCAAATCCGGCAGACCCCACCGCTACCGTTTCTGCGCGCGGATCGCTCTGGCCCCGCCCTTTTTCCACACGCCCTCGTCACCCGCGGCTTGTCGGCGTCCGCGATGCCCCCACCACCTGCATGATTATTAAATCCAGGGGAGTTGTGTATATATACACAGAACACAGTACGTACGTATAACACAACAAGTGCTATCCCTGCAGGTGAGGTGAGGTGAGGTGAACGATCCCGCCCATCTGCACATTTCCCCTCGGCCGGCCAACCTCGTACCGGCCGCCGGAGCAGCTGGGGTTGGGGCCTGCCACTGCCGGGGAGACGAGACGAACGCCGGTGAGCGAGCCATATACGGTTACGGGCTGTGCTCCGCTGCACCCGCATTGACAAGTGCCGGCGACCAAACCAAACAAACACAAACCCTTTGGTTTTGGTCTTCCCCTTTCCACCCGTCCGCCGTGTGTGTGGTGCCCCAGCGCCATTAACCAGCCCTCATTCTTATCCCCATCCCTTGTAATCTTGTGATATTTTATTTCAAAAATATTATCTCGTGACATCACGCGCTCACTCTAATCAGAGCTTGAAACGTTCAACGTCTGACGTCCCAATGCGGACAAAAACTGGAGCTTTGAGACGTTGACAGGCGGGCGCTTGCTCTCCATGTGGACGGAGCTGAGCAACTAGAGTCGCAAGGTCATCTAATCATACTCCGATAACCACCTCTATAATCATAAATCTCTAATTCCCCAAATTCGAACAGGCAGTAAATGAGCTCACGCGGTGGAAATGCGTATACGGACTACGGAGTGTACTACTCGTATAGTGGAGCGGAGCGGTAAATAAATTTAAAACGGCACGCGCAGGGAGGGAGGGCATCTCGACTCGATGGGCTCTCCTCTCCCTCCTTGAGATCTTCAAACAGTGCGTGGTTGCTAGCTGGACAGTGGACACTGCACTGCAGCGGGGAGGGAGAGTAATTGCAGTGGTACTAAACCCGGGTCAAAAGAAAACCAATCTTTTAACCTGCCACGGTAGGCAGTGGACGAGTGGTAGCTCGCTTTGACTGATTGGTTTGTTGGCTCGGTTGGCCATGGAAGCACCACGATTCCACGACCTCGATTGATCTTGATCCAGCATGACTTCTTGATTTGGGAAATTAAGATAGAAGAAGGGGAAATGTGCAGCCCGGGAGTGTCGATGTCGATCCCTCCCTCCCTGGGAGGAAATGGCAATTTCGCAACAGATGATGACAATTTAATTGAAGTCCAACATGTTCTAATCTTTTCACAATGGATAGCAAGCAGCAGAGCAGTTTTTCAAGAACAGGGGGGAGTTGAGGGGGGAGGGAGGGAGGGAGATCTATCTATGTCTGGATCCTAGTGTTTCAGTTGCGGGCGCACCGGATTGATTGGCCATTCCGTTGGAGTCCCTGCGCGCGCATTTCCCCGGACGAGGTGTCGGCGCCGCCGACCGCCGGAGCTGGGGATGTCAGAAGATGTCGAGGACGTCGACGATGGCGGCGTTGCAGAGCGGGCAGCGGCCGCGGCCGGCGAGGAGCTCGCGGGCGCAGGTGCGGCAGAAGGTGTGACCGCAGGGGATGAAGGCCGCGCCCTTGGCCCGGACCATGCACACGCAGCAGCTTCTAGGGACCACCGCCGCCGCCGACTCCGCCTCCGGGCCCGCGTCGTCGTCCAGCTCCAGCGCATCGGATGCCGCCAAGTCCTCGCCGAGTGAGGGAGCGGCGCCGGCGCCGGCGCTCCACTGCCGGTCCGTCTGCTCCAGCAGCGCCATCAGGGACACCCTCTCCCCCTGATCTTCCTCCTCGGCCGCCGCGGGCGGCTGCGGCGGCGGGGGAAGGGGAGCAGGGGAAGGGGCGGCTTCGGCGGGTGAGAACGCTGGTGCCGGCGGGGATGCCGCCGCCGTGGTCGGGGCCGGCAGCGACACCGCGCGGCGGACGAAGGGGTCACCGGCGCCGGCCCCGGCCCCCGACGAGTCGGGATGGGGCTGGTCGTCCCGGATGATGTCGAGGAGGGTCCGCGCCGCGGCCGCCGCTGCGGCGGCGGCGGTGGATGTCGACGGCAGCGAGACCTGCCTCTCGGCGGCCATGGCGGACGCGAGCGTGACCGCGGCGAGGTCGTCCTCGTCGCGGAGCTTGAGCAGGTCGCGGAGGTTGCACGACCCCGCCGCCGCCGCCGCCGGGGGCGGCCCCACCGCGGCGAGCTGGTCCGCCAGCGTGACGCTGCGCCGCATCACCCGCCCCCCCTCCATCTTCCCTTCCCCGACGCCGCCAACCAAGTAACCAACCAGCTCCCTCGGCTGCCCGGAAGGTGCTCGGGACAAGGCGCAGGGGAACCGAACCGAAGCGCCTATTCTATGCGGCAGGGAGGCGGGCGCGGGCGGCAGTGGCAGCGGCACGCTTGGGGTAATAAGTGAGAGGAGGGAGGGTTGGAGGGCGTGCGGGGGTTGGATCTCGCGTGCGGCGGCGGCGGCGGAGGTGTGGAGGGCTGGATCAGCGGAGTGGGAGGCGGGGGATCTGCCAAGCCGAAACGGGATGCCGTTTGTCGGGTAGGGGAGCCGCGCCGCGCCGTGCCGTGGCGGAGGTGGTGCTGCGTGCGCGGCGGGCACGGCTTGCCGATGGTAATTGGCACAGGAGAAAGGGGATGGTAACCGGCGGGTCTGGGCCGGTTGATGGATGAGTCGGGCGTGGCGGGCCAACAAACGGAGGATGCGGGATCGGCGGCCGCGTCGGTTGGGCCGGCGGTAATCCTGGGCCGCGTGCCAGCTCGGTTCCATGATTCCCTCTGTGCCACAGCTGCTGCCTGCCTGCTGCTGCTGCTTTTTTTTTTATCGAACACGCAAGATGCGTATCTTTGCATTAAGACAGAGAAAACGTTTACAGCACAGAACAACGATGCCTCGCGCGTCCACCACACCCCGCTAGTTCGTCTCTAGATTTTTGCTGTAGCCAGAATGTTACTCCCTTCTTCCACAAAAGAATGCAACTCTCGCTTACCGAGGAGTCAAACAGTTTTAACTTTGACCAAGTTTGTACAAAATAGTACTAACATTTGTGTCTCAAAATAGATCTAATATGAAAATATACTACATGATTAATCTAATAATAGTTGTTTTATATTGTAAATATTAGTAATTTGTTATACAAATTTGGTCAAACTTAAAAGTGTTTGACCCCTCGGGATGCGAGAGTTGCATTCTTTTATGAGCATGGAGCGTGTTCCACAGAAGAAACAACTGTCGCCTTCGGTCCTCATAGCGGTCCAGCTTTTTCCGTGAGACAGCTGGAGCAGACAATTGACTGTTGAACATCTCTTTTAAGCGACACCAACAAAAAAGCTTCTATAGCCAGACATCAACGCTGAAACAGGAATGATCTCTGTGAACTGTGACGTTGCAGATTGGGAAATCCTCTAGGAAACTTTGCAAACAAAAGAACAGTGAGCCTGTAATTGTAACTTCAAGGTGTTATGTAGAGCATATTACAGACAATATAGCTTTGCACGAGCTATAGTATCACGCAAAGCTCAACACATCAAGGAATATCACCAAAAGTTTCCACTATGTAATGTAAACCATTACCATGTAACAGTACAAGTTGCAGTCACTTTGAACCCCTACAGCAAAAAAAATGGACTTGATCAAGAGCCTAACATGTACACACTAACTGAATCATTGTCAACCAAGAAGGCTAGCTAGCTAATCTCATTCTTCTGCGTGTATTGTGATGAGTTGTCAGATCTTCTGCTAGCCATGTCTCAACCTTCCATCTTCTCATAGAAAAGCATGTAAGCCTCACGCTTGAGAACTTCTTCTAGAGTGACTTCTCTGATGCAACTGTCGTTCGCACAAAACCAAGAGAAAGAGCAGCTGCTCTCTTCTTGCTGATATGCAAGCCTTCTTGCTCTCACGTAAGCAACATAGTGCCCTGCATTCATGGACAATCCACCAATGTGCTCTACCACGCCAGCTAGACGATACAAAGGTTTTTCTTTGTCCACAGAACTGAATATTAGAGAAAACAAGAAATAGGTAAACCAAATGTATGGCTATAAATTATTGTAATAACTTATTGTCAACAATGCATGCCATTCATGATCACATATCCTAAAAATCGAATATTGTTCCAAAGCACTCCCTACAATAAACACACATGCGATCCCTCTCAAGTAACTATCAAAACCAAAATAATTGAAAAATAAACCTCCACAAATATTACAAAGGCCATTACAGAATACTAGGTTTATGTATAGCCATCAATCCTTGACATATCCACGGCAAAGTAAGTGATACTTGCTAATATGAATGGGTTTTGTAGCAGATAACCACTCCATTCAATGCATATTCGAATATGATCGGTTCTATTGTACTAGCAAATTCTATGGCAATTATTCACTGAATCAGTTTTCGATCTGAGACAAGATTACGACAGGCAGATAGCACAGGATTATGGTCAAAATTAAATCGATTTTGTTCTCAAGCTGGAACTGCAATTAGTTGGAAACATAGTAGGACCATTTGCATCGACATCTAATTTCCTTTGTCCCTAAACCACAAATGAAACATAACATAGCTTTTGAAAATTTCTAGAGGGGAGGTTGTAGAGGCACTGAAAAATACTCCTTTCTGGACATGTTATTGCTGGCATTTGTGCAATTCCCTTCACACAGTTCCAAAAAGGGAAGTTATCCAGGTTTTGAGGAAAGGAGCATGCTCTATCTGCCATTCATTTTCATGAACTAGGATAGCATGCTTGATTATAAACTCTAGTAGTTGAATTGAAAAGTCAAAAACTGGCATGCACAGTCAAAAACTCTTGTTTATCCACATGAACACAAATGAGAACACCACTAGAATATGGAGTCTCGAAATAACTCAACCAACAGTGCCATGTACTCTAAAGGCTATTTCGGAGAAGATTGTGTATTCTTCAAGCTAGAAGCAACAAACTAGGCAATAAATAAATAAATTATTCAATCAGGCACTAGTTAGAACTGCATATAAGTATTAGATATCACCAGGAAAGAATTATCAGTACCTGGGGTCCATGAATGGCCCTACATCAAGATATTCCTTATAGCTCACATGCACTTCATTTTTATGATGATCATTGCCATCCTTGATGTACCTCTTGAGATGAAGGGTTAATACAAGTGGCAGCTTGGTAATACAAGGTGTTTCAATAGCACATCCACTCCTCTCTTTATGTTCATTTTGGTTGTCTCCTAACTGGCTTGCACCAAGACCCTGGCCTACTCGCTTCCTCTTGTCCTGATTTGGCGTGCTGAGATTTTGACTATGCTGAGGGCTCAACAGATTGGTCTGTTTCTCAGCTGGAAGGCAACTTACAGCTTCTTGAATACCTTCATCACATTCTATATCTTTATCGCCATAACTCATCCCTGAATTTATTCCTTCTATATTAGTTTCCACAGTTTGTATAATTTCACTCTTTGCATCAGAATCATCTGGTTGCCTACTTGAAGAAGATTTGCATTCTACTGACAAACTGTTTGGTTCAATACATTGCTCAATTTGGCAGGCTAACCTGCCTGGCTGTTCAGTCTGATTCCCATCAACCGCTGTGTTCTCAGTGATACTTGCTACCATCTGCTCACAATTTTCACTTTGATTGGTACTTGGATCCTTAAGAACCTTGGAACAATCATCACAATTCCGTTCTACCTCCTGTTCTTTAAAGAACAGTGATAGACAGTCCTCAATTGATGGTACAGAATTGCTAACCCCTGCCTCCTTATCAGATACAGCATCTTTACTCTGAGCATTTCCTTTGTCTTCTGCAGTGAATTGTACTGTGTCAGCGTTCTCCTTAGCTTGTATACTGACTTCGAGCTGATTCAATAGATCACCAGGATCAGCATTGTCATTTTGATCTACAGAGCTGCCTGATGCCAACGGTGCACTATTTTCACTTAGTGGAACAAGAAGTGGAGGTGGACTCATATCTTCTGGACTGTGGGAATCTGTTGTCATCTCAATCACTTGCTCAACTTTGACATCAGACAAGTTATGTGGAACAAAACTAACAGACTTTGGTGCCGCCTCAATGATCCCTTGTGAAAGTTTGGAACACGAGACCTTGTCCTCTCGAGTCTCTAAAGGATCCTCTATAGCATCCATGATTTGCCAGATACATTGCGTTTCAGAAGAATCTGCATAACCAAGCACATAATACTTAATTTACCAGCAATAGCAACATCATGCAACAAGTAATTTTCACCATCTACATATTTTTTAGGATCTTTAACCTCCACATTTGAAGCAGCTTTCTTTTCAAAAATTCCCACACACGATTAAGTTAAGCAACCATTTCCAGCGAACTTTATTGTTTGAAAAAGCAAGTTATATTCCATGGCACTTTTACACTACTACACTAGAGCAAACAGTGTTGCCACTGTCATGGTAATACAGCAGAACATCCTGCTCACTTATCTATGCATATCCTGAAGGTTTCTTCTTTCTTCAGTCCATGTGGGTAAAGGGTTCCCTTAAATAATTTTCTCCGTTTAGAATGTGTAGGGGACCCAATCCAATTTGTTTTCTTATTTTGACCAAGACAAAGAAAACAGTAGTTCGGACTGTTCCACAGTTTCCTGCATTTTGATTCCTCAACAACGGTTCGGTCTAGGACACTAGGACATCCCCAAAATACGCAGTCAGGACTTTTGAATGGGTGCAGGAGCACATAAACTCACCAACTTCCAAAGGCTCGGGTGTTTTCTCCATGATGTCATCTTTCAGTTCTGAACCAAGATGAGAATAACCACTTTTGGCAACTGCTTGGATCTTTTCCGAGACACTCTTCTCATCTGCTGGAATGAATTGAGTAGCAGCCTTCTTCGGTTGAGATTTGAGAGACTCGCTTGTTTGTGGTGCTGCAGCACATTTGGATGGATCCTCCTTGGTTGGCAGTGCCAGTGAGAGCTCATGGAACTGATTTTGGTCAGCTGAGCTAGATCCACAATATATGCAGGACCGTATATAAGAGAGTTCACCGCTGAAAATGGAATCAATTATTGTAGGAGCGCCTTTTTGCCTATTAGGAGTCTCAATTTCAGTTTCCTCTCTGTGCAAAGCACCGCGCAAGGACTCGAGCAGTTCATGGCTGTCATGCATTGTATAGGGTATGAACTTGTCAGCATGTAATCGTATGCTTTCCAAGAGTTTATCTGGGTTCAGCATACCTCCCACAGCATCTTCCAAACTTGTCTCCAGAAAAAGCTCCAGTAGTGCTAGGCCAATGTGACCCGGTGGACCATCCGGTCCTAACATCCTTGCCTGCAGCTTATCAAGCACAAGGAGGCACTGCACCACTGCATTCACGTAGCATGTGGACCCACGATTCGGTATCCCTCTGATAGCGTAGCCTTGCACACTAGCTGATCCAAACTCATGGCCATGCCATGTGTCTCCGACATTCGGTAACCCACTGGCAAGATCGGGGTGCACATCAAATCCAAACGCATGACCACCTGCCTGAATTTCGTCCGTCCTTTCCACCTCCCCTGTATACACAGACACTTCACATTCACACTTGAAGCAGAACCCAGTTTCTGTATCAGAGAACATTGCAGCAACCCAATGCTGCTCCTGCTTGGCGTGATCCTGAGCGTGTCCATATGGTACGAAACTTTCCGAATCCCCGCAGGATTTCCGGCCGCATTCCAGGCACACCAAGATACGGCGATTCACGGTCTCCTCCCTGCTCTGGCAGGCCGCACACTTCCCTGAATCGTTGGATTGCAGCGACGAATCCAGAATCTCCTTGTGAGCACTGTCCGTGGGGACGTGATTGCACCGATGGTTGTCGCCGGTCAGCTCCGGCCATTTCTCCCAGCCCTGATCGTCCTCCACCCCCAACGCCGTCGTAGCCAGCATGTCCAGCCGCGGAGCCTTGGCATCCCGCGAGCTCTCGCCCGCCTCCCACGCCCTCGGCCTCGCGTCCCCCATCACGCCTGGAACAAGAAAGAAGAGTCGGATGAATGATGAGTCCGTTAAACCCAAAACCACCAAGCAACCAAGAACACTACGAATGCGTATGATCAAGAAAGCCAAAGAAACGGGAAAATAATGGGGAAATCCAAGAAGACGGCGAGAAATCGAACGTTTCGGCGAGGACCATGAACAGTACGGACCGGGGGCGAGCCAGAAAGCAAAAGGGCCGAGAACCAGAGGGGGGAAATAATCAAGATCAACAGGAATTGCAACCATTCCGGAGAGGATCAAGAACCGTACGGACCAGGGGATTAGGCTAAGGTGGCTGAACAGCGAAGAAGAAACCCCACGAAATCAAAAGGCGAGGGTGAAGAACGGCGCCGCGGATTCACTCAAGAACCCAAAACGATCGAGGCAAGGAGAGCAACCGAGATCGCAACCATTCACCACTCGGGCGAGGATCAAGAACCGTACGGAATGGGGGATTGGTCCGAGATAGACGAGAGGCGAAGAACCAGAGAAGAAAACCCCCATCAGCAAAACGCACAAAGTTCAGGCGAGGATCAAGAACGCCGCCGCGGATTCAAGAACCAGAACCATCGACGCAACAAGAACAAACGGTGTGGGAAAGAGAGAAATGCCCGTGGAAAGCTTACCACAATACGGCGAGAGGGCCCCGGGATCGTGAGGGGGGCTGCGGCGAGGCCGCCGGGGTTTTGTTGGAGAGGAGATGGAGGGAGGGCGGCGATTTCGCGGTGGTGTGGGTAGGGAGTTATTGGGTTAGTTGAGATTCTTTTTATATCAGGGGGCTAGTTGAGATTTGAGAAGCACGGTTGGGCCTCTCTGGGCCTGGGCTCCTGGCTCTCCAAACTGGACCAGGCCGCATTTGCAACATGGGCCGAGCGGTGCAGATTCCTTTTGAGTCCTTCTTAGCTAGAAATTCCGTAGAATTATTATTATGATCAGAATCTCAAGGATGTGCCCGTGGTACTACTGCCGGTTACTGGAAGTTAACAACGGATGGTGGTGGCCTTTTGTATAACGATGTAAACGAGGTAGTATTAGCTTTGCAAAGAGTACCGATTCAGTATATCAGCAAATCCAGAAACGACCTAAGTCTGAAGACCAGCAGACAAGGGACACATTAATTTAGTGCAGATTCCAATTAAGAATCCCAACTATTGTTGAAGTGACACCAACAAGTTTCTTAGATCAAACATTAACGCTGCAACAAAAACCATCAAGGGGAGGAAAGAAGAAACTATGTGACATTGCAGATTGCTCTTCTATAAAAACTACGTCAAAATGTGTCATATGTGCAATCTCAAAGTTTTATGTAAAGCATATTGCTAAGCTTTCAGGCAAAGCCAACACAAAGGAATATGTCCTAAATTCTTCACGAGGTAGTGTAAACCATTATTATGTAATAGTAGCATCCAACACAACCTCTTACAAAGCCTGCATGGCCGATTTACCAATATGACCAATGCCACGTGTCATATTCTATTCACAATTTGATCTAAAAAGGCGAAGCAGGCACTAACAAACTCAAATGTGGTACAATTACAGTCAGTTTGTAGCCCTGAGGCAAAAACTGAGATTGATCAAGAGCATGTTTTACTATGTACTCTGACTGAATCCTTGGTGGTCCAAAGAAGGTTTGCTAATCACACATTCTCACTCTTCCGCTTGTTTTGTGACTACATTCTGATTAGTTCTGAGATCTTATGCCAGACATATCTTAGTCTTCCACCCTCTCATAGAAAAGAATGTAAGCCTCGCGCTTGAGAACTTCTTCTAGAGTCACTTGACTGATGTTTCTATCGTCTGCACAAAACCATGAGGAAGAGCAGCTGCTCTGCTGTTGTTGATTCCCAAGCCTTCTTGCTCTCACATAAGCAACATAGTGTCCTGCATGCAAGGAGTCGGTGCCACGGTGCTCTACAACACCAGCTAGACGATAGAAGGAATTATCTCTGTCCATAGAGCTGAATATTGGAGAAAACAAAGCAAGAGTAAGCCAAATGTATGGCTGTAAATTTTTGTAACATATTATTGTAACTGAGCATTGTCAACAAGAAACCTCTATTTCCGTCAAAAAGAAAACAAGAAACCTCTATAAGATAAACACCCATGATCCTTAAGTGATTAATCATCTAGCAGTGAATATTTCAACAAATAAAGGCTCTACAATTACTAAGAACGTCATTACAAAATACTAAGTTTATTATAGCTATTTATCTTTGAAATAGCAACACCAGAAATCAGAACTATGGCTAATATCCAACTTTCCAAAAAAAGGTTTAAAAGGACACTAGTACACTACAGACAAAGACATAATGAGATCTTAGGTATGATGGATATAATTTATGGTGAAGTAAGCAATACAGTGCGGCAGTGAATTGGGTTTGTAGCAGATGACCTGTGCGTTCCATTCATATTCAAATGTGATCGATTCTGTCGTACAAACAAATTCAATTACAATTGGCTCACTGAAGCATTTTCCAACCAAATACAAAGATTATGGCAGGTAGGTTCGACATGGTTCTGGTCAAAATCAAACTAGAAAAGAACTACAAATATACACAGCAGCTCTCCTGTTTATTGTTAAAAAAAAGACTAAGAACACTTCAGTTGCTGTCTGTGAACAAATGGAACACTTACTTCAGTTGCAAATTGGAATCACAGCTAGTTTGTGTGTGCGTGTGTGTGTAAACAAATGAAATGCTACAGATTTTTGTAAATTTCTAGAGGAGCTGAAAAGGTTCCAACAAATACACCTTTATCAATGGCATTTGTACAGTTCCTTCACATAGTTCCAAGTTCCAAATAGTGTGTCTTGGAAGTATTACGAAAGGGCTATGCATTTTAAATCTGATAAGATGCTGGAAGCTTCCATATGAACCATTGCTGTATGGCCCTTTTTTCTTCTCAGCCTTTCAATATGGCTGCATATTTTACTACATATAAAACTTATTCATTTCTCTCTATGGACAAATGGTTAGTATGTCTATTCATTTCACTATTATCTTGTTACAGTTGTTTAGTGAATATAAAATAAATTACTGGCAAGGCTATACCTTCTTTTATTTCCATTACCGCATTGCTGAATACAAATATTTACAAGGCAATTAGACGACTGTTCAAATTTCTTAATTCTAAATCAGGTTAATCTGCAAAGAGTTGTCCTAAATGACCTGTATGCAAATAAGGAATATCCAGCTTTCCAGGAACTTACCATACACAGTCATTCATTTTCACGCAATATGATAGCAGGTTTGTTTTGAAACTGTACTAGTTGATTGCGAAAGATAAATCTATGTGCACATAGTTCATGGTTACAAGTTCACATGATCACAAATAAGAACACTGAAATATGGATAAACACAACTAATTGGCCAGGACTGTCATGTGTTCCTAAGTCTTTGTTTAGAGAGTGCCATGTATTGTTGAAGCTAATAGAAACAAACTAAAGAGAAAAGACAAATGCAATCAAAAACTTGATAGAGCTTAGAACAGCACAGATGTACGGGATATTACTGTGAAGAACCATCAGTACCTTGGGTCCATGAATTGCCCTACATCCAGATACTCCTTAAATCTCACATGCTCACTCCTTTTAAACTGAACTTCATTACGGAGGAAAGCTCTCTTAAGCTGAAGAGTTAATACAGGCGGCAGCTTCTTAAAAAGATGCGTTTGAATAGCATCTCCAACATTATCTTCCTGGTCATTTTTGCTGTCTTTCAGTTGGTATGAACTTTGATCCAGCTCTAAATCTTTACTATTCTTGGCTCTGAACTTCTCGGATTCTTTATCAGTTATGCTGGAAGCAGTTGAGTCTTTTTCACCACAACTCATCCCCGAATCTCTTACTTCAGTGTTACTATCCACTGTTTGCATAATTTGACTCTGTGCATCATATGCATGTGGTTGCCTATTTGAAGATTTGCATTCTACTGACAAACTGCCCAGTCCACTAGATTTCTCATCTGGGCATACTGTCCTGTCTGATTGTTCAGTCCGGTCCCCAACAACTTTTGCATCTTCATTGGCGCTTCCCACCATCTGCTCACCGTTTTTACTTTGATTGGCTCTGGCCTCCTCATGTTCCTTGGCACAATTATCACAGCGCCAATCTATCACTTCTTTGTGAAAATCTAACAAGCAGTCTTCAATGGATATTATTGAATCTGCTGGTATCTCATTCATTTCTTCAACTTTGACATCAGACACATTGTGAGGAAGAAAACTAACAGACTTTACTGGCACCTCAATGATCCTTTGCGGAAGTTCAAAACCTGAGACCTTATTCTCCTGAGTCTGCAAAGGACCCTGTACAACATCCTTGCTTTTACAGATACGTTGCGCTTCAGTGAAATCTGCAGAATCAAGCATATATATTCAATTTTATTTTATCCACAGTATCGACATCATGCAACCAGCAACTGTGATGTACATATTTTTTTAGGATCTTTATTCTCCACAATCGAAGTAGCTTTTTCGAGAATCCCCACATGATTAAGTTAAGAAACCATTTGGAGCAAAATTTATTATACGAACGCAAGCACCCAAGCTATATTCCAATGGCAGTTTTAGCTACCACGCAACAACAAACAACATTGCCATGTTAATACTGCTGAAAAGATCATGCTCACTTTTGTATACACATCCTGAAGGTTTTCCTGAAAATTTTCTTCTGTCCATGTGCACAAACAGCCCTCAAACAATTTTATCCATTTAGAATCTGTAGGATACCTATTCCAAAAACTGAAACTTTTTCCTTATGTTGAGCGAGATAACACCAACAGTTTCGTAGTGTTCCACAGTTCCTGCATTTTCAATCCTCAAAAGTGGCATGATCTAGGACTCTAGGACACCACAACATCTGCACACTTAAGGCTTTTGAGCAGGTACAGGAGCACGCATATACTCACCAACTTCCAAAGGTTTATGCGTTTCCTCCACAATCACCTCTTTCAATTCTGAACCAAGAAGATGAGAATCACCACTTTCAGCAACAGTTTGCATCTTTTCCAAGTTACTCTGCTCATTTGTTGGAAATAATTGAACAGCAATATTCTTCTGTCGAGATTTTAGACTCCCGCTTGTTTGAGGTGATGCAACAATTTTGGTTGGATGCAACTTTGATGCCAGTGACAGTTGCAGATCATAGAAGAGAGGACGGGAAACCAATCTAGAGAAACCACATTTTTTGCAGGATAGTGAAACAGACATCTCAAACCCAAAAATGGAATCAATAACTGTAGGAGCACCACTTTGCCTGTCATCACTCAACTCATCTTCATTCAACATATCACGCAACAAAAGAAGCAATTCATGGCTGTCCTCCATTTTACCAGGTTTGAACTTCTCCTCACTACGCCAACATATCAATTGAAAGATTTTCTCTGGTTTCAGGATGCCTCCTGCAGCACCCGTCTCCACAAAAAGCTCCTTGAATACCATGCCAAAGAGACTGTTTGGAGCATCCGATAACATCCTTTCCCGCAGCTTATCAAGTGCAAGGAGGCACTGCAGAATTGCATTCATATAGCATGTGTTTGCGATATTTGGTATCCCTTTGATAGCATAGCCTTGCCCGTTAGCTGGTCCGAACTCATGGCTATGATGTTTGTCTCCGAGAGTTGGTAACCCAATGGAAGGATCAGGAACCACGCCAAACCCAGATGCACGACCTTCTGCCTGATTAAGGTTGTTGTCTCTGGTCACCTCGTCCAGGTTCAGCCTCATCGCGCCTGGGAAAAAGGAGCCACAGGAAAGAAGACTCGTGTAAAGTGTAAACCCATTAAACCTCAAACCAGCAAACAAGCGAGGACCCTACAAATGCGGATTATCCAAGAAAGCTAAAGGAGTTCGGGGGATCAGATCAGAGAACCCATCAAGAACGGCGCCGCGGATTCAAGAAGCAGCAAAACAATGGAGTCGCAAAGAATAAACGACGGGAAGAGAAATGCCCGGGGAAAACTTACCAGTAAGCGATCTGACAACATCGCGGATCACATCAAGTCCAATCACATGACCATCAACCTCAAATTCGGCCGGCAATCCCACCTCGGCGTCACAGTTGAAGCAGTATCCTCTCTCTAAATCATCGTGCAGAACCGCAGCCCAGTGCTGCTCATTCATGGCGTGCGCCCGAGAGTGGCCAAACGGGTACTCGATCCCCCCAACCCCGCAGCAGAAATAACAGCCGCATTCCAGGCAAATCACTATACTGCTCTCCGCGGGCCGGTGCTTACGGTGACGACTGCCCATGGCGTCCTCGAGCTGACAACCCACGCACGTCCTTGCTGCGCCCTTGGTTAGCAGCGACGAACTCAACCTCGTGCGAGCGATGTCGGTAAGGACGTGATTGCACTTGCACGGGTTGTTGCCGCTGGACCCCTCCTCCGCCCATTCCTCCATCGGATTGCTCGCCTCCGGCGCCAACTCCGCACCTTCCTCCATCAGATTGCTCGCCTCCGGCGCCAACTCCGCCCCTTCCTCCATCAGATTGCTCGGCTCCGGCGCCAACTCCGCGGCAGCCAGAGCCAGCAGGTCGAGGCGCGGAGCCTTTGCCTTCCGCGGGGCTCCCTTCCAGCTCCCCCTTCGGCGGCGTCTTCTTATCCATCGCGCCTGGAACGAAGGAACCGCAAGAAAGAAACAGCCGCATGAGTCCATTATAAACCACAAACCACCAACACCAACAAGCAAGAACGCTACGGAATGCTGATGACCCAAGAAAGCCAGAGGAGGTGGGGAAACAAGAGGGAATCCCAAGAAAATGCCGAGAAATCGAGCGCTTCGGCGAGGATCAAGAACCGCTGCCAAGAACCGTACGGACGAGGGATGAACAACCAAGAACGCAAAAGGGCGGAGAACCAGAGGGGGCAAAAATCAATCAAGAACAACCGGAATCGCGATCATTCTGACTAGCACCAAGAACCGACGGGCCATGGATTGAACCAAGAAACCTGAAAGGCGGCGAACCAGAGGCCGGGAAACAAATGGAATCGACCAAGAAGACAGACGCGCGGAACGGAAACCATGCTGGCGGGGATCGATTCATCAAGAACGGAGAGATTCCGGGAGCCAAACCAACAAAACACCAATCGACGAGGAAGCGAATCGGAGGAGGAGCGCGGGGGAAAGGCTCACCGGAAGACGGCAGGGGCGCTCGCGTTCCGGCGGGCTGCGGCGAGGCCGGGAGGGAATTGAAGAGGAAGGGGGTTTGGAGGGGGGAGGGCGGCAGAGAAGCAAATGGTTTCGCGCTGGTTTCTTTTCGTTGGTGGCGGTGGGGGATTTTGTAGGGGAGATCGTTGTTGGGTCGGTGGGCTCTGTTATTGGGCCGCAGAGTTGGACGTGTCCGGGCTGGTTTGCCAAGATGGGCCAAGCCGTATTTGTGACATGGGCTTAGACTTGACAGGCCCATTTGGATTACCATTTCTTCTTTTTTTGGAAAAAAACTGGGGACCCGTTGACAAAACCTACGGAGCCATGGATCATCTATATAACCTATATAATTGGTACCCACCACAAGTTATGGTTAGACTTTTCTCAACATGCAAGATGTCCACGTCACCATCCACTAGATCTTCTCTCAACATAAGCTGTCCACATCACCATCCACTAGAATCATGAATAGGCTATGCATTGTGTTAGTCTTTACAAGTAGTCGAGTATCATGCTACAAATTTCTAAGTAGTTCTCTCAATAAAATGAATGTGTTTTCATCTACATTGTTGTTTGCAAAAAATAGCGCGATGCAATTATTTTAACGTTTCTACTTTCAAATTGTATCTTTAAATTTTATATAAATTCCTTGTATCTTTAAATTTTATATAAATTCCCGCAGCAACGCGCGGGGTATCACCTAGTTCATGTTGGAAATTAGGCACAAATAAGCTACCCAACCACAGGTTGATGCTAAGAAACATGGGATATTTCCAGAAGGCATGGTTGTTTTGTTTAAGCTTGTAGCCATAGAAAGAAAGTGCATTTTGCACATCATAAGCAATGGGGTTGCAATCTAGATAGAGTCAGGGTGACTCGCCCTTGATAAAAAAAAGCTTATATTTTACGAGTACTAAAATTCTTTGTTTTCCCCCGCTAACAGAAGCAAACCAAGTGTCAGCAAAAAAATTCTTTGTTCGCCAAACGCGGTGTTTATTTCACCGAAACATAACATTTGAGAAATTCTTGTTGGCAATGGCATGCGAAATATTTGTTGCAATAATCCAAGTGTTAGCAAAGTGCTGAGAATCAAACACGTCATCATCAGCTTAAATAATCGGTGTTGCCAAACAACAAAACAAGAGAGTAGGTTCTCATATGTTACACATGCGTGTGCCTATAAAAGGCTCTCCTCTCCCCGTGGCCGCGCAAGGCAAAGGGCAGCATCGCCACCTCTATCGTCTTCCATTCATTCGCCTCCACCATTCTTTGGAGCCCCTGTCCCTCTCCCTATGCAAAGGCATTCATTTTGTCATTTTGAAAGGGCCATCAATCCAATTAATTGATGCCTCATTCAGGATGAGTGGTTCTTTCTCGACATTCATGTGGGGATTCAGTTGTTTTTCGTGAGATTTAATTCCTGCAGAATTCGGGCACCAGGTCCTCGAAGGTAATGCACCACATTTCTAGATTCTCAGTCATACTCTCCGTCCATATGCATGCATGTTCTTACGTGGCATTAAGAACATGGCATTCTGCACCTACCTGTATGTGTTTACAAGCGCTTTCGATTTGGGGCTATTACGCTTATGCAATCACCGTATATTCGTTGGATCATATTACATTTGTCAACTCATCCTTCATCGGATTCAAATGCTACTCAACAAAGAAAAGAAATGGCCAATTCTAGCCCAACCGTCTTTGTCAAGAACAGATAGATGCCCTAAAATAGATTCCAGTCTTCTAAATATAAGCACCGCAACGTGAGTGTGAACAATAATATACCTACCTACCTACATGTTCATCTGTACACAGGCATTTCGCGGCCGAAGATCGAGGCGCATGCAAGACGAGAGAGGAAGATCGAGCTAGCAAGAATTAATAGCCGGCAGCCAAAATAAAAAAGAGAAACAATCGACGATAACAATGGAGGAGAAGAAGAAGGACCTTCTCCGGAAGCTGACGATCATCTCGATCCCGTTCGTGTTCGTCGCCATCCCGTCGGTGGTGATCTTCGTCGGCGTTCTGTCCCCGCACGCGGCGGAGCCCCTCGACGGCTCGGCGCCGGCGCCGCCGGGGCAGAACCACTCGGTGTCGATGCTGAGCACGATGACCGGCGGGCAGATGATCCTGAGCTGCCGCGCCGCCTTCAAGGGCAACTGGGAGTACTTCCACTACTTCATCCTGGACCCGTACAAGCCGCAGCAGGCCTTCTTCCAGCCGACGCAGGACGACCCCTACGTCATCTTCTGCAAGTGGGGGTACATGGGCAACTTCCTCCAGGACGTGGTGGTGTTCAACAGCAGCGCCACCTGGGCGCCGCAGTGCCGCGTCGACAATGGCGGCTGCCGCTACCTCTTCCAGGACGGGCACATGTTCCTCGTCACCGGGAAGCACGGCGGCGGGGGGCCAGCGCCGAGGGCCAAGGTGGCGGCGGAGGAGCTGGGGCC
Organism: Echinochloa phyllopogon; assembly: GCA_033239725.1. Classification (NCBI taxonomy): domain Eukaryota; kingdom Viridiplantae; phylum Streptophyta; class Magnoliopsida; order Poales; family Poaceae; genus Echinochloa; species Echinochloa phyllopogon. Next base: position 37,521,874 of record BTCW01000006.1, read on the forward strand.
GGCGACGGCGCCAGCGCCCGGGCCAGGAAGCATGCTGGCTCCGGGTCCGGGTCCAGGTCCGGCTCGGGCGGTGGGTGGGGATTGGCCGGATGGTGATCAGGATGCGGCGGCGCCGCCACCGGCGCCGGGGAGGGAGAAGACGCTGGTCGGGGACGTGGTGCTGAGGGAGTGCCAGCACGTGCTCGGGGTGTTCCCGACCATGTGCCGGAAGAAGCCGCACCACCACCAGTACGTCGGCAAGATCATCGGCCGGTGGCGCTGGTGGTTCAACTACTAATACCTTCCAGATTGTCATCCATGGCGGGCACACCGTTGGGAACGAGATGATGAACTGTGAACTGAAAAGGACATGATGTGTACATACAGATTACTGAACTGAATTGGGTGTCTAGTATCGCTATCTCGTGTCCTGCTCCTGGCGAGGCATCAGGATATCCCTCGAATGCAGACAAGCAGGACCATTATTCAGAATTAGAGGAACTGCGGTTAATCAGGAACACTTCTTCTGTTTCTTTTAGAAATAGTGACTAGTATAGTATGCTTTGGCAATTTGGCATTGATGGTATCCATGTACACTGGTACAACAAAAAATCCTATCCCACAGGGCAAGGATCGCTGGCTCAGATGAGAATGCTGGGCAAGGTGAGAAGGGTACAGAGGTTAGGGGGTGGCTAAGCAACAAACAAATAGGCGCTAGCAGGTTGCAGGAACAACTAGAAGGATGGCAGGCAGGACAGGGTGGTACTACAATGGCGGGTAGAAATACGACGAAAGGGAGAACCCAAGGAAGAGGAGGCCTCCGATGGTTGCGACCGTGCCCTGAGATATCTTGGACGCCAGCATGCTGCCGCCCACCACCGCGATGGATGTGCAGATGGTGTGCCCCAAGGTTGCTCCTGTGGCAACACCAATCGCGTTTTTGTGCGTCGCCAGCTGCATCGGGGGCAAAACTTGAAGCTCAGAAACGATATCTTCTTTATGCATTCAGTTACGAATTTGGATGAACAAAGAAGAGTTGATTAGAAGAGGTAACTGAGGCATACCGCAATAGTAGCTATCTGACTCCGGTCACCCCACTCTGCCAGGAAGGTCAACACAAATGACTGAAACCAAACAAATCATATAAAAACCAGTTATAAACATTACACAAGTGCAGCATCAGCGATGATATGTTTTAAGCATTGTACATCAACTACTTGTATTATGAGAAACAAGCAATGTTGAAAAGGATTATAAATCCTCACAAAGAAAGGAAAACAAAGATTTCTCCATCCATCCCAAAATCAGATGCCAGTAAATGGAAGTTTCTGAGAAATGAAAATGTAAAATGAGAAGGGAGGGAAATCTACCTCCAAGAAAATCGGAGTGCAGAATCTCGAGAAAACACGTCTAAATGTTGACTTCCCTTGACCTGCTTCCAGCTTTTCCTCTACCTGTATGTGTCAAGGAATAAGTAACATATAAGCTGAACAAAGACCACAACAACTGACAGATCACTACAAGTCTACAACCAATGCGTGTAGTAGGAATACACGAAATAGCAAAATCAACTACAGAGCACAAAATGGAACGTTGCCAATGCCAAGCAATAATTTGTGTTACTCTTCTTCCAACAATTCAGTTTCAACTTTCAAGCACGGTATGATCCTGATTCCCGAATAGTCCATGTCTAGGGAATTATGGCCCTAAAAGTCCTTTACACTATATCTAGCACAGATATGTAAATGAAAAGAGGGTGGGGGGCTGATGTAAGAAATTATGCATACCTCCTCTATTTCCTTTTTTTGTGATGCCTTGGAATCTGCTGACCTCCAGGCAATGTACAGAAGACGTAGCCCAAAGAATGCATAAAGGACTGAAATACAAATATACAGAAAGAGGGGATAAGACATCACCGAATGAACTGATGTGTGCTACCGAATAATAGAACTAAACTATTTACTGAATGTACTAAATTTTGAATTTGCTGTTATCATGAATATCCATAAATAAGGGAGTAAGCTAGCAATTGTATGTGTTCATTAATTGCGTTCAAAGAACTTAGAAGTTAATCTGTTATGTACCTCTAATTCCAATCAAGAGGCACTTGGATGCACCAAAAAAAAAGCAACATACTGCGGAAAAGCATAAACCTTCAATTATATAAAAGTGACAATTTAGCCTAGCTCTATTTCCTCACATTATGTGCATACAGTAATTTCCAAGTATATATATTTAACACCTGAATTTTAATTTGCGTAGGTGCATGTATGTAACATCTAGTGGTACCAGTACAGGTCGTCCTGGGACTGAACAAATAATCAACAGTTCATACGACTCATTTCTTCGGATGATTGGATCGTTGTTCCTCAACCTCTAGGACCTCTAACCTCGAACTAGCTGTGCACAACAAGGTAACAGTCAGATTGGTCATACCAGTTGCTGCGCTGTTAGTGTGCTTCCTTGATATCAAATTTGGAACAATTCTGCCTAGCCCAGTTGACAGCACCTGAAAGAAGGCAACAGGAAGCCCAGAGAAGGATCTGTTAAACCAAACTTGAATCCATTTAAGCCCACCAAATAGCTGTTGCAGAACTGCGAAAGCTTCAGTTTCACCTACTGTCATAACGACCAGTGCCGACAGCGCGCCAGAGAGCACCGTCGACTTGGGGTGCCGCATCGCCATCAGCGCCGCGATGATGAACGTCTCGTCGCCAATCTTCAGGCCAGCAGACAAATAGATTCAGGAACACGATACAAGCAGGAGCAGATTAGCAGAAGCAAGCACGTGGATACTGGCGCCGCGGTAGCCAGCCTCACCTCGCTGACGACGATCATGGACAGGCTGGCGAAGAAGGCGTCGATGAGCCCCAGCTCCGGCTCCTCCGCCCCCGCCACAGCCGCGGCCCCGCGCGCCCCCGCCGTGTGGAGGAACATCTGCGAAGCAGAGCACACGGGAGATGCTCAGTCGTTCAGAGATAGACCAACCCAGCCTTCAGAGTTCAGAGCCAGCCAACGCTCTGGTTTGGTGTGTTCAGACTTCACGCACTGCTTGCACTTGCTCACCTTGGTGCGGCGGTCCAGGCGGGCGACGCCGGCGCCGGTGCCGGTGCCATTCCCGGCAGCGCCATCAGCAACCTGACGACAGGAACTCATCAGAACAAAGTAAGAGCCATGCCTGACAAAAGAGGAAACGGGGAGGCGGTGGGGAAATGCTGACCTGGTCGGCGGCGGCGGAGACGGAAATGGAAACGGCGAGCGCGAGGACCAGGAGGGCCCCCGCGGCGGCGCGCCTGTGCATCGCAACTGGGCGAGATCTGCGCGGCAGGTCGGGCGGGGGGCCTGTCGGCGCGGCGAGGCGAGGCGGGGGCGGGATCTCGGAGGAGAGGCGGGGAGGGGGAGGGGGCAGCCAGCCGCGCGACCCGCGTGCGGCGTCGGGATGGCAGAGGAGTTAAAAAGTGCGGAGGCGAAGGGGCCCAGCCCAGCCCATCCGAACCCAAGTGGGCTCCAGCCTGCCGCCGACGCACCGTGCGCCGACTGCCGCCGACCAGGTGAATAAAATGTTTCAGACAAAAAAAACAGCCTCGTCTGAGGAAACAAGAACATTTTCTCCATTTTGAATATAATGAAATTTTGAAAGACCATATGCTATTTTCATTAAAAACTTTTGTCAAAATGTGTTGATTCAGATACAGGAGGGGAAAGTACTAAGAAAGTGCAGCTACGAAGAATCCACTCACCCACTGAGTTTATTTCAGTGTGCGAAGCACTCTCATTGAGTTGCCGTACGCCAACTTCCGCCGAACCCGCTACTCAATAGACTCTTTTATTCGCCTTGCCTTTTTTTTACGTTTCCGTTTAGGTTGGATATCACGTAACGATGTTGTTGACGCGTGCACACACACGTGAATATGTATGGGACGAATATGGTGATGCTCACTCCGCAGCATCCACGAAATTTTGCTTTGAATAGGGTGCATCTTGCTTCTTGCAGTCTGAACTGAATCATCCAATCCCTGGGACCTGTGAATCAGTGATACGCAACTACGCAAGGACTTAATAACCTATGTTCTTGTTCGCCCGGGATGAACGGTTAGCTACCAGATTATGATTCTTCACCTCTATCGGCTAGTGCATAGCATTTGATGTCTGTCCAAAAACTTAATCCAAACATCTTGTTTCTATCTTTCGCCCACCGACAGCCAGAGTGTCATTCCCTGTCAAAAAGGCCAACATAGTGACAGACTTCTTCACCGAACTTTTTGATGAGCACTTCTGAATCCTGACCACGCCAGTTCTTTACATAATCCAACCAAAGACGCTATCAGGACAAACCTGCAGCGATAAATTTTCAATACTTCCTGGACACAGTCAAGTCAGTAATCTGACATTACTTTCTGAAGTTAGATCCCAACGAGCTTCTTGTCGCCCAGCAATCATCTGTCAATTATTATAAACGCTGCAGGTAATATAATTTAGAACTGACTGCACCCAAGTACTGCGTTTATCAGATCAATTCCACTTGGAACTCATGGGACATCACAGCAAACAACATGAACTGTGTGAACAATAACTGATGGCAACATGCTCAGTATCGTACAATATTGCCACAAAATGTTCCTCTTGAAGTAAAGAAAATGAGTGGCTAAATATATTCATTGTCACTGAAGATAATACTCTAAGTAGTCATAAAATAGCTACTGACAAAGAAAAAGGGTGCGGGTCTTCAAAGAAGAATGTACCTGCGACACAAATCAAAGAAAAGACCAAGCTACAACTAAGAACATTATATGATTCTGTACTCTCTAAGGCCAGGGGTCATCTAGATCAGGCTTCTTGACAAACAGCTGATTGTATTCAGGTCGCGACATCTGCAGCAAAGTTTATTCAATAATCAGTGTAAGACAAAAGTTGCAAAATACCAGATACAACAATCTGCAAAACCATACTGCATTCATATATATTGAGATAACTAAATCACAGAATAATGACATGATTTGCCACTGAGTCATGTGCTCATGTCGATATAAAAGGTAGTCCTCCAAATCAAACAATCTGGATAACCAAACCAAGGAAATACCAATGAGTATATGACGGTTATATATAAATACTCCAAATGGTGTTTTCCACTAAAACATCAATATTCATATGCCAGAAGGGCCTACAGTGGATTTAAAAAAAAATACTAGCATGAGAAATGCATTCTACTCCCTCCGTATCGAAATATTTGTCGCCGTTGACTTTTTTCTACAACTTTGACCATTCGTCTTATTCAAAATATTATGCAAGTACCATCCATTTTGTTTGCCACATGCTTTACTATTGTAGCTATTTTAAGCTTGACTTACCCTTTTACATATTTGTGATAATTTTTTGAATAAGACGAATGGTCAAAGTTGTAAGAAAAAGTCAACGGCGACAAATATTTCGATACGGAGGTAGTACCAGCCATCCAATCACCACTGAAAATCCAAAGTTGTGTGAAGGAGAGTATTTGCATTGAGTAAGCTAGTATAACTTCTATGATTTCAGCCGATTTCTTGATAATCACTTCAAAGTAATTACTAGGTCTCCAAGTCAAATTTATCCAGATGGCCGAATCACAGAAATGCAAATGAAGTCAAAACTACTGGTTTCTGCCAAACACTCAAACTGTATAGTTCACATAGAAGAAAGATCTAGTATGGATAAAAACCACCATTCTACCCGTTATTATCTACTCTAGGGGAAATCCTAAGTTTTATGTATGAAGAGTATCTGCATCCACATCCACTAAGCTATCATTGCAGTACATTCGTGTTCAAATCGAACTACTGTACTCTTCAAAAATCATGGCCACGCGGTACCCAATTGACCAAACGCGCCATGCGAATCGGGCATTAGCCTACCCTACTCGATCTCACTCTGGTGAATAGGGGAGAGATACTGGGTTGGTGTGGGTGCTTACGAGGTCCTTGAACAGGAGGAAGGCGACGAGGAAGAAGAGCACGAAGAGGATCTCGAACTCGGCGAGGCGGACGAAGCGGAACACCCTGTCCACGGCCCTCGTCAAGAGCCCCGGGTCGTCACCCCTCCTCCCGCCCCCGGCCCCGACCCCGCCACGGTGCTGCTGCCGCATCGCTCCGGATCGCTCGGGGATTGATTCCTCTGCCTCCGCCGGATCCAAAGAGGTCAGCGTCACAAAGGCCAGACGCGTCCCCTGCGATGCAGGTGTGAGAAGGGGGTTCGGATACCGGGTCTCGGGCCGTCCGGTGGAGCGGCGTGCGGCGGAGGGGAGGCCCCGATCCGGCGATCCCTCGGTGAACTCGCGCCGCGGTGGAGAGGATGGAGAGAGAGAGGTCGGGGAAGGGAAGAGGCCGGCGCTCAGGACAGCCTCTCCTAGGGGTAAATGCGTATCCCACGTGCGTCAGATGTCGATCAAACGGTGGAGAAAAGATGAGAGCCGCTAGCCGTGAGGACTGGAGGTCAAGCGAAATGGGGACATTCTTGCATAGTTGCATCTGATCTGATCCCGTTTCACACGTACTGTATAAATTTCGTAGAAGATCAATTTCAGTTTTAGGAAAAAGATATGAGTAATTTTTTTTCAGGAAGAGGTTGAGCTTCAAGCATAACATGTTATAATTTGTTGCATAGCAATATCCGGGGCTTGGTTTTCGTAAAAAAAAAGTTTTTGTCTAGATTCCTACTACAGTGAGTAAGCTCAACCCTTTGGAGCTCATCAGCGAGAAATTTTACTTCCTTCAATTGCAACGCTGGAAGGAATCGATTATCTTCTTCTGAATTTTGAATGCCATACATGATACATATCACTCGCAGTCAACCTCTATCGTGATACCAAGATCAAGCTATTGAACTACTAAACGCACCTCCAACAAGATGATTGGGCTACCTATTTGATCGCTGAAACTAGGCTTGGGGCTCCAGTACCTGATCCGGAGGAGAGAGAGCCCAAAATTAACTCTCTCTCTCTCTCGATTTGTTCGGCGCTAGCGTGGAGGGCGTTGATGGGGGGAAAATATTGTGATGGGCGGTACTGTTTTTTTTAATTTCTAGATAGTAGTAGCAGCTATCGAAATCCACGGTGCCGCTATGTACGCCCTAATCGGAAACCCTCCCTACAGGGCATTAGTTCAGCATCTTCAGAGTCCACACACACAAAAATGAATTTGTCCTGATGTTAGAAGCACAGCACCATTCTCATCCCTTGCAATTATGCCCAACCCTGCCGGGCCATGTTTTAAATGCAGTATCGATGTTGATCTTGACTTTGGGAGGAGGCATGTGCAACGACAAGCAATGCCCCGGATGGTGAGAATCCAATGTGGAAGGATATGATGCAGAAGATACTATTGAGTAGCCGGCACTTAGTAACACACAGACACTGAGCCGCGAATTGGCGTAGCTTTTGTGCAAGAAAAGAAAACAGCACAGCTGCAGAGCTGTGGAGAGCTTCATGAACAATCCAGTAAGAACAAATGCATTCCTGTGAATTACCCCTTTCAGTAGAGAATTACGCGGTAAAGAGCGATATTTTCTAATTTCTGGTGCCCGGAAAAGAATGACTAAGATAGTAGTTCATGGCTAGAATACATTTACAAAGTACAACTGCAAAAGAACATATTCCCAGTGGGAACTGACTAAACGAAGATGTTATCTTTGTATGATTCCGGGAACAGGTCAGTGTATCAAGTTATCCATTTCGAGGTAACTTGGGCCCGCTGCCTAGGTTTCATGGGAGTCTGGGACAAGTTCATCTTCTTCATGTTAGAGGAGACGGTTGGTCTGAAATAATCTTGGCTCTTTTGCGTAATGGCTGCGGCCTGGAGGTGTGGTTTTCTCAAAGGAATGAAGGTGTGCGACTTCGAGGGGACTCCTTTTGATGACTCAACACTTCTAGGTGAGTCCCATTTGTTATGATTCACAAAACTTTGGGATCGACCAACTATCTCAGCCTTTTTGTCCTTCGGACTTGGAATGTTCCGGCTTTCCCTTGTTTCAGCAGAGTACATTGTCTCCTCCCCGCTGCTAAAACCGTCCCTTTCATCTCCTAATTCTGATATTGCAACTGGGGAGGAACTGGACTGCACCTCACTACAGCAATTTTCCTGGTAAGCAACATTGTGAAACGTGCCACAGTTGATTTGCATATTAGATGGATATGTTTCATGTGGAGCTGACCTGTTCACCTCATTCTTGTTCTCATCAGGCATCATTTGCTTTAAGGGAAGCGGTAGACGAATAGATCTTGAATGCCCAGTAGGGTGGCTAGTATCCAAAAGTGAAGCACCTTGCTCGTTCTTAGGTTTGCACATTTTCGTGGTGAGCTCGTGCTGCCCATGGAAAGAATGTGAGCCAATTGAATCCTTTTCGCCGTGTGAAATCTTGGCAGATGCTGAGCTGCATGCTCCATGCTGCCATGTCGGTCTTGGTGGTATCTGTGACGATGACAAGACATCACCACCCCCTCGCCCTGTGGTCTTAATATAATGAAGATGACCAAGAGAAGAACATCCACTTCGTTCACCCGAGGATGTCAATCGTGCAGGAGTCATCGTTGGCTTGCTAAGATCTTCTAGGCTACCATTCCAGTGCTGTTTCAACCATTCACACACTGCAGGGATAGGGATCCCAAACTGTGCCGGCACATCTTTTCTTGATGCAAGAAGCGCAGATGATGATGCAGAAGCATACCCATTAGGTGTAGAAGGTGCAATCTTCATGGGATCAGAAACCATAAAAGCTAGATTTCCGTGCATATCAAACCCAGCACATCCAGGATGCCATAAGACCTCATCAGTTGAGAACTTAATAAGGTTGTCTGTAGCTATTACAACCTTCCCCTCGCCGACAGCCAAATCCTTTCTGTTGTGGCCCAGTAGCAAAACAGTACTGCCAAGGTCCAAGCTGGGGTTCAAACAAGTTTTCAAGAAATGAGGCTGTTGCCCATGTGAACTCGATTCATCATCCGCGACGTCAAGACCGACTATTGTAAGGTCAAGAATTGAACTAGTAATAAAGAACCTGAAATGAAGAAACAAAATATGGACTAGTAAACATCATGGTAAAAGAATGGAAAAAGAAGGCCCATTCGAGCTCTTAAACTTCTTTAGCTTATTCAATCTCCAATAACAAGGAGAATGTACATCGCATCATTTTTCTTCGCAAGAACTCTTTTTAAAGATTTTATAGCCTTTCTTTATTTAATCATACAACCGATGTTCTAGCCAATAAAGTGTTCCCGAGGAAAATCCAGGTTGATCCCATGTTGAGTTAAGAATGCAATAAAAACATGTCCTGTGCTCATCAATCAAGTGAATAAATAGATCCAGGGACCACTTTTCAGCAGATATTACTATGTACCAATTAGCCAATCAGCAATCTTAACTTGAAAAAGAATTTATGCCATCTTGTACAGAAACAGAAAGGCAATCTGGTGCTAGGCTTAAAGTTATCCACTATTGACTATTGTAAAAAACATCTTTATTCCAGCGTCCCCTTACAAAATGGCAGCAGAGCTTTCTGGCTTACATGTCATGCAGTCAGTCTGAAAGCCTGAGATAATGAGCATACATCTCTCTTGTTATACTGGTCCATATATCCTGCTACTAGTACATCTTTAATCTACCAAAATCCTATCAGCAAGGCAACATAATGCATTTATACGGGCCATACCTGTTCCCTCACATACCAAACAAAATGAAAACCCTATCCCCACAGGAATGTACTACTGTTGCTACAATAAGGAATCCTATCAACAAGATCAAGATTATCTAAGTCCATGACCACGAGCACAAAATAATCTCCTGAACCTGAACCCTATGGAAGTCAACCCCAGAACAATGGCCCCAAGTCTTAAGCTTCCACACAAATAAAACCCCTTTTTCTCAAATCAGAAATCAGGCATGACATTGGTAGATAAATTCACCAAAACATATGAACCATATACACCTGGGAAAAGAAAACCACCAGCTTTCAATTCACTTGTGGGAAAATAGATCCTTTTACGTCAAGGACTCAAGTTGCCGCAAAAAAAAAACACACACACAAGTATGAGTGCAGCAGAAAGAAATTGACGAAGGCGTTGCACTTTCTAATTCAAAATCTATCTTTTCATGCGGCATTGTACTATCAAGAGATTCCTAGGGGATGAACTCGCCCCCCGGGGGGAAAAAAATCTAATCGCCTGACACCGCGTTGCACATTCAAACCAAGCCAATGTGGGAGCTAAACACGGGAGGCCAAGAAATGCGATGTTACCTCTGCGGCACCAGGCGAGCTAGGATGCGGCCGTGGCTGAGCCGAACCTCGGCGGCGCCCGCCGCGGCGGCCGAGGGGATGGTGCCGTGCGTGGTGAGCAGCAGGCCGCGGTGGATGAGGAAGCCGCTCCCGCCTTTGCCTCCAGCTCCCCCTCCGCCGCCGCTGGGGAAGGACACGGCAGCTACGGCGGCGCCCTTTGCGGCGAGGAGGCTGGACTTGATCCGCTCCAGCTTGCCCCCGCCGGAGCAGAAGCACCACCCCGCGGCGTCGCCCAGGACCCCCATCCGGCCACACTTGCTTTTCCCCCGATACTGCTGGTATTACTACTCCGGCAAACGGCGGCGGGCCAGGGACGGCGACGGCGACGCCGAGCGGCTCGTGTGGACTCGGGCTGAGCCTGAGAGAAGGGAACGGACGGGACTACGGGAGTCGTGGCCTCAAACATCGAACGTGACACAGTGTGCTCATGTCAATGTCCTGTGTGATTATTGCTGCCTCCTTGACTCCTTGTTTCTTCCTGGGATACTCATATCGTCATGTGACCTTGCATCAAATATCTTGCTTAATTTTCATCAACTATAAATATTTTTTACAATGGCCCCACAATCTTAAGTGCATAACTATTATAAGCTCGGTAGTATTTTTTTACAAGGTCATAGTTTTTTTATAATGACCTAGTACAATCTTAAGTGCATTACAAAATTGATCAACATTTTTATAAACAAAATTTATGAGTTCATTTTATGTTAAAAAGAATCTTTTTTTTCTTTAGCGTAGCTTCGCAATCTAGGGTGCTCGATTGATTTCTTCATTTTAGGTAAAAAAAGTGAGGATTTAAAGTTAGCTTAATTGAAGCCACAATTAAGAAAAAAATATGTCGCAAACGCACCTCTTCTATTTTAATTGAATTTGAAAAACTGCCGTTAACTACATGGCAAGTCCAACAAGGTGATATTTATTTTCTTTTTCACCATACACAGCACCTATGAACATGAGCCTCATCATGCTCTATAACTTAAATAATAACCTAGTTAACATTTGAATAAAACTAGAAAATACGAGTACATGTGCTAAATTATCTCGCTTGAACCCGAGTGGACAACATATCCTTTTCATTTTACAAGTATTGAGAAAAATATTTTCACATCATTTAGGTTTCAAAAAAGTTTTAAGTTGACAGAAAGAATACATATAGCGCACCTTTTAGGCTTAATAAAATTGTGAACCTAGAGACCTGTATGGTAACACGTCACACTAGATGAAAATATTCATTTAGCCCTATCTCTGGTTAGATGGTTCTCTTGTTAAACTTCCTGAATATATTTTCTTTATTTGGAAAGTTGCTTATTAGCTTCATATTTGATATTTTTCCACTTGAATTTTGCAAGACAATATATACCTTGATATTTTTTTTGAAAATATGATATTCAGTGCAAGCGATTAGTTCTTTAACACTATAAACTAACTAGGTTATTCCAAATAGTATACATTAAAAACGATTAGAGTATTCTTAAGGCCCGATGTCTACCATTTTCATATGCTAACACTTGTTGAATGGTAAAACTATGTGGCGAAGACTATATAACAAAATCGTTTTATTTAGCTTTTGAATGATTCATGTGAAAGTCTAGGACTAGACCAACCAAGACCAACTTTCTATGTTAACCTAGCAAATGTTAACCGATTGTTTTAGGAGTCTATTTTATTTACAATGGATTTCGATATCTCATAATTTAAGGTATTTTTTCATATAAGAATCAAAACCATATTATCAATATATCTAATCTATCTACTGGCTGTGGAGTAATTGGTTTCTAAATTTCATCGAAATCTGCCTCGAAAGCACTCTCCATGACTCACATATACTACTCTCTTGCACTTGTTCACTCAAGTCTTCTCGCCTTCTCCTATCAAGCACACTCTGTTCTCCCTGTTAGCCGATGCGCAGCTGCTCGGTCGGTTCACACACGTCACAAAAAAACCCAACCCTAGATCGAATTCTCGATCCCCCTCTGCACTTCCGGCCAACCGCCGCACCTCCCCGTCCGGCCGGCCGCCGCAGGCTCGCGCCTCCCCTTCCTCCCGACCGCCGCAGCCCCTTCCACCCGACAGATCCGACCAGCATGCCCGCAGCTCCGCTTTGAGCCGACGGCACAGGCCCCCATGCCCCACGTTAAGGCCGTCCCTGCTACCTTGGGTGCGGGTGCGATGGCTAGTGGATCTTCAGGTGCTGATGGCGAAGTGGAGGCAGGGTTTGCGAAGCTCCAGGGCGAAGATTTCGAGTACTACATGCAGACATACTCGATCATGCTGGGCCGCAACAGCAAGAAATCGACGGTGGATGTGGATCTCTCCAGCCTCGGCGGGGGTATGAACATCTCTCGCCACCATGCCAGGATATTCTATGATTTCCAGCGTCGTCGGTTCGCCCTCGATGTTATCGGCAAGAATGGATGCCTTGTTGAGGGTGTCCTGCACCTCCCTGGGAACCCGCCTGTCAAGCTTGATTCACAGGATCTGCTGCAGATTGGGGACAAGAAGTTTTATTTTCTGCTGCCGACGCGATCCATCTTTGCCTCAGCTGCTGCTAGACATGCTCCTATTATTCCACCGCAGCTTCCTCCACCATCGTATGCACGGCCAGGTCGCCCTCGTTTGTCGGATTTTCACGACCGCTCCTTTGAAGGTGACTATGGCCGGGAGGTGGATGACATTGGGAATGGTATCAGTGAAAGTGGGGTGAGGGGAAAATTGATAAAGAGAAACAAGAAGTCCTCCGGAGATTTGGACATCTATAGTGGGCACCGAATCAATGTGGAAGCAATAGGAACGCTAGGCGAAGGTGATCCTATACTCTCTATGTGCTTCTACTGGATATGCTTTATGTTCCTTCATCCTCTTGTTTTATTGTTATAAAGACACATATGGTAAATTGTGATTGTGCTTGGAAGTAATTCAACCTAGTGGTTACATTAACTACTGACTACATAGATTGTAAGGATATATCAACATTCCATATCAGTTGATAAACTAGGAATGTACACACCCGAGCAAAATGTGATGGTTAAGGAAATTTAGTAACTCTTAATTGTCATAAAAGATCCATCAGTACTTTCTCTAAAAGAATACAACATTTTCTAGATGCTACTGCTAATCCTATGTCAAAAATGCAACCTTTGGTTTCAACAGTACCTTCTAATCTTTTATTTATGTGTTCCCACAATGAGGCCTTTTTTTATGTTCAAAAGTAGCTGCATCTCTTTTTTTTTCCTAATCTGAAATTCTAGCAAGTTGAATGCATTACCTCATTACTCTTAATAATGCAGCAAGGCATAGTAAACGAGTAATAGTATTTAACTGTTTCATCTTTTAAGAATTAGTATATGATGTGGTAAAAGTATGTTAAACTGGCAATCCTGACCTCTTTGGTAGTTTGCAATTGTAGATCTTCACTTGGAAAACACTTGTACTGTATTCTGATTTTTAGAGCTATTTCCATTGGAAGGAATTCAGTCATTCACAGTGCATAAAGAGTTCATTTCATTGTACCCTAATTGCCTTCTTTTTGGTTTTGCAGAAAGTAGATCTGAAATAAGATCAAGGGGTGACAGAGATATTGACAACCAGCAAATCCTTCAAGCAGAAGAGAAGGAGGTTGTGTCATCTGTTGCCACAGTGCTATCTGATCTCTGTGGTCCTGGAGAATGGATGCCCATGGCAAAACTCCACACAGAGGTTTGTTATGGAAAATCATAAATATGTGCCTGTCCAATTTAGATGCTGAAATCAAAGCTTTATCTCTTAGCTCCCTGATTAGTCCAAATCGTATCCTGTTACTTAAGTCAACTCGAGGCAAGCCTACTGCTGTTATCATGTGTCTGTAAACTGAAGGGATGGGACATGGGATTACATCATAAAGGAAAACAAACACAGATTGAAATTAGCGGTACCATGGTTAGACTATGAGAAACTTGTGGGTAAATGCCAGCTGGGACTGTAACATGTACTCCCTCTGTCCAGCTTTGATATACGTATTAGGGGAAACAGAAGTCCAAAATTGATATGCGTATTTGTTGTTGGAGTCTGTTCCGTCTTAGACTGATTGGGCATGCCTGTTTGGTACTCGTAGCCTATTCAATGCATGCATTTTCCAGGCCAATCAGCTTCTGCATGCTAGGAGAGATTAATTTCTCCTTGGTCTCTGTGCTGCTCACTTATATGCATATCAAAGGTGGACGGAGGGAGTAAGTCAAATGTTAGAATTCCTACCCTCTAAATCTTAACTAGATAATCTAGGTCATGAGCAGCACCATTTTGACACTCATATTATCTGAACTTGGTTGAGATTTTATGTTGCCTTTTCCTATATGTTATGTTTGCGACCATTGTCATTGATAAACTTTGCTTGAGGTGTATGAGCTGACTTGAGAAAACCATCAGCCGAGGCATTCAATTTTGTGCTTGTAGACCATAAACCTGCTTGTATATTATTAATGCATTGCTTTCTCTGCTAGCTTCTAGACCCATTCCACTAACACAGGCATTGTTAAGACATGTACACAGTATGTTTCCTATTAGTCCAAAGCAGTCATGTAGCACAAAAATACTGACAAGGTCCTGTTCACAATAGGTATAGTTTTTGGATGATGATTTTAGTTGGGTTATTTGCTTTTGGATATGATGTGTGTATACTGTTAATTTTCTTAGGTTTTGATATTAGTTCTTACCACTTATGTGTCAAGATTCAAGACAAGTCACCCCTTTAGAGGCATTGCAATGTATCTACTAGGAACCAGGGAAAGTGGGATTGGTCTATTTGGCCGCCAATATTTTCCCATCCCAATGTATGTTCTAACCAATTCACTGAATACCCTAACCCCCTTAAAGTGATGAGATGTGCTGCTAGGCACTTGTCGCCTTGTTTGCCATTCTCAGATGTAGGAGTGGTATGTTAGAAGTCCAATAATTAAGGGCCAGAAAACAGACTGTTGGGTACAGTTTTCTATTATTTATTTATATCCCATGTCTTCCATTTCTGTAGTTTGTTCCGTTCTGGGCTTGTACTGTATACCAGCACCCAGACAGTGAAGCTTTAGGTTTAGTGATTACGCGAGATGGCAATTTCTTGTAGTTACGATTTTGATTACTATTTCATTTTGAGAACCCTTCCATAGCAGTTTCAAGAACTTTGGTAGCTACTCTGAGTTCTTTCCCTTGTGCAGCACATCTATGTTATCATTGATGTTCAGTTGGCCATTGACTATTTTATGTTTCCTCTAGAAACTTGGAACTTTTATACGTCCCTTTAAGTTGACTTTCTTCATGTTTTGCTTTTGAATAAAAGTATAGGATGCCCATTTGTGCTTGCTGCTGCTTCCAAGTTCTAACCCTTTTGATTGCTTGCAGCTTCTTGAACAGTTTGGCAACGTGTGGCACCCCAGCAGGGTCCGAAAGTACCTAACAACAGACGACTGGTCACCAACGGAGACGAAGGGCAGGCCTTGGTTTGGCCTTCTGGCGCTGCTCAGAAAGTACCCAGAGCACTTTGTCATCAACACAAGATCAAAAGGCAGAGTGACGTCCGAGTTTGTGTCGCTGGTCTCCTTGCTCTCCTAGAGGGGAACTGTGGGGCGAGGTTGGGCTGCCGAAGAAATAACAGGCACGCCAGCTCCATTTTCAGTTTGCGTTCAGAAGGGTCAGAGGTGGGTAGTGATTTGCCTCTTCTTGGTTTGGCAGCTGTTTTCAACCCTGTTGTACTGTATGTCGTGTGTTTCAACAGCTGTGTTGGACCATGGTCATCTCTGTAATGTGATCTGGTATACCGTGAGAGTTTAACCTATGCTAGCAACTTGGCAGCATCTCGGCTCAGCATCCTGTATGTATATCCAGTGTCATGTTTGGCTGTTAAGCAACTTGCAAACGGGGCAGTTGCTGGAAACTGGTGTTGTGTGGCAGAGCTGCACTGCTCTGCTGCTGCTGCTGCTGCCCGCGGTGTAGAACTCTGCTGCTGCACTGCTTTGCCCGCGGTCATCTCGGCGGTTTTTTTTTTTTGCCCGGCGGCGGTTTTCACCAAAGGTTCCATTTCTTATCCTCTCTACTCCATTGTAGATTTCGGAGTGTGACCTCGTAGTTCGCTTCGCTGGTCTTGTTGTCGTAGAGGGAACTAGTCTGTATGCCACTACGGTTCCATTTCCAGTCCTGTTCAGAAGGCGTGCTGTTAGTGTTGTCTGCCTGTTCTTGTTCAGCAGCCATCTTGGACCTGGTCAAATCTCTATGTTTACAGTGGTATGTGGAAGCATGAATTTTAACCAACGTTAGCAACTTAGCAGCAGCTGTTCATGTAACCTCTATGTATATCTATTGTCATGTTTGGTCGTTAGCAAATTAAAGCTGATATGCTCCTCCGGTCCAGCACGGAAGCAAGGTTGGAATGGCAGCTGATCATGTTTTACGTCCTAGTTTCGATCAGGTTGAGCTCTGGTTGGAGAGATCATCAGCCCAAGGAAGGCTGCAGCACGTAGCCGTCTATTCCATGGCCTGACGACATCTTGTAGCAGCGGGCCTTTATGCTTCACCACTGCATCAGCTCCTCCGGCGCGGAGCTGTGGATTTCCTTGGAATTTTGCGCTGCGGCATTCCAAATTCATTGTTCCTCTTTCTTCTGACTGTCCGAGTCCTCGCCTGCGCAATCTCACCGAGTCCGACTGGATTCATGTTCGGATTCGTGGCGCTAAGAAAAAAACTCACCGATTCCGACTGAGAGTCAGGTCCAGTGCAGAGCGGGGGAAGCCCGCCGCCTCCGTCACTATTAACTGGATTGGACAGACAGAATTTACAGGGAAATCAGGGCAAGGAGGCCGGGCATTCGATGTCGGCCGGCGGCGGCGAGCACCGGGGGCACATCAAGGGGAGGCAACGCCTTCTTTTCGTGGTGGAGGAGAAGAGGATTCTGGAACGAGGAGTCGACTCATACCTTGTGTTCAAGATAAACCTCAAGGACATGTTCGCGTCCGCCGCCGCCGGAGAGGAATACGAGGAGCATTGGGCGGTGGCGATGAGGAGCTTCCCCCGCCCCGTCGCTCAGATCGACACGCAGCGGGGGCGGCTCGAGCGCCTCGACCTCGCCGCCGTCTCCGGCACCGGCGGCACCAGCATCGTCGCCGTGAGCAACGCCAGGCGCACCGTCATCTACGACGCCGCCGCCGCCGCCGAGGTGCCGTGCGGGCGGGAGCTCCGCTACTCCATGCCCGGCGGCACCACCCTGATCCCGTCGGGGACGCAGCTGTACGCCGTCGCCAGCAACCTCTGGCCACCGGACAGCGACTCGGCCCCGAGCTTCCAGGCCCTCCAGCCCCCACCCCGCCACGGCCGCTGCAGCTGGTCCTGGCGCCCGCTCCCCGCGCCGCCGCGCGACATGTACAAGATCCTCGAGCCCCCCGCGCGGCCCTTCTGCTACGTGACGGCCGTCCTGGCCGCCGGCACGCGCGTCTGGGTCTCGGCGCCGGACAGGGGCACCTACTCCTTCGACACGGCCCGCCCCGCGTGGCGCAAGGAAGGGGACTGGTTGCTGCCGTTCGAGCGCCGCGGCCTGTTCGTCCCTGAGCTGGGGCTCTGCTTCGGCATCTGCCCGCGCAGGCTCTGCCTCTGCGCCTTCGACGCCCCCACCGCCGCCGCCGTTGCCCCGCCGGCGGCGCGCTACGTGTGGCAGGACGAGACGTACCCTCGCGAGTGCCAGGACAGGGGATTCTACGTGCGGAGCCCCGGCAGCTTGGGCTACCCGGGGGACGGCAAGTTCTGCATCACCTGGACCATTGGCATCGAGTACTCCGAGCAAGAGAGGGCCATGGTACCCTCGCAGTTTGCTCTCCTCCTGGTGGCCGTGCAAGTCGTCAAGACTGCCGGCGCCGGGGGTGAAGAGCTGCTGCGACTCGTCAAGCATAAGACGCGCTGCTACAAGATGTCAGGCCATGGAATAGACGGCTACGTGCTGCAGCCTTCCTTGGGCTAAATGTGTACACTATGTAGTGTATCATCATCTATTCATTCCTTGTATTATTCTCCTGATGAAATGTCGCAATATCCTGTTGTTGATTATTTATCCCTTTGCGCTATCATGACCAAATTAAACTACAGTGTATCACTTCAACAATGTTATCCTTTTTTTTTTCTCTGATCATGGTTTCCAGTGGTGGACCTGGATTGAAGCTGTCCTCGATTGAAGTTGTCGACATTTGTACATGTGTGTGAGCATCTGTGTAAGATGTTTTGAAAAAAATTACTGAATGTCAAGAATCAATCAATATTATAGATTTTTCAGTTCCTCTAATTGCCAGCGAGAATCAGATATCTCTGCCAGCTGTGGTCTCTTCGGAGAAAATATGTCAAGACCAATAATCCTTGGTCTCATAAATATTTGACTAAGATTAATAATATGCAGAGAAAGTCAATTATGTCAATCACCATGTGACTCTGTGAACGCCGCACAAATAGTTTGCAACATATCTTCCGCACACTAAACCTCACTTCCGATTCATGTGACATATCATAGTACCTCCTGTTCGGCTTTACAGTTCAGTAATAATACTGATATGTATGCGATTCAGGAGGGAATCAAATAATAACATCAAACATTGTCAGAGACAGAGAGAGGCGCTGAAGCTTGCTCCTTCCTGAATGTTTGGTTGACTGATCACTGTTCAGTTTCCACGTCAATGGCTTGCGCGCTTGCTGCGATCACTTATCAGCTGCTTGCTCGATTGGTACAGTTATGACGACGCGACGCATTTCAGGAAAAAATAAATGATTTAATACATAGGCCATGTTTGAATCATCTAGGACTAAAAACTAGTTCGGATTAAAATTTATAAAATTGAGTCCATAGTTGTTTGGATCCATGGATTAACTGTACGTGGCTAGAATTTCAGATCCAATTAAAATAAGAAAATAGACATTGTTTTTTTTTCAGGACTTGTTTGGATAAACATTTCATCAAGAAGAAGAGTTTTGGTTACAGCTTGAGAACGCACCCTAGGGAAAACATGAAATTACAATACCATAAAAATAGAAAAACAATAATTATTAGCAAGATTGCTATGGAACCTGGATTTGCTAAGACTAGCAGAAAGCACCGTGAATTGAACGGCAACAGTGTAGAAGCAAAAGAACGCACTGAATCACGTTAAAACCATCAGTGTGCTACAATATCGTTTTCGCGAGCGAAAAGCACAGAGGCGCACTGCAGAATCCATAGATCAGTCGTCTTCCATTGTGCGATGAACCGATGAAAACGCGAAAGGCCAAAGTACCCTGCTGATCCATGTGCAACTCTGCAACAACCACAGTTTAATGGCATGATCGAGCTTACTACGAATCACCATGGCCATGGGAGTGCTAGCTTGGCTAACCAGATGGTGCCAGCCAAATGGTGTGCAACGATCTCAGTCACATTAGGCAAAGACCAGGCAACAGAGCACGGCTTTTGTATACAGCGTGCTAATTAGCGCGGGCCAACTTACTAGTTACTCCCTTCTTTTGCTTTTACATGACTACATAACTACATGGTAGTTTCACGTTTCTGATGGAGATCAGACATTCTGGCTTCTGCATATTCTTTTGTGTGATATAAAAAATTGCCGTGAGATTATATATCCTGACCACCAAACAGGCCGAGTTGGTGGGGATGCATCCAACATTCATTTATCAAGAATTAGCAAGATGGAACTACGAGTTTTTTTACGGTGTGCCATACGCTCATACTAGCCTTAAAAAGGACTAGTATGTAAAGATCGAAGGACTAATATGTAAAGATCGGACGGTCCAGATTAATTGTATACTACTGTAATCGTGTTTAGTAGTATAGGTAGTATGAACTAAGTAGTATATGTAGTATAAGGGTACTATGGGAAAAAAACAATAGATTTGTAATTTTGATATATCTTTAAGTTGGAATGACAGATATGTAATGATGGCATATCTTTCATTTTTCATTTCATTGTTTCTATCTCTCCTACTTTACTTTATTTTTATTTGTATCCTTTCATTTCATTTCAATCACAGGCGTTCGTCACTTTATCATAATACCCCTGCTAATATCTAGTTTATACTACATGGCACACCGTAAAAGAGCTCGGAACTAATGGCTGACTGTCAGGCTGAGAAACAGTGACATGAATAATTCCAGGTTTTCAGCACCTTCTGCCTTCTTTCATAGCCAGTACGTTCCCCTCTCCTGGCTTTGCTGCGAGCCGCGTCCCCCTGTAGTTTTTTTTTTGAAGGAATAGAAGGGTTGCCCCTACTGATTATATATTAAAATTCAGGGTCCAATAGCCAACAGGCATCAGTCAAAATACATCACGAAACAAAGAAAATGAGAGAAATTACAGCTGTGCTTCTACCCATAAAGAAATTGCATGAGCTGTTCCTGGTCTTGCACGATGGACAACCATGGCAAGGTCTTTTCTTAAGTGACGCTTGCAGTTCTGAGAACTAGCCGGGATACCTCTGAAGATTTGGTCATTTCTAACCATCCAGATAGACCAACAAGTGCAGATTAGTAGTTCCATTGAACATATACCCGGGAGTTGGTCCTTCATAGCTGATAACTGCTCCCACCGGTCTACTTGCTGAGCAGGATTCATTCCCAGAGAGTGCCAAAAATTCTGGGAAAACCTACAAGATATAAAAAGATGTCCAATGGATTCTTCCAGGCCAAGTGTGCAAAGAACACAGTTGTATGACTGAAGGGCCATATGTTTTTTTTAAGTAAGGCACGCGTGCTTAGCCTATTCCAGAGAAGGAGCCAAAAAAAAGATTTTGTGTTTAGGTTGACAACTAGATTTCCACACTTTTTTGAATATTGGGTGAGACTGAGCATTGCCTGTAGTTGTTAGCATTAATGCATCATTACCAATGTGGCTAGCAACTAGTACGTTTTGTTTGTACATGTCCAGAGTGGCGACGAGTTCCATATAAAAACTCAAAGTGGTTTGCCTTACAGCATCAGCTTTAATTTGGAGATTATCGTAATCAAGCAAGTAAGGAATAAAGTGGCCCGACAGGCGGAATACGTGCAGTGCACTTCAGGTAGGAATGGATACCTGCAACTCCTTAGGCGAATTTTTTCTTATAAAAGAATAAAAAAAAACCGTACGCGAAACGAAAGATGATGCTTCCGTTCCTTCCGGATTCATTCATTTCCCCGTGACCCCGGTGCCGCATGACCATCGACAGTCTATTTATTCCCCTTTGAGTTCCCAGTCCTGCACTGCACGTACACTGCTGCTTGCTGCATCCTCTCAATTGTCTCACCATCTCTGTCATCCTGAAACTCCACTACACCCTGATACGATGAACGCTGCTATCAATGCGGCAGTGTGGGTGCTGGGCAAGGCGCTGGCTCCCCTAGGGGACACGGTGCTGGAGGCCTGGGCGGCCAGCGTCAAGCTCGGCCCGAACGTCGAGGCCCTCAAGATAGCTGCTGTGCGTGAAGGCGGTGCTGGAGCACGTCCAGGGCAAGGAAATCCAGAGCTCCGCGCTGGAGGAGCTGATGCAGCGGCTGCGGGACCTCGCGTACGACGCCGAGGACGTGCTGGACGAGCTGGATTACTTCCGCATCCAGGACGAGCTCGACGGCACCTCCCAGGCTGCTGACAAGCACGCCAAGGGATGTGCACACAGCCTCGTCCTTAATGCTGGCTCCACTGCCAGAGCTGTGGGTAAGCTGCTCTGTGTGTCCCCATGCTCCTCTGCTGCTAACAATCCTGGTTCCAGGCCAAGGGCACGCAGCAGCACTACCATCTCCTCAACAGGGCCGGAGGCTGGTGTTGGAGAAGACAGCGGATCATGCATGCCTAGGATAGTTTCTGGAGCTTCCAACACCTTCCGGGCTGTCGTCGGTAAACGCTTCCCTTGCTCATCCTTGCCACATGTTTCTGATGGTGCTGATAACCACCCTAGCATGTCACCGAAGAAGCTAAGGTTTAATAGGGTGGAGGTCTCTAATAGAATGAAGCATATTGTAGAGCAACTACGGCCCATGCGCCATGAGGTTTCTGAGATTATAAGAACACTAGTAGCTATGGTACCTAGCTGGAGGATTGGCCCAAGCACTGCCCCAAGTCGTCCCATCACTATCTCTGAATGTATAGAGCCAAAGCTATATGGGAGAGACATTATAATGAATAGCATCGTACATGATATCACCCAAGGTAAATATTGTAGCGAGGACTTGAGTGTCCTTCCGATTGTTGGTCCAGGGGGCATAGGAAAAACAACTCTTGCTCAGCACATATATCACAACCTAGAAATGCAAAAATATTTTCATGTCATGGTTTGGATATCTGTGCCTCTCGATTTCAATGTGGATAAGCTAGCAGAAGAGATAGAAAAACATATCCGCAAAGGCGAGGATAAAAAACAGGGTGTTGAAGAAGACTCAATCAGACAAATATTAAAATCTAAAAGGTTTTTGCTTGTATTAGATGATATGTGGACATGTCCTAATGAGGACGAGTGGAAAAAAGTATTGCTCCCATTCAAACAATCACAAATAAAGGGTAACATAATCATGGTCACAACTCGATTTCCAACAATAGCCAATGCGGTTAACAAAACTGGTTGTCCAATAGAATTGGAGGGTTTGGAGCATGAAAAGTTTAAGGAACTATTCTTACAATTTGTCTTTGGTGATGAGCAATCTAGAAATGATCACATTGTTGAAATTTTACTTGAAACTGGGGAGAAGATAATGGACAAACTAAAGGGGTCCCCACTTGCAGCCAAAACAGTAGGTAGACTGTTGAGGAAGCACCTTGATTTGGATCATTGGATGAGAGTCCTTGAAAGTAAAGAGTGGGAGTTGCAAAATGGTGAGAATGACATTATGCCTGCGTTGAAGCTTAGCTATGATTATCTACCCTTCCATCTCCAACAGTGTTTTTCCTATTGTGCTTTGTTCCCACCTGATTACAAATTTGATGGCAAATAACTTGTTGAGTTTTGGATGGGACTGGATATTTTACATTCTAGTGGTCAAAACAGAAACATTGCAGATATAGGGCAAAGTTATTTGAATGATTTGTGTGACCATGGATTTTTCAAAAAAGATGAAATTGATGAACCTCATCATTATGTCCTTCATGACCTCTTACATGATTTAGCAGTCAAGGTTTCATCACGTGATTGCCTTAGTGTAAATTGTTCTAATGTTGAATCGGTAGAAATTTTGCCATCTTTACGTCATTTGTCTATCACCATAGATGACATGGATGATAATGATGACATAATTCATGAAACCTTCAGAAGTGAGTTAAGAAAACTAAAGACATATTTGAGACTTGGAAAGTTGCAAACTCTAATGTTACTTGGACAATCTAATGGAAGCTTCGATGAAACTTTTCATGATTTATTCAAAGAAGCAAATGCCCTTCGTGTTTTGTGTTGTTTGTCCCATTCTGTGGGGTCATCTGTCCTACTGAACTTTCCATTGCTTGTCCATCTTCGATACTTAAGGCTAAAAGGTGCATATGAAAGTGAAATACAAATACCAAACACCCTTTCAAGATTATACCACTTGAGGATTCTGGATCTAGAAGTACATGAACCCAAGCCAATTACTCGGGTTACTGACTATTACTTAGATCAGCCACTAATATCACACCATTTTATTACCATGCGGGATGACGACAAAGTTTACTCTCGTATTTCAAATGTGGGCCAGATGCAATCCTTACATCACTTGAAGAGATTTCAAGTCAACAAAGAAAACAATGGTTTTGAGCTAAAGCAATTAGGGAATTTGAACGAGCTAAGGGAGCTAGGTATCTACAACCTTGAGAAAATTCAGAAAAAAGAAGAAGTGGATGAGGCAAAAATCATCGACAAAAAGTACTTACACAAGTTGACTTTAAACTGGCACAATGGGCGACCTAATATTGACCTTGTTATGGAAGCATTAGTCCTCGAAGGTCTTCAGCCACACAGAAACATCCGCGAGTTGTGCATTGGAGGGCATGGAGGCCCTTGTTATCCAACATGGCTTGGTGATAAGCTCTCTGTTAAATCTCTACATTCTCTTCATTTGGATAGTATTTCTTGGGAAGTTCTTCCATGTTTAGGTTTGATGCCAATGCTTCAGGAACTAATATTGGAGGATATGGACAAGCTCTCTGATTTTGTCCTTGATTTTGGTTGTGTTACCAAGCAAAGCTTTAGCAACTTAAAAAGGCTAGTACTAAACAGGTTAAAAAGATTGAAGACATGGGTTTTAGGAGACACTTTTCATTTATTCTCCCAGTTGCAAGTGTTGATGATTATAAATTGTCCTGAACTCTTGGAGTTGCCTTTTGCGAGCAATTTTCGTCACCCAATAATACAAAATCAAGAAGAAAAAACAATTTGGTTTCCTAACCTGCAAGTGCTTCAAATAAAATACTGTCCAAAAATCAGGGTGTTGCCTCCAATACCTTGGACCCAAACTTTGTGCGATATCAACGCGACATCATCCCAGCTCCAGTTGGAGTACTCAAAGTCATCCTCAGAAGTAAATTTGGGCATTACTGGAGAATATGGTCTATGGAGCCTAGATGAGAAGGTGTTGGTCTTAGATAATTTAACAAATTTGCAGAACTTAACGGTGAAGCGGTGCCCACCTCTGGAGTCGAAGAATATAGTTTATTCAAGTCATGAATTGGTGCCATTAGAAAGTGAGAACGATGTCTTATGGCAGCTTTGGGTTAAGTCCCTACAAATTTATTATTGCTTTGATGGGAAGGGGCTACTACAATTCCTGTCTCATCTACCAATACTCTCGGAGTTGGAAATAGGGAGGTGTAGTAGAAGGATAAGGCAGATAGGGGTACTGCTGCAACACGAACAAGCGGAGAAAGAAGAAAATGTTGAAGGTAGGATTATTCTCTTCCCGGCCCATCTGTCATACTCCCTACTCAGGTTGGAAATACACAGTTGTGACATGTTAAGCTTGATAGTAGCTTTATCGATTCTTCCCGACAACTGCAAGGTAGGACGTGGTTGGGAAGAAGGGCTCCAAGCCCTACGCTCCCTCAAGGAATTGAAAATAAGCTACTGTCCCAACCTTTTCTCCGGCTACAAATCCACATTTTCCTCATCGTATTTCCCTTTTCCATCCTCCCTTGAGTACCTCTCTCTTGAGAAGGTGGGCGGCATGAGGACGTTGGAGCCACTCTCAAATCTCACCGCCCTCGCTCGATTAGAGATAAGAGCATGTGGAACGGATTTAAGAGCGGAGGCCTATGGCCTTTGGCTACCCACGGTCAGCTCAGTCAGTTGATGATGGTTTGGCACCAACCCAACTTCTTCGTTGGCTTGGATCCTACACGGGGGCTGCATGATGAAGATCAAGAGCAACTTCTTCTTCTTCTTCTTCAGGGTTCCTCCAAATTGCAGGAGCTCGAGACGGATGATGTCACAGGATTCCTTAATGTGCCCATCTGCACCCTCCTAGCTTCGTCCCTCACCAAGCTAGCCCTTGCTGATGGCTATCAGGTGACATGCTTCACAAAGGAGCAAGAGGAGGCTCTTCAGCTCCTCGACTCCCTCCAAGACCTCCAATTTTCGGGCTGCGGTAAGCTAAAGTGTCTCCCCGAGGTGCATCGACTTACCAACCTAAGAAGATTAGAAGTCTATGGGAGCCCATCCATCCAGTCACTGCCCAAGGACGGCCTACCCAGTTCGCTACAAGAACTAAATGTCAGTTTCTGTTGGAACAATGAGCTACAGCAACAGTGCAAAGATTTCATCCGTGACCATCCCGGAATCAAGCTAACATAACTGCAAGGTACCAAATCCAACTTTTTTATCCATCTCCCATTTCGTCGTGACTTGAGCATGGTATTTGCTATGATGACATTCATCATACTTAGCTTATCCTTCGGATTCGGAACGTATGCAGCCTTTAGAATATGGTAGCATATCCTTATCCGGTGTTAGCACTTTTATAAAGTTTCAGATTTTTCTTTTTATTCCTTATCCGTATCTAATCGATACCTCATTTCCTCCACCGAAGGGAATATCTCCCCTCTTTTGCAGGCTTTCTTGCATTGCTCTGATGCGAGTGGTCTTCAAGATATAATTAGCACATTTTTGGGTCACCCTTTTTTTTGAAAGAAATACCCCAAGGAAGAATATGCCTCACCTAGGATTTGAACCCAGGATGGGAGCCTTCTAGTTAGTGGCCTTTGCCACTACACCATGAGCTCCTTGGCGTTTTGGGTCACCCTTCAACCTGAATTTGGTCTAATTGGCTACTTCCCGAGCTCTAATGGATCAAAGGATCCTTGGATAACTTAAATATCAGCAGCTACCAAAAGAAACCAACCAAAGAAATATGCAAGTGAAAAGAGAAAGTTATGTTATGGTTATTTATCAAGATGACAGTTTTGTGTCAAACGAGGTTGGTTATAGCTTATCTGTAACATTTGATATATATGCACAGTGTTTGGAGTATTAGTTTGATGAAAATCAAGTAAATCTCAGGATATTGCAGCGATTTGAAGGATTTTCTCAATTCAGAATGGCAGTTTCAAGTCAGTGCAAAAGTTTGAAGGAACTATATCAAATTCAGTGACAGTTTCAGGACAATGCATCAGGACAGTGCAATAGTTTGAAGGAATTGTCCCAATTCAATGACAGTTTCAGGACAGTGCAGTAGTTTGAAGGAATTGTCTCAATTCAGAAAGGAAGCTTTAGGACAGTGCAAAAGTTCGGAAGAACTATCTCACATCAAGCGACAGTTTCAGGACAACACAACAGTTTGAAGGAATTGTCTCAGTTCAATGACAGTTTTAGGACAATGCAGCAGTATGAAGGAATTTTCTCGATTCAAAAAGTAGTATTCCCTATTTGTGATCCTGAGATGACTCCATTATATTTATTGTACCTATCTATCTATCTATCTTCTATACTAAAAGGATCCTAGAGAATGGAAAACACTCTCCACCCAAAAAACCCACACCTATCCCTCACAGAGGACCCACCTGACAGGTTGTTTTTGGTGGGGGACGTGAAAAAAGGTGGGG